>CP051140.1:497500-2897500 GCA_001592805.2 Peltaster fructicola
AGACCGTGAGCTTTCGCCCGCCGTCCTTTCCGATGCCTTTTCGATTCTTCCTTCTTACATACTCTCCGAGGCCCTGGGGTTTTGCGCGTCGTTCGCATTGCTTCGTGTGTGTGGCGCGGGCCAAAATTTGCACTTTTTGTATGCGGAGAAATATTTTTTATTTTTGCACCAAGTGGTTTGTGACGTTCTGACACTCAACGAGCGGACTTTGCCGAAATTCGACACTGCGCTACACCCAAACACCCAAACTCCAAGTGATAGCATTGGCGACGACGTGGAGGGTGGAGGGGAGGTCGTAGACGACGGGGTGAAGTGCGCGTGTGGTCTGTAGGGTGATGGCTACACGCTGGTACATCCGGCGAGTGCGTGCGACGTCTGTGGCGTGATATAGGTGGTGAGATGTGCGTTTGTGAATTAATCGGGTGTATTCCTAGTGAGAACTCAGTCGATCTGATGGACGACACCACTTTCCGACGGTCGGCCAGGCTCTGCAGTGGTCCTACAGCCTTGTGGGCACCTCCTCTGGCCTCCCCCAGGCCTCCTTTGCCCACCGCGCCCCCGCCAACGCCTGCCAACGCCTGCCGGAGCACTGCAGGACCGCCCAACGCCTGCAGTCACGTGACCCAACGGTCAGAGGACAGTCCAACGCCGTGAGGGCAGGGTAGCAGACGTCCAACGGCACTGGGGCAGGGTCTCCGAGGGTCCAACGGCTGAGTGCCCCCCTGCCAACGCCCAACGCCCAACGCCTCTCCCCCTCCCCTCCAACGCCTCTCCTCCTCGCCTGCCAACGCCCTCGGCCCTCCCCCAACGCCTCCCCCCAAAATTTTCTTCGCGCCGCGCGGAGGATGAGAGAGATGTGAGGTGCTGATGCCTAGCCGACGCCGCCAACGCCTCGCCAACGCCCCAACGGTCAACACCTCGCCCGCCCAACACCCTCAAGCGTTGGCCCTCGATATCTCCACGACCGGCGCTCCCCCGGGCCTCATTCCAGCGTTGCCGACACGCCCTCACCACTCTTTACGTCCTCGACACTGCCTCAACGCCGCCCGCCGCGCCTCACTCCCTCCCCAACGCCCAACGCTTCATCACGTGACCCCAGGCGTTGGACCCAGAGCGTGCTACGGGCGTGCGGGAGACATGTCAAGCACACCGTTGGATAGCCTTACTCGCACGGACGACACTTTCACTCGGCCAACGCCTCTGATGCCGCCGTGGAGTGCCACCCCGGCCCAACGCTTCGCTTACCTAATGTCAAGCGTTGGGAAGCGTTGGCGGCCGTTGGAGGGCTCCCCAGGCGTTGGCGAAGCGTTGCGGGGTAAACGAGGCCTGCTGAGAGCGTTGACAATGTCAAAAACCCCCCTCAGAGCAAGCGTTGGAAAAGCGTTGGCAGGCGTTGGGCGTTGGGTCACGTGGTGAGGTCAAGCGTTGGACAGGGATATCTCGACGGTGAAGACAGCGGAAGGGGGGAAACAAGCGTTGCGGATACGGCAACGATGTAGGCTATCTCCTGAGGGAGAATCAGCACGATCCGAGAGAATGACCTAGGCGTTGGGCGTTGGGCGTTGGGTCACGTGGTGAGGTCAAGCGTTGGACCCGGATATCTCGACGGTGGGGACAGCTGCAGGGGAAACAAGCGTTGCGAGCACGATGACGATGCAGGCTACCCCTAGGAGAGAACCAGCACGATCCGAGAGGATGACCTAGGCGTTGGGCGTTGGGTCACGTGGTGAGGTCAAGCGTTGGACCCGGATATCTCGACGGTGGGGACAGCTGCAGGGGAAACAAGCGTTGCGAGCACGATGACGATGCAGGCTACCCCCTAGGAGAGAACCAGCACGATCCGAGAGGATGACCTAGGCGTTGGGCGTTGGGTCACGTGAGAGGATGAAGCGCTGGAAGCGTTGGACGTAGAGATCTCGGCGAAGACAGGCGTTGGTGAGCTCATTTAAGCGTTGCGAGCATGATGAAAACCCGTTCTACCACCCAGGGGAGCGACAGCACGATCTGAGGGGAGACCCCAGGCGTTGGGCGTTGGGCGTTGGGCGTTGGAAGCGTTGGACTCGAATAACTCGACGACAAGGGACGTTGGAAGGGTGATTCCGGCGTTGGCGATACGGCGAGGACTCACTCTACCCGCAGGGAGAAGGACAGCACGATCGGAGGGAGAATCACCGTCTGCGTTGGGCGTTGGAAACCTGAGGGGTGACCTCAGGCGTTGGCGGTGACCTGACGAGAATCGCACCTACGACAATGAGACCACCACCGATGTGCTCGGTAGAGTCTACCGACTGTAGCAACGCTTTGAATCGCCGCGTCAAGGCACGTTTTGGTGGTGCGGGAAATCGGAGGCGTCGACCTAGGGGTCACCCTGCTTTCCACCGCACACTCCGAGGGTCACCCTGTCTTTGATCAGAAACGCAAATTCGACCAAGTCCAACGGTTATAGGGGTCACCCTGCTCTTGTGTCCTGTGTGTGTGAATCCGCAGGAGAATCCCTCGAGAAATACTTGAGAATCGTCGTTGAAATGACGCGGCATCGTAGTAAGGATCACCTGGATGATTACTTGAATGATTACATGAATGATTACTTGAAGAATTACTTTGATGATTACTCGAAGAATTACTTGGGAAATTACTTGGGAAATTACTCGACGCCACCTAGACTTACATGGAATGATTTGGAGTTATGGAAAAAATGGGTGTAAGTTACTGATATCCGTTTCCAACGCTTCAAACACATCCAATACCATCTGACGCTCGTCTAACGCTTTAAATCCGAAAGTCACAGAATCGTAGACTTAGAGACATAGAACGGCTGCTACGTTCGTTCTGAGCACCTTGGTGGAGTTTCTCCACCACCAACGATATCCTTCGTCGAGATATCGAGGTCCAACGCTTCCAACGCTTGCTAACAATTCACCCAGGCGTTGGACCTAAAGAACTCCACGAACAAGAGCGTTGGCAAGCTGATTTAAGCGTTGACGACACGGCGACATCGCCTTCTCTATACTGAGGAGAGATGAGCACGATCTGAGGAAATAACGTGAGGCGTTTGGCGTTGGCCTTTGAGTACACAAGCGTTGGACTCGAACATCTTGACGATATGAAGTTCTGGCAAGCTGATTCAGGCGTTGATAGATCTGTAGAGGCGTCATCTAGTTCTCAAACGAAGATAACCACGATCTGAAAGGATTGACTTGAGGCGTTGGGCGTTGGATCACGTGATGAGCGTCGGAAGCGTCGGAGGCGTTGGGTCTGAATAACTCGACGACAGAGATAGCTAAGAGCGCCATTCGAGCGTTGCTGGTATAACAGCGGCGAGTTCCATGCTCATGGAGAGACTCAGCAGGATCCGAGAAGAAAGAAGCATCGGATGATGCTGAAGTCTGAGGCTGGGGCGTTGGTCGGGTGTGTCGATCGGTGAAGACGAGCGTTGAATGGCGTTGGATACGCAGTAACGACGTAGCGAAGAGTACAGCAGTACGTTGGGTGAGTTTCAGCTGTCTTTGAGCTCGCTGATAAGTTTTAGTGCCAACGCTCCAACGCTTTTCATTACCGGCCAACGCTTCCAACGCCAACATCAAACTCGACAGAACGCACTTTGAGCACAACCAGTGCATTGAGAATTCTCAACTTCGTCGTTAAGTACTCTGAGAGTGGCTGCAACGCTACCTTCGTGAAGATTTAGCTGTCCAACGCTTCGAGACTTCGACAAGCGTTGGACCGGTACCGATGACGAGCAATTGGCGTTGACAGCATTATGAGCACCAGTACGAGATACTGGCGGCCCAAAACACCCACCTGAAAGGTCTCTGGCTGTTGTAAGCACTGCAGCAGCATACAGGTCCAACGCTTGGCGAAGCGCTGAGTACCTAGTCCAACGGTCCAACGCTTGACATGGACATTGTCGACACGCCTCTAATGCACTGCCAGCTGATAGAGTAACTTCAACTACACCACACTCTGCGTTTGTAGGATGTGCAACGCTCTGCTCGTGAAGATATCGATACCCAACGCTTGGCGAAGCGTTGGGTCATCGACAGCAGCGACGCTGCGCAATTAACGACAGCGTGACCACCAAAGCAGCATCCCTACTGCTACAACTCTTTGCTGATGGGATGTCTTGTCCATAGGATGAATACAGCACGATACAGGTCCAACGCCTGGTGAAGCATTGGCCCAACGCCCAACGCCTCCAACGGTCAACACGAACTGCACTGAAACAGCACATACTTACCACCATCGTGTAGAGCGTCCTCAGCATAGCTAGGAATCATCCTCAGAAGCTACCCAACGCTGCGGTTCGACAAGGTGCGAAGGCCCCAGCGCTTGGGACGACAGGCACAGGCGTTGGGTCAACGAATATCGAGCTAAGAGGCGCTGAGAGGCGTTGGCGGTATCGCGGCAGCATCTGGAGTAGCTCAGAGCCTTGCTGGCGAAGTCTTTTGATCTCTGAAGGCCTGCAGTAGGATTTGGGTCCAACACCTGAGAAGCGTTGGGTCATGCGACAAGCGTTGGACAGCGTTGCAAGGCGTTGCAAGGCGTTGCAAGGCAATTCCAAGCACCAGAAGCTTGTGATAGTGCCGTAGAGGTCTCCAGCTTAGTGTGCTCGAGAGGCATAGCGACTATGGAAGAATCAGCGAGCCTCGAGGGCACTTGCAAACTTCCGCCGTGTATCGACAGCGAGATCTGGTGCTAAGGCAACAGTACCACCGCAGCATTGTCCGCACAGCGACGAAGGACTGCGTCCTTGTCGAGATTGCTGTGAACTGCAAAAAGGAAGCCAACTCACAATCTCGCATGCAGCTTGTATGTCAGCGACGAATCCACCAACGCAGAGGTTTTCTGCTTCCACAGCATAGAGGAGACCATGAGCGGCACAATGAAGCCCTCAGCACTATATCCAACGCTATTCGCTGTCGAGATACAACGGGCCATCGCTTAGCAACACTGAAGGTCATACCACAACGACGACGAGGGCGGTGAGCGCCTGATGAAGAGGTCAGCTTTGACATGATCAAAGGATCATACACAAGAAGGCTTACGATCGCCGTAGCACTTCTGCGAGATGTAGTCCAACACCCAACGCCCAACACCAAACGCTGATGCAAACAGGTGCACACCACGAAACTCAAAACAACTCCGACAGCGAACCTGATAGCATCAGTAGATAGAATAGATCAACCTGAGTCGATTGATGTCCACCAACGCTTACCCAACGCTATTCGTCGGGGATATATCGAAGCCCAACGCTTGACATCTCCAGTGACGACGATATCTCGGGAACCTCAAGACCCAGCGACACGATGAGACAATAGCAGCCTCAAGCAAACATCCAGCTCGTCCCACAGCACAGCTGGAAGCGATAGCCGGCGATATGCAAAATCTTGACCAACGCTTTGGACGACTCCGACCCGACGAGGTGACCCCAACGCCATTCTTTCTTGCCATGAGCATGTTGATGGGATCCAGGAGAATGGATGGACACCTGCCAACGCCTACCCAACGCTATTCATTGACGAGATATTGCTGTCCAACGCTTGGGTCAAACACCATTCGACGACGGCGAGGTCGATGAGATGAACCCCAAAGCCAGACGTCTCTGCTACCAGTAGGTAGATGAGATCCAGGAGAGTCGATTCATGTATACCAACGCATACCCAACGCTATTGGTTAACGAGTTATCGCAGTCCAACGCTTCGAGGCGATACGTCTAACGCCAACGATATCTCGAGAACGGCATGCGATATGAGCAGGGTCTCCACAGTACTCAGTCCAGAGAGCCGACTACTGCGTGTTGGCGAGACCTTGGGTCGAACAGAGCATCTCTGATAATTAGTGATATTCACCTTACCATCCATTAACACTCTGAAAATCGTTGACTCAGATCGGCTCTTCCTCTCTTGGGTTCTGCCTGCGTCAAGCTTCCGCTGTGTTGAACACCAGTACTCAGACTCTCTGCGCCTTTGCACGGGTGCTATTATTCCTCCTCTTGTGGTCTGGATGAGCCGCTTCTCCTTCCACGGCTCTGTGGACCTCTTCTGCAGTTCTATTTCCATCTCTTTCACAGATTGCTGGATGTGTGTCTCGGTGGTCTAGCCTAGGTAGTGGGCATTACCTGGTGAGAAGCGATGACGCTTACGGTGCAAGATGATGCGTTCATCTTGGGTTACTGGGGAGGATGTGGACGAGACACGACGGAGCGAGGGAGGCTGAATGATGCTGGATGCCGTAGCATGACGACGAACTGTCTCCTTGCGCAGACAATGTAGGCAGGTCATGCTGGTGTAGACTTTCGACGAGAGGATGGTGTTGACTATCAGAAGCTCTGAAGAGCATCGCCTGAATAACTGCAGTGCAAATGCGCCGGGCGAAAGTTTGTTGATATACTGCAGCCAGGCGGTGAGTTGACTGACACACTGAGGTATATACCAAGCTACGAGAGTGATTGATCATCAGCCTTGACAACATTGTGCCATGTGTAGAAGCGAGAGCGTATGTCTATCATCTATAATCGTAAGTCAGTGACCTTGAACCCTGCAGTGCGAACAGCAACATTTACTTCCGAGTGAATGCAATCAGAGAGAGCATCGGCATAAGTGGAAGCTTTGCTGAGGAAGAGGGGATCTGCGGCAATAGGTTGTATTGGGAAGGATGACATCGGGAGTGTGAAGTTGAGCCAGGAAGGAAGGAAGCTCGATGTGAGACCCATCGTCGAGCGTTCTCAAGATGAGGCCGTTCGCCTTACCTAGATCCTTGAGCGATAGCATGTCCGAGCACGTACATGCGTAGATCTGACAAAGAGCTTCTCGCCAGTCCAGAAGCTCGTCGGTACACCACCGAGTCCAAGAGGCTGCAGCAATGAGCCCACAGGCATCACGTAGAACGATGGCGGATCTATGAGACATTCTCAAGCTGCCGAGTAGTCAGAGCAGTCAGCGATGTTGAATCGTTGACGAGGTGAATACAGAATTGTCGTTGGGTACTCCCAACGTGCGTGCTGATGGAGGATGGACTCGGCATGGTCGTCATGCACACTCGACTGCTACCAGTCATGCCCCAGCGGTACACGCTGTCGTTGTGTCGTCGTGTCACTGAGCCTTGTATCTCCTACTTCAGTCGCTGAAGGTGACGTGCGTACAGTCAATGATAGACATCACAGTCTGTTGTAGCCTTCGTCCACACCCATACGTCTGATTAGCGAGAAGCACTCGACCGGGATACCACATTGTACAGCCCATCCTTAGGCTTGCGCATGTCTGTCCATGTATTGCGAATGTCTCCGCACCAGCACAGTGCCCACAGCTATAACTCTTGTGTTCGGTTATCCAGGTTCAGCCTCGAGATCATCTACGAGGTACGGATCTGATCAACAGCCGACTTGAACAGTGGAAGTGTGACTGAACTTCCGAGCCGTTCGAGGGCCTTGAAGGCTCCTGAGAAGGTGTATAGGGTGGTGGAGAAGGCCCGGAGGGTTCCTAATGTGGTTTGAAGGGTGCTGGGGACTTCTGAGGTGAAGCCGAACGTCTTCGAGGTGATGTGGAAGGCGCTTTGAGACTCCTGAGATTCCCAAGGAATTGTATAAGGCCTTCGAGGTGGTCAAGAAGGTCTACGACGTGGTCTGACGGCTTCTGAGGCTTTCAAGGTGGTATGATGGCCCTTGAGGCTCCTGATCAAATCGTGAAGTCAGTCTGAGGCGAATGCCTTCGTCTTACCAACGTAACGAGCTCAACCATGATGGTGTCGTACTGACAGTAGCTGGAGCAAGAGGTGGTTCCAAGTTCGAAATGGCAGAACAAAAATGATATGGATTTCGAGCTCCGGTATCGAGTGATGCACTGCCAGGATCAGAACCACAATCGTAGTTCAAAATGAATGATATCCTTACTGGCATCAAAATTACAAAAGAACCAAGACCCTCGGAGGGTCTCAGACAGAAACTCGCTGTGAAGCGTTTGCTGTTGGGAAGGCGACTTGGCGGTGGAGGGTGGGTTTCCCCACTTTCCTTTCGATCGGAATGAGCAGTACAACCACTTCGCCATAGGCGCCTTCTTACTGATTCCGCCCTGGTTTATGCAACATGTAGTAGGGTGTGACGCAGTGCTGAACACACTAGTCCTTAAATGACCAAGCTCATCGGTTGTAGTGCTGTGCGAAGTGTTTACTCCTGATCAAGTCACTGATGCAGATTGCAGCTCGTCGCCGTGAGTGAGAACAGGCCACGAGTGAGCAGAGTCTGGTGGAAGCTGATGCTCGCTGACAGTGTGACATTCTGGCCTTCGATAGATTGCATTTTGGTCCTCGAACTTGTCGATGATTAAGAGTGGATGTATTATTGTGATGTGTGAGTCACGTCAGAGAACGTCAAGACCACCAGTGATGATGTAGGTACTCATATCAAAGCCTTGCCCAGCTCAGGCGAGTGATGGCGATCGATGAATCGTGGTAGTGGCGATCAGTACGTCGAAGGACAGACTGAACCAGGTGATGAGCGTAGACTCAGTGCACGTCGTAATTGTCTAGTTCTGTCTGCAGATGCCTCGTCAGCTTGTAGTAGGGAGCCATGGTAGTCAGTAGCGCTCTGTAGCAGCTCAGACACACCGATCTGTAGGTATGAAGCTCGTACATCGTTGCGAGATCGGAGTTAACCAGACTTATCGAACAGGCAGGCGAACGCTGCGATGCGCCTTGTCCAGCGGTACGTAAGATAGTGATTGGAACGCTGAATGCCTGAGTGGTATTCTTGACCTTTGGTGCTGGTGTGACGGTGTTGCCGTTGTAGACGACATGATGTTCTATGCTTCCTTGCATCACAGCGCCAGTCCTCGAAGACAGTTGACTAGCCGAGCGCCGTACTGTCAGGTGTGCATTGTATTGTATCCGGATGGCCAGAGGTGCTCGACATCGTAGCAGACTCACCTAGACCGCAAAGACAGTGCTTGAGATCTTGTCCGTACAAGCTCGCAACAGATACCTTTCCATCAAGATATCTATCCGTGTTGCATCTTCTGCAAAAGTGTCATCATGATCCTCACAGTCATCTCTTTCCATCGGCGCGAGCTGCAGCTTCAAAGCAATGAACCGTCCGGGAGAGCTTGTGCAGTCGTGCTTGCGAGTTCGTTTCGGATCTCAGAGATGGTGTGCAAACAGCATACTTGGCGGCTGTGCTCGACATTCGAGGGATCCGGGAACTTGCTCGTAGTACCAGGAGCACAGCATCTGTGTCCAGATGAAAGCTCATTGAAGTGTCGCGTGCTTGGGTTGCTCGAGATCGTGTCCATCTGTTCTGACGAAACACATCCCTGCGAGCCGCTACTGACGCTTGCTACATGCAAGAAGATGTTGGAGCTACGATTGTCGATGAAAGATGTAGGAGAAGAGTGCTTCGAGATGGGATGAAGTCGATAATTAGCGGCATGCCAAGCTGTGGGCCTTGCGCTTACAACGTCGACCACATCAACCTCAGCTTTGTTTCTACGTACAAGTATGATTAACGACAGCAAATTGCTATGCCTCCAATCGCTGCCAGACCGGTTCCACTTCAACAGTGCTGCTATCTAGAGTGGTGCTCCGATGGCCTGTTGACGCACGGCATGCGTAGACTGCAATAGATTGCTCTACGTTGATCAGTCCATCTCAGACACAAAGAAGGCGCTCATGGCCAAGACAATGCGAGTCCTTACGACAGACTGGCTGCAGCACAATGGATCCTCCAAATTAATCGTATTGTGCAGCAAAATCAACCTTGCTTGAGCAATGGCAGCTCATGATCGTCCTAAGCACTCACTAGCACTAGATATTCACCCACGCATGATACTCCCGACCTCGAGACCATGTCGAGCTTCGCAAGCTCCAGGTTAAGACCAGCAACGATAGCGCCAACCAAAGGCTGCCACGCGTGACTGAATAGCATCGTAGCGGAGGACGCAACTGGGTCGCACAACGCTGCGTGCAGCCACCGACAAACCCCTGATCATTCGTCCACAAGCCACCTCAACCCCAGAACATGCGCACACTGTAATCAGAAAGAGCTGGAGGAGTACGATAATATACCTGGACAAGTCGATGGTAGGATAGCCAAGCCTGAAGCCTATATCAAGATCGTTGGAATGACGAGTGATAATACCCGAAGTGTGGTGCGCTGTCTAACAGCCGTCGGGAGCACCGAGCGGTAGAGCCATACGAAGTGGCCAATTGCAGGATCAGGCATAGTCTCAATGCTGTCAGGAATGTATCAACGGCTCATCGTCACCAGTATCGGCATGTTAGCGCTCTCAGATCATCGTCAACAGCAGAACCACCAATACTGAGCAGCATCGTCGCCAGAACCGTCATATTACTGTCAAAGCAGAGCACAACATTGGCATCAAGAGCGTACCAACACTGAAGCCGAGCCACGGCCATCATATCAGCACCATCGTCGCCGGCCACAGCTTATTGGTCCAGTGCGCAGAGCAATCTTCATTACAAGATAGTTTGCCTCACAACGAAGAAGCTTCAAGGCGAACCACGCCGACGTCTAGGTGAACGATTCACGCACGGTATTCGAAGCCCGGTCTTGGTCCAACTGCAGCATTTACCGAATACAATGGTTGTCACACGGCAGACGCACCAAGATCCAAGCACTTGTCATCCGCCTAGACGAATTGCCACGCCCAGCCGCACCGATCTGCGATACAATACAGGTGTATCGAGCAAGCCACAATCGCGTGTCATCCAGCTGAAGTGAAATGTTACCGAAGGCTAGGATGAAGAAGCCTCGTCATCGCCCACTCAGGATCAAAACACTTACAGAGCAATCGTCTGTGATGTTGAAACCACGACTACTGAAGTGACACTGTTCTCCACACCTGCCTGTCCATCATGTGCGGTGCTCCTGTACACTAAGCTCAGCGAAGACCATCCGTAGCCCTGCTTTACTTACAACTTGCGCGCAGCTTAGAATGCTACAGCAAGCTTGCCAATGAGAGCAGCGACCCTAATCATACAATACCACTAGCGACGCAGACCTGTCATGGATTCAAGCTTGAGGAAGAGTACAGCGGTAAGCAGATCTACTGCAGCACATCTCCAAGACGAAGAGATCGTCACGGTAGGAGAGCAGCCACAAGTATCGTCTGTCAAAGCACAGCACTCGCCCCAGGTCTGTTGGAACATAACCATTGTCTGCCGAGGCACTGCGACCACAGAATTGACTCGAGTGCATCCCTGTAAACTAATACTATCCCAGTCAGGAAAGTCTGATGCAGCTCGAAGCAAATCGCATCCACATGGCACATTGCGCCCATCAACGACGCTGCATATCCCCGATTGGCCACTCGCACTCCTCAAGTCATGTTAAATCGGCAAGCGATAGCGAGAAAGTAGTCTCGCACAGCAGCACGCACGAGTAGGAACAGCTTCCATGTGCTATTTCATCTACGGCAGAGTATGGAGCAACACACTTGCAGCTTCAAAGCTACTCTGGCAGCATCGCTCGCTTATCTTCGCCAACACCGCACCAGGGATATGTTGGGAGCAAAGCTTCCTAGACAGACGATCCGATATCCCATCGACATCAACGCAAGCCGATGACATATAGCACAGCTTTCGTGCAAGGCACCTTTGTCATCAGGCAAGAAGTCGCCACTCCACCGCCAGCACGGAGAGCCTCAACTATGGCACGAAAACGGGTTCGTGTGACATGGACATGATCTCGGTGGCACCTTCAGCGACAGAAAGAGCAGGAATGTGCAGACATGAGTTACAAGCAAGATACCGAGCAGGGCAGTACCTCCCAAGCACAACAAGTTACAAGCAACAACAACGTCAGCTATCGCTGCTCGCTACATGTTAAAACTATCGGAACGATCAACGCAAAGCTGTCAACGTCTACACGATCCACCTCGCCGGACGCCAGTACAGCTCTTGTAGTGTGGCAAAGCCACACGCCATGCTGTCGATACAAGCACAGCCAGCGACTGAAGCGTGCAGGCGTTCGTTGCAGCTTTCCAAGGCCACGGTGCTTTCTCCAAAACGATGGCCTTAGCAAGCACTGCGCATTCCAAACCTTGCTCAGCAGGCATCTGACCCTCGGCATCATGAGCAGCGTCGCACGAGCACTTAGGACGGGTACAGCGATTTCGACACGAATGGCAGAGCACCATTGCAGCACTATACTGTCAATGCTAGATCAATAGTCCGTGAACAGACCACTATGACAGCTAGCCCAGCACCCAACCATGTCTACAAGATCAACAAAGCTGATCGTCCACTGTTCTTTATGGCGTCGGCTCGCGAGCCAGCATGCTTGTTTGTATAGGAAGTCATCTTTGCTGAAATGCAAAGATGATTGATGCATCAAGCAATTTCGCAAAGCCTTCTGCTGCTCACTGGTACTGCTCGAGTACAGAATCGTGATCACCTTGCTTTCATTGCAATCTTGCGAGGCTCCACACACCGAGCAGTGTCGAAGGATGTTCCTTACCAGACACGACCTCAAATCTCTTCAGCACACGCCGACGCATTGCTCCCGCTTCGTACTTCTCTCGAGGATGCAGCACATGCGCCAGGTTATGGATGCTCATTGGCGTGTCTGGATGCCCTTTGCCAAGCACATCCTCAGGTCCTCGAGCACTCGCCGATTCAGCTCTTCTGCTTCTTCGTACTTCCCTTCTTCGTACTTCCTTTGATGATGAAGCATGTACGCCAGGTTGTGGACGCTCGCGAGCGTGTCTGGATGCTCTTTGCCAAGCACTTTTTCACGTTCCTCCAGCGCCCGTCGTTGCATTGCTTCTGCCTCTTCCTGCTTTCCTTGACGTTGTAGCACCAACGCTAGGTCGTGGATGCTCGTCAGCGTGTCTGGATGCTCTTTGCCAAGCACTTTTTCACGTCCTTCCAGCGCCTGTCGATGCATTACTTCTGCCTCTTCCTGCTTTCCTTGACATTGTAGCACCAACGCTAGGTCGTGGATGTTCTTCAACGTGTCTGGATGCTCTTTGCCAAACACCTTTTCATATTCCTCCAACATGCGCCGGCACCACGCTCCTCGTTCTTCATCATATTTGTTAATCATCAGTACCAATCCCAGCACGGAACTGCGATTGTAGGTATCAGCGTCCTCTTCCGTAAGAATCTCTTCCCTTATCCTCCAACAATGTCGTGCTGCAGCTTCTGCCTCAGCGTACAGTCCTTGCGACGACGCAAAGGATGCTGCTTTATAGAGCACGGATGAAAGTGGTAGCAGAGCATTGCGCTCTCCGATTCTGGACTGCATCACAAGCTTTGCGTGCGGGTATAGAACACGACACTCCGCCCAGTGCTCATAGTTAGCAAATGGCAACACAGCATCTAGTGTCCGAATACTTCGGGCCTCCCACGACAAAATTGGTCTCTGCTTCAGCCAGAGCTGTGCTGCTAGCTGTACCAAGCGATGCATCTCAAAGGTGGACCCTTTGGGTGTCACAGAAATGAAGGAGTAGTCTCGAAGCGTGTAAATGTCTTGATCGAACGATTCATCCATGAACCCATCAGAACTCGGACCGCTGGCACTTTCCCGTAGATGAGCTCCTCCAGCCTGTCCATGCACCGTAATCTCCTGTGGGTCTTCCATCGCGCCCTTGACAAGAACTTCAGGTATGCCTTGGTAGTCGTAGAAGCTCATCAATGACAGCAGATCAGCAGCCGTGCGGCGTGTAGCATATATGTGCTCAAAGGAGATCTGCCAGGTGAGTAGGATTGCGTTTTTAGCTTCTCTTCTGTCTCGCCTCAGCTCATCAGACTCTACTTCTAGTAAGTTTGATCTTGACTTGTTGCTTTTCTCAAATCTGCTAAGATAGTCCTTCAGCGAGCACCGTGGCTGTCTCTTCTCGACGTATGCTGCAGCCTGAGCGATTGCCAGAGGCATGTACTCCAGCGCGACAGCAAGTTGCCTGACTATTTCTTCGTCGTGCTCGCGTGATAGCCTGTTGAGAAGTGCGACGGCATGATCCTGGTCTGGTTGAAGTGCAACAATGTTATGCTTGTCTGAGAGGCGAGATGCCACAGCTTGTCGTCTTGTAGTAATCAACATTGATCCGTGATCGCACACAGGAAGGTACTCTATTCGTGGGCTTGTATTTGCGCCCGACGACGTCGGTGCTTCGAACAAGAAGTCTGCATCGTCCGCATTATCGAGCACAACCAGCCACTTCCGACTGCCATCCATGAGCCAGTTGTAAACAAGCTGGAAGATGTTTGCATCCTTATCGTGTCGACCAGGAATTCGTGTCACTTCCGCCAGCTTGCGAATGTCCTGATCGAAACGTGCCGCATTGCTCGTGTGTATCCAAAAGACCCATGTCCCTGGCTCTTGTTCTCGAAGGCGGTAGCAGTGCTCGATGGCAAGTTGTGATTTGCTATGATGATGTGGTCAGCATCAAGAGCATGACTATCCCAAGCAATTCCTACCCTACACCTCCGAGGCCATGTAGTGCCACTCTTGCTCCGGGCCGTGTGAGCTTCTCCTTCAGCTGCGCAAGCTCTGGTCGTTCGATAAAGGCTTCGTCGCGAATGAATGGTACGGTATGTGTAGGCGGTGGTGAGACCTCTCGCTGCGGTGCTTCATAGTAGTTGGCGATGGTATCGACATTCGTATAGCGATTGCTCGTGCCGTGTTGCTCATAGTTCCTCTGCACGCCATCACCGAAGTGCGTGTTGAGTGCTCCAGAACCACTGTGGTGGAGACTAGGTTCTTGTGCGGATGACAAAGCATCGCCCATCGTGGAAAGCGCGTTCAGTGTTGACCTTCACTCACTATAGAGTCCTTTCAAACAACACCTACCTTAACCACAGCCATCGTTAGGCTGAACAGTGCTATTGCTATCACGTGGTGTTGCAACACATGCAGGGACACATGCAGGACATGATGCAGCCACGCACAGCTGTCACAGCCTTATCAAAGGTTCAGCCTGATCCTCATCGGGATCTCGAGGCGGCCTTTCGACGACAGCAAGCAACACCTTCAGCTACCTCGATCCACATGATGCAGACAGCATGGCTTCTTCCTCAGTCACCGAAGACTACAAAGTCGGCATCATCTGCGCACTACCACTCGAGCGCACAGCTGTCGAGGCTATGCTAGACGAGTCGCACGAACCGCAGTCCACCATTGCTGGCGACCACAATGTCTACTCCTTCGGTAGCATCGGAAAGCACAACGTTGTGATAGCATCTTTAGGAGCTGGAACATATGGCACTGTCTCGGCTGCAGGAGTCGCAAACGACATCAGACGGTCTTTCCCGCAGCTCAAATACGGCCTCATGGTTGGTATAGCTGGTGGTATGCCACGACCAGAGGAAGAAGATGGAGATATCCGGTTGGGCGATGTGGTAGTTGGCTGCACGAACGGGGTACCTTCTATTGTCAACTACAATCTTGGCAAGGATACTGTCGACGGCTTCGACATAAGGTCTGAGCTTGGTGAGCCTCCTGAAGCTCTGTCAAGAGCAGTGGCTGCCCTGGAATCACAGCATCAGAAGCAAGGTCCAACCTATCTGCTGCACTTGTCCGACATGCTGAAGAGGAATCCGCGGCTCAATCGGCCAAAGCTGAAGCGCGACTACTACAACATGCCTGATAGCATAGACCAGCTTTTCAATGGCGAGACCGAGATGTGCCGCACGGCTCGATGTCTCAGAGACCCGCCTGATGGCCTCGATGCTGAGAAATTTGTTCGTGCTACAGGTGACGACTTTCACGACTATCCTGACGTCTTTCGTGGCACAATCGGGTCTGCAGATACACTGATGAAGAATGCGGCGAGCAGAGACCAGGCATATGAGAGAGTTATGAAGCAACGGAAGGCGAAGCTGCTCTGCTTCGAGATGGAAGCTTCAGGTATCGTCAGAGGCTGGCCATGTCTGGTCATTCGCGGGATATGCGACTACTGTGATTCACACAAGAACGACTCATGGCAGAACTTTGCCGCGGCGACGGCTGCTGCATACGCCAAAGATCTTCTTCTTCGCATCCCTCCTGAAGCAGTGACAGAAGCAAAGCCAGTGGCTGAAGTGGTCAAAGCAGGTAGGTGTGCAGAGTCTTGAACATTGGCAGAAGTTGACACACATGCAGCAGGCAATGTGCAAAACGTACGGATCTCACACAGTGGCTCTGGCTCAGTCAATACAAGTTTTGGCAGTGGATCTCAGCATAACTATCACCAGAGTGGATCGAACAACAGGCAGATCAACGCCGGCAACATCACGACCTACAACGAGGCGGCGAGAGAGTTGCAATGTATGCAGTAGCTTGCCGGACTGCCTTCACTCTCTTCCGTCTACAAGAATCCACCAGCCAGATATGGCTTGATCTCAAGAGCTTCAGCGCTGGAATCAGCGATTGCCACAGTCCGCAGCAGTTTTCCTGCAGCCATATGTTTTCGCATAACATCCCTGTTGACCATTTGGCATCCTTTCTGATCGACAACCAATGCGCCTCCCGTATAAGCATTGGCAGCTATATACGGCCTCCACATCATTATGAGGTTGAAGTTGATCACTACTTCGGCAATTCGTGCGATCTGCTCTGGTTTGCTCCCGTGGCTTATGTCGCACGTCCTACAGACTGTAGACGCAAAGCCAACTGCAGCATTCGAAAGGTAGTGTTGTGTGTGCTCGATCACATTCTGATTTGTATCTGTCATCAGAAGCATTGCTTCGCATGTGGTGAATGGCTGAGTTGAAGGAAAGCGGCGTTGAAGACTGCACGGCTTTAGGCTGGAATTCTGGGTCTGTTTTCTTGAAGGTCCCGAAACGAGCTATCCTGCGAGCGCAGTCACTTGAGCAGCATCTCCTCAGTAAAGAGTATAACATGACAGGACTCACGCTCAAGGCTCTGATAACGGGCAATGCCACGCCCGCAGCGCACATGCCTTGCTCCATTCCTCGTGCATTATGGCATCTCGACCTGTCAAGCGAGCACGGTCGAGTGCAGACGAATATAATGCTAAGTTTGAAGCAGACGCAACGGAGAACGCTGTATTTCATTATGAGCCAGTCGAGCTCCTCACTCTAGCTTCCGGCCGCAGTCTCGATACGCACGGCCACGAGCTGACCGTTCATCAGCCCTTTGCGTGGGCAGATCTTCTCGATGATTACAGAGTCACATCTCCTGGGACTTTCCATGTACTTGATGCTGACGTTGATAGATAGGGTGATGCTGCCCGCACACCGAGCTCTTCTGACAATCGTTGCGGCTCAACTTCCACACGTACAAGGTGCAGTAGTGGTGAAGGTCGATCTCGGTTGACTACCCTGGGATGGCCTCGCTTGTCAACAAAAGCGGCCCACAATGCACTCGTCGTATCCCGATCCCAGAAGGCGTGATACGAGTATCTGCGACGAAAGGTGGTAGTGCATAGTAGTCAGGCTGCAGGTAGTATGCGAAGCTTCTGTCTGCACCCTGCCTCCGTGCTCCAGCCCGAGCCGTCCTTTCAAGTCATAGATCTCCCCAGCACACACACGAATAGCCGCGCAACAACTACTGTTGCGAACAGCAGAGTCCGCGCTACCGTACGACCGAGCACTGACAACACTGCCGGCACACCAGAGCTGCGATCTACGAGGTCATAGGCACTGAGCAGGGCATTGTGTCCGACGGGCAGATCGCAGAGTGGCACGCACTCGAGAGCACATCACGATGGGAGACAAGCAAGCTTGATCACGATCTTCAAAGGACCAGACCCTGCACTGGAAACAGATGGTATGCAGTACTCTGTGGTGGTCAACTGCTGCTTCGGCGGGAACAGCATACCTACGTATCTACGTCCTCCTCGGATGGCACAGTCCTATAACTGATCGTCTCATTGTATACTTCGAGTGTGCCTCGAATCTCACTTATATGTAGTCCGCCCAGCCCAATGTCTCCATGCGACAGTATCTCGCCATGTTCAGCCATTGTATTTCCTTTAGCATTTCCCGCCAATGTTCTTTCATGCCATCGTTCACTGTTGAGAGCTGTTCCGCGGTCGGAGCTTCTGGTCCAGGCTTCCAATGTTGCTGCTGAGGCGGGACGATGGCTGTCGAGCAGATGCGATAGTGCGGATCGACGAGGCTGACGGCGACATACCTCAGCTGCCCAGGAAGTGTATTGTCGATGAGGTCGACGACCATGCGAGACTCAATGACGTTCGGGAATGCTACAAGTCGTCCTTTGCGTAGCTTAACTTGGCCGGTCTCGTACAAGGGCAGGTACTCTGGTGCATAATATGGGTCCATAGCCAGCTCAGGCAAGTCAAATACTTCGCAGATGCCGTGCATGTCGTTGCCCTTCGTGCTTCGGAAAGAGTCAGTGCCATGGCTGGAGCGCTCGCGAACCCATGGGGGAGCTCTCCTGCTGTCATCACGGTACAGGGCTCCATCCATGGGAGTTTCTTGCCGAAAGGAGACGCTGCCGGTGACGTTGCATGCCTCGTAAACATAGAGAGATGATGCGACGACATGTTCATTGAGGTGACCCTCAAGATGCCATTGCTCCTGGTATTCCACCTGACCTGCAACAAGGTCGATGCTGCCAATCTTGATGATGACCTGAACGCCTTGCGCACGGAATTGCTCTTGCAAGCGGACCTCGTATGGCGAATGTGTTGGTCCTGCTGGCAACGGCGCATCACCGAGTTTTTGGGTCCTGTCATCCATCTCCACAATGGCTTTGTCGATACCACAGCCATCTCGCCAGTCTCTGTACGAGATGGCAGTCCCTGGCTCTGGATGTAACCATCGCCTGTCCGCCATGGCCTTTTGCTCCAGCTGGAACATGTCTACCGCTTGCATCGAGAGACTCGACTGACCAAGATACGCCCTGGCCTGCTCCAAAGTCTTTTGCGTTGGTTGTGGTATGGGATGCAGCTGCAGCACAGCGTCCGCGTATGCCTTTCGGCTCGCTGCTAAAAGCAAGGGTTGATAGATTTGGACATGGGCGGCCGATCCAGTGTTGTTCTGATAGTCCTGTAATTCTTGCTTGATAGACTCGTCAAAGGCTATTGCCCAGCTGGGTAGACCGTCAGCCCATTGCACTCCGAATGTGACGATGCGCAAAGGTTTTCGACCACGTTGAGTCTGCACCCAGCTGTTGATACAAGAATCAGGACTACCCGGGTCCTCGTCGTTCACCCAATCTTGACCTCCTCTGATCAGGCAATAGTTCCAAGGGTTAATAGACGCTGCAATCATAGCCTCGAGGCACGAGTACACGTCCTTGAAGCTCGGGTGTAGGTTGTTGACGTATGACTGTATGCTTACACCATCTGGGAGGAACGAAATGTCGCAGGGCAGTGATTGGTAGCGAGAAGACCAGAAGAAGAGTCCTGGCTCGTCTGCTTTCAGAGCTGTGTTACGAAGCTGTTCAATGTCCTCCATGCCAAACTCTTGCAGATGTGCTTCATACAGGTCCTGGGCGGTCTTTGAGTCGGGTTGTAAAGGCGCAGTGGACAGAGGATGGCCTGCAGGGTAGAGATTGTCGATGGTCGTCCTTCCACCTTCGGTAAGCACTTCTGTGGTGCCGTAGATCAGAGGACAAACGCATGGGTCGACCAGATCATGGCCGGGAGCCCTAACCGCCTGGAGAGGCTTGAGTGCTGCCGCCATTCGATCTGCGAACGCTTCCGGAAGCAACACATCCGACTTGTAGACCAGTGAGCCTGCGTCCAGCACTTCGACAAAGCTCTTCTCGAGGAAGAACTTGGCTTTGTCCTGCAGCTCCGACACGCACCAATTCCACGCTCGTTCGCTGATGAGAGGAAACTCGCGCATAACGTCAGCCTTCCACGCTGCCACGCGAATCTCGTCGTACACGCCTCGAGACCAATCATCCTGATCAGTGACCCAGTTCATGGCACCAGTCATTGCAAACTCGCGCAGGGTGACGCCCGGCAGCTGGCACCACTCTTCGATGCCGTGCGAGAAGCGATCCTGATAAGGGAGCGTGAACACCAAAGGGACATCGCCGAATCCTGGCACTTGTAGCTTGCCATGGCCGGAGTTGTCGAGCTGAGGCGACATGGCGACTGTGTGGTTGCAGACTGCTGTACCGACACGCGGGTCGATGCGATACCGCCAATCGCTGGCTCTGCAGACACTCCACCAAGGCGCTGGCTTGTGCTTGGTCAAGGGATTGTCAAATGCTCGTCGGCACAGCCATTGACGCAGCCGTGTGCCTCGTCGTACGAATGTGCTTGATGGCTTGATGACATGGCAGACCAATGCTCACTGGCGTGACCGCCGATATGTTACGGTCCTACTCGCTAGATAGCTAGTAGTCCCTATTGGGCTTCTTGGATAACACAAAGAAGTATCACGGTAGCGGGTGCTTGAATCTCAGGAGTGATTCCAATCAGTAAGATGTAAACTGTTGTTGAACACGATGCTATGAACATAGGAAATGTAGGAGATCTATATACCGTTCATACCATCGTTCTGACGAAGGTGATCCTTGTGCTCAGTAGGTGATCTGTAGAACAGATCGCTGAGCACCCACTAATCACCCTTCGTCACGTGATGCGTCCAATAGTGGGCGCATATCCACTAGCTTGTTCTTTCAGCGTGTGAAGTTCGTGTCGGTATTTCTGCTACCCATTCTGGGCTCAGAATTACGTACACTTCCTTCAGACCTTTACACGATACCTGCTGCGTAGCTGGAACCTGTAATGGGCGAGCGCGTCAGCAGACAGTCCGCCGAAAGAGGTGATGATAAGTACTTCCAGTCCCCCTACGATGGCGTTCTCAGACCGTCCTCATCATGCACAATGTCAGGCTCCTCACATACTGCCGAGCTAGCTGATCGTGCAGGTATCATGAACCCATAGATTTCATTATCCGGCGATTAAATACAAGACCAGGCTAGTCTACCTGAGCATAGACTCAAACTATGCAAACGTCAGCCACACCTTTGCAGTGCCAATTCTGCCATCAGCCTCCGCTCGTTGCCTGCGAAAGTCCAACCGAGGGAAAGAGTAAGAGAGCAAGCTCATAAAGGGAGTGTTATTGAAGCGATTCAACTTAGGCACAAGAGGAGGAGATAGAGGAAGGGAGAACAAGATCCGCATCGACCCAGTGCTGGCATCACGGTCGGCTGAGGAGTGCAACTTTCCACATACGACAGGATCGCCTCGCCCAAGCAGCACACAACATCTTTCAGGTGTCATTGATGCGAGCAATCGGTATGCGAGTTCTGGTTTCGGTGCCATGTTTCCAGCGAGCAAGAGCTCTGACTCTGGGCGCCACGACACCGCGCGTGAAGCACCACGATCTGCGAACCACGCACTCGAATATGAGCTGCAGCGAATCCTTCACAAGGGTTTTCTGAGTGCTTTGCAAGTGTCAGGACAGCAGCAGGTCCCTGTGTAAGTATCCAGGCTGTCCACTGCTTGAGCAGCATAGCCACTTCGGTACGACGAACAAACGGAAGATTGTCCACGCTATCGGGCCGGATACGATTGATAATCCCCTCCTAGAGCGATGCCATCGAGACGGAGGACAAAGTTAGGACGAGTCTACCGACTTTCATATTGGTGGTGAAATTTGCATAGTCTGCCAAGGATACTAATGTCTCAAAGGAAGACTGGAAAGATCGAGCAGATGTGCTGCTTGCTTGAGCAAGCAATGGTGGTTCATGGCAACTCGACCGGCAGCCCTGCTGCAGACCTTGACTGAAGGATCTTCTCAGTGCGGCAGAATTCTGTATTCGAGCACGTTTGTCACGGCGTGCACTAGACAGAAGGTCAGCCACAAAGTCTATGTAGGAGTGTAGACCTAGGAGGTCTAAACAGGTTGCTAGGTGGTTCCGTGCGGCATGTGGCACCCGAGGTCGTGACAATTCATTACGCCCAGCTTCATGGACGTAATAGGAGAGTATACGATCTCACCAGGACATAGCAAGCTATTCAATCAATTGGTGGTTCATACTTCTATCGTCTAGCGTCATCCCAGCTTATGCTAAGGTTGATGCCGCATTGTACTCTTGAACGGCTTGTAGCACCTACATACTCGAGGCGTAGTGCCCTGTCCAACATCGTCTGATGATGTCTCCGCAGATGATACCACCAGTACACGGGTACTCGACCTTGGCGAACTTCTTTGGAACCTCGTCTTCCTCTAGATCTGCGTAAGGCGCCTTACTTGTAGCGATCTCGTAGACCAAGCTTCGCATGGCAAAAGATCTCTGCGGAGATTGTGAGTTCCTTCCATTTCTCATCGGCGTTCACTGCGTGATATCGAGTCTCTGCAGCTACTGTGCTGTCCAGACCGCACAATCCTGGGCCAGAAAAGTAGGACAGGACCATGGAACGATAATCCGTCACCAGAAAGTTGCGAGTGCTGATGTCTCCGATCAATACCTCGCGCGAGTGCACGGATGCCAGGTTGTATGCAGCTGTCTCAACCTATGACTGCCGCTCATGGTAGTTCAGCTAACGCCAGTCGTATACAGGGTTACGGCGAGCTCAGGAACAGCAGCAGTAGGAAGCGGCTACGTCTGCAGCACGGGCTCTGGACCAGATGAGTACAGACCAGCCAGCTAGGTCGCATGTTCAATGGTGCAGATGCGATGTTGCGAGTTAGGTCGAACAGAAAGGTGAATGGCTGCTTGCCGATCGTGTTGGAGCCATCACGAAACAGCCTTGCTGATGACACGCTGACTTTGACGGTCCGGGAACGCTGACATTACTCGTGGGAAGACGGCCTGTACAGGAGTATGGCATCCACGTTGCGGAATGCCATCACCTCAAGCGAGTAGCGGGACTGAAGCTGACCGAAGTCGTCCGTGTGCTCGATAACGAGTCTGAGGTTCGGAGATCCTGTGTCTTCACTGCGGAAACCACTTGACACGGGTGCTCAGGGAATCGTTACTGATACCCATAGGTCAACGCCTAGCATATTAACCGGGCGCATTGTGTAGGCCTCTTCAACCCATTTCACGCCAGGATCTGCTTCTATCAAGTCTAGCAGAGCTGCGTCGATCACAGCCGAGTAGCTGTTGAAAAGTTCGTAATGGTGGTATCTCTGTGTATGACTTAGATCAACGCCGATGGTCTGCCAGTGTTGGCTATAAGTATAGTTAGCATGGAACGCGACCGTGTAGACGTCCGGAATGAGTTCGAGCTCGTGATGACCGACGATCACTTCCACTGCTGCAACTAGACGACCTATACAGCTTGCTAGCAGGAATGAGAGTAACATGGTTGCTGTGTGGGAGTCGACTTGTTGAGACAGATGAGTTGAGTCTTGTCCTTCAGTTAATCTTTATACTATCTTACCTGGCAGCTTTGCTATGCATTAGTGTGTTCGAAGCTCTAGTCAGTACCATGATGCATAGCACTAGACACATGGGTCTGGAAAACATACCTGCGTGAGGACAGCTTGCAACCTTGAATTGACAAACTTGGCTGTGCACAAAGGGTGAGAAACGCCGCTCGAATGCGCATTGACGAAGTCTAATCCACTGTCCTGCAGTCTTGCTGTACGAATGCTTGTTGAAAGCTTGCGAGCAGCTCAGTATGAGCTCGGCCAATTCGCCATTGTAGTTGAGCTACTCAGTATGATCTCAGCCACTTCGCCATGGCAAGATATGCCCTGATCACAATCATGCCCGCCGCTGAGAACCAGATCATACTTTGTGAGAGCTGGCTAGAGGTGGGGCCAAGTCTTAGAACAGTGCACCTTAGCAAGCGATAGGCCGAGGTGTTTTTGTGATGGAGGACGTCGCAAAACATTGAGCATGAGGTGGCGGTTTGGGCTGCGGCACTGTCATTGGCTGCCACAATCTCTCCATATCTGTGCAGTCTCTAGCATGTGGACGCTAATGACTCGCGTCACTCTATTGTTTTGATGCACCGCCGGTCCAGAGCTCTCGTGAAGGATCGAAGTAGGTACAACTTCTTGACTCTAAATTCGTCTGCTCCGCATACCATCGCAGGAGATGAGCACTGACGTGCCACCATGCGATACATTGCTCTGTACCGCGATGACGTGTGGAGACGACAGGCCGTGTTCGAGCGATGGGCTATCCTTACGGAGTGCGAGGAACTTTGGTGGGAAGGTCTGCATTCCAAGAGCATTAGAGAGATGCGCGGTTCGAAGGCCTGGCTGCTTGAGTTTGCGTTACGATGCTTAAAGTCATGCTTCGTTTTGGCTAGCAGTTGCAACCGCCAATGCTTCCTGAAGCACGTTCAGGTGTACGTTAGGCTTGGTGCCTGCCACAGTCGCTTGCTCCTACGATCGGAAGTGCTTAATCTCACAGCTCTGGTGGGTTGAAACCTAGGATGAATGGCATACTGGGGAAATACTCTGTGGCAGGGTCAAGATGTTCTTGCCATCGCTTCCAGTGTCTGCTATTGGTTGCTGGCCACCTTGTAGGTCTTGTATAGACGTACTCGCCAGCAAGTCTGTCGGCTTCAGCACGAATTGCGAGGCACTCATCGAACTCGCCACAGTCTGAAGGGTGATTCTCAAGAGCATCTTTGGCTACCTGGGCTGCTCCCACGACCATTATTGCTTGTGCGTCGATAGAATCATGAGATACAAAGCGACCAGCAGCCTTGGAAAGTGCCAGTGCTTCTTCGAATGTGCCCTTATTTGTGTGTGTTCCGGCAAGAGTTATCATGTCGGGAGTAAATCGACTGAGGAATGAGTTGACCCACTCGGACAGCTCAAGTGGGTCGGAAGATCTGGAAATTGTGTACTGCGTGTGGAAGTGGTCCAAAGCGCCAGTCGGGGTCTTCGTCGTGGAGGCTATGGCGAACTGGCCATCGTATTCGATGGTTGCGAGACGCCCTGGGCCAGTGCAGTCGAAAGCATCATGGCTGACTCGACACAGCTCATATCCTAGAGCCGTGTAAGCCGCCGATGACGGGCTCTCCAATCCTACCACTCGATCGAATGTTGCATCCGCCGCCTCTAGGAGATTGCAAGCGTATGGTGAGGACATGAGCCATGCTGGGATCTGTATAGCTAGGGTGGTTCGTGATCGTAGGTCAGCAGTCATGCTTGCAAAAGGCTCGAGTGCTAAGAACTGATCTTGAAGCATCTTACTGACAGGATCCAGTGGCGGTGGAATGTGCGGAGGCTCAGGGCCAAATTGAAGCCTGTGTAAGAATTGATGTACGTAAGAACGCACAAGCTTGGGAATGTCTTTGTCCCAAGGTGGCGCTCTCAAGATGGATCGTGTGGCACATCCCCTCATCATCGTGGAATGGTGCTGAGCTGTCTGATGTTGGGCAAGAACGGTTGACATCAGTGCGCGGTACTCCTCAGAGGCGATCATGGCAGAGAGAGCACTCACTGTACCGTTATGGTACGCTACTGCTGATGAACTTCGACCATGTCAGCGAGGCAACCTCGAAGACGACCTACAACCCACAGGCCATCGATGGAGACCGATACACCATATCCGGGCATCAAGAGGTCTTCGAGCGGTATACAAGCACCACACATCATGTGTGCCTAAGCCACGCAGGTTAATGCAAGACAAATCCAGATCGTTCGAGGCGACATGAAGTCTGCGGTGTTGATGTTGGAGTTTAGGAGGCGAAACTATCGAGACAAGATGAAGTCACAAATCCAAAGCCGCGGATAAGCGAGACACGGACCTCCCGTTCTGCAGGGTGGCTGGGGATTTGGTGTACTTAGGCACAAAGAACTTCAACACTGTGCGACTTTCGACAACCTCGACATACTTTTTACTGGTTCTCATCGCATCTTGCGCAAGCTCAGAAGCGTCGCATATGCTCGTAACCCACCATCAATGGTAAGCGTCGATCTTTTCATGCCTCCCTCCTCTTTCCAGCTTCAAATGACCCACTACCAGGACTCCTTCTGTGATGAACAGCACCACAAGCACCAAACCTAGCCAGGAGATAAGAAGAAAGAGCATTACAGTATGAATTTGAACGGATTCGAGCTTGACAACTCGTGGAAGAGGTGTTGAACACTTGGTTCACCAATTGGAAGATCAGGTCGACACAGATGGGAGCCATCCAAGCACGTAACGTGTGCGCTCGCAGATTTCCTCCACCTCTCTCCTCACAAGGTCTTGCAAGCGAACTTCATCCCTCCTGCGGACTGCTCACCACCAGAGAAAGACGACGAAGTTGAGAAACGAAATCCTCGAGGCAGATATCGTTGGCGCGCAAGAACATCTTGCTGGAAGCTTAACCTCTAGAGCCTCCGTTGCGGACTGGTATTCACCTGAGAAAGACGATATGAATCTTGCGAACGCCTCTACCGTTGACAAGCAGGAAACCCCTGTGGGAGGTAGATCCTCTAGAGTCTTCGTTGCGAACTGCTGCGTATTGGAGCAAGACGATGAGCCGAAGCTTCCAGCCTCTACCGTCGACAAGCAGGGACACCTGCCTGAGGATTATCCTCTAGAGTCTCCGTTGCGGACTGGTGTCGTGCAGAGAAAGACATGTATGCTGAAGTGGAAAGCTCCTCTCGTCCACAAGCAGGAAATCCCTGCTGGAGGTACACCCTCTAGAGTCTCCGTTGCGGACTGGTGCGCAGTAGAAAGATGGTATGCTCGAGCTCGATCCAGCTATAAGGGAAATTGGACCTTCTTCGAATGTCGTTGGCAAGCAGACTCTGTCTGTGAGAGGTTTATCCTCTAGAGCCTTCGCTGAGGTAAGTTCCGTCCTGCTCACCTTTGCGGAGATGTTCAGCAAGAGATCAATTGCAATGTTCAAGCACTCCGATCCACTCGACATTGAAGACAATCAAGTTTTTGCTTCCACATACCTCGTGGGACTTCGGCATTCGAGGGAGAGGGTATTGTCACGAACTAGGGCACGTACAGGCGCACGCATCACTTAGCGACCTGTCCAGTGCAACCCGGTCTACACACTCTACACAGACCTTGGGACTGATCCTCTACTATTCGTTCTCGCAGTCCTACTTGGTCTATACACTCTACACAGACCTCGTGGCTGATCTTCTGCCTACTCGATGCTACTCGGACTACAGACTCTACATAAACCTTGTAGTTGATCTTCTGTCTCACGACACGCTGTGCACGCCGTGACAGTTGGTCTTTTGCTATAAGCCGAACCGCTGGCTTCACCGACGATTTGCTGTATGGATGTAGACGCCTGAAGCACTGGACGCAATGTTGGAGATGGTCGCGAAACCTGGCGTGGTGATCTTGCAGACATGCTCATTGCAAGCGATGTGAAGTAGTTGCCTGCGAGGACTGGGACACGGTCTCGGGCGATGACGCTAATCTGTTAGCGTGGCGGCGTCTTCGCATCAGCATGCAGGCCACATCACATTTATATTACCTCGACGCCGCATTCGTGCAACACAGTATTATCGATCTTGCCCACTCGTTGGCGAGATGCCTCCTTGGCCAATTCAGTCGTCTCGCAGCCACGGTATGACTGCTGCTCCTTTTACATCTACATTTGCTCATCGGCGAGGATGCGTCGCTCCGTAGCGACCACAGTAATCGCGTTCACCATCGCACTCTTGTTCACCATGATGAGTCTGCCACGAGAGTGGTCAAGTCTGCTTTGGCTGCTTCAGAGCAGAGTCACAAGAAAGATATTCGGAGGCCCTGCGCCATTCGAGGGCGACTGCGGCAACGTGCCAGGAATCGATCCGGAGGTCGTGGTCGTGTCTCTGGCGAGCGGCCACTCCGTAGCCCAGCATGGTCGCACGATTCACCGAGCCAGCGACTTGGAACAGGCTATGATCCATGTCGACCATTTTCACGATCCGCTCTTCGGAGACATCACCACGTACAAGGCCAAGACCAGCGACGCTTCCTTGATCGCTGCTATTCGATCGGATTACGGCGTGCAGTTCGTTACGTGCGACGAGCCGCCATTACTGCCCGCCGTCATTCGCGATCCTCGGCCAGGATATTCAAACTCAAGCCAACAGCGAATGCTCTGCCGGCCTAGCTTTGCACGCACACACGCCATCCTCGATCAAGACAACTATCGCGTCCACGACCAACAATCTCCTGAGCCTGCGGTCTGTCTCAGATGAGAGACTGTCCCATTCGGTCGAACGGCGGGCCTCGCTCGATCACATAAACTCCTTATGGCCGATACAATTGAATCGTGCCTTGCAAACAGCAGTCAGTGTTGCTCAAGTGACTAGCTTTGTTGTCTGCTCGATGCTGGAAGGCGATCGAGCTCAGATAGAGGGCTTTGTTTGTGGTACACAGATAGTCTGATCGATCTCGCAAACGTTTGTGCTTCACCCTCTTCCTTTCGCACTCTGCGTCCGGACTTGTGTACATAGCCATCAGCATTTCTAGGTGTCAACACACACAATATTGCTCTTCCCACTACACATCTCTGCGCAGGTTCAGGGATACGCAAAACTCAAGAGCGAGGACTCTCATATTCAAACTAGATCTTCAATTGACTGATAAGAGCAAGAACCAAAGCACTACTCAATCTACACT
This sequence comes from Peltaster fructicola, assembly GCA_001592805.2. Lineage (NCBI taxonomy): Eukaryota > Fungi > Ascomycota > Dothideomycetes > Peltaster > Peltaster fructicola. The sequence continues at coordinate 525,918 of CP051140.1, forward strand.
GCAACAGCTCGACCGTGAGGCCTGATCCACCTTCAAACAACCTCCTATGCGTACTATCTTCAAGAAACAGTCTCAAATGAGCTTCTGCAGTCAGATCGGAGGCTCCAAGCCACTGATCTCAATGTAAGACGAGTTCTGGCTGTGTTTTGGCAGCCCTCACAATGCTACACCACCTACAACGACCACATCAGCCTCAGAGCGATCACCTAGAACCGCAACTCACTCACAGCCTCGTACATGAGTTCCCACAGTCGATCCAAGCTTTCGATGGAATGACATGTGAAGATACAGCTCGTCGCTCACCACACCACCTACAGTCAGCTGAACACAACCACACACGGCCATCTCTGCACACCCTACACCACTGTCAGCGACAGCAACAGCAACGAGGCTTGAAAAGGCGACAGAGCAGTGGTATTGACAAACTGCATCCAATATTGAACGTCGAACTCGAAGACAAGTCCCATGCTGCGAGTTCTCCTCCCCTATAGACAACCACCCGCCGTTCCGACCATGAGGCTCTTCAGCGAACCTCGATCGCGCCAGAGTCAAGTACCGAGTGAGCTTAGCGTGAACTCTGATCGTGTCTGCCACCAAACGATGCTCTCCCGCACAAGGCTGTGAGCAGCACAAAACATTTGTGCTGGCACCTTAGAATGCCATCAACATTGCTGGCAGACCATACTGCCATGCAACAGCTTACTCAGGGTTATACCTCCAATCATGAACAACACACCCTCCTCCGATAAAACTGATGGTTCACACCTGGAACACACTGGGTCCGGCCCGTTGAACACCAATTTGGGTGCCGGAGGTCAGGAGAATTACACTATCAGTGGAGGCTCTCACAATCAGCAAATCATCGCAACACATGTCAACATCGATTCTAGACATCGGGAGATACAGAAAGAGATTGCAGATTGGTTGTCGCCGTCAGATCCATGGACAAACCATTCGACCGCCCGTAGGCAGCACGAGGCTGGCACAGGCGAATGGCTGCTGCGAAGTCCACAGTACAAGAGATGGAAGAGCGATGTGGTCTCTCACTCATGGTTGTATGGCAAGCCGGGTTGCGGTAAGACTGTCCTGTGTTCCACAGTCATTGAGGATCTTCGACAGCAGTGCCGAGAGAATACAAATATCGGCCTGGCAGTGTTCTACTTCTCTTTCACAGATGAGAAGAAACAGAACTACGACAGCTTATTGCGATCCCTAGTCGCACAACTCGCATCGAAGGAGCCTGCCTCATCTGCGCTTCGACAAGCCTACGAGAAGCCTTATCGAACGATACCCACTACGGAAGTGCTCGAACAGATACTAAACCTCTCGCTAGAGCCATACAGTCGAGTCTTCATAGCAATCGACGCTCTGGATGAATGCCCGGGAGCAGGCAACGCCCGCAAGGATGTCCTGGATGCCCTGGAAAGATTCATCACACAAACACCCAAGCTGAGACTGTTCATGACGAGTCGTGATTTGAGCGACATTCGCCTCATGATGCAAGATCTGGAAGTCCAGCAGATCGCGGCTGCTACCCTCGCCGTCGACAAAGACATTCGTAGGTACCTTTGCATGCAGCTACAAGGTGACAGACGGCTCGCCCGTTTCAAGCCTGATCTGAAGATGGAAATTGAAAGGACGATCTCATCCAAGGCAGATGGAATGTCAGTATCAGAGTTTAAGGGCTCGCCACGCAGACTGCTTACTGACATTGGTTGCTCTAGGTTCCGCTGGGCATTCCTCCAGCTCGAGGAGCTCAAGAAACTCAAGGTCCTCCAGCCTAGCTTCGTGAGGAAGGCTCTCAATAACATGCCTTTGACGTTAGACGACACCTACGAGCGCATTCTCCGCAGCATCGAGCCAGACTATCAAGGACATGCTATGAAGTTGCTTCGCTGGCTGACATATGCAAAAGACCTCTAAAGCTGGTCGAATTGACAGATACCATTCTCATTGATCTGGAAGGAGATACGGTCCACTTCGGATCGAATCGTGACAGAGTGATCAACTGGCGACGATGACTCAAATCATGGCTCGTCCCGCCCGGGCGTATCCGACATAAAACTGTCATCTCGTCGAGCTTGGACGCGCTGAGGACCACTCTGATGTCAGCAAGCGACAAACAAGCTTTAGGACTATCTGACATACTACGCTAGTCCATGAACCATTTCTCAGCCTTATCTTATCCGGTCGATCACCAACTAGCCAATACATACACTGTAGGAATCAGCCACAGTGGACAATGCGGCGTGCAATGCAGCCCGACACTCAGCTCGCTCTTCTCCTTTCTCCTATACATCCCTCATGGAGCGAAAGTACTGCTTGCTCATAGGCATCTCCATCTTTGCAGTTTGCGACTTGTGAGTTTAACGAACTCATCGATACGACGCTCACGCTGCAGACTGTTTTCTTTTTCTTTCTCATTGTCTATCCTGTCTGGCTCTCCTCGCGTGGTTACGCAAGCCACACAAGCTACATCCATGCTTCCAAAGGCCCTCACTGGCATGGCTGGAACAACATTGAACAGCTGATCATTTTCGGCGATAGCTGGAGTGGTACAGGCTTCAATGCCACTGGACAGCAACCGACTCCAGACCTCCCCTGGGGCAATCCTCTCAAAGCTGATGGGAGTGGTACTGGCGGACCGAACTGGGTTCACTATATCACGAACACATACAACGACTCCCTGGTCCTGACGTACAACTATGCCGCTGGTGGTGCATACATCGATCCTGAAGGTCGCACTGGAGAACACCAAAAGCTACAACAGCAGATCCTCGTGGACTTCACCCAGACCCAATGGACCGCAGATACCTCTCTGTTCCTTATCTGGGCCGGAGTGAACGATGTCATCGAAACTTCAGATGAGCGGGAATTCGAAGAGAAGTTCAAGGAGTTGAGGAAGTTGTTGGACCATCTACACAACATTGGTGCCCGAAACTTCCTGCTCTTCAACACTGCGCCGTTGGATCGATCACCAAGAGGATATGCTGAGGCGAATAAGAGCTGGATTCATCAGATACAACCATGGAATGAGAACATCACACACGTTGCGAAACTTGACAAGGATGCCTCAATGTTTCTCTTCGACACGCACAAGCTGTTTGGAAACGTGATGGATGACCCGTCAATCCTCGAGGAGAGTGCAGGGTTCAAGAACGTCACCGGGTTCTGTCCAAGCTGTGAGTGAGTCAAGCGTGCCTGGGTAAAGCTGACTTCGATAGATGCTTTTGGTACGAATGCAACAGATACGAAGGTCCCACAATGCCAATACTCGGTTGCTGAGTATATGTGGTTGAATCCCTATCATCCGACGTCACAGATGCATAAGACAGTTGCCAGAGCTGTGGCTGATGCATTGAGGGCAGTTTGAAGTGTATTCAGACCACGAAGGGCTGAATATGACGATACGGACCACGAGTGATGTGCTGGAAAGCTACAAGACACCTACTGAGACTCTAGATGCTGCCAGGGCATATGAGTCTTCTGCGCTGCTTGTCTCAAGACTATACGACCTCCACACACGTGTGAGCATCTCCGAAGAGACGAAGGGTCTTGTGACGTTACTACAACAGCATCGTCAGCAAGCAGAGATCCAGAATCGCAGTCAGCATGACTGATTTGACCTCACAAGACCTTCTAGACCAACATCTGCTATTGCACTACCGCACGAGCAGCACCACGAGTGACCTACACAGCGACAGACCGTCACTGTAGTCAGCAACAGCAGCATAACATCAAAATGAGCTGCAACTGCATACAGAACGAGTACTTTTCTGGCAAGCTTTGTCGTGCTCAGACACGCAAGATGGTGGATGTGATTGCAACCACAGTACTATGAGGATCTTGTCATGGACCTTCCCTGGACACATCGTTATGGGCAAAGATAGAGCACATGAATCGCAATGTACACGAGGCTGACACACGACATTGACTCTGTGCCGTCAGTGCTCTTTATTGCGCGCTTCTCCTGCTGTAGTATTACTATAGACGGGACAACACTGTCGCTCTACTGCCCCCCACGACACTGACCTGCTGAACTTGACCGCTCTCGATACTGTCATACTTCTCCACGCCTCTTGTGTCACCGGCATGCTTTATCGCTCTTGGCAACAAGTACCGATATTGATGTTGCTAAGCACCTCCTCGTAGGAATGACGACGATGACGCTTTCCGAGTGTACTCAGGAGGTCCTTCTGCAACAGCGGTAGGATCGATAATGTTGTCCTACCTCTGATGGTGCCACAATGCTACTTCGTATGCTGCATTAGCGGTAGTGATACTGAAGCGTTGGAGACTTCGCTTGCGCAACAGCTGATGCTGTGCTGATAGTGATGCCTGACGTCGCTTCTCTACTACCAGATACCAGAGCGGCTCTTGGCTTGGAGAGTCGTTTTTGTACTGTTCGGGTGCCAATTTATCGGAGATTATACGCTACTCGGATCATCACAACGACAATGTGGTTCTGCTCGTCGCGGATGCTCTGCTCCGACGAGGACGCCTCGTCGTTACTTTGTGTCTGACGGCTAACGACACTCTTCTGATGCTCGACGACAATAACGGCATGCTACAACCAGGTGAGCCGGCAGTGCTGACGACGAGCGTGATCTGCTCTGTGTAGTCGACAGGCGCTTCGCTGATGCTCGTCGTCCCTCGTTCCACTCTCACTCTTGGTAGCACCGCAGAGCAGGTGGCATCAAACAGCACCCACCTTCACGTTGACGATGTCATCCTCTGAGACTGGTAGAGCTGTCTGATTGCTCGACGAAGCTGCTGCGTTCTTTTGGCTCATCGATGTGGACGGCTCATATGCAGGTAACTCATCGTCCACCACAGCAACCGGAGGATTGCCCGTCAGCCCAACAGATGCAGCACCAGTTGCAGATCCAACTGCAACACCATTATCGACGTGGCTCCTCTCAAGAGCTGGCGGCAAGATCCTAACAGGAACATCCCTAAACTTGAGGTGCTTCGTCTCCTCCGCAACCGTCAAGGTCACCTCAAAGTCGACGGTATACGTCCGAGTGATGTTCTTTGTAGAGAAGGTGCTGGGCAGACCTTGCAGAGGCTTCATCGTCACTGTCTTGGTGTAGTCGTTGGCCTTGGAGAAAGGACGAGTATCCTGTACGACGCCAGTCAAGGTGAGCTGTCTCTCCTTGTCTTCCGATTGTACTCTACTGAGAAAGGCCACCTCCGCTCTGACCAGCGTCCAGCTGCTGATACACATTCGAAACGCAGTAAGCTTAACTTCAGGCTGCTCTTGTACTGTCGATCGCTCCAGATCGGGACGAAGGGAGAGTTCAAACTTGACTTCCTCACCAAGCAGCAGATTCGCAGAGCCATTCAGGATCGCGTGTATTGCGAATGTTGGATAGGCGTCAGATTTGAAGAAAGCCGCAGTCTTGGCCTTGAAACCGCTTGGCCGCTCATGCTCTGGCAGTAGATACTTGTTCGAGATAGAGAGCATGTGGTTAGGACTCTTCATGACAGCGTCATGAGCGATGGCACCAGGGACTCTCGGTTGCTCATACATCACAGGCAGCCCAACCTGTCCACCGTAACTCAGTACATTCACGTCGATGCCGGGCACTGAGAGTATAGCTCTTACGCGATACTCTACGAAGCACTCGAACCTGTGGTTCATGATGCCGGTGTCATAGTTATAGAGCATCGTTGGAGGTAGAGGCGAGTTTGGTGTCATATCGAAGTGAGGATCTGGATCGAAGTTGTCCGTAGGCAAGTTGTGGATGTGTTCTGGAAATCGCAGCTTGAAAGGGAAGGTATGTGGTGCAGCGCTCGCGATCCGTATAGGTCCGGCATGGATCGTGCTCTGGATAGCCAAGACTGGTGCTCTTCCGCGATATGTGACATGGTATCTTCCTCTCCTGACACGAATCTTTGTCTTCGATCGTCCTTCTAGTAAAACATTTACCTCCATAGGTCCAAAGAGCTCTGTGACGGTCGCATCTTTCGAACTGAAGGTCACAGTGACCTGCCCTAATATCTCTTTCTCTGATCCGTAATATGTCTCCCTCGGACGATCGAGCATCAACCTGGTGCTGAGGTCTCCGATTGGCATGATTGCGTTGAAAGCTTCTTATATTGTCGAAATTTCTTTGTGTTGTGAACAGACTGGGCGTCCTCGAGAGCTCTTGCTATACCTTGGTTCACTTGTGTTGCGGTTGAGGGACAAGGCTAAAGTGTACAAGAGACGTTCGACTGGTGACTCAGAGATTAGTCCACCCTTCGTGCGGCTGGGAAGCTTCTTGCAATTAGTCTGTAGCTAAGCGCCTCCTACCTGTGATAGCTGTCGCCAAGCTATCGTGACTCTTGCCGCGCCTCACTCGTGCAGCACGAGAGCTGCCGCAGCTATCGCGGCTCGGTTTTGTGGTTGTGATCGATCGTGACGATGGTGGAACGCCTACCTTGAGAAGCTCTGATCGTGTCTTGCGATGCTGTCGGGAGTCATTCAAGCCGATCGCGTTACTCCTACAATCGTGCGTCCGATGGGAGCAGATTCAGGTATGCGGCTGTGTATACATCCGAGAAGACTGACTGGCAAGTGTATATCGATCAAACACGATGAGGAAGAGCGGAGACGAAGCCACAATGTTGCACGCACGTGACAGTGGCGTGCCTGAGGACGGCAGGCTTAATTTGCACCTCACTCGCTGCTAATCTCTTCATCACGAGTGAATGCTTTTCGGTGCATCAACTTCATTCTCCACGCACTCCGTGTATACCACAGGTTGAAACAGCTCGCATCGTCATCGAGGTTCACGTGCAAGACGTGAAAGCACATCCGCACGACCAAGTCCACAGGAACAGCACCGGAGAACACCTCGCCAGACTTGAGTCTAACGATGCTCGTACACAACGCCCTCTACAAGATCAGACACCGCTTGCCATCCTTACCGCCATCGATTCTGGGCTTATGCAAGGCCTTGTCGCTCTTGATGATGTGCTTCGATTAGAGGCTATCCAAGCAGACCGGGATACTGACACAGAAATTGTAAGAAGTTTTAGGTTCAACAGATATTGCGGACTCCTGTCCACACTAGCACATTCTGCAGCTGATCCTCGGGAAAGGACGTTCAAACTGGCTTTTGCGCCATGTTTCTCTCGAACAAGCGAGGATTGAATGGGCCTCTGCATTCTTACCGTACACCTCTGCTGCCGAGCAAGCAATGCGAGTCTGCCAAAAGGCATGAAGACTGTACAGCTCCGCAGAGCAGTGACATCACGCATACGCTATCTTGTAGTGGCATATACAAGATTGTCGACTAGCCTTCAGTCAGAAGGATATTGCATAGAGCGTGAACACTTGCTAGACGAAGCAGATGAAGATCGCCAGTAAGAAGACGATCGACAACTACAGTCTGTGTGCGAAGACTTATCAACAGGGGAAGCTGACCTGTCTGTCACAACTTATGACCATGCAAACATCAAACCACCTCCAGCTTTCAAGCTTGTGCTAAGCAATCAATGCCGACTTTCGACAAACACAGAGAATGCCCTAATATCTAATTACCGCAGGCTCTTATCAGCACATCAACCGTAGCTCAGGAGCGCTTCACGAGATCTTCTCGCCATTGCAACCCGAGAACTAGGTGGGTCTATATCTTCTCATATAGATCTCGTGGCCTGTCCTTGTACTACTACCCTTTCCGCATCAATCCTACCATATGAACGAGAGCAATGTTACTGTCAATGATCGCAGAAGGACATATGCTAGATCACTACATCGTCACCAAAGCAAACGAGCCGTAAGACATCTGCAACCACAGGCTGCAGCATCGCAGTTACTAACGAATGACGAAACATACACTCCATGCCTACGTGCGCAGATAGTATCCAGCGAACCACGCAGATGCCGTCACCAGCCTAGTCAAGCCTATGACCTTCATCAAGAAGCTACGACACTCATCAACAAGCCTCGACCTTCATCAACAAGCCTCGACCTTCATCAACAAGCCTCGACCTTCATCAACAAGCTACGACCTTCACCAACCAGACATACCACCATCAAAAGGCATTCAAAAAAAGAGAAAGAGAAGACAAAGACAGATTTGTAGACTACGAGCAAAAGTTGTGTGAAGAGATCGAGCGATCGTGAACAGGACTGTTGTCTCCCGACCAGAAACACCATCACGGTCGAATTCAGCGGATGGTAGTCCGTTCGCTCTGTCACGTATCGACTATAATGAACACCACAAGAAGGCTTATTGCAACCACTAGAGGCTACGCATCTGCCGAAGTGCGCTCATGTACCACAACATTTCATCATGTTGAGAGGATAGCTGCTCCATACCATCCTTCAATCTACGATGCAGCGAACTTGCTCTTACTACGAAGAGTCTTGCCATACTTGTAGAAGACAAACGGAATAGGCACCATGAGCATGGTAAGGAAGGCAATCAGGCAGGAAGCCCATTGGTGACCAAGTTGATCGTACACTGCGGACGTCAGCGAAGCTTGGAGAAGCTGTATAACACTTACTCTGCTCTGTGAATAGTGGAAAGGCGGCTGCCGCAATGGTACGTGTGGTGGTGTTTATTGCCATTGCACTCGCAGCATACTTCGGCCAAGCAGATGGCAAGTAGGTGAAGAGTCCTTGGAAGACGAAGAAAAACCTGTCTGACGTCAGCTACTACCATTGGTAGCGCATTGTGACTCACCCGACACTGAATGGAATCGTCGCGATGATTGGCACAATCCAATGTACCCATGGGAAAGTTGTCCAAGCAAACCAGAAGAGTGAGAGAGTGACAATTGGTCCGCCATACATGACCGGAGGAAGACGCAACTCTGGCTCTGGCTTGTAAGTTGGGTTCTTCTCCTTCTCCTTGCCCATCCGTTTGAGCCAGTCCTTGTGCCACAGAGGATTGCACATGCAGGCGATAAAGTTGCCCACAAGAAGTCCCAGAAACGTGAGACCGACCTGCCAGACAGTAAAGCCATGGTTTTCGCTGAAGACAAGCTGGAAGGCACCGAAGAAGAGGTAGAGGATTCCCTGAAGCAGAGCAGTATAGGTACTGATCGCAGTGATCATAGGATCGAGGAAGAGGAGCTGAAATGGTACGTAGAGAGCTGTGAGGAGCGCTCCAGACAGAGTCTTCTCTTTGCGTGCCAGCTCGGAGGCAGAGTGATACTCGTTATCGCCGGTAATCTTGCGAAGACTTGCTGCTTTCTTCGCAAGAAGGACCGGATGGAATGTCTCTTGCATGATCACGACGCAGACCAAGATGATAAAGGCCCAAATGATCATAACGTAGAAGATCCAGCGCCTGCGAGTTGTCAGTTCTGGTCCAACTATTCGTGCTTAACCCACCATGAAGTGAAGGAGCAGATGAAGCCGCCGACTAGTGGTCCGAGGACTGGACCTATGAATGCTCCGCCTGAGAAGACTGTCATAGGAACCAGGAGTTGTGGAGGCTTGTACATATCGACAATCGTGCCAGCAGCTACGGCGAGGAACGCACTTCCGGAGAAGCCATCCAAGAATCGAGTGACCAGCAGCGTCTGGATGTTGGGTGCCACAGCGCATGGAATCAGCCAAACCAGGAATGTGAAGGTAGCGCCAACATAGATTGGCTTTCGTCCATAGAACTAGACTTATCAGTGAGGGTGAGAAACCCAAGGCCAATACTCACCTCGGAGAGAGGTCCGAACAGCATAGGACCTGCAGCCAGACCAAGTACATACAAGGAAAGACCTAAGATTGTGACCTCGAGACTAACTTCCCATTGCATTTGGATCTGTGCGTATGCTGGCGTGTACAGTGATGACGTTGCAGTCCTAGAGCAATGTCAGTGCAGATCAGCAACCAGCTTACGGACTTACACCATACATGCGCCTGCTGCGACTGTCGTGATGTAGAACCATTTCTTCGCTACCGAGAAGGTTCGTGGATCGAGCGGATCGTTGTCACCGTCCCACTGGACGAGGTAGTTCTGATTGCCTTGTATCTGCACGTTGTTGCTGCTGCGTGGTGCCTCCTTGTCGAGAGACGGGCGCTCTTTGGAATCGACCGACATGGTATGCTCGATGAAGTGTTTAGCCTCGTGTCAAGGACTGCTGCGACTTAAGGGTGATGATAAAATAGTAGAGTAAGATGCATTATTGAGGGTGCTGGAATGAGATGACTTCCTTGTCGACCATGTCTGCCGCATGGGAATGTCGCCGGCGGTGATTGTCTTTGACGAACGCTTACTCCGCCGAGCTGAGGTATCGAAGTTCTGCTGATCACATTTCGTCCGCCGTGATCTGACACGTGACTGGTACCTGCGGAAGTTGTGCTGCGGGCTTTGGGAAGCAGATAATCCTTCGACATGTGCCGGGCGAACAAGAATGATTGAGGAAATCATGTACTTCGCCATGCTCTTACTGATTGATGGGCTTCTCCCAGACAGGTCGGATCGGTAAGTGATATGAGACCACTCATGGCGAGCAATGAATCCACCAACCTCCAGAGAATGCCCGACAACAGGCTACTGAAAAATCATGGTGATGGAAGCTTCTCAAACTGCATGTGACCCACCGGCGACCAATTCGGTAGTGTCGGAACACGTTGCTGTCTTCATGTACCTCAATAACGGCCAAGCAGGCTTGGAGATCCAATGATAGGGGTCCACTATCGTAAGCAATGCGTTTGTGGTTGTATGAACCATTCGCGCATCTTGCGAGCGAGTGCTACAGCCGATGAGCTACACAAGAGTCCTCTTCAAGCGAGACCTGCAAGCAAATAGGTCTTGGTAGCCACATGGACGTCTCCGACACATCCTTAGGCCACAGGAATGTTGGGTGTCAGTGATGTCGCTCTCAATGCTTGTACTGTAGACAGCTAAGATGTATTTACTTGCTGTTGGTAAGGTCAGCTCGGCGTGCAGAATAGTCTTCTCTGCCAAGGAAGCCACATTGGCAGACTGTGAAACGGTCAGCAGCTCTGGTCTTCTCGTGATTTGTACGCCGGAGTCCTCCTCGCTCTGATGTAGTCTGCAGTGCATGCTATGGAACTGAGAGCCGTAGAGACTTGGTAAGGTAAAGGCGATAGTTCATGGGATGTCAGCAAAGTCCGACAAGAGGCGGCGGACGTGTACAGGAGTGATCGGTTTCCTCGCTGCGAACTCGCATGTTCCTGATGCATCAGAAGTACTTCGAAGGTAGGCTTGCCATGCAGCAATAAGCGTAGCACCATAGATCGAGAATCATCACTCGAGTTTGCCGCATGCGGCCATCGAAGACACTTTACCGGACTCCTGAATGAGAATACTCGACAGCTTACCAGTCGTCGCTGTATCTCATACCCGTGGCAGCAAGCTAGCGAGGATGTTCAGCTTCATCAAAGACGTTTAGACATTCCTCGTACAGAGCGTTCAGATCAGTGCTTGCAACCGACACTTCGTGTTGCATTGCCAAGCCTGTGCTTTCAGCATAAGCATTATTGAGCAGGTCACCACAGTCCTTTCGCAACCAGCCTGTAGGATCAGCGCACGACAGATGCTAGACTCCAACCACGTTGACGAGGAGTCAGCACTAGGACCGAGCAGATGAAGTCGTAGATTGACAATGACTTCGGTTGCGGCGTTCTCGATGAGATCTCTGCGGCCAAAGCTTGAAGGAACCAACAAGACTCCTCTATCATTGTGCTCTTAACGGCAATGTTGATCATATCTGCTGCCGGGATCGATGCAGCACCTCCGATCTCATGCCCTTGGAGCTAGGGCTTGTCGTCGAGATTGGTGAAGCTGCGCCAGGCTCGTGCGGTCTCCTCCAATCTTGGCTGCATTGCTCCAAGCGGACCTCTCACTGAGAACTTCTCAGCGTACTGCTAACGCTGGAGGTCGGCCATCAGCTCAAAACTCCTCGATGCGATTTCAGGCGTACGGAGGCAAGTTGCCCGGCATTTTGTGACGGAAGTCGCTGTTGGCGTTGGCAGCACTGCTATATTCCAATGGAAACTAGGTCAACTGCGAGGCTCATTGTGGCAATCGTGAGAAGTGGTATGCCACCACCATCTTGAGTTGTCGTGCGGATATGCTTTGCAGAGATACTCATGTGTTCAGTCTATCCCGCAGGCCAAGGATCTTGCTTCGTCGGAACCACCGAGCCCGGTTGTCAAGCAGTATGACCAGGTTAGGGGTGCGGAAGTCGAGATTGGTAGGACCGTCTTGGAATCTAAGGAGATGGTGCCCTTGATGATGCTCGTGAAGGCTGCTGTAGCTTCTTGATGGCCAACGTTCGGCTTGAAGATCCAACGTATAGTTTGTTGCAACTCTTAGCCTGCTCAGTGGTGTTATTGATCGCATGCGCCTCAATAGAATCTCCAGTCCTCGTCCTTTCGAACGGCGAGCTTCGGCAGATGATTTTGCATCGTAGTCGAGGCTATTGGTGCCGTAGAACTGCTTGGTGAGTGCAGAAGTATTGATGAGAGAGTAGACGTAAAGAAGCTACCCTGCTTACCCTAAGAGATATACCACAACCCTTCGACCCTAGTTCCGACCCTACTACCCTGACCCTACCTCTACGCGGACAGCATTGCGACTGTCGTCGCAATCACTGCCCGCTTCGGTCGCCGAGGATATGGTACTTTAGACAGTTGTAGAAGTCGTATGGTGCAGAGTCTCGAAAATGAGTCGTTGAGGTCCACCATGAAACAAGCAATCCAAGAGGGCGCTAGAGCCTGAAGTACAAGGACTGCGTTCTCCAGTGCTCCGTATGCCACTCCATGGTGATCATCTGTCAGAGGATGGCAACTGCTTCGAACGCTATGACGTTGAGAAGACTGCGATGAAGATGTAAGAACTCTCAGATGGGAGGTATCTTTTGTAGAAAGGTCGAGCATCTTACTCGCTGACAGTAGAATGCTCCTGTGTTGAATCCAGCATTGACCTCTGGCCACTTCAAAGAGGTTCCAACAGCGTGACGGCGTGAAGCATCCTCAAGGTCGGCATGATAGACCATTGATAGCAATAAGAGCATGAAGCTCCATAGTGTTCGTTCTAGGTATGATTCAGAAGTCCTTGCTCAGCAGAAGAACAGACAAGAACTGCCCGATCGCTTGCCAAGGATAGTGGGCTTATCACTACCATCGTCTCAAACTGGATTCTATCGACGCTGAGACAGACACACATTGGTTGGGTCGATTTCGATCTCGATTCCGATCAATGCATGATGATTTGGTAAATGTGCGCGGTCATAGTTCTCACGACTGCCGATGCGACGCATATGACAGTGTGCGCTTGCAGTTGAGATGCGCATTGCATCCACACTAGTCGACGCCCGTCGGTGATAGGCACATCTGCACTCAAAGACCTTTGTCAACGTATTTGATGGCTCAGCGATTCAGAAATGAGTCTCAGGGATTGGAGACTGGCGAATTGTCCTGCGAAGCTGCTTGACGATAGAACGATTAGAATGCAATGTTGAGCATCTGACACGAGCAGTCCAATGCAGCACGATTGATCGCCGCTGGTGAAGGAGCGTAGGCATGGCGCCACCATGATACGACCTTCCGCCAGCTTAGAAAGAAGATGCCCTGTATTTGTGTTGCGTCGAATCCCGAGCAGAACTTACCTCATGGGATCGATGATACGATGTCTGAAGCATGGCCTTTCCGTATGTCATTCGTTGAGAGAGCTCGTCGGCGTTTCTCACACTTGTGAGGTGATAGAACGACGAGCTGGGCAGCAAAGTATTGTGTGGAAGGTGCCTGAGTTTGCAGCCAGCCTAGTGAAGCTGATTGCAGCCGGTGAGCATCGTACGACCAAGCTTGTTGACATTGCTGTGATACTGGATGGTTGTCCGAGCACATGCTTGTAGTAGCAAGCTTCGAATCGATAGCTCACTCTATGCTTTTCCGTGAGTGTGCTCGCGCAGCTAGCAAGATGGCAGCTGGTGCAGCGATGTGAGAAGCAGTTGCAACGACTACCATTGTCTTGCCATTCGGCGACGCGACTGACCCTAGGGTTGATGGTCTGGATCAAGTATACCATCAAGCTGTGTCTACTCGATGGCTGTAGACATTCCTGGAGCTGCTGAGAGGCATCATCTCCACATAGACAGTCTGGCAGCTGAATCCTGTACTGAAGTGGAACCTTGGGCATTTCTCGACCCTCCAAGACTTCAGTGATCGATCCCGTCATGCCAATTAGACATAAGGCTAGGTGCAAGCTCTCCTACTGCACGCCGTTCGAGGATATACCTTCATTGCATGGAGGGCACACCACAAGTGCGTGACTCCGACAGCCGTACAGAATGGATCGGGTGTTGTGATGGTATTCAAGCTCTTTCTGCGTTGGCAATCTCAATGGACCTCGACTCGCTCTGCGTCAGTTGCTTGGATGTAGCACATCTGGTGGTTCGCGTCGCTCGACTTGCGTCAGCTCGATCAAGAGCCGTCAAGGACCGGTCTGTACATTGTCAATGGACAGTTCTGTGTATTGCGCAAGACGAGCTTCTTCAAGAGTTGAAGCAGTTCCGATCCGGCAGCGGGCAAAGGTAGGAAACATCGGCGCCAGCTTCAGTACTGTCGCTGATCTTCCGTTCATCTCGAGACAAATGATGAAGCATGTCGCAATCAAGGATTTCGCGAAGAACGCATACGACACGCTTCGAACGTTGACGAATGTACATGTAGAAATCGATATTGCGCTTGAGGATTGCTCGGCATGGTCCTTGACGCGTACGTGACGCGCAGTGTGGAGCATAGACGAGCCTCAGGCCAAGTACAAGGACAATGAACACTTACCCTGTGACATCTGCACTCACGTCGTCGCGACTACATCGATCTCTACCATGTTGTCGGCCGCCCCAATGCTGACATTAAGTTCTCTAACATTCATACAGCTGGGTGACACCAGCCACACAAGCTCCATCGCGAAGAGACTGGAGGAATCGAAGCAATGAGTAGACATCATCGACCAAGGCACTCATACGGAGCGTGAAAACATCTCATTGACGTCAGGTCGAGTGGCCGTCGCCGGTGTAGCTGTGACAGCCTGGACAGTGACAATATGGATGGATTCTGAGCTGTCTGGGTGGGCAAACAAGATTACGCACTCCTGAAGGCCGCTTCGACATTGACGACCAGATGTCCAACACGTGGAAGAGGCGATAATCGGCACGATCAAGGAGACTTGGTAGATATGGGATCCTCTGTGCTTGTCAGCTCATGTCCTTCGATCAGTTACTCCGCCGGGTCAGAGGTCGTCTTGCGAAAGGATGACAAATGTGGCGCTTTCCTCCGCCGAGACTAGATTCTGATTCCTCCGCCGAATGCTTCCACTCATACTCATACAGCCGAGTGTCTCAGAAGCACGATGGACCACTCTACCATCGTCGCAACTGGGAAATGCTACGTCGAGTCGAAGATACGAGGACTACTCACTCTGTCGAAGGTGCGATAGGTTAAGCTTGTACATCATTGGCGGTCCTCATAGCTACATCGGGAGTCAGCTGTAGTGCATTATCGTCGACCAAGACAAATGACCTCGCCGCCCATCGATGGAGTGATTGTCGATTCGACTGACGAAGACCGCGATGGCTCACATCCAAACTCCCGATAACGGCACAATACCCATGGATGACAGATGCAGAGTCAAGCGACGAGGGCTTCGTAAAGGCACTCACAGTTGCTGGGAATGCAAGCGAAGGAAGATGCGGTGCGTTGCCGACGCAAGTGTCACCCGCGGACCCACCGTCTGTCAAGGCTGTAGGCGTCGAGGATCAGCTTGTGTCAGCCAGGAGGTGCCTGAAGAGATCGCCTTTGGAATCATCAACGCGGATGTAGGAGACGGCGCTGTCACACTTTCTACAGACGCCGCGGTGAACAACCCGCTCACGCCTGCATCGACAGTATCACGACAATCCGGACGATCTAGCAATGCTCTGGGACTTGAGAACATTTCCGATGGCCTTACGAAAACTCGCAGCACAGGTAGCACCTTGACAGTATCAGAGCAGCTGTATGCAGCTCTACCTTCTCTGGACGATATGAGAAGGATTCAACACGTGTGTACCCTGCCTGACATCTCAGCTTATGAGCTCATGACCATGCCTTATGCGACTCTAAGTCAGCGAGATCGTCCAGGGGACCCATCACAGGAGAGGTCCTGGACGACGCTCAGCCAGGTCGGTACGATTGAGCCTCACTGTCACCCTGTTGTGATCGCAAGGCATATGCTCATGCTTGCAAGTGCACTTCAACATCTTGACCCTGCCCGTCACACTGAGATCAGAGGGCTGTCTGAGAGGCCACACACCATAGCTGAGCGCCTAAGCCGTGTGGCTAATCAGCATGTGACGTCCAGAGACGAGATGTTGGGCAGTATAGAGGCACTGGAATGTGTCCTGATCGAAAGTGTCTACCAGGCGAACCTTGGAAATTTGCGCCACAGCTGGATCCTAGCTCGTCGAGCAGTGAGTGTTGCTCAGCTGATGGGCCTCGATAGGCCTGATCAACGTGCACAGTACCAAGTCCTCGACGACAAGAGACCGCATAATCTACGAACCATGTGGCGACGCATTGTCTTTCTGGATCGCTTCCTCTGTATCATGCTCGGGCTTCCACCAGCATGTCCTGACTCGTCCTGGGCTCAGACCACAGCAGTCGAGAGTTCTACAGGAGAACGACTGGAGCGGATACATTGCATGGTCGCTTCGCGTATACTACAGACCGGCGTAAAAGAGCTCACTGCAACAGACAGACAACAACTGCAGTCGCTCGACACTGAGTTGCAAAAGGCTGTGAGAAGTCTGCCTGCTAGATGGTGGCTAATTCCTCGTCTTGATGCTTCTCAGACTGATCCTCGAACTATGTTCTGGAACACAGGCCGCATCTTTGCTCAAGTGCTGCATTACAATCTTGTCTATCGTCTTCATCTACCATACGTATTCCGGACATCACCAACAGATCATACCTACGAGTATTCGAGGATGACCTGTGCCAATGCCAGCCGTGAGATCTTGACAAGATTTCTGGCACTTCGAGCGTTCAATGGCATTGCATCCAGCTGTCGCATCATTGATTTCATAGCCCTGATGGCGGCATTGACCCTGCTGCTCTCGCATCTCCATCTGCAGGCTTCAGCTACAGAGAATTTTCTCGCACATCAGTACCACACTGACCGTGCTATGATCGAGCAGGTGTACGAGAGTATGAAAGAAGCCCACCAGTTTAAGTCTGATCCCCTGAGCGCACGGAGTGCTGATCTGCTTGGTCGTCTTATGGCTATTGATACCTACGAAGCTGATGGATTCCTCCAAAATACCAAGGTGGCTCATATCCATCCTGGTGCGGAGGTTCATAAGGGAGGTGACGCATATACCCGGGCGACCAATGGCACCAACGAACATGCTGTGATCCCCAACACGGAGGATAATGATGGCTGTCCCGGAAACGACCATGGGATCAGTGGCGTCCCTGGCATCTGCAGCACGGAGAATGACAATCACCATCTCCGAAACAGCCATACGATCAATGTGTACCCTGGAGTCGAAGGCGTGGAGAACGATGACGAGCACTCTGTCAGCATACAGATTCCTTACTTCGGGCTCATCAAGATATCACGGAATGCAAATCTCAACCTAAGTTCGAGCCGCGTTCCTCCGGTGCCAGATTACGTTGCACCACAAGATGTCTATCCTGGTCTTGCAGCTGATCTAGAGGACTGGGCCTTTCAAGGCGTGGATCTAGCTCTCCTCGATACAATCATGCAGAGCATAGAGAACAATGAAGCGGACTCCGCGAATGGAGAAAACACTTGAGAAGCACATCAACACATCTAGACGAGAGGACATCGTCTTCGGGACCATCGTGGACAATTCCAGCTTCACTAAAGCAGACTTCCTGCATGAAGTTGGCACTATAGTACTCATCTTCGTACACTTCTCCGCCATGACGCTCGATCGTGAGTTTCCACACAAGGCTAGAAACTCGCGAGGCTTTTGCCATCAAGTTCTATACGGGAATGAGCATATACGACATCGTTGGCCTCTATTTCACGGCCTCCTTTTGTAACGTCGTTGCATCTCAAGCACATAACTCTAGAGACTTCCTTTTCAGTTTCAGGCACGATTCGACATTCGACCTGCTTGGCTACAACCCCAAAGGGCAATCATATCGGCACCATATTCTTCAGTAACCAGGGCACGCCTGAAGGCGGAACTCTCGAGGGTGGCTAAGGCTGCCACACTTCCACAGACTTCAACAGGAACGGCAGCAAGCTGAGCCTTCAGCCAGCTAGGCTTGTAGATTACATGAAGCTGAGATGTATGACCAATGTAAAAGTCTTATCGTGGGTGACTATCTCTATTCTCAAGTAGCGGTCATTTCGCATACTCCTTCGTGGTCGATGGCTCATGCGAAAGTCTGCACCAACTCGCTTGCCGAGACGCTCGAAAGAGATCACTTGGATCGTGCATGATGCGATACACATCCCTTAGCTCTACAGCTTCTATGGCGCATCTAGACCTTGAAGCTGGCGGATACTGATCCTGCATGCGCTGCTCCAGCACAGCAGCAGTGGACAAGCTGTCAGAAGACTGGCTGATATACATTCCTTCCCAACGCTCTCGTCATTGGGTCGTAAGGATGGCTGCTCGACGGTAGCAGGAACGCATGAAAACCATGCGGAGCTACAATATTGCTTGTGGCGTATCATCTTCGACATGTGTTCTTAGCACCAGTCAGCACCGTAGATCATCTAGACCTATGCTTCATCAACCGCTAATGCTACAGACTGATCGGGAAGTCAGCTCGCTCGTGGTAAGCAGCTGCCTGTGTGGTATTCCGCCAGACTGCGACGAAAGACACAGGACAGTAGCCAGTGTCTCGCAGCTGACGATCCAGGCCATAGTCAGAGTGGTGATGTATCTTGTAGGCAAGTGCCACATCTCGAAGATGTCAATGTGGGTCGTGGCTGAGGGAAGACGCATCATCCATAACGCATCTACATGGTCGGAAACTCCAGAACACGATGGAGTCGGGGTACGATCTGCAGATAGCCTTCATCATGTGCAGTAAGGATACCATGCCGAACGAAGAAGTCCAGCAGAACCAGTGCACAGTTTGGTTTGAAGCCGCCGTCGCGCAGTGCAGCCTTGACTTCCTGAATCGTCTTCAGCTCGAAGCCTGCTACTTCATCATCACTCGGCTTTGGCACGACATCGCCTGGCAGCTCGAGGTCATAGACAAATTGACATTCTGGCTGCAGAAGCCCGGTCTCACCACCAGCTCGCTCATCCCGAATGTGAAAGTAGGTGACAGTACCGACAGGTTGTATGCTTTACGCACCAGCTCTTCAGGCAGAGATGCCTCTTCTCCAGCTTCCTGATGATGCTTTCCATAGGACTCTCACCTGTTGCCATACCTCCAGCGACTGTATTATCCAGCATGCCTCCATATGTCTGCTTCGTGGCAGCACGACGTGGGGTCCAGATCTTAATACCTGCTTCTGATCGAGTGTATGCCGTCAGATGGCAGCCATAGGACAAAATTCCGAAAAGAGGGCTTGCTGAGCGTTCGATACTGAAGAGCAAGTCGCGATTGGGACCATATACTGGGTACAGCTCATCTCGCCATCCTTTGAGTACTTCAAAGTGACCTGTGTCCCTCATTGCTGCCACAGTCAAAGCGACAATCTGTGATCGTTCTTGTTCTGATTCACCAGTCACTAATATCAAGGCTCTGTCTTTCTCGTCCAGGTTCCAATCTGTCAGTCCTCGAAACGTCTCAGCAACGGATGGCAGAAGGTAGCCAAGGTCGACATCAGGATATTGTGCAACTTTGAGCGCATAGTAGTGGTCAAGGTGAGCGAGGTAGGACTCAGGATTGGAGTGGTAGTAAGGAAAGTTATCGCACTCATTGATGAGATCAAGGTAGCTCTTTGGTTGAGCGTCGACTGGCATCGGTTCTTGGGCAGTCATCTCTGCACCGCCCTCATGAGCTGCCATGGTCACAGGATTGTTCTTTGTCTGGCTGTGAAAGCGAGTATTGTGTAAGTCATGAGCGTGATGTCAGAGCTGCTACTGCTGGAGAATTCTTCCGATATTGCCCGGCAGACAACTTTGTTGGCTCGCAAGATCGTCGGCTTCCTTCTTTCTTACCACAACCATCGGCGAACCAGCTCGAGTATGCTACAAGACGGCATCATTACTGCGTATACGCCAGCATCATCAGATTGCTTCGTGATGGAGTCAAGCTGTGTACCAGCACAATTCGTGCACCAACGCACGCCGAAGGTATCTGCTTCAAGTCACAATAGCAACAACATTCTGCCTAGCATTTTCAGACATCAGGTTTGCTCATCCCTCGTGCACTGTGTTCAGCTATAGTGTGCCGTTCGAACAAGCACGTAAAAATCACGTTGATGTCTTTTCGTGGCATCGACCATGCTAAATCATCGTCTCCGGGTCCTTCGCAGCGCAGGGAGACAACCTCACGAAATTAGAGAAGGCTCTGGGCGAGGAGTATGCAGACATAGGATTCGTTGCATCGCCACATACACCTTATGCATGTCTGTCGTGAGCGGTCATCATCCAGACTACCTGATCCTATCATCTTACAACACTCGGGTGCATTATTGCTGCTGCATTGCTACCACATCGTACCTCAGCACAAGCCTAACGCGCCAACGCAGGTCTCCTTTTCTTTCTTAGGTGCCAATACGGGTTGATCTTCCCTTCTTGCTACTGTCATCTTCAACAGCTAGCAAGACATCGCTTCTATGAGTAGACAGGAAGCGTCGATCAACATAGAACACAAGCTTGAGCTTGCTGTGCAGCAAGGAAATCATTGCTCAATCTTGATGCAAAGTAGAGTACAGGTCAACCGTTCCCTCGTATCATTGGATGGTTGCTTAACATCATCATCATCTGAGAAGAGAAATATCCGTCATCCGGCAGAACCACAAACGCTCGCTCCTACCCAGCAGCATCGTACCAGATTGCAACCTTTGCTCATTACTGCACAGCCAATACAGCTACACACCATGCCGGGAGTGTAATCGAGAAACAACCGTCTTGTCCATTCACGTTTGAGGTGACTGGCTTGACTGTCTCTTGACCAGGGTAATTGCTGGCATTTGGTGAACCTGTGATGAGACTGAGCGTGCCGTGTGACTTCTCAGCCACATGTATGTCCACAGTCTGTTGCATAGAGCCGTAATTGGCGAGCTTGACATAGTATGCGTCGCCCTTGCTGCTCGCAACCCAATAGACTGGGCCAAACGCCGCATCAGATACGACCTCGTGGATGGTATCGCCTCGATTGACAGAGAACAGCTGCTGGACGAAATAGCTTGTCGATCGTGTCACACCATTGGTAGGGTCATAGCCATACAGATCCGGACTCCATTCAGCCACACCGAAGTGCTCGAGTAGAGGAGCGTATGATGCCATTCGCACCACATCGCTGTTTCGTTCCATGCCAATCATGTAGACTGCCTCAGCCACGGACGCTTGCATATACTGCCAATAAGTCTGACTGCCATCATCGTGGGTGGTGCTGGCATACTCTCCCACTATCAAAGGCTTGTTACGATCCCAATTGTCAAACTCATTGAAGTTGTCAATGAACTGGTGCGGTGGCCAGTAATGGTGAACATCTTGCCAGACTTGTGGTCCAGGATTGGAGATGATCCCGCTATCGCTGTCCTGAGGTGCTGTAGTAGCAACGAAGGTCAGCTGTGGATAGTTGGCGTGAATAGCATTGTAGAACATCTGGAAGCGTGCGTCGTATGATGCCGTACCGTCGTTCAAGAAGTCTTCGTTGCCGATCTCGATATGCTCGACATCATAAGGCTGCGGATGGCCAAGTCTGGCACGCCATGAGCCATATGGTGTGCTCGAATCACCAAGGACAAACTGCCTATGTTAGCAACTTTCCGGGCAGCAGGAAGTCTACATATACCTCAAGCTCATTCAGCGCATCTTGGACAAAGGGCTCCAGAGCGCTACCGGTGACCACACCACCACCAAGTGTCAGGCCATCCCAGAGTGCAAGCAGTGGTGTCATGCCGACATCTTCGCAGAAGTTAAGGTACTCCATCAAACCAAGACCATCGGTGTTTGGGTAGCTCCAATCACCTTGTCGACCAGGACGGTCTTGAACGGGACCAACAGTGTTGTTCCAGATCCAACGATCAGCGACTGTTGCTCCCTCGAGGTTGTTGCCACCCGGAAGTCTCATGAAAGAAGGTTGTAGTGCGGCGATACCATTAGCAACCTCGTTGTCCATTCCGTTGACTCTGTCCTTATACGTAGGAGGGTACAGCAAAGGAAAACCAACATTTATGTGCCCATTGCTCTTGGCGGGGTCGAAGGTGATCTGCCAGCTGTTGTTACCGTTCGGTGCTGCTGTACTGACGTGGAGCTCAGCCTGGTAGCAAGACCAACGATGGGCATTTGAGGACACTCCAATATTGCTTGAGGCCAGTATGCTACCACTCTCCGATACCAATGAGACAACTGCATCACCATCGTACACACCCTTGAGCCAAACTGTGGACGAATACACCTGTGGAATGACTTGTGGCAGATCAGCATCATGACAAAGGATACCACACACAACCGACCTCGAATACCGTAGTAACCACCATTGGACAGACCAGCCTGACCAGTAGCTCCTTGATTGAAGCTCACAAGTACTGTAGGATGTTTTGCAGTGCCGATGGTTGTATTGTTGTCTTGAGAGATCTTGGCAGCGCCGACGGCATCGAATGGTGCCAGTCCTGGGTTGTCACCCTGGAATCCGTTGTTTCTCAGCTGTTGGCTGTAAAGTGCACCGTCCCCAGAGTTGTTAATGTCCTCAAACATGATGCCATAGAGGTAAGGACTGGATGCATTGCCACCTGAAGATGATACAGTGAGTGTGATGGCGTGAACTGTTGCTACCACAGTTGCGGTGAACAGTACACTCTTGCACAGCATTGTGATGATTGAAGTAGAGCCAATGTGTTGACTCCTCGTTCGTTCATCTTTGCTTTATACCTGCTGGCGTCACTTTTGTGAGGACAGGAGCACAATAGCAAGGGTCGAGGTCGGCTCATTGTATAAGCATGATGCGGAGCTGAAGTACCGGCAGACGAGTTCTGATACTGCTGCTACCCCTGGTGTAGTTCGAGCATCTCCTCTTGAAGAGCTCCTCGCCAGGGACTGACCACTGCCATGGCGGGTCCATCGCCTCAAGTAATGTAACGAGTTGTAATTCACGGCATCGCTGTTCAGTTGGTCTCCAGTCTCGCCTCCCATGCAGGCGAAGAATGATCGTGTAGTGCAAGCAGTAGGGGACTGTCGGCAATGAATCTATGCTTGTGGAGCATTGCTAGTTTTTGGAAGGTCGCCTATAGTATCTGGCTGAAGTGACATGTTCCGGTGGAGGTACGATGCTTTCCTTTCGTCGCAGACGGGATATCCTTGAGAAGTGAGCATGTATTTCGAAGTCGATTGCGTAGTTGCGTGTCACAGTGGTAGGCAGCGCTGCGAAAGCCACCGAAACTTTGCATCGTACAACATCCGAGCCTGTCCGGAAGCATCATTGAGGACTCTCTCACTCGCTGGAGCAAGGGTATCGTTTCGAAACGCTTACCATTGTGCCAGCACGAATCAACACAGCTGATCCTTGAATCATAAGCTGCAGCCACGTAGTGCCGCATTTCTCACAGTATTGGCAGTTACAGAGCAAAGCTCATATCGCACTCTGCACTAAAGTGCATCTACTGTAGTGTCCAGGCTCTTGTTGGAGATGAGGTGAAGTGCATGCACAAACGCTCTGAAGATACCCTTGCTGTCGAGCAGGAACGATAATGCTTGCTCCTCCGAAGCATCCACTCGAAACTCTGCTCAGCCTGGCAAGACTTCGAAGCGATGGGATATGATGGTTTGCTGCTACACACAGCTTGCCATTGTTGTACAACAATGTGTGCCACTTGAGCGCCCCGTGTGAAGAGGATCCCTCTCGCGCCGTTCGCCTCTGTCTTCGGCATTTACATCCGAGGACAGGGGTGTCTGTGTCGATCGTAGGTAGCAATGGCTGGACTGTATGTTGGTAACGGGCCCAGGACAACAGCGCGTCGCATATACTCTCGAGCGCTTGTCCTAAGCATACCGGTTGTTTGTGAGCTCCCTACTCGCCCGTTGATGGCGCCATCAAAGGAAATTGTGCTTGAAGGACCACTGAAGCTGTGCATTCTCCTTGGTGTTCGGATCGACGATCGTGCCGCGTGCTGCGATCGACGTAGTGCGCACAGAGAGTCGGTCCAGACGGTGTGTCTCTCACTTCGTTGTTCAGCGTCCTACTGGCAGACAATCAGTGTATGAGACTCGATACGTCGTGCATGGTGTGAGATGCGTGTCGGCTGTTTGGGTCAGGAAAGGGTACTTGGTCTGTGCTCAGCTGTTCTATTTGACTTTAGTATGCAACCTGCTTCTCTTCCTCCTGCTTAAGCTCTACTCTCTTGTGCCTTCACTTGTTACAGACAACAGTAGTGACTGTGATGCTGCACTAGCACCTCGCGCCGTCTCGCGCATCTTGACCACTGTGTCCACCCCGAGCATGTCTCACGACAGCGGCTCCATGTGCTTGCCCAGCCGAAGCTCGAGGAATCGCTTTGAACTGATGCCTTCCGCAGGCTGAAGTCATCGACTTGACTCTCGCTTACCTCTATTACTCACATACGATTCAATACTGGCCATGAGACGGCATGTCGTCGAACGCGAAGCTGCAATGTGGTTCAGAAGGAGATCTCTGATGATGAGAACGATGGATGATCAGTCCTCGACAAGAGCATGAACTATATATCAATCAGAAGCAGCACATCTGGCTGGACATTCAATCTACCCTCCCGACGCTCCAGTCATCGATTGGCGGTTGAGTCATCACCTGACGCTGAAACCTAGCCATACCCGAAGGTCATCGCCGAAGATCATCTCCTAAGAGTACAACACCCATATTCTGCTGGTCGATTGCAGGGTCCACCCATATCAATGAGAACCCATGTATGTGTGATATCGGACGGATCAACTTTGGCTTCTAAATGCGCATGTGAGTCCAACATCATCTGTTGTACAGCTCCGTCTCTCTATGCAGCGCCCATCATTGCTAGGAGAACATCAAGCCATGGCGCAAGCTGATACTGACACAGCGGGATCACCGGTAAAGCCTGAACGCACCGTGCCGCTGGTCAATACGCACGCCTTGTTCGAGAGATGCCATTTCAAAGAGCATCGACATTTTAGTGCGAGGCTTTTATCAGAACATAGCATGGCATTGTGACGTCTTCGACGGCGCTGCATTCAGAAGTCAGCTCGCTCAGTGTTATCTTTTGTCATCCAGACAGCTACAGCTAGCACCCTTCGATCGTTTCCTGCTTTGCTTTTCCAAATCTCGCACAGGCTCTGTTGTTCCAGCCTCTACGATATGACAAATGCCTCCATGGTGTGAAATGCACTGCTGCCATGAGGCTATCCGACAAGACGACAGAATACAATTATACGGGAGACTGGATTACGTCGTCCTTCAGGAAAAGCGAGCTCGATCTGACGGCAGTTCAGCCAGAGCTCATGCCAGCCTGCTTCGAAAAGACATCCGGATTGGTGGAGGAGGCGTGGCACACTCTCGGAGCCGCTATGCGTGGTGTTCACCATATTGGAGCAGAACCTAACCTCGAGCGTCGAAAGCTCACCACGATCTTGGACGTGAGGTGCGGTACATGCTC
This sequence comes from Peltaster fructicola, assembly GCA_001592805.2. Classification (NCBI taxonomy): domain Eukaryota; kingdom Fungi; phylum Ascomycota; class Dothideomycetes; genus Peltaster; species Peltaster fructicola. Next base: position 551,633 of record CP051140.1, read on the forward strand.
CATCTCGTGGATGCTCGTCTGGGAATCGTTCTTGGAAGACCGGTTTCGACAAGGGTAGATCCCAATGATGTACCAGTTCCAACAGTATGGGATCATGACTCTGAGGCGCCACGGCACCCAGCTCCAACAGTATGAGATCATGACTCTGATACGCCACGGCACCCAGCACCCAGCGACCGTTATCTTGTGTGATTAACATACCGCTTATACATACCTACAAGATATACAGGAACTATGGAGCACCGAATACTACCATGTTCTCGTCCAGCAAATCCATGGAGACCTACTCGCCAAGGTTGCAAATCTACTCTCATGGTCCAGGCTACACAGGTCACGTCAACATGAGCCTTATCGGCTTTCTGCAGCCTTGGAGACAATGCATACCGACGTGTACTTCGTGCTCTCTGCTCTACATCGACTTTTCATCTTCGTGGAGTTAAGCAATCGTGCTAGGGCTTATCACGCGGCAATCCAGATCCTGGAGTCACAGGTCCGTCTCTTCGACAAGACAGAACCGTTACAGCAGCAGGGGTTTGGCTATGTTTTTTCCGCATCCGATGCCATGGTGCTTATCATGGCCTTGCACGTTCGGAAGGCAGACGAATTTACAGATCAACTTCTCACAATGAAGACCAAACTCGAGTGGTCTTAAGAAAGGCTCAAGGTGTTACAAAGTACGAATGCATCGGAGAGCTCAGTCTTTGACATTACTCAACGTCTATCTTGGAGACAGCTGGCCGCTAGCACACCAAGTTCGACTGCATCACTTCACACTCGTCAGGATGGCGCAATGAGTGGTAATTCGGCGGCAATAGAAGCATGGATATCACGCGTAGATTGGGATGCTGTGTCACACCCTATTCTCGAGGAACTACCTCACCTTCAGCCATTTACCCAGCTGTTGTACGACGGAACTCTGAGCATCGATCCAGCATGGTAAACACTGCACAAATGTGCTGTCGAACTTGGCGAAATCCAGTGCCTATTCAGCCAAGGAACTAGCCGAAACACACTTCATCGATGTGAAGTCGCTGATCTATCCTTTGAAGGTCTTTCGTCAACTGGCACTCCATGTCTCGAGCAAGACATCAGTCCCTTCACTTCGAAGCATATGCACTTCACCTGTATCTGTCTTTCTCTGGATTACAGCCGTGCGCAAATGCTGCCAGATCGTCGAGCCAGATCCTCCTTGCGTTCGTCCATGATCTCACCAGGTTCACCTCTTAGCCAAGCTCTGCTCATAGCCAGCAATCATTCCCATCCACACCCTCCATCAAATCTACGATTCAGTCAAGTTCGTCGGCTCCGATGCCTATTTCCATGATAGTGCCAATGGGAAGACGAGGCACATCCTTGTCCACCATTCGATTGTCAACAGCAATGAATGTCCTGGACAATCAACAGAACGTACAGGTGCAAAGTCTGAGTTGAATGTTGGCGAAAATGGACCGCACCTCTGCAAGAATTGTGTAAGCTTAACGACAGTCTGTACACTTTGAATCTCGTCCGGGAAGATATAGACCCTGTGAGTAGCTCCATGGCCCTACAATATCGGAGGAAGCTCAGTAGGTTCTAGGTGTGGATACCTCTCGCAAGGCCAGCTCTTCGATTTCCTCCAGCACTTACAGATGCGAGCATATCATAGAGATCAGCAGCTGCGAGGCACTCTCTGATCTCGCAGTCCTCTTCAACACTGGATATCCTCAGATACCATACTATCATCAGCTCGCTGCACAGTTTACTTCTCGCTGTCAATCAAGCGCCGGCTTGAGCATACAGTCCGTTGACTTACAAGCCCGCCATGGTGGACAAGGTTTGCGTATACGCTCATAGAAGAATGGGTCGAAACAGCCTTGCTCAACATCTTCTACAACCAGTTCGTTCTACACAGCATAGCCGTCTTTGGCCTCATCCAGCCCCCGCGACGCCGCGCGCTACACATCGAGTACGGTGAGAGACAGACCTCCATCGGATGCCACTGACTATCTGAAGCTCCTCTGCGATACATGGCAACGATCGGAAGAGCCTGTTTGGGAGGAAGACGCGGCCAATGTGATCGAGGCCGACATCTCAGCTCTCCAGAGTAAGTAAGACAGCTGTTACCAGTCGCCTCATGATATCGAAATCAGTCAGAAATGCAAAGATCAGCAGTAGAGCTGTCATGCAGGACCTCCTTCTTCAGGCGTCCCTTCGGCTCGTGATCGAACATCGAAAATGAGGTCAGTGTCGAACGATCTCTGCTAGTGAGCTCAAACTCAGGCATGATCTAAGCACGCAACTTGAGAAGTCGCCTGCTGCAGCATTGGCGGTGAATGGCTCTGAGCTCGATCTTCGCATCTTCAGCATCTTGGCCTAACGCTGCACGGATCAATGTGATACTTCCATTGTGGATAAGCTCTGCCGGTGGAAGAGCAGTGTTTGTCTGCACTCTCACAGCAAATAACAGAGAGTTCCTGAGATCTGTGAGCTCTTCTTTGATCACGACGACATCATTCCACTAAGCATTAACTACCCTCGTTGTCCTTACTTCGATCTCTGCGATGTGCATTCTCTCGAAGATTGCACAAGCAGTGTCCAGGTGCAGGATGTTGTCCGCTATGCTAACGTATCGAGCGATAGATCAACTGGCTCCGTCGTCAAGTCTCCAGGTTGACTACCACCGCATGAACAGTGCCGAGAGGGTGTCGAGCTCGTATGAGCCCATTCCCCATGAGGTACATGCTACGTCTCCGTTATGAGCATTGCCGTACACGGAGACAAGACTATGCTGATAGCGAAAAGGGCATCGGAGCTGGTGAGATCTCTGCAAAGTGTACCGTTGCACAAGTAGAGCAGAAAGGAAGATCGCGCTTTCGTGCGACTGTGGAATGGGCATACATAGATTTGGGAGAGGTAGAGGTGACATTGAGGCCATATGCGTGATTCAGCTGGTTCTTCCACTAAAACTCACAACTGGGTCTACTGCCTAGACCAGCGTGCAATCGGGAGGTTACTCCACATGCTCTTTCCTCTTCCTTTATTTCCTCCACCTCGTCCTCGTGTCATGCTCTGTCTTTCTTCCACCTTCTTCATATTGTTTCTTATTATGCTTCGTACCGGCCATATACTGCAGTGCGCGTCATACGTGGTCGTTCTCCAAGACTACTAGCTTTCCGCAGTACCGCAAAAGCATCGAGAGGACCGCCATATGAGTTCGAGGGTGCATAGTGGCAGGCGAAGATGTCGCTGATTGTGCCACACGCGAGTACGCTGATCATTGCACCCGCACGACAAGCATGTGATCATTGGTCCGCACAGATGTACTGAGAAGGCAACTGCTCGCCACCTTTGAGCTCATATCAGATATGTGAGGCTACCAGTGCCATGGTTGGAGTGACATCTATACATACAACCAATCAAATCGGCACGCGCTGTGCATCAGGAAGATATCACCAGAACCGAGAGAACTTCATCGACAGTATGGTTCCTCACGAGCATGCTAGGCATGTTTACCGTAGTCAACGTTGTGGTATATATATGCCCTCAGCCTCATCTACACTCAACTTGTCTTCATCAGAAGCAGCACACACAATCTCAGTCAAGTAAGAGAGGGCGAAGAGAATCCCCAAGGATCAGAATCTGGCTACCTCGGACGACTTCAGCCAATCATCGTCGCGTCTACATCTAACCATGTGAGTATACTGCGACTACCAGGAGTGTTCGAGCCATCAGCTCACAGACTACGTCCAGGTGTTACGTCGTTTTGGCCACGTATACTGCATGCGGCCACCACACAGTCTCTCATGAGATGTGCAGCGCAGCCAAACAAAGACAAACACCACAATTCTGTGAAGCCGCTCACGAACCTGCCGCCACCGAGCTAGATCAGTCCTACGGACCCTGTCCGAATAGAAAGTACCACCCAATTGGCAGTAGCACAAGAAGCTACAACAGCAGCAATCCAGAAAAGATCAGCACAAGGTGGAAGTAGTGATCGATAGGCATCTTACGGACATGCTCTGAGCCAAAAGTACCACCGAGCTTTACCTCGCATGCTCGAGATGTCATCGTTGGCCTCTCTTTGTTTCCCAAGCGATACCTTCTTTGCCTACACATTCACTTATCTCCCTGCGGTAACTTCAAGTTCCGTACTGCTGGAAAGAGGGTACGAGCAATCGTATGACTCTTCACAAGCTTAGAAGCAAAGCAAAACATTGACAACTTCATTTTGGACATCGCTTCTTGAGCTCCTCGCGGCCAGGATGCTTCGTCGTGGCATTGTATGACTGGTCCGTTGAATGAGCACACTACCTGCTGCTGGTGCCTCCACCGGATCAAGACCCCGGACTACCGCGCCTCTGGAAAGTGCGACAAAGGTAGCACAATATGGTAAATCGTTACGCAATTCGTCTCTGAACGTACGTGGACTGATGATGGCTGCCGTCAGCGTGAGGGCCAGGTCGGAGAACAGACAGCGACCTTCAAATCATGGGCTCGGACCTCTATCATCCAAGTACTGACGACCATACATGACCCGGCTGAAGTCGAAGACAGGCTGTTTGACGTGCGTTGTGCGCAGAAAGAAGTGCGACGAAGCGACACCAACATGCGGACACTGCGACCGACTTGCTCTTAGGTGTGTGAGGCGTGATGGCGAACGAGGAGAGTCCGTCAACACTACTGTCACTTCCACCAATATCCGGATCACCCAGGTCATTCGCGCACCAGTATCTCAGGGCTATCCGTCTTTCCAGAGCGATATGGAAAAAGAGATCTCTATTCGAAGCCCTCGTGTACTCGAGCAGCTCATCTCGAGGATCGCCGACCCTGGCTTTCGTAATCTCGCTATCCTGGGATGTCTCTGCACGCAAAGTCCACTGGTTCGCGAGGCTGTTGTGGCATTCGACGTATATGGTCAGGACACAGAACATGGACAGCCAGCCGTGAGAGCGCTGCAGAGCTACCAGAGCTGCGTCTCAAGACTACGGCGGAGCGCAATCAACGAGAGGACAGAGCCCGTGTGCGCTATGACGGCTATACTCTTTCTTGGACTCCTTGAGGTAAGTAAGTGGCCATGGCAAGACTGCAGTGCAGCAGTTTGAACTCCAAGAAACCTGATTATGTAGGGTTTGAGACTGGGCGATCCTGGGATGTGTCTGGCTCACTTTGAAGCGACCAGACTCCTGCTAAGGTCTCAACTGACGACCGCTCTGGCAGTCCCTCGAGATTCGGACTACCTCAAACTGTACAGGATCGCCGCCGAGTGTGTGATCTTCAATTTCGCTACGGTACTACCGTTCTACGAATCGATCGACAGCAATGCTGGTCTCAGATTAGCATGGGACGATCTGTCTGGCCTCGAACAGATCTTCTACGAGGATGGTGTTGACGGGTATGACACGGCAAACACAAGCCCTTTCCTGGGAGGCTTCCATCGGGTGTATCTTTTGATGTTCAAGCTGAATGTACTCTTGCGGCGCATGTACGGCCTTATACAAGACGAAGAGACTGCCTATGAGTGCGCGATGATGGCTCTCGAGCTACAGGAAGAACTCTATCAGCTTGAACCTAGCATCTTTGAATCGAGCTACAACCAGCCGCGAGGGACGGCGATCGTGCGGTCGTACAAGGTCAAGCACGCAGTCAGTGTGTACGCCATGCGGGTTTACCTGACAAAGCTCATGAACCCTCACTTTGGTGCAGGACAGCTACAGCTGCAAGACGACTTTCGGAAAGCTCTAGCTCTTCTCAAGCATGAGGACGTGTTAGAGCCGGGCAATCCAGCATTATGCTGGCCAGTCATCATCTTGGCGTGCAGTTCGGCCTGCCACGACGACTTCGACTTTCTGGAGGAATTGATGCACAGCATGTCACAGGTTCACGATCCTGCGAACGCCTTCAAGCTGCAGAATGCCCGCAACACCTTGATTCACTTCAGAGATGGAGATTGCGGGAGGAGGGAACATCGGGAAACGCATCACCTGGCTAGCTCAGCAGATCTGCTGCTGAAGCCATGGCTGCTGGATCGATCTGTGCATGGGTTAGTGCCCGCTCGCATGCAGGAGGGTGGCATCCAGGACGAGTCGGCGTCAAGGAGAAGGAGTATCTGACTCAAGTCTTGTGCTACACTTGAGTTGTTGTTGTTTTTCGTCCCGCTACTGAGCTGGATCTTGCTCCAGAACAGATCTACCAATCTTCGCGCGCTGTCGATCTTTGTATGTTTCCACTTGAGACACAACAGCGACATCTGTGACTATGCGGTGAGCCAACGGTGTGGATGCGGTCATACGAACGAGGAGCGTATCGCTGTCGATAAGTCGATGTTCCAATGACCTGAGCTCTATTTTGCTAGGCATGAGAAAGTGGTGTCCTCGGGGTTTACCAAGCACCAGGGAACGCAATTTGAATCGCTCTTGTCGACTGCTGGTTAAAGACCTCGCAAAGGTACTGTCCTTGCTGCTGCAATGTGTCACATCAAGTCCTTCATCGATCATTGAAACCTACTACGATCTTTGATTATGCCCATTCCCACATCAAGGTCATTGACCGATGAAGATATCTTAAGACTTTGCGGACTCGATCTACATGGTCGCTCGGGAAGACGGCTTCTTGGGTTGATGCAGGTTGGTCTCTTTGTGGGCGTCATGGTGATGCGTTGTGCAGGCATGCTGACAATTATGGAGGCCGAAGCAATGGTTCTGGTACCGTACCTTACGGCTGACCTTGTTTCACCAATGCCAGAGCTCGACAGGAGGTCTGCCTCACGCAACTCGCAGCTGCATATCAGCGAAAGCAAGATGCGTGCTGCATGTGCAAAGATGATGGCAGACGCAGCCACAGAGACAAGACTTCTTTATGGGCAGACGTGCTCTTCGGACGGCGAATGCTGGCTCACAAGGATACTACTCTGGCGAGCAGTAATGCACTGTCTCACGAGAGAAGCTCGATAACGCTGGTGAGAGACATCGACAGAGAAGGAGGAGAGGTATGAGTGGCTGCTTCATAAGGCAGTGTTCAGATAGGGCTCGAAGTGAGTTCGCCGCGTCACCCATTCAGTACATGCTGCCTCTTCTTTGTGTGCGGTCGTTGGCTTGTGATGGCTGTTGTGACCATTGCAATCTGGTGCGTCAGAGATTCTTCTTGGCTGCTCTCGAGCTTGAAACGAGGTGCATTTGCCCACGAGGATTCAAGTACTGGGACATGCCATTCCCATACATGAGCGCGGCTCTTCACTGCGTAAGATAGACCCGTCCTGCGGCGATAGAGGCGACGTCGTGCGAGCTGTTCAACATGCGGTCGTCGCAGGGTCTCTTATCCTCGTCATCCTCTTTCTGCTCACTTGCATCCGGTGGGAGTTCGAAGTGATAGAATGAGCTCTGGGGAAACTGCTTGTCGATTGACAGAACCAACGTTGTATGGTCGACGACGGGATCGCAATGATACCAATGATCATTTAGAGGCGACTGGCGATGGTGAGTGAGGAGGAGAGTGTGTGTAGCTAGGCGGCAGAATGTCACCGCGATTGGACCTCGGCTGACAGTGCTGGGCTGAATGTCAGAGCATCACCAAAGAGGCATCTTGAATACATCACCCTCCTTCGATATCAACAACGATGTCTCATAAGACTTCCGCACAATGGGACCGTCCCTACACATTACCCGACCCGGCAGCACCATCAACATACCAGAGATATCTACGCAGCCTTCCGCAAGCCGATATTCTCGACGGATCCTCTCGAATGGGAGAGACTCGCACGCAAAAAGGTGCCTGCAGCCAATTTTGGCTATGTCCATGGCTCTGCAGGTAGTGGTAAGACCTATAGAGCAAATCTTGCAGCGTTCGACAGGTATCGTCTACGACCACACATGCTCAACAACGTCACTCAACGCGATCTCGGTATTGAGCTCTTTGGACAGAAGCTGAAGAGCCCTCTCCTCGTAGCACCCGTCGGTGTTCAGAGTATCATGCACAGCGATGCCGAAGAGGCAACCGCAAAGGCCTGCAAGAAGCTTGACATTCCAATGATCCTGTCTTCTGCTGCGACACGCACGATCGAGCAAGCAGCACAAGCCAATGGTGATGGTCATCGATGGTATCAACTGTACTGGCCACGTCCACAAGAAGAAGCTATCACTGCGAGTCTCCTCGAGCGTGCCAAGGCCAATGGGTACAAGGTACTCGTTGTCACTCTTGACACCATGAATCTCGGCTGGCGGCCCACAGATCTCGACTCAGCATATCTACCATTTCTCTTCGGACAGGGATGTCAAATCGGCCACTCTGATCCTGTGTTCAACGAGCGATATGAAAAGTCGCTGACCTCGGACACTCGGTCAACATCAGAGAAGCTTTCGGAGGCCTGGGATGTCATCACACGACCAGGCACATTCTACGGTGCCATTAAGATGCTAACCAATGCAGCCACTCTGAGAAAGTCCCGTGCTTGGCTGGATGTGATGAACTCTGGCACGTATCGTGAATGGCAGCATCTCGACATCCTACGTCAGCTTTGGGACGGTCCAATCGTGCTGAAAGGTGTACAAACAGTCGAAGATGCGCACAAAGCCATCGATCGTGGTATGGACGGCATCATTGTGTCGAATCATGGTGGAAGACAGCTCGATGGTGCTGTGGCCTCTCTGGATGCACTGGCAGAGATAGGAGCAGACGAACGGGTGCGACAGTCTGGTTTGACACTACTCTTCGATAGTGGTATCCGCACTGGCAGCGATGTGTTGAAGGCGATGGCCTTGGGTGCAAAAGCCGTCCTCATCGGCAGGCCTTATATGTACGGTCTTGCTGTCAAAGGGCAAGCTGGCGTCGAGCATGTCTTGCGCTGCATACTCGCCGAGACGGACAACTCGCTTGGCAATCTTGGTAAGAAGACTCTGCAGGACTTGAGTCGTGATGATCTGCAAATCGCTCGAGAGTCGAAGTTGTAGTTGCTATGAACGACTGTGATGTCCATTGTTATATCACCTCAATTGTACTTGCTACGAACGACTGTGATGTCCATTGTTATATCACCTCAGTTGTACTTGCTACGAACAACTGTGATGCCTATAGTTATATCGTCTCAGTTGTAGTCGCTCTGAACAAACGTAATGCACATCATCTGGTTGTCACAAATACATAGAGTCTAGCCTCATCGAAAGTGGTAGTCGTCAAGAAGGACTGCCTCAACGTCATGCAAACTCAGCTTGAGGTCAGGACTTTGCCCTGACCGTCTCCCAACAGGCGATCTCTACATGAAGCGTTCGAGCAAATCAGAATCACGCATATGAGTGTAGCATCAAAGAGCAACCTTCTGATCGTATTACGCACCTCAAAAGTACACCGGCTACCACACTCTTGCTATTCAACAATGCCATCGACATCAGATGCAGCACAAGGCCGCAAGCTCAAGATCTTGATGCTTCATGGATTCACACAGTCAGGACCTCTTTTTCACGCCAAGACGAAGGCACTAGAGAAATCGCTCATCAAGGCATTCCCTCCAGCTCCACAGCAAGGACACTTGCAACAATATCCAGGAGGGATCGAGCTACGATATCCAACGGCGCCATTCAAGCTCGATGTCACTGACATACCCGGAGTCAATCCAGATAGTGTCGCCGACGATAGCCTTCGAGCAGAAGCATATGGATGGTGGCGCCGGAAAGGCGACGGCGAGCCTTACACATATGAAGGCATGGAAGTCGGACTGGAACGCCTCGCTGACATCCTGCAGAGCGAAGGACCTTTCGATGGTGTCCTAGGTTTCTCTCAAGGTGGTGCAGCAGCAGGTATAGTGGCATCGTTGCTCGAGTCTGGTCGACGACAAGCCTTTGAAGTTGCTCAGAAGAACGGCGGCATGCGCTATCCTGACCAATTCACGAAAGACTCTGGCTTCATAGAGGAGTCGATTCACCCACCGATGAGGTTCGCTGTGAGTTACTCTGGCTTCGGAGCAAGCACGCATCCCCTATATCAAGCATTCTATATCCCCAAGATTGCCACACCGATGTGTCACTTCATAGGCAGCATGGATACAGTGGTGGATGAATCACGAAGCTTACGCCTCGTCGATGCATGCGTCGACGGACAAGGCAAACAGGGAGGAGCTCAGAGAGTGATATATCACCCGGGCGGACACTTCTTACCAAGCAGTCAGAAGCAGTATGTTGCTGCATTGGTTGCTTTCATCAGAGAAGTACTGAATGAGGATAATGCAAGCGAGCGAAAGCGACAAGAGGAGAGTGTTGAAGACATGGACGTTCCTTTTTGATCATGAGAGCAGTACGCCAGAGGTACAGTCTCGTTTAAAGACGAGAGATAGAAGATACAGCTGGTAGCAGCCAGTTATAGCTTCCACAAGGCCAAGAAGGTCTTTGCCATAGCTTCAATCAAGTGTATGCGGACGACTCCGTGCTCGCGACCGCATCGATCAGTCCTCAGGCTCACCTACATCAGTCAATGACCCTCCTGACGATCTGCTCGATTTGCATCGGTCGAAGCTGGTCTGTTGTGCGGTGAGTGAATGCGCAATGCTCCTCTATATCGATCGTAGACTGTGTGTGAGGCAGGGTTGAACCCTTAAGCAGGGTATTATTTATGCTAGATGCGAAAGAGACATGCCATCTGCATGCACTTGGCGCCTATCATCACACCGTACCACAGACTTTAGGAGGTTATCGCTGGGATGAATGTGACTTTCTCGCCATGACCGCTCGTACCATTGGAAAGAGCTTCACGGCGCAGTCTTACCCGAGTGCCGCATGCAAGGCGTATTGGAGTATGACCGTGGGCAAGCTCAGCAAAGACCGCTGCTTGCCAGAGATGGGCTATACAGCATGGATGAGCGACAATGGTGTAATTGAATCGTATGAGGTTTGATGGCTGTGCTGAGAAGAGCTGTGGAGTGACATTGGACTGAGCACCAGCCCCAAGAGCTTGTATGAGATGGATGCACTCGCCGCTAGGATGATCTCCAAAGGCATCTGCAGGATTGACCCACCTTACTGGCAGACAGAGGGCTTTCATGACTGGCCAATTACCGGTGGCTGACAGACAGAGCGAGCAGACATACTGTATAAGTACTCAGCCGCAGTCTTGATATCCTCGTCCGTCTTGTCTCTTTCCTTCACACTCCACATAATTGAACATCTGGTATCACCACCTGCAAGTCATGTCTGATAACAGCGGCAATATCTTTACCGGAGGAAACTACACTCTTGCAGTCCTTGTCATCATTGTTGCTGCTGGAGTAGCCGTTCTCCTTGGATGGGGCCTGTTCACATTGTATTCAGGCCGAGATAGCAATGATACAGCATGGAGTACAACACCTCGTCAAGCCAGTTATATGCGAGAAGTCAGGCAGCGGAACCTTCACGATATAGCTGGTATGGTCGGCTCTCGAGGTTGACGACGAACAATGCAGCATAGACCAACACAACAGTGCTATCCTTGACAACATTCTCTTACTACATTCTTCCAAGCTCTTGAAAGTGGTGGATGGCAGCTGAGATCACGACCAGATTTGCTGCCGAGAGGATCGAGCTGAGAAGGCACACAGGAGGACGCGTAGGCTGGCATGGTGCTGGCTCGAGTCGGGTCGTCGGGACCAGTTGAAAACGATTGACAATGATCGCAGAAGCATGGTGGTGTTGGGAGACGGGACGTCGATTGACTAGCGCGAGTTTTCTCGATAGATTGTCCAATCAAGATCGAGTCCGTGCGGGACATCATATCTTCGACGTGAGCCTCACCTAAGCTTCTTGTCACGTTCTCTGGAGTGCACCTGATGACTCCATCGACTTGGACTGGCCGGATCGCTCTCCACGCGGCTTCGTCTGCTCTACCTAGGGGCACGATGATCACTGAGAGGCGTGGTGCTCAGTATCGCTCTGGCGCTTACACTGCAGATAACACAATCCATGAAGGTCGTCGGGACTACCTGGCATACTGGTAGCACGCAAGCTGCTTCGACTATCTCAACAGAGACTCTGCAAACTCATCGAGCCTAGCAAGTGACCCAATCAGTGCAGTAGGCTGCCTGTACAGCAAGATGGCAGTTGAGAAGCTTCTCGCCACGGTAGATATTGAGCTGCTGACCAACAGGGCTGTCATAGAGCAGGCAGCATCAAATATGCGCTATATGAACTTGATGGGAGTCTCTTCATATCAGCATTCATGGTTATACCATTCCCTCGTCGCCTCGATTGGACGCCGTCCACGGATGCGGCAGAAGTATGCACTGGCTATAGAGACAGACGGATCGTGAAGCGAACGGCTACCAGCACCCTACAATCAGTATTGCCTGTACAGCGTAAACTCGAGTCTTCTCGAGTCAATCCGCACCTAGGCTTACCTCGACGATATCGAACACTGAACGACACAAAAACACCATATCTTTGTCGATTCGTCACAATGAGTGGCTTCATGACCTGAACAATGAGGCCATTATACGTTCGAAAACAAGGCCATCCTACGATAACATTCACTATGGTCGCACTCTCGAGGTGCTGACATTGAAGATAATTCATCTGTCGCTGTCAATTTCTCTCACCTCCCCGTTCTCCAGTAGCTCTTACAACACAGCCATGTCGCTTCCACCACCGTCCATTCCGGGCTGGGAGAATCCACCAAACCTCACCAAGTCCGAGGACTTTGCTGAAGACCTTTGTGGGATCTGTCATGGAGCTTTCAATGATCCTCACAAAGCAGCATGCGGGCATATGTTCTGTAAGCATTGCATTGTTGAGTGGTACCAGATTCAGCTGAATCCAACGATACAACACACGAACGACCTCGGCGTCACTTGTCCATTTTGTCGTGAGGTGTTCTACATGGCTCAAGTTGCAGGCAACAGCCATGGACTGCACTTCCTGCATGTCCCAATGCTGTTAAGACGATCAGGACTTCTTGACGGCACATACACTGCAGGAGCCGGGCTTCAGATGGAAGGTGTCACCACGGCTGCGTGGCAGGATAATGTCCACAATGGCATTGACTTTCTGCTTCGGGGAACTCTGCACCGTCTGGCCGACGCTCTCGTACAGATAGTATCTGCTGACTCGGCTCGCGACGCTGTGATCGTGGGCAATCTGATACGGGTGTTTATACAGCACCGCTCGCCAAGCTTCTCGCAGATGCCAAATTTCGCCAAGAAGTGGGACTATATCGTGGGCATCTTCGCTCGCATACTTCTGACAGACTGGCCACCAATTCGAACCACATCAGACGAGCTTCGTCAGTATCTCTCGCACGACCTATTGGAACGATGCAAGGCAGATGAGCATTGTCTACTGGAGCGGGTTGAAGGACATGCTCTGTTCAGTCAACGTGGAAGTTCACGCATTGAGTCAGTGTCACTCACTGGTCAAATGATCAGCTATGTGTGCTCACGTGCGTGCCAGCGAAGTCTCCGATCATGGATCGCTTCGCCAAATGCATAGGGGTTTCGCTATCACATGAGCACGTCTCGAGGATTGTGTTAGATAGGGTCAATGAGTTTGCCTTGCATCAGATTCAAGGTTGCATGCTGTTCGACAATGATGGAGCTCTTGGGTATCAATGGCCGCGTGGAGACCATGTATAGTCTCTTTCCGAGCGTGATTGCTAGATGACGAGCCGTCATCTTGTTGCATCGTCCGGCATGTAGCCTGTAGGATAACAGATGGTAGAGCAATTTATCACAAAGTGTCGTTCTGCTTGAATATATATAGTGTGAACACCATGGGTGTAGTAGCGAGACTAAGCAGTGGACTGTTGTTATAATCAAGCTGGTGGAAATGCACACGATACAGCCAAGGTCGGTGGTGACGACAGGATGCCTCTTTGCCGCTGCCTATCGCTGCCCTTGATAATCATCAGCACCCAACGACTGTCTGGATGCGTGCATGTGGCCGACGGTACACGTCCGTATCGTCAAAGCTGCTCTTGTTCAGAGATTCTTTGTTGTCTGCCTTTGATGAATCGACTCAAATCGCCAACAGGTAAGGCTATCGGAAAGTCGACTGACTCCAGTACTAGGGAGAACCACTGTGAATGTATTAGCATTACGAACATACTTAAGAGCAGCAAGACCCACAAGATACCAAGCGACAATCGAAGCTACAAAGGCGAATGCAGCTCCTACGATCCTACAAGTGTTGCTAGCTGCCAGCATGCCATCTGCTGCATAGAAGTATGAAGCCGTCAGACATGGGAAGGTAACAGTAAAACAGAATAGAATGATGACCAGACAGATGTTTGTCCTCAATGCTGCTATGGTGTATGCCGCACAGAGCACTGCCATGAAGATGAGAAACATGGCGAAGGAGGAGTAGAATGCTGCAGTGTCGTCTCCATATGAACTAACAGCACCAAACCAGCCGACTTGGGTTGCACCAAAAGCAGCCCAGAACCCTCCAAACGTGAAGAAAACTGTTGCCGGGAAGGTGTTTCCAAGTATCCATTCTCCGATACCACCAGCATATAGCAGTATGGCAGCCATGAAGAAGTATAGGCCGACTCCTGCTGAAGCATTTCCAGTCCCGGCTCCTGCACCATGCCAACCCATCAACATCATGGTAGCTGGTGTGTTGGCGAGCACGAAGCCACCTAGGGCGATGGGAGTTGGATTGGCAAAGGTGAGTCGAAGATTGCCAGCGACAGCTTGCTCAGGTGCGAGATAGAGCTTCTCAAACTGAGATGGTGTTGGTTTGAGGACATTCTCTTCGTGTTCGATAGCTTCTGTGTAGCTCGTATGGCTCTTTCGTCTTGGTGCTGCAGTTTGATCCATTGTGATTGCTGTGAGATGTTCTTGAGTCAGATAGATGCCAGTGAGATGCTAGGTGCGAGATGGAGTATCCTTATGTGTGAGATAGAGTTCCTCTTGAGCGGTCGTCGTCCCAATGGCTTGGGAGAAACCTACGCGTACGTAGCTTAGCCAAGCAACCATACTTCGATACGTACCACAGTCGCGTTAGATCCAGACGAGCCCAGATCTTGTGCTTGGTGCATTCCGCAGCAGGTACTGGTTGGTAGATACTCGTGAACAGTGGTTCACCAGCACCATGTGATGTTATTCCCGTTTCTAGTCAAACCTGGGGTAGATGTGGAGAGACCATCAGACGTCCATCTGCCCGATCAAGCGTGCGTCCTGCTGTCGTAAACCCACTCGAACAGATAGTTGGGTTCCCATGGATAGCTTGCTCTTGATGGTTGATCATGATCATCACTGTCGCGTGCACTGAGCTGAAAGCGTCCAACCGCTGCACTGCCGCATTCGCTAGCGGTCTGCGAAGCTGAAAGGTTGTCGAAGATATACATCAGTGGTAGTCCTCAATACCACTAGGTCCAATCTGTCTCTGTCCAAAGACGTTACTCAGCAGTGATTAGAATCGTAGCTCATTCTCGAAGAATACCACGAAGCTTTATGTCAAGGATGGTCAGCAGACATATCTCGATCGCAGAACGAAGCTGATCTGTTGCCTATGCACGCTGTCTGTGCATCATGAAAGCAAGTGCGAGAGTGTGAACTCATGCCTGACGAAGCAGAGACTTGATGAGAGCAAACGCCGAAGTTAATCGGCTTTGCACATCTCTGCATCATCCGAAAAGAAATGCTCACAAGTCGAGATAAGCTGAAAGTGAAAGGGTGACCATCGTGCCTTCTGTGCTCAGGTCTCCAAAATCATCTCATCATTGTGCTTGCAGGGTCTACATCCCTAGAGATCAGTTCGTCATCCCGACCCAGAAGACGACAAAGCCCATTGGAAGGCGATGATCATGGATCTCGACAGCCGATGCGTGCATTCGAGCCTACAGCATATGTGGTGTGGTGTTAGAGGACGCGGCTGTGCGGTGTCGTACACTCGTCATCGCATCGCAGCTGAGGCGCTACGTCAGGTGTAAAGGCTTGCAAAGACAATGCAGTATATCTTGGACACAGCAGTCAGGCACATGGCGTGTCCTCTCTCCAGCGCTGAGGGAACATGAACAACAGTGAGTGATCGTTGTGGTCTTGAGTCGAGACATCGTCTCCATGACGTTGATATGGAAGCCATTCGACGTGAGCTATCGCTTCACCGCACACGACTGTATCAAGCGCTGTAAAGCTGGGACACCGTTGAGCATCACTGCTTTGCGGTGTAGTCTTTGGAGACCAGCTCCTCCGCCCGGTCGACTGCTGCGATCCTCGCCCTGTATGCACCATCTCTTTACGTTGATGACTGTGGGTGGACGTCTCGAGAGGCATATAGCGCTTTGGATGGAAGATGGTAGGCTGCCGACCTTGGTGAAGTCGTGGTCAGCCGTGCGTTGTGCAATCAGCTCGATTGTTGTTGATTTGTGAGAATCATCTTGCTGACAGAGCTATTTCCGTGCCCAGGGTCTGTCATTTTGACCAAGCAATGGCGTGAGCTTGGCAGAGCTTGACGAGCTACAGACGGCGTTAAAAGGCTCGGCCGACACAAACGCCATTCATCTCATCAGCAGGGTCTCATCCTGCATCGGTAGACTGATGACACCGTAGGAAGCTGGGGACTTCCGCGCCTTTGAAAGCCAATAACCAGTCAGCTTGAAGGATTGGGAGATCAAAGGGGATAATCGAAAAGTAGACATTGCTGATGTGACTCTCGGCACTTCGGGCACTCGGCGCGGTTATTCGCGCGCGATGGCTATAGTCTGATGACCGTTGAGGCGTTCGCTTGCTTTCTTCCTTCAAAAGTACGGCAGTTGCGATCCGCAACACTACAATCGAATTTGCTCTTTAGCACTCGTCCTGTCATCGCTGCAACTACACTGACTGTGCAGACTGTACTGTCAGGAAGACCTCGTTCGCAATGACAACCATGAGCGAACCTCATACAGATTTGGAGAAGCACGCCAGTTCGGAAGGCACTTCTCTCCATGATGGCCACGAGAAGCCATTCCACGAGACGCCCTTCGATGCCGCAGCTGATGCAGAAGCCAATGAAGCAGCTGCTCCCACAGGTCCAGCACCGGCGAGCTTTGCAAACGTCCCAGACGGAGGTCTTCTCGCATGGTCACAGGTGGCTGGCAGTTTCTTCTTGTTCTTCAACACATGGTAGGCGTCATGATCGCGCTTGAAAGCTATGGCTAACGAACACTCTCAAAGGGGTATCATGAACACATTCGGTGCCTATCAGACGTACTACGAGTCTGGCGATCTCTTCGTCTCAACTTCGTCGGATATTGCCTGGATTGGCACGATACAAGCAATCTGTGTCATGCTCTTTGGTGCACTGTCCGGACCTCTATATGATCAAGGTCATTTGCGACCGCTTCTACTGGTCGGCTCTATCCTCGTCGTCCTCGGAAACATGATGCTATCCCTCTGTCATGAGTTTTGGCAGTGTCTCCTCGCACAGGGCTTCTGCATTGGGATAGGCGCTGGTTGCCTGTTCGTGCCAGCCGTCGCCATCCTTCCTACATACTTCCGCAAGAATCTTGGTCTTGCAATTGGTCTCGCAGCTTCGGGCAGTTCGATGGGTGGTGTCATTTACCCAATCGTACTCTACAGACTCATCAACACAATCGGCTTTGGCTGGAGTACCCGAGTTCTTGGCTTCATTGCGCTCGCAACACTTCTGCTGCCTATCATTGTCATGAAGCAGCGCATCAAGCCACCAAAAGCCCGTGCTCTCTTGGATCCTACAGCGTTCACAGACCTACCATTCGCAGTGTACGTTGGAGGGCTCATCTTCGGTTTCGTCGGTCTGTACACTGGTCTCTTCTTCACCTCATACTTCAGCGCCGCTACGGGTATTGCTGACGAGGAGATGGCCTTCTATCTGGTGCCTATTCTGAATGCAGCCTCTGTCTTTGGTCGAACACTACCCAATTGGCTGTCCGACAAGGTCGGTCCGCTCAACATTATGACACCAGGAGCTTTCATCTGCAGCATCCTGTTGTTCTGCTTCCTTGCGGTCCACAACCTCGCCGGCATGATTGTCAACACCATATTCTTTGGATTCTTCTCAGGCGTCTTCATCGCTCTGCCAGCTGTCTTGCTGGTTGTCCTCACTGCTGACAAGACCAAGGCTGGTACTCGTATCGGTATGGGCTTCGGTTTCTTGTCCATTGGTGCCCTTTTGGGTGGTCCAGCTGCTGGTGCGATCATCGGAGAAGATCCCACCAATCTCCATTTCCAAAGCATGTGGATATACGGAGCTGTCTTCATGTTGGCATCAGGATTAGTCTTCGTATATGTGCGATGGCTGAAGGTTGGCTTCAAGCTTATGGTCAAGATATGATCAACATTCGCCTTTGGAGTTGCGTCCACTTTGAGAAAGGATATAGATATAATGAATCATATCACCACGTGTTCCTACTGCTGCTGTGTGGTGACCAATGCTACGACTTGACAAAGTCGCAGAATCTAGCCTGTGGAAGTCGCTCAGAACCAGCTCCTAGAGTCAAGAACACAACGAATGAACCTTTCTCGAGCTCTCAAACACAACAGGTCCTTGCTGTCCTTACAGTAGTCTCTTCGCAAACCTACTCCTTGTAGCGCCTATCTCTGAAACCAGCAAGTACCTCGGCAGTTCCATCACCACGTTCAGCATACCTCTTTGCAGCAATGTCCGGGTTTAGCTGCATGGTCTGTTTCGCTTTGACCCATTGCTCCATCGTCACCTCTGACTCGAAACGTGGCTGCACACCTGCTTTCTGCAGCACTGGAGAATCTGTGATCGGTGTGAGTATGGTACTGTTGTGAGGTCTGGCGAAGTAAAGCAGTCCGGTCCGTTTGTATTGACGTTGGTCTTGTGGTGGCGCAACTACACGATGAACAGAGCTCTTCAGCCATCCTCCAGTCAAGTGCGAGATAGTATCTGCAAGGTTGACAGTGATGGTGTCAGGTTGAGCAGACACCCAAGTCCACTCATTGTCGTCTCCCAAGATCTGAAGTCCTGCTACAGGTTGTCGAAAAAGTAGAGTCACCGTGCCCAGGTCTGTATGTCCTCCAGTAGCTCCATACTTGCTATCGGCCCACTCTTGCTCAGTACGAGGGTGGTACAACATGTAGCGAAAGTGGTCTTCACTCTTCTGATCGTAGGTGTGCTGCTTCACCAGATACTCCTCGTCAGGAAGCTGTAGTACGATGGCAAGGAGTCTGAGCAGAGGCAAGACGACGTTGTTATGCAACGCTTTATGGAATCGCTCGATCTCGGCAAGATTGGCCTTGATCAGCTCCGGGTGCCCATACTTGCCTTCGAAGTCCTTTGTGAACTTGGGTATGTTGTACATCTCGATGTTGTCCTTCGTCTTGCCATCATCGCTGCTGCGCAAACCTCGACGTCTCCACCCATTGTAGTCTGCAATCTTATAGTTGACCTCGTACTGCTCTTTTTCAGACTCGGGCAACTCGAAGAATGCTTGAGCAAGCGTGAATTGTCTGTCCACTTCCTCTTGTGTTATACCATAGTTCTTGACGTAGAAGAAGCCGACACGATGAACAGCATGCTCAAGCTGATGTGCGAGTCGCTGCTTACCACCAGGTCGCTGGTAATCTTCAAGATCGAGTGTGACGAGCTCAGACCACGGCAGGTCTGCTTTTGTCTCCGGTGGATGGACGTACTGCTTGAGATGAGTTACATCATATGTAGAGTTGCTCGGTAGGGTGTCGTTGGCAACGAGAGGAGCTTGGCGCGTTTCAGTCAAAGTAGCCATGGTCGAAGTATATCGCAGAAAGTGTAGCTGATACTGCAGCGTGTTGTGCACATCGTGGAGGACAACCAGAACGATCCATCTTGTATGGTATAGTCAATGGATTTGTCAGATAGCCGCATCAACTCATGTGTACCAGCGATCGCGCAATCGATGTAAGCTGTAAGAGGTCGGACAAGACAGTGAAGGTGAGTTGCACAGCTTCGTGAGGGGCCTGCCAAGCACGACATCTAGAGACACAAATGCGCCATCACGAGCATCGCAAGCATGAAGGTTCATTTCAATCTCTATCTATACCTTTACACTATCGCGCCTCCTGTCATTACCGCCGGCCTGCCTCTTGATGCCAAAGAGCTGGATCATCTCAACCCAGAATCCAACTGGCTTGGAAATGAAGGTGGCCTCGTACGCATCGATGACAGGACGATCCCAGACGAGGTCTGCCTCCAACGGGCTCACTATGTGAGTGCGGTGGATCAGCTTCCATACCACGAACATGATAGGCGCAACGATCAGCATCGCGTAGTAAGAGAAGAAGGTTGACACATCCCATGGTGTGAAGGATGAGTAGCCGTAGCAAAAGACGATCAGAATCATGAAGACCAGTGAGATCCATGCAGAGTATGGTTGGAACCATCCGGTGTATGGAAGGGACTTGCGGTCGATGCCTTGTGCTTTGAGAGCGCGGTAGAAGAAGATGTAGGTAATCGACATGATGATGTAGTCAATCACTCCACCAGCAGTGATGAGGTTGATGAGCCACACCAGCACCTTGTTCGAGCCCTTGCTCAAGGACAAGAAGGAGAGCAATGGGAAGATCATAACCACGGCGAAGCACAGGACCGGGATACCAGACTTGGTACAGTAGCGGAGTGCCTTTGGCGCTCGGCCCTCTATAGCAAGACTGTAGAGACTGCGAGTAGCACAGTAGGTGTATGTGTTTCCTGCTGAGAAGATTGAAGTGACCAGAAGTGCGTTGACGATGTGAGGCAGAACGTTGACTCCGAGGTTCTGCATGGCCACAACATAGGGAGATGCGTTGGCTGTACCGGCTCCAAGGTTAGCAACGAGCGTTGCATCGTTGTATGGCACAAGGATGCCGACCGCTAGGGCGCCCATGATGAAGAAGACACCGAATCGCCAGTAAACAGTCTTGAATGCGTTCTTGATGTAGATCCTTGGGCGCTTGGCCTCGGCAGCAACCATGGAGATGTACTCTGGGCCAACGACGCAGAAACTTGCAGACCAGAGAGCAGACAAGAAGCCCTCGAAGCGACCCAGAGAGCCAATGCCGGCAAATGCTCCAGGTTGTGACCAGTATTGGAAGCCATACGCGTGACCGTTTGTACCACCAACCATGGTGATGAAGGTGAAGCTGAAGAGGATCAAGATCAGAATGACCTTGCCACCAGACAACCAGAACTCGGCTTCACCGTATGCCTTGACAGCTAGGACGTTGAGTAGTCTATTATCAATCAGTAAACGAAGACTCATTTGCAGATGGTGCATGTGGCAATTGCTGCTTGTGGAATAGTCTTGCTGCGTTGGGAGATGCTCTCGTCGGCTTGGTTCTCATATGGGCAAATCGTTGCTCTTGGTTCGAATCATCCTCTTTTTGGGAGTGTCGCATAGGGGGAAAGCAGTCGCATCTGGGAGAATCTTACGCATAAAGAACGATGCAGGCAGCACACACAGCAGCAGCTGGAATGTCATCTCGCCAGAAAGACAGGACCACGTTCAGAGCCACAATCTCGAAGGGAATGAGTAGGGCTTCGTAGAAGAAGAAGTTCCATCCAGCAGTAAATCCGAGGGCGTCGTCAACCCATTTACCGGCCAATCGAACGAAACCACCAGAGACAGGCATGAAAGTGGTCATTTCTGCAATACCATTGTTGACAAGTCCTAGCATACAGCTGTATAACGTGTAGGCCAGGAACAAACTGGCGGGACCTCCAGCATGGAGACCACCGCCGATGCTGATGAAGAGTGCCGTGCCGATAGAACCTCCAATGGCCAGGAGCTGTATTTGTCGGTTGCCAAGTCGTCGATGAAGATGATCGGCATTCTCCATCACTTCACCTTGGTCGAATGTATCATTGTGCTCGTAAGCTGGGTCCACAGCATAGGTGCCAGTGACCTTTTCGTCCTTGAATGAAGCCATGATGTCGTATGGGAGGGAGGAGGTATAGAGCAAAGATGCACGAAGGAGCCCTAGGATAGCATGTTTATAAACGCAAGACGTCGCCCGTAGTACAGAGGCTGCTCTTCTTGCAGAGACTTCCGCATCTTGACCTGACGCGCTATATTGCTGTCGAGGTAATGCTGATTGGGTGTAGTTAGGACGCCGAGCAAAAGATCGTGGTCCAAGACCCATCTATGCATGCTAAAAGCAAACTTTGACTGTCGGCTCGTGGGATGTCGTGCGAACAGGGAAAAACCTCGCGTGGTCCAGGTCTGTGCTCCACGCATAGTATCGCACTAAAGTCTACCGTGGAAGACTTCAGTTTCTAGGCCGGGTTCCAGACGTCCAGCTTCACGGACTGGCTGCTCAGAACCTGCTGGATTAGCACGATCGATGACTGAGATTTGTCCATACGACTCATGGTGCCACTGTGCGCTTCGAGAGATCTGTCAGGCGTCAAGTGAGATAATGCACTAAGCTTTGCTAAGGTAGCAGGCATCGAGTTGTCCTGCATCTGCGCTTCTAGGAATGCGGGTGATCGCTTAGATAAGAGTAGTCGCCATCGATTCATTTGCCCACGTCTGTTGCTTCCGGCGAACCCTTGAGCAGGACGAAGGTACTGTTGTTCACTGATTGCCACTGCTCGTAGTAGTGGTCTCAATGCCAATGCTTAAGCTTCTCCTCTTTCTCCTTGGCGGTCGCGGTGCACAGCCTTTCAGCAAGCTGGCCAGATATCGGTGTTCCAAGTGTGGCGACACATGATTGTACTGCCGATGTGAGTAGCCCGAAGACTTCACGATGGTCTCTTGGAGGTAGCACTGCTGGACAGTTCATATGGATGTCATTGGATTAGGATGATGACTTCCCTCGTCGCTGAGTAGGCTGCAGCAATCGAGGTCTGCGACCTGCCAAGATCATCGTTCGCATACATGTGTGCATCAATAGCCCATGCCAACAGTCATGTCTACCCAGGACATATAGCACTTGCAGCTATTGTGCTCAGAGAAATTGCGATCAGGCGTAAGCTTCGACCATGACTGTGGTGATAGAGCGCTAGCTTCGGTCTCATCGAATGCTGCCGTGTTCAAGGCTGGGCTGGGCAAACTCTGTGTGCAGACAGTGTCTCTGGAAACTCGCGTAGTGTGTCACTTTGATAGGTAGCTGTCTGTTGGCGCGGTTCGAGCTACCCTGATAGTGTTGAGATCGCATGAGGAGTTCAAGTTGAGAGGCTTCATGGCGATTTCGTAGTCGCTCTCGTAGCGTCAGACCTCGAGCTACATGGCCGAGGATGCTCTTCGAACAAAGCCAATGGATAGCAAGATGACGATGTGATGGCCTTGAGTGCCTGCGTTGCTGCGCCGCTAAGGAACAACGGCTTGAAACCGGCGGCTTTGCTACATGTTGTGCTTCAAAGACTCAAGACCTAGTTAGTGCTGTGATTCGAGGTACAAGTACTCAGAGGCGGGCTGAAGGGCTTGAAGGACCCACACTGATGAGAGAAATCATCTTCGAATACTTCTAGAAGCTGGTGTAACGCTGTCGGGTTTGAGGTGACCGACTCTCGTGCGAATTTGTGCTTAGGCTGGCGTTCTGGCAAGGCAGCTCGATGCGTCCGCGATAATGCAGCCGATGCCCAGCAATTGTAGACAGCATGCAGCGAATGCATCAGATGATCATGAATTGGTAGAGATGAAGATGATCGATGGTCGAGAAGGAGGAAAGACCCATCCGCGTCACTGGTCTGTGCTTCTGCCTCTACTCACATTTGTAGCACAGCCGTGATTCTTTATACATTCATCCGCCACTGCACTATCGCCAACATATGCGCTCCCATGCGTGGCGACACAGCGCGGCGCCTATCTACGCTCGAGGCCAGTATAGGTCTTGCCTGTGCTCTACCTTTCCGACGCCCTGATCTCGAACGAGGACTGTCGCAGTCCGTGGTCAAAAAAGCCGTGTCAGCAACGAAGGATCGAAGAGACACATGGGCTACACAACGGCCCTGAACCTGTGACCAGACGTTGAAAGCAATCTCAGAACGTTCCCACCCCGAACTTGCACTGATTGATAGAACCTGATGCCCGACCGTGGAGTTTTACGACATCCCTTCTCGATGTAGCAACAGCCACGTATGGGACCAGATGACCATTACCTAGTCGACAAGTCAGGAAAAGAGCAAGATACACAAGGCTGGTCTATATCAAGGCTGATACGTTCGATGGTTCCAGAACGACACGAAGCTACTGTACTGCTCCAGCAGACATGATATATCGCTTCACACTATTAGCACCCTCGAGAGCGGCGTCTTTGCAGTCAACAATGAGAAACTGTTGGCAACACTGTGACGTATCGCACACTTGCAGATGATGGAACTCATATGATGATGTACTGATGCTATACTGCTGCTGGCGAGGATGTTCGCTTTCTCCCAGCAACAACGATCAAGTGCTGTCGACAAACTGCTGCAATTCTTGGTCCTGCTTTGCTGCTGCTGCTTGCATCTCCGTGGCCGTGCAAACGGCAAGCATTCATGAATACGGTCTCGCTGGCTACTTCTTCTGATGCGCCTCGTATCGATCCTAGACATGCAGTAACCGAGCTCGAAACGGGCAGGCTTTGCTCCTGCTAATGGCCATGAACATACTTGTGGGCAGGCTGTGTATAGCATTGCTGTGACACGTTACCTGAGCCAAGCCGCAGGCGAAACACCAGAGGATGATAGCCGACATACATATCTCGATGCGACGTACTGTCTCGCTTGGCGACGGTGACTCTAAGTTTGGATCGAGCTGCTTCGACGGGCGCTTCCAGAAGAATCGCCAAGCGTTTGATCCTTTGATCCTTCGATCCTTCAACCGGCCGCCAAGCTGTTGCCTTTCTTCAAAGGATCGCATGAATCGTCACTTCGATTCTGCCCGTCGGCGCACAACGCTTGCATTTCAACAAGATCTTCCTCTTGGAAACAGTCTTGCCAAGGAGCTTACAGAACCTTGCGAAGGCTATGCCACGTCTAAAATTGGGTCGTCGCGACAAGTGTCTGCTACCTACAAGCACGAAGACCTCCATTTGTCTCTACGACAGCATTCTTACGAGGCGTTTGATGCCATGTGCGAAGGATAGGATAGCATATGGGTGTCCAGGCGAGTATTGCAGATCGCAGTAGTCTGTGATGGACATGTCCTCACGACTTGCACGTCTACAGAATCCACGGTCTTAGTACAGCTGTACAACAGCCAAGCTTCCCCGATTCCATATCGCGACTGATCATCAGAGACTCTGAAACATCCTGACCACACAGTACCTCACGTTCACAGCCGATCAGACGTAATGCTTGGCAAGCCGTGTCGTTATTTGCCTTAGCCCATCATACACCAACCGTCAACGTGGTTGCATCGCAGCATTAGCTGATCCTGTCCTACAGCACAGCATCTTGGCAAGTATCAGGTGCACCTCCTGCTAAGCAAGGCCGGCTGAATCGCCTTCAGCCATACACATGTCCTTGGGAGCATACAGTATGCATAAGTATCTCGTCGTTTCTCCTTGCAATGCATCATCATCATCCACAACCACCTCAGACTTCATACACTCAATACACCATGACCAAGCTTATCTTTGCAACAGCTCTTTTGAGCGCTCTTGCTGTCCAGGCGACACCTCTTGAACTTTCCAAGCGAGAGATCCTCCAAGCTCTGCCTCAAAATGCCGACAAGATCGAATTGTGAGTGATATTCCACTTACGCTTCTCGCTAACACCCAACAGACAGTACCAGCCATACTTCGACTGGGACACTGATGGCTGCTATCAGACTGCTGCTATAGACCCCAGTGGCAAGCTCAACGGCGGTCTATCCATGACCGGCACACCTCAAGGCAAGTGCCGCGATCCTGTACAGCTCGAGAACAGCAACACATACTCTCGTCGTCGTTGCAACAACGGCATTTGCGGCATTGTGTACGAATACTACTACGAGAAGGATCAGAATGGTTTGGGACCTGGCGCAATTGGTCACAGACACGATTTCGAGAACGTTGTAGTGTTCGTCAATGTCAAGGAGAATCGCGTCCTTCGAGTGGCAGCGTCTCAGCACTCAGGATATGAGGCTCGTGACAAGGACTTCCCTCTTGATGGTACACATCCACTCATGGTCTACCACAAGGATGGCCGTAAGTTGCACTTTTACCACTCCAAGGAAATACTGACTGTCATAGCCAACACTCACTGCAACCGGTTCGCAAATGCCGATGACATCAAGAGGCCTGAGAACTATCAAGGCCACTTCTTCCGTGCTCCACTTGTTGGCTGGCTTGGATGGCCAAACGCCGGCCTTCGTGATAAGATGAATAACAACAACTGGGGAGCAGCAACACCAAAGACAAGGGAGGCATCTTTCGCAGAAGCTCTTAAGAAAGCTGGTGCTGCCAATGTTGGACTCAATCCAAATGGACCTGATGACTACCTCCTGTAGGTTGAAGACAATTTGTGACAAAGACGAGAGGCGTAGCAGATCCATAGACAGGGAGGCTTGTGAGCATCCTTTGAATGAGACAATAGATGTTGAGCAACAGTACGCAATTCCCACCAGCACAGTTCCACGGTGTTCTTGTCATCTTCGTCGTCGTCGTCCGCAGCAGAGTGGCAGTAACAGCATAGGTATCGCCATGAGCAGTAGAGCGCCATACGCATGAGCAGTTGTACAGTGAGACAACATGCAGACCAAATGTCAAGTAGCATAACATCACCATGAGTAGTAGGACATGAACAGAGCGTTGTCATCGATACAGTGTCGCCAGGCATAGACCGGGAGCAAGAGGACAAAGACTGGTCGTGATAGCAGGCGGTAGCAGGGTGGTATGGAGCAGTGATCAATTGGCTGTCACCATGTAACGCCGTCATTGAATAGTACTGGATCGTGTTCGAATGTGATTGCTCCATATGCGTCATGACTTGCGTACAGCCTGTCCTGGTTGCTCTCCTCAACCTGACTCATAACAACTTATGCGAGTTTAGGGTCAACCAGCTCTTGTACGCGTGCGACTTCGATCGCTCTCGCCAGTCGCTTCGAAGCGATGTGTGGCATCAAGATGTGTATGCTGAGACCTGGTGCAGGACAGTGAAATGTACAAAGGATCAGAAGTGGATAAATGAGACGAAGCCGTAGCACTGGTCCGTGAGCATCACTCACCGCCTTGCTCTGGCAGATTAGACCTCACCTTCAACAGCAATTGGCATCATTGTTACTCAATGCTCGAATCGCCATACCACGTCAAAGACCATACACTCATACCTCCAGCTATCATATAGTGCTGAAGCTTCACTTCACGTCGTGGCTTAACGCAGGTCGCACGCACAAGCTCTTAATCATACGCAACGACAACTGTCAGTCAAGGACCTCTTGTCCACAAGTGAGTAAGGACACCGCCAGCACATGGTCTTAGACAATACGAGGGCCACCGCTTGTGCTATTCGGCTCAATGGCTATGTTCTAGTCGATCATGGACCACACGGCAACCCCAGGGTTGTTCGGGAAGACACCTTGTACGACATTGAAGCGCCGCATTAGCGAGACACAGTCCGTCCGCCCCTGGGCCCTGGATCTTGCTTGCGGTGGTCCTGGAAACCCGGCGTAGAGACCGGTTCTTGCATCGTCTAGATGTTCTTGATGGTGTGGAGATGCTGCAGCAGTACATTGTACATCGTACTAGTCCCATTACTCCGAACAGCTTCCCTCACGCATATATAGAGGTAGGACCGAACCACTTATCACATTACAGTACCCTCTCTCCGACAGTCACATCTTCGTCGTTCGTAGTACATCATGCTCGTCAGAAGTCTTGCACTGATCGCCATTCTACCCTACATATCAGCCCTGCCGCACGGATCTGACACCACACGTCATGAAGAACGTGCAGACAACCAAACGATTTACTACTACACGAACACTTCTTCACTCACACGACAGAACCCAACATACACTAAAGACCAGCTGAATGCCATCAAGTTAGCGTATACCTCCAACGACCGCCTGAGCCTTATCCGTAGCTTCGGCGATACTGACGACTACTTCAAGTACGACTTCAGCCCAACTTTGAGTGGAGGTAATGCCGGGTCAGGTGAAGGAGGACAAGGACTTCTAGCTCAGGTCTCAAACTTTCCAGTTCTCATGGGCACCGGCCTCAGCTTGGCCATGGGCTTTCTGGGTCCTTGTAAGTAAATCCGTTGCCCAAGAGTTTTATCTGACGGTAAAGGTGGTCTTGATAGTATGCACATCCACAATCGAGCCACAGAGCTAGTGCTCCTAATCAAAGGTGGTCCTTTGCAAACATCATTCGTAATGGAAGATGGCCTCACGGATCCCTTTAATGCTACCATTGGTCTTTATCAAGCCGTCATTCGTCCGATGGGGTCTATACATTGGGAGTTCAACGACAATTGTCAAGCGGCCGTATTCGTTACAGCCCTGAGCAATGAAGATCCTGGTGTCAGTCGAACAGCTCAAAACTTCTTCGTCAATCCGATCGATCTGGTCGAAGGTGCGATGGGATATCCTGCATTCCTAGACAACCAAACTACTGAAGGGATCTACAGGACATTACCACGAGCCTTTGCACTTGGAGCCAAGGAATGCTTGAAGAGATGCGGTGTTACTTACACACCAGAGGACAATCCCAACTACAGCACTAACACAACCAAGCGAGATGCGGTGGAGGAGTGACTACGTCAAGCTTAACTGTACATCCGTATGGCTTCACGGCCTCCTGTCATTTTCTGGCCCATGTTGGTTCAGTGCTTTTAGTGCTGCTATCACGACCAGTCTTGCTATTCCAAGGATCAGTATCCTCATCCCTACGCTACAGTCCAGATTTTACGAATCCTGCCAAGTAGTGTCAGATAGACAACGCAATGGACAGCTTTTATTGCACGTCTCATATAGCTTGGTGCATTCCCAGCAGTAGCTGCACTCCTAGTCTGTTGTTCCACTATATTGAAGCAATGTATCATCAGCTCTATGCTCGCTAACCAGGCGTCCGTTATCTTTGACCATTGCGCTCACCATCAAGCCAGGTGTGTGATGGTCTTCAGTTGTCATCAAGGCTCACTTCATAATATCTCGAATCAATAACATTTATGATTAAGCGATCGTACATATGGTTGGTATCAATGCAAAGGATGATCAAAGTACCTCCTGAAACTTCGTCTCTCGGCCGTGCTGCACAGCATTCTTCTGACCCACGAAGGCTGGCTCCGGTGCTGAGCTGGGGTCAACGGTATCGCGAGCCTCCTCGAAGGTCTCCTCTTCATCATCCTCCGGGTCATCCTCCAGCTTAGTTTTTGGTTCAGCACCCTTCATTCGAAGAGCTCGAGCAGCTCGTCCAGTACGTCCATCCTTGAAGTCATCCTCGTCTACTCCCGAGGATAGCGAGGAGATGTCGGCATCATCGTCGACTTCACGTCGCTTGAAGCTCGAAGGACTAATAGGTGTTTCGTCAGTACCGACTGGAGCAGGCGTAATGTCGCTTCCTGTCTGCTGCGGCAAGGTTGGAGGTTCAGTGACACTGCTTGCGACGACAGGTGTCGGTTCAAGCTTGGCACCGGTGTGCTGTTCGTCTGCTACTGCAGCAGAACCGACCACAGGAGATGTAGCTTCTGGCTGGTGCAGCTCGTCTTCAGCATGAGACTTGCGGTTCCTCAACTTGGAGAAGAGACCTTTAATGCCTTTGCCCGATTTGCCGTGAGTGTCGTCCTCTGCGGTGGTGACATCGGCCTGATCATCGACTGCGATGGTCGCCGGCTCTGTTGCTGTGGTTGGTAGAACAGACTCTCGGACGGCGGTCTGCTCTATGACTGGCATGGTGGAGTCCTGGGTAGTACTTTGTTCTGGCATGATTTCCTCGTCGGTCACGTCTTCGTTCTTGACCTTCTCAGCGACTTCACCAAGGGTAGATCCAGCTGCAGCAGCACCAGTAACACCTTCGGCTTCGTGCTTAGCTGGATCCCTGCTCTTACGCTTCACTGACAACCGTGACAAGAACGAGCGTTTGTTGTCGCCATCGTTCTCAGCTTTCTCCTTCCTAGCCACAGCCTTTTCCTCCTCTGCGCGAAAATCAGCATATACAGATAACACAGGTAGGAACGCCATACCTTTAAATCGTTTCCACTCTTCCTTGCCCTCCTTGCTCCTCAACTTCTCCTGCTGCTTGAATCGCTCTTGCTGCTCCTTTTCTTGTCTGATCTCTTCATCACGAGCTCTGCGTCTCTCAGCATTCTCATTGATCTCATCCAGTGTTGGTTTGAGTCTCGCCTGCGCGATGGCCTCGATTTCAGCAGTGTCCATATACTTGCCTGCACCAATGTGAGTCTTTCCACGGTTGATTTCTCGCTTTTCGGCATCCTCGGTAGCCCTCTTCTTGGCCTTAGTCTCCCACTCGTCCATCATGGCTTGTGAGACCTTGCCAGTATCCTGGAAAACTTTCGCATCCATATCGAGCATGGACTTCTGCACACGCTTCTGAGCGACAGCTAAAAGGGCATCACGATCCGTCTGCTGCTTCTTTGCGTCCACGGAAGCCAGGGCAGTGTTGAATTGGGACATCTGGTTGCGAACGCGGCGTGCTTGCTCTTCGTCATCAGAAGAGTCGAGGTCGTCTTTAGCAGCCTCACTAGAAGCACGCTTTCTCATGAAGCCAGTCATTGACAACCGCGAGCGCTGTGGATTAGCATTATAGCCATAGTACTCCCGGTAGCGCATCGTCTCAAAGTTCTTGTCGACCTTGGCGAGACGTTCTTGTGCAAGCTTGTGAGCAGCATCCTGCAGATGGATGTACCGCATAGCCTCTTGCTTGATGTCTGTTGTACCCGAAGCACGCACACTTTTCCCATCTGAGCTTCCAGGGGTCCTGTTTTGTGCTTCATACATCTGCTTGGCCATGGATACGGCAGATGCTCGCAGTGCATCCTTGTCGCGCTTCTCTTGCAACTCGATCTCGACTGGTGGTCTCTCAGTGTACATTTCGCGATCGAGATGATCACCAATGTTCTGTATGCGAGCTGCTTGCATTGCCGCTGAATCCCAGCCATCTGGATCACGCGGAGAGGTTGTCTTAACCGAAGCGCGGTGCGATATGGTCGCAGCGTTGAGAGCATTGTATGCTGAGTTAGCAGAATCGGGGTACACTGGAGGTACAGGCGCTGGAGACGAGCCTGCTCGTTGGCGACCATTGCGCTGAGACTTAGTAGCTGCGAGAAGCGCATTGCTGCGACCATCCTTGGTGTAACCGTAGTCGAGCTGCGGGCTCAGTGTCTTGTTACGCATGGCCAACTTGGCGGCTGAGTTACCATCGGCACTCGCTGTCGGATGCCAAAGGTCCAGCTTGCCACCATCCTTGTGGGCAAGCAATGCTGCTCTAGAACCGGCCGAACTCAGTTCGGGTTGCCACAGCTCTTTCATCTTATAGTCCTTAGCCAGCATTGCAGCTTGGCCAGCTGAGTTCGCCGTGTCGATACCATGGGTAGGATAGCTTGGAAGATCTTGTGGTCGTGCATATTTGAGAGATGCGGCGGCGCCTAGACGCCTGGTCAGCAATGGCCGGACACAGTCAAACAACTCACTCTTCGATGACAGCTTGCCATCAGGATTGAGTACCTCGCGTGGGTTCGTGCCTCGCTCTGGATGAGTGACGTACAGAGCGGCTGTCGATGCTTGCTCCGACAGCTTGCTGTGTTTTGATGTGCCGAGGATCTGGGCATGGCGGCGCCGTTGTCAAATGCTCGCCAGACATCGTGTCGGCGCGATCTGCTGAAGGTTGTACGGAGATCTTTCGACGATAAAGTCGACGAATGCAGGAATGTTGCGCAAGGGCCGAGTATTGCTTATGAGGATGACCGGTGGTAAGGATGACGTTCTAGCTCGACTCTTGCTGAGGTTAATGACGTAGTGGTCAATTTCCAGCCACGCGCTTCCACCATTGGTCCTTTTCGTAGCACGATGCGCAAATCATCCGTCACACAGTCTCTACGAGTATTGTTAGTGTGATGCTAGCAGAGGACAAGTACGCTCAGCATTCATCTAGGCGTGAAGGTAACCTTGGCGGCCGCAGATTGCTCCGGCGAACATGTCACAGACACCAACACCACTGATCAACTTCCGCGATGTAGGCAAGACCATCAATGAGATCTCTGGCAAGCAACTGTTACAGTGTGGTCTCCTCTATCGCAGTGCACGACCCGACTACTCAGATACAGATGTGTTGAGACGACTGCGAGAGGACTACAACATCAGAACCCTGCTCGATCTAAGGACTGATACCGAGCGGCTTCACCAACCGGTGCCAAGCTCTGAGATAGCTTCGTTAGGTCTCAACACGCGCATCGTCGACTTCAATGGGCGAGCATATACTACACAGCTGATGAAGAAGCTGACATACTTGCAATCGGCTCAGCTGATCGGCTACTATGCTCTCGGCTATCGTAAGGAAGCCATCTCAGTGCTTGCTGAGAACGTCCTGGCCAAACGAGGACTTATAGGTCTCGCCGAGGACAGTCTCAGCTGCTGCACCGCAGAAGTGAAAGCAGTGTTCGACCTTCTGTGCGAAGCAAGTGGCTTGCCTATCCTTGTACACTGTACGCAAGGTAAGGACCGCACAGGACTTGTCATCCTACTCATCTTGATGCTACTCGAGATTCCTGTTCAGTTGATCGAGCAAGACTACCAGCTCAGTCAGGCTGAGCTGAAGGTAGAGCGGGAGGAACGTCTCAAGGAGATCAGATCAATCGGTCTGCCAGACTCTTTCGCTGATTGTGAGGCATCATGGGCAACCATTGTCGCACACTGGATTGAGCAGACATATGGTACTGCTGCAGCATATCTTGAGCACTGCGGCGTCAACACTGAGAAGCAGGCATACGTGGTGTCGCGCTTCATAGGCGACAAGAATGCATCGGAATGATCTCGGCACGATGGTATGTGGCAGGGCGCCTCAGAGCCAGGAACGCATTGTCACAAAGGTCAGCACTTTGACTTGCTTCACCTTCCGCTATCACAGCTCAGAACGAACAACAATGCTGCTCAGCGCAGCAGCTGTACTGCCGAGGTCACACGATCACCACGACTAAACCCTGAAGAGAATGCACATTGCCCGGATAATAGCATGCTGATTTGCTTCCCTTATACTCAATACTTCATAAAGCTGCAGAATATGCACCCTCCCAAGAATTCATAAATCCAGACAGCATGAAGAGATGCAACGCATACGTATGTACAGTCGACTTTTCCCATGATATTCATCGCGATCAGAGCCACATAAGATCTTCGTGGTTGTGTTATGCAACAGTCTTCCTCAAGACACCTCAGCAGTTCGTTGTTTCTTAGCAGCTGGTACTGGGGCCTCCTGATCAGCGGCTGCGTCGATTTTCTTCTCTTTCTCAGCCGAGAGCTGCATCTCAGCTTTGGCGAATTTCTTCTTCTCCTCGTTGGTAAGGGCCAACAATGGTCGCTCGTTCTCGGCCGACAAATTGTGGTGGAAGTTTCGAATGATGCTGTCAGCATCGTCAATAGCAAGTGGTCGAACATCAGCCAATGCCTTGATCTTGAGCGTGACAGACTTGATCTGAGCATCAGTCATGTCGAGACCCAATTGCTCGGATCGAGACTTGATTGCGTTCCATCCAGTAAGTCGTGATGCAAAGTGGACGTATCTGCTCATACCAAAGTCGGTAGGGTCGATGATTTCGTATGTGGATGGGTTGTTGAGGATGGCTTTGGCGTGGATACCAGCCTTGTGTGTGAAAGCGCAGAAACCAGTGATCGGGTTGTTGAAGGGGACGTTAATCTCGACAGCATCGGCAACCAGATCTTCAATCTCCTTGAGCTTCTCGAGCTTGTATTTGCTCTTGACATAGTCGCGATCTGCGACTATCATACGAGCCATCAATCCTCCAAGTGGTGTAATTCCGTTACGCTCGCCGATACCAATGACCGAAGTGTCAATGTGAGTAGCTCCAGCCTCAAGAGCGCAGTAGGCATTGGCAATGGCGCAGCCGGTATCGTCGTGGAAGTGTGTCTCGATGTCGCAGCTGACAACACCTCGAAGCGTTCGCACGAGATCGTATACTTGTCGTGGTGTTGCACATCTACTCATTGTCAGTGAGAAGAATTAGCCTCTTCCATATGCACTCACCCAACAGTGTCGGCGATACCAACACGGTTGACACCGACCTTGTCAACAGCGCTGTAGATTGACAGCAAATCGACCAGGTCACTTCGGAATGAATCCTCTGAACTGAATCGAATCTCCTTGCCTTGTGACTTGACGTACTCGATAACCTCGATGGCAGTGTTCTTGATATATGTCATATCCTTGCCGTGGCTGTGTTGCATGAGGTGACTGCTGGTTCCTATCACCACGTCGACTCCATCAACACCAGTCGCGACGGCCATGCGAGCGTCGTTCATGTTGCATCTAACGTGTGTCAAAATCTTAGCCTTGAGGCCCAGTTTGCAGATAGCTTCACAGTCCAGCCTTGATTGCTCACTCGCAGCAGGAGATGTGAGCTCAATGTAGTCAACACCAAAGTCATCCAAAGCTCTTGCAATCTTGATCTTGGTCTCTGTATCGAAGAAGGCGTTGGCGAACTGCTCACCCTCTCGGAGTGTACTCTCGATAATCTTGAACTTGGAAACATTGCTCAGGTAGTCCTGGACTGGTGCGTATGGGTTGCTCGCTTGTGGTCGTGAGTTCTGGTTTGTCTTGAAGCCTCTGTATTGCGTCAGTGTGATGCAGACAACGACCTCAAGGAGACGTACTTGAAGCCATCGACGTTGCCATTGCTGCCGTTGGCATGTCCATTGGTGTGGCCATTGGCGTGACCATTGGATTCACCGTCTGGCACTGGACACATGGTAGTTTGTGTTGCTCAGTAACAGATTGGTCTTGCAAGTGCGGTTTATGTGTTGTGTATGTGTGTACGGAAAGCTATTTCTGGAGGAAGGTGAGAGTGAGGATGTGCGTCGTTTTGGGGTGAGTGAGGAAGGTAGAAGAAAACAGCGGCAGTTTGCCCTTGAGTCACTTATAGCTTTCACAAGCGAGGTTTGTGTGCAAGTGTGACGAATAGTCAGAGGTGTAAAAGTTAAACATGAGTTGCAACAGGCCCAGGGCTGGATTTTCTCCGCGATCGGCCAAAAGACTGTTTCACACACACACACCAAGCCTCGACCGAGGCGACATCCCTCAGCTATAGTGATGGTAGCTACGCCATTGTTTGATGTTGTTGCCATTACTGTCCAGCAGAGCACGCTTATGGCAATGACCAGTTGTGGAGTTATATAAGTACAGTGTGAGGGTCTCTACCCTGGAAGCCATCAAAGGCATGCTTTCCTTCACTACAGCAAGACACCCACAACAGAATGTGGTAAGCATCTATGCATGATGCAGCTTACCATGACTCCCGCCAACGCTATGCATGCAAGATCCATGGCGAGTTGCTCTAACTCAGCCTCTTCTGACGCTACTTCGTTCCAAGGCTTCGAGCAATTCTGGTCTCTCCTTCAGAAGCTCTCTCGCTTCCTGATAAGACATCCATTGCCTGGCACGTTTATGCGACTCTGGCCATTGGTCTGCCTCTCTTGTAACTTTGACCTGGAAGAAGCGATACTGAGCTCGTGGAGCATGCTCTCCATGCTTCTTGATCTGCTCTTCTGTTCGTCGTTCATCAATCACTCCGAGATCCTTGTCAATCGTCGTCTCAATCCCAGCTTCTTCCCAGGCTTCTCGTTTTGCGGCATCTTCTTGTGTAGCCTCATCCGCCTCCCAGCCACCTTTTGGCAAGACCCATCCTTTCCTTCGAGAACTCTGGATGAGGAGAACTTGTGTGTTGTCGCTGGATACTGGGACTACGCCTGCGACGAGACGCTCACCGCCTGCGCCGTATCTGAAGTTGGAATCAGTACTAGCAGATGTCGACCACGGTAGCATCCTATTACCTTTGCTTGTCACGGCCAACACGAGAATGCATTGGCAGCGCCATAGACGCGACTGCTAGATCTGTTGAAGACTCGAAGTCTTTGGGCCTTTTGCTGGATGGAGCGAGTCTGGATGGAAGAGGAGAGGTGGTTCTTGAGCACTCGAGAAATGCTTTGATATTGGTGAGCACGTGTGCGGTCTAAAGTGACTGCTGCTAGATCGAAGTTCGAACTCAATGTCCTTTGATCCGGGACGATGGACGCGAGGAAGATGACCTAAACAGATGAATTGGTCGAGAGTGAATGCTCGACATGATTCTGAAGGGGAAATTCAGGTGAATGTGTGCGAGGACGACATGGGCAAATGTGACATAGAAATAGCGTTAGGTCTACTTCGCGGAAAGGAACCCAAGGATGAAGTGGCACGCGAGCTGCAGCGCGGCGGCCTCGATGCTGAGCGGCAGTGGATACCTCTCTCTTTTCGAGTCCGGCAATCTTCTGCTTTTCACTTTGCCATTTCTCTCCTGCTAGTCCAGTGAGTAAATCTGGTAGATCGACAACTCTGTCCTCTGCCTCGCACTGATGGTGATCCACCGGCTGCCTTCCGGATTGAGATGAGAGGTTGCTCGAGGAGGGCGTTGCTGACATGAGAATGATGTGCCGTGCATGAACCTGAAGAATTATTTGAATATGCTGCACCCCATGCTTCTGCACGACGAGAGATGGCCACCTCATTGGATCAAGTCAGCGCACGTTTTTGACTCCCACGCTGGCAACGTGTGCCCGGTGGAATCTCGTTCTCACGTAATTAGGACAGAGCATAGGTTGAGCAGAAGAATCGAGATGGCGTGGGATCTGTGCAGGCCGTAGATTATCTCGAGCTTCCGTCCATGTGCTGAGCTGCAAATGTCACCAAGAGATACGATCTTCGTTGCCTCCGCTGATTGGGTGATGACGACCTCGCTGCTCAACATGACCACTCTTCTGACTACCATCGCCGCCACAACGACAACAGCGTTCATCACTCGGCAAGCACGCTGTACGACACCGATCGCTGATGTCTCCGAACGAGGCTCGTCGCCATGACTTTGCCGCACGCGACGCTACTCCGCCCGATAGGTAGAGTGCAGGCCCGGTCTTCCAGCCTGTGGGACAAAGCTCAACTGAACTCATCTAGGCTATCAGACTGGCGATTGTGGTTACTGCAAGTCTGAAGAGTCTGGTCAGCGGACAACACAGTCTCGTACGTGCTTCCCGACCTCATCAATCTGCATCCAGTCGTCTCACGTCAAAGGCAGCCAAGCAAACGAATCGACTGACAGCAGCCAAGGTGCCTCCTACTATGTCATAGCAAATACACTGCTCCCTGAACATTACCAAGTCTTGATGGACCGAGGATGGC
This sequence comes from Peltaster fructicola, assembly GCA_001592805.2. Classification (NCBI taxonomy): domain Eukaryota; kingdom Fungi; phylum Ascomycota; class Dothideomycetes; genus Peltaster; species Peltaster fructicola. Next base: position 588,807 of record CP051140.1, read on the forward strand.
GCAGGTATGGCACTCCTGTCTTGAATCATAGCATCTCATTGTCTCAAGATCAGGCACCCTACTATACCTTCCCGACCTTGCCAGATCATGCTGTCCTCACTACACAATCAGGTGAGGAGCAATTGGTAGCGGATCGCGAGTACTGACGGGCATCGAGACTGCCGGCAGCCGAATTCCATCCCAGTCGTGACCAGCGACAAACACTGAATCGATGGAACCGATTCATTCTCGGCGAGAAGTACATCAGAGATGACGCAGTCCTATACCCCAAGTCGAAGGAGTCGGTACCTGCACACTATCTGGATGAAGCTGACGAGTTCTAGGGAGAAGAAACGGGCAAATATCTTCGATCTACACAGGACCATTCACGAAAGCGAGTCAACCAACATCAAAGCCGGCCTCGAAGCGGACCACAATCTGCAGGTAATTCTGGAGCCAGACGAGTACACAGAAGAGAAGTTCATGCTCTTCTCAGACTATCAACAACATGTCCACCACGAATCCGCAGATGAGATCACGCGGCAAGGATTTAAGAGGTTTTTGTGTTCATCTCCACTACATCGCAGTACAGCATCTGGGAAAGCACTCGGCAGCTATCATCAGTGCTATCGTTTAAACGGCAGACTTATCGCCATGAGCGTCCTGGATCTTCTGCCTCATGCCGTCAGTGGCGTCTACTTCATCTATCACCGCGATGTGGAACCGTGGAGTATGGGCAAGCTATCAGCATTACGAGAGGCAGCACTAGCTGGAGAAGGAGGCTATGACTTCTACTACATGGGATACTATATCCACGGCTGTGCAAAGATGAGGTACAAGGGCACGTACAAACAGCAGTATGTGCTCGACCACGAGACCCTCGAATGGGATCCTTTGAACGATGAGATGCGCAGCCTCATGGAAAGAGGCACTGTCGTGAGCATGTCTGCAGAGAAGCGGAAGAACATCGAGCAACCTGCAACGACCGTCAGCTGGACACTTCCTAACGCCGTTGATGCGGTCGCTTCCGGCAGATCGCTCCTCGACATCGGAATGCCAGGAGTGCTGTCCCTTACGAAGCTCGAAACATCCGTAGACCTGGCAGCTGTCAAAGTCTTGCTTGGTCATGGTCGATTCCATGCGATCTCGGTTCGTGCTGGACGACCCGTCTAGACCTCGCTAACCTTCGCAGGACCTCGTCGCATGGGAGGAGGGCTCGGAGCTAGACTCTACAAGCATCAAAGGCATAGTCGCAGAGTACGCCGCGTGTGTTGGACCTTCAATCGCCCCTGAAGCAATCATCGACTTCTCGCGGTAGCTAGAAATCAATTGTAGTGATGGTTGTCCCATGCCGATGGGCTTGACCAACATGTCGTGGTCTGAAGCTTATGCAAGCCCTTGCTTATACTTCTGCAATGTTTTGTGGTCATGCGTACACTCTTTGCATGATGGCTTGCCGTCCAGCTGGCCACTGTCTGTGTGTCCATGCTCAACGGGCACAGCCCTTAGTGCCCATGTCTGCCGCCTGGCTACAGAACCAATGACAGCTGCGTTACAGGCCCAGCCACCTCATCAGCTTCACTTTTGACAGCTGCACCCAAAGATGTGGATCTAGTGATGCCAGCTATCCATGTCTATCTCGGAAACAGAGTTTGTCCAAGGATGTGAGTTGCTGTCGCGTGCATGGGAAGTGTCGCCACCAGACAATGAATGGCGCGCTTGTGTCTTGATGAGAGAGGTGAGTACAAGTGCTGGCATACAGGGACGATAGTGACATAGACGAGTCCAAGTCTACATGGCTTCGCATCGAAAGACTAGTCGCTCTGGAACAGAGTGCGCTGCCTGCCGAAGGAGAGATTGATGTGGAAGAAGTGGACGAAGAGAGACTTGAGCCTGTCCCACAGCTTGCTCGATCAGTCCTTGTCCAGTACGACATCGTCTACTCGCAGACCTACAGAGTTCCTGTCCTCTACCTCCGCACTCTCGAAACATCGCAATCGCTGGATGAGTTGTACAGCATGCTGATCCGTGCTAGCTCGGAGACTGAGCTGCGAAGTGTCGGTGTGCTTGGAGCCCTGAGCTTGGTCGACCATCCTGTCCACGGAAGCCCGGTATATATGGTACATCCTTGCAGAACGCAAGAAGCCATGCGTGACGTCCTGGGCGAAGTTGACGTCCAGCCATTGCGCTACCTGCTGCTGTGTATAGGTCTGATCGGTGGCCACGTCGGTCTGACAATTTCTTCAGCATTGATAGCGTCAAATCCGCAGGTGTGATAAGTTTTGAACGAGCCATCTTAGCACTCCAAAATCGATCCTTGACTCAATCGTCATCACTCATGTCCATTTCGCCTTCTCCGTCATCGTCCTCGTCCATCGATACTTCTTCATCGCTCTCCTCACGTGCTCTTTTCACACCCTGAGGGCTGGGAGCACCCTGAGGAATCGAGGGTGGCGCAGCGAGGTTACTAACCGTTGGTGCTTTGGGGAAGTCGACGGGGCCCGTTGGCAGTCCAGGAGGAGGACCTGGTAACGCAATCGACGTTGTGGCACCTGGCGGAGGTGGAAATGTATTGCTTGCAGCTTGCTCCTCTGCGGGAGGTGCTACTTCAAAGACTCCGGTCATCTTTTGCAATGTATGGCTGCGCGCCTTTGCATAGCTGATTCTCTACAAGAAGGTCAGCTTGCACTGCAGCCAAACTGCTTCACTCACCATTTCTCGACCAAAGAAGTCAAATCCCTGACAAGCTCGCATTGCTTGTGTCGCAGTCTGCACATCTCGGAAGAGAACATGTGCCTGACCACGCATTCTGCGCGTCTTCATTGCGGTCACGTCGAGTACAGATCCATGTGTCGAAAAGAGCATGTACAATGCTCGGCGAAGATCTTCCTTGTGTAGTTGCTGAGGGAGATTCTGTATGTAGAGCGACTGCGCCGGCGGCATTCGCTGCTCAAGTGCCATATCGAGCGACTGTGTTATGATGATGAGACCTCCCGAGATATGAGAGCACGTTTGCACGAAGAACAATCTTTCTGGTGGAAGGTGTAACGAGAATATACGCGATCTGCAGCCCGCGCGTGGAGCTTGCGTCAGTGCCAAGACCTGGTCGCCTACAACTGACCAGCTCAGCAATACCCACCATCGCACAGCAACAACAGTCGAGACCTCACCCCTCCTGTGAATGCCATGGCACCACCGGAGATCCACGCGCTCTTCCACGCGCCCATTGCGGACCACTCCTTCTCGGCAGACCGCAACAGTCTAGCTGTAACACGAGACAACAACGTCGAGCTTTACGCAAGGTCTGGCAACTCTTTCAGACTCGAGGATGAGCTACGTGGACACGATAAAACCATCACTGGTGTCGACATCGCTCTTCAGAGCGGACGCATTGTGACATGCTCACAAGATCGAAATGCATACGTCTGGGAGCCTGGCAAAGCCGGCGAATGGAAGCCAACACTTGTCCTACTACGCATCAATCGCGCTGCGACCTGCGTTCGCTGGTGTCCTAATGAGACCAAGTTCGCTGTCGGCAGTGGTGCTCGTGTCATCGCGGTATGCTACTTCGAAGAAGAGAACGACTGGTGGGTGTCGAAGCATCTCAAGAAGCCCATTCGATCGACGGTCACCTGCGTAGCCTGGCATCCCAATTCCGTCCTGATTGCTGCTGGTGGCACCGACGGACACGCACGAGTCTTCAGCTCATTCGTCAAAGGCACAGATGAAAAGCCTGCATCTACTGTCTGGGGCGAACGACTACCATTCAATACTGTATGTGGCGAATACCTCAATGCAACTGCTGGGTGGATCCACGGCGCTGCATTCTCGCCATCAGGAGAAGCATTGGCGTTTGTCTCTCACGACAGCAGTGTCACTGTCGTCTACCCATCAGGGCCAGAACAGCCGCCACAGGCTGTCATCAACATTGCCACCCAGCTTCTCCCTTTCGCAGACCTACTCTGGACATCAGAGAGTGAGATCGTCTGTGCTGGATATGACTGCGAAGTCTACAAGTTTGCTGGCTCTGTCAACGGCTGGCAGCTGAATGGCTCGCTCGAGAAAGCATCAGCAAACGGTGCAGCCGGCCAAGCAAGAGAAGAGAGTGCACTCAACATGTTCAAGTCTATGGATCTTCGTGGACGCTCCACTGGACCAGACGATACAAAGCTCAAGACAGTGCACCAGAACAGCATCAGCAAGGTACGAGTGTATGAGACAAGCGGAGGACGTATCACCAAGATCAGTACAGGAGGTATTGACGGACGTGTTGTGGTATGGACCTTGTAGCTAGCACAACCTTTTGTAAGCCTTGATCGACTGAGTGTTCAGTCTTAGCATAAACTCATTTTCAACCACTTCAGTGGCCTGTTCCACTCTACTTCAGTTGTAGCATCAACCACTGCAGCTCTTCGTCGACTCAATGATATGATGCAGTCCCGGCATCAGGAGGAACAGCTCAATCTAGTGGTGAGTCTGAGGTGCACCAAAGCCTCCCAAGATAGTTGGCCAGATGCTATCCTTTGCAGGTGCTGGAGTTGGAGTTGGAGATGGGCTGGTTGTAGTGGTGTGCTGAGCTGTGGTAGTAGGAGCCGGTGGTGGAGCTTGCTGTGTTGTTGGTGCCACGTGGTTCGATGTCGTTGCAGGAGCTGGTGGAACGAATGTAGGAGGACCTGGGAATGGCCACCAGGGGTTATTCAAGAGAGACAGTAGTGGGCCTCCCAACCCCCGGGCTGTCATATGGACTGTGGTGATGTGGGTCTCTTCAGGAGTCATGGTTCTCTCCAGCACTGCAGCTGAGGTAACCTCGCCAGCAAGGAAAATTGTGAGGAGTGTTGCAAAGTGCATCTTGAGGTTGTAGTTGTTTCTGACGATGTTGAGCTTGCTTGCTAGAGATGCAGGAAAGTCATGTCTACTTGTATCTCTTCGAAACACACCTGTAGACAATGCCTTCGGTGTGCGCTACCCAAAGCCTTTGGCGTTAGCATTGTGTCTGGCCATTAGTATTGTAGTCGCAGAGCATTGTGCAGCGCCCTACGATTGTGTCGCGAAGCTGCAGACCATTATGTGATCTTCTTAATATTGTAGTAGCAGACCATTGTTCGTTCGTTGGTCAATATGGAGATCTGAGGTGAAGTCCTTCATATTGTAGTCCAAGAATTCATTGTTCAAAGAGAGAATTGGCCGAAGATGACTGCAAGCACGCAGGAAGCGATCGCGAATAGCGCTGCCGTCAAAAGAAGGAGATGTGACGAGACTAAGTTGTTCAAGAGGCGAGATGGCCACATCGTCCTTCCGTCGACCTCACGCTGAAGTTCTTGAATTGTGAGTAATTCACCTCTCTGACGATCCTCAAGAGTTTTGAGGTGTGAGTCGCCAGACTGTATGGACAGACATGCTGTCGCTGAATGCTCGCCATTGCTGAAAGCGTCCAGTCGAACAGTGTTCCGTGCGTGCTTCGAGAAAGTCTGAAGAAATGGTCGATACAATCTGAGGCAATCCTGCTTCAAACCTATGATGTTGAAGAGGTAGCTATTATACAAGAACTCTGCAGTCTCTTTGTGTAGCTGACGATTGACTTGCAGGATCGAGATGGGTATCGCTTGCTGATGATAGAGTCGGAGTGTGCCATGGTCAGCAAGGACGTGTATTTGATACAAAGATGGGAAGAGATGCTCGTAGATGAGGTGACGAATGTCGTATGGTAACGCAAGAAGGGCGGAGGTTCCTCCCGACATTACACTCGACATGCAGATTGCAACCCTGAGTGTTTGGCGATGCTGATTATAAGTAGAAGTCATTGCTGATGCCTACCTACCTAGTGTGAGGCAGTGCATTTTCCATGCACAGACAACAGCATTCATTGCCAACTGTCCTCTCATCCTCAGAGCTGACTGTGAGCGAGCGTCAGGGCACAGATATGATACTGACGAACATGGTGAACTCCTGTTGTGACGATGGGAGTCTGTACCATCATTCTTGCTCGAGCGACAGGGACCATCTTCGACCGATGCCCTGGAATTCACCAGAAGTGCTCGTCATGCAATGGAATCCCCGCGATAGCCATGAGAGCCATCAAGGGTGCCTCCTATAGCTATATCAGGAGTGGACTGTACATGGTGGGCTATGGGATCGTCGGAAGAGATGTGTTCGATGAAGGAAGACAGCACTTCGGGTGACGTCACTCATCGCTGCCACGAAAGTGTTCAGGTCTGCTCGGTCATACCACCCGTGCATGCGCAATGGGCTCGGTAAAGGTCGAAGACAATCTCGCAGTCCATAATGTGGCCATTATTGGCAGTGGCCCGAGTGGTCTCGCCGCGGCGAAGTGAGTGGATTGAATCGAGCATGCAGCTCTCTGACGACCATCAGATACCTGCTCTCCGAACAGCATTTCTCAAAGATAGTTATCTTCGAGCAGAGGAACTCTGTTGGAGGCCTCTGGAACTACTCACCTTGTGACGACAAGATAAGAGCAGCACTCAAGGTGCCGCAGACAGATCCTTATGTCGTTCACGACCAGCCCGTGATGGACACACACTTATCGACTTTCACCTTCATGTCACCAGTCTACGATCGACTTGAAACCAACATCCCAAGAGGTCTCATGGGTTTTACCGATTTAGACTGGCCGCAGGAGTGCCAGCTCTTTCCCAAGCACAAGGAGGTTCTCGAGTACATCGAGCGATATGCTGCAGATGTCAAGCATCTTGTTGAGTTCGAAACGCAGGTACTGGATGTGAGGCCTCTTGCAGACGGACGCTGGAGTGTCTTCACACGCAAAGTACACCTAGCCTCTTCGAAGACGGAAATCTTTGATGCAGTGATTGTAGCCAGCGGACACTTTAATGTACCATACATTCCACCAGTTGATGGCATCGAAGCCTGGCAAGAGGCATATCCTGGATCGATCAGTCACTCAAAGTTCTTCCGGCGACCAGAAACATATGCTGAGCAGAAGGTGATCGTCGTGGGGAATTCAGCATCAGGTATCGACATCGCTGCCCAGATTCGGCAGACCTGTAAGCTGCCTCTGCTTTCATCTTCCACCTCAGAGTCGTATTTGAGCCCTGGACCGTCTGCAGGGCAGCTAGAGAAACCACGCATCACTCGCTTCGACGCGCGAGACCGAACGGTCCACTTCGAGGACGGCAGTTCCGAGTCAGATGTCGATGCAGTACTCTACTGTACTGGCTACCTGTACAGCTATCCGTTCCTGGCAAGTCTCGATCCACCAGTTGTCAGTAGCGGTGTCCGAGTGGAGAACCTGTTCAAACACATCTTCTACCGTCCCAATCCTACCTTGTCATTTGTAGCTCTAAACCAGAAGGTGATACCTTTCCCAGTAGCGGAGGCTCAATCAGCAGTCATCGCTGGCTTTTACGCCAAGAGATTATCCTTGCCAAGTCGTGCGGACATGGAGCGATGGGAGAAGGACACTCTAGCCTGCTCGCCGCGCATTAGAGACTTCCATGTGCTCAAGTTTCCCAAAGATGCAGATTACATCAATGAGTTACACGACTGGGCTGTCAGTGATCCTCGGCAGGATGGTAGCCCTGGAAAGAGCCGCCAGTTTCTCAAGACACCACCCTACTGGACCGAGGAGGACTATTGGGTGCGTGAGCAGTTTCCTGCGATAAAGAAGTCGTTTCAGAGTCTTGGTGAAGGAAGACATAGCGTGCGAACTCTGCACGAGATAGGGTTTGACTTCGAGAAGCAATAGATAGACCAGATACAGCTCCATCACCTCCAGTTGATTGCCGAGACACTTTGTCCGAAGGACGCTGTACAATTGGGCCTTGACATTGCCTGAGGATGCCTGCTTGTCAGTAGTGTTATAGTAGTGGCCTTCCACCGAGATACTTTGAGCTATGTGGAAGCTGAGCTTATCCTGCTCATGCTGATGCTTCGAGCTATGTGCAAGCTGAACCTATCTCGCTCAGGCTGCTTCACTACCTCACAGCCGGTCGGCTGACCAATGCGCAGTAACGAGAGAGCGTTTCAAGCATGCGTGCAGAGAACAATGTAGCGAGACTGGCCGTCTGGATGGTGTGAAGGTGTATGTAGACTGGATGTGTGACAAATTGGAGCCTTCGCACGCTATGTATGACAAGTGCTCTTGATCGAACGTGCTTGGGAGGTTGTACTGCTGTAGTGACACAAGAACATGGACGGTAACGATCGTGATGACGATGGGCCCGTAGACACAGGTGATACATGGACTGGAAATGAACATGCACAGCTTGAGACTTGCCTTTGTCGCTCGTCGTGATTGGCTGACGCGTGGCGGGCTTGGCACTCTCTCCCGAACAACATCCAGTGCCTACAGCTGTGATCGACTGCTAAGAACATCCCATTTTCAACCCGCCGCCAACATGCCGGGCGCAATGTGCCTGCGCTGTCTGACACGATCTATTTCCTCCCTCGAACGACCAATCACTCAGCTGCAACCACTTGCTAAAGCAGCGTTCTCAACAACTGCGAATTTCCAGAAAGGCGTCAAGAAGTCAGCATCACTAGTCAAGAATGGATCCCAGACAGGAGGCGGAACTAGACTTCGCCTCAAGAAGACGAAGCGTGTTGTGACTGGACGACCACCCCAGCCGGGAGAGAGGAAAGCCATTCGCAAGCGCATCGTCCTCAGCAATACCAATGCGTTGGAGATCCGCGGCCTCCATCGCTTTCAAAAAGACAACATATCGGCATCGAGTCTTGAAAAGATGAGAGGGAGTTTCCTTGCGTTTGATGAAGCTACGATCGATGCTTTACGGGCGCTGCAGGCCTTTAAGACAAGTCAGAGCTGGAGCATGTTCAGGACAGCGGCGACATTGGTTCGGCATGATACAATTACGCTAGCGCGGGTGATCGAACAACAAACCACAGACAGTGCTGGCGACAACCCTTCAGCTGCTAGTCTAGTGCTGTTTGGAGAGCGCGGTAGTGGTAAGAGTGTACTGCAGCTGCAGGCGATGTGTATGGCAAAGTTGAAAGGATGGATTCTGATACACTTCCCTGAAGGTACGAGTGCGTCCTTGTTCTGTGTATCGTTGCTGATATTCTACAGCACAAGAATTGACCATCGGCACAACGTCCTACCAGCCTACAGTCGATTCCGTTGGCAAGACGGTCTATGCACAACCTCATCTCACAGCCAAGCTGCTGGAGAACATCCTCACTGCCAACGAGAGCATTCTTTCAGGCATGCGATTGAGCAAAAAGCATCAGCTACCGATTTCGATCCCAGACAATATAAGCATAGCTCGTCTCTTGCAGCTTGCTTCTCGAGATCCTAGCATTGCGTGGCCAGTCTGGCAGGTGTTGATGCAGGAATTGAGCTCGACGCCACAAAAAGGTGAAGGCCTACACAGACCTCCCGTCCTGTTGACTCTTGACAGCATGGCGCACTTCATGAAGTCTTCCGAGTATCTCAATGAGGATGTCAACAGCATCCACGCCCAGGAACTTGCCCTTGTAGCTTCCTTCACGAGCTTCCTCAATGGTCAGCAGCCAATGCGTAATGGAGGTCTTGTGCTGGCTGCCACTTCTGGTTCCAACCGACCAGCAACTCCTACATTGGACTTCATCCTGGCAGAGCGTCATGCTGCTATGAAGAAGCAAGCCAAGCCAACTTGGGATCCCTACATGGAGAGAGATGCCTTGGTGGACCGAGCATTGCAAGGAGTTCAGGCTCACAAGATCGAAGGCCTCACGAAGGATGAAGCAAAAGGAGCTATGGAGTACTACGCGCTCTCTGGCATCTTGCGGGACCGTATCACCGACTCCTTTGTTGCCGAAAAGTGGACAATCAGTGGCGGTGGTGTGATGGGAGAGCTCGAAAGGAGCTGTATCAGACAGAAGTTCTAGGTATAGTAGACCGGAACGCAAGTCGCCGGTTCGTTGCCGCCGTCCGTTCAGAGCTTTCACATTCGCTTTCACTCTTTCATGCTGCTGACAGTATGCTGCGTTGGTTGAGCTACAGGTTATCATCGTTATCACATGTGCTCTCAACACTACTGATTTCACGTGCCGCTGACTTGAACAAAGCTATATAGAGCCACGCCATTTCTCCTTACACCTTTTCTTTCTTCCACAAACACCATGGCCACTATTTCGGCGCAAGAAGCGCCTGTCACAGGCCGCCTCGTGGACTTGTCCGACGAGGCGCACCCTGTTGACGCCATGCTCGAAGACAGCAGCAGTAGCAGCAACAACCGCCGCACACATGTGCCGTTCAACGTACGCCAAAGCGTACTCAACGCCGCCTGCTACACTGAGGGCTTCTCCGATGCAGAGAAAGAGGAGGTGTTTGCTGGCTATGCCTGCAAATGGGGGTTTCTTGAAATGAACCAAGACCTATGGCGACACTACTACAACGATGTGGTGCGCCCCGAGTATTTGTCAACGCGCAGTGCCGCAGCCCAAGTCCCTGGCAGCGAGACACTGGCTTCTGACAACGACTCAGAAGACCTGATCGGCTTGTTCGACAGCTCCGCCGCCATAACATCCCGGGGCACAAAGCTGGAGAGCACTGTCGCGATTGATCGTTATTCTGGAGACCACCTTGTTCAGGATTCGCTTCTTGACTGCGTTGCGGCTGCTGAGGAACTCGAGCAACTGGACCAGCAGATTCTCGTTGCAGCCCCAGTGCTGCAGCAGCACATCGAAGCTCCGGCCAAGGATGTCGTTCGAAACCGTGAGACTAGCGATCATAACACGCAGTATCACACTCCCGACTCCATCCTTCTCACCAACAACACAGCTCGCACTGCGGATGAGGCACAGACAGTAGTCGTCAGTCCTAGGCAGCACATGACCCCGAAGTATCCTTTGGAAGCAGGCATCGCGCGTGACCCTCGCGCCAGAAACAGATATCCACAAGTCAGACGGACTGTACTGGTCTCTGGCATTCCTCGAGAAGCAGATCTTGCTTCCGTCCTTGATCAAATCAAGTCTGACTCTATCGTAAGCGCGACATATTGCAAAACCAGTGGCATGCGTACACGACCTCCTCTCAACACGAATACAGTCATTCTTGCCTTCTCCAATGCCGAAGAAGCTTCAGCAGTCATAAGTACCTACACCACAGCACCATTAGCCATAGATATATCCTCTGGTCGCACGGTCACTCTACATACAACGCTCGTCGATTCCGAAACCTCCTCCGGCCCTAGGGTCAGCAGTCGAAACGGATCAACTTCACGTAAGCTGCTTGTCTTCGTTGAGCCGGGACAGTATACACCACAAGCGTTGAGCACACTGCTGCTCCCTGGTTTCGAGGTCCTTAGGGCTGGAAATGTTTCTGAGACAACCATCAAGCTGGAATTTGCAAGCATGCAGATCGCGATCGATGCACAAAAGAAGCTCCGTATTGAGCATGGTCTTCACGGGCATTTCTATCGTGAAGCACAGTCGGGACAGCCTGCATCGCCATGAAGCAGCATCTCTTTCAGATCTACTCGAACCCTGCTAGTCACTTCGGGCATCACAAGAAACAACATCTGGAATGCAGCATGATCTCAGCTCTACTCGGACTCCACCAGTTGTCATGCAGACCACAATCGACGGAGCATGACATGGCATCTACCGACTAGGGAGAGGCAGCAATATAGCTGACCTCATACTTATACTCGCTCATTTCTTCTCTAGTGAACCTGTCATAGTGATGATCATCACTACTTGTTTCGGAGCAACAATCACTGCCAGGTGATATTGCTGCTCTGCATATTCAATTCTCCCCTGCTGCCAATAGCTGGTTTGCCTTGCTTGATGCTATGACAATGGCTCCCTCTTCATCAAAGCAGTCTTCTACCTCCAGGAGGACTGTCTCATCCACGACGACACTACACTTGTACTTTCTGCTGATTGGATCTTTGCTCGTCTTCATTCCAAGCTGCTTGCCTTGTAGTCGACGCTGTAATGTGGCCCGTGGATGCGAGACATCAATGAGCTCGTCCATAAGACGCGACATGTAGTTTTGCAGGCCAAGTCTTTCGATAAAAGTGCTGCACGCGTCGAGATTCTGGTCAGCATCGAGGAAGATGGCACCAAGTATGCTCTCCACGAGATCCGAGTATACCTTGTCCAGACCGAGGCAGCTCAATTCAACCCAAGGATAGTGCATGTCATGCAGTAAGATATGTGTGACGATGTCGCGACCTTCACGATATCGTGCCTCGCACTCTTGGTATATGCTTGCTAGGCTCTCAGAATGAAAGAACAGGTAGCTTGCGAGAGAGGTCTCTCGTGCCTGAGGGACTTCTACAGCTTTGCCACTAGCTGTGGACATGACTGTCCGATAATGCTCGTTATGCCTTAGATTCAGGCAGAAGAGTCCAAGTAGACGTGCGTTGACCAGTGCGGCTTTGATTTGTGTCATTTGCCCTTGCGAAAGCCTGTGGATGCGTGACGCCAGTTCCTTCGTGACGATCATGTCGAGCACTGCATCTCCCAGAAACTCCAACCTCTCGTACGAGTTGCCCTTGAGGTAGCGGCCGCATGTTGGATGCGTGAGTGCTTCTGCTAGTAGCTGGGAGTCCTGAAAGGTATAGCCTATAAGTGACTCTACTTTTTGGCAACGACCGAGGGACCGTTGAGTGCTTGATAGTGCTTTGGCTACATGGTCGGAACTGGGAGGCACTGATGGAACGAAGAAGTGGATGCATTTGACAGCCGCTGGCAGACCACAGTCAAGCCACGCAGCACCAATCAGCGCTTCAACCACATCTGCAAGTACTTTCGAGCTCACCTGGCGTTGGACGGTTTGGTGAGTCTCACCAACGACGAGCGGCAACGTCCAATTGCGGTAGTCGATAGGCTCCGTGATGATGTACTTGTCAAGGCCCTTTCCAAGTGCTGCGGAGGCCAAGGTGGCATTGCACACAAGGATACCTCTTCGTTGTGATAGAAAACCCTCAGGCCAATCCGGATTGGTGTTGAACAGGTGACAAGATGTGACAAACTTGAGTATACTGTCTCCAATGAATTCATGGCGCTGATAGTTGACAGGTCGGCATGCTGAAGGAGCACATAGTGCAGCTGAGACGTGCTCGTAGCTAACAAGAGATATCGAGCGAAGCAACTCTGACATTACTGCATTGACCGCAGCGTGATCCTGAATATGTTGAAAGATGGCAGGCATGAACAGGCCGATCCTTGCCCAGGCCACTGGCATTGAGCTGAAGGTAGAGTCATTGAGTGGGAAGACCTGATGTTGCCTTTTGCTGAGAGTCTTACTTGCCTCTCCCGAATCTGGCGAGATGATTGTCGGCATGAGGAAGTTGCGGCGTCGTGGGAGTGGTTCACATACGACACCTTTGCCCTCGTCATTTTCTATCCAGCTCTTGCACAAGTATGGAGGGCTATTCGGCAAAGGAACCCTCACGAGATGTCGGCCTGCGTGGCCGAAGAGCTGATCGCCTGCACGAGTCCCTGATGTTGCTGCGTGCCATTCCTCGAGATCATGCATCGACATGTCTGGGATCAGATACACCGATAGATTGCCCTCAATCGAGCACGGCTTGCTCGATCGTGGTGCTCGGAATATGCTCATCGTGACCGCGTGGAGAAGATCCAATTCAGCACGATTGAGACTGGTCGCCTGAGTATGAACTGTGTTGAACTCGAGTCGAAACTTATTCGAGTTGTCCCAGAACAAAGGAATGTCCGGAGGTGTCAGTATGGCACTGTGAGTGATCAACAGGCAAGTGGTTGGAGAAGAAATGCTATCCAGCAAAGACGGAGGTGCAGTGACTCGACATTGGAGAACAGAGTACTCCTCACGGTCGACAGGACTCGACCACAAATTTAGCTGAGAGCCGACGCTGATCTGTCCGGTCGAAGTCGTCTGTGAAGCAAGACCTTCTTGCAAATGCCATTCATGCGAGAGTGGTAAGAGATTATCGTTCAGCAGACCAGCAGTATAGAGTGCAGCATATGCATGGAATGCAGCATCCTTCATGGCAGCCTTCTCTGTCTTCCAGGCCGTCTTGCTTTTCGCCTGCCTCACTCGAGCAGGAACAGTATCAGGGAGTGTGATAACAGCCCTTATCAGGCCGCGCTCTATGGTTTCGTAGGTGATTTCGGGTCGATGGTCGACAAATGCTCTGCGTGAGAGTTGAGAACAAAAGTGATAGAGGTGTGATACTGTCGAGTCTGCATCGAGTCTTGCACTAGATCAAAGGATTACCAGTCAGCACATTGATCAGCTCGTATCTGGTATTGCTTACCCGGTCGATTCTACAGCCAAGACATAGGACATGTCTTCGTCATCAGGCTCTTGGTGCTCATGAGTCTCCTGCTCACGCTCACTTTGGCATATTCTTGTAAGCTCATCTTCCATAGCTCGAAAGCGAGCAATGTCGTTCCGATCGTCTTCAATAGGTACGAGGACTCCAAGCCGGGACCTTTGGTGTCTTGCTCGGCCTCTTCTTTGTATGAAGGACTTCAGATTCGTGGGTGGGTCGAAACAAGCAACAACATTGCAGGCTTGAACATCGATACCCTCTTCGAGAACGCTGGTAGCAATGACGAGGTTGACCTCCCTGTCCGGAAGTCTCCAAGCGTCTTTTTGTAGTTTCAGATCGACCAAATCTGTGATAGAGAACTTGCGACTGGAAGCGTTGGAAGTGCCCACGAACGGTCTGCATGTAAGTCTCGATCGCGTGTCAGGATGCATGCCGAGGAGCACGCTGAGGACGCTTGCTACCACTCGCTGAGTGACGAAGACAATGCCGCACACCTCGTCCTCATCGCTCTCGAGGATATAAGCGATGAGGCACTTGACCTTCACAGAGATATGATCACTGCTTCCCACGTACGTCGATCCACAGGCACGCTCGACATCAGTACTGCCGAATACACTTAGCAGGGTGAGCTGTATCGACTCTTTGATATCCATCTCGATGTCAGGCATTGATTTCACTTTGACTCGGAGAGCCTGTATAGTCTCGAGGACGAAGTAGTCAGCAGCCCACAGCCCGAGCTCTTGTTGCAGATGAAGTGCTTTTCGACGAAAGGCCTGTAGTGTCTTGTGGACGATCTTGGCATCGCTGGCATGGACATTGCGAGGGCTTTCGGCTTCCAAGTCTATGCCTCTGGCAACACATTGACTCTCGAACTGCTTAATCAATCGATTCAGTGCCGCAATGCCTGGACTGTTGGGCGATCGTTCCTCGTCATGAGCTTCGTAGTGTAGTATACGACAATCCGGTCGATGTACGTGCTGAAGGAGGTCCTGCCGCTGTAGTCTGGGAGTGACACTCAGTGAGTCGAGATTCTGCTCAATTGTGCTGCTATCAGTCAAAATGGTTACCAATAATCGTGCGTGCTAAGCTGACTTGCCTCAAGGACTTCAACTTCGAGGACATTATCAGACTCGCCGAGAGCCCTAGTATGTGAGGGACACTTCGACCAGTGGCTTTCGAAGGATGATAGAAGTCCCTCATGATTACGTTGGCGGGATGTTTCTTGATGCAATGGTGTGCTGATGGACTCGTCAGTGCATCGCCGCATTATTATAGATCATACATGCCTTCATCAAAGACTAGTAATGCGAGCATGCTGAGTCGAACGAAGCCATGTTGTAGGGCATCAGAAAGTATTGCATGTGTCGATACAACCACTCGAGCTCCGTCCAGGGCAGCGTCCCATATCACCTGCTCACTCCACTTGTCGACATTGTCGAGGCCTGTCAGTAAACGCATCTTGTAGGCTGGCATTGCCAATGATAATCCATTGTGCTGCTGAATACATAGTTCAACCGTCGGTGCGAGGAACCATACCATCTGGACGTGGTCAACAACCGTCTGTAAGGATATTCTGGGTGAAACACCTTATCTTCAGCACATCTCTCGAGCTCTGCTTGAATGCGAAGCATAGCACTGAATGGTCAGCCAGGGGATATTAGGCGTACACTGTAACTGCACCAACACTTGTGTCTTGCCACTCCCTGTATCCATCTGCATGGCTGTCAATAGAGCTTACGATTGCCTCTGCCTCACGTCAGCGTACCACAATGATCCTATTGCCCTCTAAGCTTCGCTCAAACATCTCAAGCTGATAAGGCCGTGACCTGTGAGCGAAAAGATCGACAGTCATTGTGACGCCGGAAGACGATAGACCAGCAGACGGAAAAGAGATGTCTTAGAGAAGGAAAATAAGCAAAAGGGAGCCCTGGAGCGCATTTTAACTGCGTCCATATTCACGGCACGCTCGTGTGACGTGGCTCGACTGACAAGGCTGCGAACGCACTCGAGCAGGTACTTATCTGCAAGGCGCTGCATGTTGAGTGATTTTCGAGGTGTCATGCTCAAGGGTTGCAGTCAGGGTGAGGTGAAGAGGCTGGTGAATTCCATGGCGTCACAATCAATGGCTAACACTTTCCTTTGTTGCTCGTACATGTCCTTGAAACATTCTTATACATACATACTAGTCATTGAGGTTCATCTTACACACTGCATGTGAGCATCTCCAGACACAGAAGTCAACAAGATCGGTTTCAGGCAGCTCTATTGGTCGAGATGCTCAGATGTAGAACATCCTCTCTCTGATGTTGGGATGCACGTTGATCAAGCTTTGCATCGCGGCCATGCTGCGACCAGGATCGCTAGTATCGCTGGCCGCCGAGCTCATCGGTGGTGAAGGTGCATATTGTTGAGCCAGATAGCACCGAGCTCGTTCGCAGACCAGATCTGCATAGTAGGCTGGAGGACACACGCTGACAGCCTTTGTTGCTCGACCGAAGAGGTAGCACAAGCTATGTGTCAGCTCTTCCAATGAATCTGCCGCATTGCCTGGTGGTTGGCGAGATGCTCCTTTACCACGAAGAGCTTCGTCGTAAACCACATAGTAGTGTGCAGGTTTAGCAGTGCCTTTTAGAGCACTGTGAGCTTGCAGGAAGAAGTCCCAGTTGCCAAGCTCTGTCACACCTCGATCGACCACAGTACCGTTCTTGGGATTACCCGTCTTAGGGTCTTCGTCTTTGGTCTTGGTGGGATAGAATCGGGTGTGGTGACGCTTGCCAACAACGATGATGGAAAGTCTTGGGTTGTACTGCTTCTTGTCGGCTGGACTATAGACGACATCGATCGCCTTCTTCAAGGATGGTAGCTCGTTGTCGAGGAGCACTTGGTACTGTCCCTCCGATACACCATCGCGATAGACAATGATGTTACTTGGCAAGGTGTTCTTGTTCTTCTTCTGCCAGAGTCGAAGCTGGCCTTGGAGCAGCTCGTCCAGAGCATCTACCATCTCCTGTCTTCCTGTCTGTGCTCGTATGGCAGCAGGCCATTGACCTAGCGATCCATCGATGGACGAGACAATGCCAGCGACACTTGGTGCCGACTTGAGCGATCCAGGCGACGGGTGTGTAACATCAATGCCAACGAACATTGTTGTCTTGAAGTTGACGTTGCCAAATTGTGTCTTCTGGATACTGTGATTTATGCCGCCTAGCTTGAGGTTGATCTTGAGACCAATGTTTGCAAAGTACTGAGTGTTGTTGTCCTTGGCGAACTTCGCATCGATAGCACACTGCGAGAGTATACCTTGTTTAACATCGCAGACATACTTGATCGTGTTGTAGACTGTTG
Source organism: Peltaster fructicola (assembly GCA_001592805.2). Lineage (NCBI taxonomy): Eukaryota > Fungi > Ascomycota > Dothideomycetes > Peltaster > Peltaster fructicola. The sequence goes on from CP051140.1 coordinate 606,374, forward strand.
TGTTCTCAGGCATGATGACTAGTAGGAAGTTGAAACGTCCTCCAGAAGCAGCGACGTTGAATTTGATCAGCTCCTCGATCTTTAGTTCGGCGTCCGCCCTGTCTGCAGCAGTGGTCTGCCTGACGGCAAGCTCATTAAGATTTCTCGGTGGCTCACATCTCATCCCGCTCGCTATTAGTGTATTTCCGAACTGCGACATGAAATCTGCCGGGTTGCCTGGAGGATACCTTGGCGACGGTGCATCTGCGATACGTATCGTCACGTAAGCCCAGTTCTGTAGCACGGTGCCCTGCTGTAGCTTCATATCGGTGAGATTCCAGCTTGCTGGTGCGCCTTTAGGAGTCCGGTTGTTGCTGTAGACTACTTTGGGAGACTGCAGCACCCGCGCAGGAACAGTGATCAGCTTCGGCTCGACAGTCAACCCAAATGCACTCTGATATCTGTCAGTATGTGTGCTTCTGAACCCTCAAGACATACCATGTATTGATTGGCGCCTTGTAGACCGAGGAGACCCAGCCCTTGAGTGCTGATTGAAGCGGCATTCGCAGATGGCTGTCTGACTGCGAATTTGAGCATCTCCCTGGTCTGATCAGGTGTAATCTTGCTTCTGGCCACTTGGCCAGGTCGGATATCACAGACTTCCATAGGCAGATAGGAGGGATCAGCCCGTGACCCGACATTGACGACCGGGATTTCAGCGTTGAGATTGACACTAGGGTAGTCTGTCATATGTCAGTGTGCGATCGGAGGGGTAATACTGTACTCACGCTGTCTGAAGTACTCATAGACAGAGATGTAGTGTCCCGGCGAGCTGTCAGGAGCGGTGCGTGGACCTGCAGAGGCTTTGTCCTTCTTCTTTTTGCCTTTGCTCTGTTCCGCAGACTCAGAGCCTGCTGGTTTCGAAGGACTAGGTCTAGCGTTGAACCAGAACTCGACATTCTTGGGTCCAGCTCCGAACGCTCGTACGCGCGGAGGTTCTGGAAGCCAGCACCATACGCCAGGTCTCGCCAGGCTATCGATTGTTTTGTAACGAGGTATGAGCTTGTTGGACTTGCTTCGCCGTTGGATGTGCGTGACCTCGACCGACAGTCGGCTGACCATTGCCATTAGCCCAGGAAGGTCTTGTCCATTGCGTAGATACGTTTGTGTCCAAGCCAGAAGAGCTTGTTGTGGATAGAAAGGCAGGTTCTTGATCTGTACGTTGATCAAGAGCCGTTCTGTGGCAGCTCGAACACTGAAGACGAAAGAGCGCAAGGCCTCAAGACCTCCTCTGAGATCCCATCTATCCTCCGGTCGTGCTGCTGTGCTGACATGTAGATTCCTGCCTACGGTGATGCTTGTCGGGCTGGTCTTTGGATAGTAGCCGACCACGAGATTCAGTGCTTGTATGACTTCTTGCCGCTGCTGCAGGGCAGCACTTGCGTTTGTTGACGTGGTGAAATTGAGCAGATTGTCGAGTGTTAGTGTCCCTGAGGCTGTGAGCTTCACCTCGAACACTTTGGCGCCGTCTTCCGGCTCAGGCTCGCCCTCTGCGCGATACGTAACGCTTGCACTTAAAGCGTCCTCGTTGAGCTGCTGTTGAGCGATGAGTGTTGCTCTGAAATCGCTGACAGCATCTGCTTTGTTACGTTGTCGGATGTGGTCCTCAATGAACAGCGCAATGATTCGTTTGACGATGGCTTTCGCAGGAGCTTTTGTACCTCCGACGGGTGTAACCTTGACGTCGTACCGATACAGAACCACATCTTCCTTGACCTCAAGCTTGAAGTAGTTGGCCCAGAGTGTGATGGGCTCTCCTCTAGAACCATACGCAGGTCGGCGTGGAAAGTCAACGGAAGTGTCTGGTGGGGTTGAGGTCAGCAGCGAGGTCTCTCTCTGCTGGAGAGCACTGTCGACGTTCTCTGGATATGTTGGTCTGTGTGTAGGTCAGCGGCAGAACACGTTCGTATAACAAACACTGACCGAAATGTGACTATGTCGACAGTAGCTCCGCCTCTACCACCTCTTCCACCTCTGTCGCCTCTTCCGCCTCCACGGTAGGCACCACCACGATCGCTGTACGAATCGTTGCCACGTCCTCGGCCCTGATAGCCGCCTCGAGAGCCCTCACTGGAACCTGCAGGTCGTCAGAGTGTGCATACTATCATCGACACAGAAGCTCTCACCTTCGTAGCCACCTCTCGGACGGAATGGCATGTCACCTCGGCCTCTCTGACCTCTAGGCTGCCTACCAGACATGTTGAGCAAAGCTGATAGTGAGACGGACAGTGTGACGAAGACGAAATTGAGGAGCAAGAAAGGCTGATTGTATACTTAGCCCTGTTACTTATGACAGCATGTGTTTGTGTTGCGAGACTGTGTGAGACTTCCGTTCAGTGAAAGCATGATCGGAACATGGATCGCTGCGCTAGCGCCGCAGACAGAACCGCTGCAAGCCACAACTTTTGTCTTGCGTGCATGGTGGGCGATGACAACCTACCTATTCCACTCGGCGAGCTGCACGATTCCGTCGAGGCCACAGCCTGGCGCTGCACACGCAGCACGATCGAGCAATCCCATCATATCGACACATTAGCCAGCACCTACGATCATATGCTCAGTCGCTACATCTCAAAGCACTGCACCTCTATGAGTATGCATGAGCCATACGACGCGAGAACCCTTGATTCCCAGGACCTCCTGCCGTACTGTTTCAGAGATCAAAGACTATTTCACAATGCTTTGACAGCCGGAGACAGCAACAGCATCAACCGTGAGGGCCACAGGAGTCTCGCACAATTGGGAGATTCGCTGATTGGCTTTGTGCTAATGAGCGAAGGCTTCGATCGGGGACTATCTCGTCGTATGTTTGCTGAAGGTACTCCGAAGTAGAGCTGACTGTAGCAGAGGAGCAGCAAGCAGCCAGCAGCCACTATCGTCGAAAGGATGTCTGTAGCAGGCTCGCTAGAGCTCGACGGCTCGATCAAATGGTGAGAATCAGTGATCGCCAAATACATGAAGGTCCACAGCCAACAGTATTGAAAAACACTTTGGCTGCGATTGTCCCGGAAGCTGTTGGGCAGACTCTCGGGACTATGTAGCTGTCCGCCGGGTCATGGCTTCGCTTGGGTAAGTGGCTGGCTGGTAGCTGGCGGCATGACTGACCAACTAGTCTGGTGAACGACATCGACCCTGGAGTTGATCCCAGCGAAATCATGCTCTCAAAGCCTACGCAGGCACTGCTGCAAGCCGACATGGCTCCCTGTGGTACGTACGACGCGAAAATGCTTGATTGGACTGTATTGGACCCAGCTTGCGAGGCTCAGAGCTTGTCTCTCCACGAGTCAACGCTGCATGCTCAGCTCGGACAGCCAGCATCACATGATGTGTCCATGCGTGACGGCACTGAAGCTCTTTTGAGTGATATCAGTACCACTTCAGGCTCTCCAATAGCGAATGTCCTCACACCCAGCTCATCGAATGATGCTCGCGCAGTCTCCGCCCAGATGCACGATTCAATTGCGCCGTTATGCGGAGAATATGCAGCTCCATTGGAAAGCGCCCGTGGGAAAGGATGCCAGACTGTTTTGGAATCGTATATGGGCCGCGAGTTGGCAAGGCTGGGGAATGCAGACAGCTTCGGCCAGCACTACAAACAGTTTGCAGAGTACCAGCAGGCTCTTCACTCATTAGAGCTCCCCGAAGCGCAGAAGAAGGCTGCCGCAAAGTTGATCACTGCATTCGGTGATTCGTCCGCTCTTTTGTTGTTGAAGAGCGCTCTCCTGAACATTCAGGATGGTGGACACATGCCAGTGAAGGGCCTCAGTATACCAGATCGCTTGCGAGTCATATCGTCATTGGAGTGTTCGGCAGAGAACACCCGCCTGATATATTGGCTGCATCTGTACGAAATGCTTCAAGATCTCAGTCGACAACTCGAGGCCGAGGATGTCGGAAATGAGCCGTCGAGCGATGCACGAGGGCAGCTAAAGAAGTTCGGCAATCCTCAAAACCAGAGACAGAGCCGTATTTCGCAGCTCATGCTCGCCAATATGCCTTCAGGCTATGCAACTGACACGAAAACCAAAAGACTTCGCCGGATCGCGCAGAGGCTGCTATTGCTTGTCGAGCAGTGGAATGGTTATGGCGTAATAGCATTGCTGGGTGCTGGTTTCAACACTTCCGAGTACGTCCAGTGTGCTGTTATCTTACTGGGACTAATTGTCTATAGGATGATGCTGCTGTCTGATGGTGGGTATAAGCAGGTGGTTGATCTCGTCTGGACCTTGGACGGTGACAAGATATCGAGGCTAAGTTGTATGGCCGAGGGTGTTGTACAGATGGTGCAGAATGGGAGAGCTTGTAATGTTCGCACCTCTCTTGAGGTCACCAGCGATGATCATATATTATCGCTTCCTCGCCTCTCGGCTGGGATGGAAGAACTCCTGAAGGTTGTGTCGTAAAAACGACAAATCTGACGAGGCGCGTGAAGCGCATTGACGCGCCTCATTGGTCAGAAGCATCCACACGCGAATCCAGCTATGTGGAGACTGCTCACCGTGCTATGTACAGCTAACTAGTCTTTGTCTGTTGTCTATCGAGCATTCTGTACAGGTGTGTTATCCACAGCTCCTAGCTGGCGAAGATGCAGCGATCACAGTGTAAGTACCACAGTGTCTCGATCGCATTCGTTGCAATGATCTAACGTCTGGAAGTCACGCCTTTTCCAGCACAAGGCTACGCGTACTCTACGAACCCATATGCACAACAGCATGCTCAATACGATGGCACCGTTCAGTACACGGTGCCGCCACAAGACCATACTCCATACTATCCGAGCATTGCTCCCACAGCACCGCAAGCCTTGACAGCAGCGAATGCACAATTACCGGTACAACAGATTCAGCAGTCTCCATCAACAGCACGACCAACTGCGTTGCAGCCTACGGCCTCAACGATCCAGCAAGCTCCAGAGAACAGTGTTGTTGCGCAACCAACCGCTTCACAATCACCACATGGCTCACACTTCGCAGACAACACCTTAGCGGACACCTTCGATGGACAAGAACAACATGACGATGATCAGGACGAGACCGATGACGGTCCTGTCTTTCATCTGCCTCCACCACCAGAAGCGACGTACAGCAGTGTGGAAGAGCTTGACAAAGCTATCCATGCCTGGTCGTTGGAGCACGGATACGAGCTGGTCAGGCGTGCGAGTAAGAAGAATGCGAAGGGTATCCTGTACAAACGCTACTATCATTGTAGCAAGCATGGCAAACTTGCAAATACGGGCAAGTTGACAGATGCGACCAGAGTCCGTATCAATAGGAAGAGCAATCGCATAAATTGTCCCATGAGTCTGGCGATTGTTGCAGTTGATCCTAATAATCCTAACGGTCAGTGGCAGGTTCGCCATCGAAAGACACATCACAATCATGGACCACTGGATGCTCTAGCTCTCGCAGGGCACAGACGAAGAGCACGCGTGGGTGGTGTCGAGAAGGCGGTTGATGGCCTGTTTGCAATCGGCACACCAACCACCCAGGTCTTGCAGTTCCTGCAACGCACGAATCCTAATGGCCTCTTCACCAGGACAGACGTGGCCAATATGAAGCTGAAATACAAGAAGTTTGGCACCTGCATTGATCGTCGAGAGCCAGCACCACCGGAGTCTCGTCCAGGTCTGGCTACCGCCTGTCAGAATTGCAGAACACGAAAGACCAAATGCGACTCACTCCGCCCTGTCTGCACCAACTGCATACAACTGAACCAGCTCTGCGATTATACGTTTGATCCTGCCGAACAGGAAAGCTCAGTCCAGGGCGCTTCGACAACGGAGACTCTGGCTACTCCTGTGCAAGCTGCAGTGCCTAACCAAGCACAGCCAAACACTGGAGCACCCTCGACTACTCGAACTGAAGCGATATTAGCTGATCTGCAGACCTTCCAAGAAGTTCATGTCAAGCCGGTGAGACTAAGCTTGCAGTCTTCTACTGTCGAAGTCCTCGCGGCGTCGTCCTGTGGAAACGGTGATAGCTTTCGCAACATTCCACCTCTGGAGACGGTAGAGCAGTGGATGAACTTTCGAAATGCCGTCTGCGACGCCTCGATGAAGGAGAACATGTATGAAGTACTTGTGGGAGTCAAGCTCGAGCCGGTCAGGCCTTCAGACAACTGCTCAGTCGAAGAGTGGAACGAATATGTCAAGCAACTAGCGATCTTTGTCCGTCGCAATACAGCTCTTATGGGTGCGATCCTCCCCAGACTGGCTCCACAGTTCAGGCAGCGTGTACAGTACGCCAGGCTAGCATATGCCATCTGGTCGGTGTTGGAGGAGGTCTGTTTGCCTCGTGGCTCTGAGATCGCATATCGGGCGTATCTCGATCTACACTCCATCACACTGCAGAACTCCAAGGACCTCAAGGACTACATAATGCGCATAGAAGCCGCTTACAACGCCATGAACCGAGTCACGCACACTCCTTCCGAGCTGGCGGGAGAAGCTCGTCGAGCGTTGCATGCCTTCGACCCTTCAAGGGACGTAGGCGGCGCACTGCCGACCACAACGAAGCGGCAACCGGCATCCAATGTGGTTACGGAAGAGATGCTGATGTTCTTGTTCCTCAAGGGCTTAGGACCTGACTTTAAGCGACTGATTGATAACCTGTGTTCGACAGGCAACATAGGTGGATTCGGTACTGGTAGGCGACTTGGTTTCGTCGACCTCACTCGCCGTGCCATTGAGTTCCAGAATATGCAGGCACGAAGACACGAAGGCGAGAAATAGCCATGGTTGATGGCACGAAGGGATGCATATGCGATTCATCGCTAAGCATACTGTACGGTACAATCCTGCTCGTCCTGTTCGGTCCACTCCCGTGGGAGGATGGCGAACACAAGATAACTGGTATGAGACTTTACCTCTGCCTCAGTTCTGTGTATGAGATTCCCTTCTTTGTAGAGCTTTCTCTGCTCTGCGGCACGCTTGTTCTCCTCGAGCCGTTCAGCTTTGCTCTGTATAGACTTGCTACCGCCCGCAGAGCCTTGGAACTGCTTTAACTTGAACTCGACATCACGTAGTCTTTGCAGACTTTCGTCCACTGATGATGCAACGGCGTGGACTCCTCGTAAGCCCTCCTCCTTGAAGCCAGTTCTCTCTCTACGTACCTCAAGTCGTCGATTTGCCACTTCGACCATGGTAATATCGGTCCAGCCTGCAGAGCGTAGGGCTGAGACAGCCAAGCTGACCTGCTCTATGCAGGGCGAGAATGTACATATATGGACAGGGCCGTCTCGAGACAGTGGAGAGTTGGGTGCGTCTCGTGCTAGATGTTTGAGTGCATCCCAAGGAGCAGGCAGATCAAGGAATATCGCTGTGACATCGGCGTTTGATGTCATCGGAACAGCAAAGCCTTCGCCACAGACATCCCTGTGAGTGAGTTCTACGATAGACTCGAGACCATGACCCTGGAGCTCATGGCGAAGGGTCTGTACTCGTGGCTCGTGGTACTCGAAACTGTACACCTTGCCCTTTGATTCTCCAGCACTAGGGTATCCATTGTAGACAGCTCGAGCGGCAGCATGCGTAAAGCTCCCGCTGCCAGCTCCAGCTTCTATGAGGGCATCACCAGGTTTCACGGCCAGTCTGGAGAGGATGTAAGAGTAGTCCGGCACATACACCACTTGTGTTCGATGGTCCAGAGATGAGGTCCAAGATTCGGGTGTGGGTTGCAGCAGATGGGTAAAACCTGATCCAGCTTCTACTGGAGGCTTCATACCATCGACTGCTCCTAGCTTCTGTTTCTTGAGAGTAGGCTCGTCTATGCCATTCAATGTATCTGGTTTCCGTTTTAGGGACGCTGTCTCGGCTGTGGTCGTGCTCTGCTGAGCGTTGTCAACGGTTGAGAGAGCATGCTGTCCTCGTCGTCCTCGCGTGCCAGTATCGACCTTACTCGCTCTGATCTGACTGCCCCATGGTGCTCCTATGAGCGTACTGTGTGGGTATGAGCCAAACCTTGTGTTTATGACGGCTCCTTCAGCATATCCATCATCAGCAGTTGATTTGAGCTGTACTGGTTGCAAAGTGTCTCTTTGCAGATGGAGAATTGCCAGCGAGCCATCTGCCGCCGTAGCTGGAGTGTATAGAAATGAAGACCTAGCCATATGACTGATGTGTGACCAAGATAGGAAGCCACTTCACGCGCTATCGAACTGCTTTTCAGTTTCTTCCTCCTGGTGTTTGCATGCACGGTCTCCAACCATTGACTTTTTAGCTGCGGAACTATTTTTCTTCGGGCAAGATGATCGATGATCCTGCATGCAATACTGCGTTTCAACCGCCTCAATGGGCTTCAACAACGTGCAGATCTGCCCGTTGCATTTTGTCGCACATGCCAGTAGCCTGCACGGTTTCGATGCCAAAGCGCGCGACTACTTCACAACACTGCTGTCGCTTGGCGACGATGGTCTCGCATGACGTGCGCGGCTGAAACGTGGTTGAGTTTCCAGCTGGGACCAAGCAACGACTTATCCGTTCGGTTGTTCAGCAAGAAAACTGCCGGATGAATCTGCATACTAGCGCAAGGTACCTCATGCCAATGCTAAGTATCTGCCGATGTTGAAGCTGCTACTGCTTTCCTTTCCTTCCGTGTCAACATACTGTGTTGAGCGCAATGGACGGGCAACGACGATGAGCGGCGCTGGACAACAACAATAGCTCGCCCTTCTGAATCCTTGTTGCATCCTCCAACACTACCTCTTCATCTCACGATATTGTCATTTGTCGCATACTCCAATTCCTCCATCTGCAAATACACACCTATTCGCGCAAGCATCACTCGTTCAGGGTACGCACCTCAGTCCACAGCTACCGCCAACTCGTGCTGCCGAGCCGACCACTCAAACCCATCTCGCCGGGACCACCCACGTCCTTCCACATCCTACTGGTCGCAATGGCACCTCACCAGGTCAACAACCATGTCGTACACCTATGTCCGTTGAGAGACGACGGTTCTCCAGACCTGCCAGGCGAGCCACCATACATATACCTCCCTCCACCTACCACGCCCGCCTACAGCATCCGATTCGAGATTGAAGGCACGAGCTCGATATGTAGACAAGGAAGTCTGTGGGTGAACATACCAGCGAAAGATGAGGCATTCGATCGCAAGAACTTCAGAGAATACAAACTACAGCCTTCGTTCAACGACACTATCAAGATTGATATCCCTGTACACCAGGCTGGTGCATTCGAGTTCTATACCACCTACACTCCTTTGCCGGTCTTCACAACTGGCAAAGTTGATGTACCACAACCGACACGCACAACGACCTTCTTCATTGATGTCTCACCGCTGCTGGAGGTGCAGAAGTCTCGTTTGCCGCTCGATGCTATTTCTGTCATCTCGTTGCTGTCCAAATTCATGGGACGATATCCTGAAGACTGGACTCGCCATTTCCACGGCATCAGCGAGCGTGGGTACAACATGGTTCACTTCACTCCGCTTATGATGCGAGGTGACAGCAACTCGCCATACTCCATCTACGATCAGCTTGCTTTCGACAAGGCTGTCTTTCCGCACGGCGAGGACGACATCACCGACATGCTGACCAAGATGGAACACGACTATGGTCTCATGAGCTTGACCGATGTTGTCTGGAATCACACTGCAAACAACAGCAAATGGCTTGAACATCACCCAGATGCTGGATACAACATCAAGACTTCGCCACATCTCCAGTCTGCATACGAACTCGACACTGAGCTGTTGAAGTACTCAGCTTCACTCAAATCGCGCGGCCTTCCAACACACCTCTCGAGCACTGATGACCTGCTCAGGATCATGGATGGTGTCAAGGTGCACGTCATTGGCGCCATTAAGCTCTGGGAGTTCTACGTATGTGATGTGGAAGCTGGCTGCAAAAACGTTATTGCTGCTTGGAAGGAGGGCAATGTGGATAACAAGGTCAACTTGCCGGATGATGCTGGTGACTGGAGTCTCAAGCAAAAGGCCGATTGGCTCGTTGGGAGTGCCTTTATTGGTACGGATCGCATGGGAGAGCGATTCCGAAGGCGACCAGACGCCAACAAAGCTGCCGCACTCGTACAGCGGCTCTTTGGCAAGTACAATTCCAAAATCAACGATGCTGGCGATGAGCGTGCTGCATATAGTACTCTACACCGTTTCCTGGATGAGGTCAACCTGGCATGGTACCGCGAGTACGACGGAGATGTCGGAGCCATCATGGAGCAGATCTACAATCGCACAAAATACGTACGCCTCGACGACCATGGACCAAAGCTCGGCGACATTACAGATGACAAACCTCTGATCGAGACCTACTTCACACGTCTGCCGTCCAATGATATTACCAAGCAACATGATCCCAACAGCTTGGCACTTGCAAACAACGGCTGGGTCTGGGCAGCAGATGTCATGCGAGACAACGCTGGTCCAAGAAGCAAGGTCTATCTCAGACGAGAGCTCATCGTCTGGGGAGATTGTGTCAAGCTTCGCTATGGCTCAAAGCCAGAGGACTCACCTTACCTCTGGGAGCATATGACTAAGTACACCAAGCTCATGGCAAAACACTTCCATGGCTTCCGAATAGACAATTGCCATTCCACACCTCTTCACGTTGCAGCTCACATGCTGGACTCTGCACGAGCAGTGCGACCCAATCTTGTTGTCTTCGCAGAACTCTTCTCTGGCGATGAGAAGATGGACTTTCTCTACTGTCAGAAACTGGGCATTTCAGCTCTGATCCGAGAGGCAATGCAAGTTTGGTCTACTGCAGAGATGAGCAAGCTAGTACACATCAACTGCGGACGTCCAGTCGGCAGTTTTGAGGTTGACGACATCGCTGGAGCTGACAAGTCGTCGTCAAATGGAAGTATGTCTCCGAATGGAGCTCAGCCCCAGGGACGAGAGGTTATTCACAAGATTGTTCCTTCCAAGATTCACGCACTTCTCATGGACTGTACTCACGACAACGAGACGCCTATCCAGCGACGAGATGGCCGTGACACCATTGCTACCTCTGCACTTGTGGGCATGTGTGCTTCAGCATCTGGTTCAGTGTTTGGCATGGATGAGCTATACCCCGAGCTCATTGAGCTTGTGCACGAAACTCGACAATACACTAGTCCTTACAGCAACCTACAGCTCGATGAGGGCTTACGTATCGGACCTTTCGAGGGTGCTGGCTCGATCAAGAAGCTGATGAACCAGCTTCACACCATTATGGGCAAGGACCACTACAGCGAGGCGCACGTACACCACGATGGCGAGTACATCACCGTGCACCGAATCCAACCCAAATCACGAAAGGGATACTACCTCATTGCGCACACTGCGTACCCTGGATACGGTAATGGCAATGCCGGCTTCCAGCCACAACAGCTGGCTGGCACAAAAGCAAAGCTTCTAGGCGCATGGAACCTTGAAGTTGATCAAAGTGACGAGGCCAAGCGAGCTGCCAGTCATGACAAGGTACTTCGTGGCGTTCCTTCGAAGACGAAGGATATCCATGGTATCACGATCGAACAACGCGGCGATGATGCCTACATTCACGTTTCTGACAAGTTCCCACCTGGCTCAGTTGCTGTCTTCGAGACATGGATCCCAAGTGCTGAGCACAGTGAAGGTCTCGACAAATACGTCACATCTGGTGCTCGAGAAGCCTTCAAGGATGTCAGCTTTACCGACCTAAATGCCATACTCTACCGCGCAGATTCAGAAGAGCGTGCCTCATCTGGTGGCTCAGACGGCGCATACAATATCCCAGGTATAGGTCCGCTGGTTTACTGTGGACTCCAAGGCTGGTGGTCCGTTCTACGGGATGTTATTGCCAATAACGACCTTGGTCACCCACTCTGCAACCACCTTCGTGAAGGGCAGTGGGCGCTAGACTACATCGTCGGCCGCCTCGAGAAGCACAGCAACGATCCACTGTACACTGGCTTGCAGGCTCCAACAGAGTGGCTGAAACTTCGATTCGATGCCATCCGCAAGCTTCCGGCATTCCTACTTCCTCGTTACTTTGCGCTGGTTGTCCAAACTGCGTACAAGGCTGCGACCGACCGAAGCGTGGAGCTCTTTAGTGAGAACGTCCACACAGGTCCTCGATTCGTCAAGTCTCTGGCTATGGTCTCTGTTCAGATGCAGGGCTACATGCCCAATGCGTCGCTCTGGCCAAACAAGTTGGTGCCATCTCTCGCTGCTGGTCTACCGCACTTTGCACAAGATTGGGCTCGCTGCTGGGGTCGCGATATCATGATCGCCATGCGTGGCCTTCTGCTCTGTACTGGACGCTACAATGATGCTCGCGAACACATCCACTGCTTCGCCAGCGTGGTCAAGCATGGTATGATCCCAAACCTGCTAGGTTCCGGCAAGCTGCCACGTTACAACAGCAGAGACTCCGTTTGGTTCTTCCTACAGAATATCCAGGACTACGTTGAGCTTGCTCCGCACGGCATAGACATCCTGCAGGACCAAGTCAAGCGACGATTCTTGCCATACAAGGACGACTGGTTTGCTTGGGACGACCCTCGTGCATACTCACAGTCGAGCAGTGTTGAGGACGTTGTCCAAGAATGTCTCCAACGTCACGCAGCTGGAATGCACTTCCGAGAGTACAACGCTGGTCCAGATATCGACAGCCAGATGAAATCTGAGGGATTCAACATTGACATCGACGTCGACTGGAACACAGGCATCATCTATGGTGGCAACGAATGGAACTGCGGTACCTGGATGGACAAGATGGGAGAGTCCACCAAAGCCGGCAGCAAGGGTCACCCAGGGACGAGCCGTGACGGCGCTCCGGTCGAAATAACAGGTCTACTGTACAGCGCCCTCAAATGGGTCGATGGACTGAAGTCTGCTGGCAAATTCAAGTACGATGGTGTCACTACAAGCGAAGGAAAGCTCATCACATACGGCGCCTGGGCACTCAAGCTCAAGCAAAACTTCGAGCGCTGCTACTACGTGCCATTTGATCAGTCGGAGTGGTCCAAGTACGATATCAACCCAAAGATCGTGAACAGACATGGCGTGTACAAGGATGTCCATCGTGGCAAGAAGGAGTACAGGGATTACCAGCTTCGACCAAACTTCCCTATCGCCATGACTGTGGCACCAGACCTCTTTGATCCACAGCACGCACTTGGCGCTCTCGAGCAAGCTGACAAGTACTTGCGCGGCCCTTACGGCATGGCAACACTGGATCCTGGCGACATGGAGTATCGACCTTACTACGTCAACAGTGAAGATAGTGATGACTACCTCACTGCCAAGGGACGATGCTACCATCAAGGACCAGAATGGGTCTTCCCGACTGGCTATTTCCTGCGAGCACTGCTTAGGTTCGACTTGATGCGACGCAAAACTAAGGAAGAACGCCTGGAATCCTTCCAGCAGGTGACCAAACGTCTACATGGCTGCATGCAGATGATCAAGGACAGTCAATGGGCTGGTCTAACTGAGCTGACAAACAAGAACGGGGCATACTGCAGTGACTCGGTAAGTCCAGAGACGAATTAGAAGTGAGGCATCGCTAATTCTTTGTAGTGTCCGACACAGTCGTGGTCTGCTGGATTGCTGCTTGACCTCTACGACGATGCCAGCAAATACAGCATAGAAGGCTGAATTGACTGAGTGCAGTTCAAGAAGGAGTCTGTCTAATTGGCAGTGCGCCTGATGCAGCACAAGAGAGACCTAACGACTCCTAGCATGACATTGGTGGTAATAACAAGCATAGCGCAGCATTAGATCAACATACAACCTAGACTTCTCCATCTCGCCGAAGCCACTCAGCATGCCAAAGTGACATCTCTCCTGGTTTTGCTATCGCCCCGTGTGGCTGCACTGACCGTACGATCGATTCATGGCCACGTGTGTTGTCGTTAGTCTCATTAGGTAGGTCAATCTCCTCGTGGCTCTTGCTAATCGAGATGGTCCGTTTCTTTAGAATGTTCTTCTCCACGATCGGAGTGGCCGTCGAAACCAATAGCGTACCTGACGAATGTCGAAGCCGGCTCCATTGACGCTCGCCTGCCTCAAATTACTGGTATATCAGCCGGTAGTATTGGGGATCGCCACGTTCCCGCGGCGTCCAGATTGTTGAACGTCGTTCGCTTCTATCGCGGAACGGAGGGTCGTACGTAGCGATGAGCAGAAATACTGTTGACAAGGCGACGACCACGCGCGGTGCCGAGCACGAGACATCACTCTTGTTCCATCCCTTACCTTTGTAGTGGTTACTACTCGTTCTTGATGCTGTTCGCTCCGCGCCGCCTACGCTTAGTGGCTTTGCATGGCACGACACGACGTGTGATTCGCCAACAGGGATGCTGTTAGCTATGAGACGAAGATCTCGAGTGTACTGTCACTTGAGACCGGATGACAATGGACCTTCGCGCTTGTCAATGGGTTCCTGACGTCTGCCCATGCGGACTCTTCCACGATGTGCGATCAACATCGGGAGGAATTCCGCTACCACAAGCTCTAATGCTTCGGTGTCGATCTCTCCGTCGAGGCCGAGCTGCATTAGAGCTCTACGTCGCGGAAATCGTAGCTTCAAGCATGGGATGACGTTTGCTGAGCTGATGCTTGTGCTTCAGCAAAGTGAACGGATGACGGTAAGATATTTAGGCCGCTCGATGCACTGATGGAAACAGCAGAGCTTCACGAAGCATTCAACCATCTCGCAATGGCCAACAGCAACGTCCGTATCGAGTCGCTAGAAGAATGCATCAGAGCAAGACACTCCATCAGGCAGTATACCAACAAGGCAGTGCCACAAGAGCTCCTCCTCGATTCTTTGGCGTTGGCGCAGCTCGCTCCATCGAATAGCAACATACAAAATTGGCGAGTCCACTTTGCGAGCGGTGCTGCAAGAGATCGTATAGTCGAAGACATGCTTGTTACTGCCAAGGTATGTGATACGAGCATAAGCACACACAGTACTGACGATGTGGCAGCTCAAAGGACCAAATGTACCAGCTCTTCCAGAGCACTTCAAGCACTTCCGGTCTGAGTTCGGCCACGAATTGTACGGAGCGCGTGGCTACAATATACCTCGTCATGACAAGGAGGGTCTTTCCAATGCCCGGTTGCGCAACTATGAGTTCTTTGGTGCACCTGTCATTGGGGTCATCTCAATGCATCAAGATCTCGCTATGGTGGACGCCATGAGTGTCGGCATGTTCGTACAGACGCTTATGCTTGCCTTGACAGAGCGAGGTTTGGGAACGTGCTTGCAGGTGTCTGTCGCTGGTTATCCTGAGGTATTGAAGCGTGGTTTCAAGCTCGAACACGATCAGATGATACTTTGTGGCATCTGTATTGGCTGGCCTGCTGTCGATGCTGCGGTGAACAACATGCATATTGGACGCGAAGACATAGCTAAGGAGATTACATTCCTCACTGAGTGAATGCAATGCCGGTACCATAGCGGAAGAGTAGAGACACTAGTGATGGGGCACAAGTAAAGGTGGCTGCAACAGTCTAGAATGATTTGTGTAGTGAATGAACATCTGGTCGTCAGTAGCTCCTTCCCCGCAGCCACCGGAGCGCGAGGCCGGCGCCATTTTGGGGTAGCCAACTTAGAGAGACAAGACCTCTTCCACACGCACGCAGCTGTCGATCTAGACACAATCATAGCCGGCTCGTGGTGGGAATAGTGAGCCATGAGAAAGCTTGCCGAGTGAATTGCTCTAAGGTGGGTTCTTCGGAGTATAAACTAACGCGACCAGCGCAGCTCTGCTTTCTTTCTTTTTCTCAGTCACTTCCTTCTATTTCGCTCGCACGAAGCTACAAGCCCAAAGCCATACTAGCGGCTACGGTCTTATCAGCAGGCAAGATGGACAGCGACAGTGGTAACTACGACGCTGAGAAGAGGGTTCAGGCTACACACGGCGAGGATGTTTCCCACGAGTTATATGACCCAGATGCAGGTTGCTCAGATGCTGAGAGGTTGGCAAGAGTGCGTACGCAGGTGCGATTGTCGACGCTGGCCGCTGACATAGCTACAGGACAAGAAGCTCGTTCGAAGGCTGGACTGGATGCTCATCCCGTGGCTGAGTTTCCTGTATCTGGTCTCCTTCCTTGACCGAACGAACATTGGCAACGCTAAGATCGACGGTCTGATCGACGACCTCCACATGACCAACGGCCAGTACGCTGCTGCGCTGTCGCTCTTCTTCGTGTCATACGCCGGTTTCGAGCCGTTGACAAACGTCTTGCTGAAGAGAATGAGACCAAGCATCTTCTTGCCGATCATCATGACTCTGTGGGGATGTTGTATGACGTTTATGGGGTGTGTTATAGCCGTTCACAGATGCTATATGTGGGTACTGATGAGTGTACAGACTCTGCCACGACTTCTCTGGTCTTGCAGCTGCACGGTTCTTCCTTGGAGTGTTCGAAGCTGGTCTTTTCCCAGGTGTCAACTACTATCTCTCATGCTGGTATAAGAGGAGCGAGTTTGGCATTCGCGCCGCCATCTTTTTCTCAGCTGCTGCGCTGGCTGGGTCTTTTGGTGGTCTGCTCGCAGCAGCGATCGCACAAATGGGTGGTGTCGGTGGAAAGCCGGGCTGGGCTTGGATCTTTATACTCGAAGGCCTGGCCACAGTGCTCATCGGTGTTGCCAGCTACTGGCTGGTGCACGATTTCCCACAAGAGGCGAAGTTTTTGTCAGCAGATGATCGTGCCCGTGTCATCAGGAGACTCAAACTCGACGGTCAGTCATCGGCAGAGCATGAGTCCTTCAAGATGGAGTACTTCTGGGCATCAGTCAAGGACTGGAAGACATGGGCCTTCGCCGTGGTCTACATGGGTTGCGACGGACCACTCTACGCATTCTCACTGTTCCTGCCGACCATCATTCAGCAACTCGGGTACACGAGCACCACGGCGAACTTGCTCTCCGTCCCACCCTATGCCGTGGCTGCTGTCATGACTATCTTCGTTGGATGGATCGCCGATCGCACGAAGCAGCGTGGTCTCTGCAACATCGGTTGTTCGTTCTTCGGCATAATCGGCTTCGCTATGCTTCTTGGCTCCCAGGACCCTCACGTAAAGTACGCTGGAACATTCCTTGGCGCCTTGGGCATCTACCCATGTATCGCAAACACTATCTCCTGGGCGGCCAACAACGTCGAAGGCTCCTACAAGCGTGGCATCACTCTGGGTTTTGTCATTGGTTGGGGTAACCTCAACGGTGTCATGTCTAGTAACATCTACCGCAGCCAAGACGCTCCAAAGTTCATTCCAGGTCACTCAGTCGTGCTCGCTTACCTCGTTCTGTTCCTGCTTGGCGGCAGTGTCCTCACACACTTCACACTCAAGGCAGAGAACAAGAGCAGAGCAGCTGGAAAACGTGACCATTGGATTGAGGGCAAGACAGAGAAGGAGATTGAAATGCTTGGCGACAAGCGGTATGTATCACTGCAGCTTTGTTCACTCATCATCATGCTAATTCCTCCACACAGACCAGACTTCGTCTATACGACCTAGATAAGGACACTCATATAAGCAAACGTATAATGTCAATCTTGCCTGTGCATCAGAAGTCATCATATCCTTGGTAAGTGCCGACAATCCCTGATACAGCGATAGGGATCTCGCACGGCAGAGCACCACTTCACTCTGAGTGCCTCGCAGACCGCAATGCTGCTCACAATAGAACAATGCTCCCATCGCAAGCTACGGGAATGAGCCTGGTCAAGACCTCGCGCTGTATCAGTAACGCATTGTAGCATTCATATTCGAGAGACGACATCAGGTACATACCCATCAGCGCAAACGCACTGCAGGCCCAACGCTGCCAGTATCGAATATCTCGACCACGCCACTTCCCAATGCTTCAGCCAGCACATAGTCAAATTCAAGACCCATGAACTCTCTCCACTTACGAGTCCTACCAACCAGAAGACCACTGCTTTCGCCTCTCACCCTCTTCTTCTCGCCAACTTCGGCATTGCCCAAGCTACCATTCCACTTTTCTTTGAGCAGATCGATCGTGCCCTCCTTCCACTTGGGCGACATCTGTCGAAGCAGGAAGATGAGATGCGTCCTCGCACTCGCAAGTAGCTTCAGATAAGCACCAGTATTCGGCAAGCTGAACGTCATCTCTCTGGCTTGAAGCTCGTTCTGTCGAGCGTTTGGAGCAGCACGCGTGGAGGATGTGGCCAGCATGCTACCACTGCCACCATTCTCATGCACAGCACCAATGCCACCAATTGCTGCGAACGTTCCTGTTGGAGCAGAAGAGCCAGCAGAGGAGACGTTTAGCAAAGAACTTGTTGTTGGAGCCTTGAACAGATCACCAAGACTCGCAGTCAGTGCCGCGGGTGTGGTCAAACAACCACTGGTGACCAAGGCACGGATCTCAGCAGAAGAGAAGTTGTCCGTACGGGTTGAAAGACTGGTTGATTTTGACTTCATAAGCTCGATGTACTTGTCTTTGAGCTCGTCTGACAAGGAACAGCTTCTAACACAATCCTCCCAGTCCGCGACCAAGACGATGCCATCGCCTATAGCCGTGCCTCCTTTTCCTCTACCAGGAATGCTGACCTTCCTTATTACCCCTCGAGCCACAAGCCGAGCTAGTTCTCTCTCCGTAGAAGTCGGACTCGAGCTCAGAGCGTACAAGTGGGCGAGACTCACAATCGGTGGTAGAGTTGTGCGGAAACGAAGTGTTGTCGATATCTGAGTCGAATTCATGCCAGCTCGCTCAGGCAGTGCTTCAAAGCGATGCTCCTTGATGTATTCGATCAGACTGACGATGTCTTGTCGCACACCTTCTGGAGGCAGTGAGCTGATCGCTCCAACATCGTCTAACCGGAGGGTCGCTGCATTTCGACTCCCAGGCTTCGTACGCTTGAGCGTCGACAGTGGCGAGGAGCGACTTGGTTGCAGAGGATTTTGAGACCGGGGCATCTTCAGCCCTGACCCTGCCGCCTCGATTCGGTTGTGCAAGGTACGTGATACCTATCACGCATTGCGAGGTCACCGCGGGTGTTCAGCAAATGCTGCAGAAAGACAATCTGATAAATGCCTCCCACAGCGCATGTATAGTTTGCCACGCGAGTCGCACATGCGCGCAAGCTTCTGATTGGCTGTCAGCGCCGTAGGACTCACGTCATTCGTATGACAGCGACGTTTTCAGCGTGCATGGCACGCAATGCATTACCCAGCAGACATAGCCGTTTGCCCGTAGAGAATTGTCTTACTCCTCCATACTGTTCGAAAGCATACAGTTTCACGCGAGAAGCATTCTGATATTCCCACCAAGCAGTCACTCACTTCCCGAGCAAATTGCATGGAGGATCAGAAGTTGGCACAGGCCACACGTGTCGTCACCACCCCTTGGTTGAGCTGTCACAATGGCTGTACAATCAGGCATGACATCTCAATTCGATTTTGATTTCGAGCAAGAGCCATACTCATACGGCGCGGAACAAGCATTGTCAGAGCAAGAACGTTCATTCGAAGAGCTTGAGGCTGCTGTCAAGGAAACACCACCTCGTCCAATCTACGGTCACGGCAGAACTAACTCTGAACCACGAGCTATTGGAGATGTTATAGACGAAAGCGAGAGACTATTACCACCCGGAAGTCCAGGCTTGAGACACACGAAAGGCAGATTGGAAAGTAACACGAGGTTGTCACCCAACACGTCGGAGAGCTTTGCAGACGTTGTGAAGCACGAACCGGCTAACCCGACCACGCCATCGAATCCTTTCAGCGAGCGAGCGACGAAGAAGAAGTCTCCAAGCTTGAGTGAAGGCTTTCCTCGCATTGTGAAAGACGGCGATCCCATAACACCTCTTACTCCTACCATGCCTTCCAAGAAAGCAAAGCATTCCAAGTCGAAGGACCAACCAAACATCCCTCATGCAGATGGTGGCAGTGAGCAGCCTACAACATCGACTGGTACAACAGAGAGCTATGCTGAGGTTGTCAAGCATGAGCCTAGCGCAGAGACGGACAGGACGTTGTCTCATGCACCTCCGCAGCACTTGCAGCAAGAAGAGACAGTCGACCACAGCTTCAAGAAAGAAGATGCAAGGAAACTGGAGAGCCTTGCTCAAGATACCAAGCAGCAAGTTGAAGAGCATAAACACACGGCTGCTCAGAATACCAAGCAGCGTGATGTGAAGCAAGAGCACACAGCCGCTCAGAATACCAGGCAGCGTGACGTGAAGCAAGAGCACACAGTTGCTCAGGACATCAAGCAACAGGTTGTGAAGCAGGAGCACACAGCGATCCTAAGCGGCAAGCAGACAGATGGAGCCAGACAGACGACATCTAGCCGTGCTGTCTCGGAACAGGAGGCTGATCGCAAGGAAAACACGCAGCAAGAAACTCATCAGGCGGGTAGTGACCTTGCAAATGGGCACGGCAGTGTTCAGTCCAAGAAGCAAAACAACTCACGACCTGACAAACACACTCAGAACCCAGAGGTGTCAACCTCGACAACCAATGGCACAAATTATGCAGAAGTTGTGAAGCGTGAGCCAACGAGTCCATCCCTCCCATCCCAAGACTCGGCCGAACTGCACAAGAAGCCAAGCCACAACGGAATCAAGCAAGAGGAAGAAGAAGATTTTGCAGACACAGCGACAGCTATTGCAGAAGAGGATGCAGCACCAACCTTGGAGGGCTCGGGCAAAGACTCGAGCGCGCGCTCACCGCATCGTCGAGCTCATAAGAAGGCTTCCTCGAGGTCGTTGGACAACAGCGCCAATAGGGCATTGCAACAAGCGCTGCGGGAGACTGAAACGCTGCCGAAGAAGACAACAGAGGCTAGAGACCCGGAAGAGCAGAAGGAACAGCAGACGAACAATGCACAAAACGCTGAGGCAGAAGATCACAAGGAACAGCAGACGAACAATGCACAAAACGCTGAGGCAGAAGAACAGAAGGAACACCAGACGAACAGTGAACAAAACGCTGAGGCAGAAGATCAGAAGGAACACCAGACGAGCAACGAGCAGAACGCCGAGGCAGAAGAGCCAGGTACGCTTGTATACGAGAACTACAATTCTCGCTCAGGCACCAATCTTGCTTCCGTCATATTGGACTCGGAATTCGAACTTGCTGCAGAGCAACAAAAGAACAAGGACATCACGTCCTCGGAGACGAATGTCACCAAAAGCCGAGATAGCAAGCTTGTGTCTGGTCGTCGTGCTGGCGCTGGCTGGGCACGATCAGCAATCAGATGGGCACCATTGAACGTCCCTTTGCAACGACGATTGCAGACATTGGCAGTGCTAATGCACAGTCTTTCGATCGGTGGCATGCTTGCCATCTTCTTTGCCCTGTGCGCTATACCCATCTTTTGGCCCATCTTACTACCATATCTGCTCTACGTCCTGCTTTCACGGGCTCCCTCTGACGGTACGCTTGCCCTTCGCAAAGAATGGATCAGGCGAAGCAAGTTTTGGTCATTGTTCGCATCATACTTTCCTGCTCGACTGCACCGTACGGTGGAGCTCGAGCCTACCCGCAAGTACATCTTCGGATATCACCCTCACGGCATCATCAGTCATGGAGCGTTCGCGGCTTTCACAACTGAGGCACTCGGCTTTGGACAGCTCTTCCCTGGCATCACCAACACTCTCTTAACACTTGACAGCAACTTCCGCATCCCTCTTTATCGCGACTGGGCACTACGACTCGGCCTCGCCAGTGTTTCGAGGGAGTCCTGCGAGAATCTACTATCGAAAGGTGGTCCTAACGGCGAAGGTATGGGTCGAGCAATCACTATCGTTATTGGTGGTGCACGAGAGTCGCTCGACGCAAAGCCTGGCACTCTCAACCTGGTCCTTGCCAGGCGTAAGGGCTTTGTCAAGCTTGCAGTAAGGACCGGTGCAGATCTGGTCCCAGTCCTCGCTTTTGGTGAGAACGACATGTACGATCAGATCAGCTCAGACACTCACCCATGGATACACAAAGTCCAAATGATGGTGAAGAAGTTCATGGGCTTCACTGTGCCTCTGTTTCACGCACGAGGTGAGTCGCAAATCTTATGTCAATCAAGGGTGCCACTAACGTATACAGGCATCTTCAACTATGATGTCGGCATCATGCCATATCGCCGACCTGTGAACATTGTCGTTGGACGACCAATTAAGACGATCCAGTCGAGGAAGCCCGACTCTGAGTATGTCGACCAACTTCACAAGCAATATACCGACGAATTACTGCATATGTGGGAGGAGTGGAAGGATGTCTTTGCACCACAACGCAACTGTGAGCTGGCTATCATAGAATAAGCCGGGCTTCAGGAGAATGTGAGGCCATGATGGCAGTGCTGATGTATTTTACATGGACGGCCTAACGACAACACATACTTGTATTCGTAGTTGCTGTCGACCGGCCTCATGAACGCCGTTCGACTTGCCTTGCTTCAAGGCGTCTCTATGATAGTAGAAATGGCTACATCGTTTGTACACTATCGATCAGCATACTAGTACAGTACAATGGGCATTCACAAACCCTACATGCTCTACCTACATGCACAACATCGACCTCGGATGAGGCTCATAATCATAGCCGGGGCCCCGCAAGCAAGATCGCCTTGACCCTCCAAGGGTAGACCCTAACAACACTCTTCGGCACAACTGGACCGTCACTCCACGGTCTATCTTTCGAATTAGCTCACAATGTAGGTACGATACATATAACTATCAGTTCAAGGTTACACTCTCTTGCGCCACTCTCCTCAAAGCAGCTGTCTTTCACAATGTCTCGACAGACACTTCGAACGCCGTTATGCGAGCTGCTCGGCATCGAGTACCCTATCATTCTCGCCGGTATGGCGCGCACATCATCTGGACCTTTGGCAGCAGCTGTATCAAATGCAGGAGGTCTAGGCGTCATTGGAGGACTGGGCTACACGCCTGAGCAGCTGCGCGATATCATACATGAGATCAAAGAGAACCTCAGCGACAAGAAGCTGCCGTTTGGAGTTGATCTTGCTTTGCCTCAAGTTGGTGGATCTGCAAGGAAGACCAACCACGATTACACACATGGCCAGCTCGACGATCTGATCACCGTCGTGATAGAAGAGGGAGCTCGACTGTTCGTCAGTGCTGTTGGCGTCCCACCACCACATGTGATCAAGAGACTCCACGAGGCTGGTATACTGGTTATGAATATGGTCGGACATCCCAAGCACGCACACAAGGCGCTGAAAGCTGGTGTCGACATTGTCTGTCCACAGGGCGGAGAAGGAGGCGGTCACACCGGTGACATCGCTACTAGCATCCTCATACCTTCCGTCGTCGACGTCGCCCGACAATACAAGAGTCCTCTGACAGGGAAGCAAGCCATGGTTGTAGCTGCTGGTGGCATCTACAACGGTCGCTCGCTAGCTGCAATGCTCTCATTTGGTGCTGTTGGCGCCTGGGTAGGTACGCGGTTTGTGGCGTCAACCGAAGCTGGCTGCAGTCAGCAACACAAGGAAGCCGTGGTTTCTGCCGCTTTCGAGGATACTGTACGGACGCTGGTAGTCTCGGGCCGACCTCTCCGAGCGCGAATGAACGATTATCTCAAGACATGGGAGGTTGACAAGCCAGATCAGATTCGCAAGCTGTGCGATGCAGGTATCGTGCCAATGATTCAAGACATGGAAGATGAGAAGGACGTCGATCTGCCATTCCTGATGGGCCAAGTAGCAGGTGTCATCAAGGAGATCAAGCCAGCCAAAGAGATCATGCACGAGATGGTTGCAGAGTGCGTAGATGTGCTCAAAGCCCAGCAGAGCTACCTTTCGACCGCTTCCAGCAAACTGTAAATATACAATGATACCACCTTTTATCTTAACACATGAACATCTTGCATGTGCTGACATTGACACGGCTCCATTTCCTGCCAAGCACGAGAGCAACAGCAAATTGAGCCGGCCAGTATATGTGATAGAGCCACCATGCAGGCCATGGATCCCAAATCTCATACGTGCCATCCTTCCATCGAAGTCCATAGTGTAGGAACGTCATGAGATCGTGGACCAAAAGCTGGAGACTTGCGTCCTTTGCAGTCAACAATCGAGAGACGGGAAGGATGAGCTTGTTCACCAGATCATGACCGATCCAGTGGAAGCGTGCTGGCTTGTGTGGAAAGACAGGTTTCTGTGCGTTGCCATTGGTGAGCTGCTCGTGCTTCGTAGTCCCGGCTGGAGGACTTGTGGTGTTGTTCAGGATGCTTGTATAGGCTGCGGCCATTTCTGGCGTGTTGCCAAAGAGCACGACAGCTGTATGAGCACGAGGATTGCACTCGATAGGATACAGCTTGACTTGTCGAGTTGCATCACGCTTTGCAGCTTCGGCTTCTCCTGCTTCGACCATGAAGTCAAACGAGAGATGTCCAGTAAAGCTCTGCCCTCCAGCTGCGGCATATTCTTGCGTGAAGCGTAACATACTCTGACTCAAAGCAGATGTCTGTGGCAGTGCTTCGTAGTGCATCAGCAGCTCTGCGGAAGGACAGGAAACAAATGCCTTAACCTCGCCTTCGATCACCACAGCGTGTGTACAGTACTCAGGGCCTGCGATGTATTGTTGTAGGATCCAAGGTCGTTCGGTAGAGACTTCGATTCTTGAGAGGTACTCTTTCGTGGCTGAAGGAGTGTCCAACGGCAGTAGTGTCATATTTGCTCTCACGGAATCATCCGTACCAATATACTTCAGGATGTAACGCCTGTCCTTGCACCTTGACGGCTCGAGCAATGACAGTATTGCGGTCTTTGAGGTTACCGTGTGCGTGTCTGGAATTGCCAATCCGATCGATTTGGTATACTCCATGAACGAATGCTTCTCATGGAGCTTCTGCGTAGTGGGCACATCGAACTGGATAGCTCTGCACGATGTGAGTCCTTCGACCATCTCTTTTGCCATGCCATCCTCTATCGCAGACGCAACTCCTGAGCATGAAACCCATAGGTCAACCTTCTCTTGCACGATAATATCGACCACGCTCTTAGCATATGCCAATGCTCCACTGCTTCCATGTGGCCTCTGCAACCGCATAAACTTCTTCAGTGCTATTGATGTTCGTCCACATGTGGTAGGTAGGAATGGCGTCTCGAAATCGGCTCCAATGACGGTATGTCCTGCTGCATAGAAGATCCTGGTCAGTGTGAGACCTTTGCTCATGCCCACACCTGTGACAAGGACAGTGCGAGGCCTGAAGCCAGGCGTCCTCAGCGCAGCTCTACGACTCTTTTCGGCAGCCGAAGAGATGAAAAGGGAGTAAAGCAGGCTAATGAAGAGAATGAATGTGTCGAGTGGTAGGAACACAAGACTGAGCAGTATTAGAGCAGCATTCTGAGCTGCATGAGTCTCTTTCGAGGACTGCGCAGTCAAAGGCATACCGCACTATGCTCATAGATGGCTAAGCTGTCTGCGAGCGGCGCGAGCGAGTCTGGGAGGAAAGATGATAACATAGACTAGTGGAGTGTGTCCCAGCTACTGCATGCAGCAGTATGTCATGATATCCACACTGGTAATGCGGCTCAACCATCAGCAGTGTACTGTGAGAGAGTGCGCGATATGTGCCATTGCTGGGCGAATACTCCAGGTAGATACATGTACGCATCTGTAAAGCATGAGTTCTACATGTACGATAGAGAGTGCTGACGTCTGTGATTCCGCTTTGAGCACCTTCCTCGTCAGCTTTCTCTCTTTCACACCCGTAACTTTCATCACACCGCCATCAATAGAAATGCTTTTGTTCTTCATCTCGATCGTCTTCAGCGTGTCGGAGACGCCTTCATGGCCACTTCCTGCTCTCAACACCAGCTTGATGGTCTGTACAACGACCGACCTCATGCCTCGATTCCTGTGCAACGAGTGATCTCGATACCATCCTAATTCATTGTCAGCATGACCATGACCATCGCCCTCACCCTCGACATCAATACTCACCGGATCTCCTGTAGGCTCAAAGCTGTTCACCAGCTCGCTCTGATACACAAGATTCGGATTGCCTCTTAGCGCTGCTACCTTCTCCTGTCCCTCACGCTTTGCATACTGAGCGACTTGACGTGCAGCGAATCTTGCATCTGGCGCATCACCACTGGATTCCTTCGATGCAGCAGTACGTTTCTGCTCAACACTGCTTCTGACATACTCAAGGTACGGTGGATTGCCAGGCGTGATAACATTATCCGCAGCCATCACGGTGCCAGGTCCCACGAGTTCCAGTTCTTCGCACAGCTTCAGGTCTGTCGTGTATGCAGGCTTGTAGTGATCCAGAAAGACGAGATCGATATGCTTGAGCACTCCGCTTGCGTGCAGACGCTTGATCGAGGTATCGCTCGAGCCAATCTCAACCTTGACGACATCGTCCAGGCCTGCCAGTCGGACGAGGGATGCGATGACTGCACCAAACTCTGGGTTGCGCTCCAAACTGAAGTATCTCTTACCACCAGCCTTGCGAACAGCGTCGCCGAAGAGGATGCAAGAATATCCGACGTACCCTCCGAGCTCAACCTACCTTTGATCAGCCTCGAGCACAGCAGCAACTACAGGCGTGACAATCTACCATGGTCTCAGGCTTCACTGACGCGATCAGATCGGTCACAATCTTTCCCTTGTCCTCGCCAACGTTCATCAGGTATTTCTTCGTCCTTCCAAACTCGTCAATGGCTGCGAGCACTCTTGCAGGAGAACCTCGAATCTCATCGATATCTGCCTTGCCATAGACGAAGTGCAAGAGCTCGATCTCACGACCGTCGTCGAAGAATACATCTTCTTGTGCAGCATACGCTTTCTTCTCGTCGAATTGAGCCATCTCTCAGCACAGTTCTTCGATTGGCAACGAGCTCAACACATCAATAACAGACATTGTCTCGCTAATGCTCGTGTCGCCGCGTTCGGCCTCAAAAATCCCGCGGAGATTTTGTCCGCTCGCATACCAGGTTCCACCAGTGTAGGACAGCTACATCAGAGAACACTCATTGCATCGTCATCAACTCACGTATGCGGCATGGATAGTTGGCAGAATTTTCGTCAATGCTTGGACACGTACATTTCGGAGATCCACACTCAGTTGCGACACAGCTGCCTTGCTACAGCTTCGAATATCCCGCGCCCCTCAATGGGCCCCTCATTGTGGCAAAGCAACAGAGAGTCAACAGCAGCATTACCTGAAGCGTACAGTGATAGCCTGCCCATGATGGGGTTCAAAACGAAGCGCTTGCTGCATGGTATCGAGCTGCGAAATACTGTCACTAGGCGCGGCCAGCCACCTTCACCTCGAGCATGAGAAATGCTTACCCTGATTCCACGGCATACAGATCTACTACGTCAATCCTCGAACGCAGTGGAATGCATCTTAACACTAACACAATTGGACTAAAGTAGCGCGATCTAAGATCTCGCAGATGCTAACGTCTTTGTGGAGACAAGATCTGATACTCGGAGAGCTCTGAATGGCGCCCTGAGCACTGCTTCTGTTCATCCTTACATCGCGCAATCCAGCTCGTGTCCTACCTGACAACCTGAATTCTTGGGACCGCCCAGCACTAGGCCCTGCAGATGTACACGGCTGCTTAGGCGATCTTCTCGGCCTGCCGCCAACGCTGCCGCAACCAGTCACTTGAAAGTCGATGAGCCGCGTTTCGCTCGCTGAGCTCTACCCATATCCAACAGGAGAACATCGAGCTTGGCAACATGCTCCACGCCATGCCTGTGTATCGCTTAGTCTGGCCACGACCACATCGAGTTGGTTTGCATTGGTCCATCCCATTCTAGCTCTCTCCGGCTAGAATTCGTTACATGCTGGTGGATTGTCCCGTGGCGACGATGATCCAATGCTTATAAGGTGAGCGCGTACGGACGTGAGGTTGTTTACTCTCTTGCTCGACCTTTTATTCCACAAGTTCACGTCTTCTATTTGGCACATTATCCCATCTTTTCGAAATTTCATCATGTCTGACCTCCAGGCATCTGTCACCGAGACCAAGGCCGGTTTCCACGTTGAGGGATACGAGAAGATCGAGTACGACTTCACCTTCCTCGATGGCGTCTTCCACAAGCAGAACAGCCAGTTGGCTGACTGCTTCACCCGCTGGAAGCGTTGCCTGGCTATTATGGACTTGAACATCTTCAACCTCTACGGCCAGCAGCTTCAAGACTACTTCGACCACCACGGTCTGGAGCTGAAGGTCCATAAGACCATGATTGGAGAGAAGGCCAAGTCCATGGAGACCCTCCTGTCCATCGTTGACTCTATGAACGAATTCGGTATGCAAGCGAGGTCAAGGCGGCTGCAAATACATGCTAATGCAGGCAACCAGGAATCATTCGCAAGGAACCTGTACTCGTCGTTGGCGGCGGTCTTGTTACCGATGTTACTGGGTAGTACTTTTGCAGCCACCGCCAAAGATGACTTTAAGGCACTCTGGCTAATATCTCCTAAGCGGTGCCCTCCACATCAGGATCTCTGCTAACTGTTGAAACAGATTTGCGTGTGCGGCTTACCGCAGAAACACCAACTACATCCGTGTTCCAACCACCGTCATCGGTCTCATTGACGCCTCCGTGTCTATCAAGGTTGCAGTCAACTACGGCAACTACAAGAACCGTCTCGGTGCATACCACGCTCCACAGCATACTTTCCTCGACTTTAGCTTCTTGCGCACACTTCCAGAGGCTCAGATCCGCAATGGCTTTGCAGAGCTGATCAAGATCTCCAGCTGTGCTCATCTCCGTACTTTCGATCTCCTCGACAAGTACTGCGAGCAGCTGATTTCGCATGCCTTCGGTCGTGGTGACGGTGCTACTCAGGAGCTCAAAGATGCTGCTGACGAGATCAACCGATCCGGCATCTACGAGATGTTGAAGCTCGAGACACCAAACCTCCACGAGATTGGTCTTGACAGAGTCATTGCATACGGCCACACGTATGTCGATAGCTTCTCCTCGAGCAAGCCTTTGCTAATACATTCAGATGGTCACCAATGCACGAGCTTGTCCCAGACGTCCCACTCCGTCACGGTCACGCCATTTCGATCGATATGGCATACTCCGCCACTCTCGCCAACCAGCGAGGTCTCCTCAGCGATGAGGAGCACAAGCGTATCCTCAACCTCTTTTCCCGAGCTGGCTTGTCCATGGACCACCACCAGTTCGACGAGCACATCCTCGACAAGGGTACCAAGGCCATTCTCCGCACACGTGATGGACTTCTGCGTGCTGCCGTGCCAAACCCACTTGGAAGCTGCACATTCTTGAATGATGTCAACGAGGAAGAGCTGTTCGCTGCACTGAAGAAGCACAAGGAGATCATGAAGAACTACCCACGAAACGGTGAGGGTCTGGAAGCATTTGTGGATGCTTCTGACACCGGATACACGCTCAACGACGTTCCAGTCGAGCAACAGTCAAAGGAGATCAGCGGCAAGCTTGCTTCCGCGGTCATCAACGACGATGCCAACAAGGGTCTCAAGAACGGTTCACTCTCCCAAGACGGAGCCATTGCTGCACCAAAGGACGCCAAGGCAAACGCCGCCGCATGAGGTGGTGATCTCTGACGGTTGGCTGTGACCATTCTTCACAAACTCCAAAAGCATTCTCGTTCGAAAGTGCAAACAAAGATGGCTGCACATGTGTTACGTCAAATATACAAGGCTATAAACTACTGTATGAGCAGAAATGCCAGATCCCAGCGCCGGTTGATGATTCGCTATGTTTCTGAACGCTCAAAATGCAATGCTGTTGTTCCTCACTTTCTGCCATCCCACGACCAGACTCTGTTGTCGTCGACGTTGACCCATTTGCCAGACTGTATCGCCTCTCGACCCATCATGACACCCAGGATCCTGCAAGCTGCACTGCTGACAGCGCAGACAACACTCTCCGATTGGCCAAGCACAGCGAGATCGAGCAGGTATCCTCGAGCGACGAGCTCACGCATACGTAGCGTCTCTTTCGAAGTCCCTCCTTGTGATAATTGTCCTTGCAGCAATCTCTGCTGTCGTGACCGTGTATCACCTAGAGAGTAGAAGAGACCAGTGTAGAAACCACCATCCCAGCCAGCATTTTCGTCAACATGCTTCACATATGCAGAGCCAGGCTCTCGAATTGGCTCTGCTGGTGATGTGCGGTCCAGTGCTAGCTTGGTGGCGAGCTGTATCCTTTCCTGGGTCTTCTTTAGATGATAAGGCGATGCAGCGAGGGTGAGCTCTGCTGAGTCTATGATGTCTGGGTCATCTGATGCCAAGAGAAGAATGCCTTGTGAGTCGACCGCTGGGCCTAGCGAGGTCTTTGCAGCATCAGTGAACCTCTCCACAGGTAGGTAGTCCTGACTGAACTGGAGCTCAAACGGACGTAAATCACCTCGGCGGATGTGCATGCCAACGAGTGGCTGATGATGCTGGTTTGCGGAGGCCCTAAGCTGCTGAACGCGTTGTTCTGCATAGCTCGCATCGTCTCCAATCAAGTGAAAGGTGCTTTCGTATCCAGATCGAACGAGATCAAAGACTGCAGCGTCCTTCTTCCTGCCAGAAGGGAGTTGTCTCTTGAAGATGTCATTAACATCCTCATCGAAGGTAGCTCTCGCAGTCGTAGGAGTTATAACCAGATGTTTGGCCTGGAGAGGACATGGGAGTAGATGCGATCTAGGAGGAGGTGCACATCCTGGTCGAGGAAGTGGCGTGAAGTAAGAGTCGTAACGGCCATAAGCCCAGGCAGAGTCATCAAGGAAGAATGCTCTTCCGTCCCGTTTAGCATAGCCATAGCTCATCCAGAGGAGGAGGAGGGTCTTGCCAAAGCTGGCATCACCGTCCATGATGAATGTCAAGCTCTTCTGACATGTGCCTGGTGAGATATTAGTCGACGTGGATAATACTCCAGATGCTTCGACGGCGTCAACATCCATAAAGCTAGTGTCGTGGAAGGTGTCTCTTCCTGACGGTCGTAACAGCTGCTGTACAGACCATTTTGTGCCTCGTAGACGCTTTGCATCCCGACAAAGATGTTGATACTCGGGTGTGGATAGCGGGAAGGAGTCATTAGGTGGTATGTAAATCGTCCATCGCTCTTTGCCAGCATCGTCTACGAATGGCAAACCACCAGCTTTATGTGGTATCGCCGCTGGTGAAATTGCTAGTGGCGACGACTCTACAGTTGTCGTTGAGCATTGCCAAAGGCTGAAACCTGTGAACAGGGAGATGCAGATTGCTGTAGCGAAGACGTAGAAGATGAAAGGGTTTCGTGGTTTTGGTTTGTGATCGTCGGCCAGCAGATAGTCGCACTGTTCGAGATCCTTCTCGCTCAACGAGGTACGAGCAGATGTCGTCGCGGAGGTATCGGTGGATGAAGATGACGAGGTCGAAGCATTGGACAGATGAGTGTTACGCCTGCCACGCATTTTCGAGGAGCGATAGGTTGGTTTGATCGTGGTTGGTGTCCGTCAACGGCTAAGAAGTGCAGCGCATATGCTCCATCAAGGAGTATTCCGGCTCGGTATACGATCGAAAGGATGATCAGCCGGAGGGTTGAAAATGCTATCTGGATACGAGAAAGACAAGGGTGGAGCACCAGCTCATGAGATGAAGACCAGCTTCATGAAGGTCGCAGGGCAGCGTGACCGATCTGGGCAGTCTGTGAAGTGGAAGTATAGCAAAGATACAGGGAAAGTAGTGGTGTGGTGGAAAGAGAACAGGAGACCGGGTAATGAAGAGTTGAGATGTGTGGCACTTCTGAAACGCACTGATGAAGGTCAATCGACCCTTCGATCTATGTGATATGTCAAATCCCCCCCCCCTTCCACGCACCGTCTAGAAGACTAGTATGCGATGATGAAATGGTGCACGACCACAAAGCACTCACCAGGGTGATGCACTTTCGTATACCCACCCACAATCACACTCTCCCAGTCAGGGCGACTGCTGGTGCGCGGAGCCATCACCCGTGTCCTCGTTCCGGAACAGTGAAATCGCAAGTGCTGCAGTCTGTCTGGCTGCTACGTCGGGGACTAGGATGAGTGCGGTCAAGATGAACACGCATGATGAAACACACTAGGAGGCGAAAAGCGATTGCTGACGTTTCGGCTCCTGCAAGTTCAGCAATGCTTGGCACGACATCCTTGTCCATGACTCAAGCTTTGGTCGCCACAGGGCCTCGTTCTTGCGCGAGTCTTTACACCAAAGGAACACAGGCAGCTCAAGCATTGAAACGAGCATCCAGTGGACAGTTCCTGGCATCTGACATTCATGCCTACTAGCAATGTACAAAGAAGATCGGCGAAGTAAGTAAATGTGTCATATTGTACATCACGATCTTGGGATATCCGTCACAGCCATTCACTAGAGCTTGTGCCCTCATTCAGCAGCAGCTTGAGCTTGCGTCTCAGCTCCAGCTTCTGCAGGATGCACTGGTTTTTCCATGACCGTGTCTCTCTTCACCCGAAGGCTGCCTCTTTCGCCGCGGATGACATGCCCGCTCTCGACCTTGTCCTGGATCATCTGGTCGAGCAGCATGGTCATCTCGTCCACACTTTTGCGCCGCACACGATCCTTGAGCTTGCTTTCGCCCAGCGTCGACGAGTCCTTGGAGTCCTCCGACAGCTCAGATATTGCTGGACTGAGGAGAGCCACAGGACTGAGCGGCTTCGTGAAGCTGCCGAGACTGCTCCTACTGGCTGTGGATGGGTTGCTGCGGTGGCCGGCGCCGTTCACAAATCGTGAGCTTCTGGTGGATGCGCGGGAGCTGACACGAGGCGGCAGGACAAACTCACTGTCCACCACACCATTGGACGTAGCCGGTCGTAGAGTGTCCTCGCTCTGATGGCTCTTTCTCTTATCGAGCATGTCTCGTTTGCGTGCAGCACTTCGTAACGCCGTCACCATGCGCATCTGATCGTCCAGCTTCGCACGAAGCTCCTCAATCTCGCGGTCCTTTTCGGCAAGTGATAATTGCATTGAGCTCTCGTCTTGAAGGCCTGCACGGCTTGCATAGTTCATGCTGACCCTGCTGTGACTGGTGCGTCGGGCTTGGATGAGCCGCTTCTCCAGTGTGGCAATGTAGCGATTCTTGTCTGCAAGATCTGCTTGCAACATGCGGTTCTGCTGTGCGAGACTGGCATGACCATCTTCGTCGGCTGCGGCAAATTCTTCCTCTTCTAGTGTGGTGTCTTCAGCATTCTGCGCATTCGTGACTGAGCCGCTCAGCAGCAAGCGCTTCAATGAAGGATCCGCAGAAGGAGGCACGTCCAGGGTGGCGGCACTTTCGCGTCGACTTTGTGTCTCAGACTGCAGACTGTCGCGGCTGCGTACACTGACTGGTCGACCAAACTCCAGCGCGCTGAGCGAACTCATCCTATTGAGTGGCATGCTTGCGCTCGAGAAGCGGCCAGAGTTTACACCGAGACTCTTCGACGAGAGGATCAAGCGGTTGAGATGACTGATACGCTCTTTGAGTGCAGTCCTTGCGAGCTGCATCTCCAGCATCTGCTCTTCATGTCGGACACGCTCCTGCCTCTCAAGCTCTTCCTCCTTCTTGCGGTCTTCTACCAGCTCGTCCTGTTGTTCGGCTTCGTCCTTGGCTTTGGTCTGCGAGTCCAGCTGGGCACGTAATTCCTGAATCTCCATACGATACCTGTCGAGCAGAGCCCTGCTACCAGCATCACCACCGTTCGGATTGGATTCGTTGCGCTTCGCATGACTGACAATGTTGTTCTTCGCTCGAGAGGCAAACTTGAGTGTGTTCAGTGTTTCACCAACGTGAGATGTTGCCTTGACCGCACTGGTTCCTGCCGACGAGAGCTGGATGGTGCACAGAATCGAGACGAGCGAGTTTCCAGACAGGGCAGGCTGCAACAGTCTGGTGAGCTTGCTGTCGCGATACGGCAAGTGTTTCGTGCCCGCAGCTGTCTTGCTGTCCTCTTTGTCCTTCTCTTTATCCTTCTCGTCATCGCCAGACAGTCTTGCAATAACGGTACCGAGTGTCAGCAAGGACTTGTTGATATGTGCACCCTCAGTACGTCGCTCTTTGTCCTCAGCTGCTCGCTCAGATCCAGCCAGATCGATCAGCGACAGAGTTGATACCAGAACCCCACCAGGCAGTATCCGATCCTGTCTCCTCGTCTCTTTATCGTAGTATGCGCCATGGTTGGGTGTTCGCTCTCTTGATTCGACGACAATCTGCACGACCGCATGTGAACGAGAAGAGCGCGCGTTGAACTGTGTACTGCCTGTCCTCCTTGCGAGATCACCTCTTGCAATTACACGCAGCAATTGGTTCGGAGACTGTACGATCTCCTCCTTCAGTGGTGTCGCATAAACTCCACGCTTGCTGTCCTCGCGCAACTTGATCTCCTCCTGCTGCGTTTGCCCGGGCGTGCTCTGATTAAGCAAGTCGTAGATCTTCTCGTTGTAGATTTCCAGGTAGCTCACACGAAGCAAGAACTCGCGATTTGGGTTCTCGCGAATGTAAGAAAAGATGTCGGTGATCGCCAGAGGAATAACACCAGGCGAGTTGGCTGTTCCTTGCATAGAGAAAGTCTTTCCAGTTCCAGTCATACCGTATGCGAATACCGTTCCATGGTAGCCTTCCATGACTCTTCGGACCAGTCGTTTCGCTGCATTATCGTATACGCGTGAGTTGTTATCGTGTGGGGAGAATACATTATCTGGTTGAGGTGTCAGCATTTGCTCAGCGTTCATATTGTCCATCACACTCACCATAACGGTAGTCTCCTCCCTCTTTACCCTGATAGGAGATCAAGGACCTTCTGCCATCGACCATCCATTCTCCCTCTGGCTTCGCGCCATCACCGGCGGTAGCGTCTGGGCGAACACGAACGCTGACCAGGACATTACCCTTTGCGCTGTCTTTTGCGCCAGAACTGCGCTTGGTCGAGAGTGAGTTCCTTCCTGTGATCGTCTCTTGACTCTTTGGTCGACCACGCTCGACGGCTGCACCATCGGTCTCCTCAAAGACCGTAGTTTCTGTATTATACGAGCCGCCAGCAGATGAACTGCGACTCTCGGGAGGAGATGGAAGATTGAGGTGGCTCTCAGACGCTCGTGGACTTGGGATCGCGCCAGAGGAGCTGTTAAGTAGCGTTGGTGACCTTCCGTACGGGCTGTTCAGACTAGCGACTGACGTTCGTGGACGCAAGCCATATCCAGAGCTTCTGCCAGACTTCGGTCTCCTCTCGCCTACTGATCTTGTAGATTCCCTTCTGACCTTCTGCTCCGCCGCAGCGATAGGATCTGATGCATTCTCCGCAGCTGAGAGTGGACTCGGTGGTAGACTAGACACGCGTTGACCGACTTTAGGTGGGAGAGGAAATTGACCTATGCTGGAGGTCTTCCGAAGCATGCGACCAGGCGTTGGAAGGCCAGACGTCACAGTCGCAGATCCTGGTGTTGCGGAGACGGGTGTCGCAGACGCTGGTGATTTGCTAGCGGCGATAGAGGTGTTCAGGGTTGGTACGGCGGGCGCAAGGGATTGTCTAGTCTTTGGCGTCGGTAGACTGGAGGTCGTGACGGATCGCGTGTGTACTTTGACGGTGTCACAGCGCTTGAGCCGGCCGATGTAGTTGGCCGAGAGTCGAGGTCGCCGTTGTGTGCGCTACTCCTCGTCTTGCCGATAGGGAGAGCAGGCAAGGGCCCAGTAGGAGGACTGGCCAGGTGCGGTCGAGGTAGAGTCGAAGTCATTGAGGTTGAGGTGGACATGCCACCAGCATGCAAGGAGCCTGATCTGTACGCAGTGCGCACAGGGATCAGTGGTTTGTGACCGCCCTGTGTGATTGCTTGTACTGTGGAGGTAGATTATGCGTTGTCCATCGTTCTCGAAGGTAGCGCAGTGTAGGACAAGGTTGCTTCTGTCTCTCTTTCTCTCTCTCCTTTGGAATGCGCGGTGCTGGCTACAATAATAATAATAGTAGTAGTGTTCCGCCTGAAGCACGGGTGGAAGCAGTTACGAAGGCTGGGACCGCTAGACGCTTGTAGGGATGTTGCAAACGTGAAGCGAAACGCCTCCTGTGTGATTCAAGGATGCTTCGCCGTTGCGCCTCAGTCCAACGCTGCTGCAAACCGTCTTACGATATGTCGACAATAGTAGTTTCGCGGGAGAAAGATGTCCAGGAGAATGTGCGATGATGGTCAGGACCACAGAGCAGACGCATCCTACGGTATAGAGGGTAATTTTGTCCGCGCATGACTAGCGACCAATGCGCGCTCTGACCATGTCGCTCTCCTCGATATCAGGGAACTCTATTCGACCAGAACCCCTAATCGCCAATATTACTATATCTTGATGGTGTCTGGTTCTGTCGAACGCAGAGGCAAGAGTGGTCGTGCACCTGCTCGCTGGCGCCACATGTGATGCTCAATCCGGCGTCTGTCATGCCTACCATCACCACAGCAAACACGATTGCAGCATGAAAGGAGATCATCAAGCTTTTCATGCATGCACCATAGTAGGTGATGGCACATCTAAGCCCTGCGTTAGCCGAGCCGCTGCTATGTCAGGAACCGGATGCACACAGAGTATGGTACAGCAGTACTGACGACGCTCTTTTCTTCCTTTTTTGCAGTGGTTCATACCATATAACTTCAACCTCTTTCCTTGCAATCTGTCAGAATGCAGCTCCGCTCCGACGGTGCTCGTATGCACTACGATTGCGAGAGCATGTGTCAGCGCTGTGTGTCCATACGATTTCCACGCTATAAGCATGACAGCTCGTTGCGATGTGGCTGATCACGAGTTGAATTCACCTGCGTCTGCTTCGACGTGCTACTCGGGTGTACGAGCTCGGCAGTAAGAGGAGATCTGCTTCAGTCAAAGCGATCATGATCCGTGGTGTGTCCATGACATCTGACTCAGCTATGCTCTGTGCTCAGCCGCTGTACCGCGTGATGATGGAGCGGTGATTCCAGATCTTCTCAATACTGTGAGACGGGAGTCCTTGGCATGAGGTTCCCTGCACGTCCACTGATTCTGCATACGGGCAGCTGTTACACATCAGATCACCATCTCTCAAGCCATTATCCGATCTCTTATCGCTCCTGTTGTACGGCAGCTGGTT
The DNA here is from genome assembly GCA_001592805.2 of Peltaster fructicola. NCBI lineage: Eukaryota > Fungi > Ascomycota > Dothideomycetes > Peltaster > Peltaster fructicola. The sequence continues at coordinate 643,408 of CP051140.1, forward strand.
GAAAGCATTATTGTGGCTCCTGCTCTGGCTGAGACTGATGGATTCGTTTCGCAGACCTCACATGGCGAGAATATAGCAATGTATGAGGATGGCGAGCGTGGGTGAGACCTCTTTCCATCTCATTCGGGTGGCAAGGCGCTGCTCACTCGTCAAGTGGGAGTCAGGGAAAAACTTGAGGCACAGACCACTTCACAAGCACGCTAACACAATTTCGCCTGCACAGAAGAGCAGCCTTCCAAAACTTCTTTTCTTGTGCCTTTCCCACAGACACACTCCAATACACGCCTCACCTTCAAACTATCCTACACGTATTGTGGTATCGACCTCGTCGTAGACCACACATTCTCTTCCACCTTCTTTTCGTGTTTCTTTCGTCTCTCGCAAGCGTTGCTGCGTTCGGGACGTCTGCACGAATTGCTGTAGTAACTCGACAACAACAACAACAACTCACACCACTACACTTTTTCACACTTCACTCCTCGAAAGCAAAGGATTACATCTAGCAAGAGCAAGCAAATATGGCTGATCAACTCAACATGGGTAACCTGTCCCTCAAGGACAGCCAGCACGCTCCTCAGCAGAATGGCTTTGAGCGTTCTGCCTACATTCCACCTCACATGCGCGGAGCACGTGGAGGTCCAGCACCACAAGCAAAGGCTTCGACGGTGCTGATTCACCTACCGCCAACGGTGGCCTGAACGGCTCTGCTTGGGCACCACAGAACGGGTATGTCTGCTGATGAGCACCGAAAACGAGCATTTACTAACAGTCATGACAGTGGTCCACCTCAGCAACAGCGAGGCCAGGGCAACTGGGCCAACGCACAGGCTTTCACCCCACGTGAAGGCGGTGGCCACAGCGGCGGCTATGGTGGTCAGCAATCTCGCAACTTCGATCGCAATGGCTACGGTGGATCATCAGGCGGCGGTCGTGCCAACACTGGTTCAGGAGATGGACAATGGAAAGATGGAAAGCATGTTGCTGGTCCAGCCAATGCTCAGATCGAGCGTAAGCTCTTTGGCGTCGCCAACGACCCGCTCAAGCAGCACAGCGGTATCAACTTTGAGAAGTACGATGACATTCCTGTTGAGGCCAGCGGAAACCAGACTTTCGAACCTGTCACTACTTTCACCAACCCACCTCTCGATGACCACTTGTTGAGCAACATCGACCTCGCGGGCTACAAGGTCCCAACTCCTGTGCAGAAGCACTCCATCCCAATCGTCATGGGTGGCCGTGATCTCATGGCTTGTGCTCAGACTGGTTCCGGAAAGACTGGTGGTTTCCTCTTCCCAATCTTGTCTCAGGCTTTCCAGTCTGGACCTGCATCCAGCGCTCCATCTCAGGGTGGCTTCGGACGTCAGCGAAAGGCATACCCCACCTCGCTCATCCTTGCGCCAACACGTGAGTTGGTTTCTCAGATCTACGATGAGGCTTGCAAGTTCGCATATCGCTCCTGGGTCCGTCCATGCGTCGTCTACGGAGGTGCTGACATCGGCTCCCAGCTTCGCCAGATCGAGCGTGGTTGCGATCTTCTCGTCGCGACACCAGGTCGTCTCGTCGACTTGATCGAGCGTGGCCGAATCTCTCGCCAACATCAAGTACCTCGTTCTCGATGAGGCCGATCGCATGCTTGACATGGGTTTCGAGCCTCAGATCCGCCGCATCGTCGAGGGAGAGGACATGCCTCAGTGCGAGTTGCCAGACGGTACACCTGGCCGCCAAACCCTAATGTTCTCAGCAACCTTCCCACGCGACATTCAGGTGCTCGCTCGTGACTTCTTGAAGGACTACATCTTCCTATCAGTCGGTCGTGTTGGATCTACCTCTGAGAACATCACCCAGAAGATTGAGTACGTTGAGGACGTCGACAAGCGTAGCGTGCTGCTTGACATTCTCCACACCCATGGAGCTGGTCTAACCCTCATCTTCGTCGAGACCAAGCGCATGGCCGATTCGCTGTCCGACTACCTCATCAACCAGTCCTTCCCAGCAACATCCATCCACGGAGATCGTACTCAGCGCGAGCGTGAACGTGCTCTAGAGATGTTCCGCACTGGACGCACCCCGATCCTCGTTGCCACTGCTGTCGCTGCTCGTGGTCTTGATATTCCAAATGTCAAGCACGTGGTCAACTACGATCTCCCAACTGACATTGACGATTACGTTCACCGTATCGGTCGTACAGGTCGTGCAGGAAACACTGGTATTTCCACTGCTTTCTTCAACCGTGGCAACCGCGGTGTGGTGCGCGATCTCATCGAACTCCTCAAGGAAGCCAACCAGGAAGTGCCAAGCTTCTTGGAGCATTGCTCGTGAGGGCAGCGGCTTCGGCGGCGGTCGTGGTGGCGGTCGCTCAGGCGGTCGTGGTCGTGGCTCTGGTGCCACTCGCGACGTTCGTTCCTTCGGCGGTGGCCAACGTCCTGCCTATGCTGGCAACATGGGAATGGGCATGGGAGGTGGCTACGGAGGTGGCCACGGCGCTTCCTCTGGTGGCTATGGTGGTAACACTTCTGGCGGCTACAGTGGTGGTGGCAGCTATGGCAACCAAGCGGCCCAGGAGGCAACAGCTGGTGGTAGTCGTCTCGACCGTTGGCAGCCATTCGTCTTATATCTGGCTCAGCACTCCAGCAGAGTCGTGCCATCGCCGTCATGACTACAGACTAAGCTGCAACCCACTGGCGCGGATGTCTTCTGAGACATCTGCACACTCCTCGATTTCAACCGGCGTTATACTGCTTTTTCAACATTTGCTTTACCCGTGCTTTGTTCATTTAGCGACACAACATCAAAGCGATCCTGCATCACGCCATTCATCCTGCCACGGCCTTTCTACAGCAGGAATGTTCTCGGCGGCCTTGTTTTTCGCGATCAACGGCAGAGGGAAGTTCCTTCGAGTCAACCGATGCATTCGTCGCCCATCTGGCAGCCGGATGCATGACGAATACGCATCACATTACGACTTGATCACACACTTCTTCAGCACGATTGCTACGAGACACGGCCCAAGGAGAACGTCTCTCCTCGCAGACTTGCTTTTTCAGATGATACCTCGATAGACTTCTTGTGCTTATAATCACTTTTTCCTCGCCCACCGGAGCGGACTGCAAGATGAATCAACAAACTGATAGAAGCATGGGACATGAATGCAGTTCACTGCCTCGACGCGTGAGGGAAGGAAGAAGAGAAGGGCACAATTTCCATGACTGGCTCATGCGGCAAATAGTCGTATGTGCCCTGGTTGCGAGATGGTCTTATGCTGGCTCGGGATCTCTTTCTAAAGAACAAAACGACGGAAAAACACTTGTATTGGACCTTCACCTTGCTCGCTCACTGGGTCTGCACGGGTTTAGATCTTCTGATAGATTTGCTTTGCCCTTTATGTATGGAGAACATGATGGGATTACTTATTTGTCTTCACTGTGCATCTGGTTGTGCGATTTGCTGGCTTTGTAGGCTGATGACGTCTAGATGAGAGAGATCACCTAACGATCTTTCAACCTTGTCACGCTACCTCGACTGAGAATCACAACGAGATGAACGGTGCTGTGCAAGATTACATTGCTGCCATCATCTTCTGGCTATACATAGCAGCCGCTCTGTACTTGTCGCTGGGAGTCATCGCCACACTCGCAAGCATATCCAGCAAAGCAACACAACGAGACAGCACAAGACGACAGACATGGAACTTCAGCGTACTCGCTGGTATATCTTTCGCGACACTGTCCTTCAACATGCTCAACATCCTGATCAACTCGTTTCTGCGATGGGCTGACGGCCAATCCGTACACTACAATTGGATCGACCTTCCACAGAGCATATGGCAATGGTCCCTCGACACCAAACCATTTCGTGACTTTGTTCTTGACATATTTGCAGATACACAGAGCGCAGTTGCATCTGCTGCGGCACTCTTGACCACGATGAGCTTGTGCGTGTATATGGGCATCGAAGGTTCGTCGTAGCACTATGCCTTGTCGTACAGCAGCTGACATGCTTCCAGGTCGGCGATACCAGATACCTAATTTGGGAATGTTCTTCGGACTCGCACAGATCCTGCCCATATCCTTTTCTTCAACTCTATTCTTCATCGCTGTCATGCGATCGGACAAGCACTCAGCACATGTGCAGCCTCGTACGATATTCTTGTACACTTTCCTGGCAAGCTTTGCTTTATGCATTGTTGCAGCGACATACCTGGTCTGGCACCACGAGCAGTCTCCATGGCTGTTACCGCTGGTGATATCGGCTCGTCTGACTTTGCTATTACCATTGTCGTTTCATGGCTCTGTCGAGCGACCTCGAAGCAGCGCAGGTGAGATCATGGATACAGATACTCTCCTGAGCAGCATTCCTTGCATTGCTTTGACTCCAGCCCTGAACTCGATGGGATACTTGTTTCGCGATGGTCTTTACATATCATGGTCTAGTGTGTTGGAGCATCCAGCAGTCAGCACATTGACCTGTGATTTGTATTTGGCTGCAGTGATCTGCAATGCCTGGCGGAGCACCAAATCTGCGCTCGAAAGGATAAAACAGTGAACCTGATCTATCCACATGGCGACAACGGACCTGCTGTGGCTGGTGCAGCTGCCTTCGAGGATCAGAATATCCTGCCCGCAAAGATGTCTAAGAGATGGCGATAGTGGATCAGATCGTGGCAGGGCGGCTCGCTGGAACCAAACGCAACCCATTCGACACTGGCGCCTCTCGGCAGGCTGTCGACTCGAACGACCAGAAGCGCAGAAGGACGTCTGCTAAGCAGGTCAGAGCTGCTAGATGAGCTGATTGCCGCTTTAGCGTCAATCAACGGACGATTGGAGCCGTAACGATCGTGCCATATATCATAGGCTTCATCCTCGTCTTCGGGATCAAAAGCAGAATGTGTTACTCGACCGTGCGATGTGGTCCAGACTTCTCGAGCAACAGCTGCTTGCAAACCGGCGGAAGCATCGTCTGTAGCAACAATGAATGCTAGGGCATGCTTCCATGTCTTTACTCGCACCGCAAGAGCAATGCGATGGAGGTGCTGCAAGCTGAGGATAGCTTGGTGTAAGAAGTTCTTGAGCTTATTGTCGGCATGTATGGAATCGAGTTGCATAGTGGGCGGGATCAGAGGTATCTGACCAGCGATGTAGGTAACTGTCGAGTCAGGAGCGCTATTGCTGGGCACTGTAATGGCCTGTGAGTAAGGGCCAATGTTTGCAGGTGCCCAATAAGATAAAGATTGGACGTGCAGACCTTCTCTTTGTTGGAGATCAACCTTTGTGCTAGTAACCGAGACCATCAAGTGGTGCCCTGCATCAAGCACACCTGCACAGGCTATTGTTGCTCTTGCCGGAGGGTTTGGACGCTTGAATGCAGCAGCATACACAGAATTGATCTTCGGGAAATCTGCCATGTCTCGAAGTATGATAGAAGTGTATGCAATGTCCGCCTCGTCATGATCATTCGCCGTCAGAATGGCCTTGATGGCAACCATGATGCTTTGCATCTGAGAAGCCGCATCGATACCCTCACCAGTCTGTGCACCAATGAAGATAGTCTGTGGGTCTATCAGCTCGAAGGAAGGTCTCACTAGAAGGGCAGTCGTAGTCTGTGTAGAGTCGTGCGAAGTAGCAGTCCACTCTCTTTCAGCTAGCTCTGTGAAAATGCTCTGGAAGTGCTCGCTGAGCAAAGGAGGCTGTGCGAGAGGTGCACGTGCTTCCTCGTGATGTGTCTCCAGCGTAGGTCTGCTTAGACGGAGTGTTGCAGTTCCTGCTTCACCAGGTATGACCTCTCGATGAGCTTCCCCAATGGCTATCCGGCCTTTCCATAAAGGCGCAGGACCGGAAACGGCCAGTGTTTCGTACTCACCACCTTCACCTAAAGCAGCACCATCATCAGCGTTCCCAAACCGTTGCGATGCCTTCATAAGCTGATGTGTAGTTCGCCGATCTGCCACATTCTGCCACAGAAAGCTCGAATCCAGACCGCCGGACGACACCTTTATAATGCGCGAGTCTTGTCCAGCAGCAGCCATGTCCTCGAGGAGAGCTACTGGACTACGTGTGACGATGCGAGGATATTGCCAGAGGTACGATATCGGCGTCAGACCAAGTCGTATGGCAATAGATTCGACACGAGTGCGTTGATAGTCTGAAAGAATAGCACCAGTACTGACCGCATTGACCTCTGGATGGGATTGCAAGACTTGCTGAAGCAATGGTATCAATGCCTCGGTCTCGTCTTCGTGCATGCTGCTTGCTTGAGGATTGTAGGTCTTCGTTTGACTTACTGCGTGTCCATCGATCGATTGTCTGTAGAGTGGAAGACCTAGGGCTCTCTCATATAGCGGAATAATGGCGTGGCCAACGGTCTGATACATGAAGCTGTCACTATCCTCCACTGTAGCACCATCCACAGGCGCAGGATAGAGATTAGCAAGAGCTACCACGTTATGGCCATGCTCAAGACAATGGAGAATCGAAAAAAACGAATCTTTGCCGCCAGAAACAAGCGCAACCACATTGAGATGAGACATGGTTGAGACGACACTGTCAATCATGAGCAGCAGTCACACCTACAATGATCTGATGATGCTCACAGCTACTGCGTTGGAAGCCGATGGCAGATGATAGGATTTTGTTCGATGCTCAACACGCCGCCTGAGCCACAAGTGAAGGACTGAGGCGGGATGAGGCTGTGCATCAATTATGCAATACTTTCGCTCTGTGACGCGGTTGACGCTGTAAAAGCACCATGAATTGGATGCATACGCAACAATAAAAGGGGAAAACAAACCACGTCGCCGCACAAAGAAAGGAAGAGGTGTAAGTGAGCAGAAAAAAGTGAGATATACTGCGCTGCTGCGGACGCGCTAGTGATGCGTGCGCCTAACCATTCGTGGACGACCATGCTTCCTAATGACAATCCTCTCTTGTTACAGCTTCCGACAACCATGACTGCTACGAGCACGCCGCTCCTCAAACGACAAGAAGACATCTGACCAGAGACAATTACCAGGATCCACGAGAGCATGCGTCGACATGATTGATATGTTGAGCTGCAGCCGCAGCATGCCATACAATTTCGCCCGCGATTCATCCTCGATCAGATCACCTTTCAGGAAGCTCATGCTTTCATGATACACGTCGATACACAGCTCGATGATGCTCAAGACTCGTAGGGTCACATCGAACATTGTGCAACAAACTCAATACAAGAGATGGATCTGTGAGCGCCGTTGCGATCTTTAGAATCGAGGCTCCTGCCGATATCATGAAACGCTTCCGGGCAGGCTGGAGTCTCTGAGCCCGCCGTCGTTGCGCGCACGAAGGAAGGAGACGATGACAGCTATGGGCGGGCCTTCGAGATCTTCCCATAGCCTGCCTCGCATGGACATAGGCGCAGACCAGAGAAAGGCGAGAGCACACCTTCTTGAGAAGAAGCGGGAAGCCACAGTGAGTTTGAGGACGTATCTGTCTACTGAAGTGACAAGACGTTGATTTCAGCGCTTTCTCTCGTCCAAGATACCCTGTCAGATGTGCGACAAGACTGTATGCTAGGCGGGTGTCGATACGAATGTTGAGCGTGACAATTCGCAGCCTATCTGACTCCGTCATGAACAGTATGCGACAAGATAAGTTCTTGAAAACGATTTCCTTCATGCTTCGTCTGGCGAGTTCCTGACTTCCAACTTCGACTTTGGTATTGGCAACGCCTGCAGCGCAATGTGCTTGCGCCCGTGCCCGTTGTACGATGTACAACGATCCTTCGACAAGCACGAACACTCCGAAATCAATTGACGGCACTGACATCGTATCAACTACGGTGTTCACACTGTCTTAAGTTCAACTAACACGCGAACCCATCGAAGCAAGGCGAAACAATCTCCGCTTCATTCCAATGCGCATTTCATTCCTGTGCACAGGTCGTGCTGAATGACATTTGTCACGTCCTGATGGCTTCATGCCGCCTCACCACTACCTTCTTTAGGCTCCATGGCATTGAGGGACGGTAGTAAGCATCGATGGCCGGCCTTCATCGCTACCACCGTTGGTTTGCTTATTGTCGTCGGAATATTCTTTCGGTCTAGAGGACAGTTGCCAGAGTCAGCAACAAAGTATTGGCCTCTCGGTCATGCTGCGCAAGAAGCGGAGCATGGCTTCTCATTGCTGCCTCCTGTGAAGCAGGATGCTGCAGATTTCTACATTATAGCATTACAATACGGTTCAGACAAGGTTGTCGATCATAGCTATCAAGACATGTACGAAAAGTACCTACCAAAGCTGCGCTACGACAAGATCAAGCTCTTAGAGATTGGCATGGGCTGTGATATGTCCCATGGTATGTTGCCGTCCGTTTCGAGGCTACAATACTAAGAGGTTAATAGGTCCCGGTCCCAGCTATCACCTCTGGCTGGAGTATCTCCCCAATGTTGAGCTGTACTTCCTTGAAAACGATGCAGCGTGTGCGGAACAGTGGGCACATAAGACTACAGGTGCTACGGTCATCACTGGCAACCAAGCAGATCCAGCAGTACTAGCCAAGCTCGTCCAAGAGCACGGCAACGACTTCGATATAATTATCGACGCTGGCGGTCGAATGATGGTACAGCAACAGACCAGTCTGGAGCATCTGTGGAAGGCTGTGAAGCCCGGCGGTATGTACTTCTGCGAAGACCTCCAGACGAGCTACTGGCCCAAGTATGGTGGCGGAGAGACTGCCGTCGCTGAAGGCAGAATCACGATGATGCAGTACATCTACCTAATGATCGAAGACCTTACCTGGGGCGCTAGGAGAATAGACTTCCAAGATGCAGACAAGGTCATGAGCATTGATTGTAGCAGGGAGATCTGCAGCATCTTCAAAAGAAAAGGTTGATATGATTGAAGAGCAAGCGTTCTCCAAATCACTGTAGCTCCACCTCTATTGAGTCCGAAAAGGCCTTTCTTGATGGCTATCGTGTACTATGCACACAGCATGTCGATCGCGTATATTGACATCCACATCTGGCACGGTTGATATAGCTTACATTCCCTCCTCGATACCTTCTCTCCTCCACCAGGGCACTTGGCTGGGATCGCCCGTACTCGCAGGTGCGTTCACCAGGCTCTGAGCATCACCAACTTGCCTCCGTGGACTGATCTCTCGAGGGACGTCCACACCGCTTGCTTTGTTCTTGAGCCGCATGGCTCTGCTAGCCATCGTCAGGTTGGGTATTCTGTCCAACTCTTTCTGTCTTCCGACGCGCGTCAATCCCTGGGAAGAAGGCGAGTCGGTACTTCTGGGTGTGCCGTAGCTGCTGGCGAGCAGCATATTGTTCTTCCATTCATCCCTCATGACTGGTCGTTGTCATTGAAGCGGCTCGGAGCTCGACGAAAGGCGGTTGAGATGCAAGTAGACATCCGTGCCGTAGCCCTCCATGCTAATGAGCTTGAGATCGCCGCCAAAGTATCGTGCGTATAGACGACTGATAGGCAAACCGTAGCCAAAACCAGCCATTGGCGCTTTGAAGTCGCTCTTGTTGAAGTCTGGGTCGAGATTTGGTGTTTGGTCGACAGTGGTGTACATGTATGTCCAGACTAATGGTATTGAGCTTCTCGGTATGCCACCACCCTCATCGCTGATCTTGATAGTGATGTCCTCTCTGCCCTCGCTGACCACCACTTGCGTCACTGGAAACTCTTCTTTTCCTTGGCCGTGAGCCTCAACGACGGCTCGCAAGCTGTTCTTGAGTGTCTCGAACAACATGTGTGACAGGTGGCCAGGCACATACATGAAATTGAGGTCAGGAGGACATACCAGACGAACCTTTGGTGCGTCAAAGAGTCCGTAGTGATCCTCGCACACGAAACGTGCGTTCTCGATGGCTTCGGAAGCCAAGTCGTGCACATTCGTCTTTGTGCAGATTATTCCCACATAGTTCTCATCCGACTGCGCTCGTTGGTCGGTGAGTGCGATGTGCTGTCCGATCAGCATTCTGATACCGATTCTGCTCATGTAGAAGCGATCCAAGAAAGCCTGTATATTGTTGTCAATCTGCATCCTTTGCCTCTTACGCTTCCACTCTAGGATACCCTGTGCCATTGTCGTCACAACAGAGTCATGCCGCCTCTTGATCTTCTCTAATGTGCCCGCGAATCGGTTATTGTAGTCGTTCAGCTCAGGTGGCCAGGCGCCGTTATCGTCTGCAGCACTGAAGTATTTCTTGGCAATTGAGGTCTTGCGCTCGTCCAGTAGTCCTTCCGAGCTCTTCGGTTGTGATCTGTACTGGCCAGGCTTGATGCTCGGGTTAGGTGAGGCATCAGTCAATATGCCTTTCTTGCCATTCGTCCTGCCCGGCTTCGACAGGCGCTCTTTCACTTCCGTTGTGAGGCTGGGCTTAGAAAGTGATGTGATTTCCTGGAGAGGATGTGAGAATGGATTCTATGGGCACGTGATTTTACAATACTTACCTCGAACGACTGTGCGTACCACTCCTGTACTCTCCTGATGCTTGGCATATCATTGAGTCCTGCGTGTTCATGATGAGCTGGTGTCCTTCCGGTTTATCCTTAAAACACGCACCATCTGGTAGATCTTCAAGCTCTTGTACTCGATGTGCCAATCTTATTGGCAGCTCTTCTGACAGGAATTGTGATGCGCGGAACAATGTACCTGACGAGGATCAGCTGAGAGTGTCATCGAATGGATGGTGGGAGGTTGTGCATACCACTGGACGGGTTGCTGCCAAATTGGACCTGCTTATGGTCAGTACTGGAAGCTCATCAACAGCAGCACGATCATACCATCTGTCTTAAGCTTACTCCAGTCGCCGGGAACATAGAGTAGTGCTTGATCTTGGCCATCAATTCGCCCGTCTTCTTCCATCCTGCCATCTTGCTCGACAGCACATCAGGTCCGCGGACCTTCTGTTGCTATCAATGCTGCCGACAAGACCAAGTGGTGTGAGATGACGAATGTACGGAGGCAGCAGTATGTAGCAATGGATGAGGTCGTGTGGTGTGGCTAAGAAGTATTGAGAGTAGAATCGAAAATCAATACACTCGTGACTCGAAACCGTTTCTAGACAACGTCACGCTTGACAAGCCATTCTCCGTATTGCTCACTTTCAGCGGGGCGAACTCTGCTCTGGCAGCTGATGAGCCAACTGCCACAGAGCTTCGACCGGGCTAATGGAGTTAACCGAGGCCTTAATAAGATGCGGCTCTCTCGAAGACCTGCAGGAGATGTCTTTACCTGCCGCGTCTGTCTGTCAATAGCATGGGAGGGAGGGTTTCGAATACCGTTGACTCCCACTAGCTGTTGTCAAGCACCTCTCCCACGCCTCTCTGGAAGATGAGCAGTGGCCTGTTCAAAGAGACTCACATCTGCAATCCCCAGATCTACAAAACGAGTGGCTTGATCTAAAGGAGTGGGAGGGGATTCTGCATATCGCTCGGGCGCAGTCGGGACAAGCGAGTGTCCTCTGACACCACTCCTGCAAACAATGGCTGATCACCTTCCAGCGCTGATTACCTTGAAGGCAAGGGTACATGCGATCACGCGACGCTGGTTGAGTAGGTCGATTGTAGGTTTTACTGACCGGTATATGCTACATGCTTTCAGCATGACCATACACCATCATCCTAGGTGTGTGTATGTAGGAGAGAAAGATCCTAGACCTGTCGTGGTCCTGCACAATCATCCTGAGTGTTCAGAGCCTCGATCCTTTCCGTCCTGACCTCGCACAACCAATCTGAGTATTCAACAGATCGTTCTCCGGCCTGTCCTGGTCCGATTCAACGGACCTGTAACCAAGTCCACCATCTTCCGCCGTCTCACCTGATCTGCATCTCATTCTCCAGCTTCTCAGAGCAAATGTCGTTCAGGATTTGGCTCTTAACATGACTTGCAGACTGCTTGCATCCTTTCTTGCCCTCAAGCCAAATCTCATGGAACTTGATGCTGTGATCGCTAGTTGCAATGACAATGCAGTCCTGCTGCTGGCTTTGTATGTCACCTCCAGGATATTCAATACCATACAGAGCTCGCTCCTCACCAGGCCAAGCAATCTTAGCCAACTGCTTGCAAGAAGGCCAAGCGAAGACGACAACTCGGTAAGGATGATTAGGCTGAGCAAATCCAAGTGTCGCTGCGATCTCCTTGCGCTTGCGATTCCAGATGAGGCTTGTGACCTGTGCCTGACAGTTGATCGTGGCGAGCTTAGCTCCTGAGTGGGTGTGAAAGAAGTGAATGCATCTGTCGTTCGAGCCGCCACTAGCAGCTAGAAGGCTTGGTTGCCAAGGTGCAAAAGCAATTGCCTTGACAGCAGCATTGAGAGTGAAGCATTGCTTCTCTGCACCGGGTAGAACGACAGGCGCGTCAGGTGCTGCGCCAGGCGTTGCCATTCGTGCTGCTTGTGCTCGACCAAAGTTGCCTCGTGTACTAGCCAAGGAGTTTCGCTGAAGCTTGTCGTAGTCATATACGAACAGGTTGTTGTCGTTGCTACCGATCGCGACCGTCTCACCAAGCGGGCTCCAAGCAATGCCGCAGATCTGCTGCTCGTTGGCCGAGATGATCGTGCGCAGTATCATGCTGCTAGTCCAATCCCAAAGCTCGCACTGATCCTGATCTGGCCACTCAATCGAGTAGAGCATCACCCTGCCGTTCTCAGTGCCGATGAGCAGCTCCTCGGTCTCGACTTCGATGTTGGCATCCCTGTCTGACGTCCGGCGGGCTGTGCGAGGTCGAAAGCTGACGTGCGAGATTGGGTGCGGTTGGTCAACACGCAGGCGTGGAGCCCGCTCTTTCGGATCCCAGAGTGTCAAGCGTCCATCAGTACGACCGATGGCGAGTATGCTCTTGCCGCCAGTCTCTGAGCTGAATGCCAGGGTTGTGATATGCTTGTAATCTGATGCAAACTTCATTGAGTCGATCACACCTGGAACACGAGGACGCCTGCGATCCGACCAAAGATAGACGTTCTTGTCAAGAGCGACCGCAAGGCAGCGTAAAGTGGTGGAATATGCAAGCAAGCTGCAGTAGTAGTCTGGCTTCAGCTCTGGTGCGTCGAGAACCTTGAAAGGAAGGGTCGGTAGGTGCTTGGTACGCTTTGCTGCAGCTATTTACGATGTCAGTATAAACAAGAGCATGCGAAGGTTGGCCTTACCAATTGGAGGCCTGTTTGTCTGCCACTGACTCTCTATCCAAACAGTCTGCTGTCCAGAACGAAGTATGTCGTCCAACGGTAGTGGTCCCTGAGATGTCCAGCCATGGTCAACCTTGATAACCTTGCTAACCTGTTCAAGGTCCATCGCCAATGCAAGCCGACTGCTCAGCAAGGCAAGCTCGTCAGAGCGTTCTGTTGGAGCTATCACATCAGCATTGTACAGTGGAGCGCTCGTGCCACTGGTGATACGACCGCCGCGACCATCAGTAGTCGAAATGATGCCTTCCGTGACTGGCACACCAGCGATACTGAACGATGCCATTCCCAGAGCTTGCATCAGAGCGTATTGGATACGTCGAACACTCGTGCCATGGAGACCATATGGTCTCAGAGGAGGCTCTGGATATCTCGTCACCGCAAAGAACTGATTGAGGCGAACGGAGTGTCGAGGAGTCGGAGCAAAAGGGTCACTACCAACAATACCGCCGCCAGTCTGCCAGCTCTTGGTCGCCGGCTTCATCAGTGCCAGTCGTTCCTTGGTCGGAGTGTACTGTCGTGGAGGAACGAAGCGATCAGGATGGTTGATACCTTTGCCTATGTGGCGAGGTCGCAGGATCGAGAAGCAGGTTGCAGATAGACGTGGACGTGGATATAACGGGCTGGTCTTGGTCGTCTGTGAAGGCGTGCCTTGCTTTACAACGCTTTCTGGTCGATCGTCTCCCTCATCTTCAGTGACCCAAGCATCCTTGTCTAGCTCGTCATTCACATCGCTGTGACTGTCGATATCACCATCGAACTGTGGAGGGTAGTGACCAGTTGTCGTGGAGAATGCAGTGAGGGCATGCTTGATCGGAGAGGCCTCGGGACTGGTCAAGGCTGTAGAATCTGTGATGCAGCCGTCGAAGCTGTTGTCGAGATCGCCAGGAGAGCTGATGATCTTATCTTCACTGGCCATGTCAGCGTGTGCTCGCTGTTGTGGATAACAACGGCGGGCGACGGTGGTGGTTCAGAGAATGCTCCATGAGGGCCTCGAAGGAGATATATATGTCCCCTCGTCAAAGTGAAGTCAGAGTAATATTGATAACTTTCATATGCACCAGCGAGCGAACAATGGATGTTCGCTCACTTCAGTGTCCGATGTCACATGTTGGAGGTGACCTTTCGGAGTGGTTGCCACAGCTTGAGATGGCTCCATCCTTGGGGTTGGCTGTTGCCTCTCGCATCATCGCGCATCGTCAGAACGACAAGTGCAGCTCAAGGCTATGCTGCAGTGCCATCCCTTGTAATGGCAAGTGTGAGTAGATGGAAGTGTCATGGAGGAAAGAAGTCATGCTGACGTTCGTACAGCATGGTGTTCCCCGCGCTACTGTCGTCGACAAAAGTGAGGCAGCAAAGGCACGCGAGCGCAAGCAAATTGCCGATTATCGCAATCTCGAGGATGATGCGAGACGGAGGGTGCGTATATGTAATGTGATTGATATGCAGACTAATAGAATCAGATAAGTTCAAGAGATCTCTCGAGTGATACGTTTGGGATCACAACAGCGTTATTGAGGCAGAACCCAGAATACTACACGATATGGAACTACCGTCGTGTTATTTTGCAGGACATCCTTGCTAAAGACCTTGCCATACTAGGCGAAGAGTCAACCCAAGAGCAAGACAGATTGGCAGCTGAGAAGGAAGGCCTGACGCTGCAACAACGGGAGATCTCACTCATCATCAAGGAAGACCTCCAATTTCTTGTTCCGTTACTGCGACAGTTCCCGAAATGCTACTGGATATGGAACCATCGAGCTTGGCTTCTCAACGAAGCCACTGAGCGGCTTCCCACTGCCACAGCACTGATGTTCTGGCAGGGTGAGCTTGGCCTGGTCACGAAGATGCTCGGCCTTGACAGCAGGAACTTTCATGGATGGGACTACAGACGGAAATGCATCACAGAGCTCGAACGGCTGTCTGGCCAGAGCATGGTACTCTCAGAGTTCGAATACACGACAAAGATGATCAAGAGCAATCTGTCGAACTTCTCTGCCTGGCACAATCGAAGTCAGCTTATTCCACGGCTACTACGAAATCTAGACGCCGACAGTGGAACAAGACGAAAGCTGTTCGAAGAGGAATTCGAGCTCATTACTACAGCGTTGTATACCGACCCTTACGACCAGAGTCTGTGGTTCTACCATCAGTATCTCATGTCTACACTAGATGAAGGCTCTCCGACCAACCATCAACAGTATGCGCGGGACACTTCCATACTCTCCAACGTTACGAACGAGGACCGCATGCATTATCTGGACCAGGAGCTGGACAGTATCAAAGATATGCTAGACGACGCAGAGGACTGCAAGTACATCTACCAGGCTCTGCTAGAGTATGCGGCAAGCTATATGCAGATCGAGGCTGGGAACAAGAAACTATCGACTCAACAGTTGAGAGCGTGGCTGGATGAGCTGATGAAGTTGGATCCGTTGAGGGAAGGTCGGTGGCATGATCTAGAGAAGAAGTTGATGCTGTGATGAAGTCCTCAGTATCGGCGGATTATGTAATCATGCAGCTAATGCTCCAGGGTCCAACATCATATTCTCGATATTTTGTGATTCATCATATCGAGTTTCATCCTCGTCTTGCAGAGCCTTCTCGCATCGATCAATATGGACGCAGAGAACATATATGACGAGATTGAGATAGAGGTAACCACACACTTTCCATACGCACCCCATCGCTGACAAGGTTTCAGGACATGACCTTCGACTCAGCACTCCAAATGTATCACTATCCTTGTCCCTGCGGCGACCGCTTCGAGATCAACATTGACGACTTGCGAGACGGAGAGGAGATTGCAGTATGCCCGAGCTGCAGTCTCATGATCAGAGTGATCTTCGATGTGGACGACTTGCCGAAGCCAGATGGTGGCGCCCAGAATGCTGGACAACAGGCCATCGCCACCACCGTCTGAAACAGAGATGCACACGAAAGAACGCTACAAACAGGCGATGTTGCGGCACATGGTACGAGTATTTGAGACGCTTGAAGGAGACGGACTCGCGAAACACATGATACGCATTGTATCAGTGCAGCACTGATATCAGCTCGTCCATTCAGAGCGAGATGCTGGACCTCGACCGGTACAAGAGCAGCCATAGATGCCAGTAAGATCAGCGCTCACCGGATCGAGGCCTGACTGCGAGGAGATATGCATTCAGGCCGTCAAAGCAAGCCAGACCAACAGTCGCCGGCGGCATTGGCATAGCATCATCCACCGACATTCCGACAGCCTTCACGGTTCTCACACCCGTGCCTACTGCAGAACAATCAGACGAGCATCGACATACCGGCCACGGAGAGCAGGAAACGTCTCATAAGAAAGGCGAGACCACATATTGTTACAGCTTGTCCATAATCTGAGACCCTACTCGACAGGATCAGTGCTCTTCTGCGCCAACTGCTTCTCGAGATCGCCAACTGTTGCATCAATTCCCAGCTCTTTCCGCAAAAGGTCAGACAGACTGGAACCATCTCTGATGTAGATCCATTCACCAGTACCGCTGCCCTCTTTCTGGTCCATGCTTTCTCCTGAGATCGACCAGTCATATCGTTTAGGTCCGGTGATGGGGCTGGAGAGCCAGATTTGCTTATTAGGAGGCTGCTTGTTGATGACATATGTGCCATTGGGCGGCATTGTGATGGTGAGGACGCCAGCCTGTAGTAATAGTTCAGCAAATAGAACAGCCTTTCGTCCAATCCTGGACATACCGAGTAGTCAACCTCCACATCATTACGCTGCTCAGCAATCTCCTCTGCCCTTTCGTTTACCTTGTTGATGAATTCGTCGGCATGAAGATGGTATTCCTCGTCATCGACAGGTGCCGCTGTACGTGGTTGGGCCGTGTCCACATTCTTTGGAGGTTCCGGATCTTCACTGTGTGGCATCAGGCCAGGGAATCTCCTATTGATGGCTATCGTGAATGTTCGAGTGTGACTGCTGATCCTGACTGCTGGTACCAACCATGGTGCCTCCAGCGAAGCGTTGCTGAGTGTCTTCGTCCTTGTGACGTTGCTGACCGCTCGTTTGAGGCCACGAACGACGTGACGACTCGTAGAGCCCGACATAGTTTTTGTAGAACTCTGTGATTTGTAAAGAGAAGTGCCAGTGATTGGAGGACTAACACTTGTGTGCTGGTTGAGGTCGAAACAAGAGTTGCGTGAGCAAAAGTAATGCTGGCGTCAGTTTCAGGGCATGGCAAGCTTCAAGCTTTCCCCACACAGATCCACCTGCATGAGCCTCTCCTTGTCTACCAGTCCTTTCTCTACACAACAACGCTCAGCTTGTCGACAGCCTCTTCAGCTCTTCGATGCCAGCCTTCCTAGCTTCCATGTTGAGTGTATCGATCTCGGCACGCACGAAAGGTATCCCCTTTTCCTCCTCTCTCCTCAGTGAGCTGCTCAATCTCGCCCGGATAGTACACGCGATCGATGCCATCAGCTTTCTCACTCTGTACAACCCTCTGATACAGATAATCCATGCGCTCCTTGAACACCTCGAGCTCCATGAACAGATCCGGTTTGATCGCCACAAGGAAGTGTCCGACATCCGCTGGCCGACTCGGATCATAAGGGTTTGTGACATGACCTGCGAAAGCACTCCCTGATAGCACTCCCGAAAAGACATCCATCATGATGGACAGAGCACTACCCTTTGGTCCTCCCATCGGCAGCATCACTCCTTCTAACGCTGCGGCAGGATCTACAGTCTCTTTCCCTTCCGCATCCAATGCCCAGCCTGGTGGAATCTGCTCTCCACGGCGAAGAGCTTTGTATATCTTGCCTCTCGCCGCCACGGACGGAGCCATGTCGAGTATGAAGGGCGGTGACGCTCCAGCCGGTGCACCACACGCAATTGGACTTACACCCATCAGCTTGCTCTTTCCGCCCCATACTGGCAGTGCCGGTGAGCTATTGGTAAAGACCAGCGACATCATGCCTGCATCTACTGCTTGTTGTACTAGCCATGCACTCATGCCGAAGTGGTTGCTATGCTTGACACTCGTCATGCCTATGCCGAAGACACGTGCCATATCGATAGCCTTTGTCATGCCCATGTGCGCGGCGACGAAGCCAAAGCTGTTATGAGCATCGATCTGTGCCACTACAGGCGTGATCTCTGTGAGTGTGGGTTGTGCGCGAGCATTGAGGACGCCTTGTCGTATGCGAGTGATATAGCTGGGAAGACGATTGATCCCATGTGTATCGACGCCACGGAGGTCTGCGGCTACCAGGCATTGCGCGACGATTACAGCATGCTCACGGGAGACGCCAACTGCAACCAGAAGTCTCTCAGAGAAGGCCTGGGCCTCGTCGGCCGTGATGATGACCGACATCTCGAAATATTAGTTGAGCCTGGAGCTCTAGTAAGAAGAGTCTCTCAGGTGCGACCACGGAATTCAGTCAGCATTTGCCGATCACGTTCATTGACGAGTTGCAAAATCGTTCGAACACAATCACATCATAGCAAATGGCTACAAACGCTACAATGTAACTCAATGAAGCACCTTGGATACGCCTCCGTTCAGCTTCCAGTCTCCGTCTCGACTCCTGGCTGTCTGCCATCAAGTCCTCCGGTGACTTTGTGCTTAAGCTTCCTTGCCCCTATGACTGTCTGGTCCTTGGCAAACTTGAGATTGCGAATAGGACGCCATTGTAGCTTGCCTCTCAGCTTGCGCTCCTCGGTCCTCTTGTTCTGCTTGTCAATATCTGTCGACGTTCGAGCTGTAGAGTCGAATGTATCATTAGTGCCTGCTGTCCAACCAGACTGCATACTCTTGCGAGAGACTCCATCATGATCAGCGTCCTTGATGCCGAGATCGTCGTCGGAGTCGTCATCATCATCATCATCGTCGTCGTCGTCGTCTTCATCGTCGTCATTCTCGTTCAATGGCTCATCAACACCAGGCTCTCGTCGTTTCTTGCCATTCTTGTCCACGTATGCAGCTGGATCATCGCCGAAAGCACCACTCCAATCGGTGCCGGTCTTGCTGAGCCATTTTTGCTTCTCTTCTGGCGATGCTTCCTTTAGGATATCGCGACCCTCGGTAAGAGACTCATCGTGCAACGTCTGAACACGCTCTGGGAGCTCTTTCTCAACTGCTTGAGTTCGCACACCTTCAGCCAAGCAAGCCTCCCAAGTCTCGAACGTCTCACGAGTGTCGCTGTTGACGATAAAGTCTGCGTGGCTGTCGTCCATACCTGCCTTAAACTGCGCATGAAACTGCAGCCTACCGACCTCCTGTAAGTCCTCAAGGCCGGGGAGATTTCCAGCTGCAACGATCTCATCATTCAGATAGTTTTGTGTTAGACGGGCAGGCGCTGCCGTACGATAGATTGGGAGATCGAATGCAGTATCCTCGTTATCAATGAGCTCGTTGAGCCACATGATCGCATAAGCATCAGCCTTTCGCTTGTTGGCGACGTGCAGTTCAAAGATGACTGGACTGCGGTATCTGTACTTCACCGGCAGACGGATCGGTTTGTGGTCATTCTTCTCAGAGGCAGTCTTCAGGTCCCAGAAGTAACCTGCTTTGCCATCTTCGAGAGCATGACATGCAGATCGGCCAATCTTGTTCATCGAGCCACCAGTACGAAGCTTAATGCGTGCATGGTGGTCGTAGTTAGTAGCTGTGATCCTGTCACTTTGGAAGATGACAGTACCGACATCCCAGCCAAGCTGTGGTGGAGGAAGACGTGTTTCGACAGATCGGAATAACAAGCTGATGCGGATACGTCCGAAGCCGATGCCACCATCGAGAGGATACCATCTGGTGACCTGAGATGACGTCTGGAGGATGTCTGTAAGCTTGAGTGGCACAACTCCAATGATTGGGTCGTGTTCGCGGTTACGTGAGTCCCGCACGGTGACAGTGATGATAGCACTTCTCCAGTCACGGATGAATCGTTCGGTTCCAGCATTGAAGATAGGCTGACTTGATACTGCCTTGGATCTTGTGCGGTAGACGAGCTCATCGTTGAAAAGGATGGTACAGTAGCTTGTTGGGAGATTCTTGCCGGTTTCCTCGGTCGTCTCACCATATGGCTTGGCTGGCTGGAATTCGAAACCACTCTTACCAGTGTAGGAACCCTTGACGTTTTCAAGCTCAAGGTTGACAATCTGATGCACAATGACGGAGACGATACCGCTTGGCCAGAGAGGATCTGGCGGAGTGTGTTGCACAGCATCGTCAGTCACAGTGTTGGCCTGCCCCTTTTCGTCCTGTAGCGCAGGTTCGTTGCGGAGGGTACTAGGTAGTTCCTTGTTCTTACCATCTGTTCGAAGAGCAGGTCTGAGCTGAGGCTTGCCAAAGTAACCCACCTCCCAATGGAGCTCACCAGGCATCTCTGAGCCTTCGTCCATACCAGAGAGTCTAGAGACCTGTGGGTACATCTTGCCTGGATGTTGAATCATCTTCTGGATACTCAACTCGACCTTGCCGACGATGTCGTCAGCTGAATGACGATCGCTGTCCCACAGCTCGACGCTGAGGTTTTCAGCAGCTGTGACAAGTTCTGGGGTGACAAGAAGTGCAGTCGTCTCTTCCCAGATAGGGTTGAGGTCGTCGGTGATGACACGAGTGCAGTACATTGGCTTGCCGTATTTGGAGAAAGACAGGGTGATGTATGGATCACTGCCACCCCATTTGGAGCCACGTCTGTCCTGCTTTGACAGGTCAACAGCTTTGTGAATACGAATCCACAAAACACCAAGAGCGCTGCAGCAATGTTAGCAAGAGTAAGGCATATATAGTGTGCACGACTTACTGTGTGTCCTTTGTGATATCGTCACCTTGGAGAATGGCGCGCATATCGAGACTCATGCTTTTTGGAGCCACATACATGCTAGCAGCCGCACCGATAGCATAGTTGACGAACTGTGAGATCAGTGGAAGATTGAGTAGATTGACTCCCGTCTCAATCATCGGGATACAGCCGGCCTGTACATGAGGTAGACCCATGAGAGTGAAGGTCAAAGTCTTGAGGAATGGCGGCTCGGGTGTCATGGCCATTCGCAATCTGACTGTGCCTACCAGGCTCTGCAATTCGACGAAGATAGGCAATGGCACGCCAAACAGACCCTTGATGCCAAGATAGAAGACGAGCTGCATGTGCATGTTGCGAGCCTTGTCAGAAGTCCGCTTTCCAGATGGTGCGGCATGGTAGGCGAAGGAGACCTCCAAGTTGTAGTACTCACCACCCTCTTCATCGGCGGCAGCCTCTTGAGGATCCTTGGTCTTCTTGTTCTCCTCGTGGATGGCCTGTTTCATGTCGCCCATCTGATCGTCTGGCAGTGCTCGCAAACTCAGGATCCTGATTGGGTTTGAGCCCTGGTTGATTTCTGCCACACGCACATTCTCAATGATGCCAGGAACTGATGCCTGCATGACATCTTCCAAAGTGTCTGCGACTGTTTGAAAAAGGTCAGGATTGACGAGACCCCAAACGATGCCAAGTGCTGTGTTCATCCATTCGACGCTCTCTGGCAGCAGGTTTGCTGTTGCAGTCTGCCCTCTTGTCTTCTCGCTGTCCCACTCGACCTCTCTGCCACTTCTCACCACCTCTTTCACCCAAAGGAAGACACCACTGCTGATGCAAGCACCGAGCGGAATCAGACCAAGAAACTTGCCGCCGAACATCTTGCCGACAACAATAATGCTGGCGAAGATACCGACACACAGCAGCATACCTCTCTCCTCCAATCGTTTGAAAGTCGGCTCATAACTGACAGAAGGAGTTGGGTGGAACAAGATGTTGGTCTTCTCGCCGTGGATTGGCACATCGGTGGTGCTTCCTTCAGCCAGTGGATCAGGCGGTGCTGTGACATCCTGGGCTTGCTTGTAGTCCGCCAGACTCTGATGTGGATCCGTCTTGACTGTTGTCTCCTTGCCTAGATTTGCGTTTGGTACTGTGAGCTTAGGATCCTTCACGGCGTCCATCATCTTGGCATCAACATCCTCAATGACGACCTCCCTACCGGTGACGGGATCTGTCACAGTCTTTCGACTCTTCACCTGCTTTTCAGGCTTACCAGCGGAGGTATCGCTGTGTGGGCCGAGTTTCGAATCGATTTCCTTGTCTCGATCTTTCTTGCCTACGTCGAGCTTCGCTAGCAGTTCATTGACAGTTGGCACCTTATTGTGACCACTGTAGTGACCTCCTGGTGCATGTGTAGGCGGTGGGATGTTCGGTAAAGGCTGTGCTTCGTCGTCACTCATTGATGGATCTGCCATGTTTCCGTGCTGCCACAGAGTTGGCTGTTCAGTCAAAGCTCCGGAAAGGGCAATGTAGGAGAGAGGGTGACAGCTGTCGAGTGTGTCGAAAGGACAGAAGCTGTCTCGAGAAAAGCATGTATCTGCAACCGCGTGCCGCGTGTGTGCCCAGTTCGATCATTGAAGGCATGACGTAAGTGACAATGTGGAAGCGATCCTGCCTGCACGCGTTTCATGTAGCCGCAAATCTACTGGCTGTAGAGGATCGACGATCAACAGCGTGGCAGCAGTGCACAGCAACCACAGACCTGACTCATATGTGAAGATATTGGCTGAGAATGCTATCGAGAGTCCCGCCATGGCTAGCTAATGATGCTTTCGAGCTCCTGAAAGGTTTTTAAAACACATTTCAAGGCTCAATGGCACTGTTATGATCGCGACCTCTTCATCGCATCCCCGCAATGTGCCGGAGAGATGACACGCATGAAGCTCAACGTCGAATGAGAATGGGCTCACATTTGATCGAGGTGACATAACGCCCAGCAGTGTGACACAGCGACAATGTCAGGCTGGTTCACCACGTTTATGAACTGCCGCTTGTGCAGAGGAGGTGAACTCATCGAAGGCGATCAATTAGTTGTCTCAGACGATACTGGCGATATCCTGTATCGAACTGGCTACATCGGAGGTGATGCTGTTGATCTAGAGGATGGCATTATCGCGCCAGGCTTTCTCGAGCTCCAGACGAATGGCATGCGAGGTTTCCATTTCACGCATCTCGAAGACTCCAAATCTTATGCTGCCAAGCTGCAAGACATCGCAGAGTATCTTCCTTCACAAGGTGTGACTGGATTTTATGCTACCGTGCCTACCGTGTCCAGCGTTGACTTCAAAAGAGCGAGTACACCACACGTCGCAGCGTACATCACTGACTGGTGCAACAGATCTTACCCGAGCTGAAACCTCGAACGTACGAGGATGCTGCCTCACTGCTTGGAGCTCATGCCGAAGGACCATATCTCCATCCTGCCAAGAAAGGAGCACACAACGACAAGCACTTCTTCACTCCGGCAACTCCTCCTGTTGAGGTGTACGGACAGAGTGCAGCTACGTCTGACGTGCTTAAGCTCGTGACTCTAGCCCCAGAGTTGGACGGCTCAGATAGCCTCATCAGAAGCCTGACAAGCAGAGGCATCAAGGTCGCTCTGGGTCATTCAACAGCAAGCTACGACCAGGGACTCACTGCACTCACTGCGGGAGCCTCAGGACTGACGCATACTTTGAACGCCATGGCACCCTTGCATCACCGCGAACCTGGTTTGGCTGGGCTCGTTGGAGCTGCTCCGTCGAATGCCACTCAAAGCCCATACTACAGCATAATATCAGACGGCAACCATTTGCATCCTTCCGTGGCGACTATGCTCTTCCGTGCCAATCCTTCGAAATGCATCGTCATCACAGACAGCATTGAGCTCGCTGGACTTGAGGACGGAACATATCCAGGTCATGCTCAGATACCACATCGTCAAACGAAGTGCGCTTCGCGGGTCACGATCGAGGGTACCGATACCTTGATCGGAGGATGTGCTAGCTTGCAGGAATGCGTGCAGAATCTCATGAAGTGGTCTGGATGCAACGTCGCCCAAGCTGTGAGGTGTGTCACTGAGAATGTGTCCGACTTCATGGGTGACAATACCAGAGGCAAGCTCGAGAGTGGTAGAAGGGCAGATTTTGTGGTTCTCGACGATGAGGCGAATGTCCTTCAGACCTGGATTGCAGGCAAAAAGGTCTGGGAGAGAGGTCAGTAGCATGTAAGAATAACAATCTGTCGCAAATCTGAGTGAGATCTGCTCCAGTGAAGGCGTTCTGCGAAAGTGAGGTCGCTCACATGCTAAGGATGTCTTTCCCCATGCGGAAATCGCGTAAATAAATGCTTCGTATGCGACAAATACACTACCTACCACAACCACGCCACGAATTGCACCTCATCTCGCCTCTTCAACCCTCGAGCGCCTTAGATCAACATGAACGGCTATGGCTATGGCTACGAGGATCAAGATGACCTTGAGCGCGGGCCAAAAATCATCATGCGACAAGCAGACAACCACACGATAGATTTCGTTGTTAAGAACACCACACTCGCGCTCGCAAACTCTGTGCGGCGTGTTATGCTCGCTGAGATTCCTACTCTAGCCATAGACCTGGTCGAGATCGAGAGCAACACCTCTGTCCTGGCCGATGAGTTTCTCGCGCACCGACTTGGACTCATTCCTCTCAGCACAAAGAACGTGGAAGATCTCCTCTACACACGCGACTGTGACTGCGATCAGTTCTGCGACAACTGCTCTGTCGTACTCAGACTCAACGTCGTCAACAGAAACTCCGACGATCACATACACGTCTACGCAAAGGATCTATACATCGAATCGCAAGGAGGCGCAAGAGGCTATGGCGCAGGCAACGGCATGACGGGCACATCCTCAGATGACCTGCCTGAGAGAGGCGCACCCATTCTCTCCGACGCAGACAAGAATGGACCGCTCATCTGCAAGCTGCGCAAGGGACAAGAGCTGCGAGTACGATGCATCGCTAAGAAGGGCATTGCAAAAGAGCACGCAAAATGGTCACCAGCAGCCGCGATAGGCTTTGAGTACGACCCCTGGAACAAGCTGAAGCACACAACGCTATGGTACGAGGTCGATGCTAAGGAAGAGTGGCCTCGTCCGGATCACGATCCAAATGGAGACATGGAGGTGGCACCACAAGAAGGTGAGGCCTTCGACTACAATGCCGAGCCAAAGCAATTCTATTTCAACCTGGAGGGTGTCGGCACCATGCCGCCAGACACAATCTTCCACTCTGGAATCAAGATCTTGCAGCAAAAGTTGGCTGGAGTCGTCCAGGAGCTTGGCGCTACCAGTGATCCAAGCCAGCCAAATGGCTTCGACAACACAGCAGGTATGGGTGCTCAGAGTCCTCTCTTGAACGGCGGCGCCACACAGTACGGAAATGCCAGTGCATACGGCAATCGCTCAGCATACGGCGATGCCAATCCTGGCTACACCACTCCAGCCTATGGCGCTGGGACCGCGTATGGTCAAGGTGGAGTCACACCAGCAGGAGGGTATGGTCAACGATATTGATGCGTGACCACCACCATTGTACTACTATGAGCATTGGGCAAAAGCATAGCGAAGGCGTGGGAGTTTGAGATATGCTTGATTACAATTGATAGCTATATCTTGCGTTGCATGAACGCACTTTTGAGTATGATCGATAGCATGATATACACTATTGAATCAACGTCCACCAAGTAAACACTTATCTGGAAGCCTGTGCCAGGCCCAACTCCACGCTTGGGATGCTGTAATACAAGACTTTTCTGGTCACTTTCGCACCCGATCGATCTTACATCTTATGGTCCCATGACCATACCCTTCAAACCGCTGAGATCACCCTCCTTGGCTGCGATCTCGAAGTAGGAATAAATGATTCTAAAAGGTTGTTAGCATATGTATCAATAGTACAGCGATCAGAAACTTGCGTGACAGCCATCAAAATTCCAGTTCCACTGCCAAGCGCTCCCATCAAGTCAGAGGCGATGGAGAGTGCACCAATGCAGGCACCTCCGAAAGCAGCGGCGGTTGGAATAACACGCTTGAGCTCACGGTACATGCTCTCATCACGATGTCCTGCCATGACCAAGCCTTGCTCCTTGAGCTGCTTGGCAACATCTCTTGGGCTGGATCCGGAGACTTCAATCCAGGTCTTACTGAAGGCAGCGCAAGCGACCAGCATGTATGTCGTGAAGATGGCTGTGTGCACTGGGTCGCGCAGAGCATCGGCGATGTTGAGAGGTGGGCTCATGTAGTATACCAAGCCACTAGCTGGACCGACCTGAGCACTGCCTTCTCTTGCCTCCCAGACACCGATGAGGCGGACAAGGAGGTTGTCGGGGAGTCTGTTGTAGAGCATCTGACTGAAGAGGAAGATGTTGGAGGAGAGCGCAGACTGAAGCATGATTGGCATGTTCGAGGTGTAGAAAAGTCGGACTGGGTAGGAACCGCGCATTCCTCGCTGGCGAGAAGACTTGACTGGGATCTCAACACGGAAGCCTGTATGCTGTCAGTACATTGATTACCGTCCAACGATCAGAATTGACGTACCTTGCAGATAGATGACAGCACCAAAGACAATAATGGTAGAGATGAGGTTCATGACGTTTGGCAAGTTCTGTCGGTAGAAGGCCTCCTTCAATGCGAAGGTCTTGTTCTTCTGTGTGAAGAGGAGGTGGAAAAGACAGATGATGGCTCCCTCGAATTGAGGTCCTCGGCCAGTGTTGACGGTGGTCGGGGACAGAGCACGCCAGACAATGGACTCGCAGATGTTGGTTGCAATGAAGAGGGAAATACCACTGCCCAAGCCGTATCCCTTCTGAAGAAGTTCATCGAGGAGGATGACGACAACAGCAGCGGTGAGAAGCTGAATGATGAGCAGGACGCAAATACCAGCACCGAGATCAGCTGGTGGGCCGTAAAGTCCAGTCAAGACGTAGACACAGGCTTGACCAAAGGCGATGATGATGGCGACAAGCTTCTGAGCAGTCTGGTAGAGCTCGCGGTCGGATTTAAGATCGAGGTTCACATCAATGAGGTGGGTACCGGCGAGAAGCTGGAAAACCATGCCTGACGAGATGATAGGAGTGATACCAAGTTCCATGAGCGTTCCTCGGTTACTGGCCATAACCATTCGCAGCCAGTATAGCGGATCAGATGTGTCTAAAGCTTTGCATCAGATTGTGGTCTTCTTGTTGTATCCCTCTCCTGACTGACCTGAAGACACAATACCGTACAGCGGCATCTGGCTCATGACCAAGAAAATGACCAACGATACTGCGGTCCATACTAATCTCTGATTGAACGGAACCTTGGTCTCTGGAATCTGTACTTCGGGGATGAGAGGAGTGAAGGGCTTGACCAGGTCAAGGAAGCGGACTGTATACATGGATTGTCAGCCAAAGTGATCGCGTGATCGTGTTGATGCAGTCGCAACTCAAGGAGGGCAGGGAGTTGGAATCAAGCGACCCAACTGCCGCGTGCATTGATTGTTCATGTAGATGTGTACTCACGGCCGCTCATGATTGTAGGTGAATGTGAGGAGCAACCTGTGGCTCCTCAATCTGTATCTTGTTGATGGAGGCCTGTTGGAGGAGGAGGAAAGGAGACTTCCGAGAAGAAAGTCGTAAGGAGGGTAGTGAACGATGAATCAGAAGCTTAATACAGTTGTCAAGAAGCACAAGAATGACTGAGGGTTTACTCCAGAGTCGCAGTACGAAATTCAACCAAGCCACCTGTTCTCGAAGTACTGGCGCAAAGACGAGTGCGCAAAAGTCGTGACACCGGTTATATACTCGAGGCGGAATCTCGTAGTCGAGCAGAAGCTGCATGAACTCATATCACATCACTCGCTGAGATCTGAGCTTCTCTTATTCACTGGTCATGTACAGAACGCCACTACGCATGATGCACCATCTACACCACCCGCCTTTACCGAACGCCGTGCAATGCTATTTAGTCGCACAGAATGACTTCCGCCGATCTAGTCGATGCCTTTAAGTCGTCGATAGATCGATTTGTGCTGTTCGAGGAACAGGAAGGTCGCGATGGTCTGCGGTCCAAGTCGAATGAAGCTGGGAACCCACCCTTTGAATGTCCAGCCAAGACCCTCTCGCTTGGTGATGTCCAAGATCAAAGTGACAATGTTGTGCTTGTCCTTCGAGCTCATTACGCGGGTCTTGATGACATCCACGGGACTGCAGACTGTCGTTGCAACGAATCCGGCCATGAAGGATGCTGTAAAATGTGTGTACAAGTTGTCGCCCATGCTTGTCCTGGCAAGCAGCTCTTTCTTGAATATGTCGTAGCTCGCCAGTTGAGACGCTGTCATCAACATGGCTCGAATACTGTTTGGCCATACTCCACGGAACATGCTAGTAACGCCCTCGTCACGAACCATTCTTGTCAGACCATTGAGGGCATGCTTATAGTTCCTCCTCTCTTCCGCAGGGAGTGCTGCGTCATTCTGCATCCTAACGTTGAGGATGTCCGCTGGGTTGCCCGCGATACCGCCAAGGAATCCAGAGACTGATGCCATGGCCACCAATGCGCCGAACGATGGTTGCTCTGTAGGAGTCGAAAACCGCTCTTTGAGGTCTTCGTAGACACCGAACCGGGTAGTGCTGTATGTGATCTGTCGCAAAAGGGATGCAGAAAGCTGTGTCGTCTTGTCAGTCATGCACGACAGAGTCTGACCACGACAACTCACTCCCTTGTAGAGCCCAAGAACGCCATTGTTCCGAAAGATGTGTACGAACATCTGGGTCATGTTCTTCTTGGGTCCATCGCTCTTTTGCATTTGCAGTCGAACCTTGTGTCTGTCAATATAGCATCCTTCGACTATGGCGTGAGCTCTACCTTGACTGCGCAGTGTTAGCATTTCGTCGCAGCTAAGTAGGAGCACTTCGACGCACTGAGATCCAATGGATGTGTCACGCAAGCTGCGAAACAGCTGGCACTGCCTCCAAACCACAACGGGTAGTGGATATGCACATTGTCGTCCTTCGACTTCCCACTCGGTTTCGACATGTTCTTCCTCGAGGCATTCCTGGTGCCAAGAGTCGCGATGTCCAATTGCCTTCGACTGCAAGACCAAGGGAGGGGATGATTCCACCGTCGTTTGCGACCGACCCAATAGCAGATATAGGCTTGGAACGAGGGTATCTAAAAAGCAGAAGTATCCGGTCTCTCCAACCGGGCATGCGAGGACTGATGTCAGAGGCTCAAGCAGAGCCGCAATGCACGTCGCACGCGTGTCAAAATTCGTGACAGAAGCTGACTTCCTCATTGAGACAGCTTCATCAACTGCTGAACAGCATTTGTCACCGCCCTGCACTCCCTTTCGGTTCGATCACGAGTTTGTTGATCGCGGCTGATGGTGAGACTGACCTGTCCGAGCAGTTCGCTCTCGTCCTTGCGTCCTGGCTTACGACCTGCGAACAGAAGCTTCACTGTGCATGTCCGCTGCTATGCTTCATCTGGTATGTTATTTTCACTACATCTCAAGCTGGGCGACAAGGCAACAGTTAAGCCATGCTGAGGGAGACTATAAAGTCATACTTGCAACCTCTGCGGAACGCACTTCTGACCTGTAGGCAGGCAGTCAAAATCAAAGTTTGAATATTGATGGCAAGACATATCCCAGCGATGCATGGACTAATGTGCCGCCAACCATACTCAGCCAATATGGTCGACAGTTGCACATACAGCCGAATCATCCAATCTCGATAACGCGAAAGCTGATAGAATCGAGATTTCCTGGCTTCCAGAATCACAATAACATACCTGCTGTGGTCACAGTCGGCCAAAACTTTGACAGTCTTGGCTTTGCAGAAGATCACCCTGGCCGTAGTCGAACCGACACTTACTATGTCAATAAGGACACTCTGCTGAGGACACACACAACAGCACACGAAGTGGAAGTCTTCCAGGCCAACACTAGCGATGGCTATACTCTTTCGGCAGATGTCTACCGCAGAGATGCAGTCGACCGTAGCCACTATCCCATATTTCATCAAATGGAGGGTGCCTTGACCTGGGATCGTAATGCTTTCAGCTCAGACGAGGAGTTTGTCAAACACATCAGGGCCAGCATCGAGAAGATACCCAAGCATGATCTGAAGGTGGAAGATCAGAATCCAACGTTTCATGCCGAACGCAACCCTCTACAGGAGCCTTGGCACACACCTGCCATCGCCGAAGCCATCGCTACACATCTTAAGCGCTCGCTGGAAGACATGGTCGTCACCATCTTCACACAAGCCGACAAGGCTCTGGCAGCGTCTGGCCAAGAACGACAAGAGTCGCAGGAGCCATTAAAAGTCCGCTGGATCGAGGCATTCTTTCCTCATACCTCGCCTTCATGGGAGCTTGAGGTGTGGTGGCGCGGCGACTGGCTCGAAGTGCTTGGCTGCGGTGTTGTCGACCAGAAGCTACTCAAGCGTGCCAAGGTCGAGAATCGTATGGGTTGGGCATTTGGTATTGGTCTCGAGCGAATCGCTATGCTTCTCTTCGGTATTCCAGATATTCGTCTCTTCTGGAGTCGAGACTCTCGCTTCTTGAGCCAATTCGACGAGACCAAAGCCATCAAGCGATATCAGCCTTTCAGCAAGTACCCAGCTGCACCCCGAGATGTCGCCTTCTGGTTGCCAGAGGGCGCAGATCCGGTAGTCGTCAATACACCAGCAGCATCGTCCTCGAAACCGTCTCCAGCTGGCGGTCAACGGACAGAGCCTGCCCTAACCACGAACCCGATCGAAGCAGCATTTCATGAGAACGACCTCATGGAGATTGCAAGGAACGTTGCCGGGGACAGTGCTGAAGATGTGTCACTTGTTGATGAGTTTACCCATCCAAAGACAGGCAGGAAGAGCCTCTGCTACCGCATCACGTATCGCAGCCTTGAGAAGACATTGAGAAATGAGGAGGCGAATGCACTTCACGAGCAGATTCGGCAGGAGTTGGTGTCCAAGTTCGCCGTAGAGCTGCGTTGATCGGCGCACTCTATTGTAACACCATCATGTAGCATTAGCATGTAGTTATAAGCATTGTACAGAAGGCAGTCCTCCCATGCTGTACTTGACACTGGGTCGTCAATGCATGTTGCTTGATAAGCGAGAAACGTCATGTTCCGAATGACATTTTGCCATCCACCTTCGTTCACCACAGTGTCTATCACATCTCAACACACAAAACCACATCGAGAACCTACGACTTCAGTACAATTACAATGGCATCCAAGCCCGCAATGCGCACGCTCGTGACAGCAGCCTTGCCACGGCCGACCACATCTCAAAAGTTGACAACTGCCTTGCGACACTTCAGTCATACCACTCGAACGACTCCTCTCACAGCTTCTACTAGGCAACGCAGGCCGCTCTTTGAGCCTTCACACCAAGCATTATCGCGAGGATCACAAGTAGCACAGTCGAGAAGGACCATCTTCATTCAAACGGAAGATACACCCAACACAGATGCTCTCAAATTTCGTCCCAACCATGCAATCCTACCAGATGAATTCCCGAGTTCGTTCGTCGAGTACCTTTCGCCACGATCGACGTTGGCTCGCCCGCATCCATCACCACTCGCAGCACAGCTGATGAATGTTGAGGGTGTCACAAGTGTGTTTTACGGCAAGGACTACATCACAGTCACCAAGGACAGCGCTACACCATGGCCACATGTCAAGCCTGAGGTCTTCAGCTTAATCACCGAAGCTGTCACCAGTGGACAGCCGATTGTGAAGACAGTTGCATCGAAAGAAGGTGAAGAGCCAGGACAAGGAAGCTCTGCAGAAGCAGCTGCAACATATGCGCCAGAAGACCAAGAGATCGTCGAGCAGATTGAAGAGCTGCTGGAGACAAGGATTCGACCTGCAATCCAAGAAGACGGAGGAGATATCGAGTTCCGAGGGTTTCACGATGGTCAAGTGTTGCTGAAGCTACGCGGAGCGTGCAGAACATGTGACAGCAGTACAGTCACGCTCAAGAACGGTATTGAAAGCATGCTGATGCACTACATCGAAGAAGTGAAAGGTGTGCAGCAAGTGTTGGACCAGGAAGAAGAAATCGCTATGCAAGAGTTTGCCAAGTTCGAGGAGAAACTGAAAGCGGCCAAAGGACCTGATGCTGTGGCATCAACCATTGGCAAGGGTAGCCTCGATCGTGCAGAAGCTTAGGGATGATCATTGTCATCTACATATATGCTACAATGCTATCGTCCTGCTGGCATTTTCCAGACTCATGCTTACTGTATATCAAATCCCTTTGTAACGCCTCCGCTGTTATGCCTTGATACACGCGAACCTCTATAATATATGGTCGACCAGACGATCCCAAAGTCCTTGACCGATGAAGGCACGTTCCTCATCCTCCCATTTCTTTCGCTCGATGCTCCGCCGTGCGTTGAAAGCACGTACAAACTTCCAAGCTTCCGTGTCTGCAAGATTCCAAGCCTCAACGAAGTTCTTGAGCTTCGTGTTCGCAACGCGATCTTTTCTCTTTCGTGGTTGGAGGAACTCCCGCGAGAGATCCAGTCGTCTCTTCTCCTCGGCCAGTTCAGCAGGCGTCACCTCGACTCCCTCTCCGAACTCCGGCTTCGGTGGAGGTGGTCGTCGTTCAGGTCCAGGGACCGGTGATTCTGACTTGCCTTGCTTCAGGTGCTGTCGTGGTATCTTGAAACCGAACAGCCAATCCAGCTCCAGTGCCTCGCCTTCACCTGTGTTGTCCTCCGAGCCAAATGCTGTCTCGGCGGTCAGCCACAGGCTTCTTAGTTGACTCTCGTCAGATGCTACTGCATCTTTGAGCGAGCCAAGGCGAACATATGGACTCTTGCCCGTGCCAAGCCATTCTTTGGTAGCTGCCAGGATCCATTTATCGCGATCAGTTTGGCGGCGTATGAATTTGGGGTTCAGGTCCGCTCGCTGATGGTATAGGCAATTCATCGTGTATGGATGTGGTACTGTAGCAATGACAAATATGTCCGTCCGGTTTCGAAACACTGGTGGCGTGTGTAGAGCAAGAGGTGAGCTAGCCGCGCAAGTCTTGCATCCTGGCACATTTGGCGGACAGGAATTTGGTAGTGGTGACCAGGAGCACTGTGAAAGATTGCGAGCAATCTCAATCGCTGGGGCTATCATGTGCGTACTGATGTCAGCCATAGGCTTCAGCACATGTATCCCCATAGGGAATTGATTCTGCCAGATGGTGTGCAAGTGGCTGTTTATCAGGTTGGCTAGGTCAGTCAAACCATCAATCAATGTGGATTCTTCGTTGAACTTCTCCTTAATCGGTTGATACTTGCTTCCAATAATGTCTCCACTGTAGAAGGCGATGGCGTCAGCCTTCTTGTCAACTCGTAGAAGGTCGCTAGGTATAGCATCAACGAAATTCTCCACTTCTTTCACATTCTTGGCCTCCACGACACTCTTCGTGGCACGCTCAATATCAGCCTTGTTCCCGACGAAAATGCCGTGTCCAATATCTCCAAATCGTGTCAGCTGCGGGAACTCGCCTCGGCGTAGGAAGTTGAGCAATGTATCATCGTAGACGGCCATGGGCACAGCCAGCCAGTTGCACAGGATACCCGTACCCATGCTGCTCCATGCCAACCACCGTAGTACTTCGAACTCCATGTCGTGTTCGAGCTTCAGTGACATAGCTTGTTGATACAGAGGGTTCTTCATAGCTTCGCCTCTTCCCAGCACCATGGGCTTGAAACCCTTTGCCCACCAAGCTCTTCGCCATATGTTGACCAATTCAAGCTCAGCATCCAATAGCTTGTCACTTTTGTCCTTCTCTTTCGGCTCGAAGTATGTGTAGATTGCTGGTCGATTCTTCTCAGGAGGTAGTACGCTACGATCCTCATCCAGCGTTACTGTATCGCTGAACGGGTTCTGCCATTTGAAGTCTGTGAACCAGCTCGTCTCGCCACTCGTGCTGTTCAATTGCTGCGCCGGGGCCTTGTGCGCAGGGATTCGGAAGGGATTGAGCTCTTGTGGGATTGTGGATAACTGATCGACGACCTGATGTGCGGCATCAAACGTCTTGCGAGCGCCCTCCTGTAACTCGTCTCGGTATGGTACATTTTGAAGATATGGGTCGGCGTGTTTCGTCGATCCGAGAAGAACAATGCTGAACAGGCAGAAGACGAATATAGATACAACGATTTGAAGCCGTCGTGGCAGATAAGAGCATGGATTTAGTCGGCGCGGCATTGTTGAGAGTTGTGGTGAATGAGAGTCGCGCAGCGATTGAGGTGCCAATGGAAAGGAGTGTGTTTGCGTCAGATCATCTGAACAGCATATCTCTCTTGCTGTTGAGCGCGATGAAGCGTTCGCTGCAATGTTGCATCTCTGAGGCCACGATGGGAGAGATGACGAGTACGTTAGATTGCTGATGTGAAGAACAGGGTCAAAAGAGTGATTAGCTTCATGCAGATCGCCGTTCCCTGGCGTCGGATAAGACTAGAATACTCCCAGGATTGCAACCTCTTTGTCCACTGAGGACAAACCTTGCATCAGGTTAAGCACATGTATTGTCGCTGCGAATATATGTATGTGCCAGATGATGTAGGGTTGTAGTCTTCGAGACCAAGACCTTTCAATGCTTAAGACCCACGAAACCCAACTTGAGGGAGGCACAGTGCATACGGATCGCATCTTCGCTCGACGTGGTGACCGATTCACTGCCCTCACTTTCGATGACAACGCAGCCAGAGAAGTCTTCAGAGCTTCAGCTGCGTCCATCAGGCAGTATCTGCAGGATTCCACCTAGCAGATGTTGGCTACCTGTTGCGAATATGCGTGTAGCATCCCGAGTCTGGACCAGTCTCACAGCAGCGTCAATCGTTGGTACAGTGCTCAGTTTGGCATCCGGATAGTGCTCCAACAGGATCTCGCTGTACGTTTTCCACAGTTCCGATACGCTTTCAGCGGTTTGAAGCAGCGTTCCTGGAGCTGGCAGTCGTGTCAGCTGAGCCTTGCACCAACACAGCCCACCTACCATGATCATTGTTCTGGTTCTGCTTCTGTGCAGAGCGCGCATATGTTGTCAGGATGACTTCGACAAAATCGACTTTGTGAGCTTTCAGCGTACCAAGCAGACTTCTAAGCACTTTGCCGCCATCTCTGTTGCTTGATATATGGCTGAAGACCAGGATGTTCGACTTGTCAGGACTGGAAGAGCAAGGTCAGCACTATCTGTATTAGACCAGCTAGCTGCTTACCCATCGCCACAACGTGTGGCTTCAGAAAACCACTGAGCTGCTTTCTCCATACTGAGCTCGTTATGGGCAGCATCAAGATACCACTGTCGTTGGCCTTCACGCAGCTGCTGGAATCTACCAGGCCAAGCAAACTCAGCTATACCTTGTACGATATCACTCGGTGTCAGCGTTGGCTGCTCGACTGTTTGCAAGTACGCGTTCGAGGCAAGCAATGCGACACTACAATTGACGCGCAGAACTTCAGCTGGGAGTCCAGCCATCGCCTTCGACATCTCACCTCCAATGCTGGCCACCTCGAGTGCTACGTTCTTCTCCGCAGCACGTTGCTGAAGTACCATTACGGCCTCGTTCGCCTGTGGAGCAGTAATAGCCATGGCACCGGGCTTGAAGATGCCGGCCTTGTGCCAGGCGATGTTGCTGAGTGTAGGACCCAGCTGATCAACGTGATCCATGCCGAGAGTTGTCACTACGGTCACCGCAGGCTGCTCAACGAAGTTCGTGGCATCATACTCCCCTCCGTGGTGAGTCTCGATGATAGCCACATCAACCTTCTCCTTGATGAAAGCATGGAACGCCACGAGTGCCCACAATTGCAGATATCGTGGCGCTTTGTCAAAGTCGTCAACTTCCCGAGAGTGCTCTAGCGTTCTGTAGACCTCAAAGAAGTACTCGGCGAAGCGGTCTTCCGACAGGGGATCGAAGTTGATACGAATTCGTTCCAGTGGTGAGATAAGATGTGGTGATGTGTACAATCCTAACTTTGACGGAAATCCTGTTCGTCTGCCATGCGTCCTGAGCAAGACCTCTGTGAAAGCACATGTACTGCCTTTACCTTTAGTGCCTGCCACATGGATGACGTTCAATGCTTTAATATCGGCGTCCTGCACCTAGCACATTAGTACGTGGACTGTACCTCACAAGACCGTGCCATTCGTACCGAGTGGCCCAGAAGCTGCAACCATCTCCTCATACCCACGATGCTTGGTCTGCCTCGCAGATCAGGCGTGACATGTTGTACAGGGCTTGGTCGTTGCTCCTCTCTGCTCGAACGAGCAGGTCTCGCTTGTCTCCTCCGATTGGCAAGAAGGCGTAAAGCTTCCTGGTTCGCATCAGACCAGGCGATCGAGCAAGATCCTCCGTCGTTCGCACCTGATAGTTTCCTGCAGACTCATTGAAACTGCTCGTTCTCACCATCCTGCTCATTTCGCATCGCTGACGGTAGCAACAGACCAACGCGTGCGACGCCTCGGTCGATGGGATGCCTATGCAAGCGTCATCGAGACGTGTGTCCTGTCTGTATGGTCGTACTCCAGGTCGCCCACCAAGTACGCAATGAGCGAAGCTAAGCAAGATCCTAGCAACGAAAGCGCAGCTCTGTCCGTTTCCGCCCAAGAGTCGTGCCACAACCAGGGAGCGTAGCAGGGGTCGGCCTGTCTGCAAGGCTTGATATAAGCCTTTGCGCTAAACCTTGTTAGTGAATAGTTCTTGGTTGGATGTGAAATTCCAGTTCAACGACATGTCGTTGTCATACACTAGAGTCTGTCGAAAGCTGCGGAAGACACGTCAATTGAGTCGTCGATCGCTCGACCTGTCGTGATGAATCAGAAGGAACCTAAAGGCTGAGTTGTGCGCCCTTGGTCAAGCAAGTATAAAGTGGGTCGGCTCCCTTGATCACCAGCTGAAAGCATACTTTGCTTTCGGAGGATGCCATCACCTTCCACATTCCTCTTGGTATGAGTATGGCCGCTTCATCGTCATCATCGTCGTATGCTCGAGGAGCAAGAGGAGAGCGCTCACCGGAATCCTTCGAATCTTTGCGGAAGAGGAATGAAGCTGTAGAAATCCTTCAGAGCTACGAGAAGCTGTCCTGGCACTCCTATGCTCGCCGCGAGGTATGTTCGCCATGATCTTGCTCTTGTTACCCACTCTTGACGTCCGTGTAGACATTGCAGCAAACCAGACTACATTTCCAGAACATTGTGGCGGGCTTCAGTTCTGAGGATGAGGCTGCGTTGGTCGACTGGCCGACTGACAACTCTCCACTGCCCGCCCGTGATGGAGACGCTGATAGAGGCTCTCGTAGGAAGTCGACGAATCCTGCGGACAAGGGGAAGGAGAGTGCCAGTGTTGCTGCACAGAATGGATCAGTAGCAAGTCCTGGTGGTAAGGGCAAGGAGAAAGCCAACGATGCCACGAAGTGGAGTGATTCGAGTAAGAAGAAGCGCAAAGGCTGAAGAAGTTTGCCTCACTTGTAAGTTTACGGTATTGTCCACGCCTTTCACGGACCCATGACTGCCAGGTCCTGTCTCTCACCCGTTGCGCACTGTTGTGAGCATGCTTCCTCTTCATCACCATCATCATCCTCATTAGGTTCAGTATGTCATCGTCACGATCTCACTGATCACTCAGCAGCCTTCGACGCATGCCTGTACAGCGAGCGCGGCAAGCGCGGTGCTTGCGATGTCGCAATGCTTGCGGCTTTGGAGTCACGCACCCGCTAGCCATGCAGTCTGTCGACCTCACCTCATTCCCAGCCACTTCGACAATAGGAAGCTCTAAACACAAGGTCACATTGACTGCTCGACAATGGTACCCAGCCACTCCATGTGCGCTGCACGGTGCAGGCACTCTTGGCTTGGCGTTATGATAGAGGAAAAGAGACAACACATCTTCACCTCCGGCGTCACCTCAGTATGAATACAACAGCTACAACCATTACAGTATAGGCATCAAATGATGCGCTTCGACAAGCGCTACATTCTTACACCCTCCTCGCTCTCATAGCGGTGAGTCTTGAGCAGATATCATTACAGAAAGATTCGGTGGGTCCCTCTACTTGCTCACCTCATTGCCAGCCTCCTCCATATCATTCTTCCAACCCTCTGCCAAAGGATAAATACTTCTGCTTCTTCCATCGCGATTCTTCCTTGCCTGTCATATTCTCTCTTCGTTTTCAAAACCATTACGGTGTCAAGGCGTTCTCGTTCACACAAGTCAATTCTGTTCAGCCGGTCTGTCCAAGGCGAAACTCACAGCATCCACTTCCCTCTGTACCAATACTCCGCTCTACTCTAATAACAATCATTCAGCTGGTCTGTTGATTTTCGAAATCACCAATCTTACAAGACTGCTGGCAGTTTCAAGATCAAGTACGAACAACAACAATAACAACAACCAGTCGTCAATTGTTCACCATGTCATCCGCTCTCGGCATTGAGGTGTTCGAGCAACCAGCTGGCTGCACCAGTGGCATCTCCTGCGACAAGCCTGGTCACATCCACCACTGGCCAACACAAGGTCAGATCATGATCGAGCGCTGTGAGCACTACTGCCTCTTCTGCACTGGTGCCAAGGCTCAAAAGCGCTGGTCGTCAGCTTGGTTCCTTCGTCGTCACATTCGTACCGCTCACGCAGCCAACGAGTTCCCAAACCTTGAGATCAGTGAAGGTTGGGGACGTCGACCAGACGGTAATGCTCGTCCAATCCAAAAGAAGCGTCCACCACCAGGCTCAAACCGCAAGCGTTCCAAGATGCTTCTCATGCAACGAAGCCCAGGCATGTCTACTGGCAACACTCCTCCGCTCTTCCTCTCGACTACACCCCCAGCCGGTCATCCTTACACGACCAGTCCAGCTCTTATCATGCAGACTGGCAACAACATTGGCGTTGCTTACGATGCTGCTGGCAATCTGCTATATCCAAGCATGGCACATGGGCAGACCATGTCTCCTGTTCACGACAGCTCTGTTCAGTCCAGCTTCGGCTCCGCTCAGTTCTCTAGCCAGTACACCTCGACTCCAGCTACCAGCTTTTCTGACTACAATCCAAACGAAGTCGTTGACGACAGCTTAGTTGAGCTTAGACTTCGTGCCGCATTGGCTCCAGAACTTCTCGAGTCTCCACCCACTGCTGCAACTCTTCAGGACACTGCCACCTTTCACAATGCTCAGACCTTCGCATCTGCACCAGAGCTTGCCTTCCAGGGCTCTACAGTCTCTCCACAAGACATGTATCTCTTCCACGAGGGTGACTCCATCAACCCACTGGCTGTCATGAACAACAGCATCGGTCTAGCTCTCAGTGCTGAACGTCACAACGACGTCAATATTGACTTTGACATCTCTGAGTTCCTCAATGAGGAAGCTACAGCTCTCCTAACTACTACTGCTCCATTCGCTGAGCTTCAGAACGTCGATTCTGGCTTCGCTGCCTTTGCCAATTCAGCTGTCTTTGATCACGACACCACCACCAACGGTACCAATGCCTCACACGAGCTCTACGACTCTTACCATATCAACGACAACACTTCAAGCTTCAGCTTCGGTCTGTCTGATCTTGACATGGAATTCAACCCTGTCGACTTCGACATGAGTTCAACTACATTCACATTCGATTCTTGACCTCAGCATTTGGCTACACACAGTGCTTGCCAACCAATCCTAGATACCCGCTCCCACGAGCTTCCAGCGTTACGGTTGCATGAAACACAACCAAGACACCAAGCAAGGACTGTCCATGGTGAAACTAATGCCTCAGTGCCATGCGCACTCACTGTACAAGAGCTTGACTTTGCCACAAGGTCGCTTTATCACTGTACAATATCTTGCTTCTGCTTACGGCCTCTTCATCGGATCTTCATAATTACGATAGCTCCAACCATAGAATGTGCTTCTTCAAGATGTCCAATTCACTTTCAGACCTGTCACAGTCGTTAGCTTATTGCCGTAACAAATCGTCACCGCACTTACTCGTTGGGAATGGGAAGAACATATCCCAGTCCTCTGTCATGAACGCATGGTAGTGCCAGTGCTTATCAAATGCCTCGAGATCGCCAGGCACGAACTCCTTGACGATCTTCTTGACTTTACTTTGCTCCTTGTATTTTCCCACAGCAACATCAGCAGCCTGAAGGTTGTCGAGACGACCGATGACCTTTAGCATCGTCGTCAGTGCCACACGGGTCATGGGCGTTCCAAGGCACTGGTGTGGACCCCAACCGAAGTGAACATAGCTGTCGATGTCTCGGTCAAGTCTGACCTTATCAGGATCTGGGAAAGCCTTGGGGTCTCTGGAAACAGCTTTGAGGTTGACCATGATAACGTCGCCGGCTTTGAGATTGTAGTCCACTGAGCTGACATTGAAGCCGGGATTCTCATCTGTGATATGGCAGTGTTTCGTTACTCGTCGGAAAACGCCAGTCTCTCCATTGAGGCGAGAGAACTCGAGCATGTAGTGCATTAGCTTGTCGAAAGCTTCTGGAGTGTCCTGCTTAGCCAGCCGGTTGATCTCTGGAATGTGTTCTGTGCCCTCAGTGAACATGTAATCGAGGATCTGGCCAAACAACTGGCCCTGGTTAGCGACCATTCCCGCTGCGGTCCCCATAATGTTGCCGTACACAAGATCGTTAAGGTCTGTGTTGGCATCGCAAAGCCTCTTGATCATATGGATACCGTAGTCCTTCAGCGTGCTGTTGACTGGCTTGATGCGATCGATCAAGTCTTCAGCCAGCTTGCCAGTCTTGTAAATTGCGCGCACCTGCGCTTCGATGAAGCCGCTCAGTATCTTTGTGACATCGTATGCGGTCTGTCGTAGGCCGAAAGACTTTGGTGGATCGACATCGAAGAACACGCAGATAAAGACCGCTGCGAAGATCAGATACATCTCCGTCTCTGTAAGCATGCCATGAGGAAATTCCTCTGTCTTCAGAGGCAGACTGAAGAGCTCAGCCGCGAAATGGACATGCACTCTGTTGCCGACCTCACGAATGATATCCACCTGGTTAAGCTTGCCGAGCTTGAAGCTTTTCTCTTGTAGCATCTTGGTTGTTGTCTCTTCGTAGAAAGTCTGCACAGCCTGCAGCCACTTCTCATTACCCTTCGGGATCGCTCGTGATGATTCACCTTGATAGAGTCCTTTCTCCATGAGCGCACGGCTCTTGGCGTTCGCTGGTCCATCGCCAGCAAGCATGAAATTCTTTGCGGCAGGAGTCATCAAAAATTGCATTGCCTTGCCCCAAGTGACGTTGAAAGTCTCCTTGTCGTTCATGATCTTCATCGCTGCGGAGTGAGACATGATGATCGTTGGTTGAGGGATCGATGTCGGCTTGCTCATGTCGTACTTGTGATCCTTATTGAGAGCCTTCAGGATGATCTCTGTCTCAGATGGTACTGTCAGTGGGTAGTGCACGTATATCGAAGCAGGGTCGTAGTTGTTCGGGAGTGCTCGCAGAAAGAGCTTGTAGAAGACGCAACCGTTGTCGATTGCAAGATCTGATGATGCTTCTTGTAAGCCCCAATT
The DNA here is from genome assembly GCA_001592805.2 of Peltaster fructicola. NCBI lineage: Eukaryota > Fungi > Ascomycota > Dothideomycetes > Peltaster > Peltaster fructicola. The sequence goes on from CP051140.1 coordinate 684,936, forward strand.
AGTGAGGGCTGAAGGAGTGTAGCAGGTCGTGTAGAACCTGTCTCCCCGGACAAGTGCGACAGCATCTGAGAGCACTGCTCTGGACACTGTGTATGAAGGGCATAACCCAGAGCCGGGCAGCATAGGCTTCTTGGCGTCTTCGACGACCAGGCCAGGGTACAGCTCGACATGATCTGGAGTATCGTACAGATGCTTCAACGCTTCAGCAACCTCGACATTCTTGGTGATGTCGTCAAATGTCCTGTGAGGCTGCAGCCCAAAGTGCTGTCTGAATTCGTTCAATGTCGCCAGCTGCCAAGTACGGGCCTGTTGTATGCCTAACACCTCAATAGCACGGAGGCAGATAGGCACTTGCTGTGGACCCATCGCATTGGCACAATCTTCAATACTGGCAGTCAGTAGGGCAGCCAGATCATCGTCTTTGAATCGTCCTTTGTATGGTCCATCAGTTATGCGCTGCAGCGTCTCACTCTTTAGAGCTGGAAACGGTCGTTCATGAGGTGGGTGGCGTTCAACATCAGCCTGTAAGTGTCCAAGTGTTTTGACGACCTCGACTGGGTCGAGATCTGTTGTGTCCTTGCCCTGGAATATCTGATCCATCAGGTCATCGGTCCAGGCCTCATCACGACTCGAAATAGCAGAGTGCCAGCGGTACACCAGGTTGAACTCTGCTGATACCTGGTTTCCCGTGCCCTTTGGAGGACCGTTAGGGATGTCCTTGCGAGGGTCAAGTTGCCAGTTACTATCGGTGCGGTTCAGGTTGAGGATAACACGAACATAATCGACGAGAATGATGTTAATGTATAGACCACAGGTGACAAGTCTGCCGGTCTGGAACAGGTCCTCGTCTCGCTGATCTCGCTCAATGCCGTCGTGCTTGCTGAACTTCTTATTGGTCTTGTCGAACCGATGTCCTTCGTTGATCGCTGCTAGCTGCTCAACCACCCAGTTGTGATATCTGTTGAACATAATCAAGATAGCACCAACACCTGGTGGGAAAGACAGAAGACGAGGCTCTGAAAAGCAGTCAGGATGGATCTTACCATCGTTGAATGTTCTCATGGATTTCTGCTGCTCCCAGTCACTGCCATACAGTGGAGCTAGGTCCAGATAAGACGATGTACCAGATACTCTGAAGTCTCGGTGATCAGTCTTGAAAACGTCGTGGATGATGATAGATGCGATATAAAAGAGCATGCTTGAAATCTTGTTGGGATGCTCTGTGCCTTTCTTCCTTGCTAAGAGAGTGTCGAACAAGACACCTGGATCAGGGAGACTTCCAGGCTGCATGGTCTTGGAGGCGACAGTCCTGGCATATGGCATATGGGCTGCCCCGACCATTGGTCGTTCGTAGTTGTTCATGCTGCCATCTGGTTTTCGGTACATGTAGTCGGACGACATCAGATCTTGTGGTGGATGACTAAGGTCATTCCAAAGAGTGGTAACAAAGCCGTCTGTAAGCTTGTTGCTGACGGAGTCGTCCGGGATGGTTGCTGCAGCCTTGATCATAACTTCCATAAGGTATTCGCGATCGTCGACCAACTCATGTTTGCTCATCTTAGACGCAGCATCAACGAGCTGAGCTGTGGTCTTGATGCCGAGTCTGGCACAGTCTCGAGTGGCATCTCCGAGTTCTGCTGCTTTCTTATGTATGCCAGTTGCAGGCGCTTCAGGCAGTGCTGTACCATCTCCAGTCTGTGTCGGCACAGGAGCTTTGATGGCTTTCAAAGCTTTCTTGAGGCTGACCAAAGCTGTCGCAAATCGACCGTGAAGTTCATCAATCTTGGACTCTGGCGCTGGTTCTGGAGTGGCTTCGGCCACGGACACCACAGGGGCTTTCTTGAAGCTCCATGCTCTCGAGCCTGATCTCTTTCTAGACTTCATGTCAGTATTAGTGCTCTTAGCATGAGTCACGTTGGTGTTGAAGCCCGGCGCCACTTTCTCGAACAGCATTCGATTCATGGACGGAAGTTGAATCACTTACAATGTGGCCATGGTGTTATGAATTAGTACAATGTCACCCTCGCAAGGAACATATAGATAGGTTATAAAGATCTGGAAGGAGGAGAGATAAGTGAGAATGCTCGAGCTCAAGAGACGTTGTGAGTGGAGCCAGGGTATAGAAGCTGGTAATGAGGAGGATGTGCCTGGAGATCAGAAGGACATGATCGTACTTTAAGACAAACGAGGACGGAGTCCGAACCTATATAGCTCCAATCTGGTCGAAAATGATGTACAGCATGGAGGAGCCGTAGGTTCTGGCTTCGCAAGCAGAAGACTTCGTAGCGTCCGCATGGCCTGAGAGCTGATGTGTAAAGTCTCAGCTCGGACTGCTGCCCACACCCTGAACGAACATGCGAGAGTGGATGTACGAACCGCAAGCCGCAAGCCACTGGCTAGGCGCCATATCCCGAGTGCAAGGCTACTCGGTGATAGAAACCGTCAGGCTCTAAGCAATGCCCTCGAAGCTCTGTATTGCTGTGTTCTCAGACCTAGCCTGTACAGTAGCATGATTGCTCACTCGACGAGCTGCAGAGTCTGAACTGCTGACCCCTGAGATGTGTGTTAAGAACAGCGCCGGGCTAAACGTGGCTGGCTCAATTGATATCGACTCCATGCAGGGTGAGATGCTTTGTTGTGCTCACCATCCACGCACCACGCGGCGCCCGAGTTCCACTAGCTTAGCGTATTGGTTCAGGGTGTGCGCGAACATGTCTCGACAACGCCAAACATGCTATGCGTTGATAGGCAGACGCCAGGAGATGGATCAGCGAGGCAAGATAGACATCGGCTAAAGCAAGATGCACAGCATGATGTAGAGTCGTCGGCACTTCACAAACGACGAAGGATGAGAGCACTCAAGAAGGAGCAGCAGACATAAGTGAGCCACCATTGGTCGAGGCCTTCTGCAGCTAACCTTAAATTTGTATGGAAAGTTCCTTCCGTAAATGGCAATGCATGCCGGCAACACTTTTCCCAGATCGTGGGACAAACAGCTTCAGCTCAGCCCACCTTGTGTAGTTTCCTCGGAAGATTGTTCATCCCAATCAGCGACGAGTCAAGCACACCACTGTTGCAGACACGCATCAACATGGCTTCCAAGCCCGTCATCCTCACGATACAGCCACGAGGTAAAGCAACTCTGCATGCTTAGAGAAACGATTGACTGAAATAATACTGTAGGCAAACCTATCAGAGGTCTACCAAAAGAGACCAGCACCTACATACAAGGCAGCACCAATGACCTGTATCACCGCATCGCGGCAGAGTCGAAATTCTCAGTCCATCGTCTGAAGATCACCACAGAGGATGGCACTGCTATCCCCAACGAGAAGACATTGACCATTGAAAGCGCTGGGTTGAAGAATGGGGACATTGTGAAGGTTAAAGACTTGGGTGAGTGATATACGAGCCATCGATAACATCTGGTTGACGTCTGAAAAGGTCCACAGATTGCATGGCGAACGGTCTTCATCATCGAGTACTTGGGACCGATTATCATTCACCCTCTCATCTTCTTCCTCCGCCCATATATCTACGGATCTGCAGCGTCTGGGTCGCCGTCTCTCCTGCAGACCTTGTCCTTCTGGATGGTCGTGCTACACTTTGTCAAACGCGAGCTTGAAACACTTTTCGTTCACCGCTTCAGCCTTGCAACCATGCCTCAGTTCAACGTTTTCAAGAACTCTGCCTACTACTGGGTAGTAAGCGGCTTCTTCATCGCCTACTTCACCTACGGACCCAATAGCGCCGCCGCTGCGGAGAGCATCCCGTCACTGACGTTCGCTGGATTGGCACTCTACCTCATCGGCGAGCTTGGCAACCTCTATACACATCTTGTCCTTCGAGGTCTGCGATCGGCCGGTGGCACCGAGCGCGGCGTCCCACAAGGCTTCGTCTTCAAGCTCGTGACGTGCCCCAACTACATGTTCGAGACGCTTTCTTGGATTGGTATCCTGTTGATCACTCGAAGCTGGGCATCTGCAGTCTTTGCGGTTATGTCCGTCACTCAAATGGGCGCATGGGCATGGAAGAAAGAGAAGCGTTACAGGAAGGAGATGGGAGCCAAGTATCAGAAGAAGAGGTACGCCATGTTGCCAGGACTCATATAGTGGAGACGAATCACGAGAAACGTTGCTTGGGGGCATTATCTGGAAACTTGAGGTCTATCGTAATATAATACAGAGCAATCGGAGATCTGCTCAATTTCCATTGATCGATACAGCCTCCATCGCTCCAGCGAGTGAATCGCTGTCTGAGCCTGTACTGCGGAAAGATGTCTGGCGAGGTACGAGATGTGTCGAGCTCATTCTGTATGAGCCATCGCTACCTTTGCGTTTGACTTCATTCTCAACACGCTCTTTGATGCGGCCGTCAAGCATTTCGACAATCCGCTCGCTGGCTTGTTCTAGCAGCTTACTGACAGATGCCTCGTCAAGCGCCTTGCCCTGCATTCGCTCGTTGACCGCACGAATAGTCAGCCTGAGTTCTTGGTCGAGCTCCTTGAGACTATTCGGCGTCAGTGTGTCACCACCAGTGACCAGTTTCTTGCGATACGATCGCAGAGAACGGCAGAGAGTGTCGTTCGAGGAGGCAAGACTACCAAATCCACTGCTTCCCGGACGAGGCAGCGCTGGTGCGTTGTTCAGCACATTGTCGCTACTTTTCGAGCGCAGGGTAGCCATCGATCGTCGACGCATGGATTCGCGCTTCTTGTTCGCACTGCGTGGACTGGGAGGCGAGGGAGATCTCTGCCTACTCGTTCGTCGTTGCAACGGCGCACTCGGCTCAAGTCGTGGTGGCTGCATGACCGACGATCGTGAGGTCTTCTTACGGAGACGCTGTGGTGAAATGGTGCGCGCTGGCGTGCTGACGTTGGTCGGTGAAGACGTCTTGCTCTCATCAGTGGTTGACTTCTTCCTAGAGAAACGAGACAACTCGTTTTGCGAGATGACCTTGCGTAGTGGTGGTCCTAACTTGGCGTCGACAGCAGCCTCTTCTGACACATAGGCCTGGTGCGATAGTGATGCTCGGAAGCTGTTGTCTGATCTGGTGTTCCAGACGAACATGGTAGAGTCTGCAGCGACAGTCACAAGATTTGTCTGTCGGTCGTCGGGATCACCACTGCCATATACCACGAGATCAGTGATGCCTTCGGTGTGGCCCCAATCTCGAGCGAGCAGAGATCCATGCTCGCTATACAATCTCACAGATTTGTCGGCGCTACAGACAACAGCAATGCAGGGTATACCGTAGAGTGACGGGAGGTGCAGTAGTTTCGAAACCATCACAGATTCGCCGCCCTCGTTGTCCGCGCACTTGAATGTTTGCGCACACTGGCCGTCGCGCAAGTTATATCTGGCAATGCAACGATCGACAGCAGCAACAAGCAGACGATCGTCAGATGTGAGTGCGATCGCACAAGGCGACGATTTGAGCACAATGGTCCGGTCTATCGTGAAGACCATAGGTCGTGATGGATGCTCTGCTGAGAACAGGGCCTCCCTGACTACGACCGTCCGATCAGTAGAGAACGAGATCAGACGCTGTCCAAGACCATCAATGAGCACGCCTCCGACTGCTCCCGCATGTTCGTCCAAGGTCTGTAAGTGTTCGAAGTCTGTGTCCTTTCGAATGAATAGCTGCACTACTCGGTCTCGGCCAGCCGTAGCAACAAGCTCGTTACCATCGATCACTGCAACCGAAAGGTCTGAGATCTCTGCTGAATGAGCACGTAGTCGACGCAAACAAACTTGCGTGCTGATGTCTACGAGCATCAGTACACCGTGCTTGTCGCCCGCCACAAGGTAGGTGCCATCGCAGCTGGGCGCCACAACTTTGAGCTCGCCACCCGGTTGCGATATGTTCGAGATCTGGAGGCTCGACACTAGATCACCTTCAGCGTCCCAAAAATGCACAGTGCCGTCCGCTGAATAAGTTAAATACCTCGCGGTCGGTACGTCTTGCGGCTGTATCGTCCTGACGCCTAGGATAGCATCTTGATGCGCAGGAATCTGCACTGTACTGGTTCCATCTGCTGTCAGCAGACGTCGGACCGTGACCGCACGATCTGCTGTCAACTCGACGATGAGGTCCTTCAGCTCTGCTGTTGCTGTGATCGCATCAGAAGCATGACTTGGCGTACGCATCGGAGATAAGGTCTGCCGCCTAGAGCTTTGAACAAGATCAAAGGCTGACGCAATGTTTGCCAGTGGAATGAGCTTGCTCTGTCCTGCAGCACCAAGCACTTCCAGACTGTGTCCATTGCGTGTCCTGGCAGCGGTTATGTTGAAATCTGTTATGCCTACTAGAGAGATGTTCTGCGTCTTTCCAGCATCGTCCAAGACACATACTTCACCTAAGTCTGCACAGATTATAGCTTTCGTGGTCGACACAGCCAAAGCAGTGATAAAATTGCACTCAAGAAGCTCATTCAGCAAGCTATTCTTGCCGTGTAGCGTCTTGTGTTTGGGTGTGAATATGCTCCTGCCGAAGTCGCTTAGTCTCGAGCTGTCACGATGTCGAGGCGTGAGCAGATTGGAAGAGTCTGACATCTTCACATCGTGGTTATGAGCATCATCTGGCCGCCAGACTTTGACAAACCGCAAGCCAACGGTCAGCAGAGACCTGCCCATCCATGTTATGCAGTTGATCAATGTGGTCAATTTGTTGCTCGCGAAGAGATCTGCAGCTCCAGTACGATCATTGATGGTCCACACATAGAGGAAGCCATCGTTTACCGTGCCGAGCGAAGCGAGGTATTTCGAGTCCGGACTGAATCTCAAACAGTGCACACCGTACATGTGCTCGCACAGCGAAGCAACGGGTGTGTCTGAAGACCCCTCGGCTAGCGAGAATATCAATATGCGTGGTTTGTATCCTGTTTCTCCAACAGCGAGCCATTTGCCATTGGGGCTCAAGGCAACAGAAGTAGCAGCCTTTACACGGTCCTTCGCCGTCGAGTTCTTGCTATTGGGCGAGTCTGACCAGTCCCTACCATTGACGGAAGAAGAAAGAGGCGAGCCGAAGTTCGAAGACTCACGGAGGCTGCCAAGAGCGCGATGCTTTGGCGGCAATGGTGAGGGTGAAGCCGCCCAGGATGAGACACTATCTGCCACAGCGCCGGTAGCAGCAGGTCGTGCGCGGAAGAAGCGCTGTCTAATCTTCAAGTCTGCCTCATCTACAGTCGCTACGACGGCAGCTGCACCAGCTGTGTAGGAGAAGCATCGCGCAGAAGGAAGCGCATCGAAGCCATTTGAAGAGCTTGTTGTTGTGCCAACCACTTTTTTCAGTCTCAGGCCCGGCTCTTCCTGAGGCTTCCTGGTGGGTGATCGAGGACTGCCATTGTTGCTGCTAGTCTTGAAGAAGGGAGAGTTCGAGGGTGTCAGGCGTAGGCCCGAATGTGTCATGGTGCGCGTCGTCGTCGTATATACCAGGGAATCATTGGATGGTGCCACGCATGAGAGAAGAGCGTCATTGCTTGCGCATGTCGAGTGTCGTGAGTCGAGTATACTGGAATGTGATCTTCGATGCCAGTCGAGTCGCGTGTGTGCGCCTAGTGTTGAGGGATGAACGAGTGACTTGCATTCAGTCCTATCTCACACAGCTACTGCAGAGGCATCTGGTCGAGTGCGCAGTGAGTTGCCATGCTGGTTGAGATCTGATTCAGTTTTATGTCAACAAAAAACAGCGGGTAGCTCCAGCAAGGGTTGCTCAGCCATTGCCAGCAGCCACACTTGGATGCACCGTGCACAATCCGACAACCACCTCCTGCAGCTCTTCAGCCACAAAAAGACATCCTGTTCTGCACACACACACTCGCTGCATCCACGCGCGTATGGTCAGCATACTGCTCTGCTGTTTGGCACGAGCGCTCACGTCGAAGCAGCCATGATCTTGCCGATGACATGCGAAGAGGCTACTGTGTGAGGCACCGCGTCCAGTGCAAGAACACAAATACTTCAGCAAACAACCACCCTGAGCAGTCACCACCGCTCTGGAGATGAATTCAAATCAGGAGACAGCAGCATGTCGCTTTGATGGACCTACGGTCCCGGATGGAAGGAGATTCCAATCGAACTGCTGACTAGTCTAGGAACTCAATGCGGGCTATAGAGCCAAGAGGAACACTACACCCCCGCTTTGTTTCCCAGAGCGACGATCCCATTGCTAAACCATCGGTAGTCATGGTGGGGCTGGACCTGCGCAAGATGACGATGGACAGAGTGTTTCTGTAGCAAGATGATGGACGTTCTTCCAGTAGTTGAGGGTCGAGAAGGACATGGACGGCGATTGCAAGTGAGCCACAGCGACACATACTCTCGGCTTCTGGACATCACTCGTCTCAACATCGCACAAGTCACGCGATGCATCGCAGAGATGAGCACATCAGTTCTTGGTCTCGACTTTCCAAGCCATCCGCCTTTGAACCGCCAATCCTCGGCCAATATAGCTAGGACTGACTTCGATGCTGAGCATGATGCAAGCTCTGGAATCCACTACGCCGGTGACAGCATTCAGTATTTAACAGCTAGCCATCTCCTCCGCCGGGTCGTAATTGCATCAGTCTTTTGCTTTTCACGAAGCCGTCGTCTTTCCTTACTAATCGCTGGCAAAGCAAAGTATTTGCTTGTCACATCGAGCTCCCGATCTCGTTAAGATCTAGAGTGCAGCTCTACATCATCCTCCAAGCAACCACGACACAGCTACGTCCATAACACGCGGTCGCGATCTCTCAAAGACTACATCTTTACTGTGCATATCTTAAAGAGCTACAACCATGTCTGAGGGCGACGTTCAGCCTCCTAAGGCTGCGGCAGTACCAGAAGCTCACGAAGTGGACACTTTCCATGTGCCAAAGGCCTTCTTTGAGTGAGTCTTGATTGTGAGATTGTGGTAGAACTCCTTGCTGACAACCCACAGCAAGCACCCGAAGAAACCACATCTCGATGGCCTCGAGCACTACCAGCAGCTCTACAAGGAGTCAATCACGGAGCCAGAGAAGTTCTGGGGCAAGCAGGGTCATGAGCTACTTTCCTGGTCAAGACCATTCGACAAAGTTCACTCTGGCTCGCTCACAAACGGCGACAATGCCTGGTACCTGGGCGGTAAGCTCAACGCTTCATACAACTGTGTCGACCGGCACGCATTCAAAAACCCAGACAAGCCAGCCATCATCTACGAGGGAGACGAGAAGGAGAGCGGACGGACCATCACATACGGCGAGCTCTTACGGGATGTCTCCAAGCTGGCATGGACTCTCAAGCGTATGGGTGTGAAAAAAGGTGACACTGTTGCCCTTTACTTGCCTATGATTCCAGAGGCAGTCGTTGCGTTCCTGGCATGTTCGCGTATTGGTGCAATCCACTCAGTCGTCTTTGCTGGCTTCAGCTCCGACTCTCTTCGCGATCGTATCATCGACGCTCAGTCCAAGGTTGTCATCACTACCGATGAGGGCAAGCGAGGTGGAAAGCTCATTGGCACCAAGAAGATCGTTGACGAGGCGCTTAAGCAGTGCCCAGACGTCAGCCACTGTCTTGTATTCAAGCGTACTGGCGCTGAGGTTCCATTCAAGGAGGGTCGCGACTTCTGGTGGCATGAGGAAACCGACAAGTGGCCAGCATACATCGCACCAGAGCCAATGGACTCTGAGGACCCTCTCTTCCTGCTCTACACATCAGGCTCTACTGGTAAACCAAAGGGTGTTATGCACACCACTGCGGGATACCTGGTTGGTGCTGCGGCAACCGGCAAGTACGTCTTCGATTTGCACGACTCAGACACGTTCTTCTGTGGTGGTGATGTTGGTTGGATCACTGGACACACTTATGTTGTTTATGCACCACTGCTGCTCGGTGTCGCTACCATCGTCTTCGAGGGCACTCCAGCATATCCAGACTTTGGCCGCTACTGGGATGTGTGCGAGAAATACAACGTCACTCAGTTCTACGTTGCTCCAACAGCTCTTCGTCTGCTGAAACGAGCTGGAGATCAGCACGTCAAGCACCAGATGAAGAACCTCCGTGTGTTGGGCTCTGTTGGTGAGCCAATTGCAGCAGAAGTGTGGAAGTGGTACTTTGAGATTGTTGGAAAGGAAGAGGCACACATCGTTGACGTGAGTAACCGACAGAGGAGTGATTAGGATCCCGGCTAACTGTTGCTATAGACTTACTGGCAAACTGAGACTGGCTCTCACGTTATCACACCACTCGCCGGTGTTACACCTACCAAGCCAGGTTCCGCATCGCTCCCATTCTTTGGCATTGAACCTGCCATCATTGATCCAGTATCTGGAGAAGAGCTGCATGGCAACGATGTAGAGGGTGTGTTGGCGTTCAAGCAGGCATGGCCATCAATGGCACGCACAGTCTGGGGTGCACACAAGAGATATATGGACACATACCTCAACCTCTACAAGGGATATTACTTCACAGGAGACGGAGCAGCAAGAGATCACGAAGGATACTACTGGATCCGAGGTCGTGTCGACGATGTCGTCAACGTCTCCGGCCACAGACTGTCCACAGCGGAGATTGAGGCAGCACTCATCGAGCACCACGCAGTGGCAGAGGCAGCAGTTGTTGGTGTCGCTGATGAGCTCACTGGACAAGCTGTCAATGCTTTCGTATCGATCAAGGATGGCAATGAGATCAACGACGCACTGAAGAAAGATCTGATCATGCAAGTGCGCAAGAGCATCGGACCGTTCGCAGCACCAAAGGCTATCCACTGTGTTGTAGATCTGCCCAAGACACGATCTGGCAAGATCATGCGCCGTATTCTGCGGAAGATCTTGGCAGGCGAGGAGGACCAGCTCGGCGACACATCGACTCTCTCAGACCCAAGCGTCGTAGACAAGATCATCCAGACTGTCCACGAAGCCAAGGGCAAGAAATAAGTCGATCGGCTTCTCTAGGAGCTTCACGATTAGGTTGAGTAGAACTGATCAAACAAGCATCTTCTAGCAGTGTATTCTTCCGCCACCATATGTCATCTGTTTGATGCCGAGATGCACACGCAATGTAGCCGCCCTTCCAAGCCCTTGGCATTGTGGTAATCGATTGTTTGTCTGCTCCAAAGAGTGATGCCGAAGGGCCATCGGACTTCTAGACAAAGGTTCGGAAGAAAGGGCGAACCTCATGCCCAATTGTGGGTTGATGGCCCTGCATAAACGCAATACAAAAGAGATTGATCTGCAGCGTAGAAAGATAGCTCGTGGTGGACATGCACACCCAGTACGAGGGCTGCCGCTTGGCTCAGCCACCGCCTACCAACACGCTCTACTACTCGCTAGTCTCCATTAGCAGGGCTGGACAGTGCTATATACACTTTCCTGCACCCATCTGCGTCTTACATACTATTCCTTACTCTCAATCCTTAGACATCTGCTTGTTCTTCGCATATCCATTCTTGGCGGCTCTTCGTCAAGATTGCTCGGTCATTTGTTTGCGTCTTTGGGCGGGCCGCGAAGCTCATTTCACACGTGGTTGTTCTTTCCTTGCGGCGTGGCTCGAGGCCATCGCTACGGCGTGTCAAGTGACACTGCTACCCTGCCTGCTGATCGACATTGCCCTCTGAAGCACTCATGCCAGCAATGCCTTTGCTACGACCCACACTCCTTTCGCTGGTAGTGTCCATCCTGTCAACTTCACAGCTCGTCGAGTCGAGTTCGACGATAAGAAACCCGATCGGAGCCATAACAACCGTACAAAATGCGACGATACACACGTATAACCACTACGTGACGGCACTGTCAGATTTCAAGCTCTCATTTACGATACAGAACGAAGTCAACGTAAAGTTCCATCTGGAGCCCAACCATGATATTCTGGCCGAGGACGCAGTCATTTCATATCTAGCGCCGGATGGCAGTATAACCCATGAAGAGGAGGTAGATCGTTTACGACACAAGATCTACAAAGGGAGTGCATGGGTACAGAAAGTAGGCGCCGAAGAGGATCATTGGAGGAGAGTAGGCTGGGCGAGGATAAATGTCATCGAGGACGGCAGGACACCACTGTTCGAAGGCGCGTTCTCTATGGACCACGACAGCCATCATATCCAGACCCCGTCGAACTACGCTAGCACGAGACATTCGGACGACCCGGTGTACGTACCTGCGCATGACACCTCCCGCGAGCTGGTCTTGTGGCGAGACTCAGATATCCGCCCTGATCGATGGCAACACACCGAGCTCAAACGCTCCGCCGAGCCGATCGCTGAGTGCCAGGCTGACCAGCTTGACTTCAACATGCAGCCTGACCATCCGGTCTATGTTGCTATGCGAAGACGAGATGAGACAATGGGCTATATGGACTTCAACCACTTGTTTGGTAAGCGCCAGACTGATACCACGACCTCAGGCAACGGCGCTGGCGTGAACCTTGTCAGCACGATTGGTCAGTCTTCAGGATGTCCAAACACGAGGAAAGTCGCTTTGGTCGGCGTGGCGACTGACTGCACATACACTGGTGCCTTTAGCTCTCAGCAGGACGCACGGGAGAATGTCATCTCACAGATGAACCAGGCATCCGAGGTCTGGGAGAGCGCATTCAACATCTCCCTTGGTCTGCAGAAGCTGGTCATTTCGGACGCTTCTTGTCCAGGAACGCCTGCAACCGCCACGCAGTGGAACCAGGCATGCAGCAGCAATGTCGACATCACTGCACGGCTCAATCTGTTCTCAGGTTGGCGAGGCTCTCAGAACGACAACAATAGCCACTGGACACTGCTCTCAACCTGCAACACTGGTGCTGCTGTTGGTCTTGCATGGCTGGGTCAAGCATGTGTGCAGCAGTCCTTCACAAATAACGGATCGTCGACTGGCAATGGTCAGAGCAGTGGTAGTCAGACGGTCTCGGGCGCCAATGTGGTCGTACGCACTGGCGGCGCTTCGGAATGGCAGATCATCGCACACGAGACAGGCCATACCTTCGGCGCTGTACACGATTGTGTCGATTCAACCTGTTCTGACGGCCAAACAGTCCAGTCTCAACAATGCTGTCCCCTCAGTGCAAGCACTTGTCCTGCAGGCGGCAAATATATCATGAATCCATCCACAAGCTCAGGCATCAATACCTTCTCGCCATGCTCCATTGGCAATATATGCAGCGCAATAGGCCGCAACAGCGTCAAGACAAGCTGTCTGAGCAACAACAAGCAGGTTACCACTATCAGTGGTCAGCAATGTGGCAATGGCATCGTCGAGAATGGCGAAGACTGCGATTGTGGTGGCACCACAGGGTGCGGCAGTAACAAGTGTTGCAACCCTACCACTTGCAAGTTCATCAACAATGCCGTTTGTGACGACTCCAACGAAGACTGCTGCCGCGGCTGCCAGTACGCTTCGAACAGCACTGTCTGCCGTGCAAGCACTGGTGTTTGTGACCCACAAGAGACCTGCACTGGCTCATCACCTACCTGTCCAGCAGACAAGACCTCTCCAGACGGCGACTCCTGTGGTAATGGTCTACAATGCGCATCCGGACACTGCACGAGCCGCGATCAGCAGTGCAAGTCTGTGATGGGCAATTATAACCAGGGCAACGACACGACCGCATGCAACTCCGATAGCTGTGTGATCTCCTGCTCCAGCCCGGAGTTTGGCCAAAACCTCTGCTACAGCATCCAGCAAAACTTTCTCGATGGCACACCTTGCTCAGGCGATGGAAAGTGTCAAAATGGTCAATGCCAAGGCACCACGCCGGGCGGCCAGATCACCAGCTGGGTTAATGACCACAAGGCTATTGTCATTGGTGTCTGCTCTGGCGTTGGAGCCCTCCTACTCCTAGCAGTCGCATGCTGCATTATAAGCTGTTGTCGCAAACGTGGCAGGACACCGAAGAATAAGGCTGTTGCGACTCCCTCACCACCACGAACTGGCGCATGGCAAGGCTGGAATGCTGCGTCTCAACCACAGATGTCGCAGCCAGGTTATTCCAACCCTCAGCACCCATCACAAGGATGGTTTTCCAATGCTACCAATAACGTACCGCCACCTCCAGCACCTACATACAATGCACCCATGAGATATGCATAGACGGAGATCTCTTGCAAATGCCAACAAATGACGATCGATATGATTCACGACTTAGCATATCCTGGCGTTGGATAAAGCGGCTCACAGGGCCATGCACATACCATTTGACATAGTCTTACATAGTATCAAGGCCCTTGCCGTACTCGAGCAGCATTCTCGTCCACTGCAGCGTCCAGCGCACCAAAGCCATAGCTGGCCTTCTTTCGGCGTCCTTTCCTGTCTCCATACTGCTCGTCGAACTTCCTGATAGCGTTCAGACTGCTCATATCTTCGCTTATACTCGCGCTGATCTCTTGCAAGCCTTTGTCGAAGTGTCTCTGGTATAATGTGCGCTTCTCAGGCAGGGCGAAGTCCTCATCTTCGGCATGCTTGGCGGCCAAGGCATTCTCCTCTCGTACTGCTGCAAGAGCAGCTGCGACACACAGATTCTTCAGATCCGAGCCAGAGTATAACGGTGTTTGTGCCGCTAGCTTTGGAAGTGCCACTGCAGGATCTAGGTCTTCATCTCGAAGATGTATGCCCAAGATGTCCTCCCTATCTTTGGCAACCGGCAAGTCAACTAGGAGTCTTCGGGGTAGACGCCTCAGCACTGCGTCATCCACGTCGAAAGGTCGATTCGTAGCAACCATGATAAATACCTTATGGTCGTCCATGCCGTCCCATTCCCTCAGGAATTGATTGATCAGCTCGCGATGAGTCGATCGATTACTGGCGCTGTTTCTTGTGCCAAACAGAGCATCCGCCTCGTCAATAAATACCACACATGGGCTAAGCTTCTTTGCGAGCGTAAAGACAGCTCGTACCATCTTCTCGCCTTCTCCCACGTACTTCTCGTAGACCTGTGCGCCACTGACCTCTAGAACTGTGGCTTTCGACTCCTTCGCTACAGCCTTTGCAAGCAGAGTCTTGCCAGTACCAGGCGGTCCGTACAGCATGAGGCCAGACAGGTTATCCTTTGCGAGGATACCATATTTGAAGGCATCCGGTCGCAGTAGAGACAGGGACGTCAGCGTCTTCAACGCCTCAATGGTGTCTGGTGCAACATGCACATCGTCAAACCCTGTCTTGATGTTCTGTGAGTCCACTACGCCGCCGAGCAGTCGAGCTTCGTGGGAATTGCAATTTTGCTTGATCTTCTCAATCCGTTCACGACCAGTCTTGCCGGGTTTGTCAGTGTCCAAGTTCGAAGTGCCAAATCGTGCGCGTATACGACTGCCTAGTGCTGTGGCCTTCAAGAGGGTGAGATGCTCAGAGTAACTCAAGATGCTCGCTGCCAACTCTATGTGGAATGCGTTGACAGCTTCTGATCGTGTATACGTCCTTGCCAGACCGATCGCGGTAAGTACAAGGCGGTGCACAACCTCTTGAGAGAGTGCTCGTTCTCCGAGTAAGCGTATATCCTTTGAGAACGCCGGGTCCTGTATGATGGTATCAATCTCCTCGGATCCTTGATCAGGCTGCAGTCGCCTCAACATGCTGCCGATATGACGCACGTTGATCTCCTTGATGCGATGATAGCCATGTCCAGCAGTACGCACTGCGGGCATGTCGTTCTTGTCTGCTAGACTTTCGGCAAGATTCGGTACAACGCAAGAGATGAATGGTGAGTCCTCAATGTTGGCTGCAGTTCGGTCGATAGTTGTGCTGCTGCCAATGATCATGACCTGCTCACCCAATCGTCGACGCTTCTGAACGACTTTCGCCAGCCGTGTGATAATAACTTCGCCCAATTTGGAACGGCAGATGTCGTTGAGATCCTTGACATGTATGATGGTTCTGGGTTGTTGTGCATCGTTAGGATGTATAGTCGGCGATTGGCTCTGGTTCTGGAGTCTTACAGCGTGCTGCTTACCCAAGCTCCATGCAATGTTTGCAAGATCTAATGGAATAGTACTCGGAGCACCAGCCACCGAACGAGTGGTTGACTCAGCGTCACACTTTGTCTGCGGCGCATCGACCAGCTGCTCCAACACCGCCGAAAGCCTGGCATCGTCCCACTGCACATAGTCTGATTCTTGGCGGTCTTTCTTCCGGCGAGAACCATTCCGGCCAGACATTGCACCCGCAGGAATTGCAAAGCTGAATGCGACCGGTATCCGGCTCAGACCTCGTTCAAGGTTACCAAAATTGGACTTGAGCAGATCCTGCACAGACTTTATCTTCTGTCCATGCGAGTTGGTCTCCGGCTCATCGGATTCATCCTCATTGTCCTCATCCTCCTCTTCCTCTTCTTCATCGTTCTCTTCTTCCTCGAATGGATCTTGTGACGACACTGTCGCAGAAGCTGTCGCTGCTATGGCATCCACCGATGACTGTCCGTCGAATACTTCGTGGGCAAGGGTCGAGAATGTGCCAGGAGAGTCGTTACCTTGGCCGACGTACTCCTCTGTCAGGTCTGAAAAGTCGTTCGCGTCGATCCGGACCACGTCTGCACCGACTGTGTCCGCCAGCTTGTCGACATAGCTATCCATATACGCATGTCCATGTGGGTCTGCAAATTGTATTGCGAGTTCGGACTTCGAGCCTGCAAACACTGGCAGATTCTGGCCTGCAAGTGAGTAGGTAGCATTGACGATAGCTTCGACCTCAAGATTAGCAGCCATTGGTGCATTGAGGCGACCAAATGTGTTAGCATCGCGCTCAACTATGTCGTTCTTGGCTGGCTTTCCTTCATCACCGGTCTTCCCTTCCGTGCTCTCAACCAGTTGTGAGGCCACGTCTGAAGAGCAGGACATGGTGAATAATGTTTTGCCGGACTTTTCATCAACGCATTCCAGAGTCCGTAGCTCGCCATCTTTCTGTGTGTTCCCGGCTCTTTCCACGAGAACCACATTGCGTCTCAGAAACCATGCTGGCAATGCAGGAGGTTTTGGAATGTCAACAGGCTTCCGCCTGAGTGTCCTCCGAAAGGCAGTCCTACGGCCATCTCCACTCTCCACAGCATCTTCTGAGATGTCCTGCTCTTTGGCTGCTATTGATTTGCTGCTGAGTTCATGTCGCTGAGTCTTGTCGCGATCCTCAGGCCTTGAGTCGGATGCTCGTTGTAATGCGGAATTGCTGAAGCGTTGGATGCGCGTCTTCGATACACGTGTACAGAGACGCCCGCTATGGCGAAGAACAGCTTGCATCGAGCAATGTATGTTGGGGAGAAGTGGTTAGTGAGGTTGAGGATAAAGCTGCAGTATAATTCTTAGTGTTACCTGCGTCAACGTCAACAGCGCGGCTGTGTTGCCGCGTCGCTACACCTATCGCCAATGTACTGATACCAACCAGACGAGGTCATCCTCGACCTAGCACGAGACCGTGCTCACATTGACATTGACGAGAATAACAAGATGGCAGCATGGCAGGACCACAAGCTCACGCTCAATCTCCGAAAGGAGTTGTTCGTAGAGACTGATTTCTCGGCAACCTTGTGTGAATGCACAATCAAGACTCCAAAGTCTTCTTCACGTGTCATGGGGCAGATCTAATATGGACGAAAGAGCCCAAGCCAGTCTCATCACTCAGTCGACTTCATGGACACAGCAGGAGCCGTCAAAGCTGTCAGCTTGGCGAGAGCTTGTCGACGACCAGCCTTTAGCACAACTCGACGGTGGCATGGATCTCAACTAGCCGTGCCTTGCACTGCGCCCAAGGCAGGCCGAACTCTTGGAACCCAGCATGTCTGGAAGAAGGGTATCCATCCGAACAAGTCTATCCAACGTGCGTCTGCGTCGACTTGCGTTCGAGATGCAGCTATCGCGATGCTCTCCATACATGCGATGCTCAAAGCGATCACAATCTCGCGTTTGCATTGTGTGAACATACATCAAGGTTCCCACGCAGCGCCGTTGACCTTTCGTTCAGTTGAGTGTTGTCTCGTCAAGGAGGCGTCCTCTCTCCGTCTCGGCCCCCAAACTGCTGGCTGTTGAGTCAGAAGTCCACTAACCTCGAACAAGCACCGCCTTCGAACAGCTGCATGTCGTCGTACTTGATAAGACGTATGGAAACTTATCATTTCAGGGAAGTAGCTGAATGATTTAGTCACTAGAAACTGGCACGAGGCATACGTCTTGTGTCCTTCCCTTTTGCTCGCCTCTTGTTCGATTCTCTTGCGCTGCTGGTGTAAAGCTGTACCTTTTGAGTCATCGGTGGCTGTGCCATTCTTCTTCTTGATATTGCCATCCGGCAACCTGCCTCACAGGGAAGTAGCTGAATACACCTTTTGGATTCGACTGGTCATTCTTGATCGGTCGCTTCCCTTTTGCTGGACAGCCTTCGGTTCGAGTCTCGATGGATGTAACGCTTTCATACCCTAGGATGATATGTTCAGAAGCGTGCGTTACACGGAGCTAACTTTTGATAACACGAGAGTACTCGGCTATGTCCATTGTGTCACATCGTTAGTGCACAGCGTGAGCAACGTTCTCTGCAACGCAACAACGATGCATGGACATCCGCGTGCAATAGATGAGACGGATGTTCTGGGCGGTGAGCTTGGCATATTCTGCCGCTATGCTTGGCACGAGTGTACTGGGACGCCATGCTCACAATAGATACATATTGCAGGCAATCAACTCTCCAACAACGTGGACGTTACGATTGTCCAACGACGCGCCCATCGCGACGAACAGAATGAGATAAGTCCAGTATGATAAATGCTGTGCTTGTTTTCAACAACAATGGACAACCACGTCTAACCAAGTTCTATACTCAGCTGGTAAAGTGATGACATTGCACTTGAGCAATTACTGAACTGGTTCAGGACACAGCAGTGCAGCAGCGCCTGATTTCCGAGATCTACGCACTTGTCTCGGCTCGACCGGCGAGCGCATGCAATTTCCTACCATTGCCACCACTCCTGGCGCCTTCAACTTCCTCCACTGGAGCACAGATCGAGTCGAATGATGCACCTTCATTGGTAACATACCGTTCTTACGCTACGCTACACTTCATCATGATCTCGACAGCGACAGAGTCTCCTCTGGCACTTCTCGATCTGATCCACGTCTACGTCGAGTCCCTCGATTATCTGTTTGAGGACGTTTGCGAGCTGGATCTAATATTCAACTTCGAAGTGTTGCATGCCGTCCTGGCAGAGATGATTGTAGGTGGTGTCGTCGTTGAGACGAGTCGAGACAAAGTCGTCGAGGGCGTCAGAGCACAGGGCAAGGTGGCCAAAAGACCTGTCAACGAACGCAGAGCGCCACTTGGAGGAGGGCTATGGGCACGTTAGGTCTCGTCTGAGCGCCAGCAGTGTTTGATGCTTAGATCCTTGGACATCAGACACGATGGAACTACGATGGTGCTCAGTGTCATTGGCACAGCTTTGTCGAATTACCCTCCTCATCTTGAGCTGTCCAATGGACACAATCACCATGGACAGCGTCAGTACGGTTCTTGAGCACTGTGTAGATTAGTCATATTGTGCATACAGACCGCAGTAGTTCACGCGGGAGTACCCTGCGGCCCGGTTGCTGCATGCTTACTAGCTCTGTTTACGCTTCACTACGTATGATCGACCTCAACTGCCATCGCGTGACCATATTGATGGCCTCCCCATCCGCATAATCACCTCAAGGACTTCGGTCGCATCAATAATAAGCAGCAAATATGGTCTCAACCAGAGGCGGCGCCAAGACTGGGCCAGCCGATGGGAATGTCGCACCAGAAGCTGACGCAACAATGCGCAAGAGATCAGTACGCAAAACCACAGCTCCTTCAACGACCACATCCACACAGATATCGTCAACGGCAGCAGCATCGTCACAAAGCTCGATTAGATCGCGTTCAACAAGAGTCACGACGGCTACGACTTCGTCACAGATCACAGCTTCACAATCGACGACTCGGTCGAAGAAGAATGACTCTATGGATGCAGCCTCGCAACATAGCTCGAGTACAGTAGCTAAGCCATCAACAAGAGTACGATCAAAGAAAGGACATGAAACACCTTTGGAAGCGGACAGCGCGCCTTCACAAGAGCAGAAGACGACACGGAGAACAAGAGCTAACACACAAACAACGAGTCAAGATGCAAACATACCACTAAGCGAGCAGTCAACCTTATCGAAAGCTAAGAGCACAGTCAAACGCTCTCGGACGACAAAAACGACAAGCCAGGCACTATCACCGAAGAAGACTACACAGATGTCTAACAAACTTACGCGGACAGCGTCAGGTACTGGTGCCAAGAAGAAGACCGCGACAGAGAGCGTTCAGCGCGCAATGGTCCGAACAACTCGTGGCAAACCAAAGAAAGACTCTGACGAGAACGCGGAACATGAAACCATAGACGATGCACAAGAAGAGCCTGCGGTCACACACACACCACCAAGATCTAGACGGGTAGTACGACCACTGAAGAACCAAGAACCATCACCAGATAGCTCAATGAGCACAAGATCTACAACGCCTTCCGACTCGTCCATGTTCCAGTTCTCCCAGCCAAAAGACTATGTTGAGGACAAGGCAGATGCAGCTCAGCTCGACGAAGAGAGTGAAGTCGACTCAGTCGACGAAGACGAACCGAAGGCGGCACTGTGGGGTCTTTCCGATGATGAGCTCGCAGGGCCGACAACTCCGATGCGCCGTACGGTTTCACAAGCAGCCACTGTAGATCATGCTCAAAACCACGCAGAGCATGCACTAGACCCGCCAGAACCACGATCGCAAGCGCAGGAAGACAACAGCATACAGCATGCCGACGTGTCAGAGCCGGTCGAAGAGTCAATCGTTGTGTTCGACGATCTGTCAATGCTTGATGCTGCGGGTCCCATCGAGGATCTAGTAGTCATACCTGCAAGTTTTAAGCAGGTAGCACCAAGCCACACTCCTGCAGAGCAGAGCATCGTGCCTGACTCTTTTGCACAAGATGATAGGCACCTTCTGCCAATTGCTGACACCGCACAATCACAAATAGAGCAGGACCCTCCTCAACTCGCTACCTCTGCACCACAAGCGTTCGGAGACACCATCGATGCAGATGAGACCGTCCTCATCGAAGAAGACATTGACGTCGATATGATGAGCTCACCTCAATCGTCAAGCTCCGCCCATAGTGTGATCGTCACCCGTCAGGACAACCCTGACAACGACGCCGGAGATTTCGACGATGATTATACACCACTGACTGTCACAGCTAAGACTCCACGCCCTCAAACAATCAATTGGAACAGCATACAGCCGAACACCGTGGTCCGAGCAAACCTTCAGATGCCTATATCGCCACAGGTCGATGAGAGCCAGCTTGGAGTCATGCCTGACGTTGTCCTTAGCTCTCCGACCAAGCAGGAGATAATCGCACGGGTCGAGCGGGACGCAGACGAAGTCGAGGATGACGTTGAATTTACGGAGTTCGTGGCACTACAACAGGTGGACGAAGGTTCTGAAGCTGCGCCAACGGCGGCACAAGATACTGTTGCAGAAGAGGCTTCACCGAAAGTCGGTCAATCTCCACGACCTGCATCTAGACATACGTCGCATGGTCCAGATTCGCAACAGTCAGCATCTGTGGACACATCGTCTGAGAGCCAGGGAAGCTCGGCAGCGAGCAGGAATGTACCATGCCACACTACATGCTACCAACTATTGCATTTGAAGCTCGACGCAACAGTATTCCAGATGGCGGTGCACACGCAACGAGTAGACCCAACTCACGACCGAGCACATCAGACGGTGCCGATCTGCGCTCTGCTCGTCCTTTCGAAGAGCCGTGGTGGACGAAGGCTCGACATATTTCGAGACCAACCACACCAGCTGATGCGAATATTCGACAAACCTCGACACCAACCACACCGGCTGATGCGAATAGTGCTCGCAGAAGCTTGGCACCATTCACGACTTCGACGCCGAAGACACGAGCATCCGTCATCGCCGCCACAGCTCAAGACAAGACTACTCGCGATATCGACCTGCGGCTTTCTCGTCGGCTAGCAGCTCATGCAAACACTGTCGCGGCTGCAACAAGATATAAAGACTTCTATCCGAACAAGTCAGCCACTGTGTCTAAAGCTCACGGACAGCTTCGCAGGTTTCTTGACAATGCAGCTACTCCTGCGAAACCTCAGACACCAATGAGGACACCCTTAAGGGCTATCATGACAACTCCGCGATTCAGCGCAATGACACCTCACCCATCGATGCCGTTGCGAGGTGTTGTAGCCATCGTAGAGGTATATACCCTAGAGGGCGCCTCAGCATCTGCTCCGTTCGTCGCTCTTCTCCACCGACTTGGTGCGAAGACAACCAAGATCTGGGGCGATCGCGTTACCCATGTGGTCTTCAAAGATGGTCCACCGACCACACTGCAGAGAGTCTCCCTTCACAACAAGAGCGTGGACCAAAATGGTACAGGTACACGAATCCACTGCGTAAACAGTCGTTGGGTTTCAGACTGCGACTCACAGGGTACCCGTGTATCGGAGACTGGAGAAGCATACATCGTCAGCGCTGCTGAACCACCAATCAGCGCGAAAAGAAAGCGCAAGTCGATGGAGCCAAGTACTGTATTCAATGTCGATGGCAGCCTGGTGCTTAGCCGCAAGAACAGTTGGGGACGTACTGCGTCTGGTCGATTTCTCGGCTCTCCGATGCCATCGGATTCACCTGCGGAGACACTCAAGCATTCGCAAACACTGTCAGAATCCCTGCGCAAGCTGGGCGCCGCCAGAGACTCGTCTGCTTCGCCAGCGACACCAGCATGGATTGCTGCACCGAACCAGCTCGTCCAAGCCACTGCTCCTCTGAAGCGAGTTCGTAGACTCGAACCAGCCGGTCTTGATAGACTCAAGGCTCGCAGAAGGACGATGTGGAATAACGAATAGATGTAACATAGCAAAGGCGTTTGGAAAGGGACGATACCATGGAGCATTACCTTGTACAATAAGTTGCGTGAACGATGCACAACACATACTTCAGCCGCAGTGCGTAATCATCCTTATTGTCATCAAACGACTCAGTCGCGGTCGCTACTAGTGATGAACGACTTCTTCAGGCAGATGCTGATACCCAGGCAGTCATAGCCTTGACGGCGTCTGCGTCATGCGCTCGCAGAAGTTCAGTAGCCTTCGTCTTGGACACATCTAGATGCTCGACCTGAATAGACGTTTAGGGGATGTTCAGTGCTTCTGAAGACACAACTCACCAGCAATGTCACATCTGCTTGATCTACCTTGACAAGTTTCTTTGGCTCCTCTTTCTTGGTCTCTGTAGGTTTGCTAGTCTTTGTCTTACCGACTCCTAGTCGGCTCATAGCATCGTTCAATGCCTTGATGTCAAGCTCTTTCTTATTGGCGCCATCGTCATCGCCCTTAGCATCCAGTGAGGACAATGCTTGCGCAGCTTTGCGGTCTTCTGCATTCGCGGGTAGAACATCCGGAGGATCTGCGCCTTCCTGAACGTTCGGAGGCTGTGGCTCGGTCATTGCTCGATTATCCAGTCAATACTGTATCGTGTAAGACTGATGTAGAGAAGGAGAGAGGTGATTGTAGAAGAGCTGCTGTTGGTAGCGGCTAAGCGCCAAGCCCTGACAGAGCCTCAATGCCGTGTTCAGCACTCCGCCTGAACCTCATCTTCCGCTCGTGCTACCTTTTCAGCTCGCAAGACTCATAATTCGTTTGGAAAGGTGAATCAACGCTCTGAAGAATAAGTGCAAAGCATGTCTTGTTCGCAGAACACACTGCTTGTCATCGAGGCTAGACACGCCGTCACACAGCAGAAGCAACCGCAGTCCAATAAGCCGCGTCGAAAAGACTATGCGCCTGGAGTTTCTCGAACTCTCTCGGGGCGGCCACACAGTACCGCAGTGCTGCGTATCTTACCAGCCGACCATTGAGATACTGCTCAATTGACACCATACTGCATTCCAGCTCGGCACCCATGACTTGTGGCGATCGATCTTGTCCTGCTTGATCAAGATCATAAACGTGTGTAGCAGGCGATGTCGAAGGCCTGTGCAGGTCCCGACAGTATCAAAGAATCCTCACATTATTGCTCGACTTGCAAGTATGGCCGATTGCCAGGCTAGCAGTGACTTCTACCCTCGTTGCCGCCGAAATGCATTCACGGCTGGCCAACAGCACAGTGACAATCTTCACAACTGGAGAGCCACAACCCTCTTCTGAGATTACTCACCCTGATCTGCGCAGTGCTCTTGTATCAAGCATCACGCATCACGAACATCATCGACAACGACGATCGAAACGACCTCACTTCCAGAGGGTACACATCATCCCTAAACATTTACACTACATTGGCCCGTGACGAACAGCAGTCATGTCTGAAACCACTAATTTCTGCGAGGATCACTTCACGACCGAGTCTAACAAGCAAAACTATGCTCAGATGGTGGCCGAGATTGGCTGGCCATTGCTGAGACTTGTCATTGCGATTGTTGTCATTCGCACTGTCTACGTCGAATGGCAGCTGAGGTGCCAAACGAGGGAGCTGGTATACTATGTATTTTATCTTCTACTGGCCATGACGACCGTTTCCAGCTGGAGGAGCGAACTGTTCTCCGAAATATATCATGGAGCTATCGTAAGTGAACGTTGCTGATGTTGGCACCACTAACCATTAACAGACTTATTCATCATCAATGAAGAAGCTCATTGTCCTATGGCTACTTTATCTCACCATCAACATTCTCACTGACGCCATCTGGGTCAGACTTCGCCTGATCAAGGCACTGCCGGACACAGCAACTAGCCATGGCGGAGGACATGGTGGAATTGCTCCATCACTATCACCGCTCTTGTTGAGTGCATTCGTGGTGACGTTGAAATTGGTGGCTCGCTTACAAGAGACGATCGAGCGTGTCGATTGAACGGCGGTCCACGACAAAGACAGGACCCATCAATCAGCAGATGTTATGAAGCAGACTTCATGGTAGACCCGCTCGCTGCCCAGATACACACGATCAATAGCCTGACTGTCCACCTAGCCTAAGTCGCTTCGAACGCCGTTCGTGCTGTCTCTTGATCTGAGATCCATGATGCCCTCACCACGATCCATATGCTCGTCCTTACGAGCCATTCTTTCTTTGGCTATCTGCCACAAGAAAAGCTAACTCAAGCGCCTGCTTTTCATTCAATCGAGGGTCGCAGAATGTCTCGTAACGCTCATCCAAGTCTGTATCCTGGAGACCTTGACTACCTCCCGTGCACTCAGTCACATCATCGCCAGTAAGCTCGAGATGGACGCCTCCCAGGTACGATCCAAGCTCCTGATGTATTCTGAGCGCAGACGATAGCTCCGAGAAGATGGACGCAAATGATCTCGTCTTGACACCAGTTTCTGTCGATCTAGTGTTGCCGTGCATGGGATCACACTGCCACACTACTTTGTGCTTTGTGCTTCGGACAGCCTCAATGTGCTTCGGGAGAAGCTCGTCCACTTTGCCGGCGCCATACCGTGTGATCAAGGTGACTTTGCCGACTTCATGACGAGGGTCGACAAGGTCGAGTAGCTGGATGAGGCTATCATTCGATGTCGTTGGACCAACCTTGATGCCGATTGGGTTCTCGATTCCTCTCATATACTCCACATGAGCATGATCTGGTTGTCTTGTGCGATCGCCAATCCATAAGAAGTGTGCACCCGTGTTGTAGTAACCATTGTTCTCCCGCTCGGTGATCGTGCTGTCTATCAGCGCACCGCCTGTCAACGAAGATACCTCAAGTGATCTCTTCTCCGAAGGTCGATTGCTTGGGTGCTTCAACTTGCGGGTCAGTGCTTCCTCGTACTCTAGTAGGAGGGCCTCGTGGCTTGTAAATAGATCCACCGTCTGCAGCTGGCCAGCAGTATCTGCGCCGACAGTCTTCATAAACCGAAGGGACTCTCGGATGCTACCGACGATGTAGGTGTACTTCGACTGCAACTCTCGATCCTTGACATGTCCCAGTCCCCAATCGAGTGGATTGTGGAGGTCAGCTATGCCAGAGCCAATTTGTGCCCGCACGTAGTTAAGTGTTGCTGCCGAATGAAAATATGCTTGAACAAGTCGATCAGGGTCGATCTGTCTCGCCTCGGGCGCAAAGCCATTGAGGATATCACCACGAAAGCTAGGTACTTGCTTGCCTTCAACGACCTCCACTGGTGAGCTCCGAGGCTTTGCGTACTGTCCAGCCATTCGTGCAATGCGGACTACAGGCTTGTTGCCACCCCAGATCAGTACGAGGGACATCTGTAGTAGTAGCTTGATCTTTGAGTCGATCTTGTCGTCGTGGCAATAGTCAAAGAGCTCAGCACAGTCGCCTCCTTGAAGCAGAAAGGCACGTCCTTCAGCAACTTCTGCCAAGGATCGTCGTAGCCGCCAAATCTCGGATGGCGTGACAATAGGCGGAAGGTGTCGAAGCTTCGATGTTGCTCTATCGACTGCTACCTGGTCTTCGTACTCTACCGGCTGCTTGATGGGCTTCGAACGCCATGTTGAAGCTGTCCATTGCTCGCTGGTAGCGGCAGCCATGCTGCGTACGATTGCGTATAACGCTGCACCTTTTCGCCAATGCAGACCACTCACGGACAGCTGGTACAAGATCGTGCTGTTCAGATCATTGAACGCAACGGGTAGAACGTACAAGCTAGATGGCAATATGCACGCGTTGTCGAGGTCGAGCAGCATGAAACTTCAATTTCGTGTAGCCAATGCTGACTAATCGTCAAACACGACGAGGTGGTAGCCCTCTCAGCGACGAGTGACCGCGCAGTTCCATTAAGTTGAGGAGTATCAGGTGGTCGTGAACTGATAAGATCCGCCGTCCTGACGGTGACGACCACGTTCAATGGGAAGACACAAACACACGCGACCAGGGATGTTGATATGATCAGGCACAGATGTTCCTGCCTCAGGCTTTCACTACGACAGCACTCAGGCACGGCCATCTTCTTAGTCACTACCCTTTCATAACAACAGCCACAGTCCCAAGCACACAATGTCTGGACAGCATACGAAGTCAGTAACATTCGCGCTAGCCGCGTAGTTCTCACTAATGCCCGGCAGCGCATGGCAGACTGCTCGTCCTAGACAGTCCCAATCGACATCACGATCAGGCAATGGCTCACCACAACCTTCGTTGCTAGCACAACCCTCTCGTCAAGGTGGATCGACACCAGCAAACAACGTCTGGACACAACGCGGCAATCAAAACACTGAAAGAGCTCGTGCTGCGAGTCCTGCACCAGGCAATGCTGCCGACCAGCAGCACACATCTGCCAATGGCTTCAACAGTGTCGAGGTCAAGGCATTCTTGAGTCGAGCCGCACAGGGATCGCCAGCATCATACAAGCCCGCAGAAGCTACGAACGCAAGAGCTGGAGGTGCAGCATGGGCAGCAAAGACGAATCACACAGCCAATGGTCAGCCATTCTTCGCAGCACTTGCAAAACAGGTTGCTGGGCTCGAGAATGGTGGTTGAACTTGAAGTCAATGTTACTGAATGGCAATTCCGCAGGAAAGGGCATACTCAGTACAGCACATATAGGACGAGCATGCTCAGCAAACCTGGAACATGCATTATGGGATACCTTATATGAGCAGCCGACAAAACAATGGTCAACGACACAGAAAACGAGCCATGGTCATGCCATACAAGTCCCCTGCCTACTCTTTTGCGGCATCACGCAGCGCAATATCCTCTAGCTTCTGCAGAGCTGGGAGCGCTTGTCCATACAGCTCAAACACGCCCTCCCACCAATCGTTAGCACATTCCCAGCCATTCAATGCCATACACTCACCTTATAGCCATTTGCGACACGCTTCACAAATTTCGACTCGTCCCATCGAGCACCAATGTAACTCTCAAACGATTCGCCCTGTCTCCGATTCGATCCCCAAACAGCTTTGTATGCTGCTCCTAGAGCACATGCATTTCCTCCGATGTCCAGCTTGTAGACGCCCTCCACGGATCCAAGGACTTCGCCACATACCTGAGCGATGGCAGGATTGCTACTTCCACCGCCGACTAGGTATATCCTCCTTGGCTGTGGCGGAAGGATTTTGCCGGTCTGCGGGTCCTTGGTTTCCTTCACGAGGTTCTTCGCGCGCAGCCGGATCGACAACATCTGCGACTCGATGATGTTCCGAGCATCTGCTTGTGCGTTGTCGTCTGTTATCTCCTCGAACTGCTGAGTTTTGACGTCGAATTGTGCCCTCCACTGTCCGGCTCGGACGTTTGGTACAATCTCTGGTCGTGGGAAATACAAGCCTGCACGTAAACGTCTCTGATCGGCCGCCATTGGTGCTGTGGTGAGTGCTGCGTGATTGAAAGCATCCCAGCTGGTCTTTTCTCCAGAAGCATCACCGTTGATACGATCCCGAACGTGCTCTCTGGCTAGACCGCCATTCTTGTAGCACAGCATGAACATGAAATGGTCATCGGTCGTTGGGTGGTTCATGAAGTGATACTCTGGATCTGGCTGGTAGGTCGTGGTGCTCATAAGGAACGTGGTACTAGTTCCCAGAGATACCATAGCATCAGATGGTCGAAGAGGTAACGCAAGGATGGTGGCTGGGTTATCGCCAGTGAACGGGATGACCTTGGCGTCGCTGGAGAAGCCATACTTCGAGACAAAGTACTTCGAGACCATGCCAAACGATCCGCCGCCATCCTGGGATACTTTGCCAAGCTTGATCTTGAGCTGTGCTGCGGCCTGGTCACCTCCTGCTGTCAGATGAAGCAGACCATCATGCCATTGTCGATTGTGGATGTCCCACAGATCCATCCCTGTAACGTCGCTGATGTCTATAGGCGCAATCTTGCCCAGGAAGACGGAAGCCAGGAAAGACGACACAAGCGAGATACGTGCGGTCTGTTGGTAGTGTTTAGGGTACTTGGTGCGGTAGCGAAGGATCTGTGGTCCGCTGAAGCGGTGGTGTGCTTTGCTTCCTGTCACTCTGGCCAGGTCAACAGCACTCCCAAGTGCTTTATCGAAGAGGTCACATTGCTGTTGCGTACTGGCGTCCTGCCAATTAGGACTATACGGATGCGCAAAAGCACCTCGTCTTTCGCCTTTGCTGCCAGGCTGGAGCTGATCGACAAGGTTCTTGCTGGCGTCGAGGTTCGCGAGGATGTTCTCGGCATCTTCGGACCAGAATACGGTGCCATGCTGCATACCAGCTCCAGAGATGCCCTTAACATCGGCGAATTTGATACCTTGTTCGCGCAATCGACTCAGAACCAGATCGACGGCTTCGAGCCACATGGCGGGAGAAGCGAAAACCTCTCCCTCCGCAGGGTTGGTAAGAACGCCTTTGTGGATGCCATACTTGCTCAAGTCTGCATCAAAGTCCACTTTGGCCTCATGAACAAGCTTGAGGTCTGAAGTAACAGCTATGCCTGCTGGTCGTGAGTGAATGTCTCAGATAAATCGTGTTCTCAGAAAGGCAAACATTTCAGCTGTTGTGTTGAGAGATCGAATCCCTGCTCGCGATTAGTCCTGTGCGTAGTTGTCCAACGGCCAGCGTACCAGGTATAAACTCTCGTCAGTCGGCATGATACAGCAATGATGGTGGCGGGGCCTTAGAGCTTCACAGAATCGAAAGCAAGGCTCCTATGTCAGGGACGGGGTGTAATAACATTGGCATAGCGAGCACATGTCGAAGGAGATCCATAAGTATCAAGGTCCAGAGTAGTCTCCCACTGGAATACCTCGTCGGCATTTCAAGAGTCGAGGAAGAACCCACATTCCCTCCACTTCGGCGACTCAACTTGACCTCACTCTTCCGACACTCCCAACCTAGTTTTCGCGCCTGCTGCAAAGTTGATTCTCTCAATGATGTAACCCCAAGACGTGTGAACGAAATGCTTGATGCTAAACATGATGGAAGCTTCATATGAGCTCGTCTGGCCCTGTACTCGGTGCGCCGAACACCATGCTCGCAAAGAAGACTATCTAGCTAGTCCGTCTGGACGTCCATCACTCCGCCGAACATTCCCAGCTCGATCCCACAGACCTCTGCGGTCAGGAATCTTTTGTAATCTCGTCCCACTTCCGAGCACAAGTAGCAGATGCGAACTTGTAGCTGGCACCATTATCATCGAGCCACTGCGCAATCTTCTTCCATGGGACCTTTGCATTGGTGCTCTTGCAATCAAAAGCCTCAAGATCATAGTGCCGGTGAAGGGCGGTCCGGAGGAGCTTGACCTGTCAAGAAGTCAGTGATTTGGACTCGATATCAGACATAAGACTTACATCATTTCGAGTCCAGACAGGCTTACGCACTCGTTCTTCCTTAGCCTTCGTGAGTACTCGTACTCTGCCACGAAGCGTTGACTCAGCCTCGCGGTATTTGCCTCTGCGCTTGATCTCCTTGTATGATAATCCTCGCTCACGCATACTGAGGAGATATTCGTCCTTCCTGGTCCTCTCAGAAACCTGTAGTGGGATGCGTGGAGCAGCATGTTGCGCCTCATGAGATTGCATCAATGGAGAAGCGCTCGGATCGGACACAGATGCTTGACTCGTCACGCGACCATGTGTCGAGCGCCATCTGACTGTGTCTCTTGGTAGAAGCTTCCTATGCTCACGGCCATGCGGTCCGTTTATATCCTCAGGTGCAACCAGATCCAGCCAACCACTTGCGCCATCGTCGGCAAGATACTCACTATGTTCTGAGATAGAGGATGCTGGTGTCTCGACATTTGGTGCTTGGTCCTCCTCAAGTGACTCGGCGGTTAGTGGACCAAAGTCTGCGCTTGCCTGAGACCAGTCTGAGAAGGTCTCGAAGCTACTGGTATCGACAGCAGTGTGTATCTCGATGATCGGCTCGGTAGGTGGAGTAGCTATCGCTCTAGGTGATAGATCAAGAGCCCGAGGGTTCATGGTCGGGAGATGTGGTGTTGCTGTGTAGACAGCAGCGTCAAGGTCGATCACGTCTGGCGCCACGGTGTAGGCCAAAGAATTGAAGTGATCATCGATGCTTGCCGAACGTAATTCCTGTTGTTCATGAAGCACGAGCGGGGATTGCCATAATGAGTTGTCGATGTGGTTGAGCTGATGACTTGACAGATTCGATAGCTCGACGTCGGTTCGGAAGCCATGCGTCTGGAAGGATCGCTGATCGAGGTAATCGTGATACAGGCGCTCGTCTGATACTGTTGGCGGTACGGCTGCCAAGCCAAGCCAAGGTGAATCGACGTGTGGCTCGTCCTTGATGAACACATTGTGTTCGAGCTTGGGTAGCTCGGCCATCGTTACAACGTGCCGTGATTGTAAAGCTTTCGTTGTGTTTCGGAATGTGCGAATGAAGTGGTCTTTTGGCGATCTCAACGACATATGAGCTTGCAGGAAGGCGGCGAAGCCCTTGCCTAAAGGTTCATCACGACGTGATGCTGCAATTCCCCCCCCTTCCACTCGAGACCTACAACCATACTGTGCAGAAAGCGGTGTGCGAGCATCTCGCACTGATAATGCACCTCAGTCGCAAGTTCCTGTAGGTCGTAACGGTGTAGCCTCCAAGCTGGAGATCCCTCAGCAGTAGCTGTCGATCGGACATGCAAGTGATCACGACCTGAGTACAGAGACAAGCACCTTCACTGCTCGTCGTCGCTATAGCCAGACAAGATCGAGCTCTGACTGAGTTCACCGCTCTCTTTCAGTGCTCGCTAAAGTCGCGGTCTATCGCTCCTACGGGTATGTGCTGCAAGGCAGAGCGACGGGCTATCGGTGGAATCGTGATTCAAAAGACTTGATATGTGCTGAGACTGGTCCTGAGAGATAGATTGAAAGGGGATCAAGCTTACCAGACGTTACATAAGATATGATATGTTACAAGGGCAAAGAGCCTGCGCACAGTACAGAGATAGCCTGAGACAAGCTGCAAGATGAAGACGATGCATCGGGCAGACCTTACTGGGAAGGACCCAAGAGCAATGTCCTTCACTCTGTTTACGCGGGACGAACATGGCTCAAGATCTGATGACGCCCATTCGTTGCGATATGGGCTAGACTTCCCAGAGATGAAGCTCGCGCAGGCCATGACACGTCAAGTGGGATGATCGTCGCGAACAGAACGGCAGGCAAGGTTACCAAGCTGGTGTTTCTCGAGCAGGTTGTCCCAGAAATGCAGCTTGCCGTCCGACGCCCTGCCGGGCTCAATGTTGCCACGGCAGCTTAGGTCGGTAGAGCAGTCCCGGCCGTATAAGTCAGATGCCTTTGGTTTGAGCTGTGCGACATGCTGCGACAGCCTGCAGCTTCTTGCATCTGACATTATGCTGATTGTCGCTATGTTTCACGACGTACGTGATGCTACATATCGAGCATGCGCCTAAGATCTTCGGCGCTGACTAGCTCAGTAGCTTTCCAGTCCTGGTTCTGTAGTGTCTGTGGCGGATGTCTTAGTACAACATATGGCTATGAGCCCAACAGATGTATGCTGTCAAATGAGGCTGTGATCGACCAACGTCTGCGTTGTCGGGAACATGCAGCAGCGCACGCCACAAGCGGAGATCCTGGGTGCAATTCGACATATCGCAAAGTCAAACAAAGCGCATGCCATATTCAGAAAAGTATGGCTGCCTTCGCGTGGATGTATTCAGCTCGATCCCCTGACAGGGTGGCCTTGTCCCTGGTTGGAGTGCCGGCTGCTGTCAGTGCCCGAGCTGGCAGCAGTGCGCGCTGTTGACGAAACGACATGAGCCACGGTGGCGTTCATGCTAGATGTTCGTCCACATGTCGGGAGACTGCTATTTCGTCACCTTCAAAGTCGTTGCAGATTGGGCACTGCGCAGTTACTGACTTCTGTTGGACGTTATTCTCGGCCTGACGAGCAGACTTTGACTTGATCGTGATGTAGGCACTGAGAGACTGCGTTGCTGGAGGCTGATGGTAGTCATCGTGAGCAGCATTACTGAGAGTCGCATGCGCACCTTGGCTCTGCACCGCACCTGCTGCGCCTGAAGGCTGTGTTACCATCCGCTGTACCCTTCCCACGCGTCCGTCAGTCAGCCTGACTTTGATGCCGCGAGGATGGTTGCCACTGGTCAGAACGTCTTGTACGACACCTTGCACTTCATGTCCAGTGGACTGATCTTGTTTGAGGACGATCGAGACTTGAGCTCCAGCTTTGACCTGTGCGAAGCTCGGGACATTACTGGGATATGCAGAACGAGGCTGGAAATGCCTTCGCTCATTACCACGCTTCGTTCCACTATCCGCGCGCGGTTGTTTGTTACGTGGCCGGTTCATTGTTGCAAAGTGCTGAGAACCTGCAGACTGATGTGCCCTTGGAGCTTGTGTAAATATAGAGCCCCGCTTGCCATAGATCACTGATGTCCTATATGGACGGAGTATAGCGAATCTGGCGAATGTAGAGCATCGCATTGATGAAGCACGATGGAATATGCTGATTCAAGGACAGTGAAGCAATTGGTCGAGAGAGTTGGTCTGTGCGTTTCGTCCAGCAGCCGCACGTCACTAGCCGAGACCTCGAACTTTTGTGTTCGCGTGCCAGCCAGACATCTTTACACACACATCAACAGACCCTACTGTTCGTTGGGTGGCATTTGAATCGCAGTGGCTCAAGGCCACGCACGTTTTGGAAGTGTCGTCGAGTGTGCCACTCTCTAGCTGTCATCATGGCAGCAACACTGCAGTCCGCAGTTCGAATACCCACACCAGAGCCTCACGATGAGGAAGAAGCACTGCTTGCGCAAAGATCGCGCAAGCGTTCACCTGTATCTCGTTCACCATCACCTCGACGCGATGCGCCACGACTCCGACGACGATCTCCATCACGCACACCTCCTCGCCGCAACGGACAGCTGCCGCGCGATGTTGATCATGCAAGAGCAGAGGAGAGAGCACGTCAGCTAGCGATGAGACAGAAAGACGATGATGCGGCATCTAGTAAGCCTCTCACCGCTGAGGAGAAACAGGCCAAAGCGAAGGCGGAATATGATCGTCTGCTCAACATGCGCTCTGGAGGCACTTACATACCGCCTGCCAGACTGAAAGCACTGCAGGAGCAGATCACAGACAAGACCAGCAAAGAGTATCAGCGCATGGCATGGGAGGCACTGAAGAAGAGCATCAACGGTCTCATCAACAAAGTGAATGTCAGCAACATCAAACACATCGTCCCAGAGCTGTTTACTGAGAATCTTATACGCGGTCGAGGCCTCTTCTGCAGAAGCATCATGAAAGCGCAGGCGGCAAGTCTGCCGTTCACACCCATCTATGCTGCCATGGCTGCGGTTGTGAACACAAAACTTCCTCAGGTGGGCGAACTTCTAGCCAATCGCCTGATCACACAGTTTCGGAAGGCATACAAACGAAACGACAAGAGTGTCTGCCACTCCAGCACTACCTTCTTGGCCCATCTCATCAACCAGCAAGTTGTTCATGAGATGCTCGCAGCCCAGATTTTGCTCTTGCTGCTGCACAAGCCTACAGATGACAGTGTCGAGATCGCAGTCGGTCTCACGAAAGAAGTTGGTGCTCATATGGAGGAGATGAACCCACAGATCGCTGTAGCTGTATTTGACCAGTTCCGCAACATCCTGCATGAAGCAGACATCGATAAGCGAGTCCAATACATGATCGAAGTGCTCTTTCAAGTGCGCAAAGATGGTTACAAGAATAATCCAGCACTGAAAGAAGAGCTAGACTTGGTGGACGAAGAAGATCAGATCACACATAGGCCAAGCCTAGAAGACAAGCTCGACACTCAAGAAGGAACCAATATCTTCAAGTTTGATGCCGAGTGGGAGGCCAGTGAAGAAGCATACCGCAAGCTCAAAGCTGAGATCCTCGGCGAAGTGTCTGGCAGTGAGGATGAAGAGGATGACGACGAGGATGCTAGCTCGTCAGAGGATGAGGAGGACGAGAAGGACAAGGCGTTGGAGATCAAGGACCAATCTAACACTGATCTTGTCAACCTTCGTCGCTCCATCTATCTCACCATTATGTCATCTGGAGGATTCGAAGAAGCATGCCACAAGCTGATGCGCATCAATCTACCTGCTGGTCGCGAAGAGGAACTTCCAAGCATGATTATCGAATGTTGCAGCCAAGAACGTACATACAACAAGTTCTTTGGACTGATAGGAGAACGTTTCTGCAAGCTCAACCGACTATGGCGTGAGCTATTCCAAACGATGTTCGCCAAGTACTACGAAACCATTCATCGGTACGAGACGAATCGCCTGCGCATCGTCGCGCAGTTCTTTTCCCACCTGCTCGCTTCAGACGCCATAGCCTGGGAAGTGCTGCACAATGTGCATCTGAATGAAGAAGAAACAACTTCGTCAAGCAGAATCTTCATCAAGATCTTGATTGAGGATCTTGCTCAAGGTGTTGGCATGCCAGGCTTGACCACAAGACTCAAGGAAGACGAGCTACAGCCAGCACTGACAGGCATCTTCCCGACCGATAACCCGAAGAATACCAGGTTTAGCATTAACTTCTTCACGGCCATTGGCATGGGTGTGCTGACTGAGGGCATGCGTGAGTGGCTGAAAAACATGCCAAAGCCTGCGCCTCCGCCAGCCCTGGCTGTAGCAGCGCCTCGCGGCCGCAGTGCTAGTGTCTCGAGCTACAGTAGCTACAGCAGCTACTCATCACGGTCTAGGAGTGATTCACGTTCGCGCAGCCCAGTCCGCAAGACTCGAGCTCGCACGACATCACGCGTTTCGAGGTCGCCGCCCGCCCGACGCAGACGTTCGGTAAGCTACAGTTCACGTTCCAGGTCACGCGTCAGGTCAAGGTCCAGACGCCGAGCTCGATCGTCATCTTACGACTCGAGATCACCGTCTCTGCGACGCAGTCGTAGTCCACTGCCTCGACGAGATCGTTCACCGAGTCGAGATTCACGCGCGCCTATACGACGAAGACGCCGCAGTCCGAGCTATGAACCACACTCGAGGACAGCTCCTCGACGTCGAGACGACTCCAGTCATAGCCGATCACCTCCTCGAAAGCAAGCTCGTAAGGACGAATCACGTTCACCACCACGACGGGCGACACGATACAGCAGCTCCCGTTCTCCGCCTCCAAAGAGAGCGCGTGACAGCAGGTCGCTATCACCTCGGCGTAGCAATGGCCGTGCTACCGCTCGAGCAAGGAGCGACTCCTACTCATCCCGCTCAAGATCACCAATCCGTCGCGAAGCTTCACCGCCGGCAAAGAGAGCTAGTAATCGCAGGCGCAACACGAGCAGCCCTGAGAGTGTAACTCGCTCGCGGCCGCCACCGTCAGCCAAGAGCACTACAGCTCGGGACAAACAAGAGCGACATGCAGCTGCTAAGGAGGATGACGAAGACTGGGTGCACCCAAGCAGAAGAGGGCTGGTGGCATCTGACACGGTTGGCAAAGGCAAGGGACGAGCAAGAGCTAGCGATTTCAATTAGGGTCGACCCAACATGAGCGTCGTATACAGCATAATAGAGCTTGTCCCTACACACAGAATGGCCAACAATTTACAATGCTGTTCTCACTTCTCTGTTCATCGCAGCAGCACGCTCGTTATTTAGGTTCTGCTCTGCTTTCGTCATATTCATGACCTGTAGCATTTGTCCGTCAGGATTGGTGTTACTAGTGGTCGTCAGAAACATTGATTGTGGTCGCTGTGGTTGTCGTGGTATCTCATTCTGAGTGCCAGGCTTTGCGAGTGTTGGTAGCACAGTGGCATCACCACTTGGTATCCTGCCTATCACTCTGCCAGAGCTGACGGCTGACACTGCGCTCGCATTAGACCAGCCACGAGATAACTTTGGACGAGCCCATTCGGTCCAGCTCTTCCTAGGCTCAATCTCGATTTGTCCCTCGACCTTTGACTTGGATGCAATATCGATGCCTTGGTCTCCTCGCTTCCAATCGACTGGACATCCCTCTCCGTATTCGTCTTTGAATGCAAGAGCATCGAGAGTGCGTTGCACTTCGTCGACCGATCGGCCAACATCAGCGTCATTGACCGACATGCAGCGAAGAACGCCTTTCGGGTCGATGATAAACAAAGCACGCTGTGCTGCGCCGTCCTCCTCAATCAAGACTCCATAGTCACGGCAGAGCTTATGTGTCGGGTCGCTAATTAGTGGTACATGGACGCCACCTAGTCCGCCTTCGAGCTCAGAGGTGTTATTCCAAGCACGAAGGCAAAGATCACTGTCCGTAGATGCAAAGACAATAGCACAGCTGCGGGAGTAAAGGAACTCCTCGAGGCGTGCTGAGAAGGAGCGGATCTCTGTAGGGCAGATGAACGAGAAGGCCCTTGGGAAGAAGATAAGTACAACCCAGTGATTGGCTTCTGTGTATGAAGACAGCGAGATCTCCTTGATGCGCCCATCGACAATAGCGCGGCCGTGGAATGCTGGAGCTGGTCGTCCGACCACAGCTTTAGACAGAGGATCCATCAAAGTCAAGGCGGATGGCGTTGTGTGAGATTGGAGATCGTGCCATCGTGAGACTTATGACATTGGGCATCTTATAGTGCTGGCTGCTCACGTCTAGACCGTAGACCAAAGGACTTCATTACCGTTCGCAGATGACAAGCTGCATGTAAGTGTGAGGGAGGTGTACGCGATGGGCTGAAGCTTGACAGACGAACAAGTCTTTGTTATACTGCGGCTTGGAATGTCAACGAACAAAGAGCTGTACAGGATCTGAAGGATGCACCAAACCCTTGGAAGACCTCACCAGCAACAGAGTATTACCATATTGCACGACTCAAGGCATCCCGTGATCATAGAGAACCCAGTGCTAGGAGCTGTGGTAAGTCACCGGTGTGATAACCTTGGAATCAGCAGCTTGTGCTCGATCATGGTCAGACCTGTGATGTATTGAAGTGCATGGAACATGCCGTTGCAGGGATCTTAGCGAAGGCATGAGATAGATGTTCGCAGTGAAAGAAGAGTAATGCCTCCAAAATCGGGATCTTGTATGACCATCTGTACATATCGTGTAGTGAAGTCTTCTAGTCATCAGTCTTTTCAATGACAAATGTTTGACCAGAGCCATCCAGTGATGTACCTGTGACGAACACTGCGCTGTCGGATGACTAGCAGCATCTCAAGTGATAGTTAGAGTGCTGACAGCGCCATTCTCCAGGACTTCGAGCGCGAGCCGTGGGAAGTGGTACAGCTTGGTGTTGCTCAACCATTGCTCACTGCTGCCACCTTCAATCAGATCCTCTTCAGCATCCGGTAGAAAGAAGCTACCATCAGTCGTGTCGCCATTCCAGGTTCTGTTCACGACCTTTCCGAGAGCCATCTTCGCCTCTGGTCGAGCGCCTACGAAGGCCTTCAATAGTGCTGGCTTCAATTGTGTATCGAAGTTACACTCAGATGTCAAGTGCTCGTTCGTGGCTTTCAAGCCTAGTGACCAGCGTAAGCGACGATGCCGATTGAATGCGTAGCTTCCTGGTACATTGCCGTGCAAGACAATCTTTGTCACCACCAAGTAAGGATTGGTATGCATTGTTGCGCTGTCAGTGGTCTCCATTGGCACTGACGACGATGGCGGACCAACCAAGATATCGAAGCCATGGCTGAAGTAGCACCAGAAAGTCTCTCGACTGGCTCGCTCCGACGGACCGATCTCTGCCTCGTTGTCGAAATCCGCGTCGAAAGTATCGGTACCTGTAGACGAATAGCTGGATGGTTGGGAGCTGCCATAGCGTCCATAGGAGGAAGACCGAGCTGTGCCACTATTTCGTTTTTGCGCTCGCTGTTCTGTCGCATAATCTTTAGTGTCTCGTTTGTACTTCGCATCGGGCGGACCCAATTCAGTGATCAGATCTTCAGGAGTGGTCTGATTGACTTTCATGAGAAAGGGCGATGCAGGCACTTTGCGAACGAGTTCTGCGTGACCATGCTCTCTGACAATCACAGCTTCAATCTCGGCAGGAAAGGAGTCTCGCGGTCGTGTGGCCAGCTGCATAGATCGTGGTCTGCCAGGTACACGATCATATATACCAGTCTTCGCTTCAGACCAGTTGGCGCCCTCGAATATAGCCATGTGTGTTGCTGGCGAGGCAGCGTGAGATCCTAGCAGCGAAACATGATCCTTGCTAGCAGACCAGGCAGCATACTGTA
Source organism: Peltaster fructicola (assembly GCA_001592805.2). Classification (NCBI taxonomy): domain Eukaryota; kingdom Fungi; phylum Ascomycota; class Dothideomycetes; genus Peltaster; species Peltaster fructicola. The sequence goes on from CP051140.1 coordinate 723,984, forward strand.
GTGGAAAGGTGAAAGCCACACCTGGCCAGCTCAGGACATACGTACCCAGCTGGCTTCTACCTTTGGGCTCCAGGTATTCACCAGGAAAGGCAGCCCCGAAGATCTGATAGACACGACGGAATGCTGGGCCTGTTGTTGTATATGCATCTTCTTTATGCTTGACCAGCTCGCTACCCTTGTAGACCAGTTGACAATGTCCAAAGTCCATCACCTCGATCAAACGAAGTCTCTGTTCGGGGCCATCAAAACGCAGGCGCAGACCATTCCTGGGAAGTCGTACAATGACTGGGTTGGTGAGAGGCTCGCTAGGTGCATAGATCACGTCGATAGCAGGGAATGCGTTGATCTCTGCTTTGATGTAGGTGAGGATGCTTTGCAGGGAGGCACCGAGATCTAACAGATTGTTAGCATGCTGCTGTGGTTGCAGCTCTGCTATGTACGTACTCATAGCTCCGAGTCCATGGCCCGGCTGTATCACCCAGGGATGGTCTTGTTCCGCCATGTTCACGAGTGGCCAGCAGGCGTTCGTGATTGTGTTCACAGAGGCAGACTCTGTGGATCAAGCACTCAAGGAGGATGAAAACAACAGATCCTCCCCATGACCACGAAGGAGATCATGTGCCCTTCATGATTGCAAGCAGTCAGGTCGTAGATAGTGTCCCGGCGCTGGTCAGACAGCGAAGTTGACTCTTTGCCACTGGTGAGGTCGTACGGCAAGTCAGCGCAAAGATGCTGTTCAGTCAGAGTGTGTCGTGAGCAAGCAATCTGAAGGTGGTGCAGGTGGTGCTCTCCACTTGGTCAGCTAATGACAGCTCAGTGATCGTCCGCTTTGCTGGATATGGCAATTCCGGCTATCAGCTAGCCAGTGTTTACTTCTCACGTAAACAAAGCTGGTCAAGCTTAGACCACACTCTCGGATGCATTGTATCTTGCATATAGCCGGATCTCTCTGATCACATCGCTATCGCAGCATACACTATGGCCTTCTCAGCTCCTCCAAGGCCGCTTGCGCCTGGTCGCAAGCCTTCCTCGATGCGACCTCCACCTCCTCCTCGACCTGGCGTCAACAGAGCGCAGACTGCGACCCCAACATTGAATGGCAGAGCAACACCGATTGATGGCAGACAGCGCTCGCCGAAGCGCAAAGCTCCCATGGATGTGCTTGAGGTCAGCAACGTGGAAGAGACAAATATCAACGTCGTGGTTCGTTGCAGAGGTCGCAATGACAGGGAAGTGCGTGAGAATAGCGCAGTCGTGGTATCCAGTGATGGTATCAAAGGCAAGAAGGTGGAGCTTTCCATGGGTCCGAACGCGTTGAGCAATAAGGCATATCAATTCGACAAGGTGTTCTCTCCTGCAGCAGACCAAGGGATGATCTTCGATGAAGTTGTTACGCCCATACTTGACGAGGTCCGCAAGAACAGATGGAAGCAAGTATATCACTAACATAGCGTAGGTCTTAGCAGGCTTCAACTGCACGATCTTCGCGTACGGTCAGACAGGCACTGGCAAGACGTACACCATGTCCGGCGACATCACTGATATGCTGCCCATACCAGAGGCTGCTGGTATCATACCACGAGTATTACACGCCCTCTTCGACAAGCTTAACGCAGACGACGCAAATAAGATGGACACAATTGTAAAGTGTTCTTTTATCGAGTTATACAATGAAGAGCTACGAGATCTGCTCGCCGCAGACGAGGGAACGAAGCTGAAGATATTCGACGATGCGAACAAGAATGGACGAACGACCACTCTCGTGCAGGGCATGGAGGAGACGCATATCGAGAACGCTTCGAAGGGCATTCAGCTTCTGTGCGCAGGTAGCCATAAACGCCAGGTCGCTGCTACCAAGTGCAATGATCTCTCGTCTCGATCGCATACGATCTTCACCATGACAATCTATACCAAGCAACCATCGCAGAATGGCGAAGACTATATCGCATCGAGCAAACTGAACCTTGTGGATCTGGCAGGATCCGAGAATATTCAGCGTTCTGGTGCAGAGAACAAACGCGCGACTGAGGCAGGCCTCATCAATAAGTCACTGCTCACACTCGGTCGAGTGATCAATGCGCTGGTCGATCGCAGCTCGCACATTCCATACCGCGAATCCAAGCTGACCAGACTACTACAAGACTCACTGGGAGGCCGAACAAAGACGTGCATCATCGCCACACTCTCACCAGCGAAGAGCAATCTCGAGGAGACGATATCGACACTCGACTACGCTTTCCGAGCGAAGAACATCAGGAACAAGCCTCAGTTGAACCAGCTTGTGTCGAAGAAGACTCTGTTGAGAGAATTCACATCCGAAATCGAGAAGCTCAAGTCAGAATTGATTGCAACAAGGCATCGAAATGGCTACTACCTCACTGCTGAAGCATATGAGGAGCTCACAACACAATCAGAGAGCCGCCGGATCCTTAGTGAGGAGCAGCGCGACAAGATCGAAACGATGGAGTCCAATCTTCGAAACAAGGTCCAAGAGCTTTTCAACCTAACGAATAACTTCCAATCCATGAAGAAGGACAACGACCAGATAAAGGGGCGTCTCGAGAGCACGCGGGATCTGCTCGATAACACAGAAATGGTGCTCGGGCATGCGAAACAAAGTCTTGCCGAAGAGACTCATCTGCGAAAAGCATACGCTGAGACAGAGCTCATGCTCTCATCTGCTGCACAAGAGATGCGCAAGACTCTCGAGACAACCACTGAGCATATCGAACACTTACATGACAAGCTTGAGCGGATCACAGATGTGCAGGATGGCAACCGAGCTCGATGGACCAACACCGAAGGACATGTTGCAGGCCACATTACATCGTTGGAGACTCAGCTCGAGCTGCTCCAGCGACAACAATCTGAGATGTTCGCAGCTCTTACCGGTCGCGTTGATACCTTTGTCAAGGATGAGCTTACCGCGATGCAGTCGTCGAAGCGATTGATCCAGTCTCATGCTACCAGCTTCTCCAACGCACAACAGGATCTGGACGCTCAAGATGCCCTCACAAGGTCGGAATTGGGCCAGGTCCTGGGTGAAGTCTGTACGCTGCGAGACAATGTCAAGGCCAAGGTTGGGTCAGGGTTGGACGATCTAGCAGTGACAGCACAAAGAATCAGCGCTGGCATTGCTCGAGAGGTGGGTGACCTCCATGGCCATCTTCGGGAGTCTCAAGCATTACTCAGTCGTGAGCTGACATCGGTGTTCGACAACATCACAACGAGGATGAGCGTCCAGCAGGCAGAAATAATCCGGCTACGACAACAGAATATCGAGGCACAAAACGCACTTATAGCCATGAATGAGGAAGCCCAATTCCAACTCCAGCGACGATTAGAGGACGATAGAGAAGTGGCGCAGACTGAGCACGCTGAGTTAATGTCCAAGATTGGCAGTCTCGTTCAGGACGCTTCCTTCAAGCACGAAAAACGGCTTGCGAGCCATGTCGAATACGCAAACAAGCGAATTAAGACTTCCGAATCAGACTTCAAGATGTCGATGCACTCCTATGGGCAAGGAATGGATGCTTGGATTGTGAATGCTGACGCACTCACAAGCATAGTCGCGCAGTCGAAGCAGACGGCGCAAGACCGGGTGTCTGCAGCGTGGAACCATGCGGATGAGCGCTTATTGGAGATTGGCAAGACAACTGATACAGTGCATGTGGAGACGATCAATGCCATCGACAACCAGATGTCGCACATGGATACCCAACTCTTGTCTCTCGATGACATTGTGGCCCGTGTGAAGGCGCAGAGTGAAGACCAGCATTCAATACACGCTTCGACGATTGCTCGCATTGCCAACACCGTGCATCAAAGCTACCGCGGTATCCAGGATCGGTATGAGCAATCATCGGAACGAGCCAGAGCATTCGAGAGCTCGATATCAAAGCAAACTGATGCATACACCAACATGCTAGAAGCACTGCAGTCAGAAGGTCAGCTTCAGAAAATCCTCGAGGACATACGCGAGGACATCAATGCTGGTCGGCCTGCGGAATACGAACGGGTGGGCTCGACTCCAGCACGACACCAGTATACATGCCCTGACGTGCTCCCTTACACTAAACCACGCGATCTCATCATTGACGCTATGCGTGGCCAGGAAGGTCGTGTTGCATCGCCGACAAAGTCGCCAAGCAAACGCTCGCCAAAGAAACGCAGCCCGACCAAGATTCCATCCAGCCCCAGCAAGACACACGTCTTCAGTGATGGGCCTCGCAGTATATCGAAACCACCAGTGCTCGTATCGGTCAGTACAGCAGACACTCCACAGAGCCCAACGCAAACAACGACATTACGTGAGATCGATGTTAACATCAAATCGACCGCACTCGTCGAAGATACTAAGCAGAGTCTTCTCGAAGACCTGTCTCGCACCACGCCCGCAGTCACTAGTGCTCGACAGCTTAGCCAGAAGAATGAGAACCACAAACCTCAGAGCAAACGCTCCGCCAAGATGGTCTCAAGCATTGCAGAGGGTCGAGAGAATGCCAATCACTTGATCGATATTGGTGGTAGCATTGGCTCAGGCTCTGGTAGGACATTGAGGAGTCGTGGAAGCTGATTGATAGCATAAGGATGGCTTACAGCGAACGATTGTTACTTGTGTTTTCAGATACCCATGTATAAACATGCTCTGTATGAATGACGATGACCTCTCGCATGCGGCTCTGAGAACACTCCTCCACATTCGGCTCTAGCTCCATGCACAGAACCAGAGCACTTGAACTCTAAAATCTTATCGACCGACAGACGGCTACTTCCCAGGGTCAGACCACTTTCCTCGTTGGACGAAGGGAGAACCTCTTGATCCATCTTCGCATATACATCTCACAATGCGAACTACTTCATAGCAACACCTATTTGCCTCCCTGCAGGCCTCCAATCTTCACACCACACAGCATGCCTTCATTGAAGTTGCTCGCTTATCTGGCAGTCCATCCCACAGAGCTTCGATCAATTATACAGTGGAAAGTATGGCACCAGCCCGTGCATGAAAGGGACGAGTCGAAGGAGGGACCAGAAGTGAAAGAATGCTTTCGTCTGCTCAATCTCACATCGCGCTCCTTCGCCGCGGTCATTCAGGAGCTTCACCCAGAGCTTCTTATGCCAGTCACGCTGTTCTACCTCATTCTTCGTGGACTAGACACAATCGAGGATGACATGACTATCAGTATACCAAAGAAAGAGCCACTGCTGCGTGAGTTCTGGAAGATCGTGGACGACACAGAATGGAATTTCGATGGCAATGGACCAAACGAGAAGGACCGAGAGTTACTGGTCAAGTTCGATGTCGTTACAAAGGAATATGCCAGGATCAAGCCAGAGTACCGAGTGATCATCACAGATATCACCAAAAAGATGGGCAACGGCATGGCAGATTACATCCTCAACTCAGAGCACAACGAGAAAGGAGTGGACACAATCAAGGACTACGAGCTGTACTGTCACTACGTCGCTGGACTCGTTGGCGAGGGTCTGACGAGATTATTCGTTGAGGCCAAACTCGCCACACCTGCGCTGCTAGAGCGACCTGAGCTGATGGAGTCAATGGGTCAGTTCCTACAACAAACCAACATTATCAGAGATATCAGAGAAGACCACGATGACAAGCGATATTTCTGGCCTCGCGAGATCTGGAGCAAGTATGTCGACAAGCTGCCCGATATATTCCTGCCGGAGAATAAGGAGAAGGCACTGCAATGTCAGAGCGAGATGATCCTGAATGCCATTCGACGTGCAGACGAGTGTCTGTACTACATGGCTGGTGTCAGCGAGCAATCCGTCTTCAACTTCGTCGCCATTCCACAGACAATGGCAATAGCTACTCTGGAGCTGTGCTTCCAAAACTACACCATGTTTCAGCGCAACATCAAGATCACCAAGGGTCATGCTTGCGAGCTGATGATGCAGTCCACACAGAACTTGCAGCTCGTTTGCGAGATCTTCAGGAAATACGCACGAAAGATTCACCACAAGAACAACCCTCGCGATCCACTGTTCCTCGATATCAGCATCGCCTGCGGAAAGATCGAGAAGTTCATTGAGACGCTCTACCCAACACAGAACGCAAGGACGCTCAAGGTTACTGATGCCTCTGGAACGACGCAAGCACCACTGTCTCCTGAAGCAGAGAAGCAGAAGAAGAAGGAAGAGGAGGAGGCACGATGGGATACTGTATACATTGGTCTGGCGGTCTTTACGACAATTGGCTTGATCACTTTGGCTATGGTGCGTAGATCGCGTTGAGCACAGTCTGAGCTTACTGACATATCAAAGGTCGGCCTGGCATGGATGCTTGGAGCACGATTCGACCTTGCCTTCGAGCAACTGCTCGCTGGTAACCTCCGCCCACCAGAGAACGCTGCAGTGATCGCTCGCTCTGCAGGTGCGTCTCTACGTGCGGCTCGCAGTACCGTGTCGGCACATAATGAGCTATAGGTCCAGAGCTATAATCCAATCATATACCCTTTCACAGCACCGACACGAGAAACATCAAATTGGTTTCCCATGGTTGTATATTGCCTGATAGCACGGATGTCAAATTGCAACTTAGCCTTTCCTCATGGCTGCTTGTTGTGCCGTAGAAGTGCTTATATCGACTTTTGCTACGATGTCCCATTCACTATCCGTCATGGCTTCTTCTCATCGAAGCAGTGATGGGAATGTGGAAATGGCAGACAGGCCTTTGAGGCGATTGTGTTTGTACCTTTTGTGGCTTGCATTGTACCGTAACATGCCAACCACATATTCAAGCCGTAGCACTCGAATAAGAGTCCGATGCATACGCGGACATATAGACTCTTGACCATCATGTACTTGCCTAAGGAATGCATCGTCCTGTCCTCATCTCTGGTTGAGTCCATGATAGGGCTCGGCTTTCTCCACCGTCAACCTCAACGTCAACGTCGTCACACGACCTGCATGAATCGCCACTATTGTTTACATTTCGGAAACACTGTTTGAACATGCTAGATTTACCTCACCATGTCACCAGAGCCGCGGATATCTCATGTTGATGCCCTAGCGAAGTTCGACCTGGGCAAATACCGAAGGACTATCAGTACGAGAAGTCAAGTCGCCTCCGAATGGTTCAATCGAGGCCTCATCTGGTGTTATGGCTTCAATCACGAAGCTGCGGTAGCATGTTTCGAACGTGCGACACAGATCGACTCGCAATGTGTGATGGCATATTTTGGCATCGCCTATGCCCTGGGTCCCAACTACAACAAGCCGTGGACCGTCTTCGATCGAGCCGAGAAAGCTGTGGTGCTCAAACGCACTCACGATGCCATACGGAGTGCGCAGAAACACCTATCTCGAGCTTCACCAGTCGAACAAGCCCTGATCAACGCTCTGCAATATCGGTACCAAAGCCAATCGACTAATGCTCGTCACGATGCGTGGAACAGAGACTATGCCAATGCTATGCGTGTCGTCTACCGGAACCATCCTCAGGATCTTGATGTTGCGGCTCTCTTCGCAGATGCACTGATGAACCTGACACCATGGGCTTTGTGGAATGTTGGCACAGGTCTGCCTGCCGAGGGTGCATACACCCTGGAGATCGAGAGAGTGCTAGATAAGGCGCTGAGTACCGAAGAAGGTCTTGCGCATCCTGGACTTCTTCACCTCTATATACATTTTTGGGAGCTCTCGCCTTTACCGGACGCTGCTCTACCAATTGCGAATCGTCTGAGGGGACTTGTGCCTGATGCTGGACATCTCAACCACATGCCTACCCATCTGGATCTTCTTTGTGGCAACTACATGGACGCAGTGGAATCAAATACTGTCGCGACTCATGCAGACGAGAAGTATCTGGACTGTGCTGGGCCCATCAATTTCTATACTGTATATCGATTGCACGACTACCACTTCCTTATATATGCGGCCATGTTCTCTGGCAAGTCCAAGGTCGCCCTTGACTCCGTAAAGAGATTGGAGACATCATTGCCGGAAAAGCTGCTCCGGATCAAATCGCCGCCCATGGCGGACTGGCTGGAGAGTTTCCTGTCCACTCGAGCACATGTACTTATCCGCTTTGGCCGATGGGAGGACATCCTAGCTCTGTCGTTACCCAAGGATCAAAAGCTATATGCCTGCACTACTGCTATCACACTGTATGCAAAAGGCCTGGCATACGCTGCCACTGGTAAGATCAAGCAAGCAGATAGAACGCGAGCTCAGTTTGCCAAAGCTAGAGGGCTTGTGCCACTCTCCAGAACACTCTTCAACAACAGCTTCATTGACATCCTCGAGGTAGCCGCTGCGATGCTTGATGGTGAGATCGAGTATCGTCGAGAGAACTACGAGGAAGCATTCAATCATCTTCGTCGTGCTGTCAGGCTGGACGACGGCCTGCCATACGACGAGCCATGGGGATGGATGAGCCCTACACGGCACGCACTGGGCGCTCTCCTGCTCGAACAGGGATTCGTCGGGGAGGCAGCAGTGATATATCGAGCAGATCTTGGTCTGGATCACAGTCTGCCTCGAGCACTTCGACATCCAAACAACATTTGGTCATTGCATGGCTATCACGAATGCCTCGTTAAGCTGGGTGAACGAGAAGAAGCATTAGAGATTGCCCAGCAGTTGGAGCATGTCCAGAAATATGCTGATGTCCCTATTGTTTCTTCATGCTTCTGCCGCTTACATACCAGTACGAGCAAGCCTGGTAATGCAAAGAGCCTTCAGCGTAGCTCCATATAGGTGCTAGCACAGCTACTCGAAAAGAGACGGCTGATGGTGCTCAAAACGTAGCGATAATGATGAATGGAAAGCCTGAGGCACAAACCTGGCTGCCCTGCGGCGAATCACGATAAAATCAGAACATCTCGGTGCTCGTCATGGCTACAATGCTACGTGAAATCAGTAGAGTGCGCACAGAAGCATTGTCATCAGCGTGTATAGTTGCTTGAGGTTGTGCTGACCAGGACCTGAATTGTGGACAGCTCTGTTGTTTTCAGCCGGTGATCGACAAGCTTCAGCCGGCCGCAAAGTGACAGCTTCCTGCAACACCCAACGACTCTTTCTCTTTGTCTTTAACATATCTGCTCGTCTTCGAGACGACCGATCATCGGAGCTAGAGGAGCAGAGTATGGCTCGGTGCAGTCAGCTGCTCTGCTGTCCTGTCCGCATACCTCACACAACGACATCATACTGCATCCACCAGATCTGCTACAACCTTGAAAGTACCACGCAAGCAGACTGCTGTGCGTGTGACCCAAGTATAAGGCACTGAAATGACCCGCCTCATTGTAAGCGGCATCGCTGTCTCATCCCACATGCAACACTATGCTAATTACACGACGACAGACTCGATCACTCGCCCAGTTTGGCATCCTCATCGCAGCCATCTTCATACTTATTTGGATAGCCGACTCGAGGTATCGTGTGCTGCCCGAGAAGATTCACAACTCTCTGCCGCTCCATTATGTGGGTACGGTCATCACAGACATCACGATCAAAGAGTGCTCCTCGCTCAACCCATTATCGACATGCCGACTAGATCCAGATCAGTGGCATCGTGTCGAGAAGGATCTCTATCTAAATCTTGGCTGGACGCGCAGCTCGTGGTTGCACATACAGCGCAAGAAAGAGGAGGAGCTCACGGTCAAGGATAAGATCATCATCGACCTGCGCGTAAGCAAAGTCGATCCTGGCATAGGAGAGAAAGGACACGAGAGCGAGAAGTGGGAAAGTCGACCGGGTGGCATCTGGGTGCTGCGCGGCAATAGAAGAGCAGACAGTGATCCGAACAGGGCTATCACCGGTGTCGATGTCCTGTTTGGAGCTGATGCCGTTGAGCCTCGCCAAGGATGGACTCTAGCCACGACACCACTTCTCATCGACACTGATCCGAGGTTGCATCCCGTGCGCATCACAACCAGACATGGGCACCATGCTGCAGCGAGGCCATCGCCGCCGCGCGTGACCAAAGATGGCAAATTCAAGATCCTTCAAGTATCAGACATGCATCTGGCGACTGGTGTTGGTAAGTGCCGTGAGGCCATAGACGCATCGGGCGCAGCGATTCCCAACTGTGAAGCCGACATCAAGACTCTTGACTTTGTAGAGAGCGTGCTTGACTCTGAGCAGCCAGATCTGGTTGTGCTTTCAGGCGACCAGGTTGAGGGTCCTGAGGCACCAGACACACAAACGGCCATCTTGAAGTACGCAGCACCTCTGATTGAGCGAAGCATTCCTTACGCAACCATCTTCGGCAATCACGACGACGAGGGATCCAAGTCATTGTCGAGAGCGGCGCAAATGTCGCTCGTCGAGACCTTGCCTTTCAGCTTGTCTGAGGCTGGACCACAAACACTTCCTGGCGTCGGCAACTACTACGTCGAAGTACTGGCACATTCGGGACAGCATTCCGCCATCACACTGTATCTTCTTGACTCACATGGCCTGTCTCCTGATGATAAGAAGTACCCAGGGTACGACTGGATTAAGCCTCAACAAATAGACTGGTTCAACGCTACGGCTGAGTCGTTGAAGAAGTCTCACAACAAGTACAGCCATATTCATCTCGACATGGCGTTCATCCACATACCACTTCCAGAGTATGCCGAAGCAGACCTTCTGCTAGCTGGAGGTAAGCGGCTTGAGTCTGTGACTGCGCCAGGTTTTAACACACACTTCTACGATATATTGTCCGCTGCAGGCGTGGTCGCTGTCGGCTGTGGTCACGATCATGTGAACGACTATTGCGCACTGCGAAAGACACCACACTTGCAAGCTCGGGAGCCTGATGCACCAGAAACACATGCGCCAGCACATCACGGCAAGGAGAGACTTGGGCCATGGATGTGCTATGCTGGTGGATCTGGCTTTGGCGGCTACGGTGGGTATGGTGGCTTCCATCGTCGAGTGCGAGTCTGGGAGATCGATACAAACGCAGGACGTGTCACTACTTGGAAGCGAGTAGAGTGCTGTGGTGAGGACACCAAAAAGAAGATCGACGAGCTGGTCATCGTCGAAGGTGGCGTTGTCGTTGCTCCGGGCGAGTGAAGCTATGGTTCTGCTTGATGAGCGAGGCGTCAGGCGCATTTTCGATCGTGTTCAGTGCATAATGTGCAGTACTGTCAATTCAAGACATTTTCGCCGTGCTCCAATGACTCGTGACGTTGCCACAGCCGCGGGTCCGGAAGCAAGACACGGAGGTGTCACACTTCTCGACCAACCTCAACCATTCCATCAGCCACATTGTTCCACCAGCCCTTTCTGCTGTTGCTAGATCTCACTCTTAGCACGAGCGACCTACTGCAACACGGAGGCGCCACTGGAGCACCACTGACGACAAGGCTGCAGTGATGTGCGATCGAGCCTCTCTCGGCCTTCCTAGGTAAGGGTGACATCTGGAGAGAGATCACCAACGAGGAGAAAGCATGTCGATCATTTGTGCCTTCCGAGCCGTAAGTCTGGTGAGCATCTATTTTATCTAATGGACTTTCCTCTGTCCATCAACTAAGCTTTCCTACTTCCCGTCTTAATCGTACTTCTCAACTATGACATCGTGGATTCTTGCGTTGTCCATCTTACCCAGCATCGTTTCGTCTCAGGACTTCGCCAGCTGGGGCGTATCTGGAGGATCCGGACCGAGAGGTGGCATCGGAGATGGTGCTCACCCTGTGCTACAACCACAATCTTTCATCACAGATGGCTACGTGCCGACGTCTCCAAACTCAACTCGACAGCTAGCACCGGGACCTGCGCCTCTGCTAGTGCGCAATAACGGAACGTCATGCTCATCAACGAGGCGAAAGGTCGTTGTCGACTCTTCGACCAGTGGTGCTCAACAGGAGATGCTAGGCTTTGGGCATGCATGGACAGACTCTACCGTGGAGGTTTTCAACCAGCTCGAACCTGAGCTGCTCGATCAGCTGATGGGTGAGTTGTTTGGACAAGACGGCAACAACATGGGCTTCATGCGCCATACTATCGGCTCAAGCGATCTCAGTGGTGTGCAGTACTCCTACGATGACAACGGACCCAGCTTCAACGAAGGAGAACCTGACCCGACGTTGGCCAGCTTCAACCTCGGAACATATGGCACGCAGATGGCTGAGTTGCTTGCCAAGATGGGGTCATACAAAGGAGACGTCTTCCTTTACGGAGCTCCTTGGAGCTATCCTGGGTGGATGAAGAACAACGACCTCTTCATTGCACCCAACGACGGCGGCAGTCACTTCCTGATCAACAACTCACTAAATCCAAGCTACTACAACCAGGCTATACGATATCTCACTGACTATGTCGATGCATTCCGAGATTATGGCGTCATTGTCAATGGCATCAGTCTGCAGAACGAACCCCTGAACTACCAAGGAGGCTATCCATGCATGTTTCTCGATGCCGCAGACGAAGCCAACCTGCTACAACAAGGTCTTGGCGATGCTATGCACGAACGTGGTGTCAAGGTCTTGGCATACGACCACAACACTGATCAGCCTGCTTACCCTGCTCGTGTCATACAGGGCGCTCCTGATTATGTCGATGCCGCAGCATGGCACTGCTATCAAGGACCAGTCGCAGATTATACTATCCTAGAGGTATGACTTTATCGTCCTGGCCGACGTACCTCGCTGACTCTAACAGGACTTTCGGTACAACTTCCTGACACACCTCAGTTCATGACAGAGTGTTCTAACACCGGTCTGGCTCCGGGTACCACCAACTTCTGGGTCGCGCAGAACTTCATTCCAGCTGTGCGCTATGGTGCATCTGGTGGTTCCTTCTGGGTCCTAGCCACTGATTCAAACTACGGTCCACACAGCCCGTATGGTGGCTGCGGTTCATGCTCAGGCTCAGTCTTCGTGAACTCCTCGACAGTATACGAAAAGACGATAGATTACTATATGGTTGGCCACTTCTCCCGATATATTCGCAGAGGTGCCGTCAACCATCGAATCCTCCAAGGTCTACAAGGTGGAGGCACTGATTGGACTGCTCAGTTCTTCGCCATTGCGGTGCAGAACCCAGATCAAGGATGGGCTGTCGTGTTTCTGAACACTTTCCCAGCCGACCAGGAGATTGATCTCACCTTCACGGAAAGCGGCTTCATCTGGCAAGGCACTATTCCAGCTTCAAGTGTGGTGACCTGGCTGCTGCCCTCTGACCAAGTATTGGCAATCAATGGTACGCAGCACTGTGGACCACCGTTATACCCGTCGATGGGACTAAAACCACCGTACAGTCGCCCTAGTCATGCGCCATTCCCTCTATCGAGTAAAGGGAGCGCTCTTGTTGGCAGACAAAGCAGTACAGGAATAGTAGTAGGTGGAAGCAGTGCATGTGCTGCGTCAACTAGGACTTCTTCTTCGTCGTCAGGGACATTGCTCCCTGTGCCCAATACCACACACACTATAGCTATGGGAGGATACTAGCTGATGTCCATAGCTTATGAATGGACTAGAGATATCATGAGCACAAGTCACCGAGATACAGTGCTGTCTGTGCCTACGAATATAGTTTAAGACGTCGATGAGCCATGCTAATCTGTGCTTGATGCTGTGTCCAGTGCTTTGGAAGTCGTGGCCTCCCATACACTTCATGCCCAGAGTGGTGCAAGCATTCTATCACTTCTTGGCCTTAGTCTTTCCCTTGCCCTTCTTGGGCTTCTCATCAACATCATCGTCATCATCAGCGCCCTTCTTGGCCTTCTTTGCAGGAGCCTTCTTCTTCTTCGGCTGCTTGACGTACTTATCCTTACTGAGATCAAGTTCTCCCACGTCGTCTTCCTCCTTGACTTCGACATCATCAACAGGCATCTCTCCCTCATCAGATTCATCGATCGCCTCTTCAAGATCTGGCTTAATCTTGGCACTCTTCTTTGGCGCAACGATCTGCGATGCCTTGATGAACGGCAGTGGGTGGGATTGCTGGTTATACCTGGTGTGATTGTCAGTGAGCGTCTTATAGGGACTAAAAGAGTTACATACAGCCTGGTGAACGTCGCCTTATTCTGCGACTCGATGGTGACCTTGGCCATGTCCGCTTCGCCCACACCGAGTTCAAGGATGGCATCCCAATCGTCTCTTGTGAGATAGTACCAGTCCATCATCTCGATGAGATCAGGGACGACATCCTTGCCCTCCTTGGCAAGACGCACGACAAGACGTGCATACAACGCAGGCAAGTAAGTTTGTCGAAGCTCATATCGGTCCACGTTAGTGCGCAGACGCATGTGGCCCTGGATCTCCTTGACGAAACGCATGAGCTTGCCAGTCTTGCTGTTGTTGCCAAGCCATTTCGTGAAGTCGGTCCTGTGGCCCGCCATACTGCCGTGTACGTAGCTCGCTGGACGCACAAAAGAAGCCATTGCATGAGCTGGCATTAGCGACCATTGCTGTTGCGATCCATGTATCATTCTGTCAATTAGATCACCATCAGATATGCTTTCTGCAGCCTGTGCGACGAGTTGCAAAGTCGCAAGCTTTGACTTCTTCGGGTCGTTAGCATACTTGTTCGCACGTTGTGGTTTGGTGCCCAGATAGTTCTCCTGCAACATGAGTGGCGCGAACTCGTGGTCGTTGAAGTACAACTCTTGCTTGTCGTTCAGTGAATTCTTCGAGGCTGGATTGAACATGCCACCACCAAGAATTTTGCTGACCATGTCCCAAGGCTTGAGCACAATATGCTTCTCCCAGGCTTTACTCATGCTCTTGCTGTCATCAAAGTCCATATTGTGAGCGTCAAGCTTGGCTGTACTGATCATGTTGACGACTTGACGAATATCCGCACCACTGCCTTCGATCAAAGCATTGATGACGTTGACAGGCATCTTCAGACCCTCGCGGAATGCGATGGTCATGATGCGAGATCGAATCATGTCAGTCGTTGGTCGGCGGAATGGCAAGTCGAACGTGACAAAGTCGAATGGCTTCATCTTTGGTAGCTTGCGGTCGTTGCAGATCAGGATCATTGGAATCTGGGACTTCTTGCACACAGCTGCCAGTGCTCCAACACCACCACGATCGCCAGCAGACATGCCATCGACCTCGTCCATGATGAGCACGAGCTTCTTCTTCGATGCTTCAGTAGAACCATCTCCTGTCCGAAGTAGCCCATGAGCGAGGTTGTGCTGAGGACGCCCTTGAGACCATTTTCGACAAGCTTCTTGCTTCTGGTGTCACTTGCGTTCTGTTCGACAACATCATATCCTTCTAGCTTAGCCACGAGATGAGCTGCCGTAGTCTTGCCAATGCCTGGAGGACCATGTATCATGACGGCCCGGAAAGCACCACTGCCGTCAGCACCGCCCATCTTGAAGTGCGTTCGCTGATTCTTTGGGAACGCTCGAAGCCAGCGCTGCAACTTTTCAACCTGACTCTTGTTGCCACATATTTGACTGAGTTGCGAAGGCGCGTAGCGGACCGTCCATAGCTGGTTGTTGGGGTCCTTTGTTGGAGCTGGAGGTGCCGTGCTTGAAGTCTGCTTCGAACTGCTAGCGGCTGGTTTTGACTTGGCAGCAGCAGCAAGACTTGCACGCTCCTGCCTCTCCATCTCCGCAGCCTGCTGTCTGATGGCATCTTCCTCCTTGGCACGCTTCTCAGCCTGCTTCTCAGCAGCTGCAGAATCACCGCCGTTTGCTGGCAATCGCTTGATCAGCTCGAATAGACCCTCTTCTTTGATGACCTTCAGTGAATAGTCCTTTATAGTTTGAAGCTTCTTCGGTCCAGCGTCCTCACCAAGGACGACATAGCTAGTCTTCTTTGATGGTGCTGCCTGCACCTTGCCACCATATTCTTTGACTAGTGACTGACCTTGCTCGCGACCAAGTGTAGCAAGTTGTCCGGTGAAAACGAAGGTCAAGCCTGCCAAGCAGTTCTCCTCTCCGGTCGGTAAATCGGATGAGGAGAGTGCTCCAGCAGGTGCAGCTGAGTTTGCATGTGCACCGTACACGAACTTCGGCTTTTCGCCGTCTTTTGGTGGTGGCGGAGGTGGCTCAATGGTGGGAATGCCATCGAAGATTGCTTTGAGTTCTGCACTGTCTTGCTTCTCCTCTATTTTCTGTTTCTTTGCTGGCGCTGCTTTCTTCACTGGTGCTGTGCGTTTCTTGGTCGCTGCAGGAGCATCTACCACTTCCTCATCTTCGTCCTTGGCGTTCTTCTTACTGGCAGCCTTCTTGCCCGGCTTACTCTTGACGACTTCTTCATCGTCATCAGGGACAACGAAATCGGCATCTGGGTCGTCGGCCTTGATATCAGCTACCTCATCATCGTCAATGTCCTGTGTGTGTTCCTTGAGTACGGCTTGCTCTTTCTTTGGTGTCTTGGGCTTGCTCTTCTGTGTAGCGCTGACAGCTGGAGCAATGTCTTCAAATGGATCGTCCGAGAAATTGTCCACCTCGAGCTCGTCATAGTTGGTGGACTTTCTGCTCCGAGCTGATGATCGTTTCACGGAAGTATCACTGGTTGTCTTAGACTTCTTTGGAGTCGCCTTTGCGGTGTGAGACTCGGTCTTCACCTTTCCTTTGCTGCTCACAGCTTCACTACGCTTTGGTTTGGTGCCTTTACCGAAGAAGTCATCTGCTGTAGTGTCTTCCAGGACAGGCTCAGCTTTGACAGCCTTCTTCGTAGGAGCAGCCTTCTTTGCTGGTGGTTCCTCTTCGTCGTCATCGTCATCATCGACGATTTTGCTTGCCCTGCCACGCTTTTTGGTTGCCTTTGGTTCAGCTTCAGCAGCTGCTGGCGGAGCTGCTGGCTTGCCACCAAAGAACGATCGAATGTCGGAACCCATCTTGTCATCTACTATGCCATGTACCAAAACAGTAGGATTGCTGAAGTCGCAGGGTAGACGAAAGTGTCGAAGATGATTGACGTGGTTTGATAGCTATTTCTCTTGACGCGTGAATCGCGTAAGGATCGTGACATAATTGAGCTCGTCGGCGTTCATGAAATGTAACGCCGATTGCGCTAATCCGAATGGATCAGCGAGCGTGCCGAAGCTCTTCACTGGACACAGCAGTATTGGTGCTTGTGCTCGAGAGCCAGATCACAATAGTTTGTGCGAGCCACACGCCTACGTACATCACGTCCAGCCGTGAGAAATACTAGAAGTACAATGGCTACAAGGACGATACCTGGCACCATGGCAACATGCCTGCATTCGCCGAGCAACTGTCAGTCACACAGTAAATGAAAGTAGTACTTTAATGCTGATGCCATCTAGACCTCAGAAATGTCTTCAGGAGCCTTGCTCAGCCTCTCAAACCCCATCAACGACTCTTCTCTGTTTCACGACCTGTAATGGACTGGCTGGCACCGAAAGCTGGAGAATCACGCAAGTCACGAAAAGGACGCCCAAGAGTACAGATAGGAGGCAGCATGCGTGGTACAACACTCGTCTGGGGTGACTACGGCCTACGACTTCGCGATCACCATCGGCGTATATCGGCAGCTCACCTCAAGATCGCAGATGAGACCATCAAGAAGCGCCTCAGAGGAATGAAGTACCGCCTCTACCATCGCATCAACGCGAACATCGGAGTGTATACTTCTGGTAATGACCAGCGTATGGGTAAAGGAAAGGGTAGCTTTGACCACTGGGCAAGTAGAGTGGCTGTGAGCAAGATTCTCTTCGAATTGAAGGGCAACATTCACGAGCAAGTGGTACGAGATGCGTTTCGTTTGGCTGGCAACAAGCTTCCAGGATTGTACGAATTTGTACGAAAGGGAGACCCAGCAGTCATGGGTATAACGAAACTTGGCCCTGAGGTTACAGAAGAGAGCTTGAGGCGACCAAGACGAGAGATCACAGTACCAGTGCCAAACTTGGCCGATACAGCAGAACGACTCCCTGCCAGCACGCCTCCTTGAATACATGAAGATGCTTGCAAGACATCCGAGGTACACCCACGATCGACAGAACTGTGGTCTACGATGACAACTCGTTGTCGATCACGACTTTCAGTACCAATTGCCCATCAGCGTCTTTCGTCTTCCCAGCCATTTCGAACGCATCGACAGCCTTTGCAAGACCTTTGAAGCGATGTGTAACAAGCTTAGAGATGTCTGGCGCTCCAGGCGTCTTTAACGCGGCTTGCACGAGCGCAATGCTCTCTGGATAAGTGTTTGCATAACGGAAGACACCCACGATGTCAACCTCACGAAGCGCTGCAGCAGCCAGAGGAATCGTCTGGACAGGATGTCCCATGCCAACCAGCATCAGTCGACCTCCAGCACGACAAGCCTGATGTATGTCAGAGAGGTTGTGATCAGCATGTACTGTATAGGTACTCACATATATACCAGCTTGTACACAAGACGGCACTCCAGTGCACTCGAACACGACGTCGAACTCCTTCTCCTGACCAAGCTCGCCAACCTCAGCAGCTGTCTCCTTGGCAATCGCCAACGCCTCGTCGATCTCTTGACCTCTTTTCAACGGCACAAGGTATGATGCATGAGCAAACCCATTCTGCGTAGCGAAGTCTAGCCTACCAGCATCGATATCCGCGATAACGACTCTATCTGCGCCTTTCAGTACTGCCACTGCAGCACACAGCAAGCCCACAGCACCAGCACCGAAGACCAAGACCTGAGCTTTGGGAGGCATCAAGCTACGTCTGTAAGCATGCAGTGCAACACCAAAAGGCTCCAGCAGTGCGCCGACATCGAGACTGAGCTCTGTAGGGAGCTTGTGGCACCACGCTGCTGGATGGTTGATTCTGTCTTGCAGCGTGCCTTGGAAGTGCGGAAAGCTCTTCCCACTGCTGCGAAAGCGAAGCTCTTTGCAGATATTGTACCGGCCTTCCAGACAACGATCACATCGCTCACATGGCAAGCCGACCTCAAGTGCGACTTTGTCGCCCACATTCAGTGTCGACACTTGAGGTCCAACCTTCGAGACCGTGCCAGCACTCTCGTGCCCCAGAGCTAACGGTTCGCGAACAAGAATGTCTCCATTCCGATAGTGTTTGTAGTAATGTAGATCAGAACCACACAGTCCTGTGCTCATTACAGTGACTTCGACTTCATCCTCAAGAAGTTCCGGCACATCTCGTTGTTCCTTTACCGTCAGCTTGCGTATCTGAGTTAGGTCCCGGCAAACTCACAACTCGTAGATCACCCGCACCATGTAGAACTGACGCATAGCTAGAGGACTTCATATGAGACAGTCACTGACCTTGGCCGCTTTCTGATCGTGTAGGGACAATGCAGGAGACTGAGAATGTGCCAAAGAGAATGTGCTCGGCTTTTGATCGAGGGGTTTGGTGAGGGAAATCGGCAACTGCTGTTCATGTCGTCGTCCTCATTGTCGCTCACCAGAGTCGACTAATTCTTCCTTTCCATTGATGTAGTCGTTGACCACCAAGATGTCTTCTCTTCATGCTATGTTCTCGCTTGATGGCAAGACAGCACTTTGCACGGGTACGACGAGAGGCATTGGCCAAGCCATGGCCATAGCATTGGCAGAAGCAGGTGCCGATGTCCTTCTGGTGCAGGTAGGTGAGCACTACACTACTGATTCAATGAGATCACTCTAATTCCTTGTCCAGAGGGATGAATCGAACGAAGAGACCAAACGAAGTATTGAGGCTCTTGGCCGACAAGCAACAATCTATATTGCCGATCTTGCTTCTACTGAATCGATCAAAGCTCTTGTACCTAGAGTACTCGCGGATGGGCACAAGATCGACATCCTGCTCAATTGTGGCGGCATACAGAGACGCCATCCAGCTCATCAATTCCCTGACGAGGATTGGGATGAAGTGCTACAGGTCAATCTTAGCACAGTCTTCAGATTATGCCGCGATGTAGGCGATCACATGCGCTCCAGAGATGCCGATCAACACGGCAGAAGAGGTTCGATCATCAATGTAGCCTCTCTATTGAGCTTCCAGGGCGGTATCACTGTCCCAGCCTATGCAGCATCGAAAGGTGGTGTGGCTCAATTGACGAAAGCATTGAGTAACGAATGGGCGGCACTCGGCATCAACGTCAATGCCATCGCTCCTGGATACATTGCTACAGACATGAACACTGCGCTGATCAACGACAAGAATCGTGCGGACAGCATACTCGCTCGGATACCAGCGGGAAGATGGGGCAGTCCTGACGACTTCAGAGGCACTATTGTCTTCTTAGCAAGCCGGGCAAGCTCGTATGTATCCGGAGAGATTGTGACAGTTGACGGAGGCTGGATGGGCAGGTAGATCTGCTATGCTAGAACGCTTATGAAGTACGACCTTGTCACTATGCAGCCATGATATCTCCGATGATGCGAAAAGGTATGACTCTTTCCTTATGCCGCAATGATCTGTCCATTTACGCATTTAGTCCCAGCTGCAACGGCACCCATATCTGTCCACGCTCCGTTATCACAAATCTGGAAGCCTTGACCTCCGTTTGTACATTGAGAGGCGCCTGTTGTTGAGCAGGAGCTCGACGTGCTTGCCCTAGCATATTGATCGCTTCTGTAGTACCCTGCAGGAGTACTGCCCTGTTGTGCAATAGAGCCATCAGAAGGACTCAGATGTGGCAAGCATTGCATGCCGGCTGCAACTATCCTGGGATATTGATACTCGTAACCACCATTACTGTCGACAGCACAAGTAAACCAGGTATTGGCGTCGGTACAGATGAAGAGACCCGGCTTGCATGGCAGATAGGCCTGCAAATTGTTGATGTCTGCAAAGCCGGGATTGTTTGCAGTACCTATCTGTGCAGAAGATGGTTGTGCGAGGGATGTTGTCGAGCTTGGAGTTGTAAGAGTCGACGTTTGAAATGATCTCAAGATGCTACTTGTGACAGCTGTCGTGCTTGTGCTTACGGAAGTCTGGAAGCCGGATATCGCTATCGTGCTCGTAGCTATGCATTGCCAAGTACAGATTCCGATGGCCATACAAGCGAACCCGTTCGCACATGGGCACAAGGCAGCGGTGCCAGTACAAGCACTAGCTGCTTTAGAAACTGTATACGTTGCCGCAGTGGTCGTTGCTGGCAGGGCTACTACCACAGTCGTGGGACAGTCGACAGTCATCGTACATGTCGATAAGCTCGCTGAAAACGTGGCTGTCGCTAGTGTGGATGCTATCGTGCTCAAGGGTGATCCAGAAGTCGGCGCAGACGATAGAATTGTGCTTGATAACAAGGGCGATGCCACCATGCTTGATGGACTGACCCCAACAACGACCGCAGAGAAGATCGATGCTACTGCAAGCGAATTGGGCGAGCTACTTGCTGAACCAGTCGGCAGAGCTGTTGCAGCAGAGATTAAGCTGATCTGGGAGGTCGCGGCAGTGTCTGTTGTACTGCTAGCAGTAGGATTACGGGCAGGTTGAGGCACAACTTCTGCTCTGGATACCAACGGTACTTCGCACTTTCCAGGGGTTACCACACTAGTACTGCTGAATCCAGTACCGTATTGCACATCTGGGCCAGGATTTGGGTAGACAACAATCAATTGGCCGTTTGGACCATCCGTGGTGCACTTGTTGACACTCGGTAGATCTGCGACCCAAATGTTTGGAAGAGCGTCGAAGGGTGCACTATCGCCGGTCACGGCAGAGCTGATATGGACGTGAGCGCAGTTCATGTAGAACTCTCTGTTGCCCATGAAGTTCGACCAACTCCATGCGAAGAGTACGTCGCCGGCGGGTGCGTATGTGGGTATGGTGAAGTTGTAACTAGGATGTAACATGCAGCCACCAATGATACTCTTTATGACCTTGAACGTCTGCGCACCATCATAAGATAGTGATAGCTGACACGACCCGCCACCATGGGTCGCTGTACCATCGAACGTTATGTTGTAAGTCGAGCCTGCACTGTATGTTGCTGTGTTGGAAGATGTATCGTTCTGGTAACCCTTGCACGGGAAATTGAGAGGTGACGAGGTCAATGGTGACTTCATGTTGTAGTCGATGAGGTTCTGAGGAGTGGCAGCGTTGAATCTGGACCGCAGAGGATAAGGAGACTTTATCTCCATGTGTGCGAGAGCAGGCGTGAGAAGAAAGGTCAGAAGCGCCATCGTGGCTAGGTGTGATGTGTGGACGATCATGGTTTGCTTGTGCTTTGAGGGAGGAAGAACTGTAGATGTGGATCGTGGAGAGGAGGACATAATTATATCATCCAGGAGAGGTTGAGACGGTCACTTACGTTGACAATGTGCCTGCCACAGATCCACCTGGAAAGGCAGGAGTACGCTTGCTAGTCGATGATCAGTGAGGCCTATGGGCACTGGATGATGGTCCATGGTGCAGAGATGGCATTCCTGTTGTAGCCACCGTGCACCGCGTAGATGGAATGCGCCCACGTGGTAAGATACAGTGATATACACGCCAGCGACATTTCGACGTCAACTAGTGGCTGGTCTGTGGATTGTCAAGCAGCGATGTCGCCCGAGGTTGCATTGACCACTGCGTAGCATGAGTCTCTCAGCTCGTTGCTTGAGCATGGTCGAGACCGCACACTTCATATCGAATCGCGTCTCTTCACCGTGCATGTAATTGTCTGATCACCGTCATGGTAAGCTCGAGACTTGACATCTGCCGGTCGTAGTGTTGTCGAGACTGATGACTCTCGGCATCAGTGAAGGATGTATAATCTGTCAGTTCGTACAGTTGCTTGAAGATGATCTTGGTGTAATGACTCGAGTTGAGCTATATCTAACGCCAAGAAGTCTGAGCGGCATGATTCCGTTGCTTAGGAGACCCATCACAACAACGTGGAGGCGTACTTTTAGCTCTCACACCTCATGCACGCCATCTAATCTTGCATGGATTGATCTGTCGTCTTCGAAACACTTCCGCCTATCCTTCTCCATCTTCATCACCTCGCCGTTCTACAGCCCTTCGATTCGCGACAATCCTTACCCACTTTCAATATGCGCTACTCATCAGTCCTTCTGGCGCTTCCAGCTGTCGCTCTCGCACAACAGCAGATTCCACTAGTCGACCAGATCAAAGGATGGTTCAACAAGGCGACCGCATCGATCTCCTCCGTCGTGCCTAACATCCCCACGTCGATCGCAGTACCGAACCCTGCTGCAGCTGCCGCCGCAAAGTACGCCGAGCTGAAGGTTGTCCCTGTAACACTAGAGAACCACAAGACGCTCCTTCAGCCAGGCGCAGCAACAGCCAGTCCAGGCATTGAAGAGTGGTTAATATACGTCACTGGCGGTAACAAGACATGCTTTGGTATGTGCCAGCGTGCAGAGACAGCTTGGAACGAGAGCGTGGCCTTGATCTCAGCTTCTGCTAAGAACCCACCAAACCTTGGAATGATCAACTGCGAGCAAGAAGCTGTGCTATGTCACGCCTGGGCAACACATCCACCATGTCTCTTGCACATGCAGCTGCCACAGCCATTTGCAGACCAGTCGACTCCATCATCAACTGTTCGTCACATGAACATCAACCGTACCAGCGTCAACGCACCTGACCTCGCTGCACTCGTCCTCCAGAACAAGATCCTCGACCTCAAGCCGTACGACTCGATTTTCCAGCCATTTGATGGTTTGCTCGCAAAGACTGGTCTCCAGCTTCCATTCGGATATGCGTCCTGGGGTTTCAGCAAGATTCCAAGCTGGGTTTTCATGATCGGTGTCAGCTTCATCAGCCGAAACTTCATGTGAGTGATCGCTCCCGTAGAGCTATAAATGTTTGCTAACACATTGTAGGGGTCGCCGAACTGGTCAACAGGCACAAGGCCCAGCTCGTGCTCAACCTGCTGCGGCAGCACCTGCAGCACCGGCTGCGGCCAAATAGACGAGTAGTCCTCGATCCTCCATGGCGTCGCCACTCTCCACACCACTAAAGTATTGGTTGCAGTCATTTTGCCCATGATCTACCAATCATGTAGGCAGAGCAATGTGCGCCACTTCTTTGTACTCCTCGCCAATTACACGACCTTCGTCGTCGTAATGCTTCTTGGCACCCATCTCACAAATAGCGATGCGATCTAGGGTCAGACTTGCCCAATCAAAGTCTTTGTAATTGTTCAATACTTCTCGCGCATCAATCTTCGTGGAGCCTTTTGCTCTTGGCCCGTGTCCTGTACTGCCGTCCAAGGCGTTCGGGTTCGCCTCGACTGAAGTCCTACCATTGTTCGCTTGTTGTTGATGTGGTGCTCTTCGCTTTGGCATGAAACCTTTGGCGTAGATCGTGTTGACGATAGTTGCGTGCAACTTCAACGGACGATCGTCTGACACAAGAAGCGACTTTTCCTTGAACAGTGCCTGGATGGCCAGGCAAAGTGGCTCTAGACGGGCGGTCGAATCGTATGGTGCGACATACAAGATGGATGTATTCTGTGGGTCGTGCATTGATTCAAGTCCTCGCAATTGCAGCTGCAAGGGCTTCGAAAGAGCGTCTGTATCGGTTTGAGATTGTTGTTTTAGGAGATCAAGCACGTCCAAAGACCGCAGTATATCGATTGCTAGTTCAAGCTCTCGTTGACTCAATCGCATAACGCCCAGTGTGCAATGTAATGCACCGACGGGTCGTACAGCTTTGCAGGAACTCTCCTGCTGTACCTTCACGAAAAGACGTCAATGATGCCTCCAACTGAGGACGAGACGTTGCATTGATGAGTGGGAGACATAGGAAATGCGTCAGCTTGGCAGCAGGAGCAGCAACTTGATTCCTTGCCATGCTGAGACTGTGGGAGCGTAGTTCACTCGTTATACAGAGTCTGGATTTGAGCCTTGCATCAGGTCTCCTTCGGAAATGAATAACCTTGGCGTGTTGTTGGCTGTAGTCAAAGTGCTCGTCGACGTCGTTAGCAGCTTGATGTTCGATGGTTCGGCCGAAGGTTGGAGCTATCCCGGATATCCTTCTTTCGATAGTTCTTATGTACTACAATTATTTGGAAGCAACACCATATCAATCTCATCTACGAGTACATCACGACCGTTCGTTTTCATCTATCGCGATAATCATGTCGACGCCCACGGCACAGAAGTTCTTCCGCATCACGCTCATGCGTTCGTCCATTGGACTCCCTGCAAAAATTGGCGGCATTTTAAGCTCGCTCGGCCTGCACAAGAGACTGCGTACAGTTTACCATCCTGTATCTCCAGTAGTGGCTGGAAAGATCTTCTCCGTCAAAGAGCTCGTCGATGTGGAAGAAGTGGATCAGGCATTGTCGAAGGAGCAATTAAAAGAGCTTAGAAGACCAGATACAGGTTTCTACATCGAGAAAAGAGCGAGAGCTTGAGTTATCATCACTCCTTCGTCCTTACTTTCACCGAGCGCAGCGACGCTACTTGTACGACATGTTTCGGTCTAGGTAGTCGGACGAAACTTCTCAAGACTGGGCACGGTGGAAGAACGCTATCAACGGGAATCGATTATCGATGAGCGAATCTACCGCCTGTCGTCACAACCAAAGCCCCCCGCCCGCTATGCAGTACTGCGCAGATCAACGATCAACCCCTTGACGATTCACCCTGTTCGCTCTCTGATGGCGCAGCGACAGACACTTCCGCGGATGACTCTACCTCAGGCTTCTCGATGACAATCGCAGAGTTCGCGTTTCTGCTTGATGCAGCAGCATTGAGCCTCTGATCCAGCGCCTTCAATGCCACTGCTCGCCTTCTCTCCGCCTCCGCACGCCGTCCACTACTCCGGTCGTCCATTAGCCCTGGCAGACCACTGCCGCGACTGGCCTCCGTGGCAGCTTCGATGGCCTCTTCCGAGAACGGCGTGATCAACCTCAAAGAGACGAACACTGCATATGTAGCATCACAAATCGGTGTCAGAGCTGGCTTGAAGACGTCTGGGAAGAACTCGACAAATGCGAATGTCTCGCTTGGATCTCCTCGCATACGTGCTCCTTCTCCTCCTGTTGCAGTCTCTGAAGCACCCAGGTCGCTAATACGGAAGAACCGCAAGTGTAGCCATCCTGTGAGGAAGCCAAAGAGCGAGAGCCACAACGCCGTCCAGGTGCCCAGCAGTGGCCCTGAGACCATATTGGCAACGACAAACAGAGCTGGGAAGTGTTTGATTCGCACGCGGAGGAGTGAGCGGAACAGTGATACGGTGTGTTCGGGAATAAGCTGCTTCAGGGCGACAAGGAAGGATGCACTGAGCGCGAGGAGGCCGTTAAGTTGTGTAGGACTATACTGTCAATGAACGTCTTCAAAGCTCGATCAGCACTTACTATTGGGGTGTCCCTGTCAGGATATGCCAGAACCCATATAGCAAGAAGCTTAGGAAGTTGGGCGTGACCGTGACAAAGATCGCAAACTTCCCAAACTCCTGACTACCCCATGCTCTTTCCAGGTACTTTCCTCCAAACCAGACTACAGCTCCCGATACCGTCAAAGATATGATGTTGTTTTCAATCAGGGCAGCTGTCAAGAAGGTCCAAGGATACCACAAGCTCTTTGTAGGTATCAGTACCAGATAGGGAATAGCCCATTGAGGGCTAGAGAGGTATGTTGATGGCGATGTGGTCAACTGTTGCTCAGGTGTCGTTGTCGCTACCCATGACCTGAATCGCAAGCCAGCGTTCAGTGTCGACAACGAAATGAGTGCTAATATGATAACTCTGGTGACTGGAGGGAGGTTGATTCGTGGAGGCATGGCTGTAGCCTCTGCGTGGCCGCCAGCGACCCTCGGAGAGCAATAGCTGAGGTCGATGTGCAAAACGCCGTAGTAGTAGAATAGTTGCGATCAACAGCTAACATCTTCTGGACGTTGTTCTCCGGAGGGCTTCGACCTGCCCTATCCAGCGCGGATGAATGCAACCGCGCGGCCCGCCCGAGTCCAGGATCCACCGATGCACAGCATTTGACTTGTCTACCACTGTCGAATGACTTGAGATCTGTCACTCTTTGAAACACCTTCTGTCAGTCCGAGGGCCATAATCGCTAATTCTTCCTTGCACCGCGATACAGCACACACACGAGCGGTTTGACAAACTCGCAGGCATCGCAAACAGTCCGCGAGCAGCTACCTCGTCACCACAGTCTCTTCCGAACTGCATGTCACCACTTCCCTGCATGAACACAATCACGCGAGCAAAGCAATAATGACAACTACCAATGCGCTGCAATCGGATCATGTCAACTATCTGATCTTCCGCTATCTGCAAGAATCTGGTCATGAGGACACAGCAAAGTCTTTCTGGCGCGACTGGAACCGACCACGGGACTTTCGCGATCCTGAGAGCTTCCCCTTCGCACGACATGTACATCATCGCGAGCTTGTCACGGTCATTCAGGATGGTCTGCGACACGATGAGTTGCGCGCACGCGTCACGAAGTCGGAGTGTCTCTTCAAGTGGTCGCTCGTGGATCCAGGGAGGAGCGGTGACAGTGCAGATGCTGAGATAAATGGATCTAGACCGTCTAGTAGCGGAAAGAGAAAGAGCATAGGCACTGGTGCTCGTCAGAGCGACGATAGTACAGCACCTGCAGTCAAGAGGCCTCGATTGAGTGGACCAGACCATCAGATCAATGGTCACCGCGAGGCAATGGATATCGATGGAGGTTCATCCTCGGTTGAAGACAATGAAGATGATACCAACGCCGTTTCTCCAGCGGTTGCGTCAGATGGTACTGGAGATGCGCTGACGATGCGCTACGACTCTGTTGCGACACAAACAGAAGTTGCTAATGGACAAATAGTGCCTGTTCCCAGGCTGAAAGCACGGTCGATCGTACTCGACATCAACAAGCCGAGCAGTAAGATCTTTCATGCAGCTTGGAACCCTAACAAGTCTGGCAAGAGCCGAAATACTCTGTTCGTCACAGGAGAATCCTTATGCAGGATGTATCAGACGCCCGATCGTCTTAATGGTGCGACCCACATTCTAGAGCACATAGATGAGCCTGCTGTCTCTGACGACTGCATGGTCACCGGCATGACCTGGCATCCAGCTGGTCGCATGCTGACGTGTGCTGTGGACACAGTTGGACCTCCTCGCGACGGAAAGCAGAAGAACACAAGGAGAGTCATCAGCATCGGTCCTGACGTCGGCGGCACCTACACCCACTTTCCAACATCGGAATTGTTGCAACCTCCGGGCGTTGCTTTACATATCGAATACAGTCCATCGGGCGAGTATCTTATGCTCGCCAGGACGAATGGTGATCGCGGTGTTGTCGAGATCTGGCCCGCCGTTCAATCCCAGCTTGTCAATGCCCCTACTACTCAGCCTCTCGCCTGGAAGTTGTTCGATCATAGTCTGTCGGACGCGGCGTGGTCAGGGGATCGGCAACTCATGGTGTGCACTCACACCGAGCATGCGTGGTCACTCAAGCTTGCCGACGAACTCAGCCACTCGACAAGCTTCACCGCAGAGACGATCGCATCGCACAACTTAGAAGAGCGCTCAGTTGTCCTGCCACCATGCGGTGAGGTAGACATAACGTACATGAACGACGCTACGCACAACATTGATGTGTTTTTCGTGCGACCATACGATCAGGAGTCAGGTCAGGATAAGATGGTGGTCGTTGACTCAACATTATACGATACAGAGGCATATTTAAAGGCTAGGAAGACATTTCCCTTGGATTGGTCTTTCGTGACATTCGTCGCGCAGCCAGCTAGAGAGACGATTCCGGAGCAGACCATCCGCAACTACGGTCCCGCGAGACTCTTGGCAACTGTTGCAGAGAACGGCGGATGTAGGCTGTTCGAGCTTGGTCGTGATTCCAACGGACTCATCTGCAAGCCGTTGTTTAACCAAGACGGCTACACTTTGAAGATGTCCTACGGGTCGGCTCTGGCCGCGGCTTGGTCACCAAATGGCGAATACATCGCCATAGCTGGCACAGGTCTTGTGCAAGTCTGGCAAGCTGCTGCACCAGACTCGATCGAGAGCAGGGCAGTGCTCACTTGGCGGATCAACAAGTCCTCCCCTCAGGAGACTGAAGATGTGCGCGGAATGGATAGAGAATCGTCCAGGCCAGTCTCTCTGACTTGGGACTCGCTGAGTCAAAAGATCTGCTTTGCTATCGATAGCAAGGTATGTTGCCTCTGTCTTGTACGTGACCGATACTAATCGTCGCAGGTGACTATCATCGAGCTGGAGGATAGCGAGGAGCCCATGGATGGGATACAACCGACATGAAGCATCAGGACAGATCGACAAGACCAACAGCAGTCTCTGTGCATGAAGGCTTGCCACAGATCCGACCAGCATCAGAACAAGGCAGCAAGACGATTGCTTCGTTCCTGTCCTTCAAGCGAACCCACGATCCTATCCTTCTCTTTCAAGAGAAACTGCTTCACGGACTCAAACTCGGATTGTGGCTGCAAGGTCCATGCGGGAGTCAAGACATGAGTTAAGGCCCAGCGTAGCAGGTTCAACAGGTAATGCTGCCCTGTCGGCGTCGTGGACTTGTATACTGAGGGAGATGCTGCTGGTATCGGAGCTGCGTATCGAGCGGCGCGATGCATGAAATCGGTGAGCAACGACTTGTCTCCCCCAGAAGTGACATTCTGAGTCTCGAAATGTGGAAACAAAGAACGAAGGCCGCCGAATACAATTCGACCTTGTATATCGGCCTGATGTCTTGTTTGCGGATCTGAAGGCATGTTGCTGATTATCTTGATGAGGCCCAGCTTTATGCAGTGCCATTGGCCAAGGAGATATATCACAGGCAGGGGAGGTAGTTCTGGACACCAACGCTCAGATATTCGGCTTGTGTCATAGCCAATGGTCAACTTCCACTCTAGTGGTGTTCTTTCCAACCAATCGTCCAATTCTACGATCAAATTGGCAGCACCGATGACCCAGTGTGACACTTCTGAGGCTTGCAGGTCCGGGTTGCTGCGCAGCGCAGCTCCAGCATCTACGTCAAGGATGAGAGCCTTGACAAGAAGGTAATGTAGCGCTGCAGCCAGACTATCGTTGCCTGGATGCACATCCGGCAATCGCTTCAACACTCGGTATCCGTCCCTTTCGCCGTTCCACAAGATGTATAGCAGAACGTTGCTTCTGAGACTTGCCAGCAATGCTTGCGAAGAGGTCGACGTGAAGGAATCTATGCTGCGTCTATCTGCAAGTGCCAAAGCACCAACCATGTGAGCTTGAGATGCAATCCGAGACGCCTTGTTGGACGACAGACGAGCGGCATAGTCCATCAGCACGATCGCCATCAGTGTTTCGTCCCGTAGACTCTCGGCAGGGTCCAGTATGGCTTTCTTTAGTGCTGCATGGGCTTGCATTTGGTGCTCGATCTGCCATGCTGGCTCGTCCTTCACATCGTGATACTGCTGAAAGATGCAAGCAGCCATGACTGATGATGCCAGAGATATTGGCGAGCTGGGAGACGCGGTGCAGTACATGTCCAGTAAGTTGTCGAAGTGGCCTCTGCTCAGTCTGGGATCTCTATCTGGACTGAGAACAAAGTTCTGGAAAAAGAAGTGGATGGACAGGGTTCTGGGATCTAACGTAAGCTCCTGAGGTACACTACTCACTCGTATGATTGATTTCGAGTTGTCAACACGCTTAGCGGACTTGGTTCTAGGTGCTGCGAAGGCCTTGCTCGCGTTGACGAAGACGACTCCGCCGAAGGATCTGTAGCCCGGGCAGACGATGCCTCGTTTGACGCACCTTTGACAGTTGGGCTTGGCTTCATCACACTTTATGCGTCGCTCGCGACATTTATCACATCCAGTGCTAGCCTTGAGATGCACCATAGCTAATGATGGCCAATGCTGTAGTTCTGTGTGATGGTCATCTGTCAGGTATGCATACCAGTCAGCCTTGGTTACTGCCTCGAGGGTGTAATCGCGAGAGGTGCCTGTTGCCGACGTTTGGATGGTCGCTTCATCTGCTCGACACGATGTCCAATGGTGTAAGGCTGGCAGCCTTCCGCGGCGTCGGTGCGAGCTCCGGACTGCCTCGTAGCTTATAAGTATGCGTAATTGACCGCTCGAGCATTGAGACGCAATGCGACCAGGGAGAAGCCCACACGAGCGAGACGATGTCCTGTAGCGAGTAGACGAGCAAAAGGCAACATCGATCGATACATGAGAGCTGTAGCAACAGCCGTCGTCGCACGAGTCATGTACATTGCGGAGTGCCTCATCACGAATGTCGAGAGACTTCAAAGCCGCGACGAGGAGCTTCTTCACGTTGTCAGACAGCTTGGCGATATGATGGAAGGTGTTACCACCTGAGGCACCACATACAGATGACGGACACCCAGCAGCCTATCTAGACCTCTTATACCTTGAGGCTGGAGTAGGATCGTCACAACTATAGCCACGTCAGTCAGAAGCAGTGAGAGAAGCATTGCTGTCATGGGTAGTCGGTTGTGGAAGTTGAGATGGCATTGCTATGACCTCTAGCTGGTCCGAGACGTCAGAAATGACTTGTCAACCTTCTGGGTCACGATCTGGCGACGCTCAAGCGTGTCGCGACCACTCCAATGCAGTCGACACGGCTTCATAGCCCATGTAATGTACAAATGACCAGAGCATGCTGGTTGGGGTTATCTTGAACGCTGATAGTAGAAGCATTCTACTGTCCTGTCCTGCTGCTCGGGTGGATTAGATTGACGAGAACGCGATTCGGCTCCATACTGCATAGCCTCGCTGATCAGCCATACCGCCTGCGCTCATCTGGGTTTGTGATTCGATCTGTCCCTTCAGCATGCCCTTTCTTACCGCATATCACGGTACATCTTCTTCGTGAATGCTCGCTGATCCTTTAGCCATCGTCTGTAATCTTTGACGCTGCCAATCTTCTCGCCATAGTAGTCGGGTATGGGATTCTGAGGACTGCTACTGGAGGGATCTGCTCGGTAACGCTTGATTCTGTCGAAAAAGCTCTTCTCCTTCTGCACATCTGTTAGCCACGATAGGCTTGCCAAGAAGCAGCACCACCTACCTCAGAAAAGATCCTGCTCCATCCTCCCTGTCGTGCCCACAACGAAAACAACAATCCGCCAAGTATACGTCCTGCAAACCAACCACCTACTGCTACCGTCAAGCTGCCCGCAGCTATGATGACGAGAGGGTCAAGACCTGTCGCTTGTGCTACTTTTGTGTCGATATCAAACTCGCCAATCAATGGGCTGCCAAAGATCGCTGCAGCCACGGCGCACACAACGCTCACACCTGTCGCCATAAAGCGTCGCCTGCGACGCATAGTGAGAAATTGGTCCCATGTCAAGAGGCTCGCTGGATTTGCTGCTGCTGCTGTGCTTTGTGGTTGTATCGTGGATGCTGGTGTTGCTGACGCGTATGTTCTTCGGAGGTCAAAGGATCGTGTGGAGGAACTGGCTGTGAAAGGAGTCGATTGCGCTCGTATCGTTGAGCATGTGGTGAGGCTTTTGCTCGCTCTGAAGACCGTTCGTGAGATAGCTGTTTGTGGTCTAGCTGAAGGAGTTGCGAGGGCTGTCATGAGAGAGACACAGGCATTCGAAGCTCTGGGAAGACGTGTTGTCGACATTGTGAGGGGCCTCACTGAGATGGAAGACGTGCTGTCGCGATAATGTTGAAGCTGTGGTCGATGGATGTTCGGAAGTCTTGACTCGTGCCAAGGACAAGCGCCAATGACTAAAGCTTGCAAGCAAGGTACTCAACTCGCTACAATACCGTCATGCATACATATCTACATGTACATTCAGCGTCTGCTCTGTCTCCTGAGATCACCTATCAACTTTCTCCTGTGCTCACTCTCCGCAAACAGAGCCTTGATCAAATCGATGACTTCCTCAGACGAGAACTCCAAGCTCAGCTCGCCATCATTCCACAAGTACTTGATATCAGCCAAGCTGCTCTCCAAGATCTCTGCCAAGTACTGGAACTTGAGCCAGTTCGGACAATAGATGAAAGTCATATCGCGTAGCTCACCGTCGGCTTGCTGCTGAGCGAACAGAGCCTTGACAACCGACAAGCGCTCGCAAAGACCTTTCAGCTCCCGACTATCAGCCTCTCCAATATCGCCAAGATCCTCAATGTCTGTGATCATCTTGCCAGTAACGCCAGAAAGCAATTGACCAAGCGACTGTAGAAGTGCGTTGTGTCCAAGTATGCTCTTCCATTCGCGATGCACATCATGTAATCGATCTGCCGTCTGCTCCACAGCACTTTCACAAGCCTGCTTGAATGGTGCAGCCGTGCAGTTGCTGAAACCTTGAGCACCATCAAGCAGATCTCGCAAGATGGTCTTCTGCGCGTCCATCTCAGCGCCGTACGCTCGCTTGGCGAAGAGGTCGAGCGCTTTTGCATCATTGTCAAGTCGTAGACGTGCTGATTTAGCTTGTACCGCCTGCCACTCTCTGAGCCGCTCAGACAGCCGTGTAGCATCATTGTAGATCAGCATGTTGCCAGTAGGTAGCTTAGCATATGCTGTAGGTGCCGTCGCTCGGTATATGGCCAGAGCAAGAGTTGGAAGGGAGTAGAGTCCGGCCACCGCTGGCGCGAGAGTCGAGGCAGCGTATTCATCTGTTGCAAGTGTCTGTGCATCCGAGATGACGTGCTTCACAGCCTCAAGGATGCCATCTGGGACAGCTGTGACTGTGTATGTCTCTCGGAATGTCAGCTCCCGCTGAGGTTGTCTCGGTGTACTTGGGTCTGGTACATTGATGCCTTGAGGAAGAGACACGTTAGCCTTCGTTTGCACAGGGCTTTCTTCATCATTCCAACCCCAAGCCTCCTCGTTGACATCTGCAGAATTTGGTGCCTCACTTGGTCCATCCACATCCCAAGCACTACCATCGTCCTCATCAGCATCATTCGGCTGATCTTTAGACTCTGCCACCGCTTGACGCTCTTCTGCGTCATCGTTACCCTCGTCCCATGCAGTATCCCAGTCATCGTCACCACCTCCACTGACCTGACCAGCAAGCTCATCATCTTTGGCTATCATCTGCGACTCAACTCGTTCCACGGTCTTCGTCTCCGTCAAGCCTTCAAAAACAAGATTGCGCACTTCGCTCAGTAGTACCTCACGTCGCTTCGTGAGCCATGCTTTAGGCAAATTATTCAGCCAGTCCTGCAGTGGGCTACCATTGACGCCCAGCTGCTCGAGATGAACAACAAAGTGCTCTACAGTTATTATCGTATCTTCGAACGGCTTGATGTGCGATATTTCGACTGGTATTGAAGGCTCCAACCAGAATTCTTCTAGACGACTCAGAGTGTTAGGTATGAGTCTTTCGAACAGTAGGGAGAGTGCATGCTTCGGCAATCGAGTTGAAAGGAAGTTTAGTACACGCTCGAGATTAGTAAATAGCGATTGTGAAGTAGCATGGGCTTGCTCTGATTGCAAGCTGATGCTGTTGTCATGCACGATCACCTCGTATGACCCATCCTTCTGGTTGTGAGACAACAGAGGTTTGAGGAGTGCTCTCTCGATGTCACGGCCGAGCTTGTGTGTCAAGCGCTCTAGTATGCCTGTGTCTTGCGCGACCTTTGCAATGCCTTCGATCGTGGCATTCTCATTGGAACTGCTTATGGTGACTTGCCGTGCATTTGCGTCAGTCTTGAGCAAGGTAGACCAATGTGTTGTGACCGCTTCCTCTAGGTTCGCCTGAAGCTGCTTTCCACGTTCTCGCAGTAGAAACACGGCTCTTGTGTCTCGCACAGCGTTCAATCGAGTAACAGAGATCTTCGCCGTGCCTAGTCTCGCATATGCCTGGCTTACATCACCTGCCACGATAGCGTCCTGCGCGTCTAGCAGCAGACCGTGCGAGTCTTTGACTAGACGAAGCGTATCTTCCAGCGATGATTCGAAGCCAACCTCGCGCTCGAGGAGTTGGATCTTGTTCATAGCATCGCTGACCTGTGCCTTGAGCTTGTTTCCATCTTCATGCTCTTTCACAATCTGTCGTGCTATCTCTCTCGACTTTTGGATATCATTTTGGAGTTGCTTTGCCTGATCAATCCACGACTGTACTTCCGGTCCTGTGGTCTTGCTCAATGCTCGGATCTCCTGCTTGAGCCCATCGCGCTCCTGACGTAGAGCGTCGAGCACGCCAGTGAGTACGGTCGAATCTAGCTCTGCTGTGACGACTTCCTCTGCTTCGGGATATGCGTTGTCGGTGGAGAATCGCAGAATCGCTCTAGATAGAACGTCTGCTGACATTGAGTCGTTGCAGGAGTGGTAGAGTGGGATGTGTGGTACTGTTGGAGAGCGGGAAACGTGGTCAACATATCGTGAGGTCGGTGGATCCGCTGCAAGAAGTGGGCACACCACATGTCTGATGTCACATCAGCAAGAAGACGATTACATCAATGCGAGATGCAAAACTTCTGGAAATAGTACGATTCGAAAGTCTCGCATACCATCTATCGGTCTCTCAAGCATTGTTTCTCTTGTACGACTGGGCATAGGGATGTCGATCAATGCCAGAGATTGGTCCCTACCACAAGCTTCGGTCTGGGTCTGAGAAGCATGGGTTGTGTCTAGCAGGAGATTGACCTCATATCGATGCTTAGTAGCGGTAGTGCATTGCTGCTCAGGCACTTGCACGCCGTAGGGCCCAATCTACTCTGGACTCTCTCGGACAAGGGCGCTGTAAGATTGGGCAATGTCATGGGCTGTATCCTTCTCATGGTCAGCGCATAGCCTGCTATGCCGTCCTGCTGATTCGCATGGGAAGTTTCCTGGCGCTAGATAGGTCACGTAGTAGCGAGCAATGCCTGCCTGGCCAATTTGGAGACCCATTGTGGAACGCTCGCTACTATAGAGCTGCATGACTGTGAAAGATCTCTGTCTCGGCTCATAGCGCCGCATTCGGTAAGTTTCCAGCGAGGCTTTCGACCTCTGTACATAAGTGTATCCCTGCCTCGAACTTCCACCATCTCTCTCCTTCATACAACTATGTCTGCTTCGATCAACTTTCAATCGATACTTGCAGGAGCCAAGGTGGCTCCTGAGGTATTCAAGCTCAGGGCCGACTACCGAGCGTTGCTACTGCTTGTCGAAGGCATTCCGGACGGAGACAGCGATGCTACAAGTGAAGCTATGCTTCAAGAAGCAGAGACGACGGCAAAGGGTAAACTAGCAGAAAGGCCTGTCACAGAGCTACCGCACGTTGCTGCGTGGAGAGAGGCGTATAAGTCCTTTGGCGCCAAACCCAACAAGACTCGAAACAGCCTTGAAGCTCTGACGCGACGGGTCGAGGCTGGTCTACCTCGAGTCAATCGCCTCACAGACATATACAATGCAATATCCGTCAAGCACCAGATCCCGCTTGGCGGTGAGGATCTTGTCAAGTACAGCGGTTCACCTCGTCTGATCCGCGCTCTCGGTACGGAAACTTTCATCACCTCATCAGGCCAGGAGCATGCAGATGCTGGAGAGGTTGTGTGGGTAGATGACGAAGGTGTCACATGCCGACGGTGGAACTGGCGCCAAGGTCCACGTACGGCTCTGAGTGATAAGAGTCGTAATGTTCTATTCATTCTAGATGCCCTGGAGCCGCTGACAGACGACGCATTGACAGTGGCGGCAGATGAGCTATCGACTGTTCTCAAATCACTGTCACCTGGTGTCAGCGAGTCGCGCAGGCTCATCACAGCATCTAGTGGATAGGAAGGGCACAGTCGCTGAGAACCAGTCTAGACATGACAAAGAACAAAACTCTGGTCAAGGTTGATGGATAAGGTTCTAAGCAATGCTCCCTCCTGTCTCGTGCCAGAGATAGTTGTCCCAAAGATGTGTCATTAGACACAATTATATGATGGGTATCAATCACCAGCATGCCATCCCATGTGTCTGACTCAATGCATGGTATCGGACTATTAAGGAGTATACTTGGGTGGCCGTTGGCATATGCAGCATTCTTTCTCTCACTGCCTCTTCCGCTCGAAGCCTGCGGACAGCAAGCAAGTGACGAAACTCTGATAGACTGTACGAAAGACAGGAATGTCAGGTGGTGCATTGAGTCGTTTGTATGCCATATAGAAGTGCATTGAGTCGTTTGTATGCCATATAGAAGTGCATGAGAACGACTATCAGTCGTAGGTGTCGTCAGCTTCATCACAAGATTACTATATCAGGGACAGGGCGCCTGTTCACTTCTCCAATGCCTTCGATGTCGAGCAGTATTGTGCAGCAGGAATAGCAATGGTATGTACTTGGATTTGCAGTATTCTTGGGCTCAGGACCTTAGGACATCGTCCATTTTGAAACGACTATGGCATCACTGAACCACATCAGGCAGTTTGCGGAAGGGAGTCGTGCTTGCTGACTGACACAGATTTGCTTTAAAGCAACAAACACATCATCGATTGAAATTTGCTCGACTGCTGTGCTTCGATGAACCAAGCTAAGCACTGTCGGGTCAATGGTTGTATGCAGATGAGGGCGTAGGTATGATATCTCCGGTATGGGGATGCCAGAACCTCATGACATTGAAGATCAAGCCTCTCGATACTGTGTGAATCGTGGGCTCTTGGTTGTTGATGATGACAACGACCAATGGGCTGTACGCAAACATGAAGCCGTGCTAGTACACCAATGCCAGAGATAGAGCAAACAGCGAAAGAGCTTTGCTAGTCCTGTCGATCCTCGCTGCTATGAACAATTTGCCCATGAACCCAGCCAAGAGGAGAAGGAGTGGTGAGAGTGCATCGTAGGACAAGACAGTGAGTCTGGGTTGAATGTAGACCATCCTGGCAATGGTGAAGTGAATGCTGTCGGCCTGATCTGAAGTGCGCTGGGTGTGAGACCGTCTTGTCGATGCCCAGTATCTCTCGCTGAGTGAATTTGCTTCAGCAATTGACGCAATGTGTTTAATCGGTCATGTCGCAGGATGGTCTAGCTTGTCCTCTTTGTACGGCACATTTGACGAGGATAGTCTATACTGCTTGTGCTCACGCTCTCGGTGGCCTCCTCGGGGCTGTTCTTGCGCTGTCTCTGCGTGCTGCCAGCGACTATCAGTTGATGTAGTCCTCGCGCAGCGCCAGAGGCTCAAGACTGTGAAGTTTGTAGACTTGCACACAGGCACGTCCTGCGACTTCCCATAATCTTTCGTCACCTGAGGCACATACTGCGGAGCAGCGAGCCTGATTTTGGGAGGTGTAGATAAGATCGTAAGTGGCAGATTCATAAGGACCTGACAGAGTACAAGTGGAATGTTGAAGTGGCTCACCGTGCGGCCCTTGCTACACAGCCATTGACCGACCGTGTAAGCATACACGACTAGTCGTGTTACTGTCCCTTCATCTCATTGCACCAAAATCGATCTTCCTTGCAACTTTGTCTACTCTATTCTTTCTCTCATCACCTGGGAGCTCTCCGCCACGCTGAGCGAGGTCCTCTCCTGTTCGTTGTAGGCCTCCTCCTTTCCTTGGGAGATCTTCAAGTCTGCTCGGCCTGGGCTCAGCAGTCCAGAATGGATGTCGGAGCACACCTTCAGCATCAAGGCGCTTGCGAGGATCTAGCTGCAGCATCTGCATGAGCAGGTCCACTCCCTGCTCGCCGATCGTCCTAAATGTTGCTGACCAGCTGTCTCGAGATCGTAGAGGCGTAACTTCTGTAGGCGTCACATAGCCTTTCAGCTTGCTTACGCCAGGCCAGTTCTCCTCTGTAGGCGTACCGACTTTCTCGCAGATCAGGCGAACCATGTTAAGCTCGCTCTCAGGCCAAGCTCGAAGGAAGACATCTCGTGCGATGAGCTCAGCGAAGACACAGCCACAGCTCCATACGTCCACTGCTCCACTGTAGTATGTTGCTTGAAAGAACAACTCAGGCGGCCGATACCAGGTCGTGATGGTGTTGTAGGTCATAGGCTGATACGGATCTGCGAAACTCCTCGCCAAACCAAAATCGGCCAGCTTTATCTCACCATTGGCAGCAATAAGCAAGTTGTTGGGCTTTATGTCTCTGTGAAGGATATAATTAGCGTGACAGAACCACACTCCTCGCATCAGCATGAGCATCCAGCTTTTGATGTCTGCAGGCGTGTATCGAGTGTTCTGTGTGTCTTGGATGAGTCTTAGCAAGTCACCCTGCGGTAAATGCTCCAGAACGAGGTTGAGATTCTGATCTTTCGTGCTGAAGACTGAGTGTAGTTTGATGATGTTTGGATGGTCGAGTTCTTGCAGGAACTTGATCTCGCGAAGGGAGTCATAGCTGATGCCAAACTCCTTGGCCTCTGCGCCGATCTTGATCTTCTTGATGGCGTAGAGCTTGTTTGGATCTGTCTTCAGATGTGCTTCGAAGACATCTGCATACTGTCCTGAACCAAGCTTCTTGCCCTTGATATACTTCTTCCGCTCCTCGATGTCTAGCTGCTCTGCGAGGTCTGCAGTTGACAGATCGAGACCTTTCATATCGCCTTGAAGAGACTCATTGTCATGTGTTGTATTCAGCAGCTTCTGCTTCTTGAGTGGTGGTTCTGGTGGTACACCGTAAGCTGGAGACTTAATGTCCGCCATGGCCGACGTTATCGATGAATGGTTGCTGAGACGTCTATACCATCATGCTGCCATGAGATCGACTTGTCTTCAAGGCAATATCCAGGTGTTAGAAATGTGTAGTTGTGGTTATAGCTGCGCAGCTACCAGAACGGTATAGAGCATCAGCGGACATCTCGGTGATGCGCCTTGGCAAGATTCTCAGAAGTTCGACGAAGGTCACGAAGTACTGCGACTTCAGCCAGCAACGACTCGAACTATCAAGCTACGCCTTGCGATTGCCATCCCAGTCTCTACCTCACAACACAATCAAGATGGCGCTCAAACGTACAAGCTTGCAGCTCGTACCGTCTACACTTCGACAGACAGTCTGCATACAATGTCGACATCTTCACAAACGCGCACCACAACGAGTGCCAGCACTCACGCCATTCGTTCCTGACACAGAGACATTCCTTACGCTCATCGGTCGAAAGATGTCACAACATGCTGCGAAAATCCCATCATGGCAAGCACTCTTCTCGCTGTCGAGTGAGCAACTCAGAGAATCTGGCATTGAGCCTCCGAGAGCGCGGCGATACCTAATGTGGTGGCGAGACCGATACAGACACGGTATCATGGGCATTGGTGGTGATCTGAAAGAGGTCACAAATGGAATTGCAGAGCTTCGAGTGGTTCAAGTGCCCAGCAAGAGAGGCATTGATCAAGCAGCAACGCTGACGAAAGACGCTGGCATGCGTAAAGTTATCGTCAACACACCGCTATCTATTGCTGCGCCAGAAGATCCTGCAAATCCAAGAGAGAAGCTCCCGGATGAGATAGGACTGGTACCTCTCGAGGTCGTGCAGACCGCAGAAGCTACCGCAATCGCTGGAGTCAAGATTGTTGCAGGAGACATGATCGCTGGTCGAGGAATCGAGTACATCAAAGGCCATCCCAGTGTCGCAAGATTGCGAGTACAAGAAGGTCTCTGGGAGCAGCGAAGAGGTCACAAGGTTGATGGTGGTGAGAGGAGAAAGGCTGAGGTCAGGGCTAAGCGAAGAGCAGCAGAGAGAAAGGCTCGATAGTCATTGCCTGCTCGTGTACAATAATACAGCTACAATCAATACCCCAATCATGCGAGATCGTGTGCAGTAATTTAGCCTTGCAGCTGCTGATAGCAGGTCTGTAGAACTATTCTCTCGCTTGCCATGTCAGCAAATCCGCGACAATCGCATCCAAATACACACAACGTGTCTGCCTGAAGTGTCCGTCTCACCGATCCGCTCATCCCTTCGGTGCCTACAGTCCACGCAATGCGAGACCCTTGAAACTCGCCAAGTCGATTGGAAGCTCACGGACCGCACGCCAAACTTTTGGTACCTGGCAAGCTGTCCCAATGCTCTGTTTCTCCCTCACCACTGCCATCACCTCTTTCATTCATGGCTTCCAAAGTACCTGGCAGCTCGGTCATCGAGACAGACTTCGAGTTTGTCGAGACTCCTAGAGCTCCAACCCCTTCTCCCAATGAGGCCAGTCGCTATGGTGTCAGGACTACACGATATGCCAGCATCAAGAATGCCCCCCTTCCAGCAGATGGTCAATCCGCTTTCAACACACCATTTCTGATCGTCTCTCTCCTTGCCGTCCCCGGCTATCTGGCCTTCCAGGTTGGAGGCGGTCTATTCACATGGATCTTCTTCGCAATCTTCACCTCAATTCCGGTCCTCGTCGGATTCTGGGCGTTGGCATCAACCATGTCACCACGACTGAATGAGAAGGCTCGCTTCCCAGGAGCTCCAATTGAGCACTACCTGAGCTTCAAGAAAGAGTCTGATCGTCTTAAGTACCGCGGCAAGAACAAGATCCCGATGTGGACATTTTTCGAGATGTATTTCAACGGCGAGGTCGACTTCAATGGTGATGCATTGGAGGTGCTGGAGTACCGACACGACTGGGCAAACTTCCGTTTCACTTGGGGTCTTTTCATCTTTTTCCTGACAGGCATGATGCCTGAAGTCATAATGCACACTCGTTCTCAGGATGAAGAGCAAGTCCGTGATCACTATGATCGTGGTGATGATTTCTACGGATGGTTCTTGGGCCCTCGTATGATCTACACCTCCGGTATCATCAGCGACATCAACAAGGAAGAGTCTCTCGAACAGCTTCAGGACAACAAGCTGGCCATTGTCTGTGACAAGATCGAGCTGCAGAAGGGTGAGCGCATGCTAGACATCGGTTGTGGATGGGGAACACTCGCCAAGTTTGCCTCTGCCAACTACGGCGCTCACGTCACTGGTGTCACTCTTGGTCGCAATCAGACTGCCTGGGGCAATAGCGGTCTTCGTAAGGTCGGTATTCCAGAAGAGCAGAGCAGAATTCTATGCATGGACTACCGAGACATTCCTATCCCAGACGGAGGCTTCAACAAGATCACCTGTCTGGAGATGGCCGAGCACGTCGGTGTCCGCTACTTCACCAAGTTCTTGCGTCAGGTACACGATATGCTGGATGATGATGGTGTCTTCTTCCTGCAAATCGCTGGTCTTCGTAAGAGCTGGCAGTACGAGGATCTTGTCTGGGGTCTCTTCATGAACAAGTGAGTGTGATGTACTTGTTTCCGATTGTGCTGACATGGACAGGTATATCTTCCCCGGTGCCGATGCATCTACGCCACTTGGCTTCTTCGTCGACTCTCTCGAGAGCGCTGGTTTCGAGGTCAAGGCAGTTGACACAATTGGTGTCCACTATTCCGCCACTATCTGGAGGTGGTACAGAAACTGGATGGGCAACAAGTCTAAGGTCACCGCCAAGTACGGCAACAGATGGTTCAGGATCTGGGAATACTTCCTTGCGTACAGCACCATCATCTCACGACAGGGTAGTGCAACTTGCTACCAGATCACATTGATCAAGAACGTCAACTCAAAGCATCGAGTCGAAGGTGTGCCAAACGCCTTCGGTCTGCTTGGTGCCTTGGCATCAGCTAAGGCCGCCGGCAAAGCAACCTTCCCTGTCAACAAGTCGTAGACGCACGATCACACCTGAGCATCACAAGATGCTTGTCCTCCTTAGGAGCCGTCACATGGCTCATCTTTGCAACCATATATACATTTCTGCAAAGATAAACACCTGTATAGTTATGTATAGATAGGCGGCGATGCACTCCTTTCGAGCGTTGAGCATTAGTGTCGTCATGCATCACCGGAACTACTAGCAGTAACCGTAGACTGCTTCGAGGTCGTCTAATGTGGTATTTGTTCAACAGGCTCTTGGATGAGCTGCTAAACCAAGCTCATTCTACCGGCCTACCTTCGTAGAACACTCGTCTGCCGTTATTATGATCGTAGAGGTATACAGCCTCACTGAGTTTACGTCTAGTTCTCCAAGGATTCTTCGAGTCAGCGCCAAGAAGTAGGAAACTCGCCTTATCACCCGACCGGAACCCGTGAGTAGTGGCGTCCTCACTCTTTGAACCTGAGACACCGATAGCTTGTCTAGCCCTTGTGCTGATGCACTC
Organism: Peltaster fructicola; assembly: GCA_001592805.2. Classification (NCBI taxonomy): domain Eukaryota; kingdom Fungi; phylum Ascomycota; class Dothideomycetes; genus Peltaster; species Peltaster fructicola. Next base: position 766,793 of record CP051140.1, read on the forward strand.
ATACAACAGCGCAGCATCCTTCTCGGTCCCTGCTTGATATATGCCAACGCCATTGCATGCCAACGTCAACGGATCGCAGCTGCCTTGTGGTGTGAACGCGTTGCCAATGTTGTTGATGCCAATGCAGGCATTGAGGTCATGTTCTTTTATCATTCGAGGTATGTCAAGAGTTCCTCGGACCTTGTCTTTCGTGCTCATCATATAGATATCACTCGTCGGCAGTCCAACGAAGCTCACAGGCAGATCTCCAATCTCGTTTCGGAGTCTTTGCCAGGTGGTATCATCCCACAAAGTCAGTCGAGTGCAATGGCCGAGTATGATTGTGCGTTCCTTAGTCCTCTCTAACCAGTTCTTCTCCTTTAACTGTTGCAGTACATGCCATATCGTGGGTTCCTGGTCAGAGTCGAGGTTGTAGTCAAGATGAAAGTCCAGATGCTTGTTGTGTTGTATCGACAGATCGATCATCCACTCTATGTTCTGTTCCATGCGCTTACGGTCATCTTCGACGTATGGTGTGCTCCCGATTGCATCGACGTCCTTCAGCTCTGCAGCATGTCTCATCAGCTTCTGTATCGTCTGGCCATCCTGATCATCTTGTGCCGTGCTGAACAAAGGCAGCTGTGCATACGAGCAGATCTGGACATGACATCGACGCTGTTCGTCAGCTTGCTTCTTCAGTGCTATACCTGCTTGTAAGCACTTCAGATCAACCAGCTTGTCAACCTCAACAAACGCTCGCATATGTGTGACACCTGCGGCCACACTCTCATCAATGACTCGCTGACCACGCTCTTGGAGATCCTCCTCGGTGAAGTTAGCCTTTGCCTTGTTCGTCAGCTCCATGGCTTCTTCGAAAGTGCCTTTCTCGATCTGGAGATCTGCATATCGCGGATGTGCCAGCAGAAAAGCTTTGTCAATGTGTATGTGTGGGTGGCAAAGAGACGGTAATAATAGTGCTGATGCAACATTGATGCTGTTGGTCATGATCGGTTGAACTCGTGAAGCATCATGCTCAGCAATATCATTGATCTGCTGGCCTTCGATTTCGATGTCCCAGGTTGATCCTGATCGTGTGCCTGGCAGGGACACATTAGAGATCAATCCAATTGCTCGATCGCCTAGGTATTGATCAGGTTGATCGAGCGTAGGAGATCTTAGACACTGTACGCCCCAGCTGATCATCTCGGGATGTGAGGACGAGGAATCCTGGTAGCGATTAATTCTCTCGAGCTCTTTGTCTACTGCAGAGAGGTCGTGCATTGAAGAACTCGATGAGTCCATTGCAAGCTGTGGCCGGAGTGTCTGCTTATCTGAGGCACGAGGCATTCTGCGAACTTCACAACCTGTTAGCATGATGTGGCATCAGATTGAATCGAAGGGTGCGTGTTTGCGTACTCGCAGGCATGACAGGCATGACGCAACCAACCCCTTATATTTACATATACCCTCGTTGGCGCGCTCGGTGTCTTTGTGCCTCACTCTACAAACAGGCTTGTCAGAACGAGCAGGCCGGTGTCAACTCATCGTACACGGCGGGTCCCTTCGACAAGGCTGTCCGCCGCTCATAACGATGTGTGCCTGCCGCGTGCTCGCAACTTTGCCGTGCTTGCTCCTGCTCTTTCCCCTTTTTGACTTGCAAGTCGAAGCTCCTCTCCGCGCTCATAGCTACACTCCCTCATAACAAGCACCAACCATACTATCTTACCGCCGAACGACTCCAGTAACATATACGTTGACGTACATATCGACACGCAGCTTCATGAACGTTCACGACAATGGTGGAAGCCGCAGCACTTGACGGATTTTCTGTCACAGTCCGATCGAATGGTGCCGCGTTGGCTGAGTATGAAGACATGAACCTTGACAACGATGACATAGTCACCTCTCGCTACATCAAATGTGAGACAGGCAACTACTTCGAGATAGTCATCGAGTTCAAGCCGTACGTCAGCATGAAAAGCACCGCCATGTGTGCTCGCATCTACGTGGACAACAAATGGGCCGACAGTGTGATCACGTATCGCAGTGAGCTACCACACTGTCGACCATACGTCAGTCGGGGTGTGCTTGTCTCACCGACCAAGATGTTGCGCTACCAGTTCTCCCAATTGCGGCAAGGTGCATAGTACAACTCAGAGCTAGCAACGAGAAATGCTAACCAAAGTCACAGACGACACGGCCACGAGCGTAGATGCTGCTACGGTGAAGGGGATTGGTGTCATCACTGTGACCATCGAGCCAGTAGTGGTGACAGGCCGAAGCGAAGACCGACACCACGATCCGACGTTCATAACAGCCGTGCCGGAAAAAGCCTTGAAGGGTCGAGCAGTCTCTAACGTCGTGAGGTAACTGTGCCTTCATAGCATTCAGAATGTCTACTCACAAAATTCACAGCTACAAGGATCCGCTTGTGATCGCACAACGCCCTATTGTCAAGACTCAACCTGCCGGACCCCTAGCAGCCACAATCAACCTCCACTACCGCTCAGAAGGTATGCCAGTCGTACAGTTAGTGAGTACAGCGGTGCTAACGGTCCCAGCCGACCTCAAGGCCCTGCTCGTCATCCCACGAAGTCCTTCACCAGTAACAGCACCTCTCGACCCAGACGCACTTCAAGATGAGCTCACTCGCTTGCAGGAAGAAGTGCGCACTCTTCGTGTATGTATACTATGCGTGGAGGCCTTGTGCAACAGATCATTGACGTCTCCATAGGCTCAGCAGGATATCAAGCCGGTGATCAAGCGCGAACATGCAGACGAACCTCTACAGAGCACCAAACGTGCTCGAACATGTCACCAGAAGGTCGTGCTGGTCCTCGATGATGACGACACCTTTCATGAGGTTCCTTTGATGCCAACTTCCGAAAGCATGACCACTGATGGATCCTCCCAGGTGGAGAGTGTGGACTTGACCTGAAGGTCAACAAAGCGCCGTCCCTGACACAACGATGTGACGGTACAAGAAAGTACAAGACACTCTGTGGTTGGCCTTATGGAGTGTCGGTGCCCGATACAATTGCTCTGCAGCGCGGCGCTACGCCCACAACTGATGGGTAGGATTATGCTCTGAAATAGTTCTTGGGAGGTATCAATGTGCCATAGGCTTGAGGTCAAGCATGCTGACCGAGAATAGCTGCTGCACTGCTGCAAGTATGAATAACGATCAGTGTAATACTATACGAGGGGTGAGTCTGGAGACCAGCGATGTGCTCCATTTGGCACCTTCGTGTGAGTTGACTTGGCAAGGATGCCCTGAACACTCCAAGCACCAACAGCAGAGTGTCATGCGGTTGTAAGTGTCGACAATCTTACCATGATTGCGCGGTGTGATGACCAAACCTCCTTTCCTCCTACAGGAGTAGCTCGCAGGCCTTTGTACAGTAGATGGCGTATTCGATTCACTTGCGAGCTCCCAGACCGGTCTTGGCGTGCGCTTGGACCCACCAGTTATAACGTATATATATCGCTTCCACATCTGCCCTGCGTCCTACAACTTTTCCCTTATCTCCTCCCTCAAGCACTCTGCCCTCCGCAACCACATCTACACATCAGCAACACTTTGAGCTCAGTATGGTGCGCCATCCGGGCATACCAGGCGTCAGCGTCTCCATTCGCGTGGACGGGGTCGCTTTGAAGGAGTACCAAGATCCGCAAGTCCGCGACAACGCCGATGAAGTGGTACGGTACATTCAGTCGACCAACGAAGCCATCTTTGACATCGAAGTCTCTGTCGATGGCACGTTCAGATCGCCAGCAACTCATCTCAGATTTGAATGCCGCGTCGATGGCGTTCGTGTCCAGCGCCCTTCGCTTGAGCTAGATCAGAAAGAGCACTCGACTGTCAGCAAGGGCAAGCAGATCTCCCCGAATCTGTTGAAACCCTATTGCTTCGGCAAGCTAGATCTGAGTATGTACGCCCATACTGACGCCGTGGTTCATTGTTAATCCGCTTGCAGCAACCGAACATCGTACCAGCGATCAAGCGCAAAAGGCTCAGGAACGTTGCAAAGACCTAGGAACCATTCGTGTGATCGCTACGCCCAAGAAGGCGCTCTATCAAACTGTTCCTAGATACTCAGAGCACGACGACATCATCAGCTCCGTACATGGAAAGGACGCGGCCAAGATGTCCTTAGACCACTTTATCGAGTATGCAGCCTGTATACTTTGCGGATTCTTGTTGATGATCTTGCAGGTTTGCATCACCGATGACTTCTTATACAGGTTCAGTTTGGCACTGTGAGGATGTCGGAAATCAGAAGTTCAGTTTCGTCTTCCACTACCGATCAAAATGTAAGAAGACAGAAGTGTACGACATCACGTCGCTGACTTGTATAGCTACTCTCCAGCTCCTCGACTTCCTTCCTGAAGATCTCAACTCAGCAGACCTGCTCCAGAAGCCTGCCGCCAAGATGACGACTGCTGAGGTTGAACGGATGCAGCAACTGCTCCGCCAGACGACGGTAAGCATATTTCAGTTCAGGATGTTATCGTACACTGACACTATGCATACAGGCCAGGGAGAGCACCTCTGCCTCAACTCGCCGAGCTTTGATCTCAGGGGACGCAACGCCACGGAAGAAGGTCAAAGTCGAAGTCGCCGATGACGTCGTCGTCATTGAGGACGATAAGGACGACGAGGACTGAACAGCAAGGCTGGAACTTGGGATTTATAGGCTGGCCTGCGCTGTGGATTGAACTCAGCTCGGACGCACTGAGCACGAAGCAGGCTGCCAAGTCTCAGCGTACACTGGAGCATTGACGACCAATTCGGTCTCGCCAGCATAAGAGCCTGAGCTCAAGCCAGCACTATGGTTCGTCACATCAGAACAACCAGACACATGATCGGCACTCGCCGCATCCAGCACAACATACTTAGTCACAAGCATTAGATAGCCAAACATCAACGGATGAAGGAGCAGCACTTGTACCAGACCTGTCCATGGGAATTCGCATGGTCGAATGTGATCTGTACAGACTGGTAGTCTCCTCTATCGTGCAGCGATCATGCCATGCTTGAGGAGTGTCGCCGCTTAGGAGCAGTATCTGTTCGCTGACGTTGGTTTAAGGACATTGGAATCTTTCCAAAGTGGAGCACTTTCAGCAACGACAACGTCATTGAATGAAACGCTCTTCTTGGGCTGAACATTGATGTGCATGCCTCCTTGCTACCACACTTTCAGCGCTGATCAGGTCTGATAGTTCATCTCTCCAATATGTCGTCAAGAGCTCTGCGCAAAGCTCAACGAGAGAAGGAGGAGCAGGCTCGCGTAGAAGCATTCGAAGCTGAAGATGAGTCAGACGATCAAGACGAAGGAGTTCCAGTTGCGCCGAAGAAGAGTGCATTTGCTATGCTCGAGCAAGCTGACGACGATGACGGGGAAGAGCTTCCTGAAGATCAGCCTGCGAAGTACGATACCACAACATCCAACCGTGAACAGCCATCGACGACAAGTTCGAGCAAGAAAAGAAGAAGAAAAGACTAAATCAAAGCCGTCCAGCGCCCAGACCCCAAATGACCGAGCTGACGACATGGACGAGATCGATGCAGCTCTCCGAGAGCTCGCCATGGACAAAAGTGCCACCACTGCGAATACAGCAGCTGACACTGATCCGACGTTTGATGATGCCTGCAAGCTTCTAGCTGTAGACCGAAACTTCCTCCATGCACAAAATGAGATGCGTAAGCTATTTGGACGAGCGGCACTCGAGCAGGATGATGAAGCTGTGCCAGAGGATGTCGGTGGCAATCGACGACAGCAGCGTCGTGTGCAGCAGCAAGGACTCGCCCAGGCACTGCGTGGCCAGCGCGGCCAAGGCAGATCAGGTATGGCATCGCTAGGTCTACGACGCAACATCTTCATTCAAGGCAAAGAGGAGTGGCCAACGGCGACTGGTGGCGGACTTGGTATGGAGATCGTCAACAAGTCGTCGAACGGCACAGTCGAGTATCGATACATACACAATCGAGTCTACCAGGATGTCCAATCGCAATTCGAGTCCTGCGTCGCTTCCATGGATCCGAATCGACTTGTTGTCTTGCTCCAGCACAATCCTTACCACATCTCGACGCTACTGCAGGTCTCGGAGATTGCCAAGAGCGAACGAGATCACACTACCTCAGGCGATCTGCTGGAGCGAGCACTCATCTCCATGGGCCGAGCGGTCCACAGCACTTTTGCGAAGACTTTGGCCGAGGGTAAAGCACGAATGGACTTTCGTCGACCAGAGAATCGTGAGTTCTGGTTGGCGAGCTGGCGATACATGCAGAATCTGGGTATGCGAGGAACATGGCGGACTGTCTACGAGTGGGCTCGGCTCTTGCTAGCCTTGTCGCCTGAAGAAGATCCATACACGCTATGGCTGACGCTCGATCAGTATGCACTTCGTTCTAAGCAGGACCTCGACTATCTCAACCTCTCTCGCAATGCACTTTTCAAGCATGTCCACGAAGGCATGCCGAATGTGCTTCTCAGTCAGGGTCTTGCGGAGTATCGATCGGGCAAGAGGGCGAAGGGTCAACAAGCACTATTCAGTACAATCGGTCAATATCCATGGTTTATCGCTCGTCTGATGCACGAACTTGACCTCAATGCACCTCCAGCTGTTTGGGGAAAGGAGCCTACCACGGAAAAAGAACGATTGTACGCAGAACTGTACGCAGTTCGTGCCAAGGATATCTGGAACACGCCAGAGAACTCATCCTTGCTGGTTGAGATCGCAAGTGCAGTACCAGCTGAGGCAAAGCAAGCATCCGCACTCACCGAAGAGATCCATCTCAACGAAGCACGACACACCATCCTGTCTGACACACCCGCACTGATAGCCATGATACCGAAGAAGCTATCGTCGCAGTACACCTCAGTATCCGATCCACTGCCGCCACCCGATAGCATTAACTCATACGCTACTACATCGAGTCAGACGCAAGGCATTGGCAGTGTTGAAGAGTATCGCGAATTCCAGCAGCTCAACACTTTCTTCCGCAGCCTGTTACCAAGATTGATGGGCGGTGCAGACGCAAATGCGGACAACGCAGAGCTCGACGAAGGAGCACGACAACGTCTTGCAGATCACGGTATCAGCGAGGCTGAGCTTATGCAACGTCTGACACGCATGAGAGATCTTGGAGGCCGAGACTATATGCCAGCATTAGAGGCAGTGGATGATGCGTTTGACGAACAATCGGAAGATGACCACCAAGCTCATGTCGAGGACGTCAGTGATCATGGCGACTGATTATCGGTTCAAGCTAAGTAAACCTTCAACATACTTCCTTGCATCGAAGCCAATGCCACCTGCGCCCAATGCGGCGACCTTTTCAGGTGTTGAGTCTCCAGACATCGACAGCAGCGTTGACCACATGCCGCTCGCTGCTCGGCTACCTGTAGATGGCTGAATAGGCTGTGTATCGACAGCCTTACGCACGATGAGAGCTATACGGCTCTGGGGATCTGGCTGATGCTGCGCACTGCTAGTCAGAGATTCCTCATTGCTCAATGGCTTGTCAGACGCAGGAAGTTTCATCCAAACGATCCACCAGTTGCGATTTGTCCTACTAGTCCTTTCCAGATCGCCCTTATGTTGTGTAGTACTTTGCAATGTGTTCAAGATCGCACTGTGAACATTGAGTGCATCCAACCGAGTCCAGTTTGTTGCATTCTTGCTGCGTACGTTCGACAAGATGCCCTCTGCTGCAAGGGAACCAGGATCGGGAATATTAGGCACCGATGCGTGGACTGTCAGGCGTAGCGGGTCGAAGAGGAGGTCGTAAACGTCTGGCTCAGCATGGCCATGATTTGTGTCAATCGCATTGGCATCGTCGATGCGGGCAGCTACCTGACTGGCTTGGGTTGAGTTTAGCAGTGGTTTGTGAATAGGGATTAAGTTGTGATGGATGTTGCGGTACAGACTGGCATAACTCAGCGAGCTGGTACGTGGCTCGAAGAGGAAGCAATACATGAACGGTCGGTGGACGTAGATGAGAACTCGAAGGCGTGTAGGTTTGATGTCCGGTGTAGCATCGAGTGTGCCGTCAGAGTCGTCGTCGTTGGAACGAGACTTTCGATTGGTAACAACATGTACTGTGCGTAGGACCGTCCGATTGCCTTCAGATCCATTCGTCAAGCTTCCTTCTGTGAGCTCAGCGTCCTCGTCGCCAGATACGTTGTCAAGGTCTCCTTTTAAGCCGATGATGTAGTAGCCTTTGTCCTCCTGGATCCTTTGACGGACGATATTCGCCTGTATCGCATCGCCATCAGGTATCGGCTCAAGCATTGACATTGTCGATTCATGTGTGCTGCTGTCGCTCCTCCCTGACTTGCCTTGGACCAGCGTCTTCGAGCTTGAAGTCGATGTTCTCGATGGCATGGGCGGACGTGTCTTTGCAGGCTTTACCAGGGTGGACAGTCCAAAAGTCAAGTATTTCACATACTGGTCCGGTATGCCATATGTGCTTGCGTCCTCATGTGCACCATCTGTACTCGAGGTCTGCTCTGCTTTCCTGGTGGCCTCCTTCAGAGCCGCTTCTGCTGCACTGACAATAGGCGGCGGTATGCCTGGGTGCTCAACGGACGGACTCGCGTAGTCTTGGGATGCAACACGGTCCCGCAACTGTGGTCGTGTGTCCTCGGCTGGTTCTGCGCTGTCCTTCTTGATCGGCTGTATCGAGCGTGACGATGAGCGGGCACGCTGTAAGCCTTGTTGAGGGCGTGTTGGTAGGTTGTCAGCGTTGATCTGCTGTGAAATGTTCCTGCGCCGTCTCTTTCTCCGCTCACGACTGGGATTGTCGCGAACACCATAAGCATAGTCGCCGTAGGTGTAAATGTGCCTCATCCAAAGCGAAATGCTTTGCAAGGATGGCCTTGTGATGCCTCCTACACCGCCAAAGATGATACCATCCGAGACTGAAGGACTATCTCCTGCGCCAATCCATGAAAGAGCGTCTGCTTTCTGACTGTCGCCTTCGTTCGCAGGCTCGCCAAATCTCGCAACAACAGTATCGACAAGTCCTTCATTTTGATGTACAAACTCTTCCAGAACGCATCGTTCTCCGCTGCCCCAGTCCTCTTCACCTGCGCCGAAGCCCAACTCACCACCACTGGCGAGTTTGATACCAGCTAGTGCGTCAACAGCAGGATTGCCATGGAGAAGGACGTCCCACGTCCTGGCGAAGCGGGTCCAGAATCTCTCGAGTGTGCCACAGAAGCGATCGCGACCTTGGCGTGAGTGTAGCGCGACCAGCGAAGGTCCGTGGTGTAGAGCGAATATGCATTGTGCCTGCTTGACTTGTTGGATGAGCAATGCTGGCGGACTGACTTCTCGTGAGGAGTACTCGTACTGCTGTGGTGGTGCTTCTGACTTCGTCTTGCCAGACTTGTGAGTGGTTGACGGTGTGGTCGCAGTAGGGATTCGAGTGAGGTCGACAGACTACATACAGTCAGCTTGATCAGTACTTTCCCGGTGAACGTACCGCAAGCAGCCACCATCCACGCTCAAGCTCATGTAAAACGATGCGGGATTTCTCTGTGTCCACCGTGTCTACAGGTTCTCCATTAGAAAAGGTCCTGGCAAAGTCCACCAAGCCTTGTGCCAGGCCGATCTGCCTCAGCTGCTCATTCTTGTGGTCGGGCAGAGGCTCTCGCTTTCCGTCCTTCCGCTGTGCTGCTCTTGCATCAGTAGCAGCTCGAGAGTAGTAGAAACAGAGCTGCTGATCGAATGTTTCATCTGTGGAACCCAGCGATGGACAGTATATTGCAAGGTAGGCGAGCTGTGCGGGCACGATACTGCTCTGCCATTGTGATGTCGAGGTCATGGCATCAGTGTGCAGTGCAAGTGGTTCATCCTGCCACTGGCGTGGTTGTCAACAACGCGTGGCTTAGCCTTGTTGGCTCGGCAAGCAACATGAACTGAGTGACACCCTGAGAACTCTGCATGCAGATGCGGCAACTACGTCAGATTAGCGAGCAGACAAGACAGTCGCGTCGGTGAACGGTAGCAGAAGACACGCCGCTCCCTCAGCACATATCTAAGGATCATGCAGGCCTAGGCCCATACTGCCAAATCAGCGCCCGGCTGAGGCTGCTTCCACCATGCTGAGCACATTCATAGTTCATCAACATACGAGCCATGTGTTTGCCAAGCATAGACCATGACGCAGGCCAACCCGACGGAGCTTCTTTGATACGGATCCGAAAGCAGCCGCGCCAAACACAGCGCAGGAGAGGACGCATAACAGCTTTTTGGCGCATGCACAAAACTTTGTGCAGAACCTCTTGTCCGCATCGGAACGTAGAGCTTCATGAACCGCTGGGACTTTTCTCGATCGTTCGTTCATCGGCTCGCGGATCTATGCACATTCCTTGTAGATTGATTGCGGTCGCTGAGTCACGACTATGCTGCCGGATCAATGCGAGTGCGTGGCTGCAAGGTCTTACTCTTCATAGGGTCTTGGGAACGACTAGACAATACGCCTTCGGCAAGCGTCATCAACAGCTCCAAATCTATATTATGAGCGCTACCGGCTATTCATCACGATCTCCATAAACACAGCGATTTGCTTCTTCAGCCCCAACTTCTTTGGCCAGAGCATCTGTCAATTTCATCCTGACCTGGTCTAATTTCCATCACAACAGAACAACGAGTGGCGAGCACTCTCCATTCATCGCCATGGCCTTCGTAGGCAACATTGGCTGGAACTACGACCGCCAAGCTGAGCTTAATGGCGCTCCTGGTGCTGGCACAGCATTTGTGCGAAGATCGAGCTTGACAGGACAAGATCAGGAGAGCACACAACATGCACAGAGTGAGAACTTCTTACAGCGGACGATCAGTGGACTTAGACCAGGAAACCAACGCCAGACAACAGGTCGTGGTCAGGACGGGAACACATCCAACATTCCAAACCCTAATACTGGTTATTTCGAAGGAGAGAAAGGCCTCGAGCAGGCTGAGACTCCTCCATCAAGCTCAGAGGACGACATCAAGGATAGAAATGTTGCCAAACTCGCTCGAACCATAACTCAACGGAGCAACTGGTCGACCGTAGCTGACAACCCATTCACTGCTGACAAAGATGGCGTTCTCGATCCAAACTCATCCAAGTTCGTCGCTCGACAATGGGTCAAGTCTATGATCAAGCTCAATGAGGCAGAATCTGTGACTCCTCGGAGAACTGCTGGTGTCTCTTTCAGGAATCTCAACGTCCATGGATACGGAGCGGCTACTGACTACCAAAAGGATGTCGGCAATGTCCCTCTCGAGCTTGTCGGTACGGTCAAGAAGCTGCTAGGCCTCAGCAAACCACGAAGAATCGATATCCTGCGAGATTTCGAGGGAGTCGTCAAGTCTGGTGAGATGTTGGTCGTCCTTGGTCCACCAGGTTCTGGTTGCTCGACCTTTTTGAAGACCTTGACTGGTGAAACCCACGGTTTCGTGGTCGATGAGACCTCCGAAGTCAACTACCAAGGTATTCCATCCAAGCATATGCACAAGTACTTTCGAGGAGAGGCTATCTACACTGCGGAAGTCGATGTTCACTTCCCGATGCTAACTGTTGGTGATACACTGGAGTTCGCTGCTAAGGCTCGTGCACCAAGAGTCATCCCCGGAGGTCTCTCCAAGAAAGAATGGGCGTTACACCTTCGAGATGTGGTTATGGCTACCTTCGGCATTGCTCACACCATCAATACTCGTGTTGGTAATGACTTCGTCAGAGGAGTGTCGGGCGGAGAGCGCAAGCGAGTCACCATTGCAGAGGCCATTCTTTCAGGCGCACCACTCCAAGCCTGGGACAACAGCACAAGAGGTCTCGACAGTGCGAATGCTCTCGAGTTCTGTAAGACTGTGCGAATTGGAACCGAACTTGGTGGAGCTGCTGCTATGGTCGCCATCTACCAGGCTCCTCAATCTGCCTATGATGTCTTCGACAAGGCGATAGTCCTTTACGAAGGTAGACAGATCTTCTTTGGCAAGACTTCTGAAGCTCGTGGCTACTTTGAACGTCTCGGATTCGAATGCCCGGCTCGACAGACCGATGCAGACTTCCTCACCAGTATGACAAGTCCTCAGGAGCGTGTTGTTCGCTCAGGCTACGATGGCAAGGTCCCTCGTACCCCGGATGAGTTTGCTGCAGCTTGGAAGAAGAGCGCAGAACGTGCGGCTTTGCTGCAGGAGATCGAAGCCTTCGAGCACGAGCATCCGATCCAGGGAGAGTCGTACGACAAGTTCGTTGAGTCTCGCAGAGCTCAGCAAGCCAAGGGCACTCGTCTCCATTCTCCATACACATTATCCTACAGGCAGCAGGTCGAACTCTGCTTGTGGCGAGGTTTTCAACGTCTCAAGGGCGATCCTAGTCTTACATTCACCCAGCTCTTCGGTAACATCGCCATCGCTCTTATCCTCGGATCGGTCTTCTACAACCTTCAGCCAACGACATCATCTTTCTATCAACGAGGAGCTCTCTTGTTCTTTGCTATCCTCATGAACGCATTCGGCTCTGCTCTGGAGATTCTTACGCTCTATGCACAACGTCCGATCGTGGAAAAGCACAGCCAGTATGCCTTCTACCATCCGTCGGCGGAGGCTTTCGCTTCCATGCTTACGGATATGCCGTACAAAGTCCTCAACGCCATCTTCTTCAACCTCACTCTATATTTCTTGTCTAATCTGCGAAGAGAACCTGGAGCTTTCTTCTTCTTTTTGTTCACATCCTTCATCCTCACTTTGACGATGTCGATGGTCTTCAGATCGATCGCCTCTGTTTCGAGAACTCTCAGTCAGGCCATGGCTCCGGCTGCTATTCTCATCCTCGCTATCGTCATCTTCACAGGTTTCGTTGTGCCGTAAGGACGCCCTTCTGCTACTCTGACTCTGCTAATGCTATACAGGACGACTTACATGCTCGATTGGTGCAGATGGATCAATTACTTGGATCCTGTAGCATACGGCTTCGAAGCACTCATGGTCAACGAATTCTCTGGACGAGACTACGACTGCTCACAGTACGTTCCCTCTGGTTACGGTGATCTGAGCCTACAGCAGACAGTCTGTTCCACTGTTGGATCGGTCGCCGGGCAGTCATACGTCAGTGGTGATGCCTACATCAATTCGCAATATGCATACTATGCGAGCAACAAGTGGAGGAACATTGGCATCATCTTCGCTTTCATGATCTTCCAGATGTGCGTCTATCTTGGTGCTACAGAACTCATCTCTGGCAAGAAAAGTAAGGGCGAAGTCTTGGTCTTCCGTCGAGGTCATACACCAGCATCACTCAAGGAGCATGCTCACGACGTCGAGACCGCGGACAACGGCGTAGCTGATGGAGCAGCGCTTGAGAAGAAAGAGAGCTACACTGAGGCATCTGATATCATTCAGAAGCAGACCGCTATCTTCTCCTGGCGGAATGTCTGTTACGACATCAAGATCAAGAGTGAAGAGCGACGTATCCTCGATCATGTCGACGGCTGGGTTCGTCCTGGCACACTTACAGCACTGATGGGCGTTTCCGGTGCTGGTAAAACTACGCTACTCGATGTGCTGGCAACTAGAGTCACAATGGGAGTTATCTCAGGAGACATGCTTGTCGATGGTCGTCAACGAGACTCCTCCTTCCAGCGTAAGACTGGTTATGTTCAGCAACAGGTAGATATCGCCGAAGCTATACTGAGGAACCTGTGCTAACCCTAGCAGGACTTGCATCTCCAAACCTCCACAGTCAGAGAAGCGCTCATTTTCTCTGCTGTACTTCGTCAGCCAGCCAGTGTACCACGCAAGGAGAAGGTTGAGTACGTCAGCGAAGTCATCAAGCTCTTGGATATGGAAGAGTACGCCGATGCCATCGTCGGCGTACCTGGTGAAGGTCTGAATGTCGAACAGAGAAAGAGACTAACTATAGGCATCGAACTCGTGGCCAAGCCAGAGGTAAGCTAGCAAACCACCCATAAGCCACTTCCATGCTGACAAGGTATCGCAGCTCCTTCTCTTCCTGGACGAACCCACCTCCGGTCTGGACTCGCAGACTTCATGGGCTATCTGTGATCTCATGGAGAAGCTGAAGAAATCTGGCCAAGCAATTTTGTGCACCATCCATCAACCATCGGCTATGCTCTTTCAGCGTTTCGATCGTCTTCTCTTCTTGGCGAAGGGTGGACGTACTGTCTACTTCGGAGAAGTCGGCGAGAACTCCAAGGTCCTGACTCAATACTTCGAACGCAACGGCGCTTCGAACTGCCCACATGATGCCAACCCTGCTGAGTGGATGCTGCAAGTCATTGGCGCTGCACCCGGCTCTCACACAGACATCGATTGGCACGACACTTGGAGGAAGAGCCCTGAATACGCCGATGTGCACAAAGAGCTTGACCGCTTACAAGAAGAACGATCCAAGCAGACTACAACAAACAGTGACGACAAGTCAGCCTATCGGGAGTTTGCTGCGCCTTTCGGCACGCAGGTATGGGAAACCATATACCGTGTCTTTCAGCAGTACTGGCGAACTCCCTCGTACATCTACAGCAAGGCTGCCCTGTGCACCTTGTCGGCTCTCTTCATCGGATTCATCTTCTTCAATGCTCCACTGTCTCAACAAGGCTTACAGAATCAGATGCTGAGTATCTTCATGCTCTTCACTATCTTCGGACAGCTCGTACAACAAATCATGCCACACTTCGTGACGCAGAGATCCCTCTACGAAGTTCGTGAGCGTCCTTCCAAGACCTACTCCTGGAAAGCATTCATGATCTCCAACATTGTGGTCGAACTACCCTGGAACAGCTTCATGGCCGTCATCATCTTCTTCTGCTTCTACTACCCGATCGGACTATACAAGAACGCTATCCCGACTGATGCGGTTCACGAAAGAGGAGCCTTGTTCTTTTTGTTCGTCTTGGAGTTCTTACTGTTCAGTAAGTTGTGCCATACCAGTCTTGTGCGATATCACTAACGGAGCTCAGCTTCAACGTTCACCAATCTCATCATCGCAGGTATCCCTGACGCTGAGACTGGTGGTAACATTGCAAACCTTATGTTTACACTTACTCTTGTCTTTTGCGGTGTCCTCGCCACACCAGACAGCGTGAGTCGATTCTGGATATGGATGTTTTAGTAAGTCATCTTCGTACCAAACGCACTGAACACCAGCTAACTATGACTTAGCGTATCTCCTTTTAGTAAGCAGTTCATCAGTTCATGCTATACGCATCTTGCTAACAAATGACAGCCTACCTAGTCAACGGCATGCTCTCTACCGGTCTTGCCAATCAGCAGGTCACCTGCGCCGATAACGAATATCTAATATTCCAGCCACCTTCAGGAACCACGTGTGGACAGTACATCCAACCTTACCAAAGTCAAGCAGGCGGCTACTTACTCGATGACAATGCTACCCGTGACTGTCAATTCTGCGCATTGGACAGCACTAACACGTTCTTGGCGGCGGTCGGCTCTACGTATGACACAAGGTGGAGGAACTTCGGCATACTCCTCGCCTACATTGTCTTCAACATCGCTGGAGCAGTGTTCATTTACTGGCTGGCGAGAGTACCAAAGGGTGCTAAGAAGAAGAAGACTGAGAAGACGGCATGAGCCTGATGTGACAGCACACAGACACTGTCGCTAGCATACGTACATCTATAGATAAATAATCCGCTTAATGTCTGAAAGACTGCTCGGTGTGGTCGTCACCCCATTCCTAAGAACAAGCTTACATATAATCGAAGCTGATATCACGTGACCGATAAAGCTTAGTTCCCTTGAGCGACACTTTCGACATGAGCCTTCATCGAATTATAAGGAGCAAGGTAGTGATTCTGAGCTGGACTTATGGTGGAGGCGAGGCCTAGTACGTCAGCCCGATCGTAGATTCCCTTGGATCTTGAGTATTCACTTCACTCTTATACTAGATGATATGGATCAGAGCAAGTCTAGCCGAAGTCTTGGAAGACATAGCCGTCTCAACTTCACTTCATCACGCTGCTTTGGTCTAGCATCGACAGCTTCGATCACGACAATCGCATCTGAAACAGCTGCGTACCGCTGCAGCATGAGACTGGAAAATCGTGTCAATGAATCATACTGAAGTCCGACCGCGGCGTTGATCAGCTATCCCTGCTCGACCTATCATCAATGCTCAAGAGGAAGAGGCTGTGGGCACAAGAATATACCACGAGAATGCTATGGGATACAAGAAGCCAGTGCGCAGCTACTAGTACCTGTCGCGACTCGAAGACCATGCCATGCTGTCGGCTGCGCTCGCGAGGAAGAAGATCGTGATCACATGTTTGGATTGCGACAGCATTTAGGGTGGAATGGTACGATTCAGGTTGCAGTGCAGATAGTCCTTGGGCAGATACCTGCAGGTTCGTTGTCTTTCCTACATCCCCGATCCATCTATGTCATGTGTGTGGTCTCCTGCTTCTCCTCTATACTAGGTGCGCCCTTGCTGGACCTTCGATACTACCTCCTGATCGTCGTCTGCATCGTTGGACAGGTTGTAGTGGCAGCATGAGGAGTGAGAGTGACCGACTGTCGTACGTCCCTCGTGCTTCTCTGTCCGTAGACAAAGCAGTCCTTCGGCCCACAGATGATTACCGTAGGAAGATCAGTGAGTCTGAATTTCGCAGTAGCCAGTTGCGAAGCAGTTGTCTACAAGGCTAAAGCAGCGACAGAGCGAAGGCAGTCCCATCATCGTCGTGGAGATGGCGCAGACACAGGGCATCTCCTGACTTGAGTACTGCGTGGAATCCGCTGTGCCTGTGTAGGGCCGTCACCAACAGCGTATATCGTCAATGCAGAGGTACCGTGCGCACAAGCTGATTGCAATCAGCTCTCAAGTTGCGCTCCTTCCATGTCTCGGTGTTATCACACCCCGCTGCATGTTTACGCCAAGACCGCACGCACCACTGCGGCCAGCATCAAAGGGTTCTTCCGTGTGCTGTTCCTTTCTGATTCTTACACCAACTTCAACCCACGAGACAAACTACGAACCAACCTACGACTCAATCTACGAATCAATCTGCGAATCCACCAACGACATCACTCAACGTACGGACCATACTGCTTACGAGGCACATCTGGAGGCACACAGTCCTGCAAATCCAGCTTCACAACACGGCCTGCGCGGTCTGTAGCCCTAGTATCACACATGCTTACGCCACAGCTTCATGGCATGCGCTTCGCAATATGTATGCTCAGATGGAGTGGCTCTTGGAAGCGCACATAGTCCTACGAACTCAGCTTCACAACATGGCCTGCGAGGTCTACGATTGCACCGGTGGCCTTCAAAGTTTCGACGTAACTCCACAACGACCATCATGGCATACCTTCTTACTAGGCGCACGACGGGCTTTTCGGACAAGATCCCTCCTCTCCATCAACCATCATGGCATATCTCCATCCTAGCCGCACATTCCGCCATATGGGCAGACTCCCTCTCTGCAACAAACATCATGACATACCTCCC
Organism: Peltaster fructicola; assembly: GCA_001592805.2. NCBI lineage: Eukaryota > Fungi > Ascomycota > Dothideomycetes > Peltaster > Peltaster fructicola. The sequence goes on from CP051140.1 coordinate 784,254, forward strand.
TCAGGCGTGCGCCTTCTGCAAGCTACGGCCACGTTTCTGCTCTCCCTCCGCCTCGCCCTGCTGCTGAACGCAGCTACCGCTCATAACCCGTCGCCCTTTCGCTCCCTACCTCTCCTCCCCTCCCTGTCCCTTTTCCTGCTACATAACCTGTAGCTTGCACGCTCAACGTCTTCACCGCACCACCAGACTTGAGCAGGAGGTCGGGTATTAACCTTCTTTAACAAAACCCACCTCAACGATGGCTCACACTTCTGCGTAGTGTTGAGGACGGACTGCTGGAGGTTTCTCCATGCACGAACTAAGCTGAGCCAAGAGAATCAAAGAGCTATATTCTTTCGTCCATAGAATGCCCTAGATATGATCGTGTCCAACCCTGATCAAAGCGAGATCAAATGTCGGACTATCGTAATGACGATTACAGTAAGAGGTATGATCCTAGCTCTGTCATGAGCACAAGTAGACCTTCAATAGTGCCTTTTCACAAGAATCTCATCATGAGCACATCTAACATCGCCAGGCAGCAACCACGACCTTGTAACCGTGCTGAGGTCTGCCGCTCAGACCACAAACTACGTCCGGCACTTCGAACAGCTGCTTGATACATCCACAGCAACCTCCCCTATCATATCGATCGTCGACCACCCAGAACTGCATTCGCACGGTGCGAAGATGACAGCAGTCCTCGCGTACTCTAGAGTCGTCGTTATACAGCCGTTGTTCGATGAATTGGCTCTGGAAAACCACCCGCTAGTAGCTATAAACACTCTTGACACCAACACACTCGAAAAGCTGGAAGCCAGAGTGACACGCTATCGATTTGTCGTGACGTCTATCACACCTTGAAGCTGACCAGGAGTACAAACGGGTCACATCGCAAGACAACCTCACATCGCGGTGCAAAACAGCAGGGACCAGGAGATTGTGCATACATGATGGGGAAGGTTGTTCTGGAAGAGCATGAATGATATCACACCGCTCCCTGCGCAATGCTACTGTCTTGCAATAGGCGTGGACGAGAAACCTCCCGTGGCATTGTCGATTCCATGAGAGTTCCACGATGAGTCATGACGCATGGTCATCGACGTAGAGTCATCGGTAGAGAGTCAGCTAACCTTGTAGGCACCATCACGAACCACAGCATTGTCAACTACGACGAGCCTTGGCAGGGTGACGAATGAACAGACTGTGATGTAGTCACGGAACGACGACGAGAACACTACCGATACCTGACTTCTTCGCCTGCAGGACCGAATGGCTTGGAGATGCGCTGTATCCGGAACCCACAGATATACACAGCCGTGATTCTTCTACACACGAGCAGGCAATCGTGCAAGAGAGCAAGGACTGCTCGACAACGTCGATTTTTAAGAGCTGCGTATAGATACGGTGCGATGAGGACACTAAGCGCAGTAGTATCGAGTACGGCAAACTCAACATGCGAGAGCATGCACTTCTCTATCATATGGACCTCCCCGGCCGTCACAGAAACATCCACAACACCATTCTGAAGTATGAGTGGACATCGACCTCCAGTGAGTGCATTTGCAGAGAGGAGCTCGGATGCTGATGAGAAGCACTCGCAAGAGACGAGAAATTTGCTCGACTTACCTAGGACGTCGAACGATTGCTCTCAGTCCTTCCTCGACCGTCACACCTGGACACATCGTACAATCCGCCCTCAGTGCTTCTCTCACGAGCATACCGATACGACTTTTGCCGCGGAACAAGCAGTTGTAGACAATGATTGCAGCAGATCACCTGACCATCATATTAGCCTTTCAGTGACTCATCCAGCAACTGTCACAGCTGCTCTGCTGCCTAAACCAGTGCATCTGCTGATCGACGATCAACAGTACCAATCGCGCAGAGGATACGTGCAGGGCACAAGCCACACAGCTGCTCCATTCGTTCACTGGGCGTACTTTTGCGGCTTACATGCATGCTATACCCTGCATGGACATGCAAAGTTGCATGACTCTCTCAGCACAACAATGTCTAGTATAAGTTGAGCTCTGTTCCTCTCATCCTTACACTATCACAGCTAACACTGCTAACATCCAACAATGACTGGACGTGGCCGCCGGAACGAAAGTGATTCAGAGGATGATGTTGATCAATACGCCTCTGGAGTTCAAGCACTGAACCGAGATCAGCACAATGCCTCTTGGTCTTCGGCAACAGGAGTCGAAGTCACCAACGATCAGAATGAACTGGTCATGCTGGCAGAACTAAAGAACTTGGATCACAGATCTGGAGCGAGAGGCCAGACCTTTTACACTGAGACTGCCGAAGACGAGGAAGTACCCCAGCAAAAGAAATGGTATGCTGCTATGTCCGTCAATAGCCTCAGTCTGATCGATCTAGGTGGGACAAGTTTGCTCTGTGTCTCGTCAGACACTTGAGCCGTAAGACTGTTGAGCGCACCGAGCTGCGGATCAATTCGCCTCATCTCAAGACCATACTACGGGATGTTGCTGGCGACTATCCGAATATCTCATTCACGACGAGGAAGGTTACCGTACGCGAACCGTACCATGTCCTCTTCCATCATCATCTGGACCTTGCAGCTAGACTCAAGACACTGGCGGAAGACTCTGACGCTGCCAAACACCTTACATTGTTACTTGGCTTCATACAAGACAAGTTTTCAGAAACCATTGAAGAGTCTGCCGGTCTTCGAGAGCAAAACTTGATCACACACAGTACCGCATGGACTATGTACAAGTCGGGCACCATTCTACTTGGCTCTGACCTTGCTCAGCCTAGGGCATACAAGCTTCGTAGATACCAGTATGAGGGCAAAGATAAGGTAACTCTCAAACTCTACGTTGATTACGTCGACTACGATGGCAACCAGCTCGGCCTTCGCCATGAGACCTTTGGCATTACAGAGTTCTCTGGTTCTCAACCGATCGACAAGCTTCCTGCGTTCCCGCTCGAATGCCATCCCAATAGTGCAGAAATTCGAGCACGACTTCTCGCTCGAGGTCGACGCTTTGAGAAGCTTACAGGCATGCATTTCCAGTACTACGAAGGTCTTGCAATCGAGCTGAAGGACCGCAGCGCCGAAGCCAAGGTCAATCACGAGGGCAGAATTGTCATTGATGGCAAGACTTTCCGTCGCATGCATTCAGGTAAAGCTTGAACCTTGTTGCTAGAGGTATGCCTGCTTACAGCACAACAGACGCTCCCGGGGTCGATGATCTAGACCCTGACCTCGACTCACTGTCTACAATATCTCTCCACATCACCAAGGAGCCAAGACTCACAACCTTGACGGATGCACAATGTGTGCTGGCTAATGCCACAGTCCTTGGCTTCTCCTTTGCAACAAAAGCCTGGTACAAGTTTTACATCGACGGTCTGCAGGACATCGAGTGGAATAAAAGCTGTTTTGACAAGCTCGTATTGCCCGAACAACAAAAGGACACTGTCAAGGCTTTGGTCTCGACTCACATTCAGAACAAACTCGATCTGGACGATATCGTCAAGGGCAAAGGTCAAGGCTTGGTGCTGCTCTTGCATGGTCCACCAGGTGTTGGTAAGACTCTGACAGCAGAGACAGTTGCAGAGTTCTGTAGGCGCCCACTGTACACGATCTCTTCTGGAGACCTAGGTACAAACAGCTCTGATCTGAACGATAAACTCGAGAAGATCCTCTCGCTGGCTTCAACTTGGAAGGCTGTCCTTCTAATCGACGAAGCCGATGTGTTCTTGGAGCGCCGCTCTCTGCACGACATGGACCGTAACGCCCTGGTCAGCATCTTCTTACGAGTACTAGAGTGGTACAACGGCATCCTGTTTCTCACGACGAATCGAGTTGAGACTTTCGACGATGCATTCAAATCTCGCATACACGCACCACTCAAATACACTGACTTCTCCGCGGACAGCCGTAAGCAGGTGTGGAAGACATTCTTGTCCAGTATGGAGGATGCGACATTCACCGAGAAGGAGTATGATGTGCTCACCGAGACTAAGCTGAATGGACGACAGTATGTATGTCGCTTTGTTCGTTGGACCTATGTTAACAGCCATTTTAGGATCAAGAACGTTGTACGGACTGCAAAGAGTCTGAGTCAGTATCATGGCGAGAAGCTTGATACAGCCAAACTACTTCAAGTCATTGACCTTCAGAACAACTTTGAGCAGGATCTAGCATCTTGGATTTAGACTGACAGAAGTGGTACAATGCTATCAGTTCATAATTTGTGTATCCAGAGCCAAGATCATGCTCGCCATCACACAGCCGTACGTGCGTTTTAGCCATTACGTGCCATAACAATTCAGACACTTCACTTCAAGTGTAGCCTTCTGCTTTCTACAGATCACGGTTCAACAAGTCTTCACGCCATACTTCTGAACCGCAGCATGTTTGTCTTGGAGGAGATAAGCCGTCATGCAGTACTTCTTGAGAGCGGTATCTTCGTCCTCCTCGATCTCTGCCTCAAGATGATCCAGAGCGACCTCCTGCAACCCAAAGCCTTCCAACAGCTTCTGTAATGCTTTGAAGCCCTCGCGAATCACAAGTGGAAGGTGATCATGCTGCCACAAGCGTCCTAGATAGTAGTCCATGGTCTGAATATCAGATGCGTACTGATTGAGCTCGTCAATATCGGCCATGACCTTCTGGCCCAATCGATTCTTGATTGGGATCGGCAATTCATTGTATCGTTCGAAGATTCTGCGGTGTCGCTGAGATGTATCGTGCCATAATCGGACGACAAACTTGAATTGAAAGAAAGTCAGATCTTCTCTTAGTTCTCGGGCTTCAGGTGACAATGTCTCCGGAAACTCAAGTGCTGGCTGCGCACCAGGAAGAGCTGGAAGCGGTCGTCGCTGTATGACAGGGCTTCCGACCGAGGATGGTGGAGACGACATTGCCATGTCTGCCATCGCATTTGGAGTCGATGCGAGCTCGTCATGATCAGTTGGCTTAACGGATAGAGGCGACAATGTTGTGATCTCAGACTTATGTGTCTGGTCAGCGATCAGTGGAGAGGATGTCTTAGGCTTTGAGTCAGTGCTCTTGTACAGGAGCTTACTGAAACGACTTGTCAGTCCTGCAAGCGTGCCCTTCTTTCAGTTGTCTCGTATGCTGCGACAGGCCTATGACGAAGTCGCTTTAGTGCTGGCTTTGGAGGCTCGACCGGACGAGCAAGGATTGCAGCTAGCTGTGGATATTCCGCCGCTATGCGCTGAGGCGTTAGGGTCTTCGCATTAAGTAGAAGTTCTCGTGCTGCTCGTAATTCTTCTGGATTGCGACGCCTGGGGGTCTTTGCAGTATGTATGGAGTCCTCTGCTGATGGTCTTCCTGTCAGAGGCGTCAATGTCTTCGAAGCATGAAGAGAGTGCTCTGCTGGCCATGTCGATTTTCGAGCTCGCTTGGACGCTTTCGAAGCATGAGTCGTTTCCCGAGTCGAGTCCACAGGATCTATGTCCATAGGACTCGAGCTTCTCGTATCCATGGTGATCGCAGTATATGCAGGGGCGTGCAAATGGGAGAGACATGTTGGGTCCAAAGCCTGAGGCTTTATGGATGAGCTTGCCCAGTGACTTGGGAGTGTTAAGTGCTTCAATGTGTGACTGGAAATGCTAGGCTTTTCAGGTAGAAAGACTCGGCGAAGCGTACGTCGCTCGCGACGAGAGTGACTTGGACGGACTTACCGAATGCTTGACTATCTGCTGGTTGTCTCTTCGTGCAGCGCTCTTCATCCGGTATCAGTCTGGCAGGTGCGTCGTGCTCGAAGGAGCCGCCAGGATGACACAGTTTGAGGCATGATTGTCTGGAGGCAATATCGGTTGATCGCAGGCGAGGCTTTGAGAGAATGTCCGCGCTGTTGAAGCTGCGGCATGGTGCCTACGTTCTTGTCGATACTGTAAGGTAGATCTCATGCTTCTTCATTATGGCAAGTCTCGTGAAGCGACGCAAAGTACATGCTCGCTGCTGAGAAGTTCATAGCCTGTTGACTGTAACTGAAGACTCGCCGATGAGGTGAAGTGATGCTTCAGCGGAATATGCCATGTCTCGAGACCGCGCTGAATTGTGCTAGAGATCGCCAAGCATGCCATGCACAGCCCACGTGGGCATGGCATGAGCTCCTGAAAAACCGCACAAGACGCTCGACGACTAGCTCGTTCGTAGCAACGCAGGTTGTGGTCGAAGAGTAGAACCTTGTAAGAGAAGGAGCCTTGTTGTCGTCCAGCAACTTTTCAGGGTCTGCTGAAAGCCCTCACCACCAATGAGACACTCTCCTCAAGACACGCCGTTGGCATAGATGGACTTACATGCAGCACAGGCGACGATAATTCGATTGTAATGTCAAAGACCGCGGCTGTCCTCTCGAGAAGTGGTGAGTGAAGGCATGCCACGATGGGGAGTCCCTTCATATAAGACCGTCCTCCTCACTTTGCTCGTTCTCTTGACAGTACAGACCGTAATAACCACGATCATGCGTTTCTCACAACCTGTACCTTGGATCTTTGCAGGACTGCATGCTGTAAGCTCAGTAGCAGCACAGTTCGGCTATGGCTATGACCACCGCAACACCTCGGAGAACTGTCAGGGAAGCAGTAATGTCTCTTTGACTTGGTACGCACCGGCCAAGACTCAGATCAATGACCTTCAAGGCGTTATCAACGGCACTGGTATCTATGGCTTCATCTTCAACTCGAGCCAAGGACCTCTAAACACGTACAACTGGTGCAACATGCCACATGTCAACATCGAGACGTACCCAGTAGCTGGCGACGAATACAAGCTGGAGTACGTCGAGGTCATCCACCGTCACCACAAGCGTACACCATACGCTGCTAACACATTCCCGGTTGAGAACTATCCTTGGTACTGCAGTGACGAAGGGCTCTTCTATGGTGGCGAGCCTATCAATCCATACGGCAATCGCACGTCGAACACGTACTGGAAGGTGTACACTTCGACCTCTAACCCACTCGTGCCAGCAGGCTTCAACGGGACCTGCCAGTTCCCTCAAATAACCCGTCAAGGCCTAGACGACAGTCATCAGCACGGCATTGACCTCAAGAGAGTCTACTCTGACCTGCTTGAGTTCATCCCAGACGACTACGACGCAGACGTTGTCTCTTACCGGGTCACGAACAATGTGATCACTTCTCAGGTTGCCAGCATGCTGATCGCTGGCATGTACCCAGAGCGTGAGGGAGAGGACAGCGGTATCCTTATACAGCCTGCAAGCATCGACTCTTTGGAGCCGGCATACAGCTGTTCAGCAGCCAGTGCACTCTTCAGCTCATACGGATCAGGAAGCTCTGCAGCTGGATGGCAAGCACATCTCCAGGCAGCTTCAAGCTTGTATGCTCAGCTGGATGCCATCTCTGGTATCAGCCCATCGAATAGTGCATGGCATGTGTCGTTCGATCACTACTTCGACAACCTGTCAGCACGACTCTGCCACCAGAAGGCACTTCCATGCAATGTCAAAAACAGCTCACTGTGTGTCACTCAACAACAAGCTGAGGAAGTGTTCCGCCTTGGAGAGTACGAGTATAGCTACATCTATCGCGATGCCAGCCAGTCTCTTCAGGCCAGCACTGCCAGCTATGGCATCTGGATTGCCGAGCTGTCGCAGAACCTCCGACATGCCATGGGTCAAGGAGCATCGAGTGTCAACGCCACAGCTCAGTCTGTGAGATACAGACACAACGTCGCTCATGACGGCTCTATCTCCCGTCTGCTGTCCATTCTGCAGCTTGAGAAGATGGTCTGGCCAGGTATGGGTTCGGAGGTAGTCTTTGAGCTCTTCAGCAAGCGTGGCTGCTACTATGTTCGTGTGCTCTGGGGAGGTCAGATTCTTAAGTCAAGCCATCCAGCATTTGGCAGCTTTGATATGGTGCCTGTCCAGACAGTGCTCGCATACTTTGACGGTCTTGTTGGTGTAGGTGCAAGCAAGGTACCGAAGCTCTGCAGTACAACGTAATTATTGTATAGGCATCGTTGGTAAAGGATCTCATCGTTCTCAGTGCGCAAGGTCTCAAGCCCGGCCGTCCTGCAGCACCATTCACATGCTCGTTCGCAGTTCTTGTTGCAAGGGTCTACCCAGCGCGAGTTCAGACGAAGAGGCTGAGCACGATCTCCGTCTCCATGGCAACGGAGGGGCTTAACACAACGCGCCCCTGTAAATATGCTTCGAAAGGCGTCAAATCAGCTCGATAACCAGGAAGACTGGACCATTTCAAGGCACAGCTAGCTGATAACAGATTGTGCGTTCACTCATTTGTGTTGCGCCATCATCCGGACCCATCCTTGGACCAGCAATATCCTTGCACACTACAGCATTGTTGATTACAATCTTGCGGGTCACAACTTCACGGCCACTTCTTCTATCTCACCCCTTCACGACGAGACGCATCGACGTAGTCTTCAGAAGCTGATGCGCAGCTATCGAATATCCCTCATGCGACCGCGAACGACGAATACCAGATGATGCCAGCGATCGAGACACATCATACAACATGACCTCGCTTGCTCGAGTGCTTCACATTGCATCACTCGCGACGACGGCCTTCGCGAACACACTCCCATACAACCCGAGCAAGATCTTCCTACCCTCAAACTCATCGTTTGCGTACATATTCGACTCGACATCGCAGGACGATGGTTCGACACGCTTACTTTCCCTTGACCTCAGCAAGCAGGTCGACACAAGCAGTATCACACTCAACACGCTCAACAACACTGTTGTCGCGGGAGGATTGGCGAGGAGCATCATTCAAGATACAAATGGCAACCTGATATCCATCAGCGGCAATTGTACAGCTGGAGCAAGCACCACACAAGTATGGACATTCGTACCAAACAAGCAAGACACAGCTGGCAATGGATCATGGACACAAAATGCAGTGACAGGGCAGCAGACGGTAGGATTCCTGGCAAATGGCATGGCTTTCTCGAGCCAGAGCAATGCTGCGACCTCAAATCTGTACCTCTTCGCCGGTATGTGCCCAGCTGCAGCTACAACGACCTCCACCTGGACAAGTAACGCAACATATTCAGCGAACATGCTGAAGTTGGTATCATCGAACAGCAACGGCGTAGTAGACTATACTGAAAGTACGACTATAAGCAGTGGAGGTCCGGTTGCAGAAGCAGGCTTCTCAGTTACAGGATTGCCCAGATCTGGTCAAGGCAACTCTATTCAGCAGCAGTTCGTGATGATCGGTGGGCATACGCAGTCAGCATTTATCAACATGTCGCAAGTGGCCATCTTCTCCTTGCCACAAGAGAGCTGGACTTTTCTTCCGATTCAGCAAACAAGTGCTGTCACAGTGGAGCCGCGCTCAGGTCATACTGCCGTGCTCACTAAAGATGGCAGCAAGATTGTCGTTCTTGGAGGATGGGTGGGCGATATCAGCTCGCCAGCCCAGCCGCAGCTTGCTGTGTTGGATATCGGTGCTGGCTATGGCGGAAGTGGTGAATGGCAATGGACAACGCCATCGCTGTCTGGATCAGGACTATCAGCGAATGCAGGTCTCTTTGGCCACGGTGCAGCAATGCTATCGGACGACATCATGCTGGTCTATGGCGGCTACCAAATCTCTGGTACATCGGCCAACAGCAAGAGAGCTCTTTCACAGGCACAGCCGTTATTGTTCAATGTCAGCTCCAGTCAGTGGATATCCTCATACAACGTGCCTGTTAGCACTAACACACAGACGCCTGCGAGCTCGGGTGGCTCAAGTCCCTCTGGACAGACAATCGGGCTTGCAGTCGGACTGAGCATCGGCGCACTGATCCTCATTGCTCTGGTTATCTTCTACTTCTGGTACACTCGACGTGCGAAGCGGAAGCATCAGGAAGCTGAGCGACACCTCACATCACGCTCTTCGGACGGATCGTACGCACACATCAGTCAGCCATTCCTTGAGAAGAACAGTATCGATGAACGTGGTGGAGACATGTCAGCTCTCAGTCATCCCTGGCTTAATCCAGACAACATACAGCCAATGGTCCAGCATGGTTCAGCTACTGGCGCCTTCATGGACAACCCAAGTCCAACACGTGGACTGCGCAAAGGAGTACCAGCTCGTGGCTATTCGTACCATGCTGCACCTCGTTATGACGAGAAACGAGCGAGTCGACACAGTGGTAACATTCACCCCATTGCGGAAGACGATGAAGTGTCTATGGCTGGCGACCACATGCTGTCAGAGGCTGAGCGACAGCTCAAGGAAGTTGCAGCGATCCTGAACTCTAACAGAACGCCTGAAAGAGCCAGAGACTTCCCGAATCCTCTGAGGAGCCACCCTGTGTCACCTGAGGTCGGCGATTCTCGTCACGTCTCGGCGTCAGCACGGAGTGGCAGTCCGAATTGGACAATTGAGCCAGACGAGATGACGACTCGATCTGGCCGTGTCTCACCTACCAAGACTGACGACCGAACATCGTCGTCACTTAGCGAGCGATCACATCGATCGTTCTTCTCAGACAACTCGATCACAAGGACTATGTCGACTAGGACTGGTGCTCTGTTGGCGGCGGCCGCAGCAGCAGCTCATGTTCGAGGCAAAGCGGTAGAGGTCGAAACTCAATCTGAGGTCAGAACCGACACAATGTCCACGTTTGGACGCACCTCACCAGTCAGTCGCAGAACTGTTGCGCGATCGTCCACAAATGGCTCTTCTTCTGCCTCTGAGCCAAAAAGCGCCGGTGCATATGCTGAGTCGTTCCACACAGCACGTTCGAAGGCTGCAAAACACGAAGGTGATGCACTGTATGGTGGTCAAGACTACGATGATCCGTACGGCAGGGCGCTCGCAGCTGACAACAATACAATGCCTTCACTTCAGTATGGTCCGACTCGACGACGTCAAGGCATACTCGGCAGTCTGCGAAAGGCTATCGGCGTCATAGCTGCGACCGATAGGACCATGTCTCTGACCAGCAGAGGCAATACTTACGATCAACTACCGAGCACGAACTCATCGCCAACAAAAGAACGGCGCAATCCGGTGGATAATGTCCGTCGCACTGTCTCGGATGGCGGCGCACTTCTTCGACAGAAACGAGGCAGACATGACTGGGCGGATGGTGCCTGGCCACCATACCACGACGATCCTGATCCTGGCGACTGGGGCGAGCATGGACGCACGTCGCTTGAGAAGAAGCAAGCTGAAGAGGAATGGGACGTCGAAGACGCAGCTGGTAAACGCGATGTTCAGATCATGTTTACCGTGCCAAAGTCCAGACTTCGTGTTGTCAATGCAGATATGGATCGAGCGAGTCTGAGAAGCGTCAGCGACGGAGCATTGAGCCGAGCAGGAAGCATGAGAGTTGTCCGACGTGAGGAGTCTCGCAATGCACTGAACGCGACTGAGAAGCTTGCATCTATGCCAGAGGTTGAAGGAGATGACAAGGACAAGACGTCGTGAGGTACCTCGTGCGACAAGGGTTGTGATGATAAGGTTATGGCGGTCGATCGGGGTTCGGTCGAGTTCTTAGTATTTGAGCGATTGGTGTTTCTGGTGTCGTGATCATATATTGTGCTGATATAGTGATGAATGGAATGTCTTGTGCATAGAGTACACTCTTCGTCCAGTAAAGGTGCTCACAGCAGAGCTTACAACAAAGTGCCGAGACCCTTCGGCAGACGAAGCCATAGCTCGCTGGCTGATCTCCTAAATGAGTAGCTGTCGGCGACAACAGGGTGACATGGATGAGGCTTAAAGCACATGCAAAAACGTCAGTTTATCAGGAACCAATGAGACCGGTCAACTCCTTCACTCGTTCTCTCACCTCTGTCGCTATGACGAGCGCAGCCTTGGATAAGTGCATCGGCATAGTGGCAGCAGGTAACAATCGGGATGCTTTAACATGATACAGAGCAAGACGTGCTTCCTCAAGACGATCTCACTGCACGTCTACCCGGCCGATAAGATCGATATCGTTGAAACAAGTGGGCCTCGATAGAACTATCCTGCCGACACAGACCTCAGTCTAGTCGATCTAGGGGACAGAAAGTATGACCTGAAGGTTTGCTGACTGGCGCATGTCGCCATTGCCTGTGCTTTCTAAATACTTTTCGACAGTCTTCCACCTGTATCATACGCCTTCCCACACACTCGTTTCAATATGGCAGCTGCCTCACGCACATTCTCACGCTTCACGCGTTCCTCAACACTCTCTGGCTTTGCAACCAGCACCACCCGCCAAGCTACTGTGGCGCGCCAGACCTTCCAGCGACAAGCACGACGAGGATATGCAGACGCAGCACCAAAGTCTGGCGGTGGCAGCAACGCTCTCCTCGGTGCAGCCGTTGTGGCCGCTCTGGGAGCTGGAGGATACTACTACCTCAACAGCACAGCAAGTGGCCAATCCGCCAAGTCCGAGATTGCAAACAAAACTGCTGGTGCCGCCTTCACTCCATCTAGAGTCGACTACCAGAAGGTGTATGATGCAGTTGCAAAGCGACTGATCGACGAGGACGACTACGATGACGGCTCATACGGACCTGTGCTGCTGCGTCTCGGCTGGCACGCGTCAGGTACATTCGACAAGGAGACCGGAACAGGTGGTTCGAACGGTGCTACTATGCGATTCGCTCCAGAGGGAGACCACGGTGCCAACGCAGGTCTCAAGGCTGCCCGCGACTTCCTCGAGCCGGTCAAGGAGCAGTTCCCATGGATTTCGTACTCAGACCTCTGGACGCTCGCAGCTGTCTGTGCGATCCAGGAGATGAACGGACCACACATTCCATGGCGACCAGGCCGAGCTGACCGCGACCTCAGCTTCTGCACTCCAGACGGTCGTCTGCCAGATGCATCGAAGGAACAGAAGCATCTTCGTGACATCTTCTACCGCATGGGCTTCAATGATCAGGAGATCGTTGCTCTCTCTGGGTGAGCAATAAGAGACAGAGCGTCTTAGTAGATACTGACTCTTGCATAGTGCACACGCTCTTGGCCGTTGTCATACCGACCGATCAGGCTTCGATGGCCCATGGACCTTTTCGCCAACTCAACTCACAAACGACTACTACAAGCTGCTGATCGAGGAGAAGTGGTCGTGGAAGAAGTGGCAAGGTCCAAAGCAATACGAGGACGTTAAGAGCAAGAGCTTGATGATGCTGCCATCCGACATGGCTTTGATCAAGGACAAGTCGTTCCGCGAGCACGTCAAGCGTTACGCAGACAACAACGACGCCTTCTTCAGTGACTTTTCCAATGTCATCATGAAGCTGTTCGAGCTGGGTGTGCCGTTCACCACAGGAGAGGATGCTCGCATTGAATTCCAGAAGAGTGCTTAGATGACGAGACTGTACAGAATTCGAATAGATATACAACACGATACCAGAGCAAGATAGACATATACAGCACTTGTGTTCTCTCCCACCACACCGTCACCGCGTATAACTACTACCACCCTCTCCATGGCCATGACAAGGACACCCATGCTTTTCGGATAGGAGCTCAAAGCTCTATGGCCGACCATCGGAACAAGCTTGGCTCTCACTGCTCTAGCTTTACGCCTCCAAACCACCCTGCATACCCTTTATGCATAGAGAGTCTGGGGTAGCTCTGACTATGTGGCCATCCGACACCGAAGGAGAGGTGAAGCAGTTCGAGAATGGGGACTCTGTTTGCTTTCTAGAACCATGGATTCGTTGTCTTATCTCCCTGTAACCAGATATAGGCGACTTCTATGATAAGAGCCCTGGTACAATGATATTACTCCATTCTCGACTTGCTTCACGACGAGCTGAGGAATGGAGAGCTTTACCACAACATATGCTCATCACTGCGATGCAAGGAGCCTGTAGAGCTTTTTCAATGGGCTGACTGATGTATGCTACATTCAACAGCCGAGATTGGTACCTGCTTGACGGGTATCCATCGCCTGTTGCTAAAGTCACGCGACATCACACTGTTGCCCCACCGTACCACGCCATGCCAGAGACGTCGCTGAGCTCAAGGTGCAACTTGCAGGTGTGTCGTGTGCTCTGGGACATTTTCCAATATTCGTGACATCGAGTCTACAGGCTTTCTCATCCATTTTGACTCTACAGCTATACTTTCTCAACAATCTCTGCCATCAAAGACATAAGAGTGGTGCTTCATGACAAACACTGTGCTGGTCCCTGACCTATAACTTCTGCCATCTGTTGACTCACGCGATCACCTGCACAACGCCGTCCCTGTTCTTACCTCTTTAGGGAGCTTGTGCTGTAGCTGGCCAGCTCCATCTTCGTCATTCCCTGCCCTTGTTGCTTGAAACAACCTCCGACTTCACTCCATCTCTCTCAACATCTTTCCTTTGACAACAACCGACGAACAACTACAATCAAGCAGTAAGTTGCAGGCTCTGGTTGCTCTGGATGCATACTGATCGGCTATAGTGACTCGTACTCGCAAGGTGACCGATCGTGACCATGCTGGCCTCGCCAATGGCACGGCTGCTCCGGAAGAGCATCTTCCAAAGTACTGGGGCAAAGCACAGCTCGACAACCCAGCCAACACCAAGAAGCAAGGTGGTGGCAAAGGCAACTGGTGAGTGCTTTGCCTATGTCTTGTGGTGCAATGCTGACACAAGTAGGGGTCGTGAGGGCGAATCAGAGCTCGAAGACTACAGCTTCACCATGCTCAAGGCACGTCGTCGTACCAACAGCTTCAGCACTGCGGCCGGCCACAATGCTTTGAAGACCAAGTTCGAGTCTATGGACCCAGAAGCCATCGACTATGACGAGCACGTCCATGGTCCAGGTATGATCGACGAAGTCACCGAGCACGAGCTCGAGAAGATGTCATCATCCTCCTCGGCTGGTACCATGGCCAGCGTCGAGGGAAGAAAGAGCTTGCTGCCAGTCAAAAGTAAGGACAGCAATAAACGAGCTGCAAGCGGCATGACCAAACACTGTACCTTAAAGCAGATGAAGCTCATGTGAGCAATGTACCATTATCAATGACGATCTTTACAATCTGCCATATTCTCTTCATCAAGAGGTTGTCGTGAACCTCACCAACTCATAGTTGTACTTCGTTGTCGAGCAAGCGGACCTCCTCGCCAGGTTTGAAGGCTGGAAGCCCGATATATGGACAGCCATCACATCTGAAGGCATCACCTAGGGCGCAATTTCCGCACGACCCTATCTTGCCCTGGACTGTGAAGTCGACCTCTGTCAGGTCGTTGGCTGTGAGCTTTGCAAGGTTAGAATCTGCTTCTGCGCGCTTGACTTTGTCTTCTGCCTCTAGTCGTTGTGCAAGGCCACAGGTGCAGTCCTTGCAAGCTCGTCTTCGCTTGCTGTTTGGTTTGCAGTTCTCAGCTAGCCATCTGTTAGCCACATCCTCAAGAATAAGCAAGTATGACTTACGGACGATGATAGGCTTCTCCAGATCGCTGGCGCTGAGGAAAGTATCAGGATCCACAGAATCGGCCTGCATAAGTTCCTCATTGCTTGGAATCTCCATCTCCATCTCATCATCTTCGTAATCGTCGTTTGTATCCACAAAGCCAACGCCATTGGGAGCCAGCTGTACAACACTCTCTTCTGCCTTCCTCTTGCCTACTATGGTGGCCTCCACAGGATTGGCAGGCACAGCAGCAGCATCTGCTTTTTTCCGCTTGCCAAAGCTGAGCTGTACCGTCTGCGCAGCATTGCCACTGGATTGCTTCAACATTGTGCCATTTCCTCCATCTTGCATGCCTGCCAGCACTGCCTCCGTCTTGAGAGTGCCCTCCATCCTGCCATTCCGCGAGACCAGTCGTCCATTGTTATCGAGCGATTGAAAGATCTTGTCCATCGTTGTGCGGTCGAGCAATTGATCCACCTCTGCTGCGGAGCCGTCTACATCTGTGAGTAGCATGACTACATCGTACGTTGCAGCTGGCAGAGACACTAAGCCCATGGCTAATCGATCGAGCATCTGAATGTCTGTGGAGCTCCTGTCGTGAGCTTCAAGTACGCCATTAAGCGTCTCTGGGTGTGCAGATACTGAGGGTGGGGCTATAATGAGTGTTCGTTTGCTCGCGTTCGGCGACTTGCTGTGAACGGCATTGAAGTCGAAGTCTGAGGAGGTGTCTAGCAGCACTGAGGGCGCCATGTTGTCGTTCGTGCTACAACGAGTGTTGTGAAGAGTGAGTGGGAGAGTGTTGTCAGAGATTGTAGGTTGATTCATGACAAATGCAGATCCGATGACGGAAGTTTGGCAAGCAGGGTCCAGTTCTCAGCCACGTCTGATACCATACCAGCCACCTAGTAGTATCAACCGTCGCTGCTTCATAGTCGGGTCTGCGCTTGCAACAATGTGATTGTCTCAAACCTCCTCTGAGAGGTAGTAACATTATTCATCGCATTGTGCGTTGTTGAGCCTCTCCGCCGGCATCAGTCTCATATACTTGCTTGTGAGCAGCATTACAGAACGACCCGCGCCAGAAGCAGCACCTGACAGCGAGTATCCGATGCGGAACCTTGGAACTCTGTTGACTCTCCCGTCAGCATTGTTGACTTTATTGCTCTGGGATGCGGCCCATGGCTACGACGCACTATACGATCCATTCTTAGCACAAGACGAGCTGATCGCAAAACGAGATCAGGATGCCATCTCCCAGCTTGCAACACAACGACCTCATGGCGTACGAAAGATGAGCGCTGATCCTGGAGAGAAGTTCTGGCCACATTACTGGGAGTTTCGAGATGCTCATGATGGCAACACTACAGCTCTTGAGCATCCGTTCGCTCTTCACACTTCATCAAAGCGTCGGTTATCCGGTCGTGCTATCTTCGCTCGTGACGCGTCTTGCCCGTCTGGAACGAGCTCTTGTGTCTCGATCGGGCACTCAGACAGCTGCTGTCCTTCGGGCGACACGTGTATCACGGTACAAGATACCGGCAATGGTCCTGTCGGTTGCTGTGCTGCTGGAGGTTCGTGCGGTAACACCATTGGAGACTGCAACACATCACAAGGCTATTCTGCTTGTCCAGATAGCTCGAACAAAGGCTGCTGCATACCAGGATATGCGTGCTCAGGCAACATTTGTGTGAATGTTGGCACACAAACTATCACGCCTGTTCAGAGCACGACATCAAGCACTGCAACGTCATCCTCACCTACGCAAGTGGTGGTCTCTGTCATCACTGTGACAAACCTCAATACTTCTGGCTATACAACGACAGCAACCGTGACTCAGACGGTCACGCAATCAGCCTCTGGTTCGACCAGCTCTGATACAGCTGTAGTGCCAGTGCGGCCAACAACAAACTCAGATACGACAACTATCGCTCCCGCTACAGTCGGATCTTCGAGCACCAGCACGAGCACGAGCTCGAGTACAACGTCAGCAGCCCCGGTTTGCCCAAATGGCTACTATATGTGTTCCGCCGTATATCTTGGTGGCTGCTGTCAAGTTGACCGAGACTGCAACACAACATCCTGTCCTCCAACGGCCACCACAACAGTCGTTGGCGGAGTGGCCACGGTCGTTGCACCAACAGATGCCACCTCGAATGCACCTACTTGTGCAACTGGCTGGTATCTGTGTCCAGTCTCTCTAGCAGGTAATTGCTGTCCAAGCGGCTACAGCTGTGGACAGACCAACTATCCTGCGAGTGCAAGCGGTGTTGCAGCATCGAACAAGCAATCACCGAACGAGGCTACTGGAGTAGTCCTCACTTGGCTATATGTCATTCTTGCTGTCACGACAGCAATTGGCATAGTCATGCTATAGGGCATGATACCTTGCAAGCTGGTCTCCGTGGAGAACCACTATCCACCGATGCTACCAAAAGCCGCCGGTGCATGATCTGTAACGCTTCGATGATTGAGTAGACTTTGTATGTAAAGTGTATCTAGAGTATAATGATGAGCCTGCAGTTTGTGGTTCCTGGCAAGTGATTCGAACATTCACTGCTTCGTGATTTTCGTTCTAGCTGCAGCAATAGTCTGGCGTTCTGATAACATATCTCGAACGATCAGGACAGCTATATGAGTCTTGCGGCCGATTATCTTCGTGGAAAACGTGCTCAACCAGCATGCTTATGGACACCTTGACTTCAGTAGGTCCAAGAGTGCATTGTGGCTATCATTAGCAGGTGCTCTACCCTCGGCTTCTGGACAATCATTGAGGTAGCTGGCCTCGCACTCGACGATCTCTCTCGCTGGTTGCTGAGCTCTGTTCATTATCAGGTGATCACGTGCCTGCCCCCTGTCATTCATGTTCACAGTGAACAAGCTCCTCTGCCCAGCATGTGAACAACATCACATTCTCATGTGATCACGAATGATGATCGAAGGTCTCCACCAATAGATCAGCTTACGCTAGTCCCAATGAAGCCAGTGAGCTCCACCCCTCATGTCATTGGCGAGCATCCATATATTTAAACCACTGCTCGAGTTGCCAACAACACCTCGACAACACCTTTGCTGCTGCCGCATGCCAAACCTAACGCAGGAGCAAAGCTAACATCGTTCAGAAACATCAAACACAATCACATCACTCATCCAGCATCACTCAATCACCAACGACGTCACCTCACGCGTTAAAGCGACCTACGACACTCAGCATCACCACCACAAGCGACCGTGTAACGCTCCCCGCTTAGCAGTATCTAAGTACGATCATGGTGCTATAAGACGTGTGGATCTAATACTGACCTTTTGGGTAGGCACAATAAGAAAGAGCTGGGCAAACACTCGCAAGAGCTGAAGGACAAATACAAGCTAGCCAGGCACTCGATGGAGTGCGCCGCTCAGACACTCCATCGCATGCCTTGAAGACGTACAGTCTTCACAGTCCAACGGAAATGTCAGACAACAACAGCGGGAAAGAACCCTCAGGCGGAAAGCCTATCAACACCAAACACAACAGTATCCTCTACTTCCAACCAAGCGCAGAGGTCAGGCGCTTCGCACGATCATACCGCACCGAAATATCCGCTGGCGCTTCGAGCATTCTTAGCACGTTTGTCGCATTTCCACTGGACTTCGCAAAGAGTCGCATGCAAAGCTACAAGACCACATTCAGGGCTACGATCATCGATGCCTACAGAACTGAAGGCCTCAAGACCTTCTGGCGTGGAGTCGGCCCTCCTATGCTCAGTATCACGCTCGTACGCACTGTCTCCTTTAGTATGTATCAGCGCGCTAAGTACGCTATTGATCGTGGGATGACCCAAATGACCGGCAAGAGCCCACTCGCCATGGCCAACGCTCTCAACAGCTATCCGAACGTCTACACTCTCTCCTGCTTCGGTGCCGCAGGTGCATTCTCCGGCTTTGTCATAACAAGCATCTCCTGTCCATTCGAGCTCACAAAACTCAACGAGCAGCTGGCCGGCAAGGTGGCGCGTGATGCTCAGATCGCACGCGAGGTGGCTATTAGACATGGCAACCGCAGTGTTCCTCCAGTGGCCAACGGCAAATCTGGTGCGTTGTTCACAGCTCGTCGATTGATCGCTCAACGGGGTATTCCTGGCTTGTATAGTGGCTATCAGCTACACCTCCTTCGAGACACCATCGGCACTGCGATCTACTTCATGACATACGAAAGTGCTAAGCAGGCGCTGGCTAATGCTCGCGGCAAAGAACCAACAACTCCGACCGCAGTCGTCATTGCAGGAGGCTTGTGCGGAATAGTCTCATGGGCGTGCATCTACCCAATCGATGTCGCGAAGACTGTCTACCAGAAGGCCTTGCTGGCTTCGCCGGATGGTCGTGCTGTCCGCCCTCCTATCAAGTTCTTCCACTTCGGCTCGTACAGAGGTGAGCTTTCACTCGGGTGCAGTATCATAACAATGCTAACATTCCACAGGTCTCGGCGTCTCGGTTCTTCGCTCATGTCTACTCAACATGATCTTCTTCAGCAACTTCGAGGTGGATGAAGAAGCGCATCAATGTCATTAGAGGTGTGAAGACACTCTTCTGCAGCAGTCTTCCGGCTATGCAGCTGCACGCATGTAACATCAACTCTCTTTCATGAGCTTGATCTCTCGATCGCTCGCCATTGCATCAGGTCGGCCATCTCCTTTCTTGCTCTTTCAGCAAGAAAAACAACATCTCGACCGGCACTTCAACCGCTGCGATCAGCAAGAAGTGTCTCATCATGTCTGTACGATTTTCATAATGCTCATCTCGGAGCGCTATTAGCATTGCAGCAGACACATCATCTGTACATAGCGTACGAAATACCACAGTCTCTGCACAAAACAACCGGAGAGGGTGCTCAACGTGACAACTCCCTGAGCACGCGTGGTGTCTCCTACACCTGTCATGTTATATGTGTCATGTTCTCGATTTCTCACCATCTGGGATGTAGCCGTGAAGTCACTCGCTCGAAGGATCGGAGTTTGTGCTGCTTTCTCCACAGCTTCGTGTTTTTGACCATCATTTCCACGCGAGCGTAAACAAACGATCACTGAACCACTCTCATTCCATCACAATATGTGCTACACTTCCACTCCCTGAATCTCGACACATCCCGCGACCGGTAGCATGGCTCACAAAGACCATCAAGAGCCTCCAGCCACAGAGCGCAGTCTCAGAAACCCACGACGACGAAACCGAGTCGACTCAGAAAACATCAAGACCGCGCCTCGTCGCAAGCGCAGCAAGCTCTCAGCAACTACCTTCCTGCCTCGCGATAGCCCAGAAGAGTCTGCCGAAGACAACGCACAAGCAAACGGACATGCTCCAAAGAGTGTGCCGCGCAGCTACGGCAGACAAACCAGTGCATCCATCGCATCTGGTGACATCGATCTACCAGTACGAGCATCACGAAACCCTGTAAAGCGTACGCATCGAGCGAGAAACGCTCAAGTCCTCACCCAGAACAAGAACTACTCCGTGAAACTGCTACATAACACGCCAAAAGGGCTTCAAGATCAAGGCTCTAGCTTTCGCGGTGGCATTTCTGCACACGCCAGCCTGGCACTGGCTATCACGAGAGAGTCTGCATACATTTGGGACTACAATGGACATACCGCTGCATCGAACACCAAGACGATCGAGATTCCATTTCGCTGTGCAGCCCACGATCCCATCCCTTTTGGTGCTCTTGTCGCGAACAGTACCGATGACCTTGGCTTGATCCTTGTTTCCGCGACCTCGGGCAGGATCGTCTACCACGAATCTATCGAGCGCGTCACTTCGCTTGGGTTCTTCCAGGAGCAAAGAGCTGGAGTCGAAGGCACAATCACAGGCTTGTTTTCGGGCGAAAGATTGGTGGAGCTCACTTCAGCAGACCCAGCTGGCTACGTAGCATTGCTCAGCTCTGGCCGTGTTGTTCACATCTCGCTCAAGGATGCTCAAGGCAAACCTAAGATCACTACGCAGATCTTATACACCAATGAGCAGTCTGCAGGAGGTCTCTTTGGCAGTATCAAGAACATTCTGGGTTCAGGAGCATGGAAGCAAGCAATAAGTGCTGTGAGAGTGCGTTCACTAGAGCGTGGTCAAGTGCAAGTGCTAGGTCTCATGGAAAGAGGAGAGCTACGGCTCTGGGATCTTGACTGGAGCGGTCGGTATGACTTCCGAGCAGCCATCGACTTTCGCGAACAGCTACAACATGAGCTGCGTCAGATGCGACCCGCGGAGAGACACAGCGATGTCGACTACCTGGCGCTGCTCGACATAGCAGTCTTGGAGAAGACACAACATCCAAGCAGAGAGCTTGTGTCTGTGGCTTCTGGTAAACCGATGGACGCCGTTCTGCTGGTCCGCTGTGGTGCTGCTGGC
Source organism: Peltaster fructicola (assembly GCA_001592805.2). NCBI lineage: Eukaryota > Fungi > Ascomycota > Dothideomycetes > Peltaster > Peltaster fructicola. The sequence continues at coordinate 805,953 of CP051140.1, forward strand.
ATGCACACTTACGCCCTCGTCGAGTTCTCCCTGGTAGGCAACGACTTCAACCTCGCAAGGATACTTGATGTCAATGTGGATGCACAAACATCAGAGGACTCGCACCAAGCACGCGTCCTAGTCCCAACTCCTGGCCACACGGCGTTCGTCGTGCTACCAAACGCTGTTGCTATTATGTCCCTGGCAACGGCAGCGTCACAACCAGAAGCACAACTGCACGATGTTTCATATATCGAACCAACACCTTTCCAAGACGCCATCTACATGAAATCCAGCCTAAGCATGTCTGGCGGAGATATCGACATTAGCAGGAGCAACGCGGACGCAACATGCGTGGTGTTCGTCAACGGGGCGGGCCTTGTCCGTGTCAACACACATGATGTGCAGATCGAGCCGGAAGATCCAGAGACATGCGTGAGGAGCAGGATTGAGCAAGCTGTCTTCTATGGATACCAGGACAACAACATCCTTGACCTTCTGCGCGCGGCAGCAAAGCCAGCGCATCCTGACGATGTAGAGCAGGCTGTGATAGGCATCAGTGAGGCCATTCTACAGTCCTCGCCGGAGTTCTTTCCTCAAACGACCCGGAGCTCTACACGAATCTGTGGGCTCGGAGAGATGCAGCAGCGCACTTAGCATCATACATACAACGCAGACATTCTTCACTATCGACTCCAGTCAGGTGGCGCCTGCTACTCAACGCCGAGAGACTCCACGCAGGCATCAACGTATATGAGTGCCGAGAACTGCCATTCTATTCTCTTCGGGGAAAGAAAATGCCTGGACTGCTCGAAGAAGTCTGCGGCATCATTCACAGTCGCCACCCATATGAGACAGTACGCCCAGAAAGCTCGGATTCAGAGGTTCTGCGCACATTCTTTCTTACGCAGCTTGTACATCTTGGCAAGCTCCTCCCATGGACACGACGTATACTCGAAAACATCCGCAAAGATCTCGAATGCGATTCAGCCAGTCTGCTCAAACTTGTGACACAAGCTCTTACAATTTGGCTTGAATGCCTTAAGTCAGCATGGACTTTCCGTAAAGACCACGCCGCTGATTACGGTCTACCTCTGGACATCTTCGATAGCAGTACCGGACACGACCCTCGAGATGTGCCAGAGCTGTGGACTTCATCAGACGACATTCTCAAAGACGCCGACAAGATCATCGATCTAGCACGAAATGCTCTGTCAACGACATATGACGAGGACATGCAGGCAGCGCCGGAAGCCGAGGTCAGGAAGATCGCATCGGATATTGCAGAGCTTGTCGGTGTGATGTGCGGAGTATATACGGAACGCATCAGCTGGTGCGAGTCGCGCGGTACAGACAAATACTCCAGTCAGGCTCGGAGACTTCTAGATGCGCTGGAGGTCAAGCGTCACGATGAGCTTCGTCAGCTTGCTGAGGTCGGACAGGTCGATGCTGGTATCGATATGGCCGAGAGGTACCACGACATGAAGACGTTAACGGAGCTTCTCATTGCGGAATCACAGTACCTCAAGGAAAGCCTGGACCTTGTGGGACAGGAGGACCTTTCTGGGATCCAAGATAAGATGGACGCCATCTTCAAGAAGGTGACAGACTACTTTGACAAGTTTGGTGACGCCTTTTCCGAAGCATTCTTTGAGGAAGGATTCGCCGATGGCAATGGTGGTAAGATGCTTACAGATGCGCATGCAAGGTGGCAAGCACCCATGACTAGATGGCTTCGCAATGACCCATCTCGAGCGAAGATCTGCTGGATCAATGATGTTTTGCAAGGCGACGACTACAAGCACGCCTCCACAAGTCTGTTCGATGTGGCTATGAGCCGCGAGGATAACACTTGGAACAAGAAGGTTGAGCTCTCCCTCTCCAAGCTTAGCATGAATGCCTTCTTCGAAGACAAGCCGGAGGAAGCTCGTCAACAAGCAGCAAGGACCAACCACGCTATCGACGATGAGCTGCAAGTTGTGGACGTGCAAGATCGTGTATACCAGCACGTCATCCCCGAGACATACCACTCTCTGGACGCTGAGAGCGCTGTGCAAGCCGCAATGGAGGCATTCTATGGTCCAATGCTTGCTTTTCGTACCTGGCATGCTGTCCTCACCGAGCATATGGCATTGCTACTGGCACATCGGACTATTCACCTCGAAGAGCTGCTAGATCTTATAACGCTGTCAGAGTCAAGCAAGAACACTTTCGAAGAACAGGACAGTGGTCGTTCGGAGACTTTCGAAGCACTTGTCGCTCTCTCTGCAGCTTCAAACATCAAGAACGGGCGATTCGAGACACTGACAAAGCTTGCATGGAAGCGCGCATATCTGAGAGAAGACTGGGAGAATCTCAACGCGCACGTCGGCAACGCACAAGACATTGAGGAAATGCTTACGAAGACCAACGTCTATCGAGCGTTCTGCTTGGTGCTTGATGCCAAGGTAACGACTCCAAAGTGCCGAATGACGATACTTGAGCCGGCAGAGACGCTTGGTGCTGGCTGCCATGTGGACGACTTGCCGGATTATGTCTCCGTGGATCTCAAAGATAGCATATTGGAGGAGAATGTGATCATGGAGCGACAGATCGAAGCTATGATCAGGGAACAGAGCATTGAGAGCTGGGTGCGGGATACTCTTGAGCTCGCCAAGCGAACTGTTCTCGCTGATCAGGCAATCACCGATGTCGATGCTTTACCGGCTAAGCACAATGGCACGAACGGACATGTGCTCAATGGCCATGCTAATGGCATCAAGACCGAGGACGAAGAAGACATGCGTGCGCTAGATGCATTTACTCAAGCACCCAGGTCTGAAATGATCCTCGACTAGCTTCGACAGTGCTCTGATAAAAGGGAGGCAGCACTTTAAATGTATACTTAGTAGTTGCATGCTTATGCATTATAATGAAGAAGGCTTCGACTTTCTAATCCAGATGTGCCTCGCTGACCTGATTGATCCAGGAAGTATGCTGTGGTGGGATTACTACTGTGCGTGAGGTACGGCATCCTCGGGAGCTTCGACAAACACCGGCTCTGGACTACCCTCTCGAGCAGTGTCACTTTCCGGTACCTGCAGATCGAAGGTGTCCCGTGGCGCAGCGTCGCCGACATCTTGCTCTGTGGTGCCTGCAGCAGCAGCAGCGGCGGCAGCTTCGGCTTCCTACGTTCACGACGCTCGATCTCACGCCTGATCTTGGTCTCGTGGTTCTCTCGTCGAGCCATCTCATCTTTCAGAAGCCTGACACGTTCGACCTCTTCCACTCCTCCAGACTTCTTGAGAACGAACGTCTTAAGCTCTTTCTTGAACCGAGTGCCCTCCAGTCTGCTCTCGAGCTCGCGCTGACGTGCTTTCTCTGCTCTTTCAATGGCCTCGAGCCTGCTTTCGTGATTCGGTTGGAGGGCTCTAACCTCGCCGAGCACGCCGTCTCTGGCCTTTTCAGGATCTGCGCCCTGGTCTTCTGCGAGCGCTTGCAACACTGTCCGTGATGGTGTTCTCACACCAGGAGTTCCCTCGCGTGAGTTCTGAAGATTCTGTGCTTTTGTGGCTTCCTCTACGAGGGCGAATGTGGCTGCAGCCTTTTCGAGATCGTCTTCGAGATCTGCTGCGAGGTCTTCTTGCATAGTGAGCAGGTCACGGTCGTCGCACACAACCTGCAGCTCCTTTTCCCATATCTTCGTCCAGATTGGCTTCTCGCGCTTGAGATACTGTTGGAGTTTCTTGAGGTCGGTAGTTGCAGTACTGATGTCCTTGCTGACGTCCTCGAGCTGTCGTGTGAGAGGACGCACGCCACGAGTCACAACATCCTTTCGCAGATCCTCGACAGTGTCCTGCAGATCATCCACACGATTGACAATCTTCTCACTGTCGTCAGAGAGGCTCTTCTTGCCTTTGTTGACGTAGGCACGACCGGTGTTGCCGTCCAGGACAGGAACGACGGAAGTCTCCGCCACAGTCTTGACAGAGGCTGCCTTTGAGCGAATGGTCGACATGGATGCAGTCATATCGGACGCAAATGACGAGTAGGTCTGCCGCATGATCGCAAGGTCACGTCTCAGCGATTGCACCTCGCGCAGCTGCCCTGCTTTGTCTTTCATCGAAAGTGAGCGTGACAATCCCATTGCTGGCAGATCAGTGCGCGAGACGGCAAGTCCGGCAAGCTCTTTCGCCGACTCTTGTTGTCTTGAAGAGACCAGATCAATAGCACTCTGCTGGTGGTCCAAACTGCTTTTGATGCCCTCGACGACTCTGCGAAGGCCACCCAGACCTTCATCGATATGTCGCTTCACCTCATCAAGCGCTTCAACGTTGAGCACGAGAACACTTCGTTCCTTGATATCGCCAAGATCTTCTAGCTCGTGTCGAACGCCTGACACTGGATCTTGGATGTATATCTCTGGCAAGTCGACACCATTATTGTGTGTGTTCCAGGCAAATTTCTCGATGAACGCCAGCTGCAAACGAGCCATGGTCAGATCAGCGCCATCTGATAGGACGAACTTCTTGATCTTGGACTTATACTGCAGGAACAATGTCAGCTCCTTTCCAGCTTGCGGCGAGCTATCTGGCACAAGTGCTGGGGGAGGTGGAGTTTGTATACGATCGCGAGCAACACCTTGTCGTCTGATTGGTACTTTACTGTCTCGAACACTGGTGTCCGGCACAAACGGTGCAAAAGGCTCTTGCATAGGCCCATTCAGCGTTGCTCCCAGTACGTCCTGTGGCGCAGGTTGTGTCTCTGGAAAAGGATAGCCTGCGATCTTATCTGGAGGCGTCTTGATGATTGGACTTTCGAGCGGCTCGTTCGGCAACTGTGGTGGTAGTATCTCGATCTGCTTGGAAGGCTCCTCGGAGATCCGTCGCACTTCGTTGTGCAGAGATGATGGTGTCGACTCATAGCCAGTGCCATCACGATTTCGAGAGCGGTTCAGCACACTGCGACGCGATCTGACGGCGCTCATAGACTCCCGCACATCTCTACCGCGATTAGGGATAGGAGAATGCTGCGGAGGAGGTATCGCACTGATGCCGTTCATTGATGTTCCCAGATGCTTCTGAATCTGGTATGCCGAGAAACGTCTCGAGGCTCTTCGCTCGAGATCACCACCCTTTTGCAAGGCAGTGAGCGCATCGTTTTGTTGTGGTGGTGGCCGGAGGTTCTCATTATCGTAGTCAGGAGCTGTGTGTGGTTCCGGCTGAGCAACAGGCATGCTGTCAACCTCTGGGTATGGTGCGATGACCGGGATGTTCTGCATTGCATTAGAGGACAGGGAAGAGTCTGAGCTCATGGTCTCCCGACTGCGATGGACGCTGTTCCGTGGGCTGGTATTTGAGATGTTGTTCTGAGGCGACACCCTGTGAGGCACGCTCGATGTCCTGGGAGGTAGCACATCACTGTGACCAGCAGATCTGCTACTGGTTGTTCGCGACGGTAACTCATCCAGCTGTTGTGTCAAATTCGACTCCAGGCTCATGGTACTAACAGTTGATGCCTGTCGTGCCGGAACACTGCTCTCTCCATTGCTGCCTGCCTTCTGCCGTAGTCTCTGTTGCTTCTTCTTTAGACCATGCAAGAGTTTGATGATAATATCACGTATCTCAGGCAGGTATCTATCCAAGCTCTGCTGATTCGCTTCCTGGCTGAGCGTGTCCTCCAATATCTTTCGTAGAAGCTCTGGGACAGGACCAAGGTCTGAGGTGTCGACGTTGATAGCGTTGAATGCCCGGCACGCGATGTTGAACTCATATCCAAGTCTCACGTACACATCCGACACCTCTGTTTCTGTAGCTGCGCCACGGGACCATTTGGTCAGCGTTTCCAGTAGCTGTTTCGTGGCGACGAGCAGATGGGTGACAGATTTCTCGATGGTGGTGAGCTGTTGTTGTGGCTGCGAGGTTATCATGTCAGCATGTTGGAGAGAGTTTGTCATGGCTGGCATACATTCTTGCTACTGCGATTGCTCCAGGAGCGCCCGGTCGTCGCGCGCTGATCGTCGGTGGAGGCCATACTGTCCTCTGAGTAGGGTGTTGTCATCGTCGCCTTGTGTATCAGTGGGCGAAGTCGTGGACGTGCATGATGCAAGCCACGGCCTCATGTACATCCGTTGTCTATCAGAGAATGAGGCAAGGTCGTGCGTGTCTGGTCGCAGTCACCTGGCGTAGAGTTCTCCAGGACAGACCATTCAGGGATCACACGACGCAGTGGTGGTATACATGAACGGGTGTGGCTTTTAGGGTCAAGTCTCATCGTGTCGGGCATCACTAGTCTGGTCAAGCCTCGTTTTTGAACAATTGCGAATCGATCCTGCCGTACATGTAGGAATCACTGCGCCCTGGAGTTTTGACGGCATCATATCGTGAGTAGCAGCAGTGTCGCCCAGCTTCTCGCTGGTCTTGAGTAGTCCTCCCTGATAGCGTGTGTACCTGACCAAACTGTCTCGCCCAAGAAAGCTCGCAGCGGTGCTTTAGCCTTGTTCAGCGACAACGCGGGCCTCGAATAATAGCCTCACATTGTGTTGTGCGCTGTCGCTGATCATCCCTATGGCCCCAACACTGCCGCATAGCTGAGACACACGGCGCGACAGTGCTCACGAACAACACTCCCGCAAGCTCAGATAGCACTTCCAACGCGAGCCATCGTCACAGTGCAGCAGTAGCAACAGTCCGCAACCTGCGAGTAATTCGGGCAGTGGCGGCGCCAATCCCAGGCAGGGCAAGCTCTCACGGACCGCCGTTCGATACCAGGGTACGCTACTCTGAGCTTAGGTCCAAGGATTGCAGCGGACACTCACATTCAAGATCACACTCCAACCTCTCCTCCTCGAGCGCTCCTCAAGGCCACAGGCCGTCGCCAATCCCTCTTCCCATCCGCCGCCTCCACGACCCTCGAGATATCCCACTGACGACTGTCCCAGTCTCGTCACGCCCACTTTAAGAAAGGCACACGAGCGCACATTGCGAGGCCGATATCCCAAGCTGCTTCCACAGTGTGCCTGAGCTCGCAACAACAGCCGTACGCAGCGAGCAAGGGCAATTCTACCCTTCGACTGGTCCGACGACGACGCTTCGACAGTGATTGTGATAGCATTCGCAGCGTTTCGTCAACCTATTGCCCTGTCGCTATGGCTTCCAACAGCAGCGATGCGGGCAAGACCGCGTCTACACCTTCAACATCAAAACAACCATTGAAAACTTCATCTGCTGGAAAGTCATTGGAAACAGCTCGCAAGCAGAATGGCAGTCCTGTGGACTCGCAGAACAAGTGAGTCGTTCCTCATGTTTATTCACCGATAAACGCGCTTGTTTTGAGTTCCCAGGCGAATCCACTTCTTACCGGTATTACCTTGAGAAGCAGTGCTGACATTGACTACAGGAAGCAGAACCCTGCACCTACAAGGGCCTGGCAAGGACCCAACCCGATCACGTCCCGCAGCAACACCGCGTCACCACTCACAAATGGTACTACACAAAAGCCTTCATCAAGAGCTGGTATGGACGCACAGACAGAGAAGCATGCACACGACCGCCTACTCTTCCTGCTTGCAAATATGACGGTATGTGTTGTGTCCATCCTCAGCATGAGAATAAATGCTCATTTACCTTTAGGGATGTGATGCTACTGTCACGTTGAAGAATGGCGAACAATTCACAGGCATCTTCAGCGGTGGCATCTTCGAGCCCGCCTCGAAAGCCTCATACACGTTGAAGATGGTCAAGCGCGTGCGGATGCCGTCCCATCAGCAGGCCAATGGTGTTGTGGACATCCCAGATGAGTACACTGGTGAAGGTGAAGATCATATTGTATCCTTCGATGTGCAAGACACTGTCGACCTGGCTGTCAACAACGTCACACTTGCCAGCAAGACAACTCAGAATGGTACGTGCGATGTGCACAATCTTGAGCTCCACACGCTGACCTTGCTGCAGGCTCAGCAACTTCATCTTTCCGCACAGATACCGAGATCTCAGGCCGAGCACCATCCATGCCCCGTGAACGCGAGCTACAACGATGGGAGCCAGGTCCTGCAGACATGAGTCTCGATGATATGGCTATTGAAGAGTCGGGCGCAAACGGGTGGGATCAATTCGCTGCCAACGAGCAGAAATATGGCGTACAGACCACCTACGACGAGGACATCTACACCACAGCCATTGATAAGAGCCATCCAGACTATAGAAAGCGTGCTGCCGATGCCGAGCGCTTGGCGCGTGAGATTGAAAGCTCAGCAGCCGCAAACCCACACGTCGCGGAAGAGAGGCGCGCTGATGTTCACGGCGCTGACGAAGGTGATGAGGAGGACAAATATTCTGGAGTCCGCCGCGATGTTGCACCGCTTCCCAAAGCTGGCAGTGGCTCATACGTCCCACCTTCCAGGCGTCCTATTACCAACGCTCCGACTGTGCCAGGTGCACCATTCGACCCAGCGATCATCTCAAGCCAGGTTGCACGACCACAACATCTTGCTGTTGACAAGTCTGTCGAGACGAAGACAGAAGAGAAAGCTGAACCCGCAAAGATAGAGAAATCGCCGTCTCCCATTCCAGCAGCAGCATCAAAGATATCCCCAAGCACAACAGAAGATCGTGTTCGGGACTCGGCCGACGCTTTCAAGCAATTCGCAAACAACGAGAAGATGCGCCTTCGCCAAGCTCAAGAGCAGAAGCGCACCAACGCACGAAATGAGAAGAATGTGCGCATCAACGACTTGAAGAAGTTTGCCGAGAACTTCAAGCTCAAGAGTCGTGTTCCGGATGATCTGATCTCGATCTTGGCAAAGGACCACGAAAAGCAGCTCGAGATCAAACGCAAAGCAGAAGAGGCTGCACGTACCGAAGAGCAGCGAGCTAAGGATCCCAAGGCCAGCCCTTCACCAGCCTCCACCACAGTGCAGACCAGCGAACGTACCTCCATCTCCAGCCAGTCCTCGAAACCTCGTGTGGCTCCAAACCGAAGTCAGCTCGTCCCACAACCTACTCCTGGCATGTCGCGCCGCCAGTTTGAAGTCTTCAACACGAAGCCTCAGCAACGTGCACAGCAACCGGTACAGACTAACATTAGCATACCTACTGGTCCCGCCGCACAGAACACAGGAGCACTGAGTCCGTCAGCAGTCAAATCACTCAATGTCAACGCCAAGGCATTCGAGTTCCGTCCTGCTGCGCACAATTTTACTCCCACTGGAGTCTCTCCCAGCCCACAGCGTTTGCCATCAGTCGCGCCGCAACAAACTTCTCAGTCTAGCTTCTTCAGCGAAGAGGAGAAGAACAAAATCGCACAACGACAGGACTCTGAAGAGCACGACACAGATGTCATTGCATACCTTCAGAGCACAGTCAGCGAGGAGCAGAAGAAGTCATTGGCATCCACTGGAGGTGTCCCACAGCCATACAGAACAAACCCAACCTGGACTGTGCCTGACAATCGGAAGAACACCAACTACGAAGACATGTTCCCGAGACCACATATCAATCGCTCGCCTCTCCACACGCCCAACGGACAAATGCCTCACAACCATCAAATCCCACCAAATATGCAGCCAAACATGCAAGCACAGCGCTTCTACGGCCCACAACAAGGTATGCCACCGTATGCACAAGCGTATGACCCTCGTTTTCAGTCTGGAGGACCTGGTGCGAGTGTTCAAAGTAGTCCTCGGATACAGCAAGCACAGATACCGTTCGGAGCACAGATGGGGCATATGCCACAATTCCCTGGTCAGCCAATGCCAGTCTATGGCATGAGCCCCAGTATGAGCCAAAGGCCGTTGCATATGCCTCAAGGTGGTCCCATGATGATGCAGCAGTATCCTCATGCACCAAGTAAGTCTCAAAACAACCCAATGTTTCTAGAAGTGCAAAAACTGACATCAACAGACGCTCAAATGCGCACACACTATGGCCAGTACCCACAGATGATGGTACCGCCAGGACCTAACGGGTTCGGTCAAGGATACTCGCCTATGCCTCAGCATGCAGCTCCACACCTACAACACATGTCTATGCAGCCAGGCTTCTCTGCTAGTCCTCGACCAGCTCCTCACATGATGCAGCACGGTGGTTCCCACCAGGGCTTTCAACCACATCAGATGATGTTTACTCCTGGTCAGCCAAGTCCCTATGCCATGAACCAAAGGCAGATGTCATCGGGCCAGTACCCACAAGCAACACCACGTCAACAACAGGTGCTCCCAGCTGGTCAACCTTTGCCCAGTCCAGGCATGAATGGCCCACCCATACAACAGGGCGATGATGGGAAATAAGACAGCGAAGCATGCATAGTGCAATGCATGAATACGCAAGATCAACTGCAGCATCGATAAAGTGATCACGACAGGGTGACGATATCAGCCTACTGTGCACAGCAGATGGAACTCGAAGTCCTTTGAATTCAAGGTGACTGCCGGCAACAAAATCGGTATAGCAGGCCCCCTTGGATCATGTCAATCTCGTAGAGATCTCGACCCTTTGTCCGCTGTCAACTTCAATGCTACACTGCTTGGTCAGTCGGTACACCCTTACTAGCCTGTCAGAATCACACCGCATCACCGAGCGTGGCATTGCACATGTGATTGAGTGCAAAGAACGCACATCTGTACCGACAACCGACAGATCAACGATTAGACATCTCACCGCTGATCCTCCATTGGACCGCGTCAGTCGCTGTCACCCGTTGGTCATCACATCGAAGACATTGATAATGATGTCGCGGTGAGCTCATTGGCCGCATGGACGGCAGGCACACGGCACGTAGGGCTCCAGCAATGCTGAGATAGCATAGCTGCTGTACCGAGTGAGCTTGATAGAAATCCAGGCGAGGCTCACCACGAAGTCAGATCAGTATCCTGGAGTGCAGTCCGGAGCAGCTCGCCTCATCAGTAAGTGCCCAGCTGAGGCTGAGATATCCTTGGGGCCTCGCCATAGCTGCATGCTCTTAGCGTGTTGATGCGAATGATCGGAGCAACCCAATCTCTCGGCTATGTCGACTCATCTGGATGCCAGCACACGCATTAAGAGTAGTTCTCGCATGGGTCATCGGAGCATTACTTCGGTCAGTGGCGGGTCTAGCAGTTGTTGAAGTAGTGTTCGCCGACACGAACAAATACCACGTGTAGAAGGATTCATCGTGTGAGTACTACTGCAAGCCACATTCCACCTACCACGTGTCCAGCCTGACATTTCTGCACCTAACCGAAATGCTGGTGGTGCGGCTTTTTGACAAAATTGTAGTTATCGACTTGAAATTGTCCTTCCAGAACAGTCGCTCCAATTGACATCCACACTCTCTGAGCATGCTGTGTGTCATCCTTATGACGAGCAGACGCTATGATCCATAAGCCTGGGATCATTGCCGCTTGCAGATTCCTCGCCGTAGTGTTCGGTACGGTATCGTATAGCCGGTCTCAATCGTGATGGGGTGGATGGCAGTATGTTGGCCGTGCTCGTCGGACATCTGACACTCATTCTTGCTGAGTTGCGTGCATACCAAGATAAAAAGCCGTGACGACCGTGCCATGGAGATAGATGTAACCGTAGATCGCCCCAATACAGATCACGCTGCCAGCGACCTGCCTTTTTCAGCGAAGCGCGTAATAGCGTTCTGACCACGTGCTGAGCATGTCTGCTTTATCCAAGATGAGGGCTGTCTATGGTGTCACTGCAGGCTCTCCGTCGTGGGACAGACGGAAGTCTCGTCGGCATTCTCCCTGCGAAGAGTTCTTTGACACGCTTCCAGACATGACTCTGTGTAGATGCACAGCATGAATAAGTTGGTGGAGCAGAGCACCACATGCAATAGGCTTGGCTGTTTCATCGTTCGCACTGCTGGACATAAGAGTAGTGATCAAGCCGTTTCCGGACATTGCATGCTCATGTGGGTGCTGATCCTTGCCCGATGGTAGCGACAGCAGAAGAAAATGAAACAGCGAAAAGCTTGCTCCAACTGGAAAAGAGTGCGTCCATGGAAATGGCTGTGGAAGGCACCAACCGTTGACTAGTGTCGAATCTCCTGAAGAAAAGAGCTGAGCTTCTAGTTAGTGGCAATGATCGCCACAATGCCCAACACCAAAATCTGTCGTCAGAGCGTGTCAGCTTCGAATGCATGAGCTGCACACCAGACGAGCTGTATGAGAAGGCTCAGCGGCATGTCATGTCGTGCTGCTGAGCGCCACATGGTCGCGTCGTCCTCCCCTTTGCTACAACATGCTTTGCTTGTTGACCAGGGATGCTCGTGGACGTCATGCATCGGCGCATGGATCCACGTGGTAAACGGCAGGGATACGAAGTCTCGCTCAGCCATGATGTAAGGGCGTGCTCATACGGCCAGAAGTCGTCGTGTCTAACACTCTGCGATCTGCTAGCTGTCTCGTCTCGATTCCATATCGTAAGCGAATGCTGCAATCTGTCGTTCATCTTATAAGCGTCGTACTGCGACTTTGGCCGACGCCGGGCTTGCAAATCGTCATGCTGAAGCACGCGGTGTGTATGATGTGCTCTTGTCCCTTCCCATCTAAGGAATTGATCGCTGGCGTATAAGTCGAAGCAAGATTGTCGTGAACCTAAAAGCTGTGGACCGGCATTGTTTATCGGCAGTGCCATTCAAGCGTTCTCTCGGCTGCAATTTTATCTGACAACGTCCGCGATGCTGGCGCGGTGAGCTTTGTTCGTGATGCAACAAAAGTTGCGCTCGGTCGCAGCCTCGCACGACGGCAGACCAGCCATGACGAGGATCTACATCATGATGGCGTGAAGCGATGCTGGCAGCGTTTAGCACGCAGTGCTTGCGACTCTGGATGTGACTCTTGTCGAAGCTTCGATGAGATCTGCATGTGTGCATCAGGATGTGCTCCTGATCGATACTGAGCATGGTATAGAGCAGCTCGCGCCAATCGATGGCCATGCGACACCAATTTAGAGTGTGCAGGGTTGGTGCACGGCAGCGATTGAGGGAGATGGCAGATGTGGTGTGGAAAGTAGTGGGACGATGCTGCCTATCGAAGAATCACATGTAGAATTAGGGCACACGCTCGCGGGGACTTGTGCAGCATGCATTTTTAGCTCCCACGCTTCTTGCTTCCAATCGAGCAGCAGTCCGGCATTCCTCGCTTCATATACTGTATCGCGCACGCTCTCCTACATTTCTAGCAGAGCATCAGTGTGCGTGCATACCTCGTGGCGTTTGACTCATGCTGTGTTCCCTCACAGGCTCATCCGTTCCACTACATCTTCAACCAGCATTGCAACGATCTTCCTTGGTGTCGATCAAGAGCATCCTCATCCACGACAACGACGATCAGCAAACGACCCACCTGCAGGCATAATCCTCCTACTTCCATAACCAGCTCAGAAATATCCTCCTCCTCCCTACATAGTACCTTCAGCAACCGGCAAAGTGGATTCCTCACCTAGGTCGATTTCTTCGACCTTCAAGTCCCGTGCGCAGTCTCGCCTGGCATCCTTGGGCTGGAATCGTTCTCGAGGAAGTGTACACCAGAAGCCTTCTCAGCAAAAGGAGTGTCTACAACCTCAGTCACGCAGCGTCTCCCAGTCGCGCGAGACATCGCCGCACAGTCCCGCGCTATCACCAGTCTCGTCGTCGGATGCCAGCATTGAGCACAGCAACGAGAGCAGTGAGACATCGACACTCACAAACTCATCGTTTGAGACGGGCGGCTCAGATATTTCTTCGAACATCAAGTCTGATAAAGAGGTAGCGCAGCAGCAGTGCGACACCACAGAAGAGCACGCCAAATTGATCCTCAACAAAGGACAAGCACACATGATGCATCAGACCTCGAGCAGGCTGCTGCGAATGACCGGAGATGACAGGCCTTTCACCAAGGTATGTCTCAGTCACTGTTACACTGACCCTCTTCCGTAACACAGACATTCCATGTCTACCTCCATATCCTCTCACGTCTTCAGCATTGCCTTTCCCTTACCACACAGTCTACCATTATACCTCACAAATGCCTGCACTATTCGCAAATGATACAGCACGCATCAACATCAAGCGCACCGACGATGACGAAATGCTTATTGGTCCACAGGACTTCAAGGATCTGTTTTCCACCCTCGTCGTCAGCCTCCCACTCTCAACACACCGAGTCCGCTTCTCACGCATCGAACACACATTCACAACAGAAGAGGCAATAACAAACCTCGGCTCTCTCAAGTTCTCGCAGTCGAATCGAATGCCTGATCCCAAAGATCCTTCCCGCATAGTCACAACCACGACCACAACGACGTTCTCAATGGCGAAGGAGATGGCACGATCTGTATGTCAACGCTTCTTCGATGCGCGGCTTGTGGAGGCAGTGGATGGAAGAACATCAGATTTCTCGTCTAGAAGCACGGTGTGGCAGCTCACTCCAAAAGGTATGCACATTCTCGGCCGTTTCTGTCAAAGGAATGGCATCCACCAGAGGCATGTCAACGATCTCTTGGAATCTCCACGCAATATGATGCAACTCGTTATCCTGGAGCGCGAGGCCGAGACAGACAAGCTCAACCATGATCCAGCCACGATCAACGTACTCTTTCGCAGGTTTGCAGGCGAGACTGGACCTAACGTCAAGCAAACTAGGAATCACTCGGACTCGGACAGTATTAGTGACTACGCGACTGGCTACATCGGCGTGATAATGACACAGCAGCGACAGCGGGCAGCAGCAGCAGCAGCAGCAGTAGCACCATCTTACGTCTTCACTGGAAAAGCAGCGTACGACTGGCTCATGGACTGTTGTACAGTCGTTGACAAGCGCGAAGTGTTCGAGCTTGCCAATCAATTTGTTCAGCACGGTCTCATTGAGCCATTTTCCGAAGACAGGAATGCTAACAACAGTGCCACTGGACGCTTCAATGCCTCGCGGAATAACAACTACGCAGTGACGGAGAAGGGCAAACGCGTAGCTGGCTGGATCTCAGACCCAAGCGGGAGCGTCGATGGCGATGCCACCACTCAGCAGCGTGTGCCAGCCGGCGTAGTTCGAGACTCCAACACAAACCGGATGACAGTCATCATTCGCGATCCTGCTCTTCGACTGCTGTTTAGAGAATACCTGCGCGAGACACACTGCGAGGAGAACTTGTCCTTCTATGTGGAAGTCAAGGCCTTTTTGGCAGACTATGATTCTGCAAAGCGAGCTTCGGCAGCACCACGACTGGATGTCATTCGGGAGACTTTGGCCTCTGCGTATAGTGAGTATAAACGGCTGTCGTCGCAGCTCTTCTGACAATTTTTTTCTCTAGGTCTCTACAATGCCTTCCTCGCACCAGGGTCTCCATGTGAGCTCAACATCGACCACAGTCTACGCAATGCTCTCGCCGCTCGCATGACTAGAGCAGTCGGTGAAGATCAGCAGATGATCCAGAGCCTAGACGAAGTTGCCTCTCTGTTCAGTGCCGCCGAGAACTCTGTTTTCAAGCTTATGGCTTCCGACTCGGTGCCAAAGTTCTCGCGCGAGCCAAAATATGCAGCAGTCCTCAAGGAACGTAACCTCGAAGGAGTGTTCGCAGCCGTCAGCTTATCCTGAGATCATCCTCATCGACGCAGGTCCGCAACAACACTAACGACATCCAATACCTACAATATCCGATTCCACACCCTCTATGCATCTCTCTTCCACCATCGGCATTTTTCGGTTATGCCACACCAGTAGCTCACGGCTACTTGACGATATTCTCTCAGCATTTCTGCAGCATCTCGTGTGCTGCTCCTAAGTTCACAAAGGAGACTAAAAAGCAGGCGGCGTTACATGGTAATGTGACTTCGTCTCTTCTTTATGCATTGCGAATGGCGCTAGTCTTCTGCACATGGCCTTGGACGCTTTCACGTGCTCTCGCAGGATAGCATGTACGGTGTTGAGGTTGTTCTTCGATACTCAGTTCTGCAGGCTTGCAGACGCGCATAGAAATGGGTGCATTCGAGGTGAAGCTATGATGGAAAGGTCACTGGTAGACGCAGCTCAATAGAGCCACAAATGCTCCAGTAGTCTATTGTAGCATTATTAATCTCATCAGACGTGATGTACGGTACCTGTTGTCTTCTAGCTGCTTGTCAGCATCTTATCAATATCTTGCCCTGCCACATATGAATACGTCCGTGCGCAAGTAAACAACCTGCCTATTTCGCGTGTTTGATTGATTTCGTCTTTCACGTGTCGACAATCCTCCCACTCACGGTACACAACGAAGCACACACCCTTCAGAACATGATAACGTGCGGACTCGCATAGACGATATCAAGTACTCTCATGGGCGCACCTCCTGACGTATGCACCTCGTCGATGGACCAGCCAGCCACGCTAATGTATCGTCACAGTCGCAAGTCGCGCCTCTACCTGTAGACTTACCGTTTCGCCTAGTATCGAAGACCATTGGCTCCGGCGCATATGCCTCGTAAGTCGAGATGATTGCGAAAGCGCTTGGAGACTGAGCATTGCAGTATACGGAAAGCGACACCTAAGACACAATCCACTCCAGTCATAGCAGTCAAGTTCATCAACAAGGCGCACGCACTGCGTGTTGGTCACCTGCGTCCCAAACAGATCGAGCTCGAGCTCACACTACACAAGAGCGTGTCAGGACACGAGAACGTCATCAAATTCATTAGACATGGCTCGGACGCGAGCTGGATATGGATTGCGATGGAGCTTGCAGAAGGAGGCGATCTCTTTGACAAGATCGAGGCTGACGAAGGAGTGAGCGAGGACGTGGCACATCTGTATTTCTCACAGCTCGTTGCAGCCATAGGATGGTGCCACGGCAAAGGCGTCGCCCATCGCGACATCAAGCCAGAGAACATGCTGCTCAGTGACAAAGGCAACCTCAAGCTGGCTGACTTTGGTCTTGCGACGCAATTCATACTGCCTTCTAATGGCGCCAGAAAACAATCACATATGGTGTGCGGCAGTCCTCCGTACATTGCTCCAGAAATCCTCGCCAATGGCTTGAAACGAAAAGCAGATCAGGATCAGGCTGGTTACGACCCTGGGAATGCCGATGTCTGGAGTTGTGCAATCGTACTTTTCGTGCTCTTCGCCGGCAATACACCTTGGGATCAGCCAGATGTGACCGAAAGCTGGGAGTACAAGGACTATGTCAAGAGCAATGGTCGACCTGAGGACGAATTATGGGATAAGGTGCCCAACGAAGCACTGAGTCTCATACGTGGCATGCTCAGAATCGACCCAGCTGAGCGCATGGGTCTCGCAGATGTTCAGAAGCATCCGTGGTTTACACGCAAGAATCATCTTCAATCTGCCAGAGGTGAGATCACAGATCCTGTAGCCCTTGCAACGCAGATGCTCGAAAGACTACACATCGATTTCACGAAGCCTATATCGAGAGAGAGACGAAGTCACAATGCAGATGTCATGGATATCGACCAGCCTAAGCAGCCGGCCGTATGGCAGAAATTTGCTTCCACACAACCTGATACACCAACGACAGAACTCACCTTCGACTGGGAAGTTCCACCGCGACTCGGTGCTCATAGTGCGTCGCAACCAGTTGGCAGGGACATGCTCGACGTCAGTAATATGGCAGCACTGATGGACAAGCTGGCCGTGGAGCCGAGCATGTCGCAGTTTGCTCCGACACCTTCTGTGCCGCTCACAGTCACGCAGTATGCTCGAAAATTCAACGACGTCCTCCCGGCGCACTCCCTGGCTCGTTTCCTGAGCATGTCACCACGCGGCACTCTTGTCACAGCGGTCACTACTGCTCTACATCGGCTCAACATAGCCATCTCGCCGATATCTGATCTAGCTATACATGCACTCGACAGGACTGTCGCGATACGAGTCAAGGCTACGGATGATCGTAAGCAGCCTGTGCATGGCAACATCTTGATTGAGCGCGTGCACGAAGGAGTGCATGAAGTGCGCTTCGTTAAAGCCAAAGGCGACCCCCTAAGCTGGCGACGACTGTTCAAAGACGTTGCCATCCTCTGCAAGGATGTCATTGTAAAGCGAGACTTCTAACGTAGTACCTGTGCAGTATGATACCGACTGCGTGACACCGGCTCACCGGCACGTCTTTGCATGACGTCCTCAAGCCACGAGTCCTGTTTCATCTCCGAGGTGAGATCCTCCTTATTGACGCATTGGTGACCTTTCGTAGGATGTGGCATGCAAGTCACCAAGCAAGTCTCGCCCAGGCATCGCACATCCCTGTGGGCCCTCTGATCTGGTCTGAACGATATCTGGGTGCTCCATGATGGCCGTCTAGAATGGGTATACGTGCCGTCTGCGGTCTTCGAGAATCCATGAGCGATCGTCACCAACTCCATCATAGCGGTCGCTGAAAGATCGCGTGATCACTTTCTGCATTCGTCGAACCGCGTACACTGATCGCCATGCAGCACAAGGGCTGGCGGGTAGTAGTGTCATCGAAAGACGTGCGGTCGCAAAAGTAGTCCTCAGCGCGGCGATTGTGATTGGTGGTTGCCATGGATCCGTTTTGTTTACGCAAGCTCAAATCCCTCCGAATCCATGCAAGCATAGCGGCTCACTATCCAACACAAACCTCCAATTGCTCTCGTCAGCCTGTGAAACAGTCCACAGTACGTCTCACTTCTTGTACATACACGCGTCCTTGTGAAATTGCACATAGTCCACAAGGAGAACGGCGCAGCACAAACGGCGAAGACTCACACAATCCCTTGCACTTCGATATCTGGGTCTTTACCGGCGAGTTGGTCACTGGCAGAACTACTTACCAGGATCTCACACTTACGACAGTGTATTGTCAATCCACCAGATGCTCATGCCGCGTGTTCCGGTCTAGTGACATTCGTCTCCAGCACATTCCACCAACATCATGCCACGAGCATATAGATCATTCTCCGGCTCTCTGATCGATCCGGAGAAGCAGTATCTGGCATACGACGATGAATCAGACTCAGGCCGAAGTCTGAACTCATCGAGAAGCACGAGTGCTTCACATACACCCATGCTGAGAGAACAACTCTCGTCGTCGATGCACAATGTAGCCTGGTCACGCCGCTTTCCGCAACGACGATTCACGCGATACTTCACCTTGGCCATTTCGTCGTCGCTAATACTGTTCATCTTCTTCCTGGTCAAGGCATCCTGGGTCAGCCAAGCAGAGGTTCAGAATGGTGTTACGCAGCTCGCGGACCCTACTCCTGAGTGGGAGCGGTTTCCAGTCCTCAAACGATACTTTGGTGGTATCAGGACATTGGTTGATCGTACCGCCAACGAGGTCGAGTATCCAT
Organism: Peltaster fructicola; assembly: GCA_001592805.2. NCBI lineage: Eukaryota > Fungi > Ascomycota > Dothideomycetes > Peltaster > Peltaster fructicola. The sequence goes on from CP051140.1 coordinate 825,174, forward strand.
TATCAGAAGACCAGGAGGCCAGCCGTTTGGAGAAGATAGCAATGGAGCGTAAGCTCAACGACGAGATCAAGTCGAACAACAAGCGAGACGCATGGCAATCTCGTGCCATCCCATTCGATCCATTCGCCGAACCTGACGCCAATAAGCCCGTCTCGTGCGCAGGTATGGCGGCTAATAGCACCCATATACCACAGCTTCTGAGTTATCGAGGCGTACCAAGCGGCTTTCCGAACCCAGTCATGGGCAGCTACAATGTGCTTGGCATGCGAGACGACGTCTGCTTCGACAGATTCGGTCGTCTTGGTCCGTATGGTTACGGGTATAGCAAGGGATATGGTGGCATCAGTGCTGGCATGGATGGCGATACAATTGGCAAAGAGGACGTCTGGAGGGACGGTCTCGAGGTCGATTACAGGGTAGTCAACTGGGCTGATGCGCAAGAAGACTGCCTCTCTGCCAATGCGCATCGCTTCAAGACCTTTCACAGGACGACTGAGCCGGATCGATGGCTCAACATGGCGAAACGAGACGAGGATGCTAGCAAGACGACGGAGGCAAACAAGACTACAGATGTAGAGACATCATCACAAAACCAAGGCACACCAACTTCGAGCCCGAGCCCTGCTCCGATACAAGAAAACCGTCTGCTCCCGAGAACAGCAGTACTTATCAGGACATGGGACAGCTACAAATACGACGAAGAGGACATATTGAACCTCAGAGCACTGATCAACGAATTGTCGCTCGAATCTGGAGGAGAGTATGAGGTACACTTCCTCGTTCACCTCAAGAATGAAAGTCAGCAAGTCTTTGCCGACGAGCAAACGTACCAGGATGTGCTGAACGCAGCACTACCCGAAGAGTTTCAGGGCATGGGCACACTATGGAGTGAACAGCAGATGGCGCTCATCTACAGTGGCTTGAAGGAGATCAACTATTACAATCTACCTGTGCATGGCGTCTACAGAAGCACGTTCATGCCTGTACAATACTTTGCACACAAGCATCCAGAGTACGACTTTATCTGGAATTGGGAGATGGACATCCGCTACACCGGCCATTTCTACCATCTATTCGACCGAGCATCCAAGTGGTCACGAGAGCAACCACGCAAGGGAGCTCTGGGAGAGAACGCCGATTCTACGTCCCGGCGAAGCACGGCAGCTTCGAAGACTTCCGACAGACGGTCAGAGTACAGATCGAGCATGGCACAGCATCCAAGACCAGCATGTATGCCAAGCTACCAGGACTCGATCCATCGTCGAATCGCATGGAAACCCCTGTCTGGGGACCACAGCCGCCTACACAGGATATCCTTGATGGCAGTCATGATCCAGTGCCCCCAACGACCTACGAACGGGACGACTATCACTGGGGAGTTGGCGAGGATGCTGATCTCATCTCATTCAATCCATTCTTCGATCCACAAGGGACTACATGGGGCTTGGCTGGAGACGTCACAGGCTACAACAGCACGATCGAGGACATCCCTCGCCGCGCAGCTATCGGTACTGGAGCACGATTGTCCCGTCGACTTCTCGATACCATGCATCGCGAGACTGCCATAGATCTGCGAACCATGACATCGGAGATGTGGCCTGCGACATGTGCATTTCACCACGGCTTCAAGGCGGTGTACGTGCCACATCCTGTCTATGTCGACCGCGCTTGGCCACCAAGCTATCTTGCAGCGGTCATGAACAACGGCAAGAACGGCGCTTCTGGCGGTGCACATACCAGTGTGTTCGGAGATCGAAAACAGCATAACTTCAAGGGCACGACTTGGTTCTATGATGCGCTCTTCGGAGCGAAGCTGTGGCAACGATGGCTTGGTTACAAGGTCGAGGAAGACGGCGGTGAAGAGTTCGAAGTGATGAATGAGGGCAGGATGTGTCTGCCTGCCATGCTCTTACATCCTGTGAAGGAGGTTGAGCTGATCATAGAGCGTGCGAAAGAGACGGTACAAGAGAGCTTCGAATAAGCTTACCTTCTGATAGATGTCCGGTTTAGCGATTGCATGGCGGTGGAGTTGGATCTTCACTTGGCTGTACAGCTCATTACGAATTATGGAATGTATATCTATGTCGAACGTTCCTCGGATGTATGTGTTGCTGTGCCATATCGACCTCCTCTATCGTTGAGATGCTACCGTTCGTCGTCGTCCTCGGCTAGCTGAAATGTCTACCAGGCGACAGTCTCTTGGTATTCGTCTGCGGTTCTTGGTAACGACAACGCCGCCGCTGCTATCTGTTTGGAGCTTTCCCACGATATAGGAAGTTTTCATGCAGCCACTACCTCACCTGCATCTGCTTCGGGTTGTACATCGCCATCTTCGTTGACTTCAGCGTCTAGCCACCAAATCTTGGGTCCAGTACCAGCATGCATCATGCTAGCCTGGATTGAATAGGGGGCTCGTTGTAGGTTAGACGCACGGGTTTGCTCTTCAGCAAGGTCGAGCTGTTCCTCTTGGGTTTGTTGTACTTGATTTTCAACCCATTGCTCCATCTCGATTCGCATCAAGCACTTTTCAGCCTTGTCGAAGTAGTACTCGGTCACTTGTTCAGGATCTTCCTCGTCCTTGTACTTCCAAATGAAGACGCCTTGCTCAGGCTCAAAGACTGTGTTTTCTGGAAGCACTGACGGAGGTACCTGAATGTCGTCGAAGAACTCTGTAGACATGAAAATGCCATCTTGTGGATCGCAGTTAGTGATAGTGCCCATAATGATCTCTCCTTTGAATGGCCTGAAGACTATAAGACGAAAGTCGACATTGACACTGACGAGGCCATCACCGTGGCCGATGAGACCTTCCGAAGACTTGATGAGGGAATGAAAGCCAACGCAGAGCCCAATCTCGTTGAGGACTTTGTCGGCATACTTGTCGTTGATCCAGTCTTCGATTGCTCGTTCACTGGGTTTCCCGAAGTCGTGAGGCTTGATCTCAACGACATCTGCAAGTGTGACCTATCATAGCTCAGATTTTGCCGAAGTCAGGGCGAGGTGCTGTACTTACGAGCACATACATGTTCAGGTTGAAGGACTGGATGTATGTGATCAGTCTCTTGTAGGTGTTCTCTGAGACGGCGCATCGTCATGTCGCGAGTTATGCCTGGTACAACCATCGAGTGAATATTCAGAGCAGCAGGTGGTGGACAACGCCGAATGGTCTGTGCATTTTCGTTCTGTTCTGGTCGACTTCTTCTTGTTGTGCATCAGTCTTCGCAAATCGTCCTCGGTGCTCCTGTGTGACGCCGTTGTCTTCATGGATCCAGGTGCCAGTGGCCGCATCACAACACCGTAGGCCAAGCATGCTCAATGAGCATGATGTGCCCCAAACCTGGCCTGTAGCAGAGCTTGCAAGGCAGCCATGCCGCCAACCGAGACAGAGCATACCATCGATGGGCCTGACTGCACCGCAAAGTCAACGATATCTACTGGAGATTGTATGCTGTGCATCACGAACATAACCTAGGCTACTCCGCTACTCCTGATCAGCAAAAGCTCTTTTCAAGTGTATGGCTGACGCAGAAAGAATCTCTTCGCCGTTCCTGGGACCAATACAAGCACCATCACGCAGTACTTCAAGTACGCTTTGGCATTGATGCTGCTGAGCTCAGCTCAGCCTTAACGAGATCTAGTTCTATGTCAGAACATGATATAGAGATGCACACGACCGTACCTTCGAAGTACTCAATGCTAATTTTTGCAACAACTACAGCGATGAAGCACAGTCAAAATACATCACACAAAACAATGGGACGGATGACAATCATGAGGCTGTCCTCTACACTGTGTATGGCTGCTCTGAACAAATAATCGTTGCAGCAGGAAGCTATGGCTGTCTCACTTTCGACAGTCTTTTCCAATCACCTCAAGCATGTAACCCGAGCATGTCTTGTCTGGCTTGCGGAGTGGTTAGACACGCTTGGGCTGTGCAGATTTCTACGGCTGTCATTGTCCCTGCTCCTCTGCCGATACTATGCAGGAAGGACAATTCTCTCAACTGTTCTGACTCTGCTGCTGAGTGATCCCAGACACAATGTCCATAGCCTGGTGACAATGCCTTCGTGTTGAGCTCCCATTTGTTGATCAATACTGTCAATACATCATCGTCGTACTGCCTTTCGAAGGCTCCTGGCTCATGCAGTGGTCGATGATCTTGATGCTTGCCTTCTCCTCAAGCCTGCATACCGCGAAGAGACCAAACGATCAGAAGTCCTTGAATCCATACTTCAGGAGCGCATCTGCTAGCTGCCGGGCGACCCAGGTGATAGCAATGAAAAGAACGGTACGAACATCCTGTCTTAACCCGGACCAAGTGCAGATAGTGTAGCTAAAACCGACGAGGGCGTAGATGTTGAGCAATGTCAACCAAGGGACGTTGGCAGAAGCAAGAATCCGGCCGCTTCGATAGGCCAAGACTTGACACAGCACTGTCAGCAGAGTGCGTAGCGCTGCTTCGCCGACGCTGGTAATGTTTGGCATCCTTAGAGAGATGCTTGCGTAAGAGCGCCACACTGGTACAAGATGGATCGATGAAATCACTGTCGGTTATTCTTTCTGAGTTGTCGGGCAGAGCAGTAAGTAATCCCGACATCAAACAAAGACATACAGCCAATCACGATGAGCCTAACGTCCTACCCATATACTCTTCCTACCACCTCTGCTGTGATTGAAGGACATCAGAGACTACATCGATGCACTGAGCCATTCCAGAGATGAATGGCTTCACGTTCCCTCCTCCTCCGCCTCCTCCGCCGGCTCGGTCATCCAAGCTACAGGAGGTATCTCAATTGACAGGACCTGAACTTGCTCGTGAGCACCCGGAAGCATATCGGGGTCAAGGAGCGCCGCGAGGTCGTAGAATCGAACGTGGTGGCCACGATCATGGCTTCCCACAAGGACTACCCCGAGGCGCGCACTTCAATCCGAACTTCCAACCCCAGTCACAACGGCGACCTAGGGATGGACACGTTGATGGCAGACAAGGCAGTACGAGAGCTAGTGTCTCAGAACGACAACAACACGCACCACAGATACAGACTCAGTCGCATCCAGATAGGACAGCAGCTGGACACAAGCGAAAGCTTGACGCATTGCGCGGACCTCAGCTCGACAGTGGATCGAGATCAGGTCCTCAAGTCGCTCCAGCTGTGCCACGATTTGGAGCTCCCGTCATTTCCAAGGATGTTAACTTGACTACAACCTCGTCTGCGCCAACAACAAACACGTCTGGGCGAAGTCTCTTCGGTATTGGCAATTCACATCCTGAGCTGGCTGACAGCGACTCGAGCAACGACGAGCAGGAGGACGACCTCGACGAAGAGGCCATGTACGCCCAGCTAGGGACCAAGCTAGTTTTCGAATACGAAGGCAATGTGGTCTCGCTCGCCAATGAGGCAGATCTGGCACAATGGCAGCAGGAACGAAAATCACGTTTCCCGACCATACAGCGAGTTGCGGCCAAGGATGCCGAACGTAGACTAATAGGTACAGAGAGAAAGCGGCTGCTTGATGAGGCCTACGCTCTTGGACGACCGAGCTGGGCACGACGGCCCATGAACCATGGCCAACTCATATTACCGACCACTGTCGACGAGCAGCATGTCAGCAGTGAAGCCATGGGTGCTGCTGCTTCTTCCACAGTCAGTATTAGCACCGATCTCCTTGGTATGAACCAATATGGAAGCGATGAAGAGGATGATAGCAAGTCCGAAGTTGTTCGAGGAGACGATAGGAGGACTGCATCTGATGGTAGTGGCGATGAAGCACCAGAAGAAGCCTCGTCGAAACCACCCATTATCGATCCGAGACCTGCTTGTAGATACTACTTCAGCACGGGAGCGTGCAAAGCAGGTGATGGATGCAGATTCCGACATGAACCGCGCGTTGGTCAACCGCTTGACAACGTCCAAAATGCGGTGAAGAAGCAGAGACCTAGAGTGACACGACCAGATGGTTCGAAGAAGAAGGGCATATATCAATTGCTCACGGATCAAGAGAATGAAGCGGCTGACAAGCTGGCATTACAGGTCATCAAACATCTTGGTAGTATAGGCTTCTTCGAGGCATGAATCGAAGCATTGTGGTAGTTGTCTCGAATGAAGAGTGAGATGTACGCAAAGAATGTCCATGTTGATTCGTATTGTAGCTACGTCCAGGAACTGATGTTAGCGGTTGAGGCGCCGTAGTCGTTAGTCGTCCAATTCCCTCAGCCATGTGACCTTGTTGTGCTGTCGAATAAGGACCCCTAGCTCTAGACAAAACAGTAGAAGGACAGAGTGAGCACAGCGAGTGCCAGGCCGGCGAATGTGAACGGTGTCGTCGTATCCGCGCCCGAGCGTGTGACCGTTACGATGACGGCTGTGTTTGATGGACTCTGACTGACTTGTGTATCTGTCGGAGGTGCCGTTGTAGCCTGTGTTTGAGTGCTCATGTCCGTTGAGATAGTGGAGTCTGTCTCAGCTGGCAACGACTGCGCACCAGTGTTTTGAGGATTGCTGGTAATGGTAGCAGGCATTATGCTGGTCACTGCTTGTTGCGTAGCTGCCGGGGTTGTTCGTGGTGTCGTGTTGGCTGGGTTGGTAAGGCTCGCTGCTATTGAAGAGGTGAGGGCAGCAGTGCTAGACTCTACACCTGCTATACCCACAGCCGTGACAGTGTAAGTTGTCTGAAACGTCGATGTGACATAAGTGAGATATGTCGCAGAGTAGTAGTAAGAGTACCAGTAGTAGGTGAAGGAATGAGAGTAGGTGTAAGTTGCTGCTGATGTCGTGCCATCTGAGCCGACATATGATGAACAGCCTGAGTCTATGCAGCATAGATCACTTGAGCTTAGCCAGGAAACAATGTAGCAGCTATTTCCTTTGGAACAGTACCCTCCAGCTTTACAGCACTGCGCCTACAAATGTATTAGCCGGGTCATATTAGCATGTCTCACAAGCGTACATCAGCAGGTACACAGCGATTTCCCTGGTAGAAGGTCAGCACACCACTCAGCCGTTACTCAATGGACTTACAGCCGCGTCAGGTGAACAACATTGTTGATTGGAAGCACAAGCGCCAGAACCGGAACAGCACACCACGGTGCTGTTATAACACTTGCCGTCTGCAGACATGTTAGCGATTTACACCATTGCATGGTCGGTCCGACATACCTTGGCACTGCTTCAGGCCTGATGCACAGGTATCTCGACGCATTATCTGGAGAGCCTCCTCTGTGTATGGTATTGCTGCAGATGCATTCATTGCAGTTGGCGGCTGCACGGCCAGTCCATACCCGATGTCCGACCGGGCTCCAAACTGGGCAGCCGCACACAAAGAGTAAGCAAGCGTCAGGAATGTGACAGTCTTCATCTTGAAAGAGCCAGCAAGGAATGTGGACGAAGAGGAGTATGATGGCGCATTGCAGCCTTATCAAGTTTTTCACTTTGGCAGAACCTACGGCTGCAAGTATCTTGTGCTTGGGCATCCAAGCCTCCTCGTTTACCGTGTCGTGTGGACAATATCGTAGCAGGTTGGTCTAGTCCGTGATATCGCAAGGCTGTAAACCTACACCACTTGGCGAGGTGCATGGGCTGAGCCGTCGTTGCACTTACCGTATATCGAGCGGCCTTCCTACGACTGATGACAACCACGAAACGGCCTAAGAGGCGGAGCATCGAGGTTCGGCTGGCACATGTGCTGGAGGCAAGTCATATTGCGAGCGTGGTGGCATTGTTGTTGTTTGTGATCGGCTCGTCGCTTTTGACTTTGGCAATGGCTTCAGCTGGCAAAGGTGAATGGGCTTGTTCGAACGCAAGGCTGCAGTGTGGATTCAACGTATCCCTTTCCCCTCGAGGCTGAGCTCACAGCACGAGCAATATGACGTTGCGTGGCTTCCGAGACTTGATATAATGCTGCAGATGCTATCAGGCTGTGACCGGTGTGCGACGATAGCTGCCGAAGAAGGTTCAATAACACGGAGACTACTGCTGTCGTATTGTCAACGTGTACGTACCGCGAACGGTAGCTATGTTTAGTTCGACACAGTGGAGGTTCGAGTACCTGTGCCCCTGCATGATCACTGTCGGCATTCAGTGCCTCGCATGGCAGTGTGATGGGTGTCGCAGACACTCGTAGGAGACCATCAATCGGGGACGGAGGATAGTTCTCATTGTGCTTCGCGGATGTGCAACACCATCAACTTGGAGGAATTGTGACACAACCACCGAGCCTGGTCGCCAAGACTGCGTTGATTTAAAGTAAGTGTTGCAGAGGTCGCGTCCTTGTGATGGCTGCCGTCGTCATCCGCGTGCATGTTGTGACGTCCGCGGACGTGCACATCAGCTCTCACTTTCTGTAACACATCGCCCATGAGATGAACAGCTCTCAAAAGCCGCATCATGGATTCCGGTGTCAGCAGCATATCATGGCAGAGTCGATTCGTGACGCGCATGGGCAAGGTGATTCGCTCAGACAAGCACTACACCAACGAAGTCGCCGAAAAACGAACGCAGCGCGAAAGAGGCAAGCTCAGAAAGCGATCGCAGCCAGCTACGGGAGAGCCAGACAGACAGCATGGCATCAATGAATTGGGCGAGCGCGAGTATTTGGTCTTCAGCGAAGCATCGACGCTTGTCGAACCAGCCGTGCAAGATCATACGGATATCGTGCATCAGTTGTCGATGATCGATGACAATGACCACAAGTACGTCGCCAAGCGTAAGACTGCGCTCGATCTTGTATACACAATGGCGCAGCTGCAGCACTTCGATAAGCAAGCTCTCCTTGTCGAACAGGTACCTGACAAGACATGGCGGTACATCGCCTCACTCCTCGATCCAGCCAGTGCGGCCTTCCTGGCACTGTCGAACCGCAGCCTGTATCGAAAGATCGGTTTCGAGACGATGTGGCAGCTCAATCAGCCCAGCGCTCAACATTGCAAGAACGAAGTTCTTCACTACTTCGACAGAATGTACCCAGATCACCTGTTATGCTTCCACTGCACGAGATATCATCGTCGAATACAGCCTGGCAAGGAGATGCTCAAGATCAACCATGTCATGAGCCCAATCGTCGTATGCCCACGCGTCAAGAGTTCAGTATTACCTAGAATACGGCTGACACATGGTCGAGAGCTGCCGTATGCGTTCGTTCAACTCGCACTGCGCGAATACAACCATTCCAAAGGACATGGCATCTCCGCAAGTGCTCTAGAACGACATTGGAAGTGCAAAGACAGCCCTTGGTCGCATCGGTCACGATATATGGTCATCAATGGGCGGTTGGCTGTGCGCATAAGATCGCAGTGCTTTGCAGCGCCAGATCTGACAGAAACAGCACGACGCCACCTACTATTCGATCGCGAAGAGTATACGCCATTCTTCTCAGTCTGTCCACACTGGCGAGACGGCTTGTTGATGGACGTTTGTAAGTGTATGCTCTCGCATGTACCTCGACCACCAAAGTCGTACCTGCAACAGCTCAAAGAAAAGCCTGGCGTGAGTCGAGCTGATACAAGAGCGAACTTTATCATCTCTGGCTGCGACTTTTGTCGACCAGCTCGTCGTTGCACAGAGTGTCCGAGCGAATACCTGGTTGAGATTCAGATGGTTGAGGACACAAATGACCCCGTCCAGCGATTCAAGCACGCTATTGTCGTGACACGATGGACAGACCTAGGAGACGGTAGCAGCCCTTTCACCAGTCCTGAGTGGGTCGCCATCTCTACTGACAAGAAGGAAGCTGGCGCCGAGGAGTACGATAGCTTCACAAACGTCGGTAGAAGAGCGATTGCCGGCAGCTTCGAAAGTGCCATCAGTGGCACCGTACCTGGTCAGAGGCTGGCGTCATTGAATCCGAAGCAAGCAAAGCGAGGAGAAAATGACCATGGATGGTACTGAGGAACCCGGCGAAGGAGTGACTGCACTGCACAGGAGGCCGCAGAATTTTCCGCAGGTCGGAGACAACGTGGTCAGCATTGTCCGGGCAGTTCATGAAGAGACGTGTTGACAATGCTGTGGTGTGCAGTCACATGCAATCAGGGGATGCATGACTTACCCCTTCGAGAAATATTCCATCTATTGGCGCCGCGCTACTGGCGCAAGGTTCATCTTGCCGTTTCAACGGACGGCCAGTGATCTTCAGCCTCATTCTCAACTATCTTCTTTGAACAATCAAGGAATAGGCCTGCAAGGAACACTTCTACGGGTGCCGCCACACATGCGAAAGACGGTTAGCGATCTACGACGAGATGCTATGTTGGAAGCATGCCGCAAGATGATCTAGACCGTACTGTGTAACCATAGTGTACCAGATAGGTGGTGGCTTGGGCCACAGCACTGATAAACGTCCCTGAAGAGACGACATGAACATCTGTTCGTTCGTGGGATGACCGTGTCTCCCCATCCGTCTATTGGCGGAGACATCACGCACACCGATACTGCTCTTTTGCTTGTAGTGGTGAGACCACCATAGGCGGAGCGCTCCCTGATTGTCTCGACTCCCGATCCCTGGTTGATCGACGTGAGGGAGACAGGCCATGTAGACAGATAGACAAACCATCGCGTGCCTCCTTTCGAGCAATGGAGTGGTCCTCGTAGAACCAATGTTTTCGATTCGCACAAGCAAGAGGTCTTCTATCACCACGTGCTGCAGCAGTTGCATTCTTTCCACGGGCGAGGCCGTGTTGTTGCTGCAATAATAAGCCTTCTGTTCAATCAATTTTAGTTCCGCTATCTTCAACACGTCTCTACTGGAAACTCAATTTGGCCGGCTAGACTTTTTGTCTACTCACAGACAGCCATAGCATCGGTACGTGACTGGCTCTACTCCTGTGTTACACTCGACAAGAACGGAATTTCAGCACGATAACGGAGTTCCTTTCATCAAGTCTGCTCAATCACAACACCCTGGTGACACAACCTGGGTGGAGGTCTTGAGTCCAGCTTCGATACACGGGAAAAGCGAAGCAGTGGCAGTAAACAGCAACAAGCACAACAAATCACGAAGCTGGCTTTCTCGAGCGCAGCAGAAGGCAGCACCTCGTCGCGCCGTCGCGCCAGCAGAGGGAATGCCCCTGCCGTAGGCCTAGGTCTGAGAGCTTCATACTCCTCTTCGACTGCAGCGGATGTAATTCATGACGATCACGACAACACAAACTCCCATCAACACATGTCGCTAGACTATCCACCAACTCCTCGCGCCGACGGTGGCTGGGGCAGCCCTGGCCTCAGTAACACCAGCAGCTATGCCAACAGCAACGGATCACCGAATGTCTCCTGGGCTTCAGCCAAGGCTAACAGTGCAAGAGTCAATGGCTATCCAGCGCAGCATGATCAAGGTGGAGGCTTCTTCAAGCGCAGCATGAGACGACTTTCCACATCGTTACCATACTTTTCTTCGGGAGAGCGAGATGAGCGTCTTGCTGAGAAAGAGAAGTTGCAGCGAAGCAGAGTGCAGACACCTACAGACTGGAGCGACATGCCACGAAGAATGGGTTTTGTGGCCACGAAGAAATGGAAGGTCGTGGCTGCGGTCATATCAGTCCTGGCCATTTTGGTCTTCTATGCATGGACTCGTGAGTCTCGAGAGATGTGCCGCGACTTTGCTAACAGTGGCAGCTCTTGTGTACTGGTACCGACGACATCCACGATTAGGAGGAGGCGCAAAGTACGTGATAGTTCTGGGCGCAAACGAAGGAGGAGGTGTTATATACTGGAAGGGTGCTAAAGAATGGGCCATCGAGAGAGACAGTCTCAAGAACAAGAAGCAGTACGCACAGAAATGGGGCTATGAGCTCGACATCGTCGATATGAGCACCAAGAAGCGATACGCGCACGAGTGGCGCGAAAGCTGGGAACGAGTCGATGAGGTGAGGAACAGCATGAGGAGATATCCCAATGCCGAGTGGTGAGTTCGAGCACGGTGACACTAGAGTGCACGACTGACAAGACAGGTTTTGGTGGCTCGACCTGAACACGGTCATAATGGAGCCCTCCATCTCACTGCAGAAGCACATCTTCAACGACCTTGGTAAGAACACTTACCGCGACATCAACCAGTACAACCCTCTCGGCGTGTCACACCCGCCAAATGGCACTTCCGGTGATCCTGATGCACCAAAGTTCGTCAATTACCTCGACAAGTACTCGCTCTCGAAGAATGGAGATGGTGATCCAAAGAGCATCAACATGATAATATCACAGGACTGTGGTGGCTTCAACCTAGGAAGTTTCATGGTTCGCCGATCAGCGTGGTCCGATAGACTGCTCGACATCTGGTGGGATCCAGTCTTTTACGAGCAGAAGCATATGGAGTGGGACCATCACGAGCAGGATGCTCTGGAGTACATTTACACCAACGAGCCATGGATCAGACCTCACACCGCCTTCATTGCACAACGCAAGATCAATGCCTTCCCACACGGTGCCTGCGGTGATGATCTCGGCATTCCAGCGGGAGGCTGCAAGTCGCTAAAGATTGGAGACGAGCTGAAAGAGTGCGGTGTGTCGGGCATACACTATCAGCAGCAAGAGCGAGATTTCATCGTCAACATGGCAGGCTGCGGCTGGGATCGTGATTGCTGGTCAGAAATGTACAACTTCCGCGTACTCAGCGACAAGATCAACCGCTCGCGATGGCAGAGAGTGAAGGACTGGTGGACAAACAAGCCGGAGGAGAAGCCGATGGACGTGCACATCGATCCGCCATCTGAGGATGAGCAACAGGGTTAGAAGTTCTCGTTTATGCAGGAAAAGACTCCTGCTTGGCTTATACCTCTTTGGCGTTGACAATGGCTGTCTGCATGGGTAGGCGTTGCGAGCAAAGTCTGGCGTCTTCAGAGCATGTTCGACAAAACCAGAACAAGAGAGAGCATGTCGGATCCTCCTTGAGGGTCATGTATCAATACAATGCAAAGCTTTGTCATAGTGCGATCGTCTCGATAGCGTAGTCTATACTCTTTCCGATGCTAAGACAAAGCACTGCTGCCTGGTAAGACAAAGAGCAGATGGCCTATATGTGCTGTGTACACTGCAATGCGAGCAGGGTAGTAGCTCACCATTGACACCATGTGCTACCATAGTTTGTACATCTTCGTGCTATGTGGTCACAGCACTGTGTCTTCCATGCCTGTGCACCAGTGCGACTCCGTCAGATACTCCTCAGACAGCGGATCAACAGTGACGTGCCAGCTCACATCGCACCCATACAGGACACTTAAGCTGGACCGGCTCTGTCAGCCATGCCAAGAGAGCAGAGACATGCTGATGGCTCAATTCGACTCGTCGCCGAGGATTGTGATCGACACTTGGAAGTGGAAGGTCAGCTATAGTCTTGCTAGTGATGGAACCGACTACTGGGCACGCAAGTTGCGAGACCAAAGGGACGCAGACCGTCTCGAAGAAGCTAGGAAGGTCGAAGCAGCGAAGAGGAACTCCAAAACTTTCAAGAAGCGATTGAGCGACAGGTTTCGCTTTGGGAAGAAGAGGTTGTCCCGATGATGTGCAGCCATTGGCTTCGTGTGGTCTGTGCACTAAGCTCATGTTCTTCCATCCGCCGACCTCACCAGTCTCGATGATCTCGCATCTCTAGCGACCTCGACGACAGCCTGCCTGAAGAACAAAGGACAGGTGTCGCGTCAAGCAACAGTGTGATCACCAGACTACTATCAGCGTCTCTTCGGAACCACGCACCGCAGCAATGCCTACACCAGAATCAGCATCCTTCAAAGCACAGAAGCCAACAGTTCCACCGACATTCGATGGCGTCGACTACGATGACAACAAGGCCTTGAAGGCGGCGCAAGACTCAGTGATCAGAGAGCAATGGGTGCAAAGCATGATGGCAAGATTGATCAGAGACGAGCTCAGCAAGTGCTACTACAGGGAGGGAGTGAATCATCTTGAGAAATGTGGACACCTGAGAGGTGAGTAACACAGCAATGAGGATTTTGGGAACACAAACTAAGTCTTCCAGAACGATACATGGAGCAGCTCAAGCACGCCAAGGTGAAGGGATACCTGTTCCAACAGCAGAACTACATACCCGAGAAATAGCTTGGAGCAATGGACGATAATGTATAAGACTGCATGTAACAACACTATATGCACATCCCATGGACGAAGCGAAGTTGTTTGACGAGGGCAATGCATGCTGTGCATAGCCGAGCGCGATTGCCAAGAGACGTGTCTCACATACAATGCTCGTAAAGTCTTCAAAACATCATTTCATGTCTTGTTGGCGCTGTGCTTGTTTCCCTTCTTTACTACCTACACAAATACATAAGCATGTACTGCTGACTTCACTACACAGGCTCAGTTCCGAAATCATCAGCTCAACGACACTCATCACTACGAATATGGTCGACCCATTTGCTGTAACAGCACTGATTGTGTCACTAGCAGTCATACCAATTCTTCTGATTGTCATATTCGTGTTCATACGGAGAACAGCCCGCGATCATGCCAATAACATCAACAGGCAGGGATGCACAGTCACACGTCGAAACACTCATGCTCCACAACGTTGCAACAGCGTAAGGATGGACGCAGAGCTGCGGACGCCAGCAAAACTCAAGACAATGCTTGGCAAGCAACACGTTCTTCTCCCAGATGACGACACTGAGCTCGACTCATACAGTCCACGCACTTTCGAGATGGTGGTTGCAAGGTCAATACAACAGGATGAGTGCGCACGATCACATCTACCTGAAACATTCGAATTGGTCTATGATCGATTCCTACGAGATGAGGATGCCAATCCGGTCGGAGCCAGCACTGCAACGATCAATAGAGACTCCTCAGAAGCACGGCTATGGTCGCCAGTCTGAGGTGAACTGCGATCAGATTCCTCTACTAGGTACGAACTTTCAAGGCACGATGTGTTAATCTGACACTGTTACAAGGCGCTGTGGGTTGAGTAGCATCTGTATGCAGTGAGATCCGGTCACTTGCCATATCTATTCGTGGTTGTACATACTACCATCTATTTTCTCATCTAAGACTATACAGTGAGTGCAGCGAGATCAGTCTTGAAAGCTCTGCAGCACACTCATCGCCTGCTCGTACGTCCACATGGTGACCGCACTCGCAGGAGCTGCTTTGACCAGACCTACAGTCAAGCCACGATACAATCCTCTCGTGCCTTCACGCCGTAGGATGGTTCGTAACGTCTCATAGACGCCTCGAGAGTACTCAGGCATCCGTTGTCCACCAATATATCTCCCTCGTGTCGGCCCTTGGATCTGTAGTCGCTTGCGCACAGTGTCTAGTGGGAAGACTGCGGTCTTGGCCATCACACTCGCTGTGACGCCGGCTATGGCATCTCCAGAACCAAAGGGAAGCTCAACAGAGGCAAGTTGAGGCTTCAGACCTTCATAAAAGGCAAAGAAAAGGCCCATGTATGGCACAATCTGCCAGATTCCAGCAGGCAGACCACGAAAGAAGCCAGCAGGACCTTCATGACGTGTGATGTCCCTGACGCTCGCAATCAGGCCTGAGTATACTCGTTCTGTCCCTTGAGCAGCAAATCTTGTACGCAACAGATCTAAAGGATAAGTCGCTGTAGTCGCGGCCGTGCCAGCCAATGCTCCGGAGATGAAGCTCTTCGCTGAGCCAGGTATGGGAATATGGCTGTCGTCACCAATCTTGTCAAGGAGTTGAGAAGCAGACCTATACGCTAGGAACTGCACAGCTCCATAGCTCAGATAGAGTCCTTCAGCCGGTATATTGCCTTTCCAAAACCCTGTTATGCCCTCATGTTGCAGTATGTCCCTGGCTATTTGCAAGACTCCTGGCGGCTTGAGGTAGTTCGGCCGTGACAGTGGCTCAGCAAGTGAGTGATAGTGGACCTGAAGGCGGATCTTGAGGACGTCGAGAGGTGCTATACAGAATCGAGAGACAAGACCAGCGATTGCGCCAGCTGCAATGACTTGAACGCGAGTGCCCTGCTATGATGAGCGAGCTCCATCACGATCTTTTCGGGGACTCACTTCATCGCGGAGAGGCGCCGCGTTTGGAGACATTCATAGTGCTCAATGACAGCACTTCCAGAAGCTCTGTCTACGCCGCGACGCTTGTTGTCGGTTATGATGAGATGGCGTGGGAGTTGCTTGAGCCGCAGACCGTGGTATTGCGAGGTCTTCAAGGCCCCACAGCGACGGTTTGTTGATGTTCGAAGCCACTTCCTCACTACTTGATCACTGGCGAAACATTCCCGGCATTGACTGGGTAACGCAGAGAACGCGGCGATGACGACCTTGCTCCTCGCACGTGCCTGCGGTCTGCATTGACAAGCCAGGCCAATCTTCGAGTGTGCTTACGTTCATCTCTCTACCTTCACCGCCAGCAACGAGGACAAGCCACTGTTCGAACAGTGCAGGAAACGTACGATCCTCCTGCATTCCAAGGGAATCGGAACCTCGCGCACGAGCATGCCAAACCTCCGTCAACTCACAGAGTGCCCCAATGGCATGCGACTGCACTGCCCATCGCTGGTGAGAGCGTGGAAGTCTCGTCCATCTATCTCAGGGATCGTTGCACTTGCAAGCATTGCGTCGATCCCTTTTCGAAGCAGCGGAGCTTCTTGACGACTGACATACCGGAAGATATCCAGGGCAAGGTCGTTGCTTTAGAGGCAGGTGCTGTGACTATCCGATGGACAAATGATATCGAGGGGTTCGGTTCAGAGCACCTGACGACCATTCCAGCATCTACATTGAGAGAGCTGTTTGATGTCTACGCACATACACCGGTGCGGCCTGTAGAGTGGACCGCTGCAGACTTCGAAGGCGATTGCAAGGACATCACTTTCGATGAATACTTACAATCCGATGCCAAGCTGGACCAGGTTCTCCGTCAGCTGCGCAAGTATGGTCTGGCATTCATCTCGAATGTTCCCGAGTCAGAGGAGTGCGTGGCGAAAATCGCAGAGCGTGTTGGACCGGTCAAGAACACCTTATATGGCTACACATGGGACGTACGCTCGGTGCCCGATGCCACGAACGTTGCCTACACTTCTAAGGATCTTGGCTTCCACATGGATCTGCTTCCTATGGCTCTGGTACCACAGCTTCAATTCCTCCACTGCATACGCTCGAGCGCAAAGGGTGGCAATAGCTTGTTCACAGACGCGTATACAGCAGCGCAGCAGCTGTGGCGTGAGGATCCTAACGCATTCCTAGATTTGTGCGATATACCCGTCATCTTCCATTACGACCATCCGGAATCACATTTGTATCGGAGGATCTCACCTGTGCTGGACGTGCATTTCGCCGAGAAGGGACAAGATCGACTCACGGAGTACGGCTCAAACATACCCATCAACCGTATCTTCTGGTCACCTCCATTTCAGGGACCGTTCGAGTATCCGCGCAAGTTGTCTCCAGCCGGAGTCGATCTTTCAACAGGAGCGGACGTGTGGGCATTTGGCAATTCGATCGCACGCTGGCGATCGGCTGCTGCGAAATTCAATGCCCTGATCCATCAGCAAGCTAATATCCATCAACGACTCATGAAACCCGGAGAGTGTGTCATTTTCGTGAACAACAGGGTATTGCATGCACGCACGGCTTTTGAAGTGGACGATGCTGGTAAGGAACGGTGGCTGCGTGGGTGCTATGTTGATAGCGATGTCTGGCTGAGTAAGGAGAAGGTCCTCGAGCGTAAACTTAGGCAGTAGAAGCATATCTCATTGCCTATGACTGCTCGCTACCTCAGTTCATTCTCCCGATACCGTTGATGATTTGGTCCGTGGACAGTAACTTCTCTGGTCCAAAGGACATTGGCAAGAGCTGATCAACCGTCATGACAGTCGACTTCCCATCCTTGTCATACATCATTACTGGCATTGTTGGCTATAGAGAGTGTCAGTTGTTGAGATCAGCGCTTTGTGTGAACTGACCTCACAGAACTCTCGTATGAATTGTCTGCACATACCGCAGGGGCTGCAGGGAACGTCGAGATCAGTCGAGACAGCTAAGGCCCTGATGTCGCCTCTCTTGGCGCCCTGGAAGGGGTTATGAGTGGAATACAAGTGACATGCTCGGCGAAGGCTTACTTGCACGACAGCCGTGGCCAACGCTGTCCTCTCAGCACAAACGCCCACAGGATAAGCTGCGTTCTCGACATTCACTCCCTGAATGATGTTGCCATTGTTGAGCAGCAGCGAGCAGCCCACTCGAAAGCGAGAGTATGGACCTACAACCATCAGCATGTCTCTCGTTACGACCCGGCTCTTTGCACGCACAATATGCTCGATCCTTGGCTTCAGCACATGATTCTGCGAGACTTTGCACTTCCGCGCTAGATAGACCATGTATCAGGGCGGTTGCATGCCGAGCATGACCGAATCGTGGTTGTGATAGTTCTGACATCGTAAGATCGTGTGGTCGTGGTTGATGACACTGACATATCACACGAATTTGCAGCCAAGGCTAGAGTGGCGGTGGTGGTCAATAGACGTCAGGATCAGCACAAACAACAAACTGAACCACCACGATGCGGGTCGTTTCATTCTTCAATGGATTACATGCTTTCATTATTTCAGATCTAGGTGTGTTTCAAGTGCATCCACCTACAATACTACAATACGTCTGCCAGTCCTTCATCCACTTCTTCACAAACTGTACCTCCTGCCGCTGAGTTTTAGCTACGGGCTGCGGTGGTAGATTCGTGGTAGTCTGGTTGGGAAAGAGTCCATTCTCATCCCAGTGATGCACAGCATTTCCTCCGATCAGGATGAAAGGCTCGTCCACAGTGCTAGTCCTGTTCTTGGCACCATAGCCGAATGCGTGAGGTGTTGCAAGCCTCCATGGATCTGCTTCACCGTCGATGATGGCCAGTCTGGGATAGCTGATATTGTAACCGCCGTACTGGTTGATGATAGACACATCGGCTGGTGTGTCAAGGTTGAACGCTTCCCTGCAGATAGTGCTTGAGTATGGGATGTCGATAGTTCGTGAGATCAAGGGTAACTGATCTTTGGGCACACCACTGCCCGTTTGTAGGAAGCCCTATTGATTGTTAGGATCACGACGTACAGTGGGTTGAACTACATACCCATTCAGTGCAGTACTGATAACCCCAGCTACGCCAAGTCTGCTGACTGTAGTCGTCCTGCTGGTAGAATGTGCTGTTCAACTGGCTATAGCACTCATCGAGCGTCTGGTCTGAAGATACGCACGGCTGCACCAGTGTCAAGTTGACGTAGCCAATGTAGTTTAACATCTGGTTGGTGAAAGATTCGTTGCAAGAGTAACCGCCCTGTTCGATGAGGTAGCTCGCGGTGTTACGCAACTTCTCTGTTGCCGGGAAGAGGACTTCAGTGCTGCTGATGTTATTGCAGTAGTTGAAGAACTCCGGACTACTGACAGCAGGATCCCAATTGAGACTTTGCCACTGAGAGATGCCAGATGACAACGCGCTTGTGAAGTCCTGAGTGTATGTGATACCAGCCATCTGGAATGCTGACTTGAGTGTTGTGGTCAGCTTGGAGTCATTCTTGCCAATCAAGATGTTGTCGACAACATGAGTGAGCGTCCGCTGCGCTGCTATACATGCTGGTGGAGCGTACTGAGCGATCGGTTCGTAGTATGCCCAGTAGTCCCAGATGGCTTCAGTGACACCAGAGCTCGAGATGGTTCCCCAGAAGATCTCGGGATAAGTGACGCGGAGAAGTGCGTTATATGCTCCAGCATAGCTACCTCCGTAACCGATGTATGCAGTGGACTTACTCGTGAGATCGAGCTTTTCAAGTCCTTCGAACTTGACGTTCCTGGCAAAGTATGCTGTGTCCGCGAGAGCTTGCTGTGTGGTCAAGAACCTGAGGTTCTTGGTAGACAGATCTGGTGTGGGAAAGGATGTGCCGTAATATCGATGCTCGAGCACGACTCCAATGCCGTGCGTAGCTTGAGCCAACTGTGCCAGCAGTCCCTTCTGGAGGTAAGGCAGACGAGTATCTGCTGGAGTCTCACCACCTTGCAAGACGATGACGGGCCCTCCTTTCTGATAGTGTGATGCATCGAACCAGTATCTTAGATCGAAAGATCCATTGCTGTGTGGTGCATATTTGCTGTCGTTGTGGAAATGATCCACAGGTACGGAGATGTTGTACTCCTGGGTACGCAAAAGTGGCTGGGTCAACATCTCGTTTACGAAGTGATGCGGCGTCCTTGCGTAATGAGTGAATAGTGGCTGGAGGACTGTCTATGCCTCTGCTCAATGCTGAGGTGAATGTCAGTATGCATGATAGCAATAAGCCGGCTCGAAAGACTGCTCGTGCCATGTCGAAGAAACAAGATGCAGCAGATGTATGTAGAAATCCACAGATCTCCTCTTCATATATGGGAGCTCAATGGCTAAAAGGTTACAGCGAACCGATGCTTTCTGTGGTAGCACACAACTCGACCTGCTAGTCCAAGACAAGCAGCTGGAAGATTGTCTATCTCGGTGACGCAGAGCCGGCTGCCATTGACGCCGATCAGCAAGAGACGATCTGCACAGAGGCTTTACCTTTTGTGAGAGCGTGGATGCAACCTTGGAGTGGATCTCGTCGTGACGCGCGAGCCAAAACTGGCAGGAGTCTTGAAGCTATACCTCATTGGTTCTCACTCCATGAGCTATACCTGTCACTGAGAACGCCTTTGTTCTTGAGGCATAGTATACGACATGGTCGCGGGTCGTTCATGTGAAGCGCAATGAACACCTGATCTCGACACTACGGACTACGATGGTAGTGACTCCAGTAGACAATGCGTCCATCGTGTCGCGCCACTCCTCACGACCCTCGACCATCCAAGGTACACGGCCTACCCAGGTATTCACTTTAGAGACCTTCAGCAGCAAAGACTTCATAGTAAAGGACTTCATTGAAAGTCTGTCGGATTCAGTTGCGCCTTCGCGAAAATCTATACCAGGTACAGCTGCGAACGCCCAGCTCAATCAAGCATTCGACCCTAAACCTCTCATCCGCACATTCGAGCAAGCTCTCAATCGGCTCAAGTCCTTGAGCGAAGATCTAGAAGGACGAGAGAACGAGCTGTCGGGTAGTGTACGACGAGCTGAAGTTCAACATAACACCAACATTAAAGCCCGAGAGAAAGAGCTTGAGCGAGCGGTGGACTCTTTCCAGCGACTGGAGAGACGACTCGATGGCAACGATGAAGAAGGAGGCAATGTGGCAATGCGCATCGGCGAGAGGCTGGAAGAGCTAGACAGACAACGACAGCAGGCACAGGATGCGAAATTCATGCTCCAGTGTTGGATAGAGGTCAGCGAGCGAGGAGACCTCTCATTGCTGGAAGATGTGCGCAAGGTTGGTGGTGGTGAAGGCAAAGTGCGTTGTGCACACATTGCTCGACAGCTCCTGCGCATTGCGCAACGACTCGATCCTGAGATCGATCATTCCAACCATGCCACTCCTCGCACGAGCAACATGCATTTTCCAGGATCGAATGGCACAAATGGCGACCACGAGAAGCATCACAGCTTTCAGGGCAACAAGGACCACAGGCCTCGAGAGATAATCGAGAAGTTCTTGGAGATGCTGGAGAAGGATCTTTGCGGTCGTTCGATGACTTTACAGGAGGCAGAACTTTGACGGCATGCAGGAGTGTGCGAGAGCACTACGCGACTTCAGCGAGGGTGCCAGCGTGATAAGTCTGTTCGTCAACCAGCATCAGTTCTTCATCGACCGATCACAGCTTGTCACTGAGGAGCTGGCCACCGACACTGAGACTTGGGACCGACTCGCCGATCCTGATACAGAGCCTCCTGGTGTAGAGCCAGGGCTACAGTCCCTGATTGACGAAGTCAAGGTCGTGGTGCAAGAAGAAAGCTTCATCATCCGAAGAGCATTTCCATATTATGAGGAAGTGCTTGCACGTTTCCTACAGCGTGTCTTTCAGCAGTCTATACAGCAGCGGCTGGAGATGGTGCTCAACAAGGCAGACAGCATCTCGTCGCTTGCGTTCTTGCGATCGTTACAGGCCTCCAAAGCATATATCAGCTCACTTGTCGAAGATTTGAAAGCACACGGATTGACAGAGCATCCGGATCCTGCTAATAGCTCAACAGCGGCTGTCCTTGACCAGCAGCTTGAGGAACTCTTCGTGCCGTACTTTACAGGTACGACATACATCGAAAGAGAGAAGAGAAATCTTGGCGAGTTATTCGAAGGCCTGCTCTTCAAGTTCACACTCTACCACTCAAGACGACGGAAAATGAACGTACAAGCATCAACATACCTTGGTGTATTGTCTGCAAGATCACAACAACTGATCAGTAGTGCACGGGAAGCATACACAGAACGTCTTGACGCTGCCGATCTACCACAGAGCCAGAAGAGATTGATGCTCAGGCTTGCGGGTTTGCAAGACGCAGGCACGCAAGCAAACAAGGATGCTGAAGTCACTGATGAGGACGGCCAACTGTCCTTACCAAACACGAAACGAATGCTCAAATGGCTAGCAGAGGGTGTCGGTCGAGGTCTCGAGCTGTCAAGCAGCGGCAACGACATGCCCAAGGAAGTCCGAGAGCTGCTGAGTCTTCTCATCACAACCATGGGCGACATCTACCTCGACACCGCTCTGGCTGCTGCAACAGACGCTGCAGTAGCTGCTGAGAACAACTCAAAAGCCGAGCCTGACTTCAACTACCTCACAGATCTGAAGTCTGCCGTTAGTGTACTACATCTAATGCTGATCACCATACGGATGCTTCTGCTGCCAATGGCAGCTAGTAATCTCACGATCAGAAGAGATCTTGAGAAGCAGACTAATGAGTTCACCGATCATACGGAGGCCAAGATTAATGGTGTCCTCCAGAAGACGATCGACGCAGCGCTTATCTGGGTTGGCAGACTCTTGACAGCTCAGCGCAAGACTGACTTCCGTCCCAAGGACGATACTACGCTACAACTCGATCTACTACAGACGGCTACTTGTCGGTCCGTGTTCGCATTCCTGTCGAAAATGCACAGCCGGGTTGCAGCAGCTCTGTCAGGGCAAGTCCTTGAAACCTTCTCGCTGGAGCTAGCGACAGGATTGCGAGGTATGCTCCTCACGCACTTCAAGTCCTTCCCAGTCTCCCAAACAGGTGCTTTGGCTGTTAGTAAGGATATCACCAAATACATCGAACTCTTGAGGTCCTGGAAGCTACCGGATTCCTTCAATCCTAGTCTCGAGGCAATGACAGAAATCGCCAATCTTTTCGTGATTGGACCAGATGCTCTGCGAGACAGATTGCGCAACCCTTAAGCACCGCAGGGGCCATCTTGTGGGTGTGGACAGGTCTGATCTTCGGCCTTACATCCTAAGAAGAGAGGATAGCAGTAGTGTCGCTGTTCAGACTGCTCTCAACGCGTTATGATTGTAGAGTACTCACGTGAGATAGTTGCATTAATCACAGTCCAGGTCATCGATGATCAGAAGTACAATCAATCCTCGACATGGCCGAAGGCCCTTCCCATTGCTCAAGCAAGACATAGTTGGAGGATCCCTGTATCGAGCTTTGTGCGTGGAGGACATCTCACCAGCGCTCACGGTGCTAGCAATGCACAGACCTGCTCTTGCCTATTCGACAACGAGCTTTATCTTGGCTACATCGCTTGTCACCACAACCACCACACTTCGATGCCCTCGCTCTTCGCAGTTGAGCGCCGTACGAAGTCTGAGGCTGCTAGAAGGACACATCACGACGGTGGATCGTACATTCGGGGCTCGCAGGTCTCAGCGACCAACCCACACAGCTACTGGTCAACTGTCACGATGCAAAACACTCAGCATGTACACGCCGCAGTACAGGTCAACGTCAGCCGGAGTGTATGCATCTTCACGTGCCCTTCATGTCACGCAACCACTGCCACCAATGTTGTGTCTACCATTCCCGATACAGCACCGACTGTGATGGCTTTGCCAGCTGTGGACAAAGAGTCGACGCAAGACACATCCGTTACTGCACCTGTGGATCTGGTCGTCCCAGCTGTTGAGGGAGAGCCAATGGAAGAAGATACACGCTTTGAGCAGCACCACGGCGATGAGGAGATAGTCGTCAAAAGTGCGGTGCCACGCAAGGTCAGGCTGCGCACACAAACCCTTGAGAAGGCGCGCGAGCAGCAGGTGATCTCAATCGACGATGATGCTCCTTCATTGACTGTCGAGTCAGCCCCGTACGTCGGCAATGCTCAAGTCAGGCGAGATGAGCCACTTCAGAGGATATACACAGAAGTCATACGCAGTCCTGTCAACGCTCAAGGCAAGCATCGCCAGCGGAAGTCACGCACAAAAAGGACAAGAGACAAAGCAAATAAACGAGTGGCTAGGGATGATTCACGACATAGAGAGGTCCGTGAGAGCCCTGCCTTGCAACAGCACACTGGGGACGTTATGATGGACCCGCCGCTTAGATACATAAGGTGGACGACGCCACAAGGACCAGCAGGCTACAAAAGTGGCCTTGCGCCACACAAGCTTTGACTTCCTATCCTATAGGGACTGTCAGTGGGTTCATCACACTCGATCCACCATCAACGACCAAGTTTGCTCCAGTGATGTAAGAGCTGAAGCCACTAGCAAGGAAGCCTGCCACTCTGGCCACCTCCGTTGGCGTTCCTGCTCTTTCCAGTCCAATTATGGCCTTCTGAGATTCTCGACTCTGCAGGCTGCTAGGTGGCAGCTGATCGCTAAGGCCACGCTTGTCGAATGACTTCAGATCAACTCCGACATCAATCTGTCCTGGGCTGATACAGTTGATCCTTACTCCAGTGCCTTTCAGAGTAGCCACACCAGCACGAACTACACCGAGAGCAGCATGACTTGACATTGTCAAGCCCGGTCCCCAGCAGCCACCGATTGAGCTGGCAACAGAGCTGACGACAACAATGCTGCCATAGGCAATGTCCTTTGGTGCTGCATTCCGGTAGTTTCCTTTCGGAGTTGTCTTCTGCATGGCAGGAGGAGCATATTTCAAGGCGAAGAACGGTGCCATACTGTTCGCCTCGAAGAGCTTCTGAAGATCTCCTGGTGTGGTCTCTGCAATAGATGGTGGTCCAAGCAGGCCAGATGAAGTTACAAAGACGTCAAGTCTGTAGCCGATCAGTACAACGTCAATACAACACTTTCCTCACTGACCGCCCCCAAGCATTCAGCACATCGTCAATCAATGTCAGAGTGTCTTCCTCGTTGGCCAGCTTGAAAGGGTAGCCAATGATCTTCGTAGCTGGGTACTGTGCGTTGACTTCCTTTGCCAAGGTATCGTAGTCATCCTTGGGGTTGCTGCAAGCATATACGCACGCTGCACCATGAGCAGCAAGCTCGAGAATGATAGCTCGACCGACTGGCTGAGCTGCACCTGTCACAATGCAGACAAAACCGTAAAGCTTGCCATCAGTACGGTAAGGTGAGAAATGCTCGCTCTCTGACTCCTGCTGAGTGTTCTGGTCCGTCATGGTTGCAACGCCTGGTATGATGATCGTGGAAAGTGGTAGGTTAGTCTAGGAACCGGCTAGAATCGTGAGTAACATCGCTCTCGTGCTGCATGCTATGTTTTGTTATTCTGCAGAGTCAGCTTTGCTGCGATTGGTTGTTGGCGCTCCCACGGAGATCGTTGATAAGGATTGCTCCAAAACGATGACTAATATCTGGCAGGAGAAGCATCCTTGCAGGGTATGTTGCTCGCGTGGCCGAAGGATCACATAGAAGTCATATCGAGATCGTCATATAGTACAGCTTGTATACACTTGCCAAGCGCCTCCATTGTCCATGCACCCAGTCATCAACGCGCCGTAGCATTAACATATTCTATAGTCCATCCAGAGTCGTGAGAGTCGTCGCCGCCGCCGCCGCCATGAAGTACGCTGCCTCCCCATTGCTTGAAGTCGTCAAACTCCCCTTGAACCATTCCCACCAGGATGTATCATGGTTTAGATTTTCGTCATAGTCGTCGCCGTGGTCTGGAGCCCAGGGTCGATGTTCTTCTATTGGGTTGCCATTGGCATCAGCAAGCACTGACACGAGCGAGCCATGCGAGTCTGTAGTCCAAATGATCGATGGTGCAGCAGTTGGTGTTGCTGGGAGCGAAGTGATGCTGAGCACATCATGTGATATTGTGTTGCCGACGATGGGCGGATCGTCTGGCATCGAGTCCGACATCTTGTCGTCGTGTACACCACTCGTTTTGAACGGCAGACGAATGGTGCCATTGTTAGGCATAGGCTCGATCCCGAGACTGTCACATATGATGTTGTACACCTCAATGTTCTGGAACGGCTGGACCTGGCTGCCCTTGGGATGTGGGAATGCAGGACCTCTGGCCACGAAGATCGCACGCATTAGCGGATGCTCGAAGTCGTAGCCGTGCAGTCCGCGAGGATGATAGACCTTATTGTTCTTGATGCCGTCTTCGACATTGAATTCGTCTTGGGTGACAATGGCCCATCCAGCCTTGGGCACGATCCAAAGAGGCGCGATACGGTTGTTCTTCGAGAAGTGGTAGCGCTCAGGCATATTGCTGTCTCGAAGGTAGATATCAAAGCTGTGCTTGTATTGGTCTTGTTTGGACTTCTCAAGAAGCTGAGTGTAGAGCTTCTGCAACATCTCGTCGCTGGTATCGTACGGACGCAGACCGTACAGTGGCCAGCCATCAGTGTGCTCGATCAACGAAGTGTCCAACAGATCTTCTAGCTGGATGAGACGCGAGACGTCCGTCGTTGCCATGCCGTGGTCAGATACCACGATCACATTGACAATGTCGCTCAGATTTCGTGCATCGATACCGCGGAAGATATCCGCCAGCATATTGTCGGCCCTGGTGATCGTCGCAGTGATCTCAGTGCTGTTTGGACCAAAGTTGTGGCCATCTGTGTCCACGTCAGGCACGTAGGCAGCAATGAGCTGTGGTCGTGGCTCGTTGACGTTGTATCCTTCATCCTCGACACCTGGTAGATCGAGCCAGCCTAGTATACGATCAACCTTATGGTCCAGATGCTCGCCGCCATTGAATTCATCCACGTACGCAGGGTCGATGCTTCCTAGATGTGCTTCACTGCCAGGCCACATATGGATTGCAGTCCGTACGTCCTGGTACTCAGCTGTGACCCAGAAAGGCTCGGCGTTCCACCACTCTGGTTGCAGGCTTCGTGCAGGATCCGTGTAGTAGAACTCCTGCCCTCTGTCGGGATCCCAGAATGTGTTGCCAACGATGCCGTGGCTCTCTGGGTAGTTACCCGTGGCGAGGGTGAAGTGATTGGCGAAAGTGACGGATGGAAAAGACGGAAGCATATACTTTGGAGACACACCATCCTTGATGAAGGCATTGAGTGTAGGTGTAATATTACGTTGGAGGAAGTCAGCTCGAAAGCCGTCCAGCGATATGATGATAGTGGTGGGTAAGAATAGGGATGTTCCATTGCTGATCATTCTGACCAGGTCGACTGACTCTGGAGGCCTGCTTTGTGAAGCTTTGAAAGCACCGAAAAGCAGCACGACGAACGCAAGCAGTATAAATACGTGCAGGCAGAGGAATCGTGTCCAGCGTAGTATTCGCCATCGCCTTTGGCTCTGCACCTCACCGAGCTTCTGCAGATCAGCCTCACTTGAGTTTCGACTGCTTCCGATGCTGTGTGATCGATCTCCTTGTTCCACATCGTGTAGAACCTCCTCTTCTTTCTCGACATCGTCTACGCGAGCAGTTCGACTTTTGTACCATGGCTGTTTGCCTTCGCTCTTGAAAATGGAGCTGAGTGCTGAAGCACCGCCTTCGTCTCCAGCCAGCAGTCTTTCCGCCTCTTCTTCTGCCGTCAAGGTCTCACGATCGTGTCGTCTGACATCTGCTGAGGTTCGGAGGCGTCTGCGAGTGTTGGATGAGCGAGAGGCGCTGTGCTCACTTGAGATGTCCGAACCACTCGCATCTGAGCGCGTATCGCCGTCCGCAGGCGCGACTTTCTCATAGTCCTGACCTGCCATAGCGGCACTTCATAGGCGCATATGTCCCCGCGAAAGCATTGATCGAAGTGTTGGCAGATTGAGTCGGCGTGGTCGGGCAGTATGCCTTGCAGGAAGAGGCGCAGTCATTCACTTCACAAATTTGGGGCCTCAGGCATAAACGCAGTCCATTGCAAGATAGCTACAACGACTGCGAACTGACAATCATGCCACGCTTCATATTACAACGGGCCTGTGAGTCTGCACTGCTGCACTCTCAATAGCTCTGTCATAACTAAGCACTATTTGCGTTCTTTGATGCTGGTAGTGCAAGCTAAACATTAAATGGTGCAAGTTCAAGGTACTGCTACACGATCTCACGTCGTCTCTGTGACCATTGAGGCCTTCCGCTCAGCTCTGCATCCGCCGTACTCGCAAAGCTCATCAGGGCAAGAAGCATTGGAACGCTCTGATGATGATGATTGCGAAGAGAAGTCTCGTTCGTTCATGACGCCTTCAATCTCGTCTTGCATGCGCATTATAATTTTGTGGTCCAATGGTGTGCGCATATAAATCATCTCGCTTGTCCCTCAACGTCCCGATGTAATTAGTTCGAGCGTGCGTATCCGGCGCACGGAGCGGTGAAGTCGTTGATGTAGCTGTATGTCCTCAGGGAATGTGGATGTCAGTCATCTGACGCAATGATCGTATTTCTTCATCGTCCGTATGCACCGTATTCCACGCCTTGCATGGCGCCGGCAGGTGCACCTGCAGAGCTGCCATAGTGAGATGCAGTAGGATGATTCAGTGGTGGAAGAGAGAGGCTGCTAGCGGCACCATTGGTCTGGGAAGCAGACTGGTTGGCGAGCTGGGAGGTGAAGTGGCCGTAGACATGTGGTGCGTTGCCATCAAGTCTTCGCAGGTGTTGATGCATGACTGAGATTTCAGTCTTGAGCATCTCGTTCTCCTTATGAGCATCACGTGCATAGTCGGCATCCCTCTGCAGTCGCTGCATCTCGCTGTGAAGAGTGCGTTCTGTATGCTGTGTGCTCTTGATGTAGTCGATGGCTTTGGTGAGGATTTCCCATTTGCTTGCCTTAGTGCCACCATTGGACGGGACAGCCTTGTTCAGCTCCTCAAACAGGTCTTTCATCTCGCTTCGTCGTTTTCGCTCTGCCAATTTGTGGCTCACTCGTAGTTCTGGTGTGCGGCTGTAGTTACCAACACCCGGAGTGCCGCTCTTCTCTGATTGTAGACTCTGTATGGCACGATGCTGCATTGAATGATGGTGAGTCGATAGGCTGTCTGCTCTCTTGTCAGTCTTGCTTTTCACAAATGCCGGATGCGCCGCACCTTCATCGAATCGTCGCTGCCCGATAGGGAGCTGTGAGTCTGTCGAGAAGACGCTGCTGCGTATCGAGGATGCAGCAAAACTGTTGTTCCGGGATGGTCCTACGCTCGAATCGTCGCTATTCGACGCACGACGTTCCTCTGGAATTGCTGAATCAGGAAAAGCCCACGCATAACCTTGAGTTGGCTTTGCAGCAGTCGGATCGGGTCCACCTGGCATACGACCTACAGGCATAATAGGAGGTGCTTGACGAGGAGGATTACTTCTTATGCCAGCGCGTCCACTGAGAGGCGATAGAGGAGTCTGTCCATTTGGTCGTCGAAGACTGGCTGCAAGCGAGACCTGTGAGCCGTTTGCGCTGCCTTCGTACGGTGAAGCAGGATTTGCTATGTTGAGGTTAGAGAATTGGTGGACTCGGCTGTCAACGCTACTTCTGCGCGAGTCCAATGCTTGTGGATACTCCGAACTGCCACGATTGCCATGATCATTGAAACCTTGATTTATTGAGGGCAACATTGATGCTGTGGAGATCGCAGATGTGGGCAGACGTGCAGACTGTGGTGTGTTTGGAATGGAAGATCGTGGTGGCGAGTCGTCTGGATTGAGTAACGTGTGTACTTGCAGTCCGCTCGCTGCAGAGTTGTCTGCGACTTGGTTAGGACGATCCAATGTGTGACGCACAAGTCGAGGATATCTATGGCGTGTGTACTACTCACGTTTGCTATTCGGCTGAGGCCATGTGCCGGAGTCTCGAGGCGGCTCTGCTGTGCTCGATCGTTGCGCAGGAGAGAGTTGGTGTGACGAGACGGGTAAGCTCTCTGTGAGAGTCGAAATCGAAGGCAGGCCCTGCAATTGTTGCGCGACCGAGCTCGACATGTTTGCTGATCGTGTGTGTGTATGTAATGTAGTGTTGTGTAGGATCGGAAAGTGAGAATGACGCGCGCAGCGAGTCAATTAAGCAGCACGCACGTGGGTGGCAGATGTAGGCACTGTAAAGACTGGCAAAAAGGTGATAAGCTGCTTCGGAGGGCGCAGAAGGGTCGGTCCGGATTGTCGCAAGCTTGAGCAGGCTGAAGCTTTCGGTTTATTTGCTGGAGCTCTTTCCCTCAGTGCTGGGAAGAGGAGGAGGTGAAGCTGATCACTCGAGGCTAGGACGGCAACCAGTGGAGTCGCTGCTGTTGCTGCTTCTGCGGCTCTCTGATGGAGGATTTCTGGTTCGAATAGTGGACAATGCGTGCTGATGATTCTTGTCGAATGGTGTGCGGGGTCCCTTACCCTATGCGAGAGAAGGCGTGACTCGAAGTGCGCGAACGATCGTCAAGGGCGCCTTAGCGAAAGATGGACAAAGAGGAATGAGATGGTCGAGAGAGGACCAAGAAATGAGAGGTACGAATCGCCTCTTGGGTGCGCTGCTGCTGCTGCTGCTCCTGCTGGTGACCACGGCTGCTCTCGAAACGGCGGACGCTGCAGGTGTTGGCTGTCGCAAAAATGGTATTAGTCTGTCGCCTGCTGGATGGAAATGGTCGTGATGGTGTAACCTGCGTCTTCACGTGTCGCGCGAGGACGATTCGAAATGTGCTGACCAGCTCGTCGTCTGCTTGGGTTATTGAAAGGAGATGTATCACGCGGACCAATGCCTTGGGACGTTGAGTTCGCCGCGAAGGAAAGCTCAGACCAGTGAGGCAACTCAGCTCCTGCTGCTTTGCTGATGTCAGGACTCGGCGCAGGGCGAGGAGAGTGGCGAGAGAATCGTTGTTGTCGTGATCACACCTAGAAGGATACGACAGGCAGAGAGGTGTTTTGCGATTCTTGACACTCCGTGGTCATCGAGCTCGTGTCATGAAGTGCTGTGTCTTTTGTCCGAGCGCAAACTGTGCCTTGCATGAGAAGATGTACTGTTTGGCCCCGATCTGTGACACCTGGTGGGCTGCTATCGTCTCCTTTGCGTCAGGTAGGCCTGCCTGTCGATAGCGAGTTGCAGGGTGTATCTTGAGGTTGCACAATAGTCGATTGATGGGAACCTGAAGGGTGTATGTGTGTGTGTATGTGTCAAAGTCGGCACAAGAGGATTAGAACCACAGACGATGCCAGGACCACAATAATAGCAGGACTGCTCAACTCGAGTGCAACCAAAACGCAAGCCCTTGACACTGCAGCAGACGATCGTCGCTCAGACTAATTGAAAGTCAAGCTTACACGTGCGAATACTCATCCATGGCTGATCAGCACCTGGCTAACCCAAATCACTTTTCAGACTGTCCGTCTTGGTACAAGTGTTATGCTGATCCCGCAGCCTGGCTCTGCCATCTCCTCCTCCCGAACGGCCACGGTTGTCCTGACCGGGATCGAATAAGCTCTCGAAAAGGATACAGACTCTTATCACGCAACTCTCGTCTCCCGGGACAAGCACAGTCTTGCCCCATTGCCAACCTGCTCTTTGGATGGGTGTCGAGACCACAGTCTGCAGAAGTAGATCACGACAGGGCCCACTGGTGCACAGCAGTTCAACGGCAGAAGCCGGTCTGGATTGAGTGCTCCAGTTCTGTCTGGCCACCCAATCTTGCCTCTGCGCATACTGCTTCCTTTCCTGCCTAGAGTTTGATCCTCCTACTGTTGCACTGTAACGTTGCGTCGAAGCATAGCCGATTGCTCATTATTATATGAGATCTGACTGACACTGCGCCAGCTAGATTTGAGCCGTTTTGAGCCAAGCCGAGATCAGACGACAAAACAAGGTTGAGACGAGGCTGCTGCAATGCTCCCTTGCCCTGCTCTACTTGCCCTTCCACGTGAACGCGATCTTCAACAGCATGCTAGAATCCTGCCAGCAGGTGCGTACAGCTGCATTGCATGCACGCTATCTCGCTGATCATCTCACGCGTGTGCTGTAGGTCCACGCTGGCATTGGGTGGTACTCGTCCAATTTCCGCCGTCTGCACCTCTGTGCATTCTTGGTAGCATGCTGCTGCTCCTTGCTCATATCACGACTCGCGTGCTCTCAAGCAGGAGCTGCGATTGCAATGTGTGATTCTGGGCACGATTAGTGTTAATTGGCGTGCCCGCGCGCTACATGGCATGCTCCAGCAGAAAGCGTGCTCTTGTCTCTGCCGCAGCCCTAGCCACTTGAGTAATCTCCGTTAGCTAGAAATCTCGCCAGCAAATCGATTGGAGCAATGGAAAAAGGCTTCGAGTGCTGCGCCTACCATTCGTCGTCGAGTCGGCCATGTCACCGCGGTGGAAGGACATGTGTCGCTTACACAGCCGTTTCATCGGATGCCTGCACTGCCTCGAGCTTGGTGCGACCATCGTCGACCAGGTCTCTGGGTTTGCCGTGATACTTCCGCCGACTTCGTGATTGTGACACACTTCGTCGGCCAGGGCTGCTTCCGTGCTGATAAACGAGCAAGATTGACCCCATTCGCGGATCGTGAAGTAGCGAACCCAATCTCCATCACCACTGTCATCAATTAAACATGACCGCTAAGACGTCCGTAAGAAAGCCTGATGGCTGATGACCTGCACTCGACCTGCCGCATTCAGATCGTTCTCTATCTCACTCCACAAAGCCAACGTTGTCTCACGTACCACGCAGCTCAGTGGTCGTAGCATGAAACCTGACCCATCAGTGACGAGACCGAGGGTCCTCCATACTCAGGTTGACATGTGCTAATAAGGCCTCGATCGCATTTCAAGTCTCTTTCTTTGCATTGTTGGCATCACGGACCCGTCGGCGTGGTATCCTCCAGCTGGTCTCCCATCCGTACAATGCACCACTGCCAAAGACTAGCGCTGAGCCAAGCATCATACGAGGACTGAGGCTGTGTCCGAACAGCAATGTGCTGAGGATGAACGACACCAGTTTCCTAATGTTCAGCACAATCGTGACAGTGACAGCCGAGGACTTTGCTGACAAGAGATTGACACCAGAAATGCAAACCAGCTGTGTCATAGCATTGGCCAACAGTGCCAAGATACCTTGTGGAAGGCCTTCTGCAGCGTTCCGTGCAGGCGCAGGCAGCCACAGAAGCAGCTCGGTCAAGGCTCCAGAAGTCGTATCACCTTGTGGCATCTGCAGTGGTGCTGTCGATGCAAGCTTTGCAAATTGTTCCTGAAGACGACTCGAGAAAGGTAGGAAGAATGGTAAACTCATGAAATGTGAGTAGAACATGTTCTCAGTCCAGCTCGCCTTGTATTTTGTGTATGTCTCCTCAACATAAGCACCCATGAAGGCTGACAGCAACTGGGCCACCAAGAGCACAACCAGGCCGTAAGTGAACTGAGAGGTCGTCGTCTCGCTGTCTATGGACATCGATTTGCCCTGCCTTCGTCAGCACTATCTGGTAGCTTCAGTCTTGGACCAACCTTGCTCTCAGAGTCTGCCCAAGCGCTGACAAGCACTCCAACCGTCAGGATGAGGACACTGAGGATCTGGACAGGAGTATAGGATTTGCCTCGCAGCATACCGGCGCCCATCGTTGTAACACTGCCGAAGCTTCGAAGAATGATATGCACAGGGACGCTGATGTTGAATGCAAATGCCCAGTTGTTGAGCACGTTGATCGCACAGAACATTGCAGCTATCAGAGCCCAGCGCGAGAGAGGTACGCTGTTCGGTCTGAGACCTAGTCTGCCATCGAATGATGCTTGTGTGAAATATGTAGCGGCCGTGGTGAGCATGAACTGCAAGAATGTGATCAAAAGGCCTCGGAATTGGTCAGTTGTTGTTGTTGCATGAGGTCTTCGTACTTCATACCACTACCCGGCTCAACACTACCACAATTTAGCAGGTATGTCGTGTTGTCACGATATGGACACGTACCGTACTATTGCCTCCAGAGCATAGACCTGCTTTCTGTCAGTGCCCAAATTGTGGTACCGCCCTCTGCACTCACATTTGCACAGCAACCTCCAAAAATGAGTGCTGTGATGCCAAGTGGATCGAGGATAGATGCCATGCTGAAGAACACCACAAATGCCGTGGATGGCGCCCTGCAATGCTGGTAGAAGACGAAGGAAAGGTGATGAGACGATTCACACAAGCATGATCGTAGTGAACATTGGTGTTGCTGGCATGAGTTGATGTTCACTGGAGCAGGAGATGGACACATCTGAATTGGGTCTGTGCTTCCTGACCTTGCACAACTTCAAGTTCTTTATACTCGCAGTTTGCATCAGCTCTGTCTTCCTTGATTCTCCTCATCTTCGCTGCCTCTGCGATCTTGATTCCACTCTCACTTGATCGCTGCTGCTCGCTGCTTGCATGCCTGTACGACATTCCCTCCATATTGCATCAAGCAAGGCAAGGCATCGAAGAGATTCTGAAGGGTCTGCCACCTTCATACGCGAACATTTTTTCGGTATGGATGTCTTGTTCTGAATCTCGACGTCGGCTGTGGGCAGCATGCGATCGTCGCACGGTGCAGAGTGGTGCAGAACGGAACCTTGGCAACCGTTAAGACAGAATGAAGGCTTGCGCTGCGGTGGACAGCGTTCCGTTCTGGCAGCATAGGCAGTGTCAGGCTGCTTGATGTTGTGAAGTGATCTATGCCCCGGCTTCCCAAGTGGTCGACACAACAGAGCAACAGTCTGAAGTGTAAGCAGATCGTGATGAAAGACATCTCATCTGACAAAGCTATACAAACTCTCTATACAATCGCGTCTAGGGGTATCATTAAATGCAAGGACTACGCCTCAAGGTCCATCGCCTTCAGGATCTGGCGTAACACCACCACTCGAGCTGTTGGAGGCGACATATGATCTGTCCACAGCCCATATCCATTCACCTCGCTCTTTATCGTTGCGACAAGCGAACAGCCACGCTTTGTTGGTCGCATATATGGCCCACACCTCTAGTCGGACGTTATCTCGTTGCAAGAGTTTGGCCACTTGTGGCTGTGCATCTATTCGTGAGTTGGTGAGGTTGATGGCGCCAATCTCGTCACCTTCGTTGCTGTACAGATGCAAGTATGGTCGTCGCAGCTCGACATATCGTCGTATCCAGCGTGTGCCTGTGTGATCCGGAGTGAGAAGCCAACCACCTTTGAGAAGTGAGGCATTCTTTGGGTATTGCTCAACTAGAGCTGCAAGTGGTGTCTCAGCTTGGCCGTTTGAGCCATTGCCAAATGCCGCGCCTTGTTGTGGTGACTCTGTGTTCGTGCTGAGCAGCATGATCTCTTTGCCGTATGCCTTAGCCTTCCAAAGATTACAGTACTTGCCAAGTATGTCTTTCTGGCGTTCAGAAGGACCGTCCTGGGCCACAACAGCATCTGGTAAAACTGCAGCGAGGTTCACCACGCCCCGAGCGGCCTCGATCTCTGCGAAACGCTGTTGCTTGTTGCGCCACTCGAGGAAGTCTCTTATCAATGACACCCCTCTGGGCTTCCAGTTCGACAGCATTTCCTCTCCTGCGATATACTCTCCTGTGGTATCCATTCGCCAGAGATCACCAGCAGCCTTAGCAGCCGATGGCTTAAGTGTTATAGAGTAGCATGCTGCTGTAGAATGCACAACGCGTGTGTTCTGCCACAGTTGCGCGAGCAACGAGTTCTGGCGAAACCATGTCCTTGGCCGGGTCTGTACAGCAATACCAAAGACGAAATCCATTGGTCGTGTGACTCGAGACGATGCAATTTTCCATCTGAGCGTCAGCTGTACGCGGTAGTTCTCGATTGTCGGCTTGTTGAGTAAAAGTGACGAGTGTGCACTGGAATCCCACTGACCGACTATTTTCACACTCGTCGTTCCGTCAGAATTGGTATTGATCGATGGTGGCTCGACAAGAGACAGCGGGACATCTGCTTGTCCACTGTCGAGATCTGACGTCTTGCCTGACTTGTCCAGGAGGTGGACCTGACCAGCCTTGAAGTGTGTGATCTCTTCCCATGGCAGCGCGTCGCTTGAATTATGAGTCAGATGCAGCACGACCCTCCTCTGCAAGCCTTGATGAAGCTGAAATGCTCCAGCATCGAGAGTGCTCGCCTGGACAACCTCAATTGGCTCGTACTCCCCACTCTCGCCAATCTCGAGTATCTGGACTCTCGCAAAGACATCGTGCCGCTCCTTGGAGTAGTACTCGTGCTCAGCTATTCGAGAGCCACCTTTCCCTGATCGTGGTCGCGCTGATGGTTCTCGCATGTCATCCCAGCTCAACAATTTGTCGAGATGCATGCTTGTGGCCTTTGCGAAGATGCTGACTCGCAAGCTAGACTCAGGTGGTGCTGTGAGAGGCAAGCTCATTGAATGGACGCTCTCAAATCGAATGGCACCTTCGCCGAAGTCGCTGATCAGTGATGTTGTGGTAGCTCCACCCTCCTCGGACACTCCAGGGATGAACAGCTGCGCGTGCACACTTGTACCTTCGCGCTCTGCAAAGCCTATCATATCGTGCATCACGACGTTGAACTTGAGTGTCGAGCTTGGCGCTTCTGCTGAGGATGGTTCCAGACTGAGGCGCACAATACCGACCACATTTGTCGTGTATGGCGAGATAACATCGAGCGTGAAGTCTTGTACCCGACACTCGAAGACTGCTGTCAGAGGGATGTCAGCATCACCGATACGAGTGTACTCTGGCATGCAGTCATCTTCGAAGGCGTCTTCCAGCTTGAAATGCTGCATGTATTCTGGACGGTCCAAATACTGAATCATCTGCCGCATGACACGCAGCCGAGCATGCAGCTTCTCCAGCGACCAGAGATGGACTATAGAGTTCTTGAAGTCAACAACCCGCACTGCGATGCAGGGCTTGGCTGCGTCTTCGAGATCAGGATCGTTCGACTCTTCAGCTGAGATGCCATTTAGCACCAAGTCATAGGATGAGCCGAAGGTATGGCCAATGTCGATGACGGCGAACTGGAACACAATGCTGCGCTCCATCTCTTGGCTCATGACTTGTGCTTCTTTGAGTGCGCTGGCATTTCGAAGCACAGATGCAGCCATAGCAACATATCTCTGTCTGCGCCAGTGGTCGAGGACATACTTTGCGAGTAAGACCTCATTGTCAGTCAAAGCTTTCTGGCCGTCGACTCGCTTCTTGAGCCGTCGAGGTAATCTTGCTTCAGCCAGTTTCTTGGCGAACTCTGCTTTCTGCTCGACTAATGCTCGTTGCATCTGCTCTTTGACTTGTCGCAGATCTTCTTCCATCTTCAACTTCTCAGCGCGGATCTCGTCAATGCCTGAATGGCTCTCTGCATCGTGCAATGCCGTCTCGTATGTTTCTTTCTTCTCATCGAGTTGCTGTTGCATTTCGTCTCGCAGCTCAACAAGGCGCTGACCATCCTCGTCGCCCTGCCTTGGCGTAGAAGGAATTGTGAGTGCGGTGTCCAGGCTGAAGTTGTCCAGCGTGCCATTGCTCATATACTTCTCTCGTACGGGATGAGAGCTAACAGATTCAGCATCTTCGTCGACAGCACCGTTAGTTTCAAAGAGCTTGCTCTCCGGTCGTGCCTTGCGGACAGCTCTGACCTTCTGAAGATCATCGAAGAGATTGTCAAGCTCGTCGTCAGTTAATGCTGAGATCTTCTGATCTGGTCCAATGACACTGGAGATAGCCTCTCGTCTTGCAAAATTCCAGTCTGTGTCTCGTCCAGACACTCGCCAGGGTGCGGGTGATGCTGTGCCGGACACTGCTGCATCGCTGTCGAAGTCTGACAGTGCATGGCTGATTGTGCTGGTAGTCCTTTCGTGTCTGGATGGTCTATTTGACGGCGAATCTATCTGATCAGCCGTCAAGGAGTACTTCAAGAGACTGCCTTGCTCGGCACGCTCTTCCCTAGCTTCTTGTGGATGGTTGAAACGAAAGATGTGGAAGTCACCCAGTATGACACGATAACCAGATCGAAGTCGCTTGGGCGCCTCAATGCGAACGCCGTTGACCATGACAGCGGCACCATCTTTAGGCACCACTGTGACCACACCATCTACGTTCTCGAAGGAGCAGTGATCTGGAAGAATCTTGCTTCCGTTCAGTCGGATGTCAATCAGACTAGTCGACTCGCTAACATCACTCTCGACCTCACCATTGCCAACAGTGGTTGTCCCAGGTTTGAGGTTGTAGATCAGACACTCTGCTAACAACGGATCATCGCTCAAGTTGACCAGATGGGGCATTTTCTTCGGCGTGCTGAGACCAACATTACCTTTCTCGATGCTGATACCAAGCTCTTCCAACGCGGCTTCTCGTTCTTTGTGGATCTGCTCAGTTCGCGTGAGCTTCTCCTCCCATGTCTGATTGAGATCTTTGTAAAGCTTCTCAGATTGCGACAGCTGCTCGGCGATTTCTGCTTTGGAGACCTGCTTGGTAGAGCCATCTGACTGTGTGATTGTGACCATCTGCTTCTCCAAGGGCGTGTCTGGACTATATTGCTCCGAAGGTATGCTGCCACCTGAACCAAGTTTTGATCGAAGCTGTGCGAGCTCCTCTTTCAATTCGCGAATCATGCGTGCATTGGGATCCTCGTTGACCACAGCATGGTTCTTGATGCGCTTGGCACTGTCAGCATATCGTAGGGTCGACAATGTCTCTTCGAAGTTGATATCTGCCGGCGAGATGGCAGCAATCATAGCTGTCATGCTGTTGCCACCAAGACTGTCTTTCAACAACCACGTGAGGACGGAATCTCGGTACGGCACCTGTACATTTCCCTTCTTCTTGCCAGTACTGAGATCCGCAAGCGCTGCGATCACACGACCCAAAGTCGACAGCGATCTGTTGATTTCGGCGCCCTCTTTCAGCCTTGCTCCTGTGGCTCCTGTGCTCGTTGCTCGCTCAGAACCTGCCAGATCGACCAAGGATATCTTCGCAACCTTCTCCGTATCCATTTTTGTCTCTACATCGTGTCGCTTTTGCGTCAATGTCAAAGTGAACACTGCGTGCGAACGAGAGGATGTCTCGTTCATGTTTGTTGCTGCCACTGTTCGTGCTTTGTTTCCTTCGTCCATCAAATGGTCGATCTCTTTGAAGTCGCGCACAACCAGCTTCGCCAGATCCTCAACATACGGACCAGTCGCAGGATGTTCTCTGACTTTGAGATTGCCCTTTGTGCTTGGATTGAGCAAATCTCGCACGCGCTCGTTGTAGATCTCGAGGTAAGACACCTCAACAGTGCACGCCATATTCTTGTCTTGCTGCACTGCATCGATCCTCTCAAACATGTCTCGGCAAATGCGTGGTATCACACCCTCGTCCGGCCCATATCCCATCATGCTGTAACTCTTTCCCGAACCTGTTTGGCCATACGCGAAAATACAATTGTTGTAGCCGCCAAAGGCATTGTCCAGTAGTGGACGACCGAGGTCGTCGTGAAGGTTCTCTTGTCCTGCATAGGTGGCATCGTTCTTGTCGAAGGACCAGTAGGACTTGTCGAATGCGAATGTCTTGCTGCCTTCGAGCGCAGTCTTGAGGGGTTTCGTCTTGCCATCTGGTGGAGGAGGACTCAACACGGTCTGGTTACCGTCCATAGACACAATACATTTGGCATTGCGACCTGTCTCCCGAGAGTTGAATGGTCGCACTCGAACGACCACCTTTATGTTTCCACCTCCTCCGCTGCCAGCAGCAGCAGTCCCTCCGCTACTCATGGCTGACATAGTCCCGTGACGCTACGAGTATCGATATGGCATATGGACGAACGAAGGAGCCTTCGCAGTCGTGGTCGTGCGACAGTGTAGGTCCGAAGAGGTTGATGTAGTGGTCTGACGTACAATAAAGCGCAAGGGTCGCGTTGTTTAAACTTCGGCTTCCAAACAACTTGCAACCAGGAGAGGAACCCAGCTTTTCGTTCGCCTGTGTCAAGGCAGGGATCAATCCTGTAGCACTCTCAATTAACGGTACGCTGCGCGACCAGGACGCGCTATCCGCCTTCCATTTTACATGTGCACTACCACTTCTGCGGTCGAGCGAACCTCACACACGGCTGGTAGTCAAGGGCTCAAGCAAGTCAACCCTGTACGCTCGTTTGGAATGGTCTGGAGCGGATCGAACACGTCAACGCAACTCCCATGGCTGAAGAGATGATGAGACCACCGATCAATCGATCAATGCTCAAGCTTGATCGAAGTTTCTTCAGAAGAAGTGTACCACTCAAGGCTGCGAGAATCTTCGACAACAAGAACATCTCGAAAGTTCGGACTCAGCTAGAACGAAGCAAGGATGCTCTGGCACAACCTCGAATCACAAACATTCTCGCAGATCCTGATAGAAGTCTTGCTGCACAAGGCAGGAAGTGTATCTTACTTCGC
Source organism: Peltaster fructicola (assembly GCA_001592805.2). Taxonomy (NCBI): domain Eukaryota; kingdom Fungi; phylum Ascomycota; class Dothideomycetes; genus Peltaster; species Peltaster fructicola. The sequence continues at coordinate 865,661 of CP051140.1, forward strand.
GAGGAGGTCGCTCACTCAAATGACAATACTCGCACGACAGGACCACACACCTCAGTCTTGGAGAGCCTGGCAACGGAAGGGCTACTCGAGGTGATACCATACGACCTGCAGCTTGAGTACGATTACTGGACATATCACGATATCATCTCGGCGATCCTGCCAGAAGATGACTTGGGAGAGATTCCTTCTGGCTTTACACAAACGGGTCATGTTGCCCACCTCAACCTCCGGGACGACTATCTCAAATATAAATACCTCATTGCTGAGATCATGATGGATAAGAACCCTGGTATTACCACTGTCATCAACAAGATCGACGACGTCGGCGAGGAGTCTGCTTACCGAACGTTTCAATATGAGCTCCTGGCTGGCAAGAATGATCTCAATGTCACGATCTCTGAAGAGAATTGCACCTTCCAGTTCGACTTCAGCAAGGTCTATTGGAACAGTCGACTGAACACCGAGCATCGAAGGCTCGTCACGCTGTTCAATGCGGGCGACGTGGTCTGTGATGTTATGGCAGGCATAGGTCCTTTTGCGGTTCCTGCAGGCAAGAAAGGTGTCTTCGTGTGGGCAAACGATCTCAACCCGGACAGCTACATCTATCTCAAGGATGCCATCACTCGAAACAAGGTCCATCAGTATGTGCAGCCATTCAATGACGATGGTCATACCTTCATACGTAGTGCAAGTGAGGCGTTACTGAAGACCGAGCATAGCGTCGACATCATGAGCAAGCCTGCACGAGCAACGCAGAAGAAGCCAGAGCTCCTTAAGACTATTCATCAGCCAAGGGTCTTCCAGCATTTTGTCATGAATCTACCAGCAAGTGCATTGTCGTTTCTCCCGGACTTCATTGGGCTCTACTCTGGTTTGGAAGATCAGCTGCCCAGTGATTCACAGATGCCACAGATTCATGTGTATTGCTTCAATACAAAGTCTGATGACAACGTAGAGGAGACCAAGAAGATATGCGCGGAGATCAGCAGTCTGCTCGGATACAACTTGTTACCAGGCAAGATCGAGGATGGAGGTGTTGAGATACACGATGTCCGAGATGTAGCACCAAAGAAGAGAATGTTCTGTGCCAGCTTTCGACTGCCACAAGAGGTTGCATTTCGAAGACGCTGATCAACGCCATGCATTGTGAGTGGTGGCGACTCTACTACCAATCACTACGCTCACAGCTTGCTCTCGTCTAGTGGCTTCTCGCCAATGACGTTCAAAAAGGCCTGATGGACATGCTCGGTGAGATCGCTGGCTTGCAGTGATCTGCCCTTCTCATGGAATGCCAGACGAGAACACTCTCGTGTGACGGCACTGCCGCCGAAAGCAGCATATGCGAGTAACTCGTCCGCCTTCATGTCGTTCTCATGGTCCCAAATGCGGTCCAGATACGCCTTCCTATAGGCCAGCAGCGTCGCTAGCGATCCGGTCAAAGTGTCGCCCTGTCCACCAGACCTCTTCAGACCGCCTTCGCCATCTGACACCAGCGTCTGCTTGCCATTCGAGATATAGTCTTTGGGACCTTTCTGGATGATCGTAACACCATTGAAAGCTTGGGCAAGCTTCGAGCAAAGCTCTTCTGGCTTCTCCTTGCTGGTGTCGATGTTCTTGGCCTTGGCTAATCTACCAAATTCGACCACGTTCGGAGTTAGAATACAATCTTGATAGCCGTCGACAAGCTCTGGTCTGGTCTGCGCGAGATAGAGACCATCGGCATCTAGAACGAAGCTGACTTTCCGCTTCTTGGCCTCTTCAATCACACGAGCACAAGTCTCCTGCATTGCTGGATCTCTGCCAAGACCTGGTCCGATCACAATCACATGCAGACGATCTAACATGCCAATAACTTGCTCGGACACCAAGTCGATCGTCTCGTTGTGTGCCAGATTCTTCTCCTGTCGCATATACGGGTGGACCATCAGATTCGGTGAGTAGGTCTTGATAACCGCACCAGCACCAGGCTCACAAATGACATGTGACTGAGAAGGTTAGTCAGCTACCATATACGACTTCCAACACCAACCATATCACTACCAAGCTTTGCTGATGCCATTGCGCTGAAGTACGGCGCACCAGTGTAGTCTTCACTTCCTCCTATCACTGCTACACGTCCAAGCTGGCCTGAGATGTCAGTGAAGCTTCGAGTGGCGATGCAATGCACAACCTTACCCTTGTGAAACTTCTCCAGCATAGGCGGAATCATTTTGTAAACCTTCTTGAGGACATCTTGCCGAGACATTGTGTCACTCATGATGTTTGACGTGTATACGGCCACAGGATGGGTATACAATAGTGTCTTGTACTTGAGCGCGGCTCTGCTGTATTGCAGCACACGATCATGATGACCAAGAGATGACGTCGGCGGGGATGGCCATTGGGAAGTTTGCTGATGGTGGGACAACATGTATTCTTGGTATATATCTAGAGCAAGGCACTACCACCACTGATACTGAAGCAACATAAGCAAGATGTCTGGAAACATGAACCCATCGGGGCCTGCCCAGCCAACACTCAACCAGGCATACACCACATCTGGAAATGCGGCTACACAAGAGCCAGCTGAGAAAGCTCAGGCAAATGCCAACGCCCAAGACAACAGCTCAAAAGTGTATGTGACAGCATAGCGGAGCAGGAAGTATGAAGCTGAAACTTTACAGTGAGCAGCGTGTGCCAACAAAGCAGACCAGCTCAAGCGACGAGGCCACGCCGTCGTCGTTAGGCATTGGTATTCATGGCGCACCTCCGGGAGAAGAAGCCAAGGGTCAGAAGCACGACACAGGACTGTCAGGAGGTACCGAGGCCGAGCAGATGCGTGCGCCTGGTGAGGGTGAGGTCAGGGATGCGGTCGACAGAAAGCCTGGCGCAACTGGTGAAGAGCCTGGACTGGAGACGGATCTTGATAGGAAGAAGGCAGAGCAAGCACCACTTCGAGCAAAGTATGAAGAGGAGAAGCAGAAAGATGTGGATGTTGCAGGTGTGTTGGGTCAACGAGGAGGCCCTGCTAACCCTGTTGATAAGAATGGATATCCCAACTAGGAGCAGCTTCTCAAGAAAGACAGAATAGCAGTGTTGAAGTCGTCTGCGAATTCCAGCTGAGGAGAATGTCAGATGGAGATGCAAGAATGTAGAAGCCACTCACCGTACAGCCGTGGCCGCCTCTGACGGTTTTCCAATTAGATCCTGCGAGCAGCTCATGCAATTCACGACTCAGCTGTGTCGGGATGAGTATGTCCTCCTCTCCTGCCAGTACGAGCACTTTACTCTTGTCAAGGTTGCCAAGTGCTTGTTGCTGCACATGTAACTGCTTGAGTGACTCGGTTGTGTCGAACGTACGGATTACATTCAGCTGCGCAAGATATGCCTCCTGGCTCATGCTGAGCTGTTCCATGGCTTGATCAATCTCAATTAGATCAGAGGTCCTCGTTCTGAAGAAGCTGACTGTGAAGCACCAAAGAATAACGTCTTTCATGACATCTTGAATGCTCATACGAACAGCCATGTCCGCCCAGAGGTCGAACATTCGACTGCAAAAGTTCGTCGGCTCGGCATAGGTACAGCATAAGCTCACACTGAGCATCTCATGACCATCTGCTAGAGTTGAGCCATTTGGATAGGACAAGGCATACGTCTGTGCTATCATCCCACCCATGCTCACACCTATCAGGTGGAACCTTGTGGTGCCGGTATGCTTGAGCAAGGCATGCAAATCGTCTGCTAGCATTTGGGATGTGTATGGACCTGCTGGGCTCGCAGAACGACCAATTCCTCTGTTGTCGTACCGTAGTACGCTATATCCAGCTTCTGCGAGTGCAGGGACTTGGAGATCCCAGGTGTTCAGGTCATCGGCAAGACCGTTGACGAGGACGACCGTCTGCGATGAGTCCCTCGCCGCACGTTGAAACTCATAGTTGATCGAGATCGAATTGATGTTTGCCAAAGGCATAGTATGGCTGAGCCTGAATGTACTGCTCGTGTGCTGTATGCATGGTGTCGGCAAGGAGTCGGTACATGTAGCTAGAGTTCGTCAGGTCCACTGTCTTATCAAGCAGCCACAGTCCCGCAATGGCCTTCTCTCCTTTACAACGACCACCACTAGAATCGACCGAGCTGCCTAGTTTCATCTAGTAAGCGATTCTGCTATCGTACACATTGCCAGATTGCGCGATATATGTGCTGCTGCTTGTGATCAGTGACGTCTAACGACCCCACATGAGCAGCTGCTTCAATGCCCGACAATAGTCGCGTTGTCTACCAAGTTGTGCTACTTCCAACAAGCACATCACCTGCTTGACGGTTCTGAGGAGTACATAGACTCCAACCGTGATATCCTCCCCATCATGGCGAGTTCGCAAGACCTGAGGGACCTCGAGAAAGATCCCCGACTGTTCTTGTACACGTCGCTTACCGCTGGTTCCTCACATATCATTACAGCTACCTCTCGGCTCGAGACAATCTTGAAAGCCAACAAGATCCCTTTCCAGGCGATCGACATAGCTACGGACGAGCAGCATCGCAAACTATGGCAGAGAAGAGCTGGAAAGAGGAAGCTACCGGGTCTGGTGAAGGAGGGCTTTGTTCTAGGAGTATGTACGTCTTGACAACGGTGCGTGCGAGACGCAGCTAACCAATCACTTACAGGACCTAGAAGAAGTTGAAGAATGGAACGAGTACGGCGAGCTCAAGGAGAACATCGGTCCTGTACCGTCTGCGGGCGCAGCGATAGCACCAAAGCCAGCAGCCACGAGCAGTACCACCGCCAGCGCATCGGCAATCTCGACAAAGCCTGCTATAGACACCTCGAAGATGGTTGCGCTCCCAGGAGCAGCAGAAACCAAAGCCAGGAATGCTGCTGCCGCAACGTCTATTCTCGAGCAGGCGCCGAAGCCCGAGACAATGGCAACCGCGCCAGTGGAGAAAGAGAAGAGTATTCAAACATCGATTAAGTTCAAGGGAGACATTGAGAAGCAATCTGAGCATTTGAGTGCACCACCGAGTGCGATTCCGTTGGCACCTGTATCGCCAGATCCCACAGCTAAGGTCAAGGACGAGCCACCAATTGTTGAAGGCAACGAGACTACGCTTGGCGATGTTGCAAAGGAGTCGCTGGACACACAAACGACAGCTGTGGCTCCAGTGAGTGAAGAGACCAAGGCAAATGTCGTCGATCCGATCCTTACGGCTGCTTCGAAAGGGACAAATGCCGTAAAGGAAACCATTAGCTCGAGCACTGAAGCTGCTGCAAGTAAAACGTCCGCCGAAGATGCCACTACTGGAACAACTGTTGTTGAGCAGCTACAAGCCGTTGCAAGCAAATTGGGCTCGAATGTATCAGAAGCCGTCACCGCAACGACCACTGCAGCTGATGATACAGCTAAGAGACCAACAGATACCACCGCCACTCGTCCAACTGTTGTTGAGCAGTTGCAAGACGTTGCAAGCAAGCTGATCTCAAATGTGACCGAAGCCACTACTGCATCACCAGCTGCTGCTAACAAGGCGAGCGAGAAGTCGGCAGACACCACCACTCACACAGTTGCAGAGCAGCTAAAGGACACTGCAAGCAAAGTTATAACTGCTGCTTCTGATGCTGTGCAAGGGACACCTCTTGCTAGTGTGATTCCTTCCGCGACTAGCAAGGCTACCGCAGATACTACCGAGAAGACAGTGCCTGATCCAGCAGCCACATCTGAGGCAGTAGAGACAGGCGATATCGATGAGAAGAGTGATAAGAACAAGGGTCAAGGCGACACTAGCAACGAAGTACTAAAGACGAACACAACAACAAGCACCACCAGCTCGTCACAGCATGTCAAGACCACATCTGCCGAAAGTCATGAGCGGGAAATCGCCTCAGATGCAGCGCCTTCTTCGTCAGCCAAGACCTCGACAGTCGACGAGGCCTCAAAAGGTGTAGAGAGTCTGAAGATTGCCGAAGTTGACAAAGAGAGTCCTGCTGTAGCAGATGCTACCGAGGCCACCAAGACCGTTGGAGATTGAGCCTCACCAGCCATTGCCTGCTACCATGGCATTGTCGTAACCAGCCCTTTGGGTTTGACTCGAGGTTACACGACGCAAACGGGGGCGAAGTGAGCACGATGTGAAAGATCGATTGCTGGCACGTCTGGTTATGATGAAAAGGTCGTCCATGATTGATGTTATATACAAGCTTTGGTAACCATATACAAGGCATTTCTTCGTTAGTCCTTCAGGATAACCAGTATCTCGTCATAAGGACATGCAATTCGCAGCTGGCAAAAAGGAGCAAGCAGAGAGTGTCGAGGGTAGTGCTAAGTGGGCGCAAGAAAGGTCAAGCAGAGAAATGTTGAGGATAGTGTCCAGATCAATGTCCGCGAATGACCTTGAGGACTTTCCTGAATCCTCTGGATCCATTATCGTTATGCACAGCAAAGGCGCCTTGTGAGCCAGTGAGGTCATCGCAGACAGGCAAAGTTTCCAGGGCCAATGGGTCCTGGTTGTCATAGTGGACGGTGATGCTATAGGGTTGGCTTGTAGCTTGACCTTCATAAAAGCCGTCCACCAAGTGCTTTGGTCCACCTCGGCGAGGCTTAAGCACTTCGTAGCTGCGCTGAGACTGAAGATGGCTGAAGTTTGTTACATTGTTCTGCTCGGCCTGGATGGTGGAGTGTTCCGGCTTCAAGTCGAAGCTGTGTAGAGCCGGACTTATTGGTGTCATTGGGCCATGCGAAGAGGCCGTGTCCGATATAGATGGAGAGAGTGTTCGAGGTAGCTCCCATGCATCTGAGATATTTCCTGGTGGCTTGCGATCATCGAAACCAAAGTCAAGCTTCTCGTCGTACCATGCTGGAGGTGCGTTCTTCAATTTATGATGTGCCATATCCAGCTCTTGCGTTGGTGTGATGTCCGCATCCGATGGAGACTCCTCCAGACGTACGATGATCGAGCTGAACTGGTTGGCCTCGAGATGCTCGGCGGTATCTGGCGACAGCAGCGTTGTGACTGGAGCGAGAACTGGTGGTGGAAGCGGAATAGGATGCAGTAGGAAGTTCCGTCGGGAGGCGAGACGTTCCTGCTCGGGCGTCCTGCTTTTTGGTATGGTGAGTGCTGGTGGTAGGCGGGAGGAATGCGGCGTGCGGTTCGAGGCTCGGCTCTCATGGCTGTGAGACGTTGCGAAACTAGGAGATGGCGAGTGGGAGGACAATGTTGTGCATGGCGATGATGGCATTCGTGGGACTTCTGCCGAAGCAGACCTGTTCTTGTCCCAGCAGAAGTGGTCGAGAATGGGCTTGTGACTCGAGCTCGTGTGTGGTCGGTCGAGCGGCGCAGTCTGGGAGAAGGCTGTACGTTCGTTGTCGTCGAATTGAGATCGTTTGACTTTCTCAGGGAGAGAATCGAACCATGCTGCTTCACCTTTGGCGGCTTCGGCAGTGAAGATCAGAGGAAGTGATGAGCGGCGTTGCTTCTTCGTGTCGCTCTTCTTAACGGTTTTGCGGCGTTTCACAAACTCTGTCGATGTTGTAGATCTAAGGGCGGGTGTCGATACTGCAGTCTTCTTGCTTGGCTGTCGTTGCCGCTTCTCGACTGCTGATCGTTGTGCGATCTGAAGTCGTTCCTCCGAAGAGAAGTACTTTCGCCTGGTAACGTTAGCCCGTGGTGTATTCACATCGAAGAGTGACATACTGTATGGAATGGGGCAGCTTCTGGTACTCTTCCGGCGAGATTGCCGGCACTGATTGATACATATCGTCGGCCTTGCCTTTGCCTTTGGTGAGAGTGCGTCGAGGACTCTCAGTCGTGGAAGCTCTTCGCAGAAGTTGTGAAACTGCGTTTACTGCCTCGACAGTCGGGTTGCCGGCAACATTTTGTTGTGCCGCCTTGCTGTTGCTGCTGGCTCTATCGCAGACAGCCACAGTGCCGCGACGTGCTGAAGACAACATCGCAGTCCGAAGGAGCAGCCGATAGTGCTGTTGATGGCGCCTGCACCAGAACAAAAGAGTTGTCCAGCAGCCCTAAAGAGACGAAAGTGCTGTCATCAAGAGCAGTGTTTGACGGCCAACGGTCAACTCTAGCAGGGCGGAGAGGGCGAAAGGCGTTCACACGGCGCCGCACTGGCAGAGAAACCTTGTCGATTGTGCTAAAACTGCCCTGCCGAGTCAGAGTCATGGAAATGAGGGAGGACAAACGCAATCAAAGATCGTCTGTATGGGGAGGAACGTTATGTCTTGTTATCGACGAGAAGAGCGGGTTGTTTATGAGGCGCAGGACGCAAAGGATGAAAGCAAGATCTTTCGTGCCTGCCTTGACTGTGAAGTCTTCAGACCTTGCGGAAGTTTTTCTTACCATCTTACGAATCAATGTCATCTCCTACCATCTCCTCCAATCTCGCCCGCGTCCTTGCACTCGACACGACGACGAGTCAATATCAATTAAAGTTCTGCGAAAGTTAACGCGCTCTCGTTTGGCTTGGAATGAAAGAAGACCTCGGATCCGCCGGTGCCGTGCATGTGTGAACCCAGCTCATTCAAGAGATGCGCTATAGGACACACGGCTGCCCGACGAGCAACGGCCGTCCGATCCACTCACACTGAATCGTAGCCGCTGACAGCAAGTCCACGGCCACCAACAAGCGTGGCCTTGATTGAGTATGGCTTCAGGTACGCAGAGGAGTCCATCTGCGACCATGTGTGCAGCGACCACTCTCTGCAACCGTCACTCCGTTGTACGAAAAGCTACAAGGCTGTGCGAAATTGTGAGCTGTCAATGCTCAGACCGTTTTCACAACGCTCATGCCTCTCAGCCTGACGAAGAGCTGATCTGTCTCAGGGCTATCCCGCGAACACCTCATCACGAAACCGCCGCCATCCTTGCAAGCCGCTGGCAAGCGATACCTTGCTTTCCACCGCCTCTAAAACAGATACATGACACGTCCATCGTGCCGCTTGTCGGCAGTAGTGCGTCGTGGCAGGTCGATATCGATGATGACGATCATATTACCGTCAGCACGGGATTTAGCATAAGTACGACGGATGCTGTGTCACTGAAGACCAACAAGAGGACGCGAAGATCAGGGCGGCTGGGCACAGATTGCACATGACCAGGTTTCAGTGCTATTCGTGTCGCCCTAGACACCCAAACCCCCTTCGATGAACAAGGCATTGCGCACTGACAAGCGATGGTCTACGCTTATTGTGCAACAACTGACGAATAGGAGGATTGATTGCCTGTGTCATTCGTGGCTTTTCCATTTTCGACCACTCCTAAAATCCTCTCTCGATCATATCCGATTGATCATGCTTTTACAGCAAAGCTTGCTCGGCATCGTCATACGATAGAAAGATCCACAAACGGCAACGATGACTCCTACAAGGCGAGCCAGAGCACAGATATCGCTGCTAGCCTCGCAACAATGGCCTGATCAAGATTGTTGACGGATGTATCGTGCAGAGACAAAACGCGATGTAGCGTGGCACAAGATGATACCACGTTCTTGTGCGATGTACTCACATCGTTCGAGGCGAGATGCTCCCTACGGAATACTCGACGCAAGGGGCAGAGATCTGTCAAATTAGGGCTGACACCAGGCCGTCAGGTCACAGGTCTCGATATTAACAACCGCGGATCATCCTTCGAGGACTTAAGCCATTCGGTCGGGTTTACGCACGACAATCACTCACACCGACTATCTTCTCATGACGGCCTCATACCGCGGTGTCTTCTCAGCGCGATTGTGGTGCAGCAGTCAAGTGGAACAACCTGCAAACGAGTAAAGTCATGAACCATGGTCTGGACTCTTGGAATATTGGCAGCCATATGGTGACAGCCATGTCGTACAAGAAATGATCGAAGATCCTGGATCGTTCGCCAGAGCTTGCACAACCAGTATACGTCAGCATTCATCAGTCTCCAAGCGTTGACCTGTGTCCTATCTTGGCAATAAGCAGACACGGATGCTCGGACGGAGGGGGCTTGATATCACGAGCTGTCAAGTCTTCTAGCGTGGAACCACATGGCACCACAAGGTTCATCCTTGCCTGTCACCCACTCCTAGCCGACGTCTGCAAGGGATGACAGCAGTTCTCGATATGCTTTCGCAGATCGTGAGTGTCGCCTTTGTGTGACTACCTGTCCATCCATGAATTTGGAACCACTCCACTCGGACATTATCAGACTGACTCGAGAAGCCTTGCAGTTGATCGGTTTGACCAATATGTCGAAAGCCGACACCATAAGACCTCACTAGCATCTATTTCAGGCGTCAAGCACGACCTCCTCATTCTGGGATGCTAGTCTCGACGAGAAGGATTACCAATATTTTCACTACTTACACAAAAGAACTAGGACTACAGGCTGCTCTGAAAGCGCTGAACGTCAGCAATCAGTCGTAAAAGCAAGTCTCCGGCTTATGAACACAAATCTTGCCGCTCGAGTCTGACTTGAGCACCAGCTTTGGCTCTGTCGCACTCGCCTTATGAGACTTGCCGTCGATCTTCTTATCGGCCTTCATGACCTCGACAAGCTTGCCAGCTACATAACCTGGCATTGCCTTCCATTGTACCTTCTGATCTTTCTTGGGAAGGCGATCAGCACTGCCCTTCTTGGCTGGTTCTTCGGCATCCATATGCTTTGAGCCGATAGTCTTCTTGTCGGCTTTGGACCCATCCTCAGCATTGTTGTCGTCTCTGGAGTCATCCTCAGCCTGGTCATCATCATCTGCTTCGTCATCGTCAACGGCCTCGTCGTCTTTGGAGCTGCTCTTCTTGTCGTTAGCTTTGCCAGCGTTCGATTTCTGCTTCTTCGCTGGCGAGCTGTTCTCCTTTCCGCGACTGCGCTTCTGTCCAGCTTTAACATCTTGGTCCTTCTGTTCATCTTGCTCTCCAGATGGTTCAGCGTTCTCGTCGTTCTCGTCGTTCTCGTCATCTTCCTCTCCATCCGGCTGATACTCTCCATCGGCGTCGTCCTCGTCCTGTGGAGAGTCATGCTGCTCACCATTGTTCTCATTGTCTTCGCTGGCCTTCTTACGGCTATCCTTGGCTTTCTCAGTATTCTCAACATGCTGCTTGCCCTTCTTGCTCTCAGCCTGCTTCTTCTCGTCTGTCTTCTTCTTTTCCTCTTCGCTCATATTTTCCCAGGCCTTCTTCGGCAAGTAGCGCTTCTCAGAGCCATCATCCTGCTTGGCCTTACCATCTCCCTCCTTAGTCTGCCAATCTTCCTTACCCCAGTTGTCGAGATTCTTTTGGGATTCATCCTTCTCAGACTTGTCCGTGTTATAATCTCCGCCACGCTTCTTGTACCTTAGCAAGGTTAGCAGCGTTCCTCAACACAACCACAAAGACATACTCCGAAGCCATCATCTGCGCTTTCCGGGCAGACCATTGTCCTGGAGCACCACCTTTGTCTGAGTTGTGTATCTCTTCCTTGACTTCGTCCCGAAGCTTAGGATCGGTATACTTTTCCTTAGGAGGCATGTCTGGCAGTATATGAAAGCAGAGTCAATGAACTCAAATGAAGATGAGACAATGATAGAGGAACGCGTCGCGACAGACCTTTATGCAAGCACTTTAGGTACCCTTTCGTCTCTACACGTCATGATGCCCTCCGATTGATCAAGTAAGTGGCTGGGAAGCTTCCTACGTCGATCGTGCCGTACGGACCTCGAGTACGAAAGATCATCCGTGTCCCAGACCAGCATCATCATGAACTGACGAGTCGGCAGCGTGCAATCGCTGATTGACGTTGAAAGTGACATCACTATCCAATGGTTGGAGCTCCGGTTGACATCTCGAGATCGCAGCTATGAGAGATCCGCTCAGATCGCACTAGCCAGGAGAAGTTGAAGCGCCGAATTTAAGAGCCTCCTGCATCATGCACTCAGCATCGTCCCTTGCATGGAATGATCCCACTCGCGTGGTGCTTTGTCCTCAGGCCAGACTTATCGCACAGTCTACATGCCTCAGGACACTATGCTCAGTCGATACTTGCGCACTTGAGACACAAGAAGGCTGTCAGCCATCTGTCGTGCTGACTTCGACGAGCGACCGGAAGGTATCGTATATGTGACGCGACAATTGTACGACAGTGCGTCAGCTGTGATGTGGTGTCTCAGCAGATAATGACTATGCTGGCCGCAAACGGCTTCATGGGTGTCACAAGCAGAAGCAAGCCGGCAGAGAACACGATGAGTATTTCAAGAGCCCACAAACAGAAACCTGGAGGATACCCAAGTTGTCTCTCCTCTATCGATGGCCACTGATTGCTCAGAGCTCTTCATTGGGCTCGCAGTGATGGTGAACGATTGGAAGTGCCTCACTGAACCACAGACCACCGAACACAACGCAACCACTACAGCAGCAGCCTGCTCACAGAGCTCATCCAACGCCAACACCCACGAGAACGCCAGCAGCTGGCAAGCGTATCTGGAAGACGCGGTCGAGGACTTCTGGTCACACATAACCACAACAATGAAGAGGAAGTTGCGCAAGGCGTGTGTCGAGGTGCTGAAACGGACGGAAGAACAAGAGGTGGCCAGTGATGCTGGTGGACAGCAGGATGAAGCACACCTGCTCGATTGAGTATATCCAGGCAAGGCACCCTACCTGGTGACATTGCGAATCGCGCTCTCCATCAGGATCTTGTCGTACCATTGATGCAGCCACTGTATATGCCACGGCATTGGAGGGTCGACGGACTTGTAGCCACTCAAGCTGTTGAAGAAGACGCTTTTCAGCCCAAACTCTGCAACATGCTTCTTCCTGTCAATGCTGACGGTCATCTCAAACAATCCATCACTGTCTCGAGTATCCTTGACTCTTGGGCTGTCACCACATCTCACAATGATGCTTTCTGAGCTCTTCGACACTACCTCAAAGTGGTCTGTGATCTGTGTACCGATATTGTATGTGCTTTGTTGCAGCTCTTTGCGCTCCCAGAGCTGAGAGGCGGTCTCTGGACCTCGATACTTCTTCTCGAGGTATCGCCGCTGGTAGGCATAGCCAACACCGCTCCAAACACCAGCGCAGAATGCCTCGACGAGCTTGCCCTCTTTCTCGAGCAGCTCAGGCTTGATATCGCGAAGAGGAACCTTGCGCAGGCAGACGTCATGTGTGGCTGGCGAGTTGTTGGGATTCAGTCGCGCATACTGGGTATGGTTGTAGATGTAATCATTGCTGTCGACTGGACGAATCTTGCATTGGTAGGTCAGACCAACAAGTGCCACGACACCTGCTAAGCTGCCATAGCCAGCGAGTCCGACTGCCCTTCGGAGGACGCCCATGCTGGTGAGTGGTGCTGGTGTGATGCGAAGAGGAAGGAGTAGCTTGCGCCATGCTTATAGAAGCTTCCGAAGGGGACACCGGCTGCAAATGCCGATCATTACCCATGCCCGTTGCCGAAGACTGTCAGTCATTACAATCATAGAGCAGCCTGCCTTCCTCAAAGGGTGCGCTGATTCGACCGAGTACATCAGCGATGACCTGTTGTGCCATCTCGTATCGTACTGGGTGAAGTGGTAGATGTACAGATGGCTCGTGAACTACCGAGCGAGGGAAACATTTCACGCTTGGGTGAAAATCACTCCTCTCAGCGTCATGCATGGCAACGATGCTACTGTCTTCCTTTTGTCCTCTTCCCTAGCATCTCGCTCTTACTCTGACAAGCTCTCCAAGGTACCCGATGTCCAACGCACACTGGCTCGATCTCTATAGTAGCAACTGCTACGATTGGCGATCCGCAAGACGGAGTGGACGAACATCCTTCTACCGACCATTGGGTCTGGTAGAGTTCTGCTTCGATGCAGACGGCCGCTACTATGAAGGCAGAGCAGACATCAATATGCGACTTGACCTAACGCTCGAGTCGACCCTTACCAGACTCGAACGCCAACAGCACTTCACTCTGGCATGGACATGTCTGCGAGCAAGACATATCATAGCACAAGCCAAAGCTCCAGCATGGCAAGATTGGATGGAAAAGCCTCCTCAGATCACCCATGAGCACTGCTTCCTCATAGATGTGCCTCGTGACGCTGCAGACGCAGTGCAAGAAGCAGAGAAGCACATTACTTTCCTCGAGACTCACCATCAAGAGGTGGACGTCGAACAGTTCTACGTACAAGCACAGAACTGTGCACGGCTCCTAGATCCTGATCAGAGCCTTTCGCGGTTGCTCGTCCTTCCACCGCGAGGTGGTTCAGACGGTACAGAAAGCTTGACGTGCATATTCATCGCTGCGCATCAGATTGGCGACGGACTCTCCGTGGGCCGCTGGGCATCCGATTTCACGAGACTACTTAATATGACAGAGGAGGCACTCCAAGTTGAGCTCAGGGAAGCCATACATCCCGACGCTGTCAAAAGGATATTACCAAAAGCACAAGAATCCCTATACCCACAAGTTGCAGGCTCACGAGCTCGACAGAGATGGTTCTGGCTCTTGACACGTATACTACGACATGTTCGAAAACCGCTACCTGCTGGATTTGCCAATCCTCTTCTCAGGACGACCCAACATAGTGTAACAGTGTCACCTTTGTGGACGGACTTCCTGAACTACGATAGACGTCCACCAACGTCCGCTGCGCCTGTCGGAGCCACCATGAGTGCCACAGCAACGGCTCGCATGACCAAAATCTGTCGGTCTGCCAATGTAAGTGTTGGCGCCGGCTGTTTCGCGCTGGCTGCAGTCCTGATGATGGAGTTCTACGAGCGTCAACAACCTGATGTGCCGCTGGAAGAGCGGAAGCCATTCATTACAGGCTTTCCATTGAACCCACGACCATTTCTGACCGGCAATCCTTCAATCGACAGCCTGATGCTGGCCTTCAGCGATGGTATCCTCCTTCCATTCCTGCCTTCTTCACTTGACCTTGCAGGCAGACTGAGACTCCTGGCGAAAGCTGCTCAACGCCAGCTTGCAGTGTATCAGAAGCGGTCAACCGTACGGACAGACAAGGACGGCTTACAGTATATGTCGAGTCGAGGCGCTGGACGTATGCTTGCCATACAGTATCTGAGCAGCTTCGAGCGCTGCGAGCTACTGCTACCGATCGAGAAGCGCAAGGGCTCGAACCCGCAGGGAGCGTATCAGATGCGGCCGAACATGACTCGACAGACTTGTGGTGTGAGCTCTACCGGCCGAAGAGCACCACTCAACGAAGCTGTGGTATCTGGCAACGCCGAGTTCTTGGCACGAGCTGAAGACATGGCGCCCAGTGTCAGACCACGAGAAGGCGAATTCCTAGTTGGCATCGCGGGAACGGACGCTGGCATCACTTGCTTCATAAGTGTTGACGACACTTCGATGGATCCAGAATTGGTTCAGGCATGGCTTTATCGCTTCAGGACTATTCTCGAAGAAGATAACGAAGCTCGTCACGCCGCGAAATTATGAAGTGCCAGAGTTGCAAGAACGAGTGTGTTCCAACGGATAACCACAATGTGCAGGTACATTCATATCAGCTCTATTGTACATGTGCTTGGTCCTCTCGCCTGCCCACATCACCCTATTTGGCGAAATGAAGATCATAACCCAGCCACTTCCTTCGCTGGACCTCTTCGACACTCAGCCCTGGGTTGCCATAGGTCAACGGAGCGAAGAACAAGAAACCCCGGGCCAGAGCGGCAACGACTACGCCAGTCGCAACCCAAGCGCCAAGCAGGCTCTGTCCCGCAATACGCTCGCGAATAGGCCGGCTTCGTTGTGCCTTGGTGGTGGTCTTGGTGTTGCCATCTTTGATGTTGAAGTTTGTAAGCTCAGATGGCTCAATATTGAAGACGAACTCGATGACTGCACCAGCCACGAGTGCTGATGCGAGATGTGCTGGAAGATAATGGTGCAAGAACAGCTGACGACCCATGATGAAAAATGGGATGTAGTGAGCTGCCCACAGGAGGAAGAAGAAGCCTGTGCTGTTGTACAGTCGGGAGCGAGTTCCTGAAGATGTATTAGTCATGTTGATCGCTACACAGTGGTATAACTTACGCAGATCAAGAGCATCAATGCCACGTCTCAATGAAACCTGATCGGCCAAGAGAACACCAGCAAACACTGCAAGGATAGAGGAGGCAAACCACCAGCCTATCGGGTTGCCCAAGAAGTAGATCTGCTGCTTGGTGTCATTCTGCGTCCAGAAGGAGACACCTCTAAGCAGGAATGGCCATTGAATTGGGAACGAGCTGTAAGGATGCGATGAAGTGAGCGCATTATTGTGGAAGAACATGGCGCGTTGTAGCTCAAAGTACTTCTTCAGGAACGGCATCTTCTTGACGACTTTGTTCTCCTTGATCAGGCGAGGAGAGTCTGCCGGAATACCAGCGATGTCCTCAACATACCAAATATTGCTGCTCTGCTGAATGTTCTTGTTACCGTTGATTTCGGCCTGCTTGTATGCCCAGTCTGGCAGAGGAGTCTGGTGTGTCCACATAGCGCACTTCGTTGGCCAGTGGACGAGCTTGAATTGACCAGACATAGACTTGAAGTCCTGGCCAGCTCTTCCACCTTCAATTCGGATTTCGAAGAGAGTGTCGTTGAACCGGTCACCATTTGCATCGTCCGCCGGAACAGTGGTGAACTCCTGGTTGGTAGGCATAAGTGACGATGCGACATCATGAGTCAACAACCATGTGTCTGTCACAAGATGTCGGAGTCGGACGACATCACCATTGTGGACACGGTGACCAAGACCTTCCATCGCCTGCGACGGAACGATCTGCCACATGTTGTTGGTGTCATTGTGTGGATAACCGGTGACCTGTTGTCCCTGAGATGAGATGCGGCCATCTTCGTAGCGCAGAGGATATCGATCGACGTGAGAATGCAGGTAGACCTTCGATTCCTTGTGTCTGATAGAAATTGAGTCGAAGTAGTCGATTGGGACAGCCTGCTGTGTCATGAGGTTGTCGCTCAAGGTCTCCTGGAACTCTGGTGTCATGAACTCATCTCCAGGTCCAGAGCGTGACAGGATGGCGAAGTGTACCTGGAACCAGAACAGATACATCAAGAATGGCACAACAATCAGACCGATGACACGAGCGGTGAAGTGCTTGGCGAAGTCTGGCAGTGAAAGTGCGCCTTGCTTGCGGTTGACGTCGAGAAGATCCCACAGATCGATCACGACTGGCACGCCAATGGAGAAGAAAGTGAAAGCTCCAACGTACTTCGTGCTGATGACGCAGCTCATGCTAATGCCGGTCAAGAGCAACCACTTCCACCACTTTCTGCTGAAGGCCACATGTCGTAGCTTGTAGAATCGAATGTAGCAGAGGACGCTCAGCGCCATGAAGATGACCAGCGTGGCGTCGAGGAGAATCAGGCGAGTCTGGCCGACGTGAGCGTTGTCGAGGAGCACGATCGCTGATGCGGCAATGGCTGCTGGAAGACTGTATCCTGATTCCCACATGATAAGGAAGACAATGCTCACCGTGAGCGAGCCGAGAAGTGCTGGGAGAGAGCGGTATGCCACATATGGGACCTTGTTGGTGATGTAGGAGTCTCCAATGTTCTCGAACAAGAAGGCTCCATCGTAGCCAACCAGCCATCCTGCAAAGGCGAACAACAGCTTGCCAAAAGGTGGGTGGACATCGAAGAAGTACGTGCGTTGGAGATAGTAGCTTGCGAATTTGCCGAAATGCACCTCATCGAAGACGACCTCGTTGGGGTGTGTGATGCCATAGAAGCGTGTGACGAACGCCAGGATGGTGATCACAGCCAATGCCACCTTGTAGTCCCACTCACTTGTGACCGCCTCTTTCGTGGCTGCTCTGAATTGTTCCACCTTTTCATTGAGTGCAGCGTTGCCACTGATCGGCGTGCTTGCCGAGCCGTTGGTGTCTTGTGTGATCTTGACTTGCTTGCCTGTCCTCTGACGAGGAGCTGGTGGAGAAGACATGCTCGAGGTAGCCGTGCTCGAGGCTGAGACGAACGAAGAGAAGAACGAAAAGGAGGGACGAAAATCAAAGTGTGGCAGCCAGACGCTATGGATGTTGACAAGTTGTCTTTGTAATGGCTCGAATGAACAGTTAAGTAGACATCCCTCGCTGGAGAAGCATCAACTGTCGGGATTGTGCCAGCTGTAAATATGAAAGTTGCCCAGGGACGAAGCTCGGGCCCCTTTGATGTCGTCGTGCGCTATAGCCAATCAAGGACGACTTGACGCGTCCTCACGTGAGCTCGGGGTAGTCTACTGCACCATCATGGTTCTTCATTCCATAGCATATAGCGTGTGTCTTCTGCCCATCGTTACTGCATTGCAGGTGTTAGAGCAGCTCAGCGTCGATTATCTACAGCCTCACGAAGCGCTCTGATCACTTGAGAAGGATCTTGTGCGCCGAAGACAGCACTGCCGGCAACGATGACATTCGCACCAGCTTCAGCTGCTGTGTCGATCGTCTTCTCTGACAATCCGCCATCCACTTCGATATTGAGGTCGGGATACCGTTTGCGAAGAGCTTCGACCTTGGGCATCATATCAGGCATGAACTTCTGACCACCAAATCCTGGTTCCACAGTCATGATCAATGCCATCTATGCTCAGGTCAGTGTATGGCTAGAAGTACAGCTTCTCAACGTACATCCGGAACCTCATCCTTCTTCGAGTTGTCGAGGAAGTCGTATAAAACGCTTACGTCGGTCTTAGGCTTAATGGCAATGCCGGCTCGCATGCCTTGGTCATGAATGAACTTGATCAGCTCCTTAGGATCTGTCTTCTTATCACTGTTGCCCTCGGGTGTGTCAGCAGCGGTCGAGTTGATTGCCGCCTCATAGTGAAAGCAGTATAAATCACATCCGGCCTTCTGAAAGTCTTTAACCCATCGCTTCGGCTGTGGAAATCAGCCAAAGGTCGAGCCATAGCAGGTAAGGCTGCTTACCTCAGAAATCATCATATGACAGTCGAATGTACCTTTACCCAGTGCTTCCTTCGGTCTGTCGACATGGCTTCGGATCTTTGTGACTACAGGCGCGCCAAAGGTCATATTCGGGACGAAATGTCCATCCATGATATCGACATGCAGCCAATCTGCACCTTGCTCGATCGTGTCCGAACATGCTTTGCCCAATGCTCCAAAGTCAGCACTCAATATAGATGGCGCAATGATCGCTTGCGGCGCCATCTTGCACGAGCTTTCAATAGTAGTGTGCAAGAAGCAGCGTCCTTCTCAGCAACTGGCTGTACGTGAGATATGATAGCCAGCAAGAAGATTGAGTCTCAAGAGCACCACGTCATTGGCTGGTCCCACATCGGCACTGTAACCAGCTCATCCCACGCAATGGAGTTGTGATCGGGCGGTGTAGTGGCAGTATCCTCAAAGTCATTGAGGCACATCGACATTGGTGTCTTATCGGTTCATGATTAGCTCGACCTGAAGCGCACATATTTCCAGCACTACCAGACAGACTACCGCAAAGGGCATTTCAGCGGAAGGGAGGAAAAGGATGTACGGACACAGCTGGCTGGTCAACTCCATGAAGAGATGGGTTGACAAGCCGGGTCCAGCAGACATCATGTGAGTTACTACTCACTTCAAGTGTGTCGCGGCGGCGCATGTACAGCTTCGAATGGGAGCCACTGATGGTCTGTCAATGTCCCTCATCGTGGAGCTGTGGTTTGCAGGATCCTTCGCACCCTCGCCAGCGTCCTGTTCGTCGAGTCCTCGTGGTTTCTTGCCGCTCTCAAAGCACACAAGCTAACATCATGCAGCGGTGCAACCCTCATATCCCAATGGTCCATCTCGCCGCTCGCACTCTCAATCATTTTACCGGCAACTGTGCTCTCGGCATGCTCTTGCCAAGACAGTGCAGTGCGCAGTCTCGTAAGCATCTGTTCGCAAAAGTCCAGTATCATTGAGATCTGGAAAGTGGGAGAGGAGCCCAGTGCTGATTCGGTGCTGAGGCGAGGCAAGTGCACGTCAATAGATGGTCTAGATGACTTGCGGTCGTTGAGCCAGCTTTCAACTTGGTAGACGATCTTTTCAATAATCTCGAGAACGCCGATTCGACAGGAGAGGACAAGTAGTTGTAGACTTGCATCTGGTAGGTCTTGTGGTGGCGATTGCGTGCCATCGACTACCGTGCTGCTGACATATTGATTTGACATGCTGAGCTGGCTGAGAAGCTGCTCCATGGTGGAGAAGATATGGTCGACTGGGAAGACGTTGTTGCCATCGTTGCTCAGCTTCACTCCACGTCTCGAAATGGGAATGTTCTTGCTGTGCTGGCTCAGTGTGCCACTCAGTGTAGTTAATGAGGTGAGCCAGGCTGTCATTGGCAAGCGTTGTGAATCATTATCCTGCGGTAGGCTATTCTCCTGGTGGGTAGGATCTTCCGAAGTCGTCAGAGCTTGCCATATCTCAGCGGAAACGTCCATGGTCGGGGCATTTGGTGTAATTAGACCATGTATTTCTGGCGTTGTTGTGCTTGCTGCAGTATGGTGCATGAACGGATCGACGAAGGGCGTCTGCACGCTCACAAACTGCTCACAATCATCAAGCGTGTCGGTGTTGAAGATCTCAAGATGGGAGAATGCATCAGTCTGCACGAATGGCCTGGATCCGATTATGCCAGCGCCAGCTCTCGTGAATCCATAGGCCGAAGCGGTAGAGCGAGCAGACTCCGGGCTCCGTTGTCGTCGTTTTGATCTGTCGGCAGTGTCGCGAGGCGTAGCACTGCCATTGTCGTTGGCGTTTGCTGTTGCTGTCGTTATCGAGCCAGATGGCGCCGGCGATTGTACTTGTGTCGAATTATGTCGTTTCCGGCCCGCATAGGGCGTGCTAGTGCACGCTACTCTGACTCGCACACATCGTTCGCATGAGGCCGCGTTGGTGGTCGACCGTTTGCAACTTAGTTTCTGGATGTGACATCGATCACACGCCGTCCGGTTCTTCGGCAGGCTCTGCATGGTCGTCATGGAAAGGCTCAGCGTTTCGATAGGTCGCCATTCATGTCAGTAGTCACCTTGGGTACGCTGGAGCTGAGGTAGCGATGCTGGCATCTTGTACAGCATAGGCAATGAGCTGTGCCGTGCTCATCTCAGGTAGAGATGTGGGATGGTGGATGTGCTTGGATCAGAAGGGCTCGCGCTCAAATCGACCTCGTCGCCGCATTGTTGCGGCACGTTCGAGGTAAGGCCGGTAGGTCGAAGGGGCTGTGTGCAGGCACCAATGAACTGCATCGACAGAGCTGCGGCGAATCCATTTCCCAACGGATGAAACAAGCACGGCAAGCTCTTTCGACACAACGACTTTGCAGCAATAGCGGTCATTGTCGACTTGACAGCAGATGCGTGAACGCCTACGATCGAGGGGCCATTGCAGGGTCGATGCTGCTCGTTTCAAGCAGTGGTGCTGCCAGCACACTTTGTCATTCGACCTGTTCCTGCTGAACGAAGGAGCACTGGCTCGACTCGCGCGCCGCTCAACAAGCGGCACGAGGCGCTCTCGTGCGAGAGATAGAAGCAATCCGCTCAACTGACACGTCTACACTCTTGACACAGTTTTGGTGACGATCTACAGTCACTGTGAGCAAATCTCGGCACGTCTCTAGTCCTACGCCTTCACACAAGGCACCAAGCTGTGCGCTATCAGTTCAACCATGGCCGTGCCACTCCCAGTAGATATGAGCATCAAGAATCTCTCTGGACGCTGGGTCTTGGACAAGCATGCCTCGACCGACATCGCAAAGACATTGGTATGGCAACGCGATCACGGAGGACAGACGCCCTAAGCTGATTGACAACAGGAAGTTCAGGGCATTCCATGGCTGATTAGGAAAGTCATCACTACCGCAACAGTGACGCTGGATCTGTCTCACCTTGACCATGATCTGGTGCAGAAATCAAGCACCAATGTCTCGCCGACATCAACCACCGAGATACGTCGGACAGAATGGTCAGATGTACAGAACAAGATGCCAATCTTTGGCCATGTACTTGGTCGAAGCAGATTCAGAGACTTCCACGACGCCAATGACGTTGTCATCGAAGCGCACGAGTTCGTCAGTGATAGCACTGACGCACAAGTCAGTAGCGAAGAAGCTAGAGACGATCTGATATGGCTGGCTACAGGCTGGCTGCCTGACGGTATCAGCGATACCGTCACCGTGCTCGAGACGCAGGCAAAGTCCTTGGACAGTAGCTGGTACTCACACCAGATCTGGGGCTTCCAGACCATCGACGGACACCGACGACATGTGAGGAAGTTCTTGACATGGAAGGGTGCCAAGAAGGCCAGAGCAACCTATGTCTATGATTACCTTGGCAAAGCTTAGGCTGCAATTAATGGATGTAAGCAGTACTGTTATGAGTATCGTACGTGGGAACCCAAGAGCTGTATGCATTGTAGCACAGGGCTAGGCGATGGCGATCTTGCTCACATTGATGATGACCGGTGTTTGACATCTCGGAAGTCCGCCTCGTGTAAGGATATCCCCGACTATTTAGCCGTTGCCCTGCTAGCAGTGACACTCTCCTCTGCAATGCACCGCACGCATGTTACTCCAACTGTCCATAATAGAGTTGCATTCGCTCACGTGGCTTCGAAGCACTCTCGACACGACCCACACAATTCGATCCATGGTAAATCGTCTTGAGTCGTCAGCTGGGCACCTCAGCTTTCTCACCGATCGGCTGGCATAGCAATTTTGCGATTGTATCAAAGCTTGCTCTTGTTACGTCTATCGTCCTATCATGACACATCCCGTACACCCTCTTCACCTTGGGCAGCAGTCTTTCCCCAAGGCAAGCTGGTCATCAGTCTTGGCATTCTCGGCTTGACTCTACTCGAGGCAAGACCAAGCAAGTAGGTGCCCACCAGCTCATGTAGTCCTTGTCCACGAGCACCCTTGACCCAGCTTGCCATGTTCAGCACCGCAAACTCATACCTCGTCTGCTTTTCGAGGAAGTCCTTGATTGTGGCGATCTCAACAACAATCTCGCCGGACAGATGAATGTAGTCTGTCCTCGGCGCCGAACCCTTTGACAGCAGCGCATCAATGAGATAGCGAGCGCAGTTGTGCACCAGAATCGCATCAAAGTATCCTCTCCAGCCATCGAGATGCGGTATGGCTTTCATCTTCCTCGAAAATTTCACGACATTGTGAGTGATGTCCAACGTCGGCGCTCCTGGGCCAGTGATTGTCGAAGGTCGATAGATGGTGATTGGCAGACCAGAGCTCTTGTTGAGGTTTTCGAGATAGCATTCGCTGACCCACTTGCCTGTCACATATCCATCGATGTCCTTGTGCGGTGCATTGGCATGCAGCGATCCCTCCAAAACGGGGCTCTTGTCGCTGAGGAGGGCCACGCCTGTCGTGGAAACGTAGTGAAAGCTCTGCAGTCCATACTTGACAGCCATCTCCGCGAGATACTTGGTCGAGCCAACGTTTGGCTGCCGGAGGGCAAAGTATGGCTTCATGAAGCTGACATCTGCGCCGTTGTGGATAATCACATCGGCATCCGCGAACAGAAGACGCTCTTCCTCCTCCATGAGACCCAGGCGAGGTGCTGTCAAATCGCCTGGATGCAGGAAGACTTTGCGGTTTGAGAGTGCTTGCAGGCTTTGAGCAATGGTAGATGTTATGTTTCGCACCGCTAGACAGTGAATAGCCTGGATGTCGGAGCGAGCGACAAGATCTGCGACTGTGTGTCGACCAAGGAAGCCTGTGGCACCAGTGAGGACAACGATCAATCCCTGGCCGAAAGGACGGGATCGTGGCTTGTGCCTCATGTTGGCCAACGGTTGATCGACACTCGTCTCTGCTGACCAATCGACCGTAGGCAGAGTATGAATGAGCTCCCCTGCTGACTTCTTCTCTTCCATGCTAGCAGCCATAGCAGCGAGATTGCGAGCATTGAACAGCACCGCCAGCGATGGCTTGCTGCCGAACTTCTTCATGATCTCGGTCTGCAAGACAAGCAAGAGAAGCGAATTGCCTCCAGCAGCGAAGAAGTTGCTTTCAGGACCCAACTCAATGCCTGTGTTGCCAAGCACTGTCTCCCAGATCGCTGTCATGGTCTCCTCAGCGTCTGTTACTCGTCCAGAATATCCAGCGTTGCTAGTGACTAGCCGCCTAGGGATTGGTAGCTTCGCCAGAGCTCGGCGGTCGAGCTTCCCACTGAGGCCCACGGGAATCTCTGAGATTACGGAAGCTATCGCTGGCCTCATATACTGCGGAACATGTAGATTTGCCAGCAGCGTGGCGAGGTAGTCGTCGACATCACCGTCAAGAATCCTACCTGGTGCGAAGACAATATAGGCAACAAGGAACTGCGAGTTGCCTTCGCCCCGGCTGCCTACTGCTGCACTGCCGATCACACCCTTGCTCTCAGCAATGATAGCATCGGCGATATCGTCAAGCTCCACACGGATGCCTCGAAGCTTGATCTGAGAGTCGCCATCGATACGACCCAGGTGTATTATCGAACCGTCTGGTAGCATCCGACCCATATCTCCAGTGAGGTATAGCTTGGCATGCCGCTCTTCCCTGATGATCTCGTTGGTGATGAATCGTCCTGGTGTAACGGAGTCATCGACGTAACCAGCCTTCACTGATTGACCAGTAATTGCGATTTGACCTGACCAGCCAACAGGCACAGGCTTGATAGAATCGTCAACCACCACAACATGGTAGCCGTGGAATGCCCGACCGATGGGCACACGCTTCTCAGCATCTGCGATCTGCTGATCATGGTACTCGACACGACCAGTGCTGCATGCGACGTTAGTTTCAGTGGGTCCTGTGATCTTGTCAGCATACGCTCCTGAACATTTCTCGCATGTCTCACCATAAATATTGTACAGCTCAAGATCTGGCAACTCCAGTGCTCTGCAAGCACTCTTGATTGTCAGCGGAAATGCCTCTCCACCACACAGCGCAATCCTCCATGAACGACAAGATTTCAGTTGTTCGCTGCACTGCGAGAGCAAGACGGATAGCTCCGATGGCGTCTGAAATGTCAGACTGACCTCGTGCTCTAACATGGCGTCCGCGATTTCATGTGTCTCGCCCCTGTTTGTCGAGACGACCACTTTGCCGCCATTGCATAGGGCGTAAAAGATCTGTGCGAGACTAGCGTCGTAGCCACAGGAGCTCTGTTGTAGAACTGATTCCCGTCCAAGCTGGAGTGTGGTCGAAGCACCAGCGACGTGCGTCAAGAGTGTGCTGTTGGTGAAGTTAATGCCCTTGGGCACACCAGTAGTACCGCTAGTGAACATGACGATGCATGTGGCGGATGAATCTGAGCGGTCCTGGACCTTGCTACCTCTGCTCTTGTCAAGGTTATGAATGTTGAGGATGTCACAGCCCTGCTTGAGTGTGGCTGCTCTTGAGCTCTGATCGTGAGTATGCAGGATGAGTTTCATTTCTGCTACCTCCATGACCTTGGTCAGCCGTTCATCGGTGTTGCGTGTGTCCATTGGGATGTAACGGAGACCAAGTCTTATCAGTGCTATCAAAGAACACGTCGCTTCGATGCTCTGATCGCAGAGGACGCCGACACTATCTCCCGTGTGCAGCTTGTCGAGCTGTGGCTAACTGGCAACAAGATTGACCAGATCGTCCATTTGCTGGTAGGTGAGCTGCCTTGTACCGTGCGCGATGGCAAGCTCGTGCGGATACCGCTTGACTATTTTGCTAAACTGTGTAGATAGCGTAGGAGCATAGTCGGCGGCCGCGGCACCTCCATATCCGAGTTGGAGAGCCTGCTCAATGGCAGCCGGATCATGCAAGTTACATTGGCCCAATTGTAGCTCAGTATCGCCCGAGAATTGCTCCAGCAGGTTGTTGTACGTGCTCAGGAAGGTGTCAGCGCCAGTGGCATCGTATAGAAACTTCTGCATGGACAGAGACAATCCTGCTCGACCTTCACCCTCATCGATGCTCAAAATGAAGTCGAACGGATGCCTGGCATCCTCGTAAGCCAGATACTCCAGAGCAACATCGCCGAGAGACTGATGTCCAAGAGCGCCAAGACGATAGTTGACAAGAGCCTGGAACAATGGCGGGTGGGTCGGATCCGTCTCGGCTGCAACATCTTGCAGAATGGTGTCAAGAGGAATGCCAGAGTTACTGAGAGCGTCGTAGACAGTGTCTCTTGTGTTGTCAAGTCGAACTTGAAAGCTCTCGTTTGTGCTTAGCTTGAAACGGAGTGGCAGAGAGTCCAGGAAAAAGCCTAGTGTGCCAACGAAGTCTGGATCTGTGCGATTGGCATCAGTGATGCCAATACACATATCGTCAACATTGAGTGCTCGATGTAGCAAAACCTGTAGCGTTGCCAGGTAGAAGTGGAAGGTAGTACACTTCTGCTGAGTGGCTTTCAGCTTGATCCTTGCCACAAGATCCTGATTGAGCTCAATGAAGCCTTCCTGAACATCATATCGAGACAAGCTCTGACGAGCTGCTACCTTGGCAAATCGCAGCAGTGGCATTGTTGGTGGCAAGTCTTTAAACTGGCTCTTCCAGTATGCTCGCTTTTCTTGAGATGGCTTCTGTCGTAGCGTGCTCTGCTGTTTCGAAGCAAAGTCGATGAATTGGTTCTGCACAGGTGCACTGCTGCCTGTTCCGGTGTAGTATCTTTCCATTTCCTGCAAGAACATCTGCCAAGAGACAGCATCGATCATGACGTGGTGGTAACCGAAGACAATACTGGACAGCTGAGGACTATGGACGAGCAGGGTGGCAACAAAAACATCGCCCTTTTCAAGGTCGTAGGGATATGTCCCGATGCGTTGTTGTGCAGCTTCAACGTCGCTGGTCTTGTTTGCTTCTTCGATAACTTCCAGCCGAAATCGCGAGGCTGACGAGACTGCTTGCATAGCTTCACCAGTTGCAGCGTCTGTGAAGTAGACTGTACGGAAGGGCTCATGACGCCTTATAACGAGACTCAGTGCTTGCTCCAGGCGATGACGGTCCAGTGCTCCGATAAATCTGTAGGATGTCGTGCAATTGTACACGGTCTTGTCCTCAAGAAGAAGCCATGGTAGCCAAATCCTGATCTGACCGAGTGTCATAGGACCAATCTTCTGGAAGCAGAACTCAGCATCTTCCTCGTCAAAGTCGTCAACGTCAGGCACAGAGGTGGCAGAGTAGACTCGTCGTCATCATTTGACGAACATGAGTTCGAGCTGTCTCCGGAAGAAGCTGTGGTCTGCTGAGCTGTGGACTTGTCAGCGAAAAGTGTTACTGCAACCTCTGTCGCCAGATCTGTGATTGAAGCACCGCTCAACACCTTGAGCACTGGCATGTCTTTCTCAATGTCTCGTAAGAACCAAGTTCTGATATTGACGGCAGCCAATGAGTCAACCCCAAGATCGATGATCGGCAGGTCCGGCTTGATGTCTCCAGGCTGGATTTGCAACAATGCTCCGAGGTATGAGGTCAGGCCTGCTTTTACCACCTCGACGATCTCCTCTTCAGTACTACAATTAATGACCTGCTCTTTGACACTTGCGGTGTTCGAAGCCGCAGCCTTGGTAAGGAGACTACCAGCCTTGATAGCAAGATGGCCGAATCTTGGATCGTAGACCCACGGCGAGCTCATCTTGTCCATCGGATCGAAGCGATTGAGACCGGTCATGAGCTCTGGAGGATATTCGCTGGACCGTCCTGACACCACAGCCTCGATGAACATGGCATGGATGTCAGTCTCTGAGATAGGTCTGAATCCTTGTTTGCGCAGGTTGGCATAGATGGCGGTACCTTCTGTGCGGTTCACGTAGCCGACGCCGTACAAGAGACCGATGTCGATTGAGCATGCTGCCAGGCCACGCTTGCGTCGATATGCTGCAAGCCCACCCATGTACTGTTACCATAGTCAGCTCTGTCGGTTCCCGTGTCCGATTTGAACCTACCATGTTCGCAGCAGTATAGTTTGATTGACCTCGACTGCCAAGACAAGCAGTGAGACTAGACATCATAACAAAGAAGTCCAGATCGATGTTAGAGAAGACCTCGTGAAGAATCCTTGTGCCTTCAACCTTTGGATTGAGAACGGCGATATAGTCTTCGTGCGACATCTCTAGGAACATGCCGTCGCGGAGGACCATCGCACCTTGAACGATACCTCCAAGTAGCCGACCTGATTGCTCGATCTTCTGCTTAAGTGCAATCATGTCCTTGCTTGAGGCAACATCAGCTCGAGCAATGGTCACTTCTACGCCCGCATGCTCAAGCTCTGCTTTCCACGGAGGACTCGCATCAGGATTACTAGGGCAGGTTAGTACGGTAGTGATCAGATCAGATGACACTGACCGGCTGGTGAGGATCAGATGCCGTGCGCCACATGTGACCATCAGACGACACAAGCTCTGTCCTAGATCCCCAGTGAGTCCCACAAGGAGGTAGCTTTTCTCTGACGAGAACAAGTCACTTGATGGTTGCTGTCGAATGATGGTTGTGGTCAAAGATGCTGTGCTCCAATCCACGATGGTAAATGGAGATAGATCGGCTCTCCCTGCGAGCATGGTCGACATTGATTGCTGCAGGAACAATGGCTCCTCGCTGGTTGATGTGGACTGGGTATGACAGGCCTTGCCGAGAGCGCTGCCTGCCCTTGACTGCCAGGCCTTGTCTCTGACACTCGATTGATGAAGAAGCAAGTCAGTATGGAATGGAATGTGAGCGCTTGGTCCGAGCATAGTGCTCGGTATGGTTGACGACCTATCATCAGTAGCTAGATTGATGATCATTTTGACATGTGTTGGGACGACCAATTTGTTCATGCGAGCGGTAGCAAGAGGTTGCAGCAGTCTGTATGTCGGATCGGAGCTCGCCTTCTCGCTCTTAGTCGTGGAGAAGTAGACTTGGCCAGGCGGTATCTTGCGTTGGGCAATGCTAAGCTCAAGCGCAGCCTTCCAAGCTTTGCTCGCTTCGTGTACGACAATCGGACCTAATTGCGCATGCTCCAGGATCCAGTGAGCGCACACTTGAGCTGCCACAGCTGCTAGATAAGTCGCATACTTCTCTGGTTGTGTCTCGATCGGCAAGATTGTGCTGCGTGCAGTGTCGATCTGACTTGCGGTGCTCTCTGACGCCACGAGGTATGCTTGATCAGATCTATCCGTGGCGATGCTGAGGAATAGGTGTGAATCACCGACTGGTAGAGCTCGTGCAGTGCTGTACTTGACACTGAGCAGGTCCTTGCTGTTACCGCCTCGGGTGAACATCAGCTCATAGCCCGAGTCGCCTGATACAAGCTCGATAGGCGTGGATGCAGCACCTCGATCTTTTCGGATAACTCTTCGGACTGAGTTCAGCCTGTCGTTCATGGCAGCCAAAGGATATGTACGAGGAATATGCAGCCTGCCTTCAGCATCATACTCGATTTCATGCTCGTTCACCCACAGACACTGCGATGTATCGACTGCATAGCCGAGAATTAGACGCAGGAAGGCCTCGCTAATGACATTCGCTGCATTCGCGCCGGGACAAACGTCCACGAATTGCAGGCGGAACGTAGGCACTTCGTGCTTGAGGGTTCTGCCCATTCCCATGGATGCCCGGTGGTACGGGTTGTCAGCACGAGCACCACTCGTCACCCACATCATTGGTCGTCCAGCTGCCATGCAAGCTTTCAGCTTCTCCAGTGACATGGCTGACGGTGATGCCAAGAATGGAGTGTCAAGATCGCTCAGGAGGGCGATAGCATACGAGCTACGCAGTTGAGCAGCACTAGCATCCTCAAAAGACTTGTAGAGTATGACAGAACCTGACCAGTTACGAAGCGCCTTGCGAAGACTAGTAGCAATGCTTTGCACTTCGACTGTGGTGCCACCGATGATAACTATACTGCCCGATGTGTCGACTCCTGCAAGAGAAGAGTGCAGGAGAGGTTGCTGAAGGACAGTCACTATAGGATCAACAGCCTGCAGGAGCATCATTGAAGCACCGCAGTACGAAGTCTTTGACTTGCAGAAGACTTCCGAGAAGCCGTTCCAGTCTAAGAGCTCATTCGATAGTGCTGCTGGTGCTGGGAGTACCTTGACCTCATGACCTGGCACAAGGCATCGAAGCAGACGCTCCTTGAGCAGTGTCTCGGCAGATTGCTGGACGACCAAGAGGTATCCGCCTGGCTTGACAAGCATACGAGGTGCCCCTTTGCTGATCGGTAGATCTTCAGGCTTACTGATGACAACGATATCAAATTGTCGATCTTTGAAGGCCTCGATATTCAGGGGAGAGCTTGTTAGATCTGCAAGTTCGACGTTCTCTGAAGCAAGCGGTCGCACGTCGGATGGGCAGCCAGTCTTGCCGACATGGGCATAAGTATGGCTCGCACGACTGGTGCCAAGCAGTCGAAGCAGCGCTGTGGTGACAAGTCCAGTGCCAAGGTAGTCGAGCTCAAGCACCTTCGCAACAGGATACCTGTGATGGATCGGTTCAATGACCTGCACAAACTGTGTGACAAGTGCTGCTAGCTCGTAGCACTCTTTCCGAAGCTCCTCCATAAGGCCTGGAATCATGAACGCGAATTGCTCCTGCTGGAAGCTTTGTAGCAGGGCTAACGAGGAGCGGTATGGGACTTTGGCCAGCACGGTCTCTAGCTGCTCCCTGCTCGGCCCACCGCATGAACCAGTATAGAGACCATTGATCTCCCTACATAGCTCATCGATCGTAGCATGGTGTTCTTCATCGTTGTAAGTGTCATCGAGCTGTACGAGGCCAGCATCAGGTTTCCATACAGTCTCGAGGAATAGCTCACGATCGTCTGCTTCCGTCATGCTGGCGAACGACTGCACGACAAATCCCTCGATTTGAATCTCTAGTTCGTCTGCAGCATTCCACACGGCTACATCAGCAGAAAAGCTGGCCTGCGTCGAAGCGCTAGTCGGCTTGAAGCCAGTGAGATACGTATCGACGAATGCTTGATGTGGCTTCACATTGTCTGCAGTACATGCGCCAAGGTTGAAGATGATCCTCTCGAAAGACTGGGGCAAGAATGAGGTCCACAAGGCTCCATCGCCTGGAGGTGAGAAAGATGCAAAGGCAGTCTGAAATGCCACATCCATGAAGGCAGGACGCACCTTCAGCGTGCACTCGTCCTCAATGTGCGGGTTTTGAAGTGTTGCAGTGCAGTGTCCGAGTCTGCGCTTCATCGTTGTGACCGCGCGGAAAGGTCCGGTGTATTTGAGGCCGGTGTCGTGCACTGCGGTATAGAACTCGTCAACGTCTACTTTGTACATGCCATACTGTTCCAGAGATCGCTGTGGCAGGCGCGGCTTGTCTGTGCGGATGAGCACCTTGGCACTGAACGCTGGCCGCATGCGACGGTCACCGTCCACTGATGCAGAATTTGCATTCATGCTTGCTGAGATGATACCATCTTGACCAGTTGGATGGATAGTGAGCGTACTGATGATCTCCACGCCCTGTGTGTTGTCGGACATCGTAATGGCGTTGTGAATCTGAACATTTTGCAGCTCGATAATGCCCTGGTCTTGGTCCACCGGAAGCAGATGTCTCGACGAATCCAAGGCCATGATGCAGTATGCTGCAGCCGGGACAATGATCTGACCTTGGAAGCGATGATGTTTGAGCCAAGGCAAAGTATCAGGCTTGAGAATGTTCCTCCAGCGCAGCTCGCCATCGAAATCGTCGCTCTGGCGCATACCGAGAAGCTCGTGCGGACGCATATCACGATGGAGATATTGAGATGCCATGCGTGATTCTCGGTACGTCGGTTTCGAATGATCCCAAGGGTATGTTGGCAGGCCTTGCAGTGGTGGTAGCGATCCAGTGGGCAGACCTTGAATAGATGCAAGCAGTCCAGGAACATTGATCCTGCTTGGTCCCAAGTGCGTCCACAACTGTCCAACAGCGTGTGTGAAGGTCAGGAGATCGTCCTGACTACGACTGAGGACGCCAATGTAGGGTGCGTTCTTACTTGCTGATGCCATCAAAGCTTCGCTGGTCGGTCCCTTGAGTGCAGGATGCGGACCAACCTCAAGGACTGCATCGAACGGTCCGGATTCTTGGAGTGCTCGAGTGAGAGCCTCTGTGAAGAGCACCGGCTGCACCATGTTATCTCTCCAGCATGGCCCTGCAAGATCTTTGCTTGACGGCGTCCCTACTGGTCCGAAGACACTGGATATCCATATGCAGGCATCACTCGCATTTTGCACCTCGATTTGAGCGTGCTGCATCGCCTGTAAGTAAGGCTCCGCACAAGAGTCCATGTGATGGGAGTGGTAGGCCGTATCGACTCGCAGGGCACGGCAGAACTTCTTCTCGTCGTCGAGCTTGACTTTGATCTGATGGATAGCCTCTTCATCGCCACTTAGGGTAATACTTGTTGGTGCGTTGATAGCAGCCACGTAGACGTTGCCACTATGCTCCTGTCCTTCGCAGATCTCGAGCGCCTCGGTGACAGTGAGACCAACAGCAAGCATAGCACCCTTAGCACCTGTCGGGCCTGCCGCAAATCTGGCATTTTGCCCACGAAGGTAGGCAATAAGGATTGCATCCCTTGCCGATAGTACACCGGCAGCGTAGGCAGCGCCAATTTCGCCAGAGCTGTGGCCGACGACGGCCTTGAAGACAATGCCGCAGCTGCTGAGCAGATCAACTAGAGCGACTTGAAGAGCTGTACACAACGGCTGAGAGATCGCAGCCTCAGATATTCTCGAAGCTTTGCCTTGCGCTGTCAAAGCCTCCATGATTGTCCAGCTGGGAGGATCAGCACAGCTCTTCAGGACGTCGTCCATCTTCTGCAAGGATCGTGCAAAGGATGGACAGAAGTCGATGAGCTTTGCTCCCATAGCAGGCCACTGAGCACCTTGACCAGTGAATACACCGAGGATGCTGATTGGAGCTTCGCCAGTCTTCGAGCGTACACCAGCCTCCTGAGTGGGTTTATCGAGCCACTCGATCATCTCATCAGCAAGTGTCTGACGTGCTGTATGAGCGAAGAAGGTCTTGTATGGCAAATCTGAGCGTCTACATGCCAAAGTGGCGACCAAACGATTCATCTCGACGCCATCGCCTCCAATGATGTACTGTAGATGTTCCTTGACAGTGCTGTGGAGAGCTGTTGGTGAGTTTGCCGAGAAGAACAGTGGAATTATACCTGGTGTTTCGCTAAGATGCTCTTTTCTCGAAGCTGATGAACCATGGATCACAGGCTCATATTGCTCAATGATGGCGTGAGCATTGGTGCCGCCAAAGCCGAAAGAGTTGACAGAAGCTCGTCTAGGCTGTCCTGGAGCTGGTTCTGGCCAGACTGTGCCTTTGGTCGTGACGACCTCAAGACGATCTGTAAAAGGCAGTACACTTGGATTGAGTGTGCGGAGATGCTTGTTGACAGGAATGACGCCATTCTTCATGGCGAGAGCGACCTTGAGCACGCCTGCAAGACCGGCAGCGCCTTCAGTGTGACCAAGAACAGTCTTGATGGATCCGACAAGGAGTTTTCCAGAATCCGTCGGGTGAGCATCGTCAAAGAATGCAGTACGCACAGCTTCAGCCTCGCGTGGATCGCCAGCTTGAGTACCCGTGCCGTGACATTCGAAGTACTGACATCTATGCTCTGGATTCCTGCAGTCGAGCCCAGACCTTTCGTACGTGTCCCGGATCAGCAAAGCCTGAGCTTCAGGACTGGGCATCGTGATGCCTTTCGAGCGACCATCTGAATTGACACCGGTCTGACGGATGATAGCTTCGATATGGTCGCCGTCCTTGAGTGCTTGCGACAGGGTCTTGAGGAAGACACATGCCACACCCTCACCACGAGCATAGCCGTCAGCACCAGCATCCCACATCTTGCTGGTGCCAGTGGGTGAGAGCATATGCAAGCTGGACTCGAGGATGAAGTTCTCTGGTGTCAACATAATATTGGCGCCAGCAACACACGCAAGAGACGCTTCGCCGCTGCGGAGACCAAGTACAGCTTGATGCATGGCGACCAGACTAGACGAGCAGGCTGTGTCGATAGTCATAGACGGACCGTGCCAATTGTAGAAATATGAGATGCGATTCGAGATTATCGCGTTTGAGCATCCCGTTGCTGTGTACTGAGAGACTGTCTGCTTGTCCTCAAAGCAAAGCTTAGAGAAATCCGCGGTCATCGTACCAACGTAGACGGCAGTCTTCGTGCCGTAGCAGCCCTGAATTGTCAACCCAGCTGATTCCATTCCTTCGAAGACGACCTCCAGAAGCTGCTTTTGTTGAGGATCGATCGCCTCAGCTTCTTTTGGAGCAATGTTGAAGAAAGCAGCGTCGAACACTCGATGATCTTCTTCGAGCCAGTACCCCATAGTGGCGTTAGTAGTGCCATGGTGCTCGCCGTCCGGATGGAAGAAGCTCTGAGCGTTGTAACGTGCTTTTGGAGCGTTTTTGCTCAGCTCTGGCGAGTCCAGGAGCATCTGCCAGAGCTTGGAAGGAGATGTCGCATACCCTGCCAGACGGCAGCTGGTTCCGATAATGGCGATTGGCTCTGCCTGAGAGCTTTTGTCTTCCATTGTAAGGTGTTTACCCTGTCGTGTGGATCGAACGAGCGAGATGGTCGTTATGGCTTGCGAGGGACGCGAGATATGGATGGAAACACATACATACCTTTGATTTCCGTGTTGCACCTCACATTACACGCTGAGCATCATTTCGGATGTTGGTAGACAGTAGTGACATCTCGGAGGTGTGTCGAGCCTATCGTGGTGCTTGGTCCGGAGTGCTGAGTCTGAATGGGATTCATTCGGTGGTCGTATACTGGTGTCCGAGCTCATCGGTGCTCCCATCGGTGCCTGGATAGTGTTAGTCAAGGGCGTGAGGTAATTGGAAGATTGACCTGTGCGCATTCGGCGGTTTGGAAGCTGGATATAAGTTGTGTGGAGAATATAACCCATAGGTGATGGTTGGGCCTCGTTGCAGCATACCGTGTCACCCATATATCAATCACTTCGCAAGATGTCCTCGTACAGCTCTACGCCACTCGACCTGCGGAGTCTTGGTCTGGCTTTGCTTCGTCTCAGTCCTCTTATCATCTCTTCAGGCTCTCTGATGTGTGCCTGGGACCAGCAGAATGCCTTCCGATCATTCTTGGCCGACCCGTTGCTCTCCAAGCCTGGACACATCTCAGCTCATGTTGTCACAGACTGGTTTCAGGAATTTGCACGACCGACCAAGTGGGTCATCATTCTCTTCTACCCATTCGCCCTCTTCCTGTCATTAATCAATGTGCTCGGCGCAGCAGGAGAAGGACTCCACCCTCAGACTAAGGTGTTCTATGCTCTCGGCGGTGCATTGAGTGTCATGCACTACTACTTTGGTGCTTGGTCGATGTCGTGGAACGCCAAAATTGCGAACAAGGAGAATATCGGCCGAAAGAACGAGGACGCGCTGCGCGGCTGGCTGCACAACAATTATATGCGCATGCTCTGCGTTAATTTGCCTGCTTGGGTCATGTTCGTCGCAGCTACTGCGACATTCGTCAAGGTCTGAGAATCGGCAAACAGACAGTGTGTGTGTGGCATGGCCGATAAATGGGAGTCTTGATGAGCTGGTGACGAGCTTGATATGTCCTATGCCCATGGCAACGGAGATCGGAGAGAGCAGCTCTATCAACAACAACATGAGGACAGATACATGTAGAGTACCAAACGGAGATGACGTCCGAAAGTCACGTGAGACAGTCTGGTTACAATTGCAATTTGATTCCTTCCCTGCTTTTTTATCCTTCATCGTGCACAGTCTACATATCGCATTGATAACACCACTCACCGGAGAATTGATACTGTCATCGTCAGTCACGTTGATGATGGCTCTTCGATACCGTGTAAAGACGTTCTGCTAGAGTGACCTTGTCAGCTACATACCTGTCATCAGCACTTCGACGCCCAGGACCGCCTAGATGGCCCGATCCTGGGCTCTTCAGCTTTCTCCTGGTCGCTCAGCTGTGCTCCTTTGGCACCTGTTTCTTCTCTTTGAGTGCAAAGTCATCGTTGACCTCGGTATGCATCTTTTGCTCCTTCTCGAAGAAACACAAGATGAAGCAGAATGCAGTGACGGCAAGACCGACCTCCCAGACTGTCTTTAAACTGTTTGCGAAAGCATTGACTACATCAGTCTTAATCTCTGGAGGCAGAAGATCAAGTTCGCCGCTATTGATCTGCGAATAAGCATTTCCAGAGCTCAATGCCGCCTGGACTGCAACATTCGGAATCTGGGAAACGAGCTGATTTATGCGACTGTTGAAGATGGAGGATGGGATGGCAATGCCCCAGACTCCGCCATATGATCGCATATAGGCCCAGACGGAGGTCGAGCTTGTCACATCGTGGTCGTGCGGCAGGGCAGCCTGCACGGCTGGCAGTAGTGTGGTAAGGACTGCTCCTGCGCCCAGCCCACTAACGACTTGATACATGACAACTTTGGCGAGACTGGAATCTGCGTCCAGGTTGATGAGCAAGCCCACACCGAGGGTGGACACACCGAATGCCCAGATGTGAAGAGGTTTGTATCTGCCGTACATCGTCAACAGGATTCCTGCAACGATGGCTGTTGGAACTCCAGACAAGACTGATGGCAGAAGCAGTACACCCGATCGTCCAGGTGAGACCAGCAGGACCGATTGAAAGTAGACTGGCAAGAAATAGATGACCCAGTACGTCATTAAAGACTGCAGGAAGGTCAAGATCAGAGCAATCGTGCTTGTCCTTGTCGAGAAGACAAATGGTGGAATGGTCGCTCGTGAAAGCGTCTGGAATGCCTCCCACGTGTGGAATATGGCTGTACCGGCGAAGCCGACCACCAATGGCACCAGGATACGCCAGCTGGACCAAGGATATCGAGCATCTGCCCAGGACAATGCGATCAGCACCGAGATGACTGAGCCGATCATCAGAGCATTGCCGATCCAGTCAATCTGGCGCATCTTCTGGCGGAAGGTGTAGATCTTCTTATATGTTACCTGCAAAGAAGATCTGCAGTACCAAGGTGACTGCGCAGATTGGCAGATTGAGCCAGAATACCCATCGCCAGGCGTCACCTCCATGATTAGTGATGGCGCCACCAATGACTGGACCGATGGCTGTCCCGATACCGAAGACTGCAAATAGGATGCCCATGTAAGCTCCTCGTTCACGCACAGAGACTAGGTCGCTGACGATGAGCTGTGTCAGAACGTCGACACCGGCACCACCGCATCCCTGGATGGCTCGACCTGCTATGAGCATGCCGCTGCTTGTAGCGCCACCGCTGATGCCACTTCCAAGCATGAATATAGCGACCGCAAGAATTGCTGGATATCTACGTCCAAAGACGTATGCAAACTGGCCATATAGAGGAATGTTGACTGTACTACGGAATGGTCAGCGATTATCTTCACTGCCTCTCATTCAACATACTGAGCCAACAGGTAAGCATTGATATACCAGGGGTACTCATCGCCAGAGTTGAGTCGGTTGGCAATGACCGGGAAGGAAGTGGCTGTGATCGTCGACTCCAGAGCCACGAGTAGCACAGCCCAGCACATTGGGACAAAGACAAGCCAGAATCGCAGGCCTCGACCAGCCTGCTGTGTCTCAGGCGGAATCCCATCGGTATCGGACCTACCTTCTCCGCCGGGGGAAGAGTCAGTTTCCATAGCATGCTGCTCGACCACGGTTGTGTCCATATTTGCGCTCGAGAAGACCTTGTCGTGCATTGCGATCGTTGGAGAAGCCGTCATCAGGGACCTGCGCTTCAGTCTACGCAAATTGGCAGTCAACTGATGACAAACGGAACTACGAACACAGGATGGCATGTCAACTATATTACCCGATGCTTGTCTGCTTAAGCTTCACCGATTAGCGGCTGGATATCACACCGATTACAAC
Source organism: Peltaster fructicola (assembly GCA_001592805.2). Taxonomy (NCBI): domain Eukaryota; kingdom Fungi; phylum Ascomycota; class Dothideomycetes; genus Peltaster; species Peltaster fructicola. The sequence goes on from CP051140.1 coordinate 903,433, forward strand.
CAATGCGAATGGCATCTGGCTAAATGATGCATCTCGAAGGGATGGTCTGCAGTCTTTGTGCAGACGCGGTCCTGAACAAACGAGCTTGGAACCCTTGCTAGCCGTCTGAGCGCAGAAAACGCCGAATGTTTCGGTGGGCTCGGACGAACTTTCCTCTTGAAAACGCCGAATGTACAGCACCCAAGCCAGATCGACATCAACAACGTCAACATGACCTCGGTGCATACTGTACGGAGCGCCTTTCGGCCCTCACGGCGAATTCCATACTGGGCTCTCGGTACGCTGGAGAAGATGGTGGTGCACTGGACTTGCCTATCTGCAAGACGTCTCCTGCAATCCCAATGGTCAACGTTATCCGCAAGACATCATGGACTTCACGTCGTTCACGACGAGCCAGGTATGGCTCGCAGCAATGGCAGCACTGCTCATTTGGTGGCTAGTATCATCCATCTACGTTCTCTACTTTCATCCGTTGGCACGCTTCCCGGGACCGAGAAGCTGGATCATCAGTGGCTTTCAATCGCACTGTCCTTCCGAAGGGCACGTTCAACTACGACTTGCAGCGTCTGCACAAATTCTACGGTCCTATCGTGCGCTTCTCGGTCAGTGAGCTATCATTCATCGATTCACGAGCCTGGCAAGACATCTATGGTCATCATGGCGGCGAGAGGAGCTTTGCAAGAGACACGCGAGTCTACCTGCCATCACCCAACGGCAGACCAACAATACTATCCGCGAGCAACGTCGATCACTCACGTATACGACGGCTCTTAAGTCATGCGTTCAGCGAGCGAGCTCTTAAGTCACAAGAGCATTATCTGACGACATATGTCGATCTGTTGATTCAACGTCTCCGCAGCAGAGTGGGCACATCTGTCAGTCTCAAAGACTACATTCTGCGCTCCTCCTTCGACATAGCAGGTGAGCTTGAGTTTGGCGAATCATTCGGCTGCCTCGAGAAGGATACGTCTAACTATTGGCTTGATATCATGCTGGTGCCAGTGAAGCGTCTAGTTCTACTGTCCTCATTCCTGAAGATCGCTCCAGCCCTAGCATACATTGCACCTTACTGCATTCCGAAGACTATACGAGAGCAGTCTTTGGCGAGAATCAAGTTCACCAGTCTCAAAGTCGACAAGCGTTTCGCTGCAGGAGACAACCCTGAGCGACCAGACTTTATGTCCTACGTCTGTCGACACAACGATGAAAAGGGCATGAGCCGCGACGAAATCATCGCCACTTTTGACATTCTAGTGTCGGCTGCGTCAGAGACGACTAGCACTGCCATGATCAGTGTCTTCCACCATCTTCTGCAGAGCCCGGACAAGATGGAGAAGCTGGTGCGAGAGATAAGAGGTGCTTTCAAGGATGAGTCTGAAATTAACGTGGCTGGCCTTGCTGCACTACCTTATCTCTTCGGAGTGATCATGGAGGGCATGAGACTTGGTCCATCTGCTCCAACATTGTTGCCAAGACTGGTGCCGGAAGGTGGAGCCGTAGTTTGCGGCCACCTACTGCCAGCAAGGGTAAGACGGCAGTAAGTCAAGAGCCTCGACGCTAACGATGCGTTACAGACATCAGTTGGCATCTCTCAGTATATTATCAATCGCACAGCAAGCTACTTCTCAGAACCAGACGAATTCATCCCTGAGCGCTGGATGACACTAAAGGATGGTGGCTATGCAATGACTGCTCACGTACCAAAGGCATTCATGCCATTCTCCTTTGGGCCAAGAGTCTGTCTTGGCAAGAGTCTTGCTTGGGCTGAGATGAGGTTGATCATTGCGAAGGTACTGTACACCTTCGACGTCAAGCTTGACAGCGAACCTTTCGCTTGGAACTCGCAGAAGACCTTCGTGTTCTGGGAGAAGAAGCCATGGACCGTCAAGATGAGCTTGGCAAAGGATTGATCATACGAGCCTTGCTCTTGTGAGCCAATGCATGAGCACTTAAAGACTAGATCATATGCAGGTATCAGGACATAGACGTCTGCTCAGATGTGCCGTCGATACATACACTATCTACATCTCCTTCAAGGTTTTACCCTGCATTTGGATCACCAGCTTCTTACCTCTAATCAGGCCCTCTCAATTGCGCAAGTCTCGGTATCACAGCAGCAAGCCCACCATAGTGCACCTGCAGCGGGTGCGCTCGTATCTGCCCGCTCTCAAGCGGCTCTTCAATCAGCGAAGCCCAATGTGCAGCGAACTCTCGATCAGCCGGCAGAGCAGGACGATAGTATGCTCCGGCGAGGCACACCTCCTTTCCAAACATAGTCCAGCCAAGGACCCAGTCATGCTTGACGTGGCGACGACGAATCGCCAGATTGCGAGGGTATGCTTCGAGAGAGGTGTATCGTCCGCCAGCGTCGGCAAGAACGCCTTGGCAGAGCGTCAATGTAGTTGCACTACCGATGCAGTCGAGGACATAATGTAGAGAGTCTCCCGTAAAACTTCTGATGGCCTCTCCGCAGTCTGTGTCGTTGTAGTCGAATGCAGCCTCGGCGCCTCGATCCTTGACAAGTTCATAGTTTTTGGGAGAACAGGTTGTAATGGGCGTGTAGCCAGCCAGACGTAGGATCTGCAGAGCAATTGTGCCTGTAGCTGTTGCTCCACCGTATACGAGGACGACCTTGTCTTGCTCCTCTGCGGGCTTTGGTAAATCGAGGCCAAGAGAACGAAAGACGAGGCCAACAGTCATGATGCTCATGCCCAGCGACGCAGCAGTTGTAAAGTCGACACCAGGTGGAACCCTGATGCATAGATCTGCCGTAGCTGCAACGTACTGCGCAAAAGCACCATTGCCAGGATTGCCAGGGTTGGAGCCGAAGACGACTCCAAAGACAGCGTCTCCGACCTTCCATTTACCAGCTGGGACATCCTCGCCAATGGCTACGATTGTGCCTGCGAAGTCTGCGCCGCTGATGGCTCCGATTGTCGTCGACTGGTCGAGGAGCTTGTGATCGGATGGGTTAAGGGCGACGGCAGCGGTCTTAACCAGCACTTGATCTGGCTCGAGGAAGGGAATCTTGGCGCTCTTGAGAGCGATGGTGCCTGGGCCTGTTGCTACTAGAGCACGTTGCTGGCGAGGTAGCTGTGTTACCTCATCAGTTGCCATACTTGATGAATGCCAAAGCTATTGTGGACGACAAGCTCATCTTGAAGATACGCCTGAGTGGTCCTCAGACTGAAGGATCCTTCGGCGCCGCGCATGCCAATCAGCATCTTGTATGTACATCTCCGAACCTCTGCGCCGAATGACCTGTGATCCTTGGCCGAAGGAGCCTACCTTCCAGGCGTACTGACACTCCTGAAGTATACAAGAGATGAAAACGACCGAGGACGGTCTTTCACAACCCACCATTCATCTACCCATCATGCATCGCTTGTTTCCTTCCGAGTTCTTCCACTTCGAGGCCATGCGCCTTCTGAGCTTCACCCCGTACGAAGGATGTGAGATAGCAGAGTTCCTCGACGCCGTCGGCAAGATTAGAGACTGTGATGTTGAGAGCTGGTACTGCGCATGGATGGAAGCCGGTGTGCGAGCAGAAGAGGTCGCTGCCGAGGCAGAGCAAGCTGCGAACAGAGAAGCAGCTCGAAGGGCCTTCCTCAGAGCCAGCAACTACCAGCGAGCGGCGCAGTTCATGCTCAATGGCCGCAATCCATCGACTGAACCTCGCATCCTGCGGGTGTCTGAGACGTCGATCAGCAACTTCGGCAAGGCGCAGTATCTGATGGATGCTGCTGTCGTCAAGCTCGAGATACCATACCAGGACATCACGTTGCCAGGATATCTCTATCTGCCGGCACCGTCGAAGCAACTGCCAGGCAAACTGCCGATCTTGCTGAACACAGTTGGCGGCGATGCAACTCAAGAGGAGATCTTCTTCATCTTGCCAAGAGAAGGTCTTGAGCTGGGCTACGCAGTCGTCACCTTTGAAGGTCCAGGCCAGGGCCTTGTTCTTCGTCGAGACAAAATTCCAATGAGACCAGACTGGGAAATAGTTGTCACAGCGGTGCTCGACCACATCGTCGAACATGCCAAGGCCAACCCAAAGTACAATCTTGACGTCAACAAGTTTGCCATCGCCGGCTCGTCAGTCGGTGGCTACCTCTGCCTGCGTGGAGCTTCTGACTCACGCGTCAAGGCGTGCATATCCGTCGATCCGTTCTTCGACATGTGGGATTTGCTCAAAGGTCGAGTGCCAGAATTCTTGATCCATGCTTTCGAGGCTGGAGGTTTCGTGCCTGATTACATCTGGGAGATATTCGCGAACATCGTCTCAACTGTCAACCCACAGACCAAGTGGGAGTTCAACCACTTGCGCTGGATGCTTGGTGTTCAAACGGTGCCGGATGTCTTCCGGCGCATGCAGGAGTTCACCTTCAAGCAGCGCGATGCCACCAACTGGCTGGAGAAGGTCAAGTGCCCGGTGTTTGTAACTGGTGCTGCATCGTCTATGTATGCCATGCCAGAGATCAGCACGACCAAGATCTACAATTCTCTGGCTCATCTTGGAGAGAAGCGTGTGCAATGGATTGCTGAGAATCCTTATGACGGCGGCTACCAGTCGAAGGTGGGTGCGTTGGGGTTGCTGAATATGAAAGCGTTCGCCTGGCTGGACAGTGTCTTTGATATCGATCGCAAGATTCCCTACAAAAAAATGGGCAGAATAGATGGTGCGCCTAGCAGCAAAGGCAACTCTGTCGTAGACGTGCCTTTCTCTCACGTACTCGGTCGTAACGAACGTGACGACTGTCTCTACATTGCCGCACAGCAAAAGAATAGTGGCGTGAATATAGCATCGGTGCGAGGACGTCAAGCTGGGTATAGATGACAGCTTGAGTTGCAACCGAGGAGGACAAGATCGGACCGAAAACCTCACTACACTGCTCAGTGCCACGACTGCTGCTATGATTGCGTCCGCAGATCAGCTATATCATTGAACACACGACAAATAGCCCAATTCTCTAACAGGTTAGTGCATGTTTCGCAGTATCCTGCAGGATCTAGAACGACGTGTGTTAATTGGCTGCGTTCGCAAGCGCCCACTTCAACTGCGAACTTGCCAGCGCTTCCATCACCACGACAGCTCCCATTTCGCTGCTGACCAGCCATCATCCTTGTTATGGTTCATCGGGGGCCTGAACTCTATCATATAATGGCTGACACACCTGCGAATCACTCCATCCTCCACGACAGGCAGGACTGGTAGCGCCTGCAGCGACCGTCAAGGCAAGCCTCGTGCAAATCTTACTAACCGCCGGGCCTGCACCAGATTGTATGGCTGTCGTCTCAAGTAGGTCTCTTAATAGTCGACCTCGCTGCGCCTCGAGATGCGGCATTCCTTCAGTCCTGCACCACTCATCGTGGATCAGCATCTTTCGTTCTTTGCTTCATCGCATTTCCTGTCCACTTTCCTTCTCGGTAAGCCTTGTTGAGCGAGGACTGCACATTCGTTGCCGCTGGTCGGACCTAAAACACAAACAAGAAACACACATACTCAGTTACATTCCATTGTCTCTTTAGTCACTTGCAGCAATGGCCGCCCTTCAGCTGCCAGCAACGACATTCAAGCCCGAACCAGTGCGAAGACAGCAACCACGCAACACATTCATTGAAGATGCTCCACAGGTATCTGTCCGACGAGCACCACCACAGATGCCAGTCAACAAGAAGAATGTCACATCACCCATGAGCGACAATTTCCCTACACCACGGGCGACACCTGCCACGGCCACCTCCATGATGACCCTCTGCTTCCCTCTGGAAGACAGACCAACCTCACCAGCCTCGTCTGACACACAGTCTCACTCAGATGATGGCTCGCTGTGGAGCAAGCGAAGCTCCAACACTTCGTTTGACAGCATGTACGATCTGTCAGAGACTGAGGATGTTCAGATCAAGCTTTCCACGTCCGTCAAGAGGCGAGTCGCCCATGTCCGAAGACAACCATCGATCTCAATCCCATCGCCAAGCCAGTGGCCACAGCCAAAGAAGCACCAAGCAACCCCAATCTCTCCTTCTGTCGCTGTCCAGCTTTCACCAGCAATCCTCCGCCGATTTCAGTCGCAGACACTTCAGCTTCCAGCCACGTCGTCAGCTCCGTCCCTTGATGGCAGCTTCACATCGGACGAGCTTGCTGCCTCAAGCTGTCCCTCAACACCAGACCTCCACGCCCAGGACAACGGAGAGTGGGACGCACCTCTCCAGCTCGATCCTTCAGCATTCTCGATTCTACAACACATCAGTGGAGAGCATCCAGCAGAGCAAGAGACGGTGATCGAGGTGCCGGACGAAGTTGCAGGGGAGATGTGCGAGGTTGTTGAGTCACCAGGTCGATTCGGCGGACTTCAGATTCACACCAGCTCTTTGGCCGCACCAACCTGCAACGAGGACGAGCTCTCGGCTCTTTCCATTCCATCTCCAAGCCACTTCTTCTCGTCGTTGGACTCTGCCGTTGCACGACGTGCTTGGACAGGAAACGACGCTCCAAACACTAGCACTGCCACGGAGTTCTACGGTGTACCGTTCAAAGCGGCTGAGCCAGCATCAGGATTGGCAACCAGCACCGCAACTGAGTTCTACGGTGTACCATGGAAGACGCGTCCAGAGAACCCAGTCGAGCACACTATCACTATCGCAGCATCCACTCAGGAGGATGACGAGCCACTCACTGCCCGCCGCACCATCCGTAGCCCAATGGACCCAGTCGTGGAGGTCGATGAGATTGACGAGAACTACCATGTCACCCTCGAGCAGACTGCTAACGCCAACATTGACCGCACACAAATGTGGCTGTCTACCCAGAAGGAATACCTCGACACTGCCCTTGGTGAGGATGATTCTGTCCTGGACAGCTTCAGCGAGATCGACGGTGCCTCTCCATCAACTCCAAGCCATATCATCTCTCCTACAGATGCTCTCTCCCCAAGCAGCAAGAAGGCAGTGCGCTTCCTCCAGGCCGCAGCTGAGGAGGAGGCTATCAAGACCGAGAAGATTGTGAAGAGGATCTCTCCAATCCACGATGGCACCTTCTGGGAGGCTTTCTGCCACACCAAGCGATCGGCACGAGCTCGCGATGTGTTTCAGCATCGCCAGATGCGTGCTGAGGCTGAGCAAGTGCGCCGCAACAGCGCCTCAAAGGGCCACGCCGGACAACTTAAGGGTGCGTTCGAGATCGCTGCCAAGGCAGACCGACCACTCTCTGGCTTTGTCAACGATGGACCTGCAGATGAGGAGAAGAAGGAGGCCATCGCCCGCGCTGAGCGCGAGCGTCAGGCACTGGATCAGATCCAGCCATCATCATGGCACGTACAGGCTCAGAAGGAGCTTAATGGTGGCACTCTGCTCACAAGCCCAATCGTCGCAACTTTCAAGAACAGGACTGATATTAACATCCTTGACGTTGCAGGACAGGCACACTGCAGCTGGGCTTGGGACGTCGCTGTCACCCACCCTGGAGCGACTGTCTACACCACCGTTGCCACCGACGTGGAGGCTCACATCGCCGAGTCTTCTCTTGACGGACCAGACAACCACTGCGTTGTCGCAGCTCCAAAGCCATGGGAGATGCCATTCGAGGACAACTTCTTCGATGTGGTTTCCGCACGCAACCTCTACATGCACCTCCGCACCTACGTGCCAAGCAACAGCGACTGCGGTGACGAATGGGACTTGACTCTCCGCGAGTGCATGCGCATCCTCAAGCCGGGTGGCTACCTGGAGTTTGACCTGCTCGATGCAGAGATCATGCACCCAGAGCCAGCTGCTCAGGCACTCGGCGTCGAGTTCGCTTTCAACCTCAAGACCCGAGGCTACGACCCATGCAGTGGCAAGAACTTCCTCCCTCGTCTCAAGCGTGCTGGATTCCGCAACATCAAGCGTGCGTGGATGCTCCTCCCTCTCGCCAACGCCGCACCACAGTGGACCGACTCCGGCAAGAGCGCCATGCGCATACAAACCCCAGCGTCGAGCGCAGGGTTTGGACCAGAAACTCCACAGTATGATCCACCTCTCACTGGAAGCACCACAGACGTACGCGCGATCACCGGTCTTGTTGGAGCTCGCTCATGGGAGCAGTGGATGCTCAAGATCAACAGCGAGCTTGGTCGCGACGAGGCCAGGTGCCTGGACGGCGTAGCAAACGCATTGGGAGAGAGTGGACGAAGTGATGCAGGCTGGAGATGTCTCGTTGGCTGGGCTCAGAAGGCATGAGGAACACGGGCTAAAGAGTGATGTGAATGTGCTTGCGCATTGCCTTCTTGTTCTATACCATTTCGTAATGCTAGCCGCTACTTTCTCTCAAGTCTTAAATTGACGGCTGTTTCGTTTTAGATGTCTGTCTGTGGATTGTGCTGAACGTGAGTGCAGTTGAAGCGAGCTTGAGCGAGACACCTCGAAATTTTGGACCTGTACACAAGCTCCTCATAGCAATCTTGTATCTCTTCGCACACACTTCTTCAAACACGTTCACACCGCTACGATGCTTTTCTTCAGGTATGTCTGATCACCAGCGACCTCTGCGCGACACATTACGCCTCGCTGCGGACCTCACTGACGTGTCACAACCAGTTTCTTCAAGACACTCGTCAACCATGAAGTCACCATCGAGCTGAAGAACGACATCTCCATCCGTGGTACCCTCAAGAGTGTCGACCAGTACCTCAACATCAAACTCGACGACATCTCGGTACTCAATGAGCTGCAGTATCCTCACCTGGTCAGTCACTCCTCGCATTGATCTGCTTGCAACAAACACCAAAAAGAGGAGGGACAATGAGCGTTGTGCTTGCTCGATGCGATGAAGCACAACCAGTACAAGAGAAGGCCGCGCGATCGTAGAACACTCTCACTAGACACAACATGCTGACATACGTGCAGAGTTCTGTCAAGAACGTCTTCATTCGTGGCAGCACTGTGCGATATGTGCATCTGCCCGCCGCTGCGGTAGATACTCCACTGCTCGAGGACGCTACAAGGCGAGGTAAGCAGCACAATGATGAAACGTGGTCACATGGTCTGACCTACCATAGAAGCTCAACAAGGTGCCGAGAAGGCCAAGCAGACTGCTACATAAATCACGATGGCACAACTACCGCATCACGAGATCTGCAGCTATTAATGGAAGCTATACGAAACCATCGTCATATCTCTTGGCGATCGTCAGAACCTCGAATACGACCTCAGCTGTACATCACGGCAAGACATCACCGCTTTATGCTCGAGGTGGCATAGATGACTTCATGATCAACCGAGCGGGCCTGCCTGTGGCATGACAGCGTGGATTCGTTCAGGTTTCGTGCATCTTGTGGCCCGCGAGATGAGCTCGATGTCACAAGAGCTCGTATCTGCCCGCAGCAGAAGGGCGAAATCAGGCACTGGGACAACCGGATGAAACGCTTCGTGAGCATTTCTGCTTTCATGACTGGTCCCAGACTGGTCGGCAGGTCGCAAGTATCGGATACACAAAGCAGTGACAATACTGGTACAGACTCCACTCGACCTGGGTCTGTACGACCGCCTGACACCTTGGCAACATCAACATCGTTGTTTGTTTGACTGACAACATCACGTCATGGTTCACCTGTGTAGGTAGTCGTTCTGTGTATATAATGTTACTCGACGGTCGATTCAAAGCTCATCATCCTCATCACATCCAGTACCAGATCACAGCTACAACCACATCTCATACCAAGACAATCCACTTCAAACGTTCACCATGCACTACACTACCGTTCTCGCTGGCACAATTGCAGCGCTCTGCACCACTGCCGCAGCCACCTCTGGTTATGATGTGGTGAACTACTGCAGCGACAAGAAGTACCTCACCATCTCGAACAACGAACAGGGCGTCCTCAGCTACAACGATGAGCTCCCAGCAGGCACCTCTCGCCACTACGACATCGTCGGTGACCACAGCCTTGCGGTGGCCAACAGCACCGACTACTGGAATCCAAGCACCGCAAAGCTTGTGCTCGGCACCAACTCTGCTGGAGGCGTCTTGTACTACGCAATGGGCATCGCCAATAGCTACCCGCTACAGGGCCGAGCCACGACATTCACTTCCTCCTCTTGCCCGAACATCACTACTCCTGATGGCTCGACAAAGGGCTGTGGCGACAACAACATCAGCTTCAAGTGGACCTTGTGCACGGATGTCATTCTTGGAGGGCCCATCTGATCGGGTTTGAAGTTAGCAGGAAGATGTCAACGAGCCGACCGGCTGATCTATAAATGATGATATGGAGTGGTCGACGGCATGGCTGTGTTATAAGATAATCCTAATGACATGAACCATCACCAATCATCTTCACCCTGTGAGTGTGCCTTGCCAAGCTGTAGCTGCATCGACGGAGCCGTGCGCGTCTTGTTGATCTTTGTGAGCAGTCTGGTAAGAAGTCCGTCACAGGCTAAAGCAAGTCACCATGCAGTAGAAACCCAGTAATACAACAGAGAGGCACCTAGTACGATAGATCCATTCTGGACACAGCACTCATCTAGCCTGTACTCATAAAGATAGCATAGGCAATCGCTTGCAAGCAAAGTATAACCAGAACAGCAGTGCATAATCACCGCTGGGGTAGCCAGACCAGTTGTTGTTCAGTGCAGCCAGTACGAGGTCCGAAAAGAAGACCACGGCGACTATGAAGATGCAGCTGAAGAGCAGGAGCGCTGCACCAAAGTACGAAAACAGCTCTTTCGGCCCGTCCTCCTGGTAGATAAAGATGGCGGAGATGACGGCACAGAAAGTGACGAAGCTGACGCAGGCGATCAGTGTGATGGCGAGAATCCAGACTGCTCTGTTCACCTTGAAGTTGACGTGAACAAGGTCGAACAGTCCTACGATGCCGACCAGCGTGCCTATCAGATATGGCAATGTCGTCAAGGGAAGATCTTTGATCGTGTCGTTGTCGCTACCAGCTTTGTCTGTGTTCCTGGCTAAGAACTGCTCGATCTTCTTCATGTGGTAGTTGTGGTGCCAGGGGCTGATGACGTTTAGCATGCCAACGCTGAAGCTGAGCGTCAACTTCCAGAATGCCAAGAGAACAAATGGCCAATCTCCGCGGCAGCTCTTCATTGTGAAGCCGGCGATGCAGACTGTGACCACTAGCGACACCGCACCCAAGATAGTGTTCCAAATGCGTGCCAGCTTCGCTTGCTTGAGCTTCATCCAAGGTCGCAGCGGTTCTTGTCCGCAGATCAAGAGGATCACAGTGAGGTAGGTCAGGAAATGTGAGACGATGCCAAGTTCACCATAAGGAAGAGCATAGCATTGAATCTGTGCAGTGGAGTCTCCATCACCGCGACTTGGATTGAAGATATCGGTGATCCAAGCTGGAATACTTCGCTGTCCAATTGGTGCTGCTATAACACAAACCGCCAGTGTCAATACGCGGACTGCAATGCTGTCGAGTCGAGCCATGTTGTTGCTGCGATGGTCTGATGATGGTCCTAGACGTCGGGTGAGTAACATGATCAACCTCAAACCCGACGACCTTTTTATGTACATCATCTGATGATTACAGCGAGGCCACAACATGGCTTGCAGTAGCGGCACTTGTGCATGGCCACGATGTCGTCGTGATCATCACACATCGGTGTGTACTGGAGCAGGAGTGTATCAGTACCATGTGTTGACCATTTGAGGTTGTGGCTTGGCCTAGAAGAGCCTGCTGATGGTGAGTCATGAAGTTTATGTGCATGCTGTGTATGTCTGCGCCATACGAGACAACTTTAGCCAAGCCTGCGCGGAGAGGCGCAACATTGTTCGCTAAAATGCGTGGTGTATTCCAGCTGCCTGCGTTCGCTAACTTCGCTTCGGTTGGCTTGGCTTTGAGAGGCCATACTTAGAAGGCTGGCAGCCCAGGAGGAGGAGGGCCCTTATCGCACTATTGCATGGTTGTTGATCCGTCGGAGCCTTTGTCTCGCGAAATCTTGCTGTCTAGGACTGCTGCGCCAGATATGCTTCCAACGGCATGGGCCAGATAGCTGAACCAACAGTAGTGTCTCAGCTGGTTGATAGCTACATCCACGGCATGTGCGTTATGCTATGCGGATGTGTCAAGGAGGAGATGACGTAAACATCAGCTGCAGGGGCCTAACATGCCCTCGATGTGATGACCGGAAGAACTTGTGTCTTGTCAGATCTTGAGTACATTAGTTTGTGTAGAAGTTATCCCGTGACGAGTAACAAGCGTAGCTGCGTGCAAAGTCCAACTTGCTTCCTTATACTATATTCATGTATGACTTTCTCTGATCATCATATCACTTCCAGAGAGTAGAAGGTATACCAGATCAGCAGCATGGCAACGACAGCAGCAACAACCATGAGCCGCAATGGCCACCAGGGTCTTGGCCGAGCAGCGAGGCTAGCATATCTCGACGGCTCTGATAGCAATGGTTGGCGCTCCAGATCCCAAGAAGAGGATGGGTGCTGAACGGACGCTCCTCTTGTAGTACCAGAAAGTGCCTGAGGGTGAGCAAGCAGCATTCTTGTAGCAACTGGCAGTGGTAGAGGCTGCGCCAGAGTTTGTCCTGCAGGAATGTGGAGTGCCCGAGGCTGCTCGATGCCAGTCAGGTGGTCTTGCAATGGCCGGTCAAGAGCTGCTTGCTTAGGAGGCAATAATTGTGAGATTGCTTGATTCGCAGGTATAGCAGGAGCTGGCGAAGGGGATGCTGATGAAGGAGGCACCACCTGAGAAGATCGTGGGAGTGGTGGTTCACTTGCCAAGTCGACGTGGTGAGGATGAAGTCGCTGACAAAGCTCGAGCACTCTGCGCATCGAGTCCTTGCACAGCATGTATTTGCGTGCCTTGTTTTCGTTATGATCAGGTCTGAGGTAGCAAAAGTCGATACGGAAGATGTTCTTCAATCGAAGGTATCCTGGCTCGCCATAGAAGCTCCCATTCTTGAGGGCGACTGGTTTGTACATCGGGTCGGATGAAGGATGCCGTCGTTCGTTGCTGGTCGGCACGAAGAATCTGTATTCACTACTGTGCTGAGCCCACTGTTCCAGCTTTTGACGTTGTAAGGTTGTGAACTGCACGTATGAGTGTTTGCGATGATCATGTTCCACAAGCTTACCACCAGAAAGTCGACGTGCTTGTCGGACCTATCCAACACTAGAACAGGATGATTATACAACCGTTCTGTTATTGAACCACCGCCTTGCACATTTGTGATTGCTTGGGGATCTTCGAGACGTGGTAACCAGAGAATGCGGCCTTGCTTGACATCTTCACTGCTCGATCGACCGCTAGAACGCATATTCAGAAACGAAAGACCGAGTGCTTACTCTTGTTTGAGGTGTATAAACCGTCTAGCAGCCTTTAAATGTGCTTTTGCTCTCCTGTCAAGCAAAGCATGCTCACCAAGAGGCCGTATGTGACTTGGTCATCTGCTACAGAGCCGCATACACGATTGGTCGTGGTGTCGTCTTTGAAAGCATTGCATTGTGCGGCACAGCTCATGTATGGTTGCGACATGGTTTGTCAGTATGCATAGCCCGGCGCCTAAACATCGGACACGAGAGGCTGTGGCTCACACTGCCACATATGGGCGACGTGGACGATCGGAAGAATGATGGAGAAGATATTGCGTCGCCTCGCGCAGCTGGCTACGAAGTTGTGTGATGAACATACAGAGCACTGTGCGTGACGTGTTTAGGAGAGTGAGCTTTGGCGCACGGTCATGGTGAACCAGAACCGAAGTTCGGCCGAGCAGGATGACACATTTTAATCCTTCTATACTTCATGGTCGTAGACCAACATCATCACCATGAATCTGCGGCGTATCAGTATACATGTCTCAGATGCCCTATCTAGTCCTGAAGCTCTGATCGCAATCTTCCCTAAGCCATTCTCTGACTTTCTTGCTGCTCTGTCTCACTAACATGACATCTCAAGCTCACACAGATACAGGCGCTGCACCAGCTGTATCTTTCAGCCTGTTCTCCGAGCTGCCACCAGAATTGAGAGCAGTTATATGGGAGCTCTGTCTACCCCATCGTGTCAGAGAGTTGAACGTGATGGATGGAACATATCAGTGGCCAGGTTGGTCGATACCTGGACACATGCGTGATCCTATGCCATGCTCACTCACAGCTACCACAAGAGCAAACAACTGTCCACCTGTAATCGCTCAGGTGTGTAGAGAAGCTCGGCGAGTGGCATTTCTTGCTGCAGGTTTGCGAAGTGCGGTGCAAGGCGAGCAGCCTGGTGTTTTTCGATGGGACCCTCAATTTCCATGGACCGACTACATGCGAGACAGACCTCACTTTCACGAAGCGCCGCGAGATACGTACAAACTCGCAACGCTCATCACACTACCCTGGGCGCGCGCGCAGAGTCGATCGGTGCAGTGGCTTCATGTCGAGAAGGACCCATCTGAGGGCGACTGTGTCCAGTACGATGAGTACCGGCCGGGTGAGATATCATACCCTCCACGTGAGAATCTACCAGATCCACACCATCATCCGCTGGTGCATGAGGACTGTCTTCTACTTCAACAATACACCGATTGGCGACTGGTTGTCGACACAAGGATTATACATGCGACTGCTGCTGACGGAATTGCATCTGGTCTATTCGGTCTGCTGGGCGACGCACCTATACAGATAGTAGACGCATTCGACACTACTATCTTCGACAAGTACTATGAAATGGCGGAGCTGGGTGAATGCTTGATCAACATTGAACATAGTCTCTCACAGCATCTTTCACGAGAGCCGCCAGAGGATTGGCAGTGTTGGATACGGCACTTTATGTGGTGTGGCAAGTATCCTGACGCTCTGCTTTCTCACGTACGTCCAGCTGTAATGTTCCGGTTGTGTACACGAATGTGCAATCAGAGGGATCCTTGTCCAATAGCATTTGATGACACTTGTGCTTACAACGGAGTCGATATCCAAGTCGGTAGCTGGTCAAGCTCTGGAGCTGGCGAAGACTGCGAGACTGTTGATACAACATGAAGCTTGATCAGAACGAACAGGCAAGGATATATGGTACCTCTGCGCATTGCCGTCATACGAATGTTCTTAGGGTCAACCCATGCTGACCGGTCAAAAACACCCTCGAAGCTCAAAGATGCGCGGAAGGTCTTGGTACAGGAACTTAGCACCGTCCGGATGTTCTGGCACCCGTTCATCGCAGACGTTTGGAGTATAACATTCCGATGTTCGCCTTTACTGATACCCGTCGTAGTTCATACCAGTCATTGGCGAGGAAGTTGCCACCGCGACAGGAGTCGCAAGTATTGCTCGCACTCTTGCCGTCGTGTCAGAACTCGGGAATGCAGGTCTGGCCATATACGACACAGTCCAGGATCCTTCTTCGGCGCTGTTGAACGTGCTTGGTATGATGTTCGGAGTTGGGTCCATTGCCAAAGCAGAACGAAATGGCAAAGGTCTTGCCGAAGTAGCGAAGGTGAGGAGAGGCATGAAGCCAGAGATCATTGCGGCACTGGGCACGTTGTTCAAGAGCCATGATGATAAGCTCCAGACATTGATGAAAGCCTGTAAGCGACCCACATGAACTGCGTCGGACATACCCAATGGGTACGACTGGCATTGCATATGGATATTGGCCAAGTTAGTGGTTGGCGAAAGAGATGGCCCCATAGCGAGAACGATGAGGTATGCCATCGTGGTTAGACCTTCAGTACAGGTAGACGCAATGGTCACATCTCAACTGAACATTCATACCGTCGCTTCGTGATCGTAGACATGCTTGGTGGACAAACATTACGCGGCAGCTGATGAGGTCAAAACTGTGGCTCCGCATGCATCGCGCTTGCACAAGCCTCGCCGAGTTAACCACACCTGTTTGAGTACCGACATCACAGTGGAGCACCATGACCTTGCTTCTGATCTAGATGGCTGAGCATCAGAGCACCACGTTGGCCATGCGAATATCGAAATATCGAGCTGCAAATGTGTGATGGCGACTCAGCGCCTGTCTAGGAAGCAAGCAGCCTCTGCTGCCGGACGACATGAGCCTCCTGACTCATCGCCAAAACAACAAACACTGCTTTCAAGTCCATCAGCACAGAATACCGCCACTGGAAAGCTGAAGTCGCTGAAGACTCGAGCATCATCGAAGACCGCGAAAAGCAGTACAAATACTACCCGAGCACCCTCTACGAAGTCAGCCACTGCGCAAACGACTTCACAGGACATCAGCAAAGCGAATGGCAGCATTCAGTCGTTCTTCAGTGCGGCGACGCAGCGTCTGCAGACGTCCCAATCATCACCACGCCGGGCAAGCCGAGCATCAACGCCTCATGAGCCGACAGAGACGATCGAATCAGACGACGATGCAGCAAGCGTGTTATCCCTGTCGAAGGGCTCAAGTACAGCTCTCGCACTTAAGAAGCGCAAGTCGTATCACGGCAATGGCACGTTTGGGCGGGTCGCTGAAGACACATCACTGCCTACGGCACAGAAATTTCGACGTACTGGTGAAGCTACACGCACACCTTCCATGGCACTGAACAATGATGATAAAAGACCATGGACAGTTCAATTCGAACCGATGTCCGTCTCAGAGCTTGCTGTACATAAGCGGAAAGTGGACGACGTCCGAGGCTGGCTACAGTCAGCCTTTACTGCTCGCCGCAACAGAGCTCTTGTCATCAAAGGTCCAGCTGGTGCAGGCAAGACGACTACCCTCAAGCTGTTAGCGAGTGAGCTCAAAGTAGATGTCCTCGAATGGTCCAACCCAGCTGGCAAGGACTACGTTGACTCTACGCAAGCGTCCTATGCCCAGTTCGAAGACTTCATGGCGCGCTCTGGCAGGTCATCTGGCTTAGCTTTGGTCCAAGACAACGACATCATACAGCCATTCTATGAGGACTCACAGATGGAGCCGATCGGCAATCAGCTGCTACTGGTCGAAGAGTTCCCAAATACGTTTTCGAAATCCTCGCCTGCCCTGCAATCATTCAGATCTGCTATAGCACAACATCTCGTGGCAAGAGGCGGTACCCACAAGCCTGTACCTCTGATCATGATCATATCAGAGACGCTACTTTCCACAAATACAGCAGCAGCTGACAGTTTCACCACACACCGCTTGTTGGGGCCTGAGTTGTCGATACATCCGGCCATTGACACTATCGAATTCAATACCGTGGCTCCAACGATCATTCACAAAGCATTAGATGCCGTCATTGTCAAAGAAGCACGCAAATCTGGTAGGAGAACCTCTCCTGGGCCTGCTGTACTCAAACGGCTGGCCGACTTCGGTGACATACGGAGCGCGATCTCAACACTCGAGTTTCTCTGTCTGAGAGGCGATGATGACGGCAACTGGTCTGCTAAAGTAGCGTTCAGCAAGCCCAAGAAGAAGCCTGCAGAAGCACCTCTTACAAAGATCGAGAAGGAAGCACTATCCTGGATATCAAGCAGAGAAAGTACGCTTGGTATATGGCATGGTGTTGGGAAGATCATATACAACAAAAGAGTGGATGCACCACAGTCGGATACTGTCGTTCCGCCACCGCCTTGGCTATCACAACACCGCAGAGCGAGGGTTCCAGAGAACGACGTCAACGTCCTTGTCAACGACATCGGCACGGATACGGCAACCTTCATTGCAGCACTTCATGAGAATTATCTTCTGTCTTGCTCAGGGCTTGCTTCAGAGCCAGCTCTAGACAGTGTGCTAGGCTGTATAGAAGGACTCTCGGACTCTGATTTGCTCTCACTTGATCGCTTCTCTTCGACAGGTCGAGCATACAGCGGCTCAACTACGGACACACTGCGGCAAGATGAAATGTCCTTCCAAGTGGCAGTTCGAGATCTTCTGTTTAGCCTGCCAGGCAATGCAAAACGTACCGCACCATCGAGTGGTCCGAAAATTGATGCCCATCGAATGTACTACCCAGCATCGTTGAAGTTGTGGAGGCGTCGGGAAGAGGTCGAGACTGTCATCGACTCAGCTAAGCTACGTCTTCGATCGGTATTAAGATCTTCTGCCAGGCAACACGTCGACACTGCGTACTCGCTTGCCAATACGAACGCAACACCATGGATCACTGCGAAGCTGCAGCGCGAAGACAGCAGTGACGGCCCAATCGAGGACTCAAGCTCATACTGGCTCGCCTTGGCGTCGAAGGAACTGCTTGTGGAGTGTCTGCCATATTTCGCTCGCTCTCTGCGGTATTTGACTGATGACAAGCTTCTATTCGATCTATTGAAGACGATCACCCGCATCACCGGCTTGGGCAGTGATGACACGAATGCAGACGATCTGGACAACGCAGCGGGAGACGAACCTGGCGAGCATGTAGAACAGTGGACGACGGATGTGGCAGACGAGGCCATCAAGCCTACAAGAAGAGCTCGCTTTTCGAAGAAAGAGGACGAGCTTGCATTCGGCTCCAGTGGTTTGAAACTGCCAGCAGAGCATCGTACCGCGAATCTGGTGCTGGACGATGACGATATCGTGGATGATTGATACCACACAGCTAATGAATGTACCTCTATAGCATAGCACGGCGCATGGTACCGCTCCTGGTCACAGGTTTAGCGTGGAGCAATGGGGAACAGCGGTATCACATTACTATGTCACAAGTACAAATACAATGTTACGTTACGACACGACAGATTCTAGGCTTCAACCTTGACCTCTGTGCTTGCAGCGCCTTGAACAACGTCTGGCCTCCACTTGACCAGGTGCTTCTCAGCGGCCTTCTTCGCATCCTCGTTGTACTTCCAGAGCGTTTCCATGGCATCTAATGCTGCCTCCCTAACTGGTGGTCGAAGCATGACGAGGTACAGTAGTGTCTGCACAGCCAGATTGACACGTTCAGGGTCGTCGGCAATCTTGACAAGACGATCAAGATGCCTCGAGTCTAGACTAGGTATCTCCGAGAAGAATCTGATCAGAGTCCTGTTGTCTTTGACGTCCAAATAGGGCACGATAGCATCCAAGAACTTCAGCGTCCAGTGGTCGTAGCGAGGCGTAATGTTGTCTTCTGTGATACCATCCTCCTTCTGCTTCTGCTGCAGACGTTCTGCATACCATTCGTCGCTTAGCCAGTTGATTGCATCGTTGATCCGTTTTCGGAAGTCTTCCATAATGTAGTTGAAGAGAGCATCACGAATGCCGCCAGCTAGTTCAAACCTCCCGCCTTTCTTGGTCAGGGCACTTTCAGCAAACTCATCCTTAATGGTTGGCCCATGGTCCAGACTTGCCCTTGTAGCGACACGAATCACTGTCTGAATCCATCCTTCTCGTGTAGCTGGACCAAGATTAGATCTGTTGAAGCCACGCTGTGTTTCTTGCGGCTTTTGTGCTTTATCTCTGTTCTCCTTATCTTTCTCTGCTAGTACGCTGAACAATCGTACAAGGGAAAGCTTGCTCTGCTCTTGTGCTTCGTCTTGTGTCAAGGCTGGTGGCGGTGGCAGGTGAAAAGGACCGAGCTTAATGTTGTGATCGATGGCAGTCTGCGACGGCATTCGATCGAGCTCGTTCATCACACGCTCTGTATCATCACCAAATTCAGCCGTCGGATCATAATCGTCGTCATCCTCGCCAGCCACACCTCTAGCAATCTGGGTAGCGGACACTCTTGGCCGCGATGTAACCTCCAGATATCGCGCACGCACAGTGTTGATAGCCCAGTCTAGTTTCGCGGTGTCAACAGCCGTTATCAAGGCAGGCACAAGTGAGGCAACAATGTTGGCTGGCAGAATCTCAACATGAAAGCCGGCGGCACCTGAGCCATTGGTGAGATCGAATAGTTGTGCGAGAGTGACAGGTCCAGGAGGCAAATGGGGAACTGCTGGAAATTGTTGTTGCTGGGCTGTAGTCCTATTCGATATGTTGTTGTCTATCCGTTGTCGTTTGGCATCGTTAAGTCCGTCTGTGGGCTCCTGAGGAGCAGGTCGTTTGAGTAGATTGGCTTCCGAGAACGCTTCACCAAGCCCATGCCGCAAGCGATCAATTTGTTGTTGTATCCTGCCAGCCAGAGTGTGTTGTGGAGAGCGCTTCAATATGTTCATGAGGAAGGATGTCGTCGTGCGTGTTATACTTCGAATGGCAACCCGATCTTTGCTTGTTTGGAGCCTGCCAGCAAGCCTGAGTGGATTGAAATTGAGGATGGCCGTGATTATCTTATTACTTATGCTTGCTCTCCGATGCACGAGCGGTGCCAGTGAGTTGATGGTAGCTGTAACCAGAAGAGCAGAGCTTGCCTCTTCCTCCAGGATAGACAGCATTCGATCCAGCAGGCCACTTGCTTCTGCTTCGATATTGCCAACTTTCAGCACAGGGTGGTCGCGCGAGAGCAAAGCCAGGGAGATCTCATTCTGCTCTGGCCTTCGAGGATCTGCAATCAAACCAGCAGTCTGCACCAAGACGACATTGGCCAGATACTTGACACAGCAGATCCTGACTCCAGGTGGCATGAAGTCCATCTTCCGCAGTATGCTCGACTTGATCGCAGCCATCTTCGTCCATGTCTCACTGTCTGCTGCATTGTTCACAGTATGACGAAACACCAATGGATATATGCTCGCAGCGCATTGCACAGCTGCCTTTATCACCGTTGGATCTTCTGCTTGTCCGACCTCCTCTTTGCGATTGATGTAACCACGAATCGTGTCCAATACTCCAGAGGTCACAACCAGCTTCTGCTTTGTCTCTCCATTCAAGACTGGTGAGGCGAAGGTCTCGGCGAGGAAGTCAGCTCCCCATCTCCGTATCTCGAGTTGTGCTGCTTGCGAAATAACGGGAAGAACTCCAGGAACAATGGTAGGATATATCGCTGGATCTCCAAGTACCAGACTTCGCGCTGCATCGAGCTGTTTGATTGTGTCTGCTGCTGCCGCCATGTCGGCGCTGTCCTGCTCAGGAAAGTGCTAAAAGTCGTTATATGAGGTGTTTGGAAGGATGGCGATATGTGGTGGCTTTAAAGCAATGCATATGGTGCATGTGTGTGGGTGCAGCGAAGAGCAAACACTCTGAACAATATCGTACGACTTCGATTCGGGTCGTGAGGGATGTCGACTGACTGAGAGTGCCCTATAGTCAGTAGGTGTGCGCGACTTGAAAAAGTCGCGTGTGATGTAGACGTGCTGCAGCTATAATGTTTCCAATACACAAAGGGTCGACAGCTTCGCAAGCGTCGACGTCGACTTTTGCGCTTGAGGCTCGTACTCATATCCTTCGACATCATCAAAGAGAAACATCATCTTCTGCGTCTCTTGCCCATTCTACCTCAAAATGCCTTTCGGAGTGTGAGTGTGATCTTCTGTCAACGACGACGTTCTACGCTGACACGCTCCAGACGGCTTCCGCAAGCCTCATACTATGACGCCAAATACCGACCGACAGCAGCACTCTACCGAGCACGACAGCCATATCTGATCAAGAATGCTGTGACAGGACTCTGCATCATCGGCTTCGTCGGTGCAGTCTGTAGGTTACCATTGAAGTCGTGCCGGCCGCATCTGATTGCATCACAGATTCGTTCACCATTAAAGCCATCGGGCAGGATGACTTCAGCGATGTACCGATGCCTGCCGCACCAGTCCAGACAGGCGCAAGTGTCGCGCACACTCCTAGTCCGCCAGCCAAAAAGTGAGAGCACAATAGGAGGACACAGGGAGCCTGCGTGGATTTATTATGAGCATTTGACGGCGTATGGTTTGTAGAGATGGGACATGGGGTGTCTGGACTGCATTTCAGCACAAAAGAGATATCCGAAGCATGTATCAAGCACCGAATGCGCTATACACGGTACGACTGGCTAGTATGCATCTTGTTGTACATATGAAATCACGAATCTGCTATCCCTGGTGTTACTTTCGGCATTGTTGTCTTCAGGGGCTGTTCGCATGGCACATTGTTGTCCCGGATTTGCTGCAGCTTCCTCTCATTCGCCTCGTATGCTTCTCTTTGGTACTTCTCGATCACAGCATCGATGTTGGCATGTCCATGTCCTGCAGGTATGTTGTGTGGGGCTCCGTTGTTGAATTGACTGTGAATCCATGGTCAGCTATTCTGAAATGACTAGGAAAACTGTCTGTAACAAAGATGGCAAGACTTACTCGTAGAATCGTAGATCAATGTGCTTGGCATTGGCTGTTGAGTGGTTCAGAAACAACGCTCTGTCGGCTGCGGCCTGCTCGATAGCATCTGTGTGTAGTGTATTTCTCTCCTCGTTCTTCTTCGCATAGTCTGCATACACTTGCGTGATCACGCGTGAGAAGTATGCCTGCTCTCCATTTTTGCCAGGTTGTGAAATGGTGTACAGTCCGATCGCTGCTGGGATGCAGAGGAGGCCGATGAAAGAAAGCCAGGCTGAGAGAAGCAGTCAGCGAGGTGTCCAATGGCAGTGATCTAGCTGCACTCGATGGCAATATACGTACACCGAAGCTTTCATTCGGAGGAGCAGCAACGTGCCCATGCGAGCTGTGGTGGCTCTCCTGCGAAGCCCATCGTCGCTGTCGCAATTGCATCTGCAGTCTGGTTCGACACGCCGAGCGTGTGGCCGTTCTTGTGAGGGACTGCATGCTGTAGTGCAGGCCAATGGCTGGATTGAGAAGCTTGAGGTCGTCGAGATGCGACATGAGAGGTTGGTCGGCAGACCTGCCGTGCTTCACGAAATGTGCTTTTGGACGTCAGCAAAGCTCTTCCATCATGATAGGCTGCAACTTCAGTAACATCATCTTCTGTATTGTTATGTGAGGAGAGATCGGTAAGCTTCTTAGTATTATAAACGCTGTCAGGTGGCAGGTCGCAACGTAGTAAGACAGTACAGCAACGCTGTACAGTACAGCCACGAGCCACAAGCTCAAGGAAGGCATAGAGTGCTTGTCCTTCTGTGTAGAAGCAGTCTTGGCCATGTAAAGCCACAGATCATAGTTCTCGATCAGTCATTGGAATGGTCGTCGATGTCATTACCCACGACGAAGTGGAAGAACTCCTTCTCCTCGTCAGGTGTCTCTGGCTTGACTTTCTTCACAGCTTGCTCCTGTTTCTGCTCGATATCGCTTCCCTGTTCAGCATCATCGTCCTCTTCGAAGTTCTCTGCACTACTTGTTAGCTCTTGTCGAAGCACGGCGACGTCCCCATAGACTCACTGCGCTTCTTGGAGGCCGAGGCCTTCGCCGAAGTGATGCTCTTCTTGGTTGGTGTTGGGCGAGGAGTACCATTGGTGGACGACAACTCTTTCTGCAGCTCCTTGGCGCGAGCCTTGACCTTACGAAACTGGTGTTGAAAGCCGTGATGGCTGCGTTTGCCATCGAGCTTTGCCATGAGCTCATAGTGCTTCGTGCCCAGGGTGATCTTATTGCTTTCGAGCACTGCCAAGAGGCAGGCCACTGTCTCGAATGAGAATGTTTGTTCGGTCATGCTGGTCGATTTGATGATCGAGGGTGTAGGGTAGAGCAGCTTCGGCAGAAGAGGTTGTGAGCGGAAGACGGCGCAGCAGCGGAGAAGCTGGTTTTGAGCTGTTGTCGCTACATGTGAGCAATACCTCACTTGCTGCACAGGTATCACATGTGGAGCCAGGCTTCGCGATCGGCATTAAGAGACCGTTCTGCCAATGTCTGGCCTGCAATGAGGCGAATCTGCATGCAGACCTATATATGCCTTCTTGCCCTAGATCATTGACGAGCAGGCAGCACGTACGCAAGTTGAGTAGCACAGACTCGCGAAAGGCACCTCGCGAAGGACTGCATATTTGAAGATCTATGCCATAGCAGAGTATACATTGAGTGTCTAAAATAAGACCTAGCTCTCCCTGACGTGAATATGAGCAGAGATACAAAGGAGTCTCACCAAGCCTGGATTACTTTTCAACCATGACGGGAGTATCTTACAAAACCTCTCCAACAATCTTGGCCGCCTCCTTGTAGGTGTTGAGAAGCTTCTCGCACTTCTCACGTTCTTGCTTGATGCCATCGTCTTCGTACAATAATTCCTCGAACAGTGTCTCCTTGTACAGGTTACTGACAAGGCGGTTCTACACAACGTCTTTGGAATGGTTGACCAGCAGGTGCATGATGGCTTTTGGCACTTGGTCTGCGATCGTCTCACGGACGATGTTGAAATATGACGAAATCAGTCGTCGAATGAGCTCGGTCTCAAGGTGTTCACGCTCGGTAATGGCAGGGTTGGTCTCGTCAGTTAGCTGTGGACTATGTTAGTGAGGTCAACGATGGAGCTTAGATGACTCACGAAAGTATTGACATCTTCGCCATCCTCGATGACGACCTCTGGCATGCTGAGAGGTCGGTGGTCTGTTCCTCGTCGGAAGCTACCACTTATGCTTGGCTCGATATTGTTGCTGACATGTCGCGATCCTGGTCCTGAAGCTCCGGCAGTGCTCTGACCAGGCAGTGGTGCTGTACTTCCGTTCTCCTTGCCGAAGAAGTAATTCAAGAAACTATCTCGTCCTCCTGGTCCAGAGCTTGATAGTGGATTTGCTGCGCTGATCGAATGTGATAGTCTGTGTCCATCTCTGATGGCTGGCGACGCACTCCTGGCCTCTTTGGTGCGTTGTCGGAGCGGCAGAGTCTGTGCTTCCTCATCTTCGACTTCACCTGCGTCGGCGCCATTTACGCCATTCAGCTCTCGTTTCCTTCGAATGTCCCGTTTTCGCTTCTCTTCAGCGAGAGCTGCTTGCTTCTCACGTTCATGCTTGTCGTTGACCACGCTACTCATAGCGCCTGCTGCACCGAGGAAGTTAGGATGATTGGTGTTGATGTATGCGCGCTGGATGGAGATCAGCGACTCAACATACGAAGACGACGGTCCAAGTCGTTCCCGAAGCAATTCGGACACAACCTCGATGAGCTTGCCCTGGAGCCTCGGGTATCGGCTGAGTTCTGTCGAGCCGCAAGTATGGCAGATCTTGATGAGTTCTTCGTACACTAGCTCAACACAACGCTGACTAGGGATCTCGAGAAGCTTGATCTGAGGCTTTACAAGCAGGTCGAAGGCAAGTTCTGGTACGAAAAGCGACGGTCGTGGACCAGTCGAGTTGCGGATGGCTGTTCGGATGTCGCTGACAGAGAGATTCTGGGTTGGGTCGATGGTTTCGAGACTGTTGCCGAAGACTGAGTTGAAGATGTAGTATATCCTTGCACCACCACACAGCTCCTTGGTGCTGATCTCCGAGCTGGTACCGTCGATAGAAGAGATGAAGGAGGTAGCAAAGCGTGTCATAAGCTGCAGGATGAGACTTCCTCTGTGTTCCTTACCCAGGAAGGCAACATCTCCATACGAAGCAAGCTCCTGCTGTGTCTGTCCCATCAAAGTGTTCAGTCGTGCCTTGATGTCTGGAAGACGATCTCGAATATGTGCCATGAGAGTTGTGTTCAATGTCCTTGCCAAGTACTGCGTTCCACATCGATTTGCCATATTCCTGTATGCTGGATGCATGCGGAAGAACTCTCTTTCCGAGGACAGTGCATCAGACATGCTCTTATTGCCCTGTATATCCTGTTGCGATCTGTTTACCACACCGATAAAACCAAGCTTGAGTGGATAGACACGGCCAGAGAGGATGTCTAGAGCGTTTGTGCCGTGGTCCATGAGGTCAAGCTTCGTGAGCACACCAATAGTGCGCTTGCCCATTGGATCGACGTGTCGAGCAAGCTTGAGCGCCTCGGAGTTGACGAGGTCAACATTTGCCGGCGATACAGCAAGAACGATGCTGTTTGGCTTGGCGATGTACTCAGATATGAGGTTGCGTGTCTGCTTCTCGATGTCCGTAGGTTGATCGCCTATCGGGACCTTGGTCAGACCTGGAAGATCGACCAGTGTCAAGCTCAACACATGAGGTGAGTAGACTTTGAGGTTGATAGGTTGTCTGTTGATGCCCTTGTTGCTGCCAGCTATCCTGTTTGTCTCGTTCTCGATTTCCCGCTTCACCTCTTGAAAGTCGTAGAATCTGCGACTAGGCATATGATTGAATTCTGCCCATTCGCCTTGTCCAGCAACAGATGCAGGAGTGTGCGGTTGGTTGACTTCATGGCTCTTCGGCTTGTCATCGCGGTCGGAAGGGATGTTGATGAGTTGGAGAACTAATGGCCGACGTGTGACGATGCCACTTCCGCGAGGCAAGAAATCTCTGCCGACGATGTTCTCGAGTACGGAGGACTTTCCTGACGATTGCGACCCTACAACGACCTGTTGCGCACGTTAGCTGAGCGAGAACAGTTATGCCTTCGAGAAAAACGCACGATCTGAGGCAAATCTAGGGAATCATTGCCGATGGTGTTGAAGACGAGATCCTGGAGCTTGTTGACAGTCCCGAGAAGGTCCTCACCAAGTGCTGCCATCGCCTGCTGATGTGTGAAGAGATTGTGTTGGTGTCCTGCAGCTGTGTTTGACGAAGCAAGGATGAAAGTGTCCAGCTGCAGGCCTTTCGGACTTGGTGTAGCACTAGAATCTCTGATTAAAACTCGAGCGTACACAAACAAAGTAGCTCGGATGAAATGACAAGGATCGTGATGCTGTGGTTCATGTGCTGCGCCTGGTTGACGTCTGGTGTGAAGTTGTGCTGTGCAGGACCAAGATCTTCGAAGTTGACGTACATTCGCGATAGCTCCCGACCCAAAATACACAAACAAGGCAGTTCAAGCTGTTCCACGTGACGACACACAGCGTCCCTGCTTCGCAAATGGCGCAATCATGCGTAAAAGGCGCATTCTGCTGCATTCAAATAGCTAACGCTTTCTGCATCTACACGTCCATCTCATCTATCACTCCGTCCGCGATACAGGTGCGATTCACGACGATGATCTACCATCAGAGCCGCTTGTGACGCCGAGCGAGCACGCGACAGCTGTTAGTCACACATGCAGGGCTGAAGCCGAAGTGCAGAGACCAAACATCACGACGATCACGCATCACAGCCACTCATTGCAACCTCCAGAAGGATAGACACTGTTCGGCGTCGTGCTGACGGGCCCTCGAACGAGTCTCGCTTCTTATCGCGAGGCCACAATGCGACTTTCCCCGCCGTCCTTGCTCGACGCGCTCCAAGCTCGACGGCGCGCAGGCTGAAGGAGCTAAATGGCGAAGCAAAGATAAGACGTCTTACATTCCTGCTGAGATGATATTCACTACCACTCTCACCTTTCTGCTCTCCTACGCGGAACACCTTTCTTTTGTGTACCAAAGACACATCTAGCCCTACCCACTCTCTCCGCTGTCAGAATCAGCGACAAGTAAGCTCTTATCTTCATTCCTTCATCAACCTCACGCGAATAACTCCAATCGATATTCTGCGCAGGGCGTCACTCATGGCGCCTTCCGCTACTGAAATCGAATACATCAACGAGTCTGTACTCAAGGAGATCGATCTCAACGTTCAACACAATACAGAGGACCATGTCGCCTTCGGTATGCTCGTTCTCCAAGCACGAGCGCGACCGACGACTAATTGTGTACAGGCGGAGATGACCAATGGTTCTACAACCCAAGCACCATGCGGTTCGACTTGAGCCGTGGCTCTGCGAAGAAGATCATACTTGATGCCGACGATGGCATACGAAACCACCGAGGAGTCATGATCGATCCAGCCAAATCACTGCTGGTAGTGATCGACATGCAGAACCATTTCCTGCATCCCAAGCTTAACGACCACGCTGAAGGCATAAAGGTGGTCGAGCCCTTGACGAAAGTAATTGGCAAATGCAGAACGGAAGGCATACAAGTCTGTTGGCTGAACTGGGGCATTGATGATGAGGATCTGCGAGCGATGCCACCTGCTGTCACGCGTGGCTTCAATCGAGCAATGATCAAAGAGCGAGGACATGGCTGGCACGTGGGTCTTGGAGCAAAGCTACCAGACGAAGTTGGTGGTGAGCGGTGTTTGTTCAAAGGAACATGGAGCGCAGACATATACGAGCCACTCAAGCCACTTCTCACACCAGAGGACGTTCGCTTCGACAAGGCACGCATGTCGGGGTTATGGAGTCCAGAACTGCCATTTCATCGCTGGCTCCGAGAAAGTGGCAAGAAGACATTGCTATTTGCTGGCGTCAACACCGACCAGTGTCTGCTTGGAACACTCACAGATGCCTATTCCTGGGGTTGGGACTGCATACTTATCGGCGACTGCGCGGCGACTATGACTGGACTCGGAGCACAGGCAGTCTGCGACTACAACATCGCTACTAACATGGGCTTCGTTACTGATTCGGACACCTTCTGCCAAGCAGAGAGCACGATCGGTATGACTCCATCGGTGGAGCGCGAGGTCGAACTCGCATGATTCTTCAGCCTTCTCTCTACGCGTTCGAAGCGGACCATGCTTGGTTTTGTGTTTTGCGACTGATAATAACTGATCTAGAGATACCAGATAGACGAACATGAAACGACCATTCCTCTGAGGGCCCTTGCGGCCTGTACCTCTCTATCGAGACGATCCTTGTGTAGCTAACTTTCAATTGTGGGTAGATTATGCTAAGTGCACCACTGACATGGCGAGTAGGCAGTGACATTGTGCCATTGACAGTCGACCGAAGCTCGAGCACTCGCACGGCATTCCGCACAACGCGACATGTCCATTAGACTGCTCTTAGAGCATCGCAGCAGGGTGTCACTGCTGCAAGGCATCACGTCACGATGAAGGTTAACAGCAATGCGGAGAAGCACGCGAGCTCCTTCCATATAGATAAGATATGAGCAGTCAATCGTAGCTACATGTACATTTACACCTCACCCATCTGTGCAAACCATTATCGATCCGGCAGCTGAAACTACACAATATGCTCGCTAGATGCAGTCTCTTGCCGCTGTTGTTCGGCGTTGTGTTCGCAGCAGAACAACAGCCACTTACTACAAGTCACAGTGTGGGACTTAACGAAGAGCTCCTCAACAAGTGAGAGGTCAGTGTGATACACCACGACAAAGGCTGACCCTAGCTAGACTTCATGATGCCAACATCATTCCCAACATCATCGATGCCTTCGTGCCAAAGGTTAACATCTCGGCATACTGGAAGAATGGCACAGCTCTGTACGGCAATGTCCTTGATCCTGAGAACCTCTCCAAGCGACCAACGATCGACTTTCTTGCCTGGCCTGAGGACTTGAGCATTACCAAAAGGCACAAGATGCCGCAACTCACCCTTGCCCTCACAGATCCTGATGCTCCAAGTAACGACGATCCGAAGTGGTCTCAAGTATGCCATTGGCTGGCGACACATCCACCTTCTAACGGAGAGGATGTCCGATCGATGAAAAAGTCCTACAAGGAAATCATCGAGTACAAGCCACCAGGACCACCACCAAAGACCGGTATGCATCGCTACATCCTCGTGGCATTAGCACCTCTGAACGGCACAACCGACAAGCTCCACTTGAGTAAGCCGAAGGATCGGCAGCATTGGGGCTATGATGGCAACAGAACCGGTGTGCGAGAGTGGGCTGAAGAGAACGGTCTCGGTGTGATAGGTCAGTATGCCTGATACATTGTGTCTGAGTGCTGACATTTGAGCAGGTGCGAACTTCTTCTATGCGCAGAACTCGAAGCAGTGAGCATCGACCAGAAACATAACTAAGTCGCCTTCTTCTTGTTATCGCCAGCCTTGTATGCAGCTGCGCGACGTGCACTCCTGTTCGTGGGCTTGCCCTTCCTCTTTGCCGCTTTACCAAGCTTTAAGCCAGAGTTCTTCTGTTTCGAGCTCGCTCTGTGCCCTTCGAACACGAACGACTCAGGACCTTTGAAGCCAGGCGGAGCAGTAGCTGCTGCAGCCTTGCCCATCAGCTTGCCTAGTCGACCTCGCAGAGTCGCCTCGCCAGGTGTAATTTTCCGTTGGTAGCCTTCAGACTGCCCTGGCTTGCCTTTTGATTTGTCTGCCGTGGGCTTGCTTCTCTTCATAGCCTTCGCTCTGGTGACTCTGAGCTTGCGAGGTAGCATAGGAGGTGCCTTCTTGCCATCCTCGGACAATGCCCCTTCGACAGCATTCTCGTCCGTGAACTGAACATACGCAATACCTATGCCAACTCTAGTGTTCTTGTCTCGAATCACTCGGACACTCTCGACAGTGCCATGCTTGGCGAAGAGCCTCCAGAGTCCTTCCTCGACATCTGACGGCTTCTGATTCTGTTTCCGCTTCTCGCGGCCTTCTGCCTCGTTCGCGGCTATGATGTTCGTCTCATCGTCCACAAAGCTGAGTCCTCCTACGAAGACACAGCGCTTGTGTGCTACCGGAGCTGGATGCGCAACTGAGTCAACGCGAATATGGCGATCCAGCACGACAGTTCCATTCAGTCGGCGGCAAGCCTCTCGTGCTAGAGCTGGGCTCGAATACACCACATACGCATTGGTCGATTGCGCAGTCGTTGACATGACCTCGCCGCGGGCATATGCAGCTTTCTTCGGCAATTGAGGTGCATAAGGTGTGCTTCGGAATCGCATGTTTTCGATCTTGTTGGCCGGTGCCTTCGCGTCAGTGGATTTCGGCAGCTGGTCGAAAAACGACGTGAGGTGCTTCTCAAAGGTCTTTCGTGCGCTCTTCGTTGTGATAGCTGATGTTGAGACGTTCCCGACGAAGACAGTTCGGCCGGCCTTCTCGAGATCATTTGATGCTGCAGCTTGTGTCTCATGCTGAGGAGGGACATAGCCATCAGCAGTCTGCTCATCGTCCTCGTTCTCCTCCTCGCTGTCCGCTTCTCGATCGACTTCCATTTCGAGATCGTTCTCTTCATCATCAGACTCCCGTGCTGATGCTAGAGGAAGTACTGCTTTGCTTCCAACTTGCTCTTGTCGCTGTTTGATATCCTCCTGTTCATCCTGGCGAGCCAATTTGCGCATGTAGCTGTCCTCGAGATCATCTGCTTGGTC
The DNA here is from genome assembly GCA_001592805.2 of Peltaster fructicola. Taxonomy (NCBI): domain Eukaryota; kingdom Fungi; phylum Ascomycota; class Dothideomycetes; genus Peltaster; species Peltaster fructicola. Next base: position 934,248 of record CP051140.1, read on the forward strand.
CTTACGCTTGCGCTTCCTGGACTTCTTCTCTGACGTCTCCTCGTTGAGCACTGCCACCGGCTCTTCTATATTCGCAATGGTCTCGCCATTTCGCGAACCTGCTGAGATATGCGACGGAGGCTCTTCGGCATCGTCGTCGTCCGAAGATGCCTTTGCTTCAGGTATTGCTCGCTGAACCACAGGCTTCGCAGGGGCAGGCTAGAAGACGTCAGTGACAGATTCTCATGGTCGCGACTGTTCACATACCTTTGCAGCAAAGAGAGAAGAAAGATTTGAATCGAGGTTCTTTTCATCTGCAAGCAATGAGACACTTGGACCGAGTTTCTCTGCTTGAGTTGTGCTCTTGGACACCTTCTTGTCCTTCTTCTCCCTGTTCTCCTTCTTGTCCTTGTGCCCTTTAGGAGCCTTGTCCTTGCTCTTTTTCTCGGCCATTGAGTGCTTGTGGGCGTAGTCAGAAGAGTTCGCAACTCGAACTTGCACTCTGAAGCTTTCTCTCATAGCCAAAAAGTTATGAACCCTGTATATTGGATCAGACCCGATGGGGAAAGTGAAGCGAGATGCCGAAAGCTGGTAATGATGCAGTTCCCGTCGCTCAGAACGTAGTGGGTGCCTCTGATTCTACTACCCATCCCATCTTATACAGCACTCCTATATGCACGAGCTTGTCAGTACGTTCTTCCTAGCGCAGCAGCACATGCTGGTCGAGCTGTGATCGACACGAGTATACCTCCACTCGTCTGGAGAGCCCAAAAATCGCAACCAGACTCAATCAGCTGCCAATCGCACCGCCCATCGCGTTCTCACCGCACCCACCCACTCAACTACCCATCCAGCCAGATCATAGCGTTTTGCAATTGCAAAAGCCGAATATAGTCAAGAGTAGCACAATCTTTTGTCCCGGACAGAGCCCTGCACCACGTTCTTGGGCGCGCAAAGAAGAAGAGGAGTGATTTTGCACATCACGCTCCGTCATCACGACCAAAGCACTTGCGCAACGAGAGTGTTTACTTTGACGACTTACGAGGTGTGAAGACAAGAAGAGAGAGGACTATAAGTTTCGGCCCTTGCGCCCAAGGTAGTCCAGATGAGCACTCCTCGACCAAGTATCTCACCTCTAAGCAACGCGTACGAATCGACCAAGAACTCGCCAGCGTTGCTTCGTACGGGCGCGATGGCTGACAGAGGAGACGATGCGCAGGATAATGACCAGAGTAATTCCAACGATGAAGACAAGGACGACTCGAGCCTGCTCAGTGAGCCCGAGGATGACGACAGAGAAGAGGAGATGTTGAGCTCTAGGATGGTGAACGGCAAAGCAGTACGAAGAGATGACGTCGATTCAGAAGCAGAAACAGAGCGACTTGAGCTTACACCTCGACATCCACGTGAGGCTGCAGAAGCAGGCATTGGCAGGACACCTAGCAAGCTGTCCAAAGTCCAATCACCTGACGAGGAGCTTTCGGAGCCACCATCTCCTTTGCCCAATGATGTTGGAGCAGCTAGTAGCACAAGCACAGTAGCAAATGGTAAGTCGGGAGTAGCGTCCACAGGTGGCAGCAGAAGCTCATCTCTTGCAGGCAAGAAGCGAAAGCGGTCAGACACCCTCGAGAGTCCGCTCAGTAGTGAGGCTTCTATCGATGGCGAGTCGCCAAGGAAAAGAGCAGGCAGTTTCAAAGATGAGCATTCTACCGAGGACAACAGTCGTGAAGAGACCACAGAGGTTGTGGAGGGCAATGCAGTCGTGAACAAAACCACAAAGATACGCAAGAGCGCCTCACGAAGAGGTGGTCGTCTTGGAAGAAGAATCGTTGAAGCTAGAGACACAATCGAGACGGACCAAGAAGTGCCGGAACCCGAAGCTGAAGAGACAATTGAACCACAGCTTGAGGAGGACCCCATACAGAAGTCCGAAGCCACAGATGCGTTCTCACAGCTCGCAAAGCAGTTCACTGCATTTCGCGACGCACTGCTCGGCGAACGACTTGCCACGGTCGAGAAAGAACTGGCATTGTTGGAACAACCGCAGTGTGAGCATCCGGAGTACGTTCGAATGGTCGCGTGTGTGCAACAGCGACGCATCAAGCAAGACCGTGAGACCAGGGCGTTTCATCACTATCGACAGATTGCGACCCGGCAAAAGACGTTGGCAGAGCGGTCCCAGATGCACTCGCAATACTTCCAGACGATACGAGAAATACGAGAGGAAGCCCTGGACTCGCTTGGCACATCGTGGTACTCGATCACGCGTGAACGACGACAGGGTGTCAATACGAATCCTGAGGATGACAATCGTCATGTGTACCGCTATGTCGACAAACGAAGCGATTTGCTTCGACAGCAAGCCAAGTACAACAGAGAGGTCAGCATTCTCAGTGGTATTGCGAAGTATGTTGGCTTCCCTGCCGCGCCTGAGATCAGTGGTGTGGAAGGTGACTGTCTCGAGAATGATCTACGAGCAATGAGGGTATGTACTGGTCGGACTGTGATGTGAGCGTGCTGACTCTAGAATAGCTTGCGCGGCCGGTCCATCAACACATTACCCACTCTCAAAGCTCGAAACAGCCTCTCTCGTATGACCAACGCAATACAGCCCAACAAGTTGTCCATCCTCATATACACAGACAAGCCGAGCCGAACGTTGCCTCAGCCGAGCGGTTGGCACATGACAGATTCATCGAGCAACATGCCTGGGCACAGGCACCACAATCCAATAGCTATGCAGCACTCACGAGCACGCCCAACATCTCTCACACCCCAGATTGGGCACATGCTACCGGTTATCGGAAGCCGAATCTGCTACGCCATCAGCTCGAGAGCCCAGCAGATGGTGTAACCCCAATCGGCACACCAGTGAACGGCAGGCCAGCTCATGGTAACGTTCAGGACATTCCCAACAGCGCAGATCAAATAGGCAGAGAACAAGCGCCACCCGGTAGCAGTCCACTTCAAGTGCCAAAGCAGCGGATGAACGGTACGGAGAGCAACGGGTGGCGAAACTATTCTGGCACGTCCACCATTGACGCACCACTCGGTGAGGGCACCAGAGAGCACGAGGCATACGATACTGAACAGCACAACCTCATCAGACGAGACTTTGCCAGGGAACAGCGAGACCCGAGATCAAGCTTGCCTGTCGAGGGCAGTGTTCAGTACGAGAGTCAGAGTCGACTCCCAATGCCGTCGTCGATGTTCGAAAAGCCAGACATTTTTCGAACCGCAGGCTTTCGCCCTCTCGAGGGCACGTTCGCCACTCCAACTGCGTCTAGTACTGTCGCTGGGCGAAGCAGTAGCTGATGACAATCATTAGAGGCGGCATATCGTTGGACAGCAATCAATTACATCTGTGTACATTGCCCTGAGTCTCAACTCTAGTCATAAATCAGACATCCCAATGGTATCATAAAGCATATCCAACGCCTCTTCATCGTACTGTCACTTCCAGCTCTCGCACGCCGCGCTGACACTTGTCTCCATGTCGGTCCAGCCTTTCTTGCCCATTCTTCTCAACAGCTCCTCTGCTCTACCAGATTCAACGTATGTTGTTTGATCGACACCATGGTCCTCGACCCAGCCATTGATCCCTCGCTCCGGGTACAGTCCTCTCAGTAGTTGGACCAAAGAGTTGATATTATACGGCACTGCTGCTACAAAGAGTCGTTCACTCATGACTCCTGGCAGTATCAATGCTGCAACATGGACCAAAGCGGCGTCCTGGACATCAGCAAAGTGTTCTGACTCCGATTCAGCGTTGTTACGTTAGCACGAGATCAAACTTACGAGGTGGTACCCATTCTATCGCTCTGGATCTGCTTTCATAGACTGCTCGCAAAATATGCGTAGAAAGTCCCAGAGATGGCTGATGCGGTGTTAAAGGCCGACCAAACAGCATATCAGGAAGAACTAGTCTCCCATCAGTACCGTATAGTCCAACACATTGCTCCTGGACTTACCGCAGTTGAGTACGAAGTTAGGTCGCTTCTCTCGGTACCACTTCCACACAGCCTGTTCTGCCTGCATTTTGGAGCTCGCGAACACCGACCATGCTCTGTCTAGATTCTCTGTGGGAAGACGATCCCAGGCTGCCTTGAAGACACCCATGTTCCAGCTTTCACTGGTAACTTCCTTGCGTAGTCCTCCACCTCGACTAGCAGCGGCGGTGACGGAGCTGCAGTACACAAAGCAGCGAACCTTGGGCTCCTTGGCTGCTGCTTCCAAGGCATTTAGAGCGCCCATGATCGTCGGAGGTATCACATCATGCGCATGCGTGGAGAAAGTAGTCACCGAGGCGATGTGAATGATGCCTGAACAGCCCTTGATGGCGAGATTGTACGCGCCTGGCTCTGACATCTCGGGCACGATACAAGCGGTGTAGCGATCTGGACCGTACTTGTCGCAGAACGTCTGAGTCGTCCAAACTGCTTTGTCGTCGTCTCTGACGGTGCCGCGGACACAATAGCCAAGGCTTAGCAGCTTGTCAATGACATGACTGGCTAGCCAGCCATTAGCACCTGTGACAAGCACCGTGGAGTCCCTGGGTATGCATGTGGTCTCGCCAATTTGGTTAATCTGAGCTGAACGCTGATATGAGGGCGGCGCGGTAGTTGCAGATGCTACACTGGCGTTATCTGGTCTTGACGATGACACTGATGTCGTTCGTGAGTGCGTCGAGTATGCGTATGGTGGTGGATCATGGACTGGCTCCGATCCAAATACCTGCTTGAGCGTATCACTCTGCCGTTGCATTCGTTGCATGAATCGTGGCGCCATTGTGATGTCTGTATTCGATCCCTGCCACTGCGTAGATCACATACACCCGCGACCTAATGGTAGGAGAGGCAGGAGGTCTGCGATATGCGAGAAAGATATGCTGCAAGCAACGACGGCGGAAGATTGGCAGACATGAACGATGAAACACTTACGGGCATGTGCCTTTGATCGGCGAACGCCCTTGAGCTGAGATGCTGACCCAAGGTCAAGCTAGCTTTAGTCTTCAGCATAGTTTCATCCATAGTCGGATGAACAGTGAAAAGTAACATCGAGTCGCGCCGCGAAAGCTCTGCAGGTGTATCTGCACATGACTGCTATCGGTGACCAACCATGTGCGTAGCTGTCGATTACCGGTCCCGTTGTGGAAGATGATGTGATTACCAGGCTTCGGGTGGCTGTCAACAAAGTGCCACCTCATTGGCATGATATGGCGGCATGCAGCAACGACCGACGTCACTAGAGCCCGGTGTGCTTTAGCACGTTTTCAGCTGTACCTGCAGTCTCGTGGATCTACCTCGCCTGGCGTCGTGAGCATGAGCAAGAGGATCAGTGCTAACGATAGGAAGGTTGGAAAGAAAGAAACAAGCTCTCAATTGAGAAGGCGCCGAAGTTGACCTTGCATGCGCTCGCTGCTATTTTGAGTGACATCCTTCACGACGCAAGGGGAGCAACAAGCAAGGTCTGTTCTAGGCTCAGCTAACTTAGCAGCAGCAGCAGCAGTAGTCCAAGAACGATTTCTCAGATGTGCCGTCCACAGTCAGCCACTATAGTAACGAAGGATCCCTCCTTCGCACACGTGCGATGAAGACAAACTCGAGCAAGGTATGTCTGTCAAACGGCTAGTCATCTTTCCATAATGTGTGCATGGTGGTCGGCAAGAGTGAGTGGCTGCACTACGCCCGTGAACGAAAGCGAGCGCCATGGCAGTCAATCCCTTGGTACGGCCAAGGCACTTTCACAGTCGTGACCGAAAGCAAGGAATCATGATTGTGACCATGAGAGTGACACAAGATGGTACAGGACAAAGGAAATGATTTCTCGCTTATCTACAACACTACCCATCTTGCTCGACGGACATGACGAGTGCTATGGCAGGACACTCATTCTTTCATGTTGTGAGCAAGCCTTTTCCTTTTGTAGTAGTGTACATGAAGACGCAATTACAATGCTCGAACTCCAGACAGCGCGAATGATCTAGGAGAAGCTCTTGGTGAAGCTCTGGACGACGTCCTTGAGCTTAGCCTCAAGCTCTTTCGAGAGAGAGCCCTCCTTCTCGATCTGCTCCAGAACGCTGCTCTCGTTTGTGCGGAGGTGGTTAAGGAAGTCAGACTCCCACTGAAGGATCTTGGCGACTGGGACGCTGTCGAGGTATCCGTTGATACCGGCGAAGATGAGAGGAACCATCTCGTTGACGGCCATTGGGGAGTACTGCTTCTGCTTGAGGAGCTCGGTGAGACGCTCACCACGGGAGAGGGTCTGCTTGGTGGCGGCATCGAGATCGGAACCGAACTGTGCGAAAGCTGCGACCTCACGGTACTGAGCCAAGAAGAGCTTGAGGGAACCAGCGACCTGCTTCATGGCCTTGAGCTGTGCAGCGGATCCGACACGGGACACGGAAAGACCGACGTTGATAGCTGGTCGAATACCCTTGTAGAAGAGCTCGGCCTCCAAGAAGATCTGTCCGTCGGTGATGGAGATGACGTTGGTTGGAATGTAAGCGGACACATCACCACCCTGGGTCTCAATGATTGGGAGAGCAGTGAGAGATCCACCACCAAGCTTGTCGTTCATCTTGGCGGCACGCTCGAGAAGACGAGAGTGGAGGTAGAAAACGCTGTGACAATTAGTACTGAAGCTGTGTGGGTTTGAGCTTAAGTATAACTCACTCTCCTGGGTAGGCCTCACGTCCTGGTGGACGACGGAGAAGCAGAGACATTTGACGGTAGGCGACAGCCTGCTTGGACAGATCGTCGTAGATGATGACTGCGTGCTTGCCGTTGTCTCTGAACCACTCACCAATGGAGCACAAGAAGGATGTTAGTTTCTGTGCATCGAAAGGGTGTGTTGCAAACTTACTGCAGTGAATGGGGCAATGTACTGAAGGGGAGCAGCCTCAGATGCGGTGGCGGCGACGACAATGGAGTACTTCATGGCGTCGTTCTCCTCGAGTGTCTTGACGAGCTGGGCGACGGTGGATCGCTTCTGTCCGACGGCGACGTAGATGCAGTAAAGCTTCTTCTTCTCATCGCTACCCTGGTTCCACCTCTTCTGGTTGAGCATGGCATCGAGAGCGACAGCGGTCTTTCCGGTTTGACGGTCACCGATGATCAGCTCACGCTGTCCACGACCGATTGGCACCATGGCATCGACTGACTTGAGACCGGTCTGGACTGGCTCACGGACGGACTGACGTGGGAGAATGCCTGGAGCCTTCATCTGAGCACGACGCTTCTGGGTGGTCTTGATTGGGCCCTTGCCGTCGATTGGGTTACCGAGAGCGTCAACAACACGGCCGAGAAGCTCAGCTCCGACTGGAACTTCGACCTATGGACTGTTAGCGTCTACAGAAATATACAAGGTGCTGCGACATACGATCTCGCCAGTACGCTTGACGGTCTCACCCTCACGGACAAGTCTGTCAGAACCGAAAAGCACGACACCGACCTGGCCGGCTTCGAGGTTCATGCACATGCCCTTGACACCAGAGGCGAACCTGTATTGTGTTAATGGGAACCCTTTTGGTCTTCATGTATCTTGTGCTTACTCGACGAGCTCCTCAGCCTGGACATTGTTCATGCCATGGACACGAGCAATACCGTCACTGCACAGTTATCAGCTTTTGTTGTTCCCCTGATATGCTATTGCTTTTGCGTACCCGACGGAGAGGACACGTCCAGTCTCAGCAAGACCGGCCTCCTCTTGAACGCCACGAATTCGCTGCTCAAGGATCGAGGTGACCTCAGTTGGTGTAGCCTTTCCCTCTGCTGCGTAGCCACGTGTGATGGCGGATGCGATGGCTGGTGTCACTCGTTGCTAAAGAAAAGCCCAATGTCAGCGATGATGCTTTAATTCGATGCAGGATTTCTGGCGATTTGTGAATATGCCAAACAGCTCTCAAAATTCCTGATTCTTGCGTACTCCAAGCTCCAAGGACATGCTTGAGGTACCTGGATAGTCTGTAGATGCCAATGGAGCTCTGGGGAGGTGCTCTTGATGGATAACGTACCGCAGAGATTCTGCTGCCAGCTGAAAGAGCTCCAGCGGCGCGAGCGCTGTTGCGAAGCGCCGTTCGGAACATTGTGACGCTGTGGATGATGTGGAAAGTACCAATCAAGAAACCACCAGCGCGGTGGTGATGTCGATTGATGTGTTTAAGGAAAGGGAGTCGTGGGTGATGGCGACGATAGAAGGTGTGCAAAGCTCCTCACCTTTCCTCCGATGCCCACGCACAGACCTCCATTGCTGCTGGTACCATTTCAGATTTTGCCGGCCGGTCGTTTCCGACTGCACTTCAGTGCCATTACTAGGCCATCAGAATTGCCTCGATTATTGGCACTCAGTCCCCACTGCCGGGCTACAGTACTGCCAGAAGCATGAGTGACATATTGGCAGCATCATCACACTCATGATCGTCGGCTTCTTTGCGTTGTCTCAATCACCAAGCGTACCGACATTTGATTGCATCAACATCCAAGACACTCAAGATGGCGTTGAACCTTGAGAAACAGCTGTTATTTGTATGGCCGAGCCTTACGTGCAGTATCACAGCTAACACTTCGACCAGTATGGCTCGTATCATCATGATCCGGTCGGTAGCACCAGCCGCAGCTCAACAGTGTCGCTACTGACGTCCAATAGGTCAATATCGGCATACATATCACATGTGTTCCGCTCATATTACTCACAGCCTTCTTATTCGTATGTCGTGCAGCACAGCAGTACATTGTGCTGACAAGCTAGGGCACCAACACACCATCGTTACCGTTCCCTCCATGGTTGACGATACCGAACCTGCCGCCTAATTTAGGAACGCTCTCGGCACTGGTATACTCAATCTTCTACATCCTGTTAGAACCAGTCGCGGGAAGCATGCTCGCACCACTTCTACTAGGAGCCACAGCATATTCGAACCATCTCACGACTACATACGGTATGAAAGCGAACTACATCGCTATTGGCGTCCATGTATTTTCATGGCTAGCACAATTCGTGGGCCATGGTGTGTATGAAGGTCGCGCGCCAGCACTGCTCGACAACCTTTTCCAGGCTATCTTCCTGGCGCCATTCTTCGTGTGGCTGGAGGTGTTGTTCGCACTGGGATATCGACCCGAGTTGAAAGCACGGCTCGACAAATCAATCAAGTCAGAGCTCGCTAAGCTCAAAGCTGAGAAGGCATCGAAGAAGGCTGCCTCTGAGACGAACGGCAGCACAAACGGTCACATCAAGCACTGAATGTGCACATCTCTCATTCAGCCGTAACGACGGCGCTCGCTTGATGAGATACTGATGACTATAATAGGGCATAGCAAGCATGCCTGCTTGAGGGTATGCACAACCTGTAGACTTGTATTGACGTACATATGCAAGCAGCACGACCTCCAAGCTTCACTATTGTCAACGAGCGAAGTGATTGTCCTGCGCAAACTTACGCCACTCGGGACAATGTACAGTACAACGAGCATAGAACATGCTCTCATCTGCTTTCTGGGTAATGACCAGGTTCATTGAGCGAGTATGACACGCTCTTCGGTGAGTAAATACCCGCAAAACGTTGTATAACATCCACCACCGCTGGACGACGCCGCTTGGCTCATCCCAAGGACGACGATATCAACACCTCTTGCTCGGCCAAGAAATGTCAGAGCCTCACACCATGACTGACAGCCGGTCTCAGTCTCAGTTAGGGGTATTGTTATATACAAGTCGACATCGGCATTCTCTTGACTACTGTTCTCGACTACACAGCTAATATGGTCGACAGGACGAGTCCACATCGTCTCAGCAGCCTGACTCTGAGGAGCCCACGCAGCATGGGTTCCAGAGTCACGACAGTCAACAGTACGAATCGCGACTACTTAGTCTCCCACGCGAACTGATCCTTACAATATTGGAATTCGCGACCTTCCATGAAGGCATTCTCCGTCTAGGGCCTCTCTCGCTTCGTTTTCAGGAGCATCCCAGCATCCCAACATATCGCCCGATCCTCGACATCCTTCTTGTTTGCAAGCTGCTTTACCGACTTGGGCTGGAAGCTTTCTACGGTGTGAACACATTTGGAGGAACTGAGCTTGTTGAATTCGCAGAAGCTCTTGGACCCGATCGTCGTGCACTGATAAGAAGAGCACATCTAACGACACTCCCCAGAGACGCCGGATCCTTCTCTTTGGGTTTGCGCGCACGCTATGATCAACTGATCCCTGGTATCATCAACAACCTCGATCACTTCACCTTTACGTGGACGCGCTTGCGCCCCGGGAGTTTCACGTTACAACGCCAAGGTCGACATGTCGGAAGGCCCTTTGCTGAGGTAGCATGGCTTCTCAATCTGGAATTTCTCCAGATCACTATGAGCATTTGGCAGTTCGCTACCCTGTATGAGGATGCGGCAGGATATGATGGTGTACGCCGACAAGAACTAGACGCATTCGCCGCTATCATGCCCCTGACAGGCGCAACCCTCGTTGGCGACATCTCTAGCCCATGAGATCCGAAGCTTGAAGACGGGTGGCTCGAACGACAAGAACAAGCTGCGTGCAAGATTGGGAGAGCATTTGCCTAAAAGCCAGCATGGTCAACACAACCTCGACCACGAAAAGCCTACGAGGTAGTGGCATGTGGTCATTCCAGAGGCAGTGTTGTTTCCATTCTGTTCGCTCCACATGAGGTGCAAAGGTCGAGTTAGACCTTCGTCAGGAAGGCAAGGGAGACATCACACAGGATAGAGACCTCGCCAGCATCTCCTTTCCAGACTGCAAAGCACTGCACTGATTGCATATCACCGTTGTTGAGATCATCTGCAATTATGAATACATGTACATGAGCTGCCGTAACTTGTCATAAGGTCGTGCCATTCGTTCAAATATCTGAGGGATCACCACCAGCAATCTGCTCGTACCACAGACTATGGCTTGCCCAGTCGACCTGCCGAATTCGTTCGAGCGTGTCCACCATAGCCCCGACTTGTGGCGTGAACTCAGAAAGACCACAGCTAGCCAGAGCATCAGAGGCAGAGCTCAGAGCTCTTACTCTCTCACTCGAGCTCACTGCGTTCATGCGGAGGAAGATGTGCGTCCTCAGTCGCTGATACAACACTTTCAGCACAGGGTCGGTAAGTCTGCGAGCCGCGGCTTGAGCAAAGAATCGTGATACAGCACTCTGGACTTGTGCTTTCGTGTTCGCCGGCATGTTGTGTGCTGATTCTAGTATGCTGAATGCCTTCTGTTCTGGCGTGACAGCGTCGTCTTCAGCCGCACTATCCTTGGCATATCCGTCAGCCAAGATCAATGTCCAGAGCCTTGTCGCCTCGGTTTTCCATTGTGCTCGCACATCACGTTTGAGCAGGTTCTTCGCTGTGAGGAAGATAGCGCCAATGACAGCAACACGAAGCGTGCCTGCCCGTATCTGTTTGATGCGAGCGAAATCCAGTGCGAGTGTCTCGGGTACTTCGTCGTTCTGTAGATGTCCCTGAGCGATAGCGAGGTCGACCAGAGCTTTGGCATATATCTTGTGATTTGTCGGTCTATCTTCTGCTCTCCGAAGGCCATCAGGATCTCTTCGATCTGCTTCGGCGTTGAGTGTAGCAGCTGCAGTACGCCAGAATACCTGTGTGCGTTCAAGACTGATCTGACCTGATTCAATGTCCTTGGCGAAGAGTCGATGCTCATATCCAGCTGACTCTCGAATCAGTGTGGGTGCTGCGTTCATGATCATGAAGTTGGAGTAGTCCAGAGATAGCTTATCGACCATACGAAGGAGGTTGAAGAGCTTGTTTGTCATGATGGTAAGCTCATCAGCGCTTGCGTTCGCATCGCTCGTTGCTTCACCAAGCAACTCCTCCGTCAATACTTTGACTTCCTGATCTCTAAACGGGGCACAGAGCTTGGGCATGATATTTGCCATGAAGGTGAAGAAGCCTTCGTAGCTGAACACGCCTGCTTGGCACTGTCTGTTAATATGTTCGAGGTCCAGAGTCTCGTTGATCAATGTGTACATGCTGTTGCCAGGTTTGAGCATTCGTAAGAGCTTCTCACGTACATTCTCAGCAGCAGAGACAGTCCATAGGGCTCCTTGACCGGCTTCGAAACCGAGCTTCATGTTCTCGCAGATGGATCGATAGACTTGATCTCGCAGCTCAGCCTTGTTCTTGTCCTCCTGGAGCTTGTAGTCTTTGTTGATGGCAAGCTCGTGAGGTGAAATACGGTTCGATGGCATTGCCGTGAAGAGTCTACTGAGCTCGCCCGAGTGATGAGGACTTTCATCATCAGTGATCACAGCAGTATCGACAGTCCGGTCTGCTGCTTGAGTTGATGCCTCAACACCACGTGGTCGTACTTCTGCAGCGGCCCTGCGCCTAGGTCGTCGACGGCGGCTCTCGCGAATCGCCTTCTTGATGAGCACATCAGCTCGATCCCTGCCTGCAAGTCTCTGTATACGACTGAGGAGCTTGACTTGATTATCTCGAATGCCTTCTCTATAATCGCTTGCGACCTCACCATAGGCATCGTCTTTGACAGTCTGCCAAATAGCATCTAGCTCCACAAACGAGGCCACCATGCCCTCGATGAGGACTGTTGAGTCTTGTAGACGCCATGCCGCAAAAGCCGAAGTGTATGCAGAGTACGACTGGGAGAGAGCCTCGAGATGCATAGGTGACGGCTTGAAGTCGTTCCAGGACGCCAGACGTACCAGACAGTCTTCAAAGGCGGATACCAGCTCGTTCGCCTTGGTGACAACGTCTTGTTCCTGTGAGCCGTTCTTACCATTCAATACGATCGATGGATGCCCAATGAGCATGTAAGCGCTGAGAAAGGTGCGAGTGTTCAAAGCTGCGTTGTCGTCGTTGGTGTGCTCAAGGCCGATGTGTATAAGAAGCTTGGTTGTTGTGCTCATGACTGCTGATCGTGCGATTAGCTCTGTCATCTCGTCAAACGTTCTCTTCGCGCTCTGCTCAGCATTGAGATCGAGCTTCACGAATGCAGTGACCTTTGCACGGTTCTGACTGGTACGCCATGCACGCTGAATCCGCCGAGAGGCCGCATGTTCGTCCAGCTTTGGCTGTGTGGCTGGATCAGTGGTATCATCTTCCTCAACGACAGCCAGTTTCTTGTCCGCACTATTGGCTCGTCGTGCTCGTCGTGTCTGGAGATTTCGCTGGTACTCTGATCGACGTTTCTCAGCCTCTGCATGACGCTCTTCCATCTCCAGACGAGCCTTCACTTCCTCCGCTTGCTTACGCTCCTTGACCTCTTCGGCGATACGCTTCGCTCTTGCAACTTCCTCGGCGCATGTTGCCGCGACCTTCGCAAGGTACTTCTCTTTTGCCAACTGTGCTGCCAGAGCCTTCTCTTCACTATTACTGAGATTGCCGCGCGGCGTCGCCTTGACGAGCGCAGCACGATGCCGGACCTGCTCTGCATGAGCTGCTCGGTCTGCTAGTCTGGCCCGGCGTGTCTCAAGTATAGATGCTCGCCGAAGATGTTGTGCGATGTAGTGCGTCTGGGTGCCAACGCGCGCATTACGCGAGCGATGAGACCGAGAAAGAGCATGGGGTGAAGCGAAGATAGAGAGTTGCGCCGGCTAGTCGAAGCGCTCGAACGTCGACTGAGTCTGGCCTTGTTGCGGTTCAGTCGGGCCTGCAGATGTGCTGGCGGGGCATGGACAGTGGAGGCTTCGTCGGCCATGATCACATAGTCGTCCACATCCGTAGCTGTATCGTCGTGAAGCTCATCGTAAGCTGGTGCATCAGCCGGGGCGTTGCTGATAGCAACCATGATTGTGCCAAGTGAGTGTGGCAGATGTGTGGTTCAGCGTGGCAGCCTAATGGGTTGTAATCATATAGAAGAAGAATCGCCCATGGAAGTCGCAGGACTGCCCTCAGGTTGTCTTATCGGCTTAGGGCGAACAAAGCAAGAGGAGCGTAGGTAGTCGTCATGTAGATGGGTAAGACGGTGGCTGACCAAGATATCGGGTTATAGATCAGCGAACACACGGGATTGTGCTTCCTTCGGCATCGAAGCAATTCTTTGGTGTCCTCAGTAGCGCATACAGCCAGACTACTATCATCGATGATCGGCTCACATATATGTCGCGGGAACGTCAGAGTATGTCGTGATCGCCAGCTCTGGTTGTCGCGTGTGTTCGCAATCACATGTATATTCTTTATTATTCAGCTGTGCCGTACTGGTTGCAGTCACAAGCGACCTAATCCGTCAACGGCTCGGCGCCAGTCTACTGCATTCCTCGCAGATCAGATCGACCTATCGGCAGTCTACGTACTATTTTCACGCACGTGGCTCAGACATTTATATATCGTGGTTTGGCATTGTATGAATATTTCGATCAAGTATGCTAGAGCCATCGATGCGCCAAGGTTGGCCAGATTGAGTATGACAGAGGTCCCTGAAGCGACTGTTGCGATGCTATCAAGAACAAATGTAGTCGAATAGGGCGATGTCGATTGCGAAACGCTCTGACCTCGCTATGATTTGGCAAAGCCCTCTCAATGCTGCACTTGCGATGGATGTGCAGTCTATCTTCCTCTATGTCGTCGCTCACGAGCTTTGGCTGCTTTGCGGACACACCCTTGACTCTTCCAAGAGTCGTCGTAGTGCTCGAGTTGTATCTTCAGGAATGCGTCGTGGTCGACAGGAGCAGACGAAACACTATGGACAGCTTGCGCCGGCTGCAGCTGGACACTTGGTAAGTCAGCATGGTCGGCAGGCTCTGGTGTCGTCGGCTGTGCTCTTGATGCCGAGGGCGTGAGCGTAGACAGATGGGTGCGAGGATCATCATCGTCATCATCATCCTGAGTAAGGTCAATGAAGACTGCTTGCTTCACTCCTTGAGCTCTCCCTAGAGATATTGGCGTTGATGAAGATATCGGAGATTGCTGGGAATGGGACCGCGCACTAGAATGGACTTCGTTCCCGGTGATGTCTACGAAACCACTGTCGGCTGGAGATGGCTCTAGCTGTCGAGTGTTGATGTGCAACAGGGTATTGAGCTTGCTGAGAGGAGCTGATACCAAGACGTCTGCCGTGGCGTTTGTCACAGTCTTTTGTTGCTGAACGTGGTCAGTCTCTATCCACTTCGACGGTGCTGAGACCGGTAGATCTCTTGGAAGGTAGTCGTACATCTCGAGCTCGGCATCTGTAACAATGCGAAATTGCTGCAGAGTACAGTCGAAGAGCCTGTAACATTCTGGTGGAACATCAATCGCTTGCAGCTCGTCGTTGACGTTGCCTTGGACTACCTCCCGTATCTGTCAATCGCCTCTGACACGTGTGTCGAGGGCGAGTCGGTCTGGTGCGATGAGTGGGACCGAGCCTTGCAGTAATTTCTGCACATCAAGAAGCTCCTTGGTAGCAACGTCAGTGAGGCTGCTGTCCTTACGATCTTCAACTCTGACGCAAGCCTCGATAATGTAGGCGCCACTTGGGTCGAGGTACTCGAGCTCCTCCTTCTTTGGTGGCATGTTGCCAAGGGGCTGCTGGATCTCTGTCTTTGGCAGTAGCACGCGAAAGACCTTCAGGACCACGTTGCCATGGACGAAGTAGTGTCCACGCCAGACTTGCGAGTTGCCATACTTGAAGCCAACTGGGTTGAGGTATTTCTGCCAGTCTACAGTATCAAAGCTTGTGTACGGTTGCGAGATGAGGTTTGGTGATCCAGCTTCTGGTTCCTCTTTGATGGTGAGTTTCCAATTGGTCGTTGGAGCGTAAGTCTCGTAATCCATATCGCGATTAACATCGTTGACGTAGCGCTGTTGATTAGCATTGAGTTGAGGTTTGCGTTTGGTGCCAATGACGTTGCTATCAGTCACTGCTGCTGTATGTTGTGGCTCGAAGAGTGCGTGCTGCTCTGCATAGGGAGTTGGTTGTGTTGCTGATACCCCTGCTATGATGCTCATGACTTGGTTATGGCGCTCTAGCGGCACGTTGCCGAACAGCATGAATTGATGCATGTTGCAATGAGATCCGAACGTGGTTTCAGCCCGGGTTGAAGCTTTCTATGATGAATATGCGATTGGTTTTGCGTTGTGTTAGATGTAAAGGGAGGCAGTGTGAAGAAGAACGAGGAAAATTGAGAGCGTGTTCAGCATGAAAATCAGCACCTGGCATGAACAGTAGACCTCACCCATACCACAAAACGCCGGTCAACGCGCACTCAATGGCAACAGTACTGGCCTCGGCCATAGAGGGACTGTCGAGAAGATGGCGTGTGCGGTGTGTGCGACCTTTTGGATGGTGAACATACGCCATTTCATCTCGTTCGTGGACCGTGCACTGTGGTGTCTGCCACCATCTTGCGCCGCCGATGTCGACTGCATCGAACTTCTCGACGGTCCATTCTCAGGCTATCCGAATTGCTCCGCGAACGCTCTTTCACAAGACAGTCGCTGCTCCACGATCACAAAAGTCAAAAAGAGAGTTTCCAAGATATAGCAGAGCTCGCTAACTCCACTTCGTCATTGGCAATACTGCCTGTCGATATCTGCAGACCTCGGACTTAGACTGGCTCTACCTTGTCTTGCTCTATAATCATCTGCACCTCTCGTCCTCCAGCTCCAGCTCTCGACTCTTCTCACCACAGCAAGCACGATGCAGTCCACACGAGCGCTGTTTCAGGCACGTCAACCTCTGATTAAGTTCTTGGGCAGACGCACGATACCACAGAGTAAGTCTGCGCCGAGATTCTAGTTGTTTGGCAACTGACGACGACACAGAGATCGATCACGCACCTCACGCACATCCCGCCGCACCGACAGATAGTCTTCCAGAGTCATTCGCATCGTACAGGAGCAAGGCACAGCAACATGGACCTCTGAACGGAGGCCAGACACGTTCCTTCACACAGCCAAGCTCAGGTCCTCTGGCGGTACACCCACACGGAGCCATCGGCGGTCACTCTGGTCGAGATCTAGGATCAGTCAAGCCAAAGCAAGGCGAGTTCTGGGACAGGAGCGAGCTGCCATCTCGTTTCGGGCGACTAGTGTTCAGTGATGCTGAGATCGAAGCTATCGAGAGCGGTGGTGCCAGCCTTATCGGCTGAAAGCATGCATAACAACATAATGACCTAAAAGTAAGACGACGTACTTGGGATCAGGTTGAAAGCCTTGTGGCCGCAGGACAGTACAAGAGACGGAGCGCGTCGCGAAGAACCACATTGAAGAGGAGCATCTGGTGACGACCTTCGCGGTCTGGATTGCACAATCTTGAAGACAACTCCGTGGCGGCGCGACGAGGTATCATATCATTCGTGCACAGCATATGCATCTCCCATCAGGCTGACTGATCTCAACGGCACAACCTCTTCTCATCTATACCCATATAGCGTCATCATCAACAGATCTATTTACGGGCTCAATGCATCTTGCTGACGATTGAAAGAGTGATGCCGGCCTTCAAGTCGCCTCTAGTTCATAATCAACACATACTGGTCTAACCAGAACCATGAAGGCCTTGGCGCACTGTGACGGCGAAGCACATAACCTAGCACACGAGCGTCCGCACATGGGATCGGCCTTCACCATCATCGTTTCCTTCTGCTCACGTCTTGAGAGTTGCCATTCAAGTTATACCAGGTGATGGAAATGCAAGCGGTTTGGTGACAAAGCAAATTGGACGCGTTTCCATGACTTTCACACGGAGTAGCAGCGCGATCAGCAACAAACAGTGTCGGTAGATCAACTAGATATGTGCCTGCCAACTTTATGAGGCATGCTGTATAACGATTTCAAGCGATTTGATCGTGCTATAGCATTCGCTTCCGTCACTCGTACTAGAGATATGCAGAGGTGAGGCTAGCCAATTACGTGCGCCACGTTCCCTGCCACTGCAGGTACGGAGGTTCAGCGAACGAGTGACTACGAACTTCCCTTTCACAAACAGCTTTTGTTGACCTCTCCTAATCACAGCAACTAGCACTGTTCCCCCTTGGCGCGTGCTGCGAGATCATGCCATAAATACAACTCGATCTACCTAGATTGACCTGGATGGGACACGGTCAAGACATATAGTCACGTCGTTCAGGACAATCGACGCAACTATAGCAATACTTCAAGATGAAGTCTCCTCCCTCAACACCCGCTCACATTCGACAAAGCTCGCGGGATGAAAACTCACCAAGCCATGGCTATCGTGGACATTTCAGAAAACGAACCAGCAGCTTCTCGAGTAATCATGACCGAAGTCCAATCACACCTCGATCACAGCACAGATTCTCTAATGCGTCTGCATACTCTGGTCGACTGAGCACCTTAGAAGACGAGTTTGGATCCACTCAAGCACAAGACGAAGGAGGCATGGGAAACCTGGCGGACGAACTGGATCAGCTTGATAATGATGAAGAATATGAAGACGACATGCTTGAAGAGGACGCACATGGCGAGAAGCCAACAACGCAAGAGGCAGTAAGAGACTCTGGCATTGATGTAAGCTATGCCGACGAGCAAGCGCAGCAAGGAGAACGACATCGTGACCCGCATAGCAAGAATCCGCCTGACGAGGATGACTTCTCACCGACCATGAACGATGCAATGAATGACGTGTCTCGGATCGTCAAGCAATCCACAGAAGATCTCAATGACCAGACGATAACACAGTTCCGTGCTTCCATATCGAAGCTACATGATCAGACGGCCATTGAAACTGGCATGCAACGACTCAACACAAGCACAAACAGCATGGCAGCACATGTCACCAAGGAGACGAAGAACATGCAGACGTTAACTATCAGCCTGCTGTCACCATTTGGACTCAGGAATGTTCTGGACTATCAAGCCTTGGAGGATAGTCTCCCCCTCATTGATGCTCTCGTCCAAGGGCTCCCACAGCCAGACACTGCATTCCTACAGGCAATTCAGAAGCTGATGCGCGAGACCGAAAACACAATTCAGACGAATCTCTCCTTGGCCGATACTGTCCAAGATTACAAGCAACCGTATGAAGCAGCGTCACGGTACCTTCGAGAAGCTCGTAAAAAGGTAGCAACGCTCCGTGTTGAGCAGGAAGAAGCCGATATCGCACGTCTGGAGCTGAGCAAGAACAATGAGCAGACGAGCAATGCGGCATCTCAGTGTGAGGAGATTGTATCTGGGTTTGAGACCTTTTGCGAGGGCATCAGGTCGACTTGGTCGGAGGCTGTTGACACTGCAGCTTGATCAGTCTCGATATGGACGCCCAATATCGCAGCCTTATGACTTCCTTCTACTTTCTCGTATACTGGTTAATAGATACCCATTTGTCTGCAAGGCTGCTGTCAAGCCTGTCAGTGTCATCATCTTGCGTTGTCTCAATTAGCAGTCTTTCCGATCGAGCATACGCTCAGATGGACCATCTTGCGTTGGGAAATACAGCATATACTGTGGTGCACTCATCTGCGCGCGTGCTCCTTCCTGATATGTGTGAGAGGCAGGATCCTGACGGACCGAGACGAGCCATAGCGGGTAACTTTTTATGATGAGCACGCCGAGCACGGATCCATCTTATTATTCACGAAACTCCTCATTCGAGCCTACACACTGTACAACAAGTCTCACATTATACCTTCCCTTCGCACCTGATCATCTCTCGATCTCCTTGCAGCACAAACAGTATCCGCGGTTCTTTGCCACACAACAGCTCATACCATTAACGCGTGGTAGAAATTATTCACTAAGCCTTCTTGAAAGCGATATCCAGTGAAACAAGCTTGATCAGTTCAGATCACACATACACGTGCTTAACATCACTCCTGCCAACGTCAGCATACTCTCTACGCAGTAGCACACCTTACTGACAAAGCTTAGAGTCCCGCGCGGATAGCACATAATCTGGTAGTCCACAAGTTTCTACCAGTTCGATCGCCCACTTCCTAGCATCTCATTTGCGACATCCCGACTCGATCATGGCAGCTGAGGCACCATCAATGCCAGTCAACGGCAACTACGGACATCACGGCTACGGCGTCGAGCAAGCCCACAATCCTTATGCTGCACAGCAGAACTTCAATCAAGGCTCTCAGTCCTCTGCCGCTGCTTCAGCAACCAATGGTCAGAACGCAGACATTCCGAAGGACGAGGTTGGATGGTACTTCGTCGAGCAATACTACACAACCCTGAGCAAGAATCCAGAGCACCTCTACGTAGGTCGTGTGACTCTGGTAAAGATCAAGCTGACCTTTCCTGCAGCTGTACTACAACAAGCGATCACAGTTTGTTTCTGGCGACGAGACTGCCAAGGTCCAAGTTTGTGTCGGACAACGAGTGAGTGAGTACCAGACCCCAAAGCACACTTATTGACCTCGCTAGGCAATCAACGACAGAATCAAGGAGCTCAACTTCCAGGACTGCAAGGTCCGCATCACCAACGTCGACTCCCAAGCCTCCGACCACAACATTGTCATTCAAGTCATTGGCGAGATCTCGAACAAGTCGCAACCACACCGCAAATTCACACAAACCTTCGTTCTCGCCACACAGACTAATGGCTACTTCGTGCTGAACGACATCTTCCGCTACATCATTGAAGAGGAGGATGAGGTCGAACCACAAACTGAAACAGGTGCACAGGCTGAGGAGACTCCGGAACCAGCTGCAGAGCCAGCCCCAGTCGAGCAAAAGGAGGAGCCAAAGACTTTGTCGAGCTCTGACGACCAAGCAGCCATCGAGCACGACGCCAAGACTGTTGACGAGAAGATTGAGCAGAAGCTCCTAGACCCAAGCGCGGAGGTGAACGGCACACACGAGGAAGAGCCAGCCGTGCCTGAAATCCCAGCAGCAGAGGTTTCTGAGGAGCCTGAACGACCAACTGAGCCAGAGCCAACACCAGCTGCATCTCCTCCCAAGCAAACTCCAGCCCAACCTGCCGCAGCACCCAAGCCAGCTGTCCCCAAGAGCTGGGCAGCTCTTGCAGCAGCAGGCGTCAACAAGGTCGCAACTCCTAAGCAAGCCCCAGCACCAGCTGCAGCCCAGTCAAAGGCAGCAGATGCAAAGACCACGCCCGCTGCTTCTGCTCCGGCAGCAGCACCGACCGCGCCCGCCAGTGCCAATGCGGCTGCACCAACACAGGATGCTGCCACATCCGAGTCCCAGGATGAGTGGACAGCTGTTGGTGGCAGCCACAACCGCCAGCAATCTCGCCAAGTCAACGGTCAGCAGACCGAAGGTCCACAGCGCAAGGCTTATATCAAGAACGTACAGGAGTCTATTCAGACTACCGATCTCAAGGAGGTGCTCGAGAAGTTCGGCAAGGTGTCTCACGTTGACATCTCCCGCCAGAAGGTTTGTGGATGTGTCTTTGGTCCCATTACTCCTGCTGACATGCTCCAGAATTGTGCCTTCGTCGACTTCGAGACTCCAGAGGGCTACCAAGCCGCCGTAGCTGCCAACCCTCACACTGTCGGCACCGAGAGCTTCTTCGTTGAGGAGCGCAAGCTGCGCCAGGGCAACGCACCTTTCGCACCACGTGGTGCCTTCCAAGGTGGCCGTGGACGTGGCGAGTTCCGCGGAGGACGAGGTGGCTTCAACCAGCGTGGTCGAGGTCAAGGTGCTGCGCGCGGAGCTCGCGGCGGTGCTCAGCAGCCATGAAGAGCACTCTGATACCATGGTCAACCACCACAGCAGAGCGCAATCGTTCCTCAAACACAAAGTTCCTTGATTCTTCCGTGTATCATGTACAGCGAGGCGCACATCACCTTTTAGCATTGCATCTCGGCACTAGACTGGTCAACAGGACGCGAAAAGTAAAGCACACCAAGGCGGACAAAAGAGAACGTTTCGTACAGCGAGCACATACTTGTTTGCATAGCGCGGATCTTTGAGTGGTTTTTCAAGCTGTATGCTGAATGGTCTTATGCTTTCACAAGTGATGGGCGCAGAGCTTCTCGAATGTAATGGGTCGCTAGGACAAGAAGAAACTGGAGTCTTCAGATATTGATAGCACATGTATACGCGATATTGCTGTGATGTACTCGTGGTATCATATCTGCTATGCAGGAATTGCCTCCCAGACGCCGCGCTCAGTATTGGAATGCAAAGTAAACAAGCTTCAATTACAGCACCAATCGACCTGGATCTTGCTCGAGAGCGTACTTCATGCGTTCCAGATAGATCATTGCTCGTTCTTCTTCGCCAGACTTGGCGACAACACTGAAAAGGTTCTCGCTGGTGGAGGAATCTGATATTCCAACATGTGCTGGAATGGAAGCTTTCTTGGGCTTGTTGCCTATAATGATGTCGAATATGTCGTTCTTCTTTGATGATGAGCTTTTCTTCACTGCAGCAGATGCATCGAATGTCGAGATTTGTGGGATGAAATGGCCTCGAGATGCTGTTCGTGACGAGTACGGGATGCCAAGCACTGCATTGAACAGGTCTTCAGATGTCGACTTTGCTGGCTGTGTGAGTGGGAGCTTCTCGTTTGCAAGTTCTGACGCCCTCGCGATGAAGACGCTGAGCGGCAGGGACGTGTGCAGCATTGTCTCCATACGCTTCTGAGTAGCCACAACTGCCTCTAGTGAGATTGGCAATGCCAGCTCGGTTTCTGACGGGACCTCTGGCTCATGCGCCGCTGCTGGTGTTTCAGCTGGCTTTGGAGGTGGTACTGCGATCTGTATATTGGAGAGATCGAGGTGGGAGAGCTTGGTCAGACGAGCCGATGCTTCTGCTGGGTAATCCTTACTGATCTTGCCCAGATATGCTAGGACATCACCTTTCAATAGTCGTCCACTTGGACCAGACGCTGGTATCTCCTCTGCTGTAGCATCCGACAGACCATTCTGGTGCAGCAGATGTTGCACAGATGGGTACAGCGGATACTTCTGCTTGCCTGTCTTGCTGCCATGTGTAGATTTCGATGACGACTCTGTGCCCTTCTTCGCCGGCTCTTGTTCTGATTTCTTCTCCTCCGTCTTTGCTGACTCTTCTGTGGCTGTCTCCTTACCTGTCATCGTCTTCTTCTCCTGCGCAACATCTTTCGCCGGTTGTCCCTTGGCGGTGTCGTCCTCGGGAATTTCCAAGCTGCTCACATCATCGCCAGCTTCAGCTGTTACCGCGATCCGCGAGCCGACCTGCACTGCCTTGCTACCATCTGGCGACATGATCTTCATGAGAACGCCGTCCTCCTGCGCCTCGACGTCCATAGTCGCCTTATCTGTCTCGATCTCGAGCAGGACATCACCTGCACTATAGCTATCTCCCTCTTTGACTCGCCATTGCGCAATGTTGCCCTCGGTCATGGTTGGCGATAGTGCTGGCATTGTGAAATTTGTTGCTGCTCTGTCTCGCGCTGTGTATGTGAATGCTGTCTACAGTCAGTCTGCTGCGCTCGAACATGTCAGTGAGCATACCTCTTCGAGCTGCATGGCTGCTGGCGTATTTGGCCGCAGCTCGCGCTGACAGTCGCATGCTCTGCAGGACTGTCGCCATGGCTTCGATAAGAAGCGTGAGTAGCAAGATAGAATACTATGATCTGAGAGAGGGAAAATTGCTCAGGTTGAATGCTGGTCCACCATGCTGGGCTATTGTTGAGGACGTCCAAGCTTCATGTGACCGGAGAAGTCCCGATGTGGACGGACGTCACTCAATAGCGACACAGCTGGGTGAGCGAACATCGACAGTTCTTCTGCGTTGCACACAGAAGTAGACTCAGCGAGTGATCTCATACAATCAAATCGATGGGAGTGATGCACTGACCATGCAGCATCCGATATGCACCTTGACACGAAAGCAAAGCTACGGCTCGAAAACCAACTGTTCCCTGCTGCAACATGAACTTCGCACAGCTTCATGCGAACCATCGCCATGAAGTATTCAGGGTATCGGACACTTGAGGCCTCACTCAAGGAGATCCGCCTTTTACAGATCCTACCCGTTCATGGCTCAGCATCAGATGATGGACTGGTCTGTTGCCAACTGCTCCATGCCGACCTATCCGCTTCGACAACACCTACATATGAGGCAGCTTCGTATGTATGGGGCTCACCTACATGTACAGCTGTCATTCAGCTTGATGGCTTTGAGGTAAATGTGCCGGCCAGCGCTGAGGCTGTTGTTCGAGCATTCAGGTCGCACAAACAGATGAGACTGATCTGGATAGACGCAATCTGTATCAATCAGGATGATGTGGACGAACGATCATCACAAGTGTCCCTGATGTCCGATATATACAGTCTCGCGAGTAGGACCATCGCCTATCTGGGTCCTCCGTCTATACACGACGAACAGGCGTTGCTCGAACTCAGCGAAGTTCTCGACGATATGTATGAGCACGACGACTATGAAGACTTACTGGTGGAGTACGAGAACGTGGGCCTTCCAATGTCCTCCTGGTACCGCCAATCCTACGACGCATTGGTTGATGTAATGTCTCGGCCGTGGTTTAAGTGGAGGTCCTGAGTCTTCGATGAGGTGTGGAGCTGACTTGGTCTGCTAGACGATTGTGGATATTGCAAGTGGCTGTCATGCCACCAGCCAGCCAACTCTCAAATGGAATGCGCTATCCGTCTCCTTCACAACTCCAGCAACAGAATGCTATGCCAATGCTGCAGCACGGCTTGCTCGCGCTCTATGCTTTGGTAAACAATCCTGCGATCTCGACGACCTGTTACGCGCATGCCGATGGCTGATGCTGAAGACGCCGTTCAATGAGCAGTTGATTCCTTGCTCGCGGATGGCTAGGTACTATGACCGGGAGTATGGCAGCATACGAAGAGACCACCAGGGTCTGAGAACAGTATGGTCGCTGTGGTGCTACGCGAATATACTTGAGACTACCGACCCTCGAGACAAAGTCTTTGCGATTTATGGCCTGCTGGAAAGGCTGCCAAAGGCGTCGACGACAGCACGACGACAAAGGAATGGATTGGACGGCATAGGCAGTGTGCTAGTCATAAAGGAGCACTCTACAGCCAATCCGCAACGACAGAGCGACTTGGACTTCGTTATCCAACTTGCGAAGCCAGACTGTTCCAAGGACGCTGGTGCGGTGTATCAGAGTGCTACTAGAGCTCTAATGTGTGCATGGCCGAGCTCTTGGGTTCTCTCTCAGATCAAACACAGCACTCCCGCAGATGTCAACGATGTAAGATACGCATCGTGGGCAATCCGCCTTGATCGCTCCCTCACAGAAGATGCCTACTACCAAGAGGTCTACGAGACCTGGCACGATGCAGCTCGGTCGTTGAACTCCACGACATACGACAAGCATGTGCACGCTGATACGGTGCTCCAAATGGAAGGATTGCAGTACGACCATGTTGTGGAGCTCTTCGATCTCATGCCTGTCTTGCTCGAGCAGCTGACAAAGACGCGACGGGTAATCTCGCTCTGGCGGCAGGCCTTCGATTGGACACAATCACGACACACAACTGCTGGCGAGATAGTCACGGCCACGATGACAGCCGAGTGTCTTGATATGGCGAATGTGGAAAGGGTGAGGCCCGCTTGGCTCACAGCTGTCTCGGCCATACTGTTCGAGAGATCGGACGAGAAGAGAGAGGCCACTGAGCTTGACACCGCTGTAGAGTCTTCGCTCGAGGTTCGATGATCGATTGCTGCATGAGTTCGTTGATGCCGCGGACGAACGCTGTCATGGTGCCGTCCTCTTTATCACAGCCAAGGGTAACATCGGCTTGGGCACACTTGCAATGACTGTCGGCGACACAGTGAACATCGTTGCAGGCTGTAAGAAGCCAATTGTTCTTCGTACATACGGAGGCGAGCATAGGTTCGTGTCGGAGTGCTACATCAATGGTATCATGACCGGCGAGGCTGTGACAGAGCTCCTAGCGACGGGACATCAAGTAGTCGAGTTCAAGATCGTCTAATGCTTGCCGGATGTGAGGCTCAGCGGCCCTGTGTTTTCCTTGCCAGTCGAGCCTTCTTGCCATGAGATAGCCTCGAAGCAAACCACGTGCTTAACAGAGCACTCACGTGAGATACTGCTTGTCTCAAGATCGCTTGGAATAGGCCTGTAATGTGTTTTAGATATCGCAATCTGTTTATATAGGAGGAGCACGGGGATGTATTTGTTGAAGCCAATGGCCGCTGCACGGACCGCCCTCAATGATCAATATCTTCTCGATCACCACCCCGAACCCAGTCATCGTTACTCATCTTACAACGACAAGCAAGGTCACTCGAGAGACGTAAGAGAAGTGCGGCATCGATGCTTGTGAATGAATGCACAACACGAAGTTGATGTTGGCACAATCCCTAGCAAGGCGCATCCATCGCCACAATGTTTGGCATCACAACTATCAGCAGTACTTGAGCAGAACCACGACCGCTTCCTATGCATCACAACGACACGTCGGCAAGCATCGAGCCAAGTCGGGGCGTATAGAAAGCCCAGAGCGAGAAGTTCGCGGTCAAGCTGCATCACTACCACCAGCTCCCAAATACGCTCCGGCACCGCAGATCGATGAGCGGGAGCAGCAAATTATCGAAGCCAAGAAGTTGCTAGGTGAGCACGATGAGATTATACTCTACAAGTCAACGGGACACGGCTCGCTGATGGTGTGGTCGCTCCTTGGTGGCACCACGTTCTCAACCATGGCCTTCAACACTGCTGCTGGTATCATGACTGGTGGGCCATTTTCCATCTGGCTTCAAGTACCGACGTTGGGCGGTTGCGCCTTGGCTCTTGGGATGGGTTTCACCATGTATATGACGACGACAAGGACGATACAGGACGTCCGACTGGTGTGCACACCGGATAAGCAGTACAAGCTACGGTTCGACACGAAATGGCGAGCATACTTCTGGGAGCCGAAACGCTTCGAGGTGGCGCTCAATCGCATCGCCACAGATCGTGCCATACGCGACATCGACACAGCTATGTACACTGTAGACATCAAGGATCGCTTCGAATGGACCGAGTTTGAGGACAAGCAATCATCTGCGTTCAGGCTCGATCGTACTTTACGATCTTTCAAAGAGGGACTGATGAATGGCTGGTCGCTCTTAAAACGAGATGTTGGCAGGATGTTCGTGCGACATGGCATGATGATCGTCCGGATCGACGACAAGAACTGGAAAATGGATATGTGGCATGCCACAATGTTGGACAAGGGCGTTCCTCTAGCTCAGCTTGTCAAGGAGGACAAAGATATCAAGAATTCTTTGGCCGGCATAATCAGGAGATCATTTGGCTCTTGAGCCCGTGTTTTCATGTCAAGCACCCAGCTGTCATGCCACATGGTGGACATGAGGCTCTCCTCGAGACAGTCCCGTACAGTATGCAACCCATAACACATCGAGTCTGGCATCTTCATCATTCTTTCCGTGTTGGGTGTTGTTACTGGCCAAGCAGGTCTCCGAGTTGATCAACATATGCACTCGGCACGACAGCTGCACCCTCCGCCAGGAAGTCCTCCTTCTTACTCACGCCTGTCAGGACAACGAGTGTGCCACCAAGACCGCCCTTGATACCAAACTCAATGTCAGTGTTGAGCCGATCGCCGACCATGCAAGCTTTCTTCCTGTCGAACTGAAACTTGCCCTCAATGGCGTCCATCATAGCCTGGCTAGGCTTACCAAGCGCAAGAGGCTCCTGGCCAGAAGCCTTGATCAAGGGCGCAGTCATTGATCCTGCTCCTGGAAAGAGACTACCAGCTGAAGGCAGCGTAGAGTCGATGTTGGTTGCAAGAAACTTGGCGCCACGTCGCAGGTATGCCATGCCGAGTGCTGTCTTGAGATATGAAGGGT
Source organism: Peltaster fructicola (assembly GCA_001592805.2). Lineage (NCBI taxonomy): Eukaryota > Fungi > Ascomycota > Dothideomycetes > Peltaster > Peltaster fructicola. Next base: position 961,921 of record CP051140.1, read on the forward strand.
GGAAGTCAAGTCCTGCCAGCACAACAGCCACATCGTCGTCAAGCGAGGACCCATCAGCGATGGTCTTGTAGTCTTCAGGTCGGATGTCCCGTCTGAGTTCGGGATCAGTACCACCACAGTATCGGACAGACTCAGATTGGAGCTCTTGCTCGACGCCGCTCTCTCCTAGGACAAAGACCTTGTTCTTGGGTGCTTGCAGCTTGAGGATTCGTGAGATGTAAATGGCAGCACTGTAAGAAGAGCCGAAGACTTCGTCCTGGACACCGTCAGCATTGCCTTGTGAGTGACATTCGTGGCCTGCTTGCCTCTTTCGCACTGATGCCCATGCCATCGAATTTCTTCTTGTAGTCCTTGCGTGACTTTGTGCTGTTGTTCGTGACGAACACCAGCTGCTTGCCTTATTCGTGTCAGACGAAATACTATCGGAAGAAGAATAGACCTCTGACCTTTCTTCCGGAGCATGTCTATCGTCTCAGGGATGTGTGGGAACGAATGATCTCCCGACCAAAGCACGCCTGCATTGTCAGCACAAAGGACCACCGTTGTGACAGCCACACAAGCTATGTCATACCATCGCAGTCGAACAGGAACGTCTGACGAAGTGATCAGTGTGTATACTATGTATGGTGAGCAGGACGTACATCAAATTGGTCGACGAAAGCATCGATAGCAGCCTTATCACCAGTCAGATATTTCGCGCCGGCCGAAGACGACATGATGTTGCGTCGGTGGTCAGAAGGCGAGTATAGAAGAACCCGAGCACTGGACGTGAACTCTCTCACAGCAGTAGAGGGTTGTGAAGGTGTAATAGTCTGACAATGGAAATGAAGATGTCGTCCTTGTTGCTGTCCTCAGCGATGTTGCGTTTCTAGCGTGATAATGCCAAGCTATATCCATTCGTACGCCTCGATTTTCCGCATATGCTACACTCATGCTGCATGTCATCTCGAGTTGACATCATATGTAGGAATGTAGTGCCCTGAGCACGGCTACTGCAGCACAAAGACCGCGATGAAAAGGGATGCAATGTGCATGAAGACAGCAACGGCTGTCGAAAATTTGGTATTGAGGTATGCATATCTATCCTCTACTGGTATCACTCATCATTTGGTGCATCTGTACACCGGTCGAACACATTTCGACGTATAATGCAATAGGGTGCTCTTCTCTTGACTAGACTTCACACTTCCTGCCTTACTGCAACTTCCACTTGCTGAAGAAGTCTACGATGACAGTGGTAGCATTGAAGGTATAGTGGCCCATTGGGCACTTGTCTGAAGGCTCAGGACAATCGCTGTTGGGTAGGGTACTTGGCCAGACGTGTCCAAAGTTGTTCTCCTTGTAGTGAGTGACAACATCAGCATATCCATCTCGAGACCAGCTCGACTTCTGCACAAGATCGAATGGGTTCGATACCACTGGCTGGGCTGAGCTTGGCACACCGTCGCGAGAGAGCCAGTCGTGCACCCACTTGTCGATTGGGTATGTGGACTTTGCGTCAGTGTCGCCATCCTTGCCATCGTACGGGATGGTGGTATCGTTCAGGCCGTGGAAACTGAGGAACGGTACGACTCGGCCTGGGTTGCAGTTGCGGGCGAGTTTGTCCTCGTAGTAAGCACCGCTGACACCAGCGAAGGCTGCGAAGCTAGCTGCAGTCCTTGGGTCGCAGGCCAGGAGGTTAGTAAGGCCACCTCCGTTGCTCTTGCCGCTTGCGTAGAGCCGAGACTTGTCGATGCAGAGCTTGTCGTCGAGCCACTTGAGGATGTCGAGAACGAAGTCGATATCGTTCGGGGAGTCCTCAGAAACGCCAGGGTGAGATAGCCAGTATCCATCTTGTCCTTCTGGGTAGACTGCGATGCCTGATGGGTTGAAGTATGGGTCCGAAAGACCTGAGAGTTTCTCTTGGCCTAGAGCGTCCTTGCCGGCGCCGTGGAAGGAAAAGTAGACCTTCGTTGCCGAGTTCGTCTGGTAGTTGGCAGGAATGTGAACGTAGTAGTCTCGGCCGGAGTCTGTCGTGAACTTTGTGTGCTGTCTTTTGAAGGCCATCTGCCAAGCTGCTGCCACAGCCGTTGGCGGCAACCAGTGCCGCCGAGGAAGCGAGAAGTGTGAATGTAGTGGATGGCTTCATGTTGTGAATGTGAAGGATATGTCTTACCATGCAGCAGGGTACCCAATGCCTTCTTATACTACGACAGTGATCTGCATCGTGTCGTCTTCTGATCTACAGAGGTAGTAGCCAACCATGTTGCGCCCCAGAAGAAGATACGACAGGGTTAGCAACAGACTGTTGTGCCTCAAGAGGACAACCCACGCGCCCATGCTCGGGCTATGCAACAAGCTGTTGGTCACAACGTAGCATCTGCTCAGTTGTGTAAGTTCAAGCTCGACCTCTAGAGCTGAATAGGTCTCGGCTAGCTGACAGAGAGCTGTACGACACGAGAGAGAGATGACATAGACTCGTGTCGATCAAGGACAAGGTGGGAGAAGGATGTCAGACGAGGCGCTGGTTAGCCGGCTGATCGACAGCGCGATGGACCCTGTCGAGTGAGCCGGGCTGAAGACACGTTATGGCTTGTCTTCACCAACGCCAACGACGTACACTATACCTATTGAGTCTCTGGATCCGCAGACAGGGTGTTAGTAATGTAGTGATCGTATAAAAACATAACCGGCAAGTTTCGGAGAGGTGGCAAGATGATCGGCTTGCAAGGTGGTATCTTCACAGATTGGCATGCTTCGAGACTGCACGTGGAAGGATGCAAAAGCTTAGGGAAGCTTGCTCAGCAGATACGATGCTACATGGAATGACGATAGGCTGAAAAGTGGTTGTCTTAGGCTGCTTAGCAAGATATGGGTCGAGGTAGTGCAGCGAAACAGCCACAAGGTAGTATCCGTATATGTGCACCGACAGCTTGCTTATGCTCGTCCCATAGTCGACCGCAAATCTGCAGCGACCTGATCAATGAGCAGCAGCAGCTCTGGTACTGTAGGTCCGGATGTCAAGTTAGTCACCACTTGGCTCAACTGACCATTCTGCTCAATTATGATGGCTCCGATCTGTCCGGGCAAGTCTCGAGTCACCACAATACTTCTCTGTCGTGCAAGCCTCTCTTGCTCTTCTTCTCGACGGCGGATCGCTTGCTCGGCAGCACAGTCAGGACACACCTTGTCCAGATCCACTGTCTGTACGATATTGACTCCCCATGGACTCGCCGTCTCAGCTTGAGTAGGGCTCGACAGGCCAACAGGTATGTAGGTACCAGATATGCTGCGCACTAGTCTGTTCAATGTCGGTCGAGGCGATTGTGGTTTGGGTGGCTTGCGGCCATGGCGAGCACATTGTGTGATTGTGCCGGTGACAGTAGCCATCGGCGGTCGAACAGTGCTGACGAGTCCTCGTGACACACTATCTCCTGCTCGGAGGTCTTCCGGACTGGAAGCAGGGTTTGTGATGATGTCCTTCACTTGCAGCTGTTGCTGCGGCTGAGGAGCATGAATTGGAAGCTCACTGTCAGCTTTGGCTGTGTTCAATGGTGTCTTAGGCCGTGCAATTGCACCATCTGCATCCCGTCGCTGGAATCTGCGGATGTGCAAAGGAAAGACAAGCTGAGGACTGGCGGTATGAAGATTAGGATGTGAGCCGTGTCTACCAATATGAGGTATGTCTTGTCGAGGTACAGCTTCAGCGAGCTCAATATTCCTCACACGATCCGCAACTTTGACGTGCTCATCTCGTGCACCATCGACATTCGTAGTGGTCATCTGCACTCTCTGCGGACATGGCGACTCACTCGTCCCATCCAACCAGGCATGTAATGCGGTAGGGACCAGATGTGTCGTGGTGTGCGCGTCGGTGCACTCCTGGACGGCCGTCTGCTGGAATCTCTGGATGCTGCGCTGATGATGGAAGGAGTGCGAACGTGCTCTGAAGCCCTGTCCTGCGAACGCCCTCTTTGCCATCGGACGGTCTTGACAGTACGCCACGACGCTGCGTCGAACTTTAGGCTCGCCTGCTCGACTGGTGTGCTTGCCTCGGACACGTGAGTTGTGCTTCCAATTGGCGCTTCCACTGACATGGCCTCTGATCGTGCTAAGCTCACTTGCGAAGGATATGCCGATGGCACCGGACTGGTCCCTGGCGTTGCTGCTTCTGAACCCATTGCGAGCGGCGTCATGATCATGGGCGTGGTAGCATACGGCGTAGCATCTGCGGTCGACACCTGAGGCGTCGTGTTGCCTGTATTTGACGACGACTCGCCACTTTTCTTGCCGGCCTTGAAGTGGAAGAGAGCGATGCGAGAGGAAGAAACGCTCTTGGTCTTTTGTAGGAGTGCCGTAGGGAAAGCAAAGCTGCGGGTCGAAGCACAGCGTCTGAGCGGTATCTCCTCCACCATCCACTCGCCCTCGTCTTCGACATTCCTCGCTCTTGCTTCCGTTGCTCGCTGCACTTCGGGACCGTGCGTGCGGGTGAGGGAGTGCTTGTCGAAGGTGATGTCTGATGAGGCCCGCCGTCGTGTCCTGCCGCGAAGATTTGATGCGCTTGTGCGGCCGCGAAGAATCGTCTTTGAGACCATCGAGCGCTGGGAACATGTTAATCACCGATCAACTGTACTCAGAAGAACATACAAGTCGGAGTCGAAAGCGTTGCGTCCTGCTCGGGCCGGTATAGCCATAGTCGGTCTGAACAAAGTCGGACATCTGGAGATGATGTGTGCAGCTGATGTGACGGGACTGGTATGTGCAGTGCGTTGATGGCTGAATACATCAATGGTCATTGTTCTGATATAGCTAGATGATATTAGTGCGGCATAGTGGTAGGTGGTACAGCATCACCGAACGACTGCCAGCTTGCTATTGATGTCAGTAACAATGTAGAAAAGAATAACGCATTCGTCATTGCCGTATCTCGACGATAGATCAACCAGCAGCAGTAGTGCCTGCTTTCCTGATAGATTGCTCAATAAATGTACAATTGATTGTGGTGCGTATCAACAGAATACACTCTACTTGAGAGCAGCTTGAAGGCTCTCCAGAACCTAATTGTCATCTGTCAGTTTCTCTGCCACTCATCCGGTCAACAACCCAAACTCACCCTCAAGCTCGATCTTAGCCTCAGCAATATCCTGCTCGCTTCCACTGCCGTTGGCAATCTTCTGTGCTTCGGCGATCTGGTTCCTCACGTTCTCTGCGCTGAAGTCTGACAGTGCGTATCCCTCCACGGCGTTGATGCTGAGCTGTGAGTCTGGCTGCACAGTTGCGAATCCACCGGACACTGCAATCCAGGGTTAGCCCTTCGTCCACATGTGCCCACTCTCTTTTGGCAAGGACGTACGGAAAAATTGCTTGCTTCCACCAGCCTCTTCAATGACCTCGACAAGACCTGGCTTGAGCTGCTCGATCGATGGGACGTGGTTGGCGAGGATACCCATTTCTCCTGACTCGGCTGGGATGTTGACCTGAACGCTGTGCTGTGTTAGAATGTCTCGCGGACATCGGAAGTTTGGTGAGGAGCATACACATCTCGGGACTTGTAGATTGCCTATCAAGAAGTCAGTACATTCCATACCACAGCAGCGACCGTAATGCAACTTGTCGCAACTCTAGTCTGTGACGCGAAAGGCATCAAACAGTATTACAACATACCTGGTGAGGAAGTGCCAAACTCAGCTTGATCTTGTCCGGAACGGCGTCGGCGTAGCCACGCTTCTGAAGAGTCTTGAGCGCGGTTGGGCGTACGCGCAGAGCTGCGCGAGCGACTCTGAGGAGTTCATTGTCGATGTGATGGTGCGAAGAATCAATGGCAGCAAAACGTGAAGAAGGAGCTTGCTCAATGCTGGAATTGAGCTCGACGGGTACGACCGGCTTGAAGCGAGCCATGCACGTGATATCAAATTCGAGCTGTTGTAACAGCATGCTTAACGATATATTTCATTGCCTCGAGCAGCAGGACAATCTAGTACCTCATCGCTCATCATATATATCTACATCGCTCTTGATAGAGAACAGAACGCCAGACGCCTTGCTGAAATTAGGAAGATCATTCAAATTCAACGCGGTTGACCTGTCCGGCCTGCCGTTGTTGTCTTGCACGCTCTGCTCTCCTTCGTCGTCGATTTTCGTCGAAAGCACTCACATCAGTGCCTGCATCGGTCGTATATGGTCCAGGACTGCCAACAGGATTGATCATGCCGCTGCCACTAGGTGGTGGGTAGGGTCTGTTGACCGGCGGCGAGGATCCTTGCAATGGTGGCAGGTTGAGCTCACTGTCCCTTCTAGCACTACCAGCAGCACTTGACATAGGTGGCGGAGGGGGCACAAAACCGATGGGCTGCGATGCTGATGGCACCATGCCACCTTGTCGTCGGTACCGTTGTGACGGAGGACCCTCCTCGATTCCTGAGCTCAAGCTTGAGTCTCGTCTTGGTCGTTGACGGCGGTCTCGTCTTCGAGCAGCACGCTCAGCGGCAGCTTCTTCCTCATTCAACCTTCGCAGGGTCACATGGCCTCCACTGTCGTTGTGCATCTTCAACTTCAGACTGATAGGAGGACTATTCGCTGTGCCTGGTGGAGGATGGATATCAGTTGCGCCGGATGAGCTTGCAACAACTTCAGATGGACGTTGTAACCGCTCACGGGACTGCAATCGTGATGGCGACTCAGACTGTGTGCGACCAGCTCTCCCCGCGAGCATGCCTGCTGCTAGGCCTGCTGCACCAGCTTCTGCAGTATGCGTTCGTCCGTAAGCACTGGCTTCGTTGGCTGCTGTGTTGGACGCTAGCAGTCTCGATGGATCAGGGTCGACTGCGCCAGCCGGCATGTGCGCAGAACCAGGAACCGGCGGCGGTCGAGCGAGTGCTCCCGGAGCAGGACCTGGAGGCGGTGGCGGCAAGACATAGGTGTTTTGCGCTGTAATGTCTTGCCTGCTATTCTGTAGATTGTGTCGACTGTCCTGCGGGTTGTGCTGACTTTGTTGAAGATTATGCCGGCTGTCCACAACATCATGTCTGCTGTCTGCATGATCGTGTCTAATAGCTCCTAGTGCTCCTCCCGCCACAGCAGTTGCAGGTATCGCGCCAGCGGCGAATGGTAGAGGTGGATGGTGGACGTCTGGTCGAGCGTCCGTGCTGGGTCTTTGAGCTGGATCCTGCGTTGTGCCTGTCATAACGGTTTCCGACATACTAGGTCGTCTACCATCTGATGGTCGAGGGTAATTCATGGAGGTCCGGCGATTGTACCTGTCGGCATTCGCCTCGTCCTGCGCACTCAATCGATTAACTCGCGACTGTTCGCGACGGTGCTTTCGCTGCGACATCCAGTTCTGAAAGCCACCCAGAGCACCAAAGACTGCAATACTGTCACGCAGAGTATGTGGTCGATCATCGAAGAAGCTTTCTTCGTCGTACTCGGCATCAGTACCATGCGTATCATTCGGTCTGTGGTCCCTCGGCGGATGTGTCGGAGTCATGGTTGAAGCACCCTCTGGAAGATCATGTCTCCGCCGAGAATCGTCTGGCGAGTATGGAGCATGACCCGCGTCGACTCTACTCACGTCTGCTTGACTGATTGCGTTGTGGTTGCCGCCATGTGGCGGTCGATAGTCTTCGGCATATTGATCGTCCTCGGTCTTGCGCCGCCTACCAAAGAGTCTTCTAGCGCCTTCAACAGCAGCAATGCCAGCTCCAGCTCCCAGGATCCGGTTCCTCCAGGTGTTCTTGGGAGGCGGCGAATACTTCTCGTCGTTCTCCCATGACTGTGGCGATAAGCGATGCTGGTCATATGGTCGATGACTACCATATGGTGTGTGTGGTGGCATATCGTCTGGCCTGCGACCCGGCGGAGGTCTGCTTGGCGTTACCGGTGTTATGATACTGTTTCCAGGTGGTGGCGGACGCTGTCGACCTGGGGTATCGTATCGGCCAACAGTGTTGACTCTGCCGTCTTCTCGCTCCTGCCGTCTCCTATCTCGCCTGTGCTTGTATGCTTCGTAAACGCCCAGTGCTCCCGCACCAGCCAACAGGTTCCTACCCCAGTGCGATCTGTTCTCGTTACGTCGTCTGGGATCCTGTGTTGCGTGTGTGCCAGAGACGTAGCTATCATAATCTGAGTAGTAGTCTGTGCCTGCGTTGCCAGGACGAGGTGGCGGCGGCCCATCGATGCGATCCTTGTAGTAGTAGTCCAATGCGAGATATGCGAATATCAGGATGAAGCCTGCTATAGCATACAGCACGAACAGTGCCTTGGGACTGCCGTACAAAGTGAGACCAAGGGCCACTTGTGCGAATCCAAGCAAGGCGATTGATCTTCCCAGCAGCTTGTGTAGCCATACTCTCAATGGTATCTTCGTAGGTATGACCTTGCGTTTCCTCTCTCTGTTTGACATCAACCAGCCATAGATGAACTGGAACAAGACCAAAACGTATATTGCCACACCTATGCCATGATGTGGATTCGTCAGACTTCTCTCCGGTCCTACGGCGAACCAGCCTAGTATCAGTACGACCGTTGTGAGAAAGACTGTCAGCACCTGAAGATACACATGAAGCTTGTAGGAGTTCTGTCTGTCCCAGTGTCCGTATTTGGCGGTGAAGATCGCTGCTGGTACAATAACAATAAAGACAATCGCTGCCATCACACCATGCCCGAGGATCAGGCTCTGGTATTGTGGTAGATCTCGAAATCTGTTGCCCATGCCATTGTACTGCATTGTGTCGAAGTTCAGACCCATGAGATTCGGCAGCAGAAAGCTGTTTCGATCGCTGTCCCATGTTCCATCTCCAACATACATTGTCGAGCTGCTGTAGATGCTGCCACCAGGCGCAGAGAGTCCATCGGTATCCGACATCCTGTCTACCGGACGCGCTAATGTATTTGGTGGACTCAATAGCAATGATGATTTAGCTATTGTTGCATATTCATCGTGCCGTACAGTTTGCGCTCAATGCACTGTGCTGTCTTGCACTCTTGCTGCTCGATTCTAGGTGATTAATGTGGTGGGGTCTGCTGACGCTCGACTTGTGATGGATAACAATGCGTGTTGTGTTGACTGCTAGCGGAGAGATGGACAGATGCGCGAAACGCTGAGGAGGACGCAATGCGATAGGTTGTATTTCGTAGCGGTCGTGAATACTCAGTGATGGAGAGATCAGAGCAGCGACAAAGTGCTGTGGACGTAATGCATGTGCTTCGATATCCTGTTTCATCGAGCTGGTACCATTAGGGTCTCGCTTATTGGCCTGGCAACCACGCTTAATCATTTCACTCCACCTTTGGGCTGCACCTCATGCATATGCACTTCTCGGCACACATCTGATTGTGTGTCGTCTTCATGGCTGTACGCTGTCGTGTAACATGTTGTGCACTGAGGAGCAGTCTGCAGGATACATTGATGTGATTTCATGCTCTAGCGCTGAATCCGGCCACATGATGCCATGAGACTGTGATCCAGTCACATCGCTCAAAGGTCGATATCAAAGTAATGCTCGGAGAGACCTACGTCAAACGACTGTCTGCCGTCCAATCGAAGGATGATATTATTCTGGTCCACGAAGGCAGACCAGAGATGTCGTTTCACAATGCTCTCGTCATCCGCCCGTGGCAAGATGGATTTGTTTAAAATTGCTGCCTACAGAGACAGTTGTGAAGGCACAGCACCAAAGGAGCTATTATGTGCTCCCGGTGCATCTTCTGGCTTCCACGTGCCATTGAGCATCGGGCATAATCTGTGAAAACCCACGTCAGCATTGATTCTAGAGAAGTGATTCGAAAAGCACAAACAACAGACCTGCGGCCAACAGACGGTAAACCACGCAGAAACGACACAGGTCGAGCTGCATGGCACCTCAAACTGCCAGCCTTCAAAATTGTAGAGCAGTTGTGGCAAAAGCATCACTCCAATCCTCTCCGGTACCATTGATATCGGTAGCGAAGCTGACGGATTTGCGCTGCTTACTGCCTGATTTGGGCGCTTTGGCGGAAGCCGACTTGGTCGAATCTTCCCAGCGTGGTTGTACGCACGTGCAGAGCAAAGCTGAGGGAGGGACAGGGTGTTGACTGACTTTCGTTGGTTTTGATGTGACCGACCTGGCCGCAGTTGGCACACTTTCGTGCAGTGCCATCTTTCGATCGGCCTTTGCCGGTCTTGAGTGGTGTAGAAGTCTTAGAACCTTCGGCATCGCTACCAGCTGAGTCGGCATTGCTTGGAGAGCCTGCATTTGCTGCAGCTGCGGCGACGGTGTCGACAGAGCCCGATGCGACTGCAGCAATACGGCCTTTGAGCTTCTCACGAGCGATACGACGGTCGGCATTGCGCTCAAGTCGAGCAAGCTCCTTCTTGATTTCCTGCTGAGCCAGAGCATCGAGTTCGGCATCTCCAGTAGGCTTAAGTTCGCGATGGCTGTGCGTATGTTAGTACAGACCGGTAGAAGTGAAGGTTGCACGGCAAACCTGATCTTCGAGAGCTTCATCTCCTGCTTACGACGTCGGTACATTCTGATGATCTTAGGATTGTCGATGCGCACGGTTGTCTCAACCATCTCGCCTATGCTGTCCAACTCCTTGCGTCGAATGATGAGGACCTCATCACCATGCTCCACGCTCTGCTTACTGAACTGACTGGCAGAGTCATCGAACCCAGTGGCCATGGGAGTTCCAAAGCCAGTGCGAGGTGTGCCAGCGGCACCGTAGCGGGATGCATCTTCGCCAGCAGCCACGTCGTCGTCCAGCTCAGACTCTGACATCTCATTGTCGTTGCTGAGAGACGCCTTCTGTCGGTTCCAGATGGTGCGGATACTGCTGTCGTACTTCGCCTGCTGTGTGGCCACGTTGTACTTATGACCACCCTGCTCTTTGCGCTTGCGCTCACTAAGCTTCTCTTCGACACTCTCGCCCTCTGCAACATAGCCGCCCTTCATGGAAGTCCGAATGAATGAGAAGCCTTCTCCGCGGCCTGTAGGATCACCCTCGCCGTGTAGTGCCAGCATAGCCTTGCCCTGTGTAGCAGCGATGAAGTTCTTGGTCGTTTGCCATGGTGCCAGTTGTTTCTCGATATGTGCACCCTCTTCAAGCTCTTCTTCCTCGTTTTCTTCCTCGTTTTTGCTGGTGCTGATGCTAAGATCGTGTAGGTGCTGTACACCTACTTGAGTCGAATCGAGTAGACAGATGTCCTCAGGTCGTATCCACCCACGAATGGTCTCAGCATCCGGCACTGCTTGACCTGGCATTGGTACCCAATAACCATCGTCTTCCGAGTTCTTGGCTTTCTTCTCATATTTCATGAACTCTCGCATCTTGCTGCGAGTCTGAGGAATGTCGGAGCCAGGTATGTGCTTCATGAGCACCTTGTTCGTCAAAGGAACACCGCGACGTACAGGATCGATGGTCTTGCTGTAGATTCTGTAGCTGATTGCGCGTAATCGTCGTTTAGCAGCATCAGTCACCTTGCGACTGTGCTCTCCAGGCACTTCTGCTACTGGCAATTGTTGGCCAACGACATGAAGGTTTTCGGCATTCCGCAGGAAGAACTTGTAGCCTCCTTCGTAAGTGTGATTGACTGCAATCACGAAGTCTGTTGACTTTGGCTCGTGCTGGAAGATAGGAGCTCGATACAGACCATTCTGTATGGTCGGCACCGTCTCTCCGGGATCGACATGTCCAAAGTTGGCAAAAGGACTCTTGTCCTGTCCAAGAAGCACGTGAGCCTCACCTATCTCCTTCTTCGGTCGTTCTTGGTCGTCTGCATCACGCTTGCGGTAATAGTTGAGGATACGGTTGCCCATACCAAAGTTCGAGAGAGCGGTGGGATCCTCTTCAGAGTATTCCAACATGAGCAAGCTTGAGTTGTCACCAAGCGAGAGGTTCTTCGCCTTGGCAAACAAATCCTTTGCCTCACGTCCACGAACGTGCTTTTTCTTCTGATAGCGAGCCTTCGAGACTCGCCACACCTTGTTGAATGCGTCCTTGATATGGAAGCGTGGTCGGTGGAAGGCTCGCTTCTGCTCACCGTTGAGCGTGACAGCGTAGAATGGAAACTGCAATCTAGCTGCAGGAAGACTGTGCTCAATAGCCATACTACCAAGTGTGCTGCGAACCTTGTGCTGATGATTCTCCTTGAGTAGATCGTATGCTTCGTCATTACTGATGTTGTAGCGTCGGGCAAGATTGCGGAACGAAGATGCTGCCTGGCTGCTACCGTTTGCGTTGCGCTTTCGCTTGTTCTGTGGTGCTTGCTCATCGAGCAGTAGGAATGGATCGTTCATGTCGAGCATAACAGTCTTGGCCACCTTGGCAGCTGCGTGTTCTGGCTCGTCAAGGCGCAAAGATGCAGCGCTGTAGTGGCTGGCGTAGATGTCGTGTGCTAGCTTGGTCTTCTTCTGTGGTCTAGCTCGGTCTGCCGCCTCATAATCACTGTCGTTGTGTGCAGGAAGTGGTGGTGATGCTTGGTCTGGGATATCCCAATCTTGGCATATTATGGCAAGATCTCGCATTGTCACACCGCCAATCGTCTCTTCGTCATCAAGCTCGTTGTCGATATCCATATCGCTTTCGTTGCTATCAGCAGCGCTGTCTTCCACAACTACCAGACTTCGACCACGGTATCCATCTTGCACAGCTGCTCCTGCAATAGTTGCGGTCTTAAAACTCTTCTCTTGATCAGGCATGAGGTCGAGAGAAAGCTTCGTAGCCTGAAGAGCTTTAGGTGGCTTGAGTGGTTGCTTGCCACGGTATCGTCCTGGCACTGGAGGAAGAAGCTCGCAGAAGCGCGGCACTTCATCCCTCTCCCATGTCGGAAACTGCTTGCCAGAACTTGGCTTCGTCTTGCGTCTTGACGGGGTCCCAATCGACATCCTCGCCCTGCATGCGCATCTTTGAGACTCGAAACAGTTGCATCTGTGCTCGAATGACTGGATCATCGATGTCGTCGAGATCGTCATGGTCCTCGTCTGGTGAGAAGGACTCGTGCACAAGTGACGGCGGACTGTCTACAGGACTGAGATCATTGTTCGATTGCTGCTGGGATGGACCGCGAGCAGTAGGGAGGACAAGACCTGATCGACCAGGAAGCGCGAGGGTCGGACGCTTGACGGTGGTTTGCTCTTGTGGCTCTGGGCCTCGCTCTTCGACCGGTGACATGCGCTCCCCAAAGAGGTCGTTATCCTCGATAGGGTCATCGTTCTCGGGCTCGGCGTGACCGTTGGTCGCTGATGGCTCTGCAGTTATGTTCGTTTCGATGCTGCCGGGAACGCCTCCAGGTGTGAGGAAAGCCTTGATGAGTCGCGCCTCATCAGGATCTTCCGCCAAGGTGTTTGTAGCCTCCTCTTCTTCTGGTAGGTCGTCATCGCTGATATCTTCGTAGTCTTGTGCATCTGCATCTTTGTCGTCCTGCGGCCAGGAGGCGCCGAAGCTGTCTTCGCCGAAACTCATGACGTTGTCTGTATCCGTTCCTGTGAATGCGCCGTCGAAGCCATCTTCATCAGTTGCGTGAGGCATCTTCACCTCCTCCGTGCGCTGCCGCTGCGCTGTCAAAGGTGATGTTTGTGTTCATGCGAATGTGAGCTTCATGTAGCGTAGGACGCGTGCGATGGTGTCCGCTTGCGACTTGCCTTGCGCGCTCTGTTGGAGTTGTTGAGGAGCACAGTGGGCAATCGATGTCGAAGTTAAGGCAGAAGCACGAGACACTGCAGTGACTCTATGTAGAGATGTTGTGTACTCGACCGAAGTTCGCCCGAAGATGACTGCACATGCTGAGTCAATCACTTCTCGACGACAACTTCGTAGGGATATCAAGACTCGAAGATATGAGTTCACAATGCAAGTTCAAAAGAGATTCTTTGCTGGCAGTGCGTGAGTATCTATATACGATGCGAGTTGTGCTACCTGTATGATGCTGCACTAGAAATACAATAACGTATTCCATAGGCTAGTGAGCCATATATGTTGGTGAGCCACCAGAAATCACTGCCAAATCGGTGTTTTTCACACTGATATATCTCACTCGCAACAGCTCAGAGGCTCTTGAGCTCGGATTTCAAGGCTCTAGACACTCGATCCTATAGCTCTGCCAATTTTGAGCGCTCTGCGAGTTCCCCAAAGTGCCTAACTGTGGTTCGGGGGCCAAATCAGAGCGCCATTCCTGGGATAGGCACCTTAGGAGGCTCTGAAGGCACTGAGATTCGGTAGGGTGATAGATATAGGAGCTCTGAGAACCTTCCTTCGACGTTAGGTGGAAAAGACCAAAATTGAGAGCTCTGTGTGAGTGAAGAGATATTCTCAATTTTGGTGTATTCTCACCAAATCTCAGAAATGGCTCACTAACCTATATGGCTCACTAGCCTATGGAATACGTTAGTCGTTGTATGATCACAGCTCCCTCGCTAATTTGCTTGGTGGTACGGTTGCGACATGCTACCAGGACACATGGGGTGCCACTTCTATGTGCTTCCGGTATCAGAAACTTCAGTAGAGAGGATTTCTTTGCTGATGCTTACATAGAGCTGACGGATATGCGCAAGTTGCTTTGTTCTACTGGTTTTGTTATGTTAGCATTGCTAGTATGTGCACATGATGAAGCTTTTCATTCTGAATATCTGTGTTGGAAGACAAAGTATGAAGGAAGGAATCGCTTAAGCATGTAGCAAGCGTTCAGGCTGCCATCTTCTCGACGAGTGGCTCCCGCAGTCGATCATCCTCTCCAGTAACTAGACCAGCAAGGTACATTTGTGACGTTCGCTGAGCAGGTCTTGGTACCAGCCGCACTCGAAACCGTGCTTCGTTGCCCTGCCGAGGAGTGAAATCACTGGTGCAACAGGAAGTGAGTCCTAGTTCACTCGTCGCAGGAGGTATACGAAGACAGAGAAGATCGATTGAGTCATCCGTCCTTCATGCCTTCTTGTCCCTCTTCTCGAGTCGCCAGCCATTCAGGTACCCAACTCCGACAGTAAGATAGCTTGCGAATCCCAGCCAGGCCAAGTACGGTACGAGGCAATATGCAGAGACGTCGTCTATCTGCGCCCAAGTGTATGTTAGGTACCCAACAGTTCCGATCAAAGCGAATATGTCGACGGCGGCTTCAGCTACCCGACCAGCACCAAAGAAAAGTGGCATCTTCAGGTTGTTAGCTCACAGTCAGACAAGCCATGCTATGCACTTACCCAGGCCAGGTTGAGCACAAGTTGTGTGGTGTATAGGATAGCACCACGCTCTGCAAGGACAGACTTTGCAGGATCAAATGAGGCATGCCCAATGGTCCAGGCACGGTAAGCCGCATAGCCCATCAAACCATACAGAGCTGTCCATGTCGGACCAAAGACCCAAGGTGGAGGTCGCAAAGGTGGCTGCTTGATGTCGAGGTATGTCTTCTGCGTCTTCTTCGGCTGCGTTGAAAACCCTACCAACGTCCCTGCAGCAATGGGGAGGAGAGTGGATGCATATGGGTTTGTGAATATGAAGGGAGGAAGAGCGAAATAATGTGCATATGAAGACATCGCCGCTGTTGATCACAGGTCTCGTGGGACAGATGCGATTGCCGTACTCGCTCAGAATCGAGCTCTTGTCTAGAGAATGTTTCCTCGAGGTGTGAAAACAGGTCTTGCAAGAGATCTGATGGATGAGCAGACACTTACGAATGTCAACAAGCTATCGTCATCACAGGGACTCGCGAGCCCTATTTTGGGGTGCGGCTGTCTCCGCCAACGCTCCGCTAGGAGAGCTTCCTGTCTCTCCCACAACAACCATCGTTGCAACTACCACCTTGCGACGCGACTTTCTGCTCTTTCGAGCATCGTGACTTCTTCATCGAGGTCGTACATCTTCCCATCACGTTAGTTGTCCCCTACAAGCACTCAGATCGTACAAAATGCACAAACTTGTCTGTACACAACCTCAAAGCCTGCCTCCTTGAAGCCACGCGATGGTTTTGTCCTCTGGCTATTCCACCTACCAGATGCCACAGTGCACAAATCATTACATCTTTCAGATTGCGCAATTCTCAAGCTTCGTTCAAACTTCTGTGGTGCATTCTGACGTTCAACATGGCAGATCCCTTACTCAGCTCCTTGAGCGCTCTTTCTATTACGCAAACTTCTGTCAGAAGGCTCAACGTCTCTGATAGAGGTGTGCAAGCTTGCCAACATACGATATAGAACGTCGGCGAGCGATAATTCAGCTTGCCAACCAGCCCTGCACCTGCAGAACCAGCCGCCGCCGTACCTGGCTGTGAGGTGACTCGAGGTTTACTAACATACATCACAAGAATGGACGGTCACGATGACTCTCCTCGAGGTAGTCCCTCGAGCGAAGCTGGCCATCGACCACCACCGCGTCGTCGACGTGATGACTACCGTCCTAATGATACATATCGCGGCACAGGACGCTCCCCAGGTAAGTCCTGCCACACCGCTGGGTCCAGACCATTTGCTGACTCCCATCCAGACCGTCGGCGAGACAGAGATCGTCAGCGATCGCGTTCGCCAGCGAACATTGATCGATACCAACCGGATCGTTCGTCACGAGACGAGTACCGACCACCACGCAACTACGACGACACGCGTAGACGACGCGCTTCGCCTGATCGCGCACATGGTACAATCGACAGATACGTCCCAGGTCAAGACCCACCGCCACCATTCTTTAATCCGCTACCAGATCCAATGAAGTTGGAGATGCAGGTTGGCTTCACATGGTTCGCGGAATGGTGGCGAGCCGAGCAACGCATCAAAGAGGAGAAAGAGCGAAACAAGAGCGGAAGACCACGTCCAAGAGGCGAGAGAGACGATAAAGTTGACGAGAAGGCAAAGATTCAGACCGCATACGACCAGTACAAGGAGAACCTACAAAAAGCACAAGCTCAAACCTTTGTACGCCTGCACAAGAACGAGGACTGGTTCCGTGAGAGATATGTGCCTGAGGTACGCGATGCATTTCGCGCAAATCTTGCCGAGTTTCGGAAAGGTCTTTATGCTCAATTCGAGATTGACCTAGCAGATGGCATCTTCGACGACTTCACCTTGGAGGGCATCTACAAGACGGAGTCTAACGGACAAGGCGGTGTACTCGAGAAGGAGGAGGGCGAGACAGTGGCCGCAGCTGAGATATTGCAGACCGGCGATCTTCTCCCATCACTCGGCGGCGATCTTCGCGATCACATGTCGCTCCAACCAACACTCCTCCTCAAGACGATCGCACCAACTGTCACACGAACCAAGCTCGAGCAGTTTGCACAGGAACTTCTGGGCACAGACAGTGGTGGATATAGGCATCTCTCGCTATCAGACCCAAACCCAACCAAGAAGTGCCATCGCATGGGCTGGATCATCTTGAAGCAAGACCCCAACGAGCAAGATGTCGATGTAGCTCAAGAGAATCTCGAAGAAGGCGAAGCATCTATGACAGATCAAGCTCCCTCCACTGCTGAGCGCGCATTGGCAAAGATCGACGGCAAGACCATCACGGATCCTGAGCGTGGTAACTTCACCGTGCACTGCGGCATTCACCGCCCACCAGACGCACCACGCAAGAAGGCTCTGTGGGACCTGTTCTCGGCACCTGAGCGGATCAAGCGAGACCTTGAGTTGGCTACACGTCTGGTACGAAAGTTTGACAACCAGCTCGGCATCGAATGTTTCGGTGTAGCGAAGATCGAGGAGCGTGTCGATCAGCTGCACAGAAATCACAAGCTTCAACCTGTCAAGTCAGCAAACTACGCTCAAAACTTCGACATCGACCAGGACGAGGAAGAAGAGGGTGCTATCGATGAGGACGAGATCGATGACGATGATCTGCTGGTCCACAAGAAGAAATTGGATCTGCTTGTCGAGTACCTGCGCAGAGTCTACAACTTCTGCTTCTTCTGTGTCTTCGAGTCCGATTCAGTCCACGAACTGCAGCGAAAGTGTCCTGGAGGCCACCTGCGCAGGCCACGAGCGAGCCTCACATCAGCTGCCAAGGAGATAGCCCGAGCCAGCGCAGCTGGAGAAGCATTCCCAGTGAAGGCTGGCGGAAAAGGTGCTGGTAAGACAGACGAGGATGGCGATATCGCTCTCCTGGACGCCGAGTCGCCTGTCGACGATCGAAGCGGATTCGCAAAGCCCAACAATAAGAATGTTGCACAGCTTCAGCGAGCATTCAATTGGGTGAAGACTTACGAGGAAAAGATCTTACAGTTACTCGAGCCAGACGAGGTCGACCTGAAGAAGATTGGTGGTACGCCTCTCGAGGAAGGCGTCGATGAGGAGCTCAAAAAGGTACGCATATCCGTTGACAACGACTGACCGATCGATACTGACCATCTACAGTTCGTTCAGAAGGAGGACGCCAATAAGTTCCGCTGCATGGTGCCAGAGTGCACAAAGCTATTTAAGGGCGTCGACTTCTGGAAGAAGCATGTTAGTACTCGACATGAGGAGTTCTGGGCGCGCTTGCGCAGTGACGTGCAGCTGGTCAACACCTATGTGCTTGACCCATCACACATCGCCCCAAGCAGGAGCGACGCGAACTCGAACGGCCACTTCCCACTGGGCAACAATGGTGCACCGACGGGCACTCCCCGTGGTTTCTCTCTGCAATCGCATATGCCACTGAGCTTCAGCCCCAGCCTGGGTGGAGGCTACCCAGGAATGCCATACGGACCACCAGGCTCTGTGACGAACCCCATCACGCACGTCATGCCTGGCATAGGCCCTACGCGCACGAACGGCAGAGGCTTTGCTGGCTCTTATCGCACTCCAGGACCATATACCAGACCTGACGCACGTGGTGGTCGCATGCCTAGCTTCTCTGGCCGTGGCGATGGAGGTGCTATCGGTCCTAAGGAGGCCACACAAGGTCGCACAGTCCGCAGCTACGAGGATCTCGATGCTGCTGCAACCACGACCACCGAGACTGAGCTCGACTACTAAGCTTTGCCTTGCTACGGCTCGATGGAGACTTCCACATGCGGCTGAGCTTCGCGCATGATCGATGGACATGGAACGATGAAATGGGACATCCTTTATGGAGATTCGTACATCGGGCCATGCTCCCCAATTGCCTTTCTTTTGGTTTAAAAAACGTACATAGTTAGCGATGCATCGGTAGGAGCAGCAATATCATGGCCAAAGTCACCACGAATGAGCATGACAGTTGTTTCCACATCATCAGCCTGGCAGGGCAGCTCTCGTGTTCGTAGCCTCCGGGCATACCCTGAGATTAACGCCGACATTGTTGAGCACAAGTATCATCGATAAGCGAGCGATCAGGCTCTTCTGAATTGACACGAGGACATAAACTGTTGATATCTTCATGGCCTCACGTGCATGCACAAGATGTAGCTGTTCTGTGTTGGAAGTCTGCAGCAAAAAGCGGCAAAGTACCATGGTGTGAAAGACGAGCCAACCAGCGAATGATGTCGTTGTTGTAGCGAAAGCCTCTGAGCTTGCGCATGACCACTACGGAGATTGCGATCGACTCCAGATGTTGGTGGCTGCCTTTGTTGAGAAGCTCCTAAGCTCTCAGGTCGTCCCTCAGTGCTACACACATCGCTATCATCCATGGATGATAGTTCTTGGGACGCGTACGCTGAAGGTGAAGAGAAGTGATCGAGTGAAGCCAAGACTCAGGCAGCAGTATAAAAACATATGCTCTTCGTTGTAGCACCAATCAGCATGTAGCAATGCACCCAGCTAATAGATATTGATCATTGCTGCCTTAGGATACACGTAACGCTCGCTCGAAGGATCAATGCAACTGAGAGATCGCTGTTTAACTCCGATCAGTTGTCGTTTGGAGATACTCTTACAGACAAGCACATGTCAAGACTGTCACAAGAACATCGTCATGTCATACGGCTTTTCCGTTGAGATGAGGAGATCGCAAGACAGCACCATAGTGATGCCGTCGATTCAAGTGTTGGCATTTCTCAACCAGCAACATATATCACCTATGATGAGGGATTATACAACTAGACTGTTGTGGCTTGCAGAACAACACATGCTGGTTGGACCATGCAATCACCTGCGGTATACAGCATGGTCGACATGCATGATAGCTTCTCAGTTGTCTACGCTTACGTAGAACGAGTACGTGTAGAGCAGGATAATGCCGCCATTGCAGGCCAATGGTCGAGCCGAGCCATTCGAGCAGGGCATATAAGATCGTCTTGAGTCCTCGAAGAAAGACCCATACTTCAAGCAAGAGAGAACAACTCCTTCTCCATGTCCACGGCCCATATATCTTCGTCCGAAACAGCACAGAAGGGAGAGAAAGCCTCAGTCTCATCATCGACAACAGCTCAAGTGGAAGAGCAAGGATCTAAGGCTCGCCTCGTGAGAGAGACACAAGAGTGCGTTCTTATAGAGGAGCACAACCGTTCGCGTACTGATCTTGCTCAGAACTTCTAACAGAACCATGCCTGCAGACACCCACTCATTCGCTCGTCGTTCGTCAACATGGGACGCTGCTTCGACATCGACAGAATCCACACTGCTCAAGGGTAGTGAAACACAGTCGAGCCGCAAGTCTTCCTTATCGAAAGCCATAGACAAGGTCAAGTCGAGACTCGGCAAGCATGGCGAAGCTCTGGCGGACGATGAGGAGGATTATGAGAGACAGAGGGTCAAGGCGGAGAAGAAGGAGAAGAGAAGAGAAGAGTATGAGCAGCTTGGGCTGGACGAAAGAGTGAAGTTTGGTACCATTGGTGCTGGTGGCTTCAACTCAGCGTAAATTGATGCTTTTTGGTCTCCTGGTTGGATGAGCGTTGTCCTTCATGCGGTCGTTTTCACCGGCGCAGCTTGATTCAGCTGCGTACGATCACACTCATTAGCGATGAATAGCGTACTGAATGCTGTGGTGGTCAGAAACGCCGACTTCTCCGTGGAATTCGACTCATGGTGTCGTCTGCAAGTCATTGAGCTCACGAAGCAAACCTTGTAGTATGTGAGCGACTCGTCGCCCAATGATTGAATCTGTGCGGGTACAAGTCTATGTCGTTCTAGCATGCTGTGTAAGGACGAGACATCAGCTATCGTTGACCAGAAGTATGAAAGTATCATGTCATACAACCACAGATCACAGCCGTGATGTGGGTCATGAGTCGTGACCTTCTATCTCATTGCTTGGCCATGCCTGGAATATATGGCATTGGAGGCGGTCAGGCATACATTGCTGTGGACTGCTGGCTTGATAGATCTGCAGTAGCGAGGATCTGCAGCCATCTTCAATGTCTTGGAGGGCAAAACAACACAAAAGTAGGCTGCATTGAGAGTGTCACAAGACTGATGGCAGCGTCGACGAGTTGTCGGTGAAAGATTGGTAGCGATTGACAACTGACGTGTTTTGAATGGCCCTGGTCGTTGCTCGCGTATTGTTATAAGGTCGAATCCCCATGGCCTATGCCTCAAAGAGCCTTTGGCGCTCTGGCCCGGTAGATCCTGCCGGGTTTGCGACACACATGACCCCGCAGTATCGGGAAGATGAACTACCAAGCGTCCTGTACAATAATGAGCGGACAGTCTAAGGAAATATATCGACTGACATCGTCACTGCGCTCCCTTCCATCAACTTTTGCTACACTTATCAGTCACAGTTGATCTGGCACTTCAGGCCGGCTTTGTCCATCCACGGCACTGTTTGCTCCACAACCTCCTGACGCCTCACTCGCTGACGCCTGAAACCGGCGGTCTGACCACGCGAATACACAGTTCTGACGCGACGACATTGACCATCAGAGACTACAATGGCACAATAGACCGCCACCAGCACGCCTCGGCGGCCCACAGTCTGCCGCCCATGAGAGCGAGAACGAGATGGCCGACCATGCGCCATCAAACGAGCCTGTCACCCTACCCTCACTCGTAGTGGATCTGCACACGGCGCCAAAAGAGTTGTTCGATCGGACGAACATGGAGAGGTCTATCAGTATGGATATCAGAGTTCAGCGCGATGACTTGAAGAGGGTCGCGGAGCAGTCTATGAATGCAATGCTGGAGTTGGATCTCGAATGCAATGTCCGTTGGGTTAGTCCGTCCTGGCAGGACCTCACCGGAGCTGCGGCCTCGAGTATCGTCGGCAGGCCTATTGCCGACTCATTAGTTGACAAGAAGGAGATCTTCCATACGTGTATTGAATCTTTGCGAAAGGACGATTCCAAGAGCAGGATCATACGCTTTTCTATAGCATCAGCCGTACCACATGGCCGAGAGGATGCATTATCCGCAGATGAAAAGACGCCCGTCGAACCTCAGTCTATCGACTCGCTACTGCCAGACAACACGGATGACACAACGCTCGAACGACAAAGGAACATCAGTCTGGAAGCCCAGGGCATCATTGTATACGACCGGGTCACAGGCGAAGAGAGCCATTCAATGTGGATGGTCAGGCCTGCAATTTCAAGAGAGATCACATTCGATTTGCCGGATGTGCTCGTCGAAACTCTCGGCGTTGGGGCCGAAGTCCTAGCAAACTACCTCAATATGCTTGCGGAAGTCGGCTTCAATGATCCAGAACATAACCCACCGCCTCTGCCCGTTATGTGTCGTATTTGTGAACGACAGATATCACCATGGTGGTTCGAAAAGCACACGGAACTGTGTTCACAAGAACATCGTGCAGAAATGGAAGTACAGATGGCACATGAAGGACTGAATGAGCAACGATCTGCTCTAGTCAAAGTCCTGGACACACTCGAAGCTCAACATCGCCATGCACGCCCAACATCAGCCGACTCCAGCTCAACACCACCGCCTTCTCCAGCAGAGTACAAGGGAATGCTCATTGGACACAACACAAGCTCTTCTTCGAGCTCGGCGTCAGGACGTGCTTCGCCAGGCACAACACCTCTTCGATCTCGGGAATCCTCCCAGTCTGGGTTCGGGCATCATAGGGCACGTTCTTTTGCTGTCAGACGACCACTTTCGCGGATTGTGGAGCTTGTACTCGACCTTTGCGACACTGCGATGGAGATTAGCACGCCAACAATCAAAGATAATAAAAACCTAGCTCCTGGCGAGATACGCACACAGTCACCACAGTCTGAGAGTCGCATCACACAAGTCATGCAATGGCAGTCACCGTCATCAACGAGTTTGGAGAATGAAGAGGGTCTGTCGGTGCTTTGTGAAGACACAGCAGAACTAGCGAAAGCAAAGGTCAACGCTGTCTTTCGACACCGTCAAGTTCTGGAGTATGCCGAGCGCATTCGCATCGAACTGCATGTTCTGGTACAGGAGTGCATCGAGGCTGCTTTTGAAAAGACCTCTCGCATTGCTGCTGGAGAGATCAGCGACAGTGACGATACGTCTGATTACGATTCGGCAGCTTCTGCACCTGAGGAATCTCAAGAGACTCAACCGACACAAGCCAGCGAAACGCCGGATCAGACGGCTGATGCACAACGAGGTTCGCCTATACCGAACGCAATGGCGATGGCATTACGCAAAGCATCGAATCCATCCCTGTGTCGTCGTACTTCTTCTGCCGGCTCGTCGAGGGCTAGTAGTCCTCACGCAGGTACGACAACCCCGAAATCATACATCGGCATGTCGGATCCCATTCCGATCTACAAACGAGGGTCAATCGCTGTAGAGAGCGACACTGGTGCAGATAGTGATGGCAGCCTGAAGTCATCTGTAGCATCTATGGGTCACCGGCGTGCAGACTCACCCGGTGCAGAGCTGACCTTGAGCAGGGCAGTCTCGACACGATCGCGTGAACGTAAGCGAAAGAGTCTTGTACTACCCAGTCTAGCCTCGGGAAGCAGGCATCAATCGCCGGCGAGAGGTCCTCCAGGCCCGTCATCGCCTTTGCGCATCTCAAAGCCACGGATACCAAGCGGTGCTGATGGCATCGTTTCCCCAATCACGTCGCCCATATTGATGGGTGGAGAGTTGCATTCGCCGATTCTGCGAGCACACACGCAAGCGCAGAACCACCATCGACGACAGTCGTCTGCAGCACTATCAGAGCCCTTCGGTAGACCCTTGTCACCACGATTGAACGCCGTGCAGTCCAACCAGCAGCCTCGAGCTGTTCAAACTTCTATCAAGGACTTCGAGATCATCAAGCCGATCAGCAAGGGCGCCTTCGGTAGTGTCTACCTCGCCAAGAAGAAGTCGACCGGAGACTATTACGCTATTAAGGTGCTCAAGAAAGCGGACATGGTGGCAAAGAACCAGGTCACCAATGTGAAAGCCGAACGAGCTATAATGATGTGGCAAGGTGAGAGCGACTTTGTTGCCAAGCTGTACTGGACTTTCTCTAGCAAGGACTATCTCTACCTTGTTATGGAGTATCTGAACGGTGGCGACTGTGCTTCTCTGATCAAAGTACTCGGTGCACTACCAGAAGATTGGACTCAGAAATACATTGGAGAGGTTGTGCTCTGTGTACAGCACTTGCATGGCCGCCAGATCGTCCATCGTGATCTCAAACCTGACAATCTCCTCATTGATGCCAAAGGTCATCTCAAGCTTACAGATTTCGGCCTGTCTCGAATGGGTATGATTGGCCGTCAAAAGCGAGTGCTTGATGCCAAACCTGGTGATGCACCACCAGATCTGCTCAAGCAAGGACCATTCCGACGAGCGCCTTCAATCGGTTCCTCTCGTTCAACCTCGTTCGATATGCATATGACAGTGCAATCGCCGTCACATACGCCAGCACTGACGCCTTTCCCGGGCCCGGAGCTCAGCCAGCCTTCATACTTCAGCTTGAATCGAGAGGCCTCAGCATCCCGTGAACAGTCAAGACAAGGCTCTAATCACCGAAGCGATAGTGGAGAAAGTGAAGCACTTGCCAATGCGTTCAGACGCTTCTCAATAGCTGAAGGCAGGACACCCATTGAGGAGGAGACTGCCAGCGAGGAAGGTGGAGAGTCGCCAGATCCATACGCTTTGCATCCAGTGCCCAGCAACGCAGCACAGACGCGGATAGGCACCCCACCTTTGCAACCAAGCATGCCCCCTCCCATGATGTCGCTCTTCGATCCTGAAGACAACAGTCGACGATTCGTGGGCACACCAGACTATCTTGCACCAGAAACCATTCGAGGTCATGGGCAGGACGAGATGAGTGATTGGTGGTCTCTAGGCTGCATTCTGTTTGAGTGTATCTATGGCCGACCACCATTCAATGCCGACACGCCTGAGGAAGTGTTCAAGAACATCCTCGATCGTAACATCCAGTGGCCACAGCACGGAGAAGAAGACTGTGCTTCAGCAGAAGCGAAGGATCTCATCAACAAGCTGATGTGCTCAGACCCGAAGGAGCGTCTGGGCTCCAACAAGGACGATAAGTTCGAGGATGGCGGCGAAGAAATCAAGGCTCACCCATGGTTTGCAGACCTACAATGGGAGACACTGCGAGACGACGAGGCCTCGTTCATTCCCATCAGTGGGAATCCCGAGGACACTGAGTACTTTGACTCTCGAGGAGCAGTGATGCAGAACTTTGCGGCTGAGTTCGAAGACCAGGTCTCTTCGCCGGGTCACACACCAGGCGCTGACTATCCTGAGCGACCACACGACGCACTATCAAGAGTTCGCAGTCAAGTCAATGCAGCAGTCAAGCGCAATCTGATGCCACTGCACATTCCTCCACATGTACGTGATGGCCGCTCACGACGCCTGAGCGAACCGGCGGTGGCAGATGACTTTGGCAACTTCCACTTCAAGAACTTGCCTGTGCTGGAGAAAGCCAACAAGGATGTCATTCAGAAGCTGAAAGCAGATGCAATGCAGGCACATGCAAAGTCTGCTGTCGCAAACTCGGCGGTATCTTCACCATCGGCAATCTCACCGAGTGCGCCCTCAGTTGAATCAAGTCCACACATGCCGCCGCCGTTGAAGCGGACGTTGTCTGCCAACAAGGGTATTGCTAGGTCACATTCGCCATCAGTCAGCAACTCGACATCGTCGCCAAGTCGTGGTTCTCAGCCGTCATCACCTCTCCTGGTCTCTTTCAGCACGGGTCATCATGAGCGTAGGAAGACGTCTAGTGGATCGTCTTCTCTGTCACAATATACAAGCAACATGGTGCATGCGACCCACGCTGCTGAACAGGCATCACGCCTCGCTGGGCTCAAAGGTCTTGCAGTGCCACCACCTAACAAGGGTCCGAAGAGCTTTGGTCAGCTCTCGGCCATATCGCCAGGGACAACCATTGATGGCAGTCTCGGAGTGCCCTCGCCAAGACAGCGGTCGCATACTGTCGGATCTCAGGATGGCGATCTTGTGCCAGAGCTCCTACCACATCACCACAAACGTCGAAGCGGAGTGTTTGATGCATCGCCCTCATCCTCTGACAATGAAGAGTCAAGACAGAAAGCACTCTTACGGGTACAGAGACGACGACAAAGTGGTCGACGTGTGTCGCAACAGATCAATCTGGCTGACGGGCCATTCTTCCGTACACTCGATGTCCTCGTTTGCGAAGACCATCCAGTGTCAAGATTGGTCATGGAGCGATTGTTGGAGAAACTCCGTTGTCGGACCATCACGGTGAACAACGGATCAGAAGCCATGCGGTATGCCATGAGTGAAATCAAGTTTGATGTGATCATGATGGAGTACAAGCTTCCGCAGGTGAATGGAGCTGATGTTGCGCGCATGATTCGGGACACCAGGAACGCCAACTCGCATACGCCCATAGTTGCGGTCACGGGTTATCTTAAGGAGCTCCAGGCACCACATAACTTTGATGCCTTAGTGGAGAAGCCTCCGACTAGGGAAAAGCTTGAGGAAGTCATCGGTCGCCTCTGTCAGTGGAAGTCGGCTCCTGAAGGTTGGAGACCCACGCCACCGCAAGTGATACCTCCCTCAAGTCTCAGACAGGAGTCTGTGATCCACGATGATAGTCCAACCACGACAACATCGTCTGGCTTTGGTGGCTTCTCGCAAGCATTAGAGAGCAGCTATCGTGGCTCTAGCAGAGAAGATTCGATTGGCTCCAGCTCGTTTGGCGAGGTCGAAAGTCAGTACGATAGCATCCCTGTCATCATCTCCCGGCACTCAACCATGGACTTCGATCAGTCAGACCTTGAACGCAACTTTGGCGGGCTTGGTATATCTGGGACATCGTCTCCGGACGAGCAGAGGATGCCACCAGTGCTCCCACCCTTCCCACCACAGCTCAAGCCACAGGTTTCTGCACCAGCATCCCTAGAGTCTCAAGAACGTGTTCCACGCAAGCAGCCATCCACAGAAGCCATCAACGCCAAGCGACGAAGTCTTGAGAAGGGGCGATATGAGTCTGCTGCCGAATCTGGTGATGACGAGGATGAAGAGCTCGGCCACAACTACGTACGGCATCGAAGTCCCAAGAGGAGAGCGAAGCGGGCAAGCAAGTTGGGCATTGAGATGATGCGGACGAACAGCCAAGGCAGCGTCATCTCCAATGACGATGCCCTGGCATTACAAAAGAGCATCGACACCGCACAGCAGCTGCTCGATCAGCCAGCAGCTGAGGTTGAGAGCAAAGGCCACATCACGCCTCCAGAACTCTTTCCCAAGCAGCCAGGCGCAGGACAAGTCGAACTCGTCGCCATTGATACAAGCAAGGCTGGCACTATCACAGAGAGTCCTCCGAGCATGGAGGACATGCCAGAGCATGCTATTGACCTCAGTCCAACACCGAGAGCTAGTGGCTCACCTGTTTGAGAACATCTCAGTCGTGTGTGTATTTTGTTTTTCCTTGTTTTATGTAGCATGGTGTTGGGCGGTTATGGATCCTTTTATTGTAAAGCAATGGGCAGTTGTCCACCTCATCTTAGCATCATCCTATTGTTTGCGACAGACAGAAGGTGGATTTCAAGGACTGCAGAGCGTTAGGCATTGTTGGCATCATGCTGCCTATCAAACCAGCTTTGCGCCAGAATATGGTGGGTCAGTATACTGCAAACCTCAGACCACTCTGCTCGCAATATCTTGCTCAGTGGCACTTTTTGTAATGAGAAATGTACTGTATCTGAGCGAGCGATTGTACATCATGTACTCGAGTTATGTTTTGATGCAGCATATCCAATGTGTCAATCAGATGGACCTCGCATCTGAACAATGACTTTACCATCTGCGTCTATCCACTGCAGCCCAAGTTTGCGAACCTTGCTTTGACTCGCTACATAGAGCAGCAGATAGATGTGTTTGGCGATCTCTCCCCAGCAGTGGGTCAGTACAACATCGCCGTCCTCGCTGTCCTCGTCGTCGATGGTCCAGACACACCAGACACCCCATCCCGCTCGCCCAACGCCCACAAAGTCGCTCATGAAAGCCCAGAAGCGCTCCCGTAGTGCTACAGGCCAGCTACGGTTGCAGAAGCGCCAGTGGCCCCGTTCCAAGGGACGAAGTTCACGCTTGATCTCGGTAGGGTGATATAGTCCTGATGTTCGTGGATCGTCAACTAGCTCACGAAGCTGTCGAGTCACATGTGTCTGGAAATGATCGACAGAGACCCTTGGGGAGGGAGGATGTATCGTCTTCACATCGTGCATCTTGTCACGAGTAGCTCGGATTGATTCCCCAATGGCTTTTTGACGGTCGGTAGCACCAGAAGACAGGACTCTGCTCACCCGAGTGGGATTATGCAAAATCGATGGAGTGTTGGTCTCGCTGACAGTGGATGCGTCCTCTGGCGCTGCTGCTTGTGGTCCCGGATCGCTGACCGAACGCTGCAGGCTCGGGTCACTTCTCGTCCTATCGGAAGTGATATCGCTGAGGGAATAGGTTGTTGGCAACTGCGACGTTGAGCTCCTCTCAGTACGGTGTTGAATAGGCGTCACAGCTGCAGTATCTTGTGATAGATGCTGGTTCAGAATGTGGACGGGATCACTTGGTAGCACGTTGGTCACCGTCACTTGCCGCGTTAGAGTATCCTCGACTCCAAGTCGTCGTCTCTTTGCTTGACGATGAATCACCGGTGTCTTCAGATGTGATGAATTGCTCTCGTGGGCGTCATCTGACAGGCTTTCGACGCCCTTGGCAGTCTCTATGGGCTCGGAAGAAGATCTCGAGATAGCTTGATGTGCACGCTTCTGTGATCGTTCTAGCGGAGCTGGTATTGAGAACAGCTGACTATCAAGTGCTGTGATGGCAAGCTGCGTATCTCTGAGATAGGCAGATTGCCGATCAGTATCGCTGTTCTCGCCATCGATTCGACTTTGCTGGCGCTCACCTCCCGCAGTCGTGATCTGATCTTGCTCGTCTGATGCGGTGGCAAGATGTTCGATGTCATCACGCTTCAAGTGCGTGACATTCGCAGGGCGAAAGTCCAGGTATGCTGCTGCCTGCGCCGCATATGCTCGATCTGCATCTTCTGTCGTGCTCGCGCCGATATGTATACGGAGATCAAGCCTGTTCATGGATGGTGCGGTCTGGAATGCCTGTCTTTGCCTGCCATGATAGTGGTACTAAACATTAAGAGAGCAGCATTCACTATTAGTGACTGCTGTAGCTCGTAAGCCTATTCACTGCTCATCTGGTGGTCCTGGGGATCCTGGTGATTGTGTGGTTTGGTCTCCTAAGTGAATGCGCTGCATCATGTCGAGTCCTGACGTCCGTGCGCGACACCTCCTCATGCCTCAATCGCGTCACCTCTCTCTTCTTCAATCCTTCATCAAAGCCTACCTGATCTTGTCTTCCACACTGTCGAAGATCCGCCTAACCTTCAAGGCACTTATGCGGCCTGGATACCCGCGCAATTTCCGTTTGTGGATGCTCCGATGCACAGGATGTCAGACAGACATGCCGATCCTGCCATTCGAGCAATTTCAAGGTCTCCATCTGAGCTTTGATAACAGGCAACAGCACAGTATGTGCATAGCAGCATGCATAGACTTTGTATCCCTGCGAATAGCGAATCAGCCAAGGTGTCGCCATTTATTGCTATCTATGCATTGTCTTGCTGCCTCCACTCTCAGGGTCTGATCGTCCCGTTTCCATTACAATATAGACGGAGGATGCGAGCTCTGACGTCGGATCACCCGGGCTATCAACGCTGCATCTAATCATTCGGTAACATGCAGCAAAATGTGGTCGATCTTCGGATGACTGTCTTGTCTCTGATGCCTCTTCTACATTCCCACACTCTCCGTTTCGATGTCGACCTGTGGCTTCCTTACCAGTTCACAAAATGCAGTCTTTTCTTCAATACCGACGTCTGCGGCGAGATGTCGAACGCGATCTGTCACGAGGCCGACGGGTAGCGAGAGGCTCTGCACCTTCAGTAATCAGCAATGGTCAATCTGAGCACGAAAAGGAGCACGATCAGGAATCTGTAGAGCACGAAAACGATCGAGTGCCAGAGTCGTACCCTACTAGCGATATGCCTATGGTGCCTGGTGTCACAATATCACACCTGGACGACGAGGCTGCGAGTATTGTGTTCGTGGTCGGATGGCCAGAGACCGACCTACACAACCCAAGAGACTGGTCAATGACGAAGAAGTGGACGACCATTGTAACAACATGCATTTTGACTGCGGTGTTGATTATCCCTAGTTCCGTTGATGGAGCAACACAGGAAGCTTTTAATGCATACTTTGGAGTTAACGCCCTGGCCGGGTCGATGACCACAGGTGAGTGTGATCCGTACAGTCACTGAGGAACAGCTGACAGCAGCAGGTATCTTTCTCATCGGCATCGGCGTGGGCTCGTTGTTCTCTGGTCCATTCTCAGAAACCTTCGGCCGCAATGCTGTGTACATCAGCACTATGATCGTGGTCATGCTCTTCATCATGGGCAAAGCATTAGCGCCCAACTACGGTGCAGCAATCACTTTTCGCTTTCTGGCAGCACTATTCGCAGCAGCACCAATGACTGTCATGGGAGGGACTGTCGGTGACATCTGGACTCCAAATCAGATCGCTTTTGGCTTGCCATTCGCCACTTTTGCTGGCTATGCAGGTCCTATACTCGGCCCTGTTATCGGTGCCTACACACCACAGATTGGGTTCGCATGGGCTGATTGGATCTCCATGATCTTGATCGGAGCTGCCCTGGTCATGATCCTACTCGGCTTCCCAGAAACCTACGGTCCGATCTTGTTGCAATGGAGGGCGAAACATCTCCGCGACTTAACAGGAGACTCACGGTATCGTGCTCCTCACGCACACGGCTCGCTGGGGTCTCGACTGCTGATCAACATATCTCGTGTGTTCACCATGGCCTGGACAGAGCCTATCATCCTCATTTTCAGCTTCTACCTGACGCTGCTGTACTTCATCTTGTTCGCTTTCCTCGGCGGATATGAATACATATTCAAGATTCCGTATGGCATCTCGACAAGTCTGACATACATCATCTTTGCTGCCATGATTCCTGGAGTGGCTGTGGCGATAGCATTGATTCCCTTCATATGGCAGCTTACAAAGAAAGAAGCCGCGAGAGCTCGCGAGAAAGGACAGACAACACCGCCTGAGGTGGCTCTATACTGGTCGACAGTGGCTGGAGGAGCTGTGTTGATGCCAGTGTCTTTGTTCTGGCTGGGCTGGACATGCTATGTACGCCGACGCTTCATGTTCAGCTGATGCCTTCTGCTAAACTGTCTCACAGGGCTCAATATCCATCTGGTCGCCTATCGTGGCCTCTGGAGTCTTCGGATATGCCTTGGTATGCATCTTCACGACATCCCACATGTATGTCATCTCGGTCTACCAGGACTATGCAGCTTCAGCGCTTGGGTTTATGACCTTTACACGCTACCTAATCTCAGGCGCGCTGACACCGGCATCTCTACAAATGTACGAGAGTATAGGACCTCACTGGTCTCTGACACTGGTAGGAGTTATTGCTGCATTGATGGCACCTATACCATACGTGCTGCACCGATATGGTCCGCAAATTCGAGCAATGAGTAAGAATGTGCAGAACAAGACAGGAGGCTGTTAGGTATGAGCCAGTGGGAGGGCTGTAACTTTGATAGAGTCCGGCGCCAATGTCGACGAGACACTCCTGGAGGACACTCATGGATGAGGTGATGCTGATCTGCATGCTGGCTGGTTCCCAGTGCACTTCCTTGCGGACGGATGCAAAGTTGATGCCATGGAGCTGTATAAGGCGCATCGGCCAGAGGGTACGATGCAAGAGATGCAGATATAGGATGCCTTAGGATTGATATGAAAGAGCATGAACCGTATTGCTTAAGCAAGTGAGGCTTCTGCTCAAGCAAAGTCGAAGTATGGAGGCTGCTCTCTTCCCATGACGCTGAGCGCTGCATGGCCAACATACCTAAGCATTGTCTGGCATGCCTATCTGGCCATCTGCGATTCGCATTGAGCCAGTCGGTTCCCAGTCTTCCCTGTGATGTGCGTGAGGCTAAGTCAAAACCGCATGTGAATTGTGGTGGGGCCATCTCGTCCCCACAGCCAGCGCCAAGAGTTCGGTGAAATTGTGACTTCAAGATCAGACCTTCACAACCGCAGGCACAAGGCATACAGACAAGATGGCGCCAGCATCGCTCCTCGACCTGATTGATGCGCTCCCGCAGACCTCATCATGGGGACCACCGACCACAACAGAGACCATGCTGGACGGCATACCGTATCAGCCATTCTCGAAGCACGACAAGCTCACCAAGATGGCAGACTGGACTTCTGAGGGCAAGGACCGCGAACGAGGCGGACGTCAACAATACCAGCAGCGATACCGCGACCAGATATACGGCGCTGGAGCCGGTCCAGTAGGCCTGTCGCAAGCCTTCAACATTGAAGGTGGCACAAACGAAGAGGGCAGCTTCTCACTCGTCGACCGCAGCTCGACCAGCACACGAGGACGTGGTTTCGGCCGTGGGGTAGCGCAGTCTTTAGAGGTGGTCGCGGCGGAAGAGGTGCAGCAGCACAGCGTGGTGGCGCTCGAGGCACGTTCCAGCGCGTTGGAGGCCGAGGTGGACAACAGCAGCAGTTTGACACAAGAGGTGGCAGAGGTGGTCGAGGTGGCAGGCGATTTGGCTGGAAGGACTACGACAAGCCACAGCGCAACCGAGAAGCATCTGTGCAGCCCAAGGACACATGGAGACTGCTTGAAGAGATCGACTTCAACCGTCTATCGAAGCTTAACCTGGATACTGGAGAGGGCGAAGACCTTGACGACTACGGATTCCTCTACACATACGACCGAGCATACGACAAGCAGCCTGGCGCTGTGACGTCGGTCAAGAAGCTGAGTGTGCTTGACCGCGCTGCATACAACGTCACCACGACATCCGATCCCGTCATGCAAGAACTGGCAGAGAAGGACGAGGCGACAATCTTCGCAACAGACAACATCTTGTCAATGCTGATGTGTGCTCCTCGAAGCGTCTACAGTTGGGATCTGGTCATCACGAAGCAAGGTAACAAGATCTTCATCGATAAGCGAGACGGAAGCAGTCTTGATATGGTCACGGTGAACGAGAATGCTGCAGATGCTCCATTGGAGATCAGTGAAGGCAACAAGGAAGCCATCAACAGCCCAGGCTCGCTCCGTGAGGAAGCAACACACATCAACAATATCTTCCCACTGCAGGTTGTAATCGAGAACGAAGCCAGCAAGCACGACATGAACAACGAGCACCCATTCTACAATGCAGCTGAGGAGACAGATCCACCTGCATCAAAGGCATACAGATACAGACGCTTTGATTTGAGTCTCGAAGCCGACGAGAACCCACTGCACTTGATTGTACGAACAGAACTGGATGCCGTCGTAAAGAATAACATCAGTGGTGAGGATCAATTCCTGGTTATCAAGGCACTGAACGAGTTCGACAACAAGGCACAAGGGTCAGGAGGTGCACTAGACTGGAGAAGCAAGCTTGCAAGCCAGCGTGGTGCTGTCGTGGCAACGGAGATGAAGAACAACTCCTGCAAGCTGGCACGATGGACTGTCCAGGCCATCCTCGCCAAGGCTGACCTGATGAAGCTCGGGTAAGTGTGACGAAGATACATTGTGGACTCATGCTAACGTTCTACAGTTTCGTGTCGCGAACCAACCCTCGCAGCACTTCTGAGCACGTCGTCCTAGGCGTACTCGGCTACAAGCCTCGGGAGTTTGCAGCACAAATGAACCTCAACCTCAACAACGGATGGGCTATTGTGCGAACGTTCATGGACATGGTCATGCGCGAGACCAGCGAAGACGGCAAGTATGTGCTTGTCAAGGACCCAAACAAGCCAACGATGCGTTTGTACAGCGTGCCAAGAGAGACGTTCGAGGAGGACGAAGATGAGGCTGAGATCCTGACGAATGTGGATGAGGCAGAGGAGTAGATGATGATGCATATATGAGTAAAGCGCACTTGGGAGTTAGATGTCGTTCCTGTACTAGCTCGTGCATGCTGATGGCTTGCGGCTGTTGATACAGCAGGAAACAAAGAATCACTGTTGCTGTCCACGTTCCGATTGATGAAGGTGGTCGACACTCGTGCATTCCAGCTTGCGTACTCATGCAGCCACTGCTTTCCCTCAACGATTTCAACGTCAACACCGGACTTCCACTCCACGCCTCTTTTGCTTACCACCTTTCCCAACAACACTTCCATACTACCAGGATGGCGTGCTCAAAAGTCGCTCTCTTGCTTGGCGCAACATGTGCTATGGCATATGCACAGTCAGCGGTTCTCTCGTTCACGAGTGTTCCAAACCCTGTAACAGACGGCCAGCCGCAAGCGATCACATACCAAACCAACGATACCATGACTGTGAGTGTAGCTGGACTGTCAAGTAGTACCTTTGTTAACACGAGCTATAGCCTGTGACAATCACCCTAAGACAGGGCATCTCCTCCAACCTCGACACTCTCTACGACCTCACCAGTGAGTTGCCTGCCAGCTTATTGATAGCAGCACTGACATACCACAGACACCACAATCGGAGGTCAGTACATCTGGACGCCCGCGGCTGATCTTCCCAACGGTAGCGATTACGCCCTGCAAATCACACAAGGCAACCAGACCAACTACTATGGTCCATTCCGTGTGCAAGGCTACACAGGTCCGTTGTCAAGCTCATCTGTCGCTACAATGCCTGCAACAATGAGTGGTAACGTGAGCACCGCGGCACCAGGTACTGGTACGATCAGCATGGGCACAGCATCACCAATGCCTCGCAACACAACCTTCTCCAGCGCGACGCTCGCAGCAACTACCACCACAACAGTCGTAATGCCAACAGGCACTTCATCAGCGCAGACGAGTACCCCAGCTACAACAGGCGGTGCAGGTGGTCGCGGCGACATCAGCAGCATCTTCGCAGTGCTTCTGGCGTTCGGAGCTCTCTTGGTGCCATAAAGGGCTGTGGTGCTACTGGAGGAGTGGTTGAAACACACATTCCCTGAGGATGTCTCAGCTTCAGCTTCAGCGACGAACGCTGCTGCTGCTGCTGCTCATGTCAAAACAGAGTATGTGACAGATCTAATGATACATGATTGTCGACAAGGATGAAGTGCTCTAAGTGAAGTCGCTTAGGGTTTTTAGGCTCGAGATTACTGCATGCCCGCAGCATCCACAATCTATTTTGCCTAAAATTTGCATCCGCCCAACGTCCCATCACGCAACGAGCAACCAACTCCTCGTTCCTAGCGACCATGCAGCGCCTCTTCTCGCAGTAAGATCCTGCGACGCGTCATCTCCATCATACCAGCCAGCCGCAGAAACGAACCTATGTGCAAGACCCGGCTGCCCAGACCTCCGAGAAGAAATCCCACAGTGGCACAGGGACAGATCGCCACCAATACTCCAAGGATCTACTCTTTAGTCACGCACCCCAGAGCACGACCTCGCGCTAAAGCACAACGGCTGCATTGCGATCTCGACCTGATTGGCGCGGCATGCATCGCTGATTTCCTTCCTCGGTCATGCAGACCGCGCGCTAAGCCTGGACGCGTTGTGTTTTGATTTTGGCGGCCGTGGACTGGGCAGCTCGAATTTCGACCACGAGCTGGCCTGCCTAGCTAACTGCTTCACAAAAAGGGGGCCAAGGCGAAGATCAACTCGCTATTATTGCCTCTCGGACGAGACTTGTGGCGGTGATTTGGCAAGCGAACTACCTTCCTTTCTGCTCCTCCATCCAACTCCTTCAAGAGACCTTTCGATCCTTCATCTCATCTTCGTGACGTTTCATTTCAGGCACACTCCCTCGTCCAGCTTCACGTCTTTTTCAACGTCATCACATTCCACAGTGTAACAGATCACCACAGGACTATTCTCGACTCTTACTTCTTCTGCAACAGCTCAACACACCTTGTAATCATCAGACAACATGAAGACCTTCACCACCGCCGTTCTTGCGCTCGCCAGCGCCGCCTTCGCCGCTGCTCAGTCTTGCAATGGCATCAACTGCTTCAACGTTCCAACTGGAGGATACCAGACCTCTGCTGGTTCTACTGTGAACCTTACCTGGACTCCAAGCACCTCAGGCACCGTCTCCCTGCAGCTCAGAGACGGAAACTCCGCATACCTCAACAACGGCACCTACATCGTTCGTGAGTAATACCGCAAGAGGAGACGTGAGAACATATCACTAACAATGACATCCAGAGGGTCTTCAGAACAGCGGACAATACACATGGAACGTTCCATCAGACATCGTCCGTGGCGACAGCTATGCCATTGAGATCATCTCCGATTCAGACCCAAGCAAGGTCAACTACACTCCTCAGTTCAACATCGACAGCACTGTTCTGTACGCCTCTACCTCCGCCGCCTCATCGGCTGCCTCAGCCACCGCCTCTACCTCTGGTGTTAGCACTACTGCCTCAGCATCCATGACCACAACAAGCGGCTCCATGACCAGTATGTGGACTGAAGATCTCTGCTTAGCACACTTCACTAACATATCGCAGCATCTGGCTCTATGAGCACTTCCATGACCACCTCCACCACCAGTGGAAGCGCCACTGCCTCAACCACATCGACCCGTGTTACCCTCTCCTCTGGACTGGCATCTCGCGCCACCGCAGCCGCCGGCCTCATCGGTGCCATCGCTCTCGGTGCTCTGGCCTTGTAAGGCGATCACTCGACATTTGTGAGGGAAAAAAGAGGACTATCTTTTGCATAAGACTATCAGGATACCATATATGCTGTCAAAAGCTTGGAGTATGTCACATATTGGAGTAATCTAATTTCATCAACCAGGCATTCGGCGCACGAGTTCTCTCCTGTGCTGCGCTACTGCAAGAATCAACGGTAAGTCGTGTCTGTCTGGCTTGATAGAATGGTGCCTGCAGCTACCCGTGGGCAAGGTGTGAAGTGTGTCTGCTTTGTTCCAAACGACAGCATGTCGTTTGATCGTGCATGGATCGACGACACAGCGACATAAAGGACGCTGCAGTCTACACTTCTTCCATCGTCCTGTTTTCCTCATCATCCTTTGGCTTTTGACCCGAATCAATCAGTCCGATTTCGTTGATCACCAACATGATGTCAATGCAGTCTTTGCCTGCTACTACGGCGTCGACGGCACAAGACTGGCTGAATGGCAGGAGTTATGTGAAGACTGTGGTATGGAGCACATTCCCAAATCCATCAAATGTCGCCGTGAGGTCAAATCACCTGCTATCAACTCTAGCTTTTTGGCTGACTGTTGTCAGGAGCTCAATAGACTACATATCAATATCTTCGAGTTTCTCGAAGCCAAAGACGCTGGTAAACACCCGTACCTCTTTCCGACCCACGCGGTTCTCGAGGAGTACACACGGAGCACAAGAACCTACTACCCACGTTCCTATGTGAAGGAGAATGTATTCTTGGCTGCACGGTTGACCAGAATGAACTGATGGAGGATTTGCCATTCAGATGAGTTATTCAGTCAAGACGAAGAAGCAGCCCACGAGGCAGTCAGAAGTTGTAGCTGAGTGGGCATGCTTGATTACACAGTCATATCTAGTTCATAACAACATAGCCATTGTTACCAAAGAACTCGCATTTCTCGCTGGCATCAGGATCATGCTGAGTGCTGATGCTGGTATACGTGACAGCCAATGTGCTGAACCCTACGCTCTCACCGTTGCTCGAGTTACCACTACCACCACTAATGTAATTTGGAAAGGTTGGTGCTCCTGCGACTCGCAGTGGGTTAGGGTCGTAGCTGACAGCGAAGCTGACAAAGTAACTGGTCATGATTTTCGCCAACGTGTTGTTGTTGGCACCCGGCCAGTTGATGTCGTTAGAGAAGATAAATGCTGCCGTGGCTCCATGGAGCTCTGATCCGGCATCGAACGTCAGCTTATATACTGCGCTGGAGTTCGAGTTATGGTCGACAGCTCTGGATGCCATGAAGTACGTTGGACAGTTGATGATGAAGTCGCCGAACCAGGTCTGACGCTGGAAGAACGTCGAATTATATGCTGATCGAGGATAGAGCTGATATAGACGGGAGAAGAATGATGGACCGGCATATGCGAATAGATCTTCGGCATCCATCGTCTCTTCGATCTGAGTGGTCTGCGACATGTTGCTGAAGATGAACCCCTCATAGCTAAGACTGGTAAGCAATGATGCAACTCTGACTTTCTGGACTTACCCGTCATGATCAACGAGCAATGGCACGTCGTAGAAGTGACCACGCTTGAAGGCAACATCAGGCAGTTCTCGCACGAACTTGCCATCGACGACTGGACCGAGTGAGTAGACACCATAGCCGGCGTCTGGCCCAGGATAGGTAGCATTCTCAACAGCCTGGCTAAGAGTGGCCACAGTACTGCTGCTCAGTCCCCTCAAGCATGCGAGTGTCGTGCAGTTGGAGAGGCGTAATGCTGCGAAGTATTGACTTTCCTGCTCGGAAGCGTTGGCAAATGGCTGCCACCAAGGGTACTCTGCAATCGCAGCAGAGAACGGAGGAGTATCGTACGCGCCACCAGCGGTAAGCTGCAGAGTAACACTTCCACCTCCAGCAGAGCCACCAACGATCGTCACTCGAGCAGGATCGCCACTGAATGCTCTGATGTTGCGCTGGACCCAGTCGAGAGCGGCTCTCTGGTCGAGCAATCCTGCATTAAGGACGCCATTGTCGGCGACAGTGCTGCCGCCGAGGAACCCAAGCAAGCCAAGGCGGTACTGGATGCTCACGTAGACAACGCTGCCGTTGGAGGCATGGACGAGAGCATCTCCTGGATAGCTTTGCGCATTGCCCAAGGTGTAGCCACCACCGTGTATCTGTACCATCACTGGCAGACTGCTGGATTTGGGCGACGAAGGTCTGAGCACGTCCAGGATCAAGCAGTCCTCACTTTGACCTTGTGGTACATACTAGGGATCACTTTAGCCACGTTCAGCCAAGCAGATCGCACCGACCCATACCTGAAAAGTTCCTGGAGCTGGGTACATATATGTCGACCTGGGCTGACTCTGGTAACATGCTGGAGCAATGGCTGTGGCGTTGATGGTCTGTCCAGAGAAGGAGTTGCGATTCTCGATAGGCTGAGGCTTCTGCCATCTCAATGAGCCCGTTGGCGCTGCCGCATACTGAATACCTCTGAAATAGTCAATGCCGGCCGTGGCATTGGTATAGCCAAGGTAGCTAACATAGCCAAGATTGGCTATAGGAGCACCAGAAGGTACAGTCGTTGCTGGTTGGGTTGCTTGACCGGATGAGAGTGCAGCTAAGGTGCTAATGATCGTGCAGCGGTAGAGGAACTTCATCTTCGCTCACCTGTCGATTTATTGTTGCGTAGAGCCTCATGGCTCTGTGTGGGCTTCTTATACTCAGCATTATGACGGCAGATGATGCCGATACCTGATGTCATGAGCCATCAAAGTCAAATTGACCTTCCATTCTCGATTGATGATACAGTATGATGCCGGACGACCGGAGACAATGATTAACTTTGTGGCATCGTGTTACACGGTGGAGCCGCTGTAAATCAACGCCATGCTCAGCATTCGTGTCAGACGCACGGATCCCGGCATTGGTAAGCCGGATGTAAGAAGCAGAACGAGGATGTCCAGCGTTAGATTACTCTTCACAGCAAGTCTTGGCAGCTTTCGTGACCACACCCAGGTCTTGCTCGTGCCAAGGTCATTATCAAGGTTTTGTTTGATCATCATATGATGCTCCTAAAGAGCGATCCATGTAATTACAATCGAGTTGTGTAATAACAACGCTCAGAAGAAGTAGAAAAGCTCGAGGAGCAGGGAGACTCTTCGACAGTCTGTCCAGAAGTAGATGCACACAACGCTCCCTCATGTCATCACGCCTTGTCATATGTGAGTCACTTCAGTTGTGCTCAGCAGTATCTCCAACACCTATTTCCCGGCTCTTCCATGCTTTGTCTTCTTCTCGAATTCTCTGCTTGTGCCGAACATGCTCTGGGAGAGCACCGTCACACCAGTTTGTCCGAATAGTAGATCGTGGCTGCCAACACAGCTCGTCAAATGTGAAATCATTGCTGACAGAATCGACAGCATCGGAATGTAAATCGTCGTCATCGAAAGTCCATCGTTGCAGTCAGCCTGCTATGCCAACAGCTCTCTGCTTATCGAAGGTATTACCTCGCAAGCCTGCACGCGACGGACTTGGTCGTGCTTCTAGTCCTTGACTCTCGCTACTGCCATTAGCATGCGATGCATAGATGGTCGGAGGCGTGCCAAGATCATTACCACCAACAGTACGCACAGTGGCTTCGGCCTGCCATGCTGCTTGTTGTGGATCGGTGTTGACACGAGTGACCACCGGTGCTCTTGTGTCGCGCGAACGAGACTGCTCAGTATCTCCTGCAACGCCTGGCGAAGCAGTAGGCACCTTGGCAAGCTCGCCATAACGTCGCAGGATCTCCTTGGTCGTGATATCACCCTGCTCCTTACTATTGAGCATTTGGTCGTTGAGAAGCATCATGCAATCTTCCGGAACCTGCAGACAGTCAGTGTGTGTATTCCCAAGGGTAATTCTTTGAAGACTCACCTCGCACATCTCCTCGTTGCACTCGATCAAGCTGTGGACGGCCTCGATAGCGAGGAAGCTCTCGTCAACAGGGTTGTCGTCCTTGCCCTTGTGGAGGATATTCGGTGTAATGACGGTAGCCAGATTGTGGATGTCCATTTTGCTTCCGCTCTCCTCATCGACATGGCTGAATGAGCTGACCCAATTCATGAATGTGAAAAGGACCTCCATCGTGTCTCTGTGTGCTTTGGGCAAAAGGCAGCACGTCAGGTGCAATACTCTGCGGCGCGTCTCAGAATCGTCGATCCTCTGTGATGTGATGAAGAGCTTGTGAAGCTTGTATGTCAACAGAGGGTCTGGTAGGTCGCGCAAGAACTTCTTCAGTAGTGCCGCCACTTGCACTGGGTTCT
Organism: Peltaster fructicola; assembly: GCA_001592805.2. Lineage (NCBI taxonomy): Eukaryota > Fungi > Ascomycota > Dothideomycetes > Peltaster > Peltaster fructicola. Next base: position 1,003,141 of record CP051140.1, read on the forward strand.
CCTTGGACAGGTCAACCTCAACGGCACCTTTGTTGTCAATCTCCGCTTTTACATCGTTCAGGCGCTTGATGTTGCCATTCTTGCGGAAGACACCCTCGACAGACATGTCCATGGTCTTCATTGCGCTGACAGCTTCTTGCACCAGACTTGGCACTCTCAGCGAGCCTGGCCCAACACAATCTGTCGATTCTTCGTAGTCGCGCTCAAGCAGTTGCTCAAGTGGCACACCGAAGATGGCGTTCTTGCTGCCTTTAGGCTTCTTGTCTTTGGCTGTGAATGCTTTGCCGACCTTGCTCCAGAAGGTTGGTCGCTTTGTCTCGATGAGATCGAGAAGCTCTTCCTGGTTGAAGTGGCCCTCCAAGAGTGATTGCATGTTGAGAACAGCAACGTGTCGAACAACAAAGTACTCCAGCGCCGTCAGCTCAGAGAAGTATTTCTTACCCCTAGGCGCTCCGATGGTGTCCAACATGTTGCCAGAGGACTCACGACTGTGACCATTCATGATCTTCACTCTTGGCTCTTGAGGTACCATGTGTCCTCGTGCATACTTGGATGCATTCGGTCTCTGTTCTCGTGTCTGTTGGGCCTGAACGATGCGAGGGATGTCGTCAAGCGTCATCTGATCTTGAGCGCCGAAAGTGAGCTGTGATATTGGCTCACCGTTCGAGTCTCGATCCTCAACGATCTGGAAGGTGCCAGTCCTACGTCGACTGCTTGGATCATTGCCATCCGAACTGTTAGGTCGCATGCCCTCAGGTCCACCAATGATCCTAGACTTTCGTGCCTGTCTGCCGGCATTGGACAATTGCTTCTCCATTCTGGTGCTGCGTAATCTCTTGATGTCTCCCATAGCATCCTCATATGTGTTGGAGTCATCGCCGCCCCTTCTGCCACTCTCACCCGCGTAGCTGTGCGATCGCGTATTGGAGAGTAGAACGGGCGGCTGCAGATCGTTTCCCGGAAGTTCTCGAGAATCGTAACCAGCTAGATTTGGATCGTCGCTCGTGTGTGGAAGTGCACCGCCAGTGCGGAGCGTGGCCAGGAGTCGGGCGTGAGCTACACGAAGCAGATGTACGTACTGCTGGAGACGTGTGATTGTGCTGTAGCCTCCCGTGTATGCATCGTCAGGCGCATGTACGTTGCAGAAGAGCTTCGCTGCAGATGGACTCCAGTATGCGGTGAATGGATCTTCGAACTGTTGTCCGCACTTTGAGCAGCGAATGCACTGCGTATGTATGCGACGCTCCTCGAACTTGTAGCATCTGTCTTCAACTGTCTTGCCACATTGGGCACAACAATCGGAGATGCGATCCACATAGGCATTTGTGCTGACATAGAGGTCTTGGAGGCTGTCTGCTTCAAGGCTGTCGTCAAGCTTACTGATTACTGCCAGGAAGTCTGAAAGACCTGCTGCGTCCTTGGTCTCACGCTCGAGCTTGAGTGCACCCGACAAGCAGATGCGGATCATGAGTTTGAGATAGTGCGCCAGACCAGTGACCAGGGACAGAAGGTCCTGTGTGACGCCAAGACGGCGAACGCCTGTGTCCTGGCTGTCCGCAAGTAGAGAGAAGAAAGAGACCACCTTCTTACAGAGTAGCTTTGCCTCTCTGCCGTAGCTCAGACCAGGTGCTGGGTCCTGTCTGCCGGTTCTGGCGGCTCTATTCAATAGGCGCTGATCAAGATCGTCTGCTGCTTGAAAGAGCAAGTCGACGTGTGTGATGAACTTGCGGGCTGCAATGACACCTTCCATGTATGCGCCATTACTGACGTGTAACAGCATATCTGAGATGCATGTAGCAGATCGCTCTTCGAAGGTCGAAAGTGTTTGCCAGATCCAATGTACTTTGCGCTCCACTGCATCTTCTTCATTCTTTACAAGAGCTCGCATCTCCTCGCTGGCCTCCTGCTCAGACAAATCTTTCTCTGCGTCTGCGACATCTCCATCGTTGTGCAGTCGAACGTTCCAGTACTTATGAATCATGTAACACTCCGGATGCCAGTGCTGATTCGCGCCATTACGGAAGATTTCGACGAATTGCTTGAGTATAGCAGTGCCACAACCATTACATTTCTGCGCGAATCGTGTTGAATAGTGGTAGTGGCAGAAGACACTGCCTTCGTGTTCGTAGTAAGAGTCCATTGCACCGAATACTGTCGGACAAACACTGCATGTGAAGTGTTCGATATGGTACTTGCGATCGAGTGCGGTGATGTAGGAGCCTCGAAGAGCGCCGCCACAGTCGTGACATAGCAATCCCAGTCTACGGAAGTAGTCTGTCTCGCATAGCGGATACTGGTTTGGTGGATGGTCTGGCACTGGGAAGAACTTGGAAGCGACTATTTTGCCGCAATCCTGTGAGGTCAGTCTTTATGATACTTGCTTGCGAAGTACGTTAGCAACTTACATGACATGTGAAGCATTCCAGGTGGTATGTGTCACCTAGAGCTCGTACGAATTGCCCAGTGAGGTTTCTGCCGCATTTACCGCAAAGTCGCTGCTGCTGCTGTCCTCCAGAAGGCCGGCGCTGCTGCTGCTGCTGTGGCTGCTGCTGTGCTCCAGAAAGTCCTCCAGAAGGTCGACGTAGATCTGTGGAAGGACGCGCTCTTTCACCAGTATCAGACTCACCTTCACCATTATGTCTTGCGAGGCCTTGCCAAGCTGTCACCTGCTCATTACCGTGCGAACCATTCATGCGCTCGTTGTGATATGCGCCATCGTTTGACGCTCCTGGCGGTCTCTCCTCCGACGGGAGACCCACCATCCCAGTGTCTCCCGCTGGGTCTCCCAGTCAAGTTGATATGTTCGTGTGCGCTGCTATAATAGGAGTTGGTGATGTCGATCGAGGGGTTTGACGTTCGTGGAAGTATCGTGATTTCTGAGGATGCAGGGGTGGAGTTGTGCGAAGTCGACGTTCACCGCGGCTGCGAGCTTTGATCGAATCAATACACGAGGATGAGGAGCGTGTCGATAGGTCGTTAAGTTAAGTCGGGGATGCTCGTGAAGATGCCTTGTAGATAGGATGTCATCAAGCGAAACAATTGCAGTTGAGCACAAGACCCTGTGGAGTTGTTGCAATAAAGGAATCGCGCGAAGGTTGGCGGGAGGTACGTGAGGCTCGCTGCCGAAGGCGGTCGATGATGTGTACGCGCAGAAAATCGCAGCAGCTGCTTCGAGGAAAATGTTGATAGCTGTGCGTGTCCTCGTTGCACCAGAGTACGATCTGAAACACTATTCAAAGATGGCAGTAGGGTCTTTACCGCGCAGTGACAGCGAAGAACCCTTTCATGTCACCGTCCTCTCCGCAAAACTGTGTCCAGAAATAGATCACTCTGTATGCTCTTCGAGAGCCGTGGTCAAACATGAATTGCTATTGCCTGACAATTACGATTACGAATGCCTTGTCAGACACACAGTGCGGCTAAGACGATTTGCTCTCACAGCCATAGCCACAAGAGTATCGATAGTCCCAGGCAGCGAATGAGCTTGGCACAGCCTCACTCGCTCGCCATGCCAGCGCAGTGCCTTCCTTAGACCAAGGTAATACGATTGTCCTCGTAAGGGCGCTATGTTTGACGATCTTCGTAGCAGGGATACATGTGACAGACCTAATACCACCGCAGCGAAATGAAAGCTCAGTAGTAGCTGTTTTAAGTGCTGTCGAACCTCCTTTGGAAGTGGTTCTGCAGTGTCAAGGCTGACAGGACACTTCCAGCAGAGTGATCGCAGCTTAGTACTGTCGCCTTGCTGTCGTAATGCTGTCGCATTGCTATCGTGTGTCTTCGTATCGTGTATATGTTCTGCTCGCGCGAAGTATTTGAGGTCAGTAGCATGATTCTCTACACATCTTGACCTCGTATCGCCTGTAGTCGCCTGCTCGGAGACTTTTCCTCCCAGCAGAATGGATGCTGTTCAGGCCTCGCAGTCACTCATCGCTATGTGGTTTGCTGCGAAGAGTCAAGTAAAGCCTGAGGCTGAAAGCACTGTCCACTGCGGCCCGCTATTGTGCATGATACTCGCGACACACTACTAACGACAAAGCTCACTTCTCAAGGTCAATAAAACCACCACACTTGCGCTCAAGATGGCAGGCCCGACCGCAGTGCCGTACATGAACTCACGAAGGCGACCACCACCGACTGGTGACGAAGAGGCGAGCTACAGATTGAAGCTTGGCGAGATGGAGGAATCACAATCTCTGTCTGTCGCAGAGGCAAACGTGCTGTTGCACTACATCGATGAGCAGCGAAAGCGCGACGGCACGATGGCAAACAACAAGGACGTCTTTGTTAAGGCACGGGACTATGTGAGCCTCTTTGCGCGCTTCAAGGACCACAAGACTGTCGAACAGATCGAGCGCGAGACTCGATTAACGCAGGGCATCCACCATTTCGAACGAGCACAACTCGGTATGACAGACGAGGACATTTGCGGACGTTTACTGACTGGCATGATAGCTACGTTGTGCTGCGATACTGCCGAAGAAGCTCGAACACTCATTCCATCACTCGAGAACAAGATTTCGGATGATGACCTCCAGGCTCTTCTCGATAACATTTCTAAGCTAAGGGACTTCTCCTGAGGATATGCGATGCAAGGAGCGTTACAACCACAAAACTGCAATATTAGCGTGGAGTTCGGCAAGATGATGGGACAACCGATAGTGATATAAAGAGCGCTATGATGTATGAAACAGCGGATGCTGTTCTACGAAGTACGAACCACCAACGCCTCGCTAAGTGTTCTCAATAATCCGCTGATCTGCTCATGCTCTTACTTTCTTTGCTGCCTCCGGCACAATGTCATCAAGTCCAACAAAGGCATCCTCATCGTCAGCAACATCTCGACTTCGCTTCAGACCCTTCATCTTCCTAGTCTGCAGCTGAGTAAGATCCTGCTTGCCAAGATGTATGCGGCCGATCTTATCACCGATGAGATCTGTTTCAACGTTCTTCTTCGTCTTGGTCTGCGAAATATTAGCTCATATTTCCAATCGGCGCGACACAAACTCACCTCTGTACTCTTAGGCTTGCGCATAGCCTCTTTCAGCATCTCGGGATCCGCCTCCCTCGTCCTTCCTACTCTGAAATCGATTCGTGGACCCATCTCTTCTAGCTCAACCTTTGGTAGCACGCCGCCAGCCTTCTTTGTCCTTATGAGGTAGCATCGCATGTTTATCTGAGGCTTCGTCTCTCCGTCCTGCTCAGCAACAAGGAAATTGATCATGTATTGCAATCCTTCCACGTCCACAGCTGTCACATCTGGTCCCTTGAACAGCTCTGTCAGGATTGACTTCGCTAATGTGTACTCGTTGACGGTTGGTGAATCGAAAGCGCTGCCAGAAAAAGCCAACATAGGCTTAACACCCAGTCGAGCTTTCTCGTTCTTGAATTGCGACAACGTTCTGAGAGTATCTGGGTCGACGAGGAGCTCTAACATATCGAGGACCTTGTACCCGAAGAATCGAACCAGTGTTAAGCAATGCGGGCGTTTCTTACTGTGTGAGGCGAAGACCATGAGACTTGCATCATTCTTCTCAGAGAAGAACTCCAGACTTGATGCATCTTCGAAAGGGTGTATAGCATTCTTCTTGGTGAACTTGATCGCCAGAGGGCGCTTCAATGCGTGGAGATCGGACTGCACGAGTTGCAAAAGCTCAGATGAGGAAGTGTATCGTAGGAAGAGGGTGTTTCGTGGATTCTCGACGTTCTGTGGTGCTTTATTCTCGACGAACCGCTTCGTGCGAGCCTTTTTGGGCTCGATCTGCTTGATTGGCAGCATGCTGGGGGAATAGTTGTGAGATGTGGTGTCTCGTGAGATCGAGTTGCTAGCAAGCCAAAATAATAATTCTTGAGGCTAGGCCGTATCGATAACAGCGCGGAAGCGATTCCGCTGATCATTGCGACATACATGCAAGATGATGAAGGCGGGACTTTTCACTTCTGCAATCTATACACCATAGCTCTACCCACACGTCTGCTACGCTTGCCTCCAGCCTCCAGCAGAATCTCAAGTCCTCAGACATCATGGCGACTACTACACTACTACCAATTGTGTCCGAAGACGAATTCAACAACCATACAACGTCACTCCCGAGCGAGGCCCTTGCAGTGATCTACTTCCATGCACCATGGGCCGAGCCATGCAAACAGATGAACACAATCTTGACTACACTAGCATCCACATACGAACTCTCCAATCCTCCACGAATAGCCTTCTATAGCCTGGACGCAGAAGAAGTTAGTGATGTCAGCGAAAGATATGACGTGACCCAAGTACCACTGGTGGTTCTGCAGAAAAGCGGAAAGGTCGTGGACAGCATCACAGGCACAGACGCAAAGAAGATCCGAGATGCTATAGAACAACACGCAGGAAAGAGCAAGAATGGTGCGGCTCTTCCACCAGCACAGCAGGTGTCCAAACCTGCTTCAACTGCTGGAGCCACGACGAATGGAGACCTCTCCAAGTATGTTCCCAGTGATGCAGAGAACAAGGCGCCACAATCGGCAGGCTCGAAGGAAGAGCTTCATGCACGACTTGGAGAGCTGGTCAAGGCTGCACCAGTCATGCTATTCATGAAGGGCACTCCATCTGCACCACAATGTGGCTTCAGTCGACAGACCGTCAGTCTGCTTAGAGAGCGAGGCATCCGGTATGGCTTCTTCAACATTCTCGCCGACGACGATGTTCGACAGGGCCTCAAGGACTTCTCCGAATGGCCTACTTTCCCACAAGTCTATGTCGGTGGTGAGCTTGTGGGTGGATTGGATATTGTAAGTCTACAGCATGTCTCGTAAAGATTCAGCTAACATCTTCAGCTCAAGGAGGAGTTCGAGAACGATCCTGAATTCCTCAAGGACTACACAGTGTCGGGTCAGAGAAATGCAGGTGGACCAGCAGCACCAGAGAAGCAAGCACAACCTGTTTAAGATCTAGATGTAAGTGACTTGACCTGCGTTTCTTGCAGGACAGTGTATAACACTCTTGATACGACATCTGCTGTGGCTTGAGTTGCACGGCAGCATTAGCACGATACATCCTTACTAAACGTCCTGTGGCTACGACCTATCGACGTATGACACTGCATCTTCCTAGAGACGTACGAATCCTGCCGCAAGGAGTATGACGGGTAGTATGGAGATTCGGCTGTTGTAGGATACCTCTGACGATAAGAAAACAAATATTACGCCACTAGAGGTGGTCATGGCTAACTTTGGTTTTGCTTTATCAATTCGAAGTTCGCGTGGGTTTGTATTACCATCAGGCACAAGTTGTCAGGAGACCCCATGAGATCCAGCTTTGCATGTGTCTAGCACAAAACGAATACTGTTGAGGGTCTGATATCGATCGAGTGCGCAGACGCCGCAGTCATATTCCGACCAGACATGTAGATGACGTCCGTGATTCCTCCTATCGACAAATTGTTGATGTTGCTCGATCGCGGAGGTATTTTACAGTCATCCCACCAAATTGATAGATAAGGATCAGAGATGGGTCCATCGATACACTGGAGACATCGTCGAATACAGCTACCTCACCTTTGCCGTAGCTGGTCCCTACAGCCCATGTATGAATGTCATTGTGCCACCGCTTCGCCGTAACAGGGATCTACAAGATCCTCATGCTCATGCCACGTGGGACAAGCAGCGTCACTGCCAACCTCTAGATGGCAGATCTCCGATCACAAGAGGGTCAACGAGCAACAGCACATGCTAGCTGCACCAGTGATGCGTAACCAGTCCAACGACGAGCAACACCTCGAGGAGTACGACGGGTTCGAGAGCTTCAAAATCATCACCATGAAGCTAAAGAGGATCGTTGGTATGACATGAGCCTTGGGATGGTGAAGACGATAATCTATCAGGACGTTCAGAAGGCATTGACTCTTTAGATGAAGACCTTCAGGATGGAGCGGGAACGCCCGCCTGTCCACGCGCGGACACAGACCATCATGACCAAGCACGTGTGACAGTGTTTCGCTTCGTAGGCCTTCTTTCACTCGTATCCTCTACCACCGCACACGATGTCTGAAGACGCAGCGCTTCGAGCACAGATTGCGTCCTTGTCCGGCCGTATCGATGCTGTCAGAGGTCCTCCTCCAACCCTACCACGACCTTTCCACCGCGTCCACCAACATCAGTGGACGCCATACCCACCAACACATCACCAACCCTTCCGGAACCGAACCCTCGTCAACACACCTGCGACGCCTGCACCAACTGACACCTACAACAACAGTACGACATCATCTACTGACACAGCTCTCGTGAAAACACGAGGACTCAACAATCAGCTCATGACCCAAGCGACCTATGAGCGTGAACAGCGATCTAGACAAATGAAGCCGCCGCCGGCGAAGCGAGCTCGCTATGGTACTGAGCGGCTTAGTAGATCGACTCCTGTTCTTACGCCTCTCCGCGTCCTCGAGATCGAAGGCATCAAGTTCGAAATGAAAGAGGATGGAACCAAGTTGACGAGAGTTGATGGTACCGACAGTTGTTAACCACGGTGGCCGGTAAACTAACATTGGTAGACACAGCCGATCCTCGACAGACGCCACGGAAGGCCATCATTGCTGGTATTGAGTATCTTCGCACCAAGAACGGTAACTTGCTCCGCCAAGGAGTCTCCAAAGACACAGCTGTGTACGTGGTAGAAGTCGCATATTGACAAGACTGGAGCTTATCACATAACAGACCCGCAGAACCACCACGCCCTCAGTGCACGAACTTCACAAAGAACGGTATCGTAGTCTTTCGACATCTTCGTTTCAGGGTGAGTCCGGGAGGCCAACTAACATGTCTGCAGGCACCTGTGCATTCGGTCCGAAATGCCATTTCGCGCACGATCCTAAGAAGGTTGCCATCTGCAAGACGTTCTTGCAGAGAGGCAGTTGTCCAAACGGCGAGTATTGCGACCTCTCACACACCCTTGACTATCATCGCGTGCCTGCTTGTTCTCACTTCCAGCGAGATGCTTGCAACAACGACAAGTGCGCATATCCTCACGTTCATATCGCACCAGGCGCAGAAGTCTGCCGTCCATTCGCCACACTTGGCTTCTGTGACGTAGGCCTCAACTGCGACAAACGCCATGTCTTCGAGTGTCCGGATTATGCTAACACCGGTGAATGTCCTAACATTGCTAAGTGTCGCTTGGCACACGTTATGCATGCTGGAAAGCAGCGTGTTGCGCGTCGTGCTGCGGCCGCTGCTGCTGCAGGCGACTCTGAGGTCGAAGACGATGGCGATGAGGACATCAACAGAAAGCCTGCACAGAAGAGATCCTCTCGTGACACGCAGCTCGCGGACAACGTGGACTACGTGGCATTGTCCTAACGATCAAGACGAGAGTGCTCAGCATTAGATCCTAGTCAAAAACAAGCATGAAGGATCACACCTACGTAGCTCATGATAGCACGAATCAGAAAAAAGTTTAATGGAGTGGTTGTCTCAGAGTGACCGTCGTTGATCGCGAGATGTTCGCTTGGGATATATATTCACATCTTGCTAGTACTGTCTGCTCGCTGATAGCATGGCTGAATACACGAGCAAATGCTCATATTGACTGCGCCGAACTCCGCCAGCCATAAGCATATCCGAACTCCAATGGCACAGCTAGCTCGTCGTATCCTCAAGCGTACCACAAATAAGACTTGATGAATATGCTGCTGAGTAGCGAACACTATCTCCTCAGATAGAGATGCACACTCGACCCGACGAGAAGGCATATAGTGCTCTAACCAGGGGGAAGGGCGCTCTGGTCAACGACGTCCTCAATGACCTTCTCCTCAAGCTCGGATGGACCATGCAGGGGTGAGCGTGGAAGAGCCATAAGACCTGTCAAAGTCAGCATGATTCAGAATGACGAACAACACAACTCACCTGTTCGAGAGCTCTCGAGGATGCCAAAAGGTGCAATCAATTTCATGAAGCTGTCAATCCTGGTTGGCTTCGCACTGACTTCGACAATGCAATTATTTGTACTAATATCCAGTACCTTGCCTCCGAACTGGTGTGTAAGATGTGTGATGGATTCCAGATGTTGGTTCTTGAGACGAAGAGCTTCTGACGGGTGCAAGTTTCGTGGATGGTAGTCTGCAGGTGCTTCTGTGCTCTCCAGAGCTTGTCCATCCTGCTCGACACCAGCGTTCTCGTCTGTCATCTCTCTGTGATGTGCAAGAAGTTCCTCAAAGTACTCGGCTCCAAGAATTGAGACCTTTGCCAGCAGTAGCTCTCTCTGCACAAGAGGGGCTTCCGTGTAATCCAAGACTGCCCACACTGGCACAAGATCTTCCAATTGCCGCCGTGCTTGCTCAATCACACCATCTTGTCCTTGCAAGACAATTGTCATGCGCGACAAATCTGCAAGCTCTGTAGAACAGACAACAAGTGAATCAATGTTGAAGCCTCTTGCTGCTAGGATACCGGACACTCGTGATAGCACACCAGGCTCGTTCTGTACCAAGCAGTTGAGCACATGTCTCTTAGGCGGTGCTGTGCTTGGTAATGGAGTCTCGTAAAGGATACTGCTGACAGCGGCGGCTGGTGATATGGACTGACTTGTAGCAGCGGCTGGGAGAGGGTTGACTCGCCGGTGGAGTGCTTTATATGCAATGGCTGATGTCGAAGATGATTGCTGTCGGATTTGTGCTTGTGTGATACCAGCAGCGGTTGACCATCTCTGAAGCGGTGCTGTCTGAGCAGCAAGGCCTGTCAAAGCCTTCGCTGCTTTCCTTGAAGCCATTGCTCACTACAAATGGTGCATTCAAAACGCCAGAACATGTGAGTCAAATGATTTTCTGTGCTATAGCTCTAAAGCACAGGCCCTTTCACTAGCGCAGTACCCTTGGCGAGCCTCAAGAGCTTCGACAAAATTCCTCGAGCCAGACTTCCATCTACACCACAACTTATCAGAGCATTGCATTCAAGATGTCTGCCGAACCTCGCGAACGCTCAGGTGCTAATCTAGGCGAGCCTGTGGCTCCACGAAGAAGGACCAAGTTTGATCGCTCGCGCTCACGCTCGCCAGTACGCGAGAATGCTGACGAGACCCATCGAAGCCGTAGCCCTGTCGCAAAGACAGAGACCGTGACCGACGATAAACCAGCTACGCCACGTATCGATCCTTCGCAGAGCCGAGCTAAGGCCATGGAAATTGCAGCGAAGCTCAGCGCTGCCATGGCTGCCAAGGGAGGCAATCAAAAAGCCGGCATTCCATGGAAAGTGGTATGTCAGAGCAAACGTATGCTAATCGACCGCTAACGCTCTGGCAGCTACCCAAAGAGAAGGCGTCCGAAGAACCCAAGGACGATGTCTATCAGCAGAACGGTGACTACATGAAAGATATCGACATCAACGACTTCAAAACGAAGTTCACCTTGACTAAAGGTGACGTGCAGCATAAGGTAAATGATCATTCTACTCCTAACACACTAGCCTTGACTCTTTCCCTTTGCTGATTAGAGAGGGTTTGTATCTGACTGTCAGGCCAATGCATTTGCTCACTCTATACTCATGCAGCTTACGCACTACGTGTGCTTCATAGGAATCAGCTGACCTTGCATAGATCACAACGGAGACAGGTGCCGGTATGCGTCACCTAATATAACTTTTGAACGAGTACTTACACATAGAAAGATGTCACTACGCGTGGAGCATACTATCCAGACAGAAGCATGGCCACGCTCCAGGTAAGTGTATCGAAACAGCATAAGCGAGCGTTGACTAAAATCTGAGAATAGGCACCATGTCTTCATCTTCATGTCACCGCCACTACCCGAGAATCCCTGGACAAAGCTGTCGCAATGATCGAAGAGATGTTGAACCAAGAGCTTCCCAACCTAATCGATGAACGTCGCTTCAAGCGTCGCGGCGAGCAGGAGGTTGACGAGCGCGGCTTCCGCAAGTGGCCTAAGGAATGCGTCTCTATCGACCTTGAACCCATCCCAGGCTTCAATCTGCGCGCTGCTGTGGTAGGCGAAAGAGGATCATATGTCAAGCACATCCAGCAGCAAACAGGTTGCCGTGTCCAGATCAAAGGCCGTGGCAGTGGCTTTCTGGAGAGAGACACCAATGAAGAGAGTGATGAGGCAATGTATTTGGAGATCACGTAAGGCTCTTGGACAAAATTGCGACTATGTTACTAATTCGTCTGCTTCAGTGCTTCTAACCCCGTGCAGGTCGAGGCTGGAAAAGCCGAGGCACTGAGTTTGGTCGAGGCGATCAAGAAAGAGTACTACAATCACAAGGAGGGCCGCGGCCAGAGCAACAACAATGGTCGAGATCAGGAGTTACGAAATCAGGGTGGCCAGGACTCCCGACGCGGTGGCAGAGATGGTGGCCGTGATCGTCGTGGAGGAGGAGGTGGTGGTGGGTTTGGTGGTCGTGGCGACTATTACGACCACGACAACCAGCAAGGTAACGGCGCTACAGGGGCCTACGATAAGATCGAAGATCCATTAGCCAGCGCGAATGGCTACACAGGACAAGGTGCGTTCGGCACGAACCAGACTGACTACGCGTACGGCCAGCAAGTAGCAGCACAGCCAACCTATGATGTGACAACTGCTGCTGCTCAAGCTGCAGGTATGGACGTCACCACATACCAGGCATGGGTTGCACACTATGCGGCCAATCCTGGCGAAGATCATTACGCACCACAAGGAGGCTTCCAGACGTACATGGAGCATCTCGCCGCGTACATGATGCAGTCTAACCCAGGTTACCCGACTGGGGCTACTCAAGGCTATGCCCAAGGATACTCGGCTACCACTCAGGATCAATCTCAAGCATACGGCGGCTATAACGGCTACCCTGCTGGATCCTATGGCTACACAGCTGATCCATCTGCTGCTCCCAGTGATCTTTCCAAACCCTCGGAGGTCTAGTACGGGCTTTGGTAATGCGGCGTGATCACTCCGACATAATCTATGGTTGTCTAGGGCTCATGATGAGCAACGAATACGACGTAATGACACAAGGAGGGGATATATCGCCATGAGCACAGCACAAACAAGAGCTATTTCGAGGAGAGAATACTTTCGCGCGCAGCGAAGGACGCTCATCAGACAACACTAACATCATCACAAGCGCCGACTTCACTGGATCAATGCTGACAAGAACAGTTGCATACACACAGCATCTGGGTCTCAGCTGCAGACGAGATAGCCAATGTTGGCAGAAGTCCTCAGAGACAGATGGGTTTGATATTACTGCCTATGAGTACTCACTGTGTAGTAGTGCCACGATGATAGCAGATCATTAACATCGTCCAACTAGTGACGCTCGTGCGCTGCGTCGACATCATAGATAACCTGAAACGAGGCAGCCTCTGTGCCAAAGCACAATCAAGACGACTGGGATGGCAAGTCATCGACCGCTCCCAAGCACGAAAGAGATGTCATTGAAAGAAGCATTCTTTGAGGCTGTGCACTGAACCGAAGAGGCTGTACAGACATATGCACGATCTACTGTTTCACAATCCTTCCGGCAGTATCGTAGACGCATAGAATACTTCTCGATGATGCGTTCCTGCTTCCATGTATCACAAGACTGATCCTGATGACATGATTTGAGGCGCAGCTTGTGTTCCTGTCCTGTCGCTGACATCCATCCGTCTCAACAAAAGTCCGAAACAACGTTGACTACGTATGACATCTCATCGGTGTCGCGACGTTGTCTGCACACCGACAGGCTGCTTCAGTGCTGCTTTTGCGGGACCCCGAGGCTGTTTCTTGCGACAGGGCTATTGTCCTCACGTGGAGTGTCACCAGTTGGGGGCTAGAAGTATTGCTAAATTTAGTAAGGACTTCCTCCTCGCTACTCGAAGGCCAGTGATGTCGGTGGTGGTGGTGGTTGAAGGACTTCTGGAGTCTGACAGCTCTAATTCTGGCCTCATTGCAAACGAATGATAACGAATCATTCCATACTGTTCAGTCAAAGTGCAGCGTATATCATGATCGTACTGGGGGATATCCTCATGCGGGTCTTGCAGATCTTCTATCCGAAGAGTTCGCGTGCGTGATACACGCGCTTAGGCACAACCCTTCACTCAGCAGCAGCGATTCTTCTTCGCCCTTGTCTTTCTTCACCATTGTTACTGCTTGCATCGCCACAATCACTATTCCCGTATCCTAGCACGAAGAGCGCGACTACGGCAGCATCGGGCACTCGAGTCGTGTGCCCTCCCATACCTCACCTTCCAGGATACTGGCGCTAGCTTACAGCACAGCCCACTTTCAGGGCAGCCTCACGCGCATCTGCTCTGTTTCTCTGCGCTCAAGAATAGCAACGCACTGCATCACACGCACAGCAGCACGCAGAAGCGACCGGTAGCAGCCATGGAAGGCTCCTCGCGCGACCGTTCGCCTTTAAGACACCCGGCCGCCGCAAACATTGGCTTCATGCCATCTTTCGTTCCGACAGACGATACCACAGCCTTACATAGCAACCTGGCGCAAGACTCTACTAATACCTACAGCGACCCGTCTTTTGCCACTACCATCGACCAGAATCAGTACTTTGGCGAATCATCGTTCGACGTCTATTCACAGCCGGTGCAACAGCCTGCCGGCCTCGGGCTAGATGATATAGCATCACTGACCTACAACGCTGCCATACCAGATCATCTCTCACCGCACTCGTTGAGCAATCACACCTCACCTGCGCCTGAGGGCTTCCCGAACCTCGAATACACAGATACGCTCGACAGCACGCTCGTCAACGAACTCGATCTGCTTCAACAGCCAGGGCTGAACTACACCAACAACCCACTCGACAGCATGTCTGCGACCATGAACACCCACAATCCTACTCCTCCTCACCTTCTTCCACAGATGGGACGCAAGTCAAGCAGTCCCAGTCCACGCGCAACACCAAGCCAATCGCCCTTCCTACAGCGTCAGCGCAACACCTCAGAGTCACTCGATCCTTCCAGTGCCCAGTATCTTTCGCAAAATGTTGATTGGGCGCACGTACAGGGACACAGAGGACACAGGCGCATGCATTCGGACAATCTCTCAGACATCTCATCGCACTCGGCGCAAGCGTCGCCGTATCTGCCTACGATGGATAGCTTCGACCAAAACCACGCTTCGCCAATGCTTAACCCTCAAGATCCTGCCTTCAGCGATGGGCTAGGCATTGGACAATTCACCATTGGGGACAATAGAAGCTACAGTCCAGCAGTTAGCCCTCACATCTCGCCTCGACTTGGCGCGCAACAGCAGCCGCTACCTCAATTCACATCAGCTGATGGCTTTGGACTCAATGCACCTCTCGGCGGCACCTATGCGCAACCAAACGGGCTCGACGCCTTCGCCCAAGAAGCATTCCCATCACTCAGTCGAGGCGCCAGCCCTGGCGAGACTGGCATGGAACACATGAGCCCACCAGAGTTTAAGATTGACCTTGCGCCGCCCATTAAGCCCTTCGAAACATCACGACCGTCTCTCGGCGACGACACTCTTGGCCTTCCTTCACCTCGTGGCAACCGCGCACGTGCCAAATCCGACTCGTCTGCGCGACCAATGACACCATCTTTCCAAGGTCGCGGCAGATCCCCTCGCAGCCAGGCAACTCCTTGTCACCATATCCAGCTGTCAGCAACCCATCTTCACGAGAGCCCTCACCAGCTCGTGGCCGCAACGGCTCGCTGTCAGGCAGATACCGTAGCACCAGCGCGACGTCTGATCAGCGCGAGTACATTCTCGATCTCGCAGATCCGCAGCGCAGTCCGTCAACCGGTGACAACAAGCGACAGCAAAAGCACCCTGCAACGTTCCAATGTCACCTTTGTCCAAAGCGCTTCACCCGGGCTTACAACCTGCGATCACATCTGCGTACTCACACTGATGAGCGACCATTCGTCTGCACAGTATGCGACAAGGCCTTTGCACGTCAGCACGACCGCAAGCGACACGAGAGCCTACACAGCGGCGAGAAGAAGTTCGTTTGTCGGGGCCAACTCAAGAATGGTGGCTCATGGGGCTGCAGTCGACGCTTCGCTCGTGCCGATGCTCTCGGACGCCACTTCCGCTCAGAAGCCGGCCGGGTATGCATCAAGCCACTGCTCGAGGAGGAAGCAGTTGAGCGACGACAGGCATTGTGGCAAGAGCAGCAAGCACAAGTTGCTGCGGGATACCCTGTGGTCGAGCCTCAACTACCCTTCTTCCCTGCTGCCATCTTACAGCAGTATCCTGCATTGGCTGGCTTCGATTGGAACCAGCCGCAGACCAACATACCTGAGGAAGAGTATGCTGGACGCAGCTCTTTCGATGCCTCTAGTGGAGGTGAGATGTATGACGAGGTCAGCGAGAACGAGATGGGCATCGGTTCGATGAGCGTGAACGGTGGATACGGGCTGCAACCGCAGCATCAGATGAACTCCTACAGTGGTCATCAAATGGGAGACTTTACGAATGGGTTCGAGGGCCGATAGTGCCTCTTATGTTGTCACGGCCGAGAATAATCAGATAGATTGTCTTTCTTGGTCCACTGGGCAGACATGCCTTGGCTGCATGAACGATACCAAGTTACACATGAATGATAGAGCGAACAATCAAACCGAAGCAGATCTTCAGCCTCAATCAGATTGCCGATCTCGTCTGCCTGAATTTGTTGAGTTCAATGTTGCTCTGCACAAGCCGACGTCATGTATCCATTGTGCCGTTCACATGCCAAAACTCTGCTCATTAGAGGAGATTAACTCATCGAATAGAGAGAAATAACTTGAGCATGCGAAGCTTGTGACAGATTCGAGCCACGAGCATAATCCGGAGCTTCATTGTCAACATCTTTGCTTACCTCGCACGTCGCTTGCATGCTCTAGCCATTACGCCACCTCAGAGTCGGCTTTGACGCCATTCAACAAAGCATCGCTATCGACCTGAGGCATGTCAGGCCCACGCGTTACAGGACGGGTAGTCCGTGGACTTGGCTATGTTTCAGCAGCTGGTGTCGCCGGTGCTGGTGCACTGTACTTCATCTATCGACCACATTCAGTGCCCGGTCTCGAAGCAGCAGCAGCACCCTCCAACATATAGCGAAGGAGGTGTCTTCAGACCACCAAGTTTTCCTCGCATCAAGAGCAGAGATGAACAGATAGCAGACCTCAAGGCCAGTGCCGGGCCAATTTCCAGCGCTGTCAATTCAGCTCGCAACAAGCTCTTTGGCGTCAAGGAAGTCGACGTACAGCCTGAGCAGCAAGAGTACGATCTTCTCATCATTGGTGGCGGCGCAACAGGCACTGGTGTTGCGCTGGACGCTGCGAGTCGAGGCTTGAAAGTCGCACTCGTTGAGCGTGATGATTTTGCGGCCGGCACAAGCAGTAAGAGCACGAAGCTGGTGCACGGAGGTTCGATATCTCGAGAAGGCTGTGTGGCAGCTGGACTACAACCAATACAAGCTCGTGAAGGAGGCCCTCCGGGAAAGACGATACTTCTTGGATACTGCACCACATCTGTCACAATGGCTACCGATCATGATTCCTGTCAACAAGTGGTGGCAGACTCCTTACTTCTGGGCTGGCACAAAGTTCTATGATTTCCTGGCTGGTTCCGAGGGTATTGAGACTTCCTACTTCTTGACCAGAAGCAAGGCCTTGGAAGCTTTCCCTATGCTAAAGTCTTCGAATCTTTGGGGTGCTTTGGTGTACTACGATGGCGCACACAACGATAGTAGGATGAATATCTCATTAGGCATGACTGCAGCTTTATATGGTGCAACTGTTGTCAACCACTTGGAGGTCACTGGACTCATCAAGGACGACAAGGGACGACTTTGTGGAGCGCAAGCGAAAGACCTGATCACCGAGAGGGATGGTAAGACGCCAGACACTTTCACAATCAAGGCGAAGGGCATCATCAACGCCACTGGACCGTTCACAGATGCCATTCGCAAAATGGACGACCAATCTGTCTCCGAGATTGTTGCACCCAGCTCAGGAGTTCACGTCATTCTACCAGGCTATTTCTCTCCTTCTAACATGGGTCTCATCGATCCTCACACATCCGATGGACGGGTCATCTTTTTCTTACCATGGCATGGCAACACAATCGCTGGCACAACAGATGCACCATGCGAGATCTCGCAGAATCCAGAAGCAGAAGAGAAGGAGATCAGCTGGATTTTGAAGGAGGTTCAGAACTACTTGCAACCCGAGATCAATGTTCGCCGTGGAGATGTGCTTGCGGCATGGTCCGGTATACGCCCGCTCGTGCGAGATCCCAAGAAAGACAAGTCTGAGGGCCTTGTGCGAAATCATCTAGTCACAACCTCACCATCTGGATTGGTTACGATATCCGGCGGCAAGTGGACTACATATCGTCAGATGGCCGAGGAGGCAGTAGATGAGGCTATCAAGGAGTTCAAGCTTCAGACTCGTCCAGTGCCAAACCCACCACTGGTCTCTGGTGTGGAAGGCTTTCACGAGGATCTCACACTAGATGGATCTTGTAAAACACATGCCATTCGACTCATTGGTGCTCACGGCTTCTCGAAAACTCTCTTCATCAACCTCATCCAGCACTATGGCCTGGAGACTGAGGTTGCGAAACTACTGTGACCATTGCTTATGGCGACCGAGCATGGACTGTTGCAGCATTGTGCGCACCAACCGAAGAGCGATATCCAATTCGTGGACAGAGAATCTCCCCACTATATCCGTTTGTTGACGGTGAGGTTCGCTATGCAGTCCGACACGAGTATGCGCAGTCAGCGGTGGATGTGCTCGCACGGCGAACGCGACTGGCGTTCCTGAACGCACAAGCCGCGCTCGAAGCTCTGCCGCAGGTCATCGATCTCATGGCCGACGAGCTGAAGTGGAGCAAGAAGCGAAAGGAAGTCGAGTGGAAGCGCTCCTTGCAGTATCTACGCAGCATGGGTCTGCCCAAGAGTAAGCTGCAGCTGACGAGAGCGGATGTTGAAGCTGGTCGTGTTGGCAAGTATGAGGATGAGGAGTATGGCATGTATGCAAGGCATGGTGAGTAATGTAGGACTGACGCTGATGAGCTGTCGCTGACTTTGCACAGACAAACCTGACGAGACATTGGCATCTGACCTGAAGGTACCTGGGGCGAACCCAGTCATGACAGACGACTCACCAGCCAACAAGTGAGCGATGAAAGGATAGTAAAGTGTCTAATTATCAGTATTGGAGTTGAGCTCCCATTGAAGATCGGCGTCATTGCGAGAACATACCCTCGTCTCAGAACCTCGTCATAGGGCACAAGGCCTCACATTCTAGGCAACCTTACGAATTAGTGAGGTATTCCCTAAGCTCACGTGGGTACTTCAAGTGCACCAAGACACCTTTTCGATACCTAGAGCACTATCAAGATCGAGGATTGAGCTTCTGTACAATGACATCTCCTCGTCGTCTGTTATCATCATGCCAGTGTGTATTGAAGAAGCGAACATGCTCCTCGTATCGCGTACTATCAAGGACTGCATTCATTACAGGTTCCAGATGCTCGAAGTAGATCAAGTAGTCCGGCCACGGCCTCCGTTGCTCTTGGGACGCAGTGTTAGATTTGGGCTCGTGCTTCAATATGATGCTCCGATCGTCCAGGTAGCGATCAATCCAGCCCGCAGGATAGTTGTAGAAGACATCTGCTTCATCTTGGTACTCGTCTCGCCACTGGACAGGCACACCTAAGGGTGGCTCACACGTAAATGCCCACGCATTGATCCTGGGATGAACGAAGTGACTGCGCCACGGGGTGCTGTGACAGGGCATGAGGAAGCCTACGGTGATGTTCCTGATGCCACCAGCAGTCTCTGCTTCATGCCGAAGGAAATGTGTCACATCCATCACACCCCGTTGATGAATCAGAGAAGTGTATGCCATGATGTAGAGGTTGATGGTAAGCACGAGACTGAGCAGAGCAACCCGGAACTTGTGCTTCTCGATCGGAAACAGCTTGAAGAAGGACGCAATGGGCTGTGCTGCAAAGACATGCAGAATTGGTAGGATAGGATAGATGAATCTGACCTCTTTGTGGGAGATGCTGCTAAAGGTCAACACAGTGACAACAACAGCCATGGCAAGGACAAATTGAGTCTGTCGTCGTTGGTATCCTGCAAGATCAGGCCTATCGACGCCGGGCCGAAGAGCTTTCCAGAAGCCAATGGCACCGAATGGCAGGGCTGTGGTCAGAAGGAGCGGGATGCCCTCAGTGAAGTAGTAGTCTGTCCTGTTGCGTCCATAGAAAGTCGATATCGATTGGCCGACATTCATGTACAGGAACTGTAGCTGAGGTATCGTCCACGAATTGTAGAAAGCTCGATCGATCGAGACCGAAAGCACGAGCACGGCAGACCCAGCAAGCAATGCTTGACCAGCCAGATCAGAGGCCTTCTTGTGGATGCCGTACCTATAGGCGCTCGTGGCTAGGATTGCGATCCAGATGATTGCATTGGTAGGTCTTAGCACGCAGGCGAAGGCTGCTGCTGCAAGCGCGGCAGTCAGTGATGCTTTTGTGGCTGGCGTCTTTTCAGAGCCACCCACTGTCCACTGCCATGGCCACCATGCAAGAGCGAGGACTGTAAGCATGGCCTCCAATGTGTTCGAGAATGTCCTCGTGGAGACATACCACTGCCACGGACTCCATATCGAGAGCAATAGCTGACAATCATCAGCAGTGAATCGTGCGTTTAGCTGATCAAACATACTGCAGCCCATGATACTCTGGCATCTCCTGTACAAACGAGAGAAAGTCGCCAGGTATAGAAGTCTATTGCTGCGGCTATGGGCACCTGTATGAGCTTCGGTGCAGCGAGCAGTACTTCAGCCCGAGCTGCTAGGCTCAAAGACAACCATCCAGCGACTGTGTCGGCTGCTTTGTATGTGCCAGCGAACAACACTGGGTGTATCGCAGACCGTAGTTGTTCTCGCCATTCCCAAGTAATCCAGGCACCACTACCTGATCCGAATGCCAACTGCCATGCTGGCTCTAGTGCCTGGAAGAACTCATCTGGTTGGAAGAACGTGCTCGAAAGATAGGCGTTTGCAGAACGAATGACAACAAGCAGAACCGCAATAGGTAGAGCCGATTCAGACATTCTTGTCATGCCATCGTCGCGAGAGACGTTCGAGTTGGGAAGCCGCTGTTGTTGTCGTCTCTCGTCCGCGAAAGTCAAGCTTTCTTGGCGCGACGCGTTGCCGGTAACTTTCCAAGCGATGCATTGCTCCTTTCATCCTCTTGCATCAACATCAGACCAATGATCCAACAAATGCTGATGCTGTGCTGTTGCTGTGACAACGCGTCTCGTAGGACCATGCGTGGCGCAGAGTGGGCGACATCAACTCAGGACTCAGCCTTCGCAGGCCGGAGCACGATGCCAGTGTAAGTGGCTGTTTTAGACTGACTCTCATCGGCAGTGTCAAAGCCGTATGCAGAATATATCAAGCAAACTTGCCGCGAGCCCTTGAGTGCTTTGCTACAGGCCGGTGAGCGCTGTCACCCTCCAGATGGGAGGTACGAAACAATCAGTCGATCAAGTTGTATACTGCGCCCTTGACGATGCTGCGCCATATACAGGTCATACACTGGCACAAACTATGGGTCTTGCGGCGTCGTTCTCTGTAAGTGGATGTGCGTGACTCACAAGCACGTAAGTCGATGCCCGACGTACTTTCGATTGTGATATCACACCCAGAGCCTTGGAGCACAATGGCATCAGAGTATCTCATCGATCACTCATACAAGGCAACTCGGTCAACCGAAAGAGCCAAAGCCGCGCGACTGAGTAAGTCGTTGGCAGCGATGGTCAATTCCACTGCTGTCTTTGCTTCTTGCTTCGGAAAGTGAAGCAGCAATATGCCTGCACTGGGTTGACATCACTTTCGAAGGCCACTCCGCCTCATACTCGGTCACGGACAAGCACGGAAACTCTCTCTAGGACTTCCTGTCGGCACTGACATCTGCTACGAGCTCATCTTGACATATCACACAGGAGCACAGATGGCAATCTTGGCTCGGGTTTGCTCCTCTTGAGCTGGACTGGCGACCCTGCTGCAAATACGGTCAACGATACCTCAGTGCGCTTGCGGTCGAAGCTCAGTACACCTGAGACTCCGAGAGTACTTGTGTGTGCTGAAGCTGATCGAGCTAATGTGATGGACGATGACGAGATGGTCATGATGCTGCCACCCAACACAGGTGCGATGAGTCCGCTCCACAGCCACGGATTATGTACAAACACTTTCTATACACAAGCATTTCATTCACTCAGTTATTCGCTCTGTCGAACCACCATCAGCATCGCCTCTCTCAAGACTCTTTTCCACATCTTGAGCTCTTCTCCTGCCGTTGGTCCACATCATGAACTCGCTGTACGTTCGAGGCACGACCTTGATGTCCTTGTCGACGGTAAAGGTGTAGTTGAACTGACCTGTGGGTTTGGTCTCGCCATGCTCTACATTCCTGACCTTCGTGTCGATTCTTACCTGGATCCTCGTTAAAGAAGTGCCCTTGATCGAGTCCGACCCACGCTCGAGTACGGGCGGATCAGTGTACGCCACTGTCGCAGTGCAGTATAACACGGAACCGACAGGCACAGGATTCTCGAACGTCGAGGGATCAAGCGCCACAAAGGTCGGACGAGCATGTGTAAATGCTGCAGCACAGCAGAACGCCAGCTCGAACGTCTGCTTGAGTAGATACCCACCGAAGATCATGAAATGATGGCGGTTTCGATACTGCGGCTGCATGACACTTGTAGTTGAGATCTTGGTTGTGTCCATGAAATGTACGTTGTCAGGCTTTCGTTCTGGGTCATTTGGGTCGTGCCATTGAATGGTCTTCTTCCAGATCGCATGGATGAGCTCTCCTTCTTCATGATTCGGAGCCTGTCTTAGGAGCGATGCCTTTAATCGATCCTTGCGTAGCTGGCTGTTCTTCTCTCCTGCTGCGTACAAGGCTTTCTCGTCTTTTGTCTCAGCAAGGGTGGCAGGCAGCTTAGTTGCCTTTCGCGTTGTAGGATCGAGAGAGACCATGACGAACTGGCAGGTCATCATGACATCGTCTTCCTTGACAGTCTCGCCAGGCTTCGGAGCTACGGCTACCTGCAAGGTCACCTCCATACTGCTTCTGCCAGAAGCATAGGTAACCTGCCACTAAGCCTCAAGAATCGCAAATCTCGGTCAAGGGTCGTTTGATAGTGATCCGATCAACAGCAGCTGTCACTGTGGTCACGCCATCACCAGCATGCTTATGTGCCACGATACCAGCCAAGGCATCGAGGTCCATGAACAAAGTGCCGAGCCGTATATGTCCGGTGGAGTTCATATATGTGTCGAGCAACCACGGATCTTGAGCGAGAGGCAGCACCTGTAACGGTTAACACGAATACGATAGTTCTCGTATGCCGCCTTACAACAGAATGATATGAGTCGCTCATCTTACGTTGTGGAACCACATCTCGCTTGACCGCGGCCGGTGAGCTGTCCACAGTGGAAGAAGGATCCTTCTCCGCCGCTTGACGTCTTCTCAATGCCTCGACCCATGGCGTCTGCACTCTCATTGATGTCAATTCGCGGAAGACCCCATCGGTTGGTCGACTGGACGAGGTTGAGAAGGAGTGCCGCGACACAACCCGTCTCCGTAGAGGGCTGCGTACAGCGTTGCGCAGCACCTTACCCGCGGTAGACATTGCGATCAATCCACGATTCCAGACTACCACCGACTCTGCATCGTAAGGAATAGGATGTGTTGCGGTGGTTATGCTTGGGTTGTGATAGAGCTCGACGAGGGCCCGTGCACAGCTGTCTTTTGCTCAAATGTCCACGATAATCCTCCTTCCTCTTGATACAATCATGCCACATGCTTCGCGAAATCAACCGGCCTAATGGCTCGGCTCATTGCATGTACGCTCAAAGCTTCAACCAAGGAAATCATGTAGGAGCTGTGAAGGCCCTGTTCGCTTACGATCTCTCTGGCTGTAACCAGCAAATACGGGCTATGAGCTCGAACAGGCTCATACTCAGGAATGGCAAAGAACAAGAAACGAAAGCTACACCATAGCTCCGGTGATTCGATCAGATCAATAAAGCAGAAGACAAGTCAGCCATCTAAGAAGAAGGCAATCGCACCCACGATACCATTCGCTGCAGAGGATCGAATACTGCTCGTTGGTGAGGGCGATTTCTCCTTCGCACGCTCTGTTGTGGAACACCATGGCTGCTACGATGTCACAGCTACCTGCTACGATTCGAAAGTGACGCTTCTTGAGAAATACGACCCGCAAGGCGATGAGAACATCAGCTACCTCGATGCAGAGGGACAAACAGTGTTATTTGATGTCGATGCCACTGCTATAGATAAACACAAGGACCTCAAGAACGCAGGTCGCTTCGACAGGATATTATTCAACTTTCCACATGTTGGTGGTAAGAGTAAAGACGTCAACCGACAAGTCCGCTTCAATCAAGAGCTCCTGGTCAAGTTCTTTGCGTCTGCATCGGCGTATCTCGCGAACGATGGCACCATTGTCGTGACGCTGTTCGAGGGCGAGCCATACACTCTCTGGAACATCAAGGATCTGGCGCGACATAGCGGGCTTGCAGTCCAACGGAGCTTCGCATTTCAAGCTGATGCATATCCCGGGTACAGTCACGCACGCACACTCGGGAACATCGACGGTGGTGGCGGCTGGAAGGGCGAGGATAGGAAGGCCAGAAGCTTTGTATTTGAGCAGAAGCGCGAAGATAGTAAAAGTGGCAAACATGGCTCATCTCTCAGCACAGTCGCTAAACGCAAGAGAGGCGCCGATAGCGACAGTGATGAAGCCCCGTGAAAGCTATAGTGTCAACCAGATTTGATTCCAGATTGTCCAGTCTCAACCAAGTGATTGTTGGCTATCTGTGTGAGTGACTGAAGTGCTTACATAGCAGTAGGCTGCCTCAGGCGTCCAAGCTCGGTGGGTTGAAGGTTATATGAATAATAGGTCATCGAAGTGACGTCCTCGCAAGTAGCACATGCTCATCTGTTGGACCACAGTCATGTTGCGTTGAAGTCTCCTACATCTCCTCTTCTACACTCTCACTTGGCTCTAAGTCCTCTCTGGTCTTGCGACAGTTCGTCACTCACTTTGACCAACAAGCAGGATGGCGGACTCTACCATGTCAGACGCCGACAAGGTGGGCACCCCATGCTTGCATATACCATGGATATACTGACGAATTGGCAGATTCGGATGAAGCGCCTTGCGAAGCTTGGTGGAAACAGCAATCAGAATACCTCATCAACAGCTGACGCAACGTCAAGTGAATCTGCTTCCCAAGCACCAACGCCACTCGAGACTGCACCTACCACACCTACGCCAGCACAAGTAGCTGCGAAGAACAGCAGTCTACTCGCACAAGCTCCTCAGCAACAGCCACAATCATCGCCAACGCAACCGACACAACCATCGAAGCCTACAACGATCAAGGTGCCACAAAGACCGAGCTCGCCTGCGAAGCGAGATCGAGATGGACAAGAGAAGCCTAGAGTCACGAGCAAGCCAGTTGAGTCACTGGATGTCTGGCAAGATAAAATGCTTCGCCAGGTCTTCCGGGTGACGTTGGAAGCTGAAGAGGTGCGTGATAGTCATGGACATGCGCTTGCCTTCCTTGCAAGCACTAGGGACGATCTGCAAGAGTCAGGAGCACAGATTCGGTTGTCCTCAGATGTGATCGAATCTGCAATCACAGAGGCTGCGTCGAAAGCACCGGACAATAAGCCATTCGAGTACCTCCTAGCATGCTTCAAGCGAGCCTCACGGGCGATAAGAGCCACACAAGGATCAGATGATTCGAAGCGCGATATCCTCAATGAGACACGCAGGCTGTGCATGAGCTACTGTGTCTTTGCCATCACCATGCCGGAAATGTTTGGCGACAATGTATCGGCTGGCAATCCTCTAGCCACACATATGCTTCGAGATCCAGAATCAGATACAGGAATCTGCTTCGACTTCTTGACGGAAGCCAGTGCTCGTTTCGAGGAAGACGACTCCATCAAGGATGCCATAGTAGGAGCTGTGGAGGAACTTAGTGGTCGTCTGGCGACAGTGCACATGCTCGGCGAGGAGAGAGTGTACGTTAACGGTCTACGCAACTTCCTTCGCTTCCCGAAGATCGTTGATGCTCTCACGCAGTCCCCCATCTTCAATCCCACGGACATCGAACCACAAGATATTGAGACCAAGACGTTACTTGGCCCGTTCTTCCGCCTGTCGCCGATGCAGCTTGAGGTTGCCACAAACTACTTCTCAGCACCACGAAGTAGAGACAAGAGTTTCATAGCCAACAACCAGAATGCCATACGGATGACGCTGAGGACGCATCAGGGTGAGCTCTTCTCGATAGCGGATGCTATAGTCAAAGCAGGTCCAGCACCGCGAGGCCGACTACTGGATTGGTTTGCAGCATGTGTGAACAAGAACCACAAGAAACGAGCGATGCGCGTGGACTACAAGACAGTCTCCAGCGATGGCTTCATGGTCAACGTCACAACCGTGCTCGATCAGCTGTGCGAGCCATTCATGGATGCACGCTTCGGCAAGATCGAGAAGATCGACCACAACTACTTACGACGATCGCCTAGAGTCGACATCTCTGATGAAACCAAGATCAATGCCGATCAAAAAGCCGCAGACGAGTACTATGCTCAGAAGGCAGACGGTGCAAACAACTTCATCTCGGAGGTGTTCTTCTTGACGGTAGCAGCCCACCATTATGGCACAGAAGCAGCGCAGACTCGTGTAGCAACATTGACGAAGACCGTGCAAAGGATGGAGAAAGATCTAGAGCAGATCGAATCGGAGCGACATAAGTACTTGCATGATGCTCGATACCTTGCACGCTTTGAGGAACACGTCAATCGATACAAGAAGAGCATTGACGACAACTGGTCTACGATCCATGCCACGACGGGAGTCCTTCTTGACGACCTCAACCAAGCACGATCTATGCAATTCATGCGTTATGTGATTGTTTGGCTGCTAAGGATCGCATCACAGCAGAACCTGCCCTCAGAACAGCTTCGCTTACCTCTCCCAGAGCAGCAGCACGACGTGTTTCGTTTTCTACCAGAATACTTTCTGGAGGATATTGTGGACAACTTCAAGTTCATCACACAGAACATACCGCAAATCATCACACCTCAGCAATGTGAGGAGATTGTGCAAATTTGCATAACCTTTCTGCGCAACTCAGAGTATGTGAAGAACCCGGGAGTCAAGAGTGGACTTGTCACGATCTTGTTCTACGGTGTGCATCCATACTACAACCATGCACGAGGAGTGCTTGGCGATCAGCTGCTTGGCTCTGCATTCGCACACAATCATCTTCTGCATGCGCTGATGAAGTACTACATCGAAGCAGAAAGCACTGGTACACACAACCAGTTCTACGACAAGTTCAACATCCGCTACGAGATCTTCCAGGTCATCAAAGTCATCTGGATCAACACAATCTATCGCGAGAATCTGGCGAAAGAGGCAAGCGCCAACACAGAGTTCTTCGTCCAATTCGTCAACATGCTGGTCAACGATGTGACGTTCGTGCTCGACGAAAGTCTCACGTCCTTTGCCAAGATCGTGGATATCACAGCTGAGCTCAGAGACTGGCCAGCTGGTCATGATCCGGACCGACTGAAGGAGAGGGAGGAGTTGCTGGAAGAGCAGAAAGGCAAGGCCAAGAGCTACATGCAACTCACACGTGAGACGATGGAGACGTTGATCCTATTCACAGAAACGCTCGCGGATGCTTTCACAATGCCGGAGATCGTCACACGTCTTGCAGACATGCTTGACTACAACCTAGATACCATGGTGGGCCCAAAGAGAATGAACCTGAAGGTCAAGAATCCTGAGGAATACAAGTTCAACCCACGACAACTGCTCGCTGATATCATGGCAGTGTACATCAACCTTGCAGCAAAAGACAACCTCGTACATGCTATTGCCCGCGACGGTCGAAGTTACAAAGCTGAGAACTTTGTCAAGGCCAGAGAATACGTCTCGATATTGAAGTCGCCAGATGAGCTTCGCATATGGGACGACCTTGCCCGACGTGTGGCAGAGACCAAGGCAGCGGAAGAGCAAGAGGAAGAGGACCTCGGCGAGATCCCTGATGAGTTCCTGGATCCTCTTCTTGCTGACCTTATGGTTGATCCAGTGATCTTGCCAGCAAGTCGTGTCACTATCGATCGTGCGACAATTCGAAGTCACTTGCTCAGCGATCCAAACGACCCTTTCAACCGTATGCCTCTCAAGATAGAGGAGGTGATACCGAACGACGAGCTGAAGCAGAAGATCACTGCGTGGAAGCAGGAGACGCTGGCTGCCAAGCGTGCTCAGAAGGCGGATGCTGGCAATGCGATGGACCTGTCATGAATGCATAGCAGCGTGAAGTCGTTGCATTATACACTATCATAACCTTGATATATCATAGTTCCAGTTCCGTAGCTGGGTACACGCGGGCATGGGTAACCTCCTCGCATCATCCCATTTCTGCTTGTCTCTGCTCCATATGCCTTGCGCCTCTCGGAACATCGCTTGTTGCCTATTCTTCTCGCTTTGACAGTCGCCAGACAGCTTCTCGACGTATCGACCCTCGACTACATCGTCGAGCTTACGCCACTGCCGTGATGTGTATTCGGCTACGTCTGAGGGGTTGACATAGTAGGGTATTTTAAGCGAATGTGAGGCACGCTTCTCAGTATACGGAGGCGATGCTTCGAATCGGGCTGATGGGTGTGACGGACCAGATCCAGAGAAGAGCGATGATAGGAGTGGTAAGACAACAAGGATGATGAGGAAGAGATAGCCTTGTAGCATTGCGAATGGTGAAGCAGGAGGTTGTGGAGTATTGGGATCTTGAGGTCGCCGTCGCATCTGAGGGCCGCCGAACTGGTGTATTCGTATACCTGGGCCGCCACCCATGTTAAAGACGAAGCCATTGCCTCCTGCTCGATTCGTCAGTTCTGCATACAGTGCACAGGATCAGTCATACCGAAAGGTCCGCCAAATGCTTGGCCTCCACCAAAGAACTGTCTGAACAGTTCTTCGGGACTTATCTCATCCTCGAACATGGGTCCTCTCGCTCGTGGTCCTCGTTGCGAAGCAAATCCTGAAAATGGCGATGCGCCTGACGCTGCTGAGGCAGAACCAAACCTGCTGTCCGGGTCGCCGCCAAATTTGTCGTACTTCGACTTCTTGTCCGAGTCTGACAGTACCTGAAATGCTCTCGACACCACTGTACCGTATCAGCATCATCGCACGACATCCGTGCTAGACATACTCTTGAACGCCTCGTCTGCACCATCGTAGCCATTCTTGTCTGGATGTGTCAACAAACTGAGTTTCCGATACGCCTTCTTGATCTCTCCATCCGAACAAGTAACTCTTACTTCCTCAAGCCCGAGGATATCGTAGAAGTCTGTTGCTTTGCATCTTCGCACCCGTATCACCGCGGCTTTTTGTTCTGCTGTGAAGGCTCTTGTGCTGCTTCCGTCATGATGGCCGTGGTCTCGCTTCTCTGCAGACATGTCGCAGCCAGGGTCGAAGCAAGGGCGCTCTTCGCGCAGTCTTGGTGGGAATGCTTGAGTCTATGTCTTGCGTTGTGCTGACGAAGTGTTCTTTTCTAGCTTCACTCGGGCAGATGTCGAGCGTTGCAGTGAATGCTAAGTCACGTCTCGAGCGTCTTCGTATTCGAGGGCAATGTCTCCGGCGATCCTGCGTGTATGTAGTTGTTGACAGTGTCAAGGAACATTATGCATGAGCCATGTGGCTTGTTGTCTATGACCTGCCGTGGAAGCGGCGAAATATCGGCCGACGCGCCGGTATAACCAATGCGTTTCGCTTGATGTTTTCCTCTCACTTCCCTCGACGTGGTCTACAGCCATGGTCGTCTGACCTCGCGCCTACAGGTAGGTAGTCGAAAGACCCAGCTGATACAGCCCGGCAACATGGATGATCTGCTTCTACCCATCTCGAGGTCGATGTGTGACTATGCGCTGACCTCTAGTATGGTCTGGTCCTAAGTCCTATCTCCAAACGGTCTAAACTCCTTGACGGTGACTTAGCACATCTCAAGGACACGCTGACAAGCAGAAGCAGTCGGCGACGCTGAAGGAGAACTCTCGAATCTCGAGATGTTGCATCACTGTCGAGACCACAGACAACCGACATGGCACGATAAGATGGTCACAACACTTGGTCAGCTCGTAGTCTGTCTACCAAGAATCTCACGAGGATGAATGAGTCACAAAGCGAATACACGCGTTGACGGACAGGAACTTGCCAATGTTCTGTTCTCGACATCATACAGCGCCCGAGGTGACTGAGATCCCTGTCCCTCCAGTGATCACTACAAGTCGAAGCAGAACGGCCGATCGTGAACGTCCGAGACGCCGGACGCACCGAAGCTCGAGCGTGTCTCACCTTCACCCTGGCTTCGATGAGCTTCATGATCTGCCTCCGCATAGCTATGCTGACAGGTTGCACTACAGCTACATGCCTGAGTAGGACGGATCAGTGAGACCGGTTGACCCGTACTATCGCGAGATAGTTTGTCTAAAACTACCTTCAGCCGACTACTCGACCTGCAGGAACTTCGGCTGATTGGTCATACAACACGAGCTGCACCTCTAGGCCGCAGGAGTTGGACTTATTCCTGTCTGAACTTTCGTTCGCGTTACTAGCATTGGATGCAGCATGACGAGATGATTCAATCCCTCGGGTGTTCCTTCGACCCGAGCAAGCAAAGCATTTGAATGGATAGGCTGGGGACAACGCTAGTCTACCATCGCTTTTATCGGGGTTAATATGACGGTACGACCTGTGTGCTTCGTACAGCTGAAAGGACTCGGAGCAGGTATAAGAGTCACTGCATCTGCAGCTTCAGGTTGAGCTACACTCACACTGTCTTACACAACATTCAACAACACACACAACCGTCACCGCAATCATGTCTGTCATCGTCTTCGGCCCAACTGGTAACGTCGGCTCATTTGCTGCTCGTACAGCTCATCAACATGGTGCAAAGGTCGTTCTTGCTATGCGGGACACCAGCAAATCCATACCTGGTCTGGCCATGGACGATGAGAAGCGCGGTGGTTTCGAAAGAGTGACCGCAGATCTAACCAAGCCTGACACTGTTGCTGCAGCCGTCAAGCAGTCCGGCGCCAAGCGTGCTTTCATCTACCTAGCTCACCAGGCTCAAGATCACATGAAGGCCACTATTGAAGCGTTGAAGACGTCAGGCATCGAGCTTGTTGTGTTCCTGAGCAGTTACACCGTCACCAGGTTTGGTAGCTTGGACGTGCCAAAGGAGGAGATCATCCCATGGCTGCACGCAGAGGTCGAGAAGAACCTCGAGACCACCTTTGGCTCCAAGGGCTATGTTGCCCTACGTCCTGGTGCTTTCGCGACCAACGCTGCAGGCTGGTGGAGGCAGATGATCAGGGCTGGCGAGGTCCAGATGTTCGCGCCGCAACTAAAGTTCGATTGGACTGCTGCTGAGGATATGGGAGGCGTCGCAGGTGTCATCCTTGCTCAAGGGCCCAAGAACGGCGAGAAGATCGTGCACATCTTCGGCCCCAACTACATCTCACAACAGCAGGCGTTCGAGATCGTGCAGAAGGAAGCCTTGAACAAACCAGTCAAGCTCACCATCATCGATAATCCGGAACTCAACACCAAGAACATGCAGAGTCTGGCACCCGGACCTATTGCCAAATACCTCACAGACAAGATGGTCGCAAGGTCAAAGGAATCTGATGAACTTGAGTTTCCAAACCTTAAAGAGGGCCAAGACAATGTGCAGAAGTACACTGGCCGACCAGCTGTCACCTTTGAACAGTATGTCAAAGGTAACAAGGCAGATTTCGAGTGATCATGTCGTATTGCTGCACGTAGAACAGCCAGTCAATATCAATGCATCGAACTAAGAATTCTGACAACGGGCTTCGTCACCTCATCTCGCGTCTGAACTGCAGCGTGACTTTCGCATGATTACATGTATCTAGGTGGCAGCCGCACACTCGGCAGTGATACTATAACCGCAGACCTAGACACCGCAGCTCTAACAGGGCAGTGTCTCAAGGTTTGCGCTCACGGCTCTAACACATCAGCGATGATACAGGTTCGATGACGCATCTGAGGCTCTCTACCTCAGCATTACGAGCGATAACAGGACAAGCACCTGCACTGCGCCAGCTCACCTATACACAACACAGATACACAAGCACCATGACTACAGTCACACAGCAGAACGGCAGCCAGACACTGCGAGAGCTAAGATACATCGATGTCAGTCAACGACACTGACGGCCTGCCCTTCTGACAATCGACCCTAGATTGCGATCAACCTGACCGACGATATATTCAAAGGGAAATATCATGGCAAGCAGGCGCATGAGAGCGATCTTTCGAAGATCATACAAAGAGCGAGGGACGTAGGTGTCAAGAAGTTAATGGTCACTGGATCTTGCGTACAAGAGTCTCGGAAAGCTGTACAACTGGCAAATGACTATCCTGGCTACTGCTATGCCACTATTGGAGTACATCCATGTTCAGCGAAGACATTCGACGACCATGAAGAAGGCCCAGACGCACTTCTACAGGAGTTGAGGACACTGGCAATACAATCACGAGATGCTGGCACTGCTACAGCCTTTGGAGAGTTTGGTCTGGACTACGATCGATTGCATTACTGCGACAAGGAGACACAGATCAAGTACTTTAAGAAGCAACTCGACATCGCTGTCGAGACACAACTTCCACTCTTCCTGCACTCACGAGCAGCGGCCGACGATTTCGAAGCCATACTGAAAGAGCGTCTCCATGAGCTGCCGAAGCGAGGATTGGTGCACAGCTTTACTGGCTCGCTCGAAGAGATGCAACGGCTTGTCGAGCTTGGCTTCGATATTGGCGTGAACGGCTGTAGCATGAAGACCGACGAGAACATCGAAGTAGTCAAAGCTATACCGTTGGAGCGGCTGCAGCTTGAGACAGATGCACCCTGGTGCGACATGCGCGCAAGCCATGCCAGCGCCAAGTATCTCGTCGATGCACAGCAACTGCCCAAAGCCGTGAAGAAGGAGAAATGGACTGAGGACACAATGGTGAAAGGTCGGAATGAACCCTGCACTGTGGTACATGTCGCTCATGCTGTTGCTGGGATCAAGGAGGTGCCTGTCGAGGAGGTTTGTGAAGCGTTAGTCTACTGCAAACGACCTATGATTTGTGCTGACACCTGATAGTGCCTGGCGGAACTCTTCAAAGATGTTTGGTCTTGGTGAAGCAGCAAGCTAGGCTTTATAGAGCCATTGTCCACGCAAATCGACAGCCTCCATGTACACCAAACTATAGCATCTCCACCTCTTTTATCTTCAGGCTCTCTGAGAATCTGGTAGCAAAGCGACAATCAATTCCTTAGCATCACGCAGGTCCAATACAGGACCGAGACTATGTAGCTCATTTCATCGATACGCCAGAGCAAACACAAATACAGGGTATATGTACATCAACATTGCCGCTCAAGCCATCGATTCATTCTACGACCATCATATCACGGCACGACATCCATTTCACAAGTACTGACACATACCACTAATATCTCGACGAGGTTCAGTGCCGCTACCATGATCGTGAGCGGTCTGCCACAGGTCAAAGTTGAGCTTGTCTCGGCCGGACAGCCTCTTCATGAGTATGAAGATCCAAACACTAAAGATGACGAGACAACAGCCACCAGATATGTGCAGGCAATACAGGGGCTTCCGTTCGAGATCCACTGCAACAGCAATACTGCTACGTTCTCCTCCGACCTCGAAACTGCTTTCCGCGTTGACGGCAACCGGATGGTAGGCGCATTCACCCGCCTTGGATTTCCCATGTCATTTTCTTGCGAAGGCCACCACGTCACGAAAGATATCTTGAAGCCTTTCGTGTTCGGCAGCTTGAGCATAGGTAGGTCAAGCTTGCAAATTTGATCCATGTGCTGACACCTAGCGAAGACGAAGATGGCGGGAGTGATGACAGCCATGATGAGAGAGGCTGCATCGTCGTGGAAGTCCATGAGTGTAAGTTGGGACAAACAAGTAAAGCCGAGCAGGAGGACTTCAATGAACTCGATCTCTCGACTGCCATGTCTCGACAACAAGCTGCAAAACACGGCACTCTGCATGTGGTCGAGTAAGATGCTCTGCACTAGATCCCACATCAGCTGACACTGTCAGGTTCGGCATGCACAAGCAGATTAAGGGTGTCGAGTACTGGCAAGAAAGTCGAAGGACACGCAAATTATCAACATACAAGTTCTACTATCGAAGCAAGAGTAAGTCCAGCTGATGTGTTGACTATAGCACTAACTGTGGTTAGCTGAACTTCAATCCTTGCGGATACTCGCTCAAGAGCCACAGTCTAGTGACAATGGTTCGGTCAAGCTGGCACACATAGGAGATCAGGAAATCAATGACTCAGACAACATGCAAATTGATCCCCAGAACGACGCTTCGTCGTCCACAGCTTCACAACCAGTGGCGCCTTGCTCATATCCAGAGCTCGAATCTAGAGAACATGAAGAACACCTGCAAAACCTACCATTTCGCAGAAAACAGCCCGAACCACATGATTGAGTAGTTTGTAGGATGGACATAAGCATCGATGCTCGTATGTATTCGTGTGTAGACGAGGCAACACGAGTGTCTTAAGCTTGAGCAAGCTTGGTATGAATCAATGTCCGTACTGCACTACTTGTGAATATCTTCTCGCCCTGATGATTCGGCTCTAACACACATTATCCTGTAATTATTACATATGGCTTGATCCTGAGTATACCTTCGGTCCACAGAAAAGCGGTGAGGGTTCGACGACCACTATCCGGCAGCTCCTAGTCCTTTGAAGTGGCAAACTTGCTCTTTGATCGAATCTTTGCACCATACTTGTAGAAGACGTATGGAACAGGGACCATGAGGGCGCTCAGGCAAGCAAGGATCGTCAGAGTATAGTGAACGCCTAGATTCTCGTAGAATGGTATGCCCACGATGGTCATACCGCCAGCGGACCTAGATCTTGTCAGCATCGTCCAGGTGCAAGTTCTGTGTTGCTTACATGTATCGAATCATGGTCACCGAGGCCAAAGCGCTTGCGGCATAGGTCTCGTATGAATCGATGATGTACTGGTAGCTGTAGAATGGTCAGTCACCGCTGGATACTGTAAAGACTGCGAGCGTACGTTGTGATAAAGACACAAAGGATACCAAAACCGAAGAAGACCGATGCGATCAGAGGAGACGCAATGCTGACTGAAGGGTAAGCTGTCCAACCTACAGTGTTGTTAGTGTGGTTCCCACCGTCGTCGATTGCAGCCACACTCACCCATCCAGAACAAGCTTATGGGAATGGCGAAAGCACCGCCGAGCATGCTGTACCAAAGGCGAAACTCTGGTGGTAGATGATCAATACCCTCCTTCGCTCTCTCCTCCAGTGCCTGCTTCTGCCATCTGTAGATGATGGGCACAAGTGCCGAGGCCAACGTTACACCAACAGCGATTCCAGCAAAGCATGTGCCTGTCAGACCTCCTGAAAGACCGTATGTCTCGCCGAAGATGTAGTCGTAACCATCCAGGAACGTGAAGAGCACGATATAGATAACTGTAAGGTATAGCGCAAACAGGATGATGATTGGCTCTTGAGCAGTCATGATGAATGGTCGTGCAAGAGAAGTCTTCAGAGTCTCGAAGAAGGTCTTCTCTTGAACTTCCGCTGGTGCTTTGTATCTGTCGTCTCCGGTGATTGCTCTCAAGTGCCGTGCTTTCCACGTCAAGAGGATAGGACTGAAGGTCTCTGGCTGGAAGAGGATGACCAGAATCGTGACCAGACCAGAACCTATGAGTGTGATCCATTCGCACCAACGCCAGCCAAGGTACGGACTTTCCACGATCCAGCCTCCAATAAGTGGTCCCAGAACAGGTCCAGTGAAACTTGAGTTAGCGAAAAGGACGAACGAAATAGTACGTTCTCTCGGGTTCCACAAGTCAGAAAGACTACCGCCAGCGCAGACAAGAGGCGTGGCTGCGAAGCATCCGGCGATGAACCGAAATGCGAGTTGGGCGCCAATATTGGGCGCAAGACCAGCTGCCATGATGAAGATCATGTACAAGCCGAGGGTGACGATGTAGACAGGGTTCCTGCCGACTGTCTCGCTAAGACACCCAGCAAACATCGCCCCGACACCGAAGCCGATCAGGAAAAGGCCAGTAGCCATACTCTCGACGACTGGAGCCACTCCGAACTCCATCGCGGCCGGCTTGAGAGCGCTGCTGTCGATGGAGCTTGCCATACCCACAATGAAGCCAATGCAGGCGACGAGAACAGTCGCACCAGTCCGCTTTGAGAGACTCCAGTTGTGTGGATTCTCAGGATCATCATCACCTTGCCAGCCGACTTCGAAGACTTTCCCATCGCCTGGCTCATTCGTCTTCTTCTGGCGCACTTCCACGCCGGTGAGCGACTGTCCGAGAGCTGCGCCAGTACTGTGCTGAGTTGTTGCGCGTGAGATTGTGTCTTGACTGTTCAACATCCTCTGCTATTGGTTCCGACTCTTCCGCAGGCTCTTGTGCCTTCTCATCTGCATCGGCGTCCTTCTCGATCGAGGAGTCGCTAGGGTTTCGCGAGTATTGTCGTCCTTTCTCTGGGTCCTGGGAGGTTGAGAATCTATCCTTGGAGTCCAGCTGTCGTTGGGTGACGGTTCTTAGCCGTCTGTATTGCAGGAAAGACTGCATGGCTATTGTGCCTCGATGATGAAGTGAGAAGACCTACCGCAACCGAGATGAAAGAAAGGTTCTATACTTATACTCAGATTCTATGGCGCAAATATACACCTACAATGACATGACGTTGGATAGTTTTTGGAGCTATTACCTTGACAGGAAGAGATGACGGCGGTTTTGCGGTAGCCAGACGGCTAAGTGTCCGCGATAGCGTGTAGATCGATCTGACGACGGCGATCTGCTATGCGTCCTGGCGAAAGCTTGTCTGGAGGAATACGATTGGAAGATGTACTCGAGACGGGAACCGCGGATCATGCTGTCTTGCCAGTGGTGGTTGTGTGCTTCGTCGTATCGAAACTAGGAGCTCAACGTTGTCGACCAGCAGAAACTGCCAAACACGGTGACATCATGTGACGCAGCTTATCATGACGTCGCCTCTTCCTCCAATCATCACAAACAATCTCGATACATGTACGACAAAGCTATCACAATGATGCTTTGATGCCCAGCCTGCGAAAACGCCAGTCTGAGCTGTACATGTCGCCTCGAGAATGTAAGACGAGAGGTTTCTTTCCTCTGTGAAGAGGTCGACACAGCTGCATGATTTTCTGGCCACGCTCATCTTACTCGTCGGTATGCAACCAAATGCGCTGCTAGATAGGACGTGAGTCTGGTACCATGGCCACAGCTCGGGCAACGGCGTGGACGGCAGAGCCACGATATGCTCAAGGTAGACTGCGTGTTGACGGCTGCTCATCATGCCCTCCAGATCTCTCTTCTGCGCACGTTCTGGTCCCCAACATCTCACGCGTAGAGCAGTGCCATGGATCCTAATCCGGATCGCAATGCCAGATGCTGCTCGAAGGAGAATAGAAGGATCTTGGTGTCAAGTCCGCTGTTCAAACATACACTATGGAGTCATCAGCCGGTTGTCCAAATCGACCAGTGAGCAAGAGCAGTCACCAGCAACGCAAGGTCGACGATGACTCGCAATTGGATTCCTCTACAGACCAGCTGATTCTTCTTGGCAAGCCGTGCAATCTGACGATACGATTGAAGCTTTTGGAGTGCAATGCCGATTGATCAGGACAACCGTTGATTTTAATGGCCGGGTCAGCTCAGGAGCATTCTTGACCGTTCGACAAGATGAGATACTGGTTCCGGAATCAGGGCAGACATGCTTGCACCATACGCAAGAGCGTTATACTTACCACTGACCGCCCAGCCTATTCTGATTGGATCTCCATGAGATGTGAGTGGTGGAAGATAAGACGAACACGACAGCGAGACGCACTGCCACTTTTGTCGCAGTTTTAACCAGTACAAGTTCGCTTTTGTTCTCAGGAGCGATTGCTTGAGCCTGGGTGCACGCCGGCGAATTGCATCATTACGGTCTAAGGCTCGGCATTGTTACCACAATCCAGTCCATCGATTCACGACGCCATTGACCGTTATGTTCTCGACCTCAGTCAGAACAATTGCAGACGATAAAAGATCCAGCCACAAGGAGGATTGTATTTGATGTTCCCGAATCACGTGGAAATAGGGTCGAGCACGCCATCATCAGCCAACGACATAACAGCCCACCGACCACCATGTTGATCACGGCATCTCTAATTCATGCCTGTCCATCGCTCGTTACTCTCCGTCCCTGTTGCGACTCGCATACAGGGCCCGGTCGACTGTGTCCATCAGCCTATGAGCAGTGCCAGACTCAGCGCCTCGTGGCTTAGGGGCGTCATTGCCATGTGTCGTGGAGCACACTAGATGTATGGCATGCCTGGCTCCAGCCACGATACCTGACTTCGAATGATCTATGCTCTCGGCACGCTGCTTTGCGGAATGACGAATCTCCAATACGCCATGTCTTGTGCCTGACAGACATCACGATAAATTGGACTTCTCCCACCCTATGATCTCAGTCGTCTACACATCACTCCAACAGAATGGGACTCCTTGACAGATACCATGGCGTCACGCCATACATGCTATTCTCATGCTTGATCTACCTCAGTGGCGCCCTCCTATATGGTATCGACACTGGATCTTTCGGCTCGCTGCAAGCACTTCCGTCCTTTACGAGAAGATTTGGTGTGCTCAACCCGACGACTGGCGTATACGCTCTATCACCTTCAGTCTCTGCTGCGGCCAACTCTATCCCATTCGCTGGTCAAGCGGTACGCGAGCCTTGTACGTCCTAAGATGCTCACTGACATGGACAGCTCGGAGCATTCCTTTCATCCTTTACTGTCGACTGGTTTGGCTACAAATGGACCATGATCATTCTTGCCTTCGTACAGGTCATAGCTATCGTCATCGAGATGACCTCTGTATACACAAGTGCTTGGGGACAACTCACAGCTGGTCGCTTCCTCGCTTACACCAGTACTGGTCTGGCTGAGATGGCTGTCACTCACTACAACTCAGAAGTGTCACCTGCAAGCACTCGAGGCCTCCTAGCTGGCAGTATGCTCTTCTTCAATGCCCTTGGAAACCTCTGGGGTGCTGGCATGAGCAGAGCTTATGCCACGGAGCTAGGCGACAGAGGCTGGCTCATCCCAACAGGAGTGCAGCTCGTGCCAGCTGCCATAATTCTGACAGGCATTTGGTTCACGGTCGAATCGCCTCGCTGGCTGGTCATCCAGGGAAGAAATGGGGAAGCATTGAACAACCTCAACAGGCTCCGTCCCGTCGAAGACGTCAACAAGGGCTACACCAAGCTTGAAGTGGATGCGATTGAGAAGTCTCTCGAGGAAGCTGGAGGTCTTGACCAAGGTCGTTGGCTTGATCTCTTCCGAGGCAACATGCTTCGTCGTACTTGGATAGCCTGGTCACTTTTTGCTTTTCTGCAATTCACTGGCATTCAGTTCACGAACACCTTCGCAGCGTGAGTCACCTGTGGCGGCACTCAGTGTAGCTAACAATTGGCAGCACATTCTACGTTGCACAAGGCCTTGGCGCAAACACATTCACGTATGTCGTTCTTGGCAATGTCGGCCAGATCGTCACTTGTCTTTTCCAAATCTTCACCTACGACATCTTTGGACGACGAATCTTCTCAATCCTTGGCGGTCTGCTTTGCTTTATCTTCCTGGCAGTCGTCAGTATTCTAGGCGCAGGTGGCTCAGCCGCATCCAACAATAGTCGAAGCGCTGTCAATGCTATTGTGGCCAGCATCATCTTGACACAGACCTTTGCACGCTGGTCCGTGACTAATGCATTTGTCATCGGTGGTGAGATCGGTGGTGTCAAGATGAGGAAGAAGATCTTGGCTTCAAGTGGTGTTGTAAGTGTTCTTCAAGCTGCTCGCAAGGCCGTTGCTGACGATCTCAGGTGAACATGATATGCGCCATCCTAGTCACTGCAGTTGTTCCTTACCTCTTTCCCACTGCACCAGGATCCGCAGGTTTAGGCGCCCGAGTTGGATGGTTCTTCGCAGCACCTAGCTTCTTGTTGTTCCTTTTCGGACTCTTCGTTATGTGAGTTCTATGATCCTACCCTGTGGCATCAACTAACGCTGTCCATAGTCCCGAGCTTAAAGGTCGATCTTTGGAAGAGACAGATGAGCTGTTCGCCGCTGGTCTTCAAGCCTGGCAGTTTTCCTCCTACAAGACAAAAGGAACCGGTGCTCTTATCGCTGCGCTGCAGGACGACGACACTGAGAAGCTTAGACGTGCTTCAGTCACTGAAGCTGCGTCTGGCGGTGAAAAGTATTCAGCTGCCTCAGATAGCAGCAGTGGCCGGAAGATTAGTGTTTGAGCGATGTTGGCTAAGTTATTCTCAGTTCTCTGTGTGCAGTGTATGTCCGCACGAGGGACGGGAGTTTACGCTCCTTCGAGGAACATGCTTGCAGGAGCATCACATTCTTGTGCTGTAACTTCACTTTCGTCTATCTGGTATATGTACATGTGTGTGGCAGCGTCGTCTAGAACTTGTAGACCTGATCCTTCTCGTAGCCCAGCTCTTTCAGGTAACCAGCCAGCTCACCCTGGTCAGCAGGGCTCTTCTTTGTGCCAGAAATAGCCTTGTACAATCCTGGTGGACCGCAAACGAAGACCTTGACATTCTCCTGCTTAGGATCAGGGAGTACAGTCTTCAACAACTCCTTGGTGATGTGACCACCGCCCTGCTGCCAGCTCTCTGGAGGCTGGTCGAGAGTATAGAATGCACGGAATCGCTGTGGGTATTCCTTCTCCAGAGTCTCGAACTCGTGCTTGAGCAGAATGTCCTCCTCCTTGATGTTTCCGAAGACAAGGGTGACCTTGGTGTTATCTGCTGGGTTCTTGAAGATAGCACGGCAGAGCTGGTACATTGGAGTGATTCCAGTACCACCAGCAATCAAGGCAATATGGTTGTGCTTGTTGGTCTCCCATGGGTACTTTGGGATGGGACCCTTGAAGTCGAGTGATTGCCCAACTGCCATATCATGGAAGTGCTCAGACATTGGTCCGTTTGGA
Organism: Peltaster fructicola; assembly: GCA_001592805.2. NCBI lineage: Eukaryota > Fungi > Ascomycota > Dothideomycetes > Peltaster > Peltaster fructicola. The sequence continues at coordinate 1,044,359 of CP051140.1, forward strand.
TATCTCTTGACAATGAGGTCGAGGAAGCCACGGTCGTCTTCATCGCTAACTGGTGTGTATGGACGGACTGCCGGCTTCTGCATCTCCGGACCCTTGTACTTGGTGAGCAGCGCACTGGCGACGCTAAGACCTGAGATTGCATCCTCCTCTGGCAACTTGAATCGGAAACGCTTGGTATTGTGATTGATGTTGTCCACCTTCTCAAGTACCAGTGGAATAAATCCTGGTCACCTCCAGTGAAGGTCTTCTTTGCTGGCTCGGCAGGTGTCGGGACAGCTGCTGCAACAGTCTGCTTTGCGCCAGCTGACTGAGAGTACCAAAAGGCAGCTCCTGCAGCTCCTGCACCAACTACCGAGTAGAGGAGGGCATTGTTGCCACCAGTCTTTGGTGCTTCAGTTGCGTATCGTCGGGCGTTGCGCTGGTGGTGTCAGCCGTGATTAAAACAATGGTTGGTGAGTACTCACGCATGTAGCCTGCGCCAGAGGGCGAAGAGATCTCGATGCGAACATGACGGAATGGTAACTTCCAGAGTTCTACAATGCCGGAAGGGATGATTGTGGAAACAAGTGCTGAGGGAAAGGTATTGCGTGCCGAAGCTGATTTGCAAGCTCTGGAGCAGCTGTCGTCATGTCAGTGAATTAAGCTCTCGGTCCTTGCCGTTCGAAAGTCCGATCTCCAAAAGATTTCAAGACGCGCCAGAGCACGCGATACTGCTTCTTCTGCACAGAACATGACCACGTATACAACAGGATGGCTTCGACGGCAGCATTGAGCGCTGCAGCGCAAGATAGAAAGAGTCGTCTTGCGCAGCTCAAATCACTTAAGAGAAAGCAGGAGGCGCTGCAGGATGAGAGTAACGAAGACTTGGACACAACAGCCATCGAGGCCACTCCAGCAAGCGACAGCGAAGTCTCGAAATACGTGTCAGGACGAAACTACGACTTCGAGACAAAGGGCGCCAAGCTTGGGTTCGAGGCAGCCCCATCTGATGGCAAGATCACACTCGAGAAGCAGGCCAGTGTGCTTGAGCAGGATGTGAAGAAACAAGCAGAAGAGGAAGAAAAGGAGGACAAGCCTCTCGACCTGTTCAAGCTGCAACCCAAGAAGCCGAACTGGGATCTCAAGCGTGACCTGGACCGCAAGCTCGAAATACTGAATGTTCGTACGGACAACGCCATTGCACGACTTGTTCGAGAACGTATCGCCCAGCAGCAAGCAGCAGCAAAAGCCAAATTTGACACACAAACAGGAGGTGATGTCGAGGCAGCAGGAATCGAAGGCTCAACGCTAGTCGAAGCTACCAATGTGAGGGAGCGCGAAGACGAAGAGGATGCTCGTCGTGAAAGAGAAGAGGAAGATGCCTTATTGGATGCTTCCTGAGATGCTCGTGCTCCACAACTCGAGCTATATCAGACGTGTCTTAAGATGGCGAGTAGCCCGTGCAGAGGCTGGCTATGCTGAACGCCATCACGAGCGGAAGACTTGCTCATGCTCACACCTCAAAAGCGACCGAATACCCGCTCGAGCTGCTTGTCTAGACGAGCCTCATCCTAAACATGCAGGAAACTCTTCCTGAACGCTTGTCATACATGCCTGTGTCTGATGAAAGTGGTCAGGAGAAGGTTGCGCCGTACATGCTACCCTGGCAGAATGGGTTGGTTTTGCAGCCAAATTGCAGAGCGGTTCAGAGACAGGTCCCTATGATCGACGGAGCCACACAGCAGCACAGTCCATGAAAATTCAGCAGTATAGGTCCGGCAGGCTGGCAATGCAGCAAAAGTCACTGGAGGGAGAGGATTGAAAGGGTCTCGACTTCCCTGTCATGCAGCTCAAGCGCCCAACCAGATGGGTTCCAATGCAGATGTGCATGACAGACAGTGATTTGCTTACCAGCATTTCTGTACCGGATTCCGAGGAGGTCAACCCATTCCAAGTGTGGTCTCATCTTCGACCAAGATCCTCAGGAGATGTCATTGTTTCTGACATCGATTACACAGCATGATATGAGGCGAGACGAAACCCTCCACCAGTTCACCCGTCAGGAATTCCTCTAACCTGTATCAAGACTAGCCACTTCGTCTCGTCTGTAGCATGTGAATTCAGCTCGACAATCAGGCGCCAAGCAAGAGAAGACTGGCATGTCTGCACGAATGTACGGCAGCTACTGTACACAGGTGGATCCTGGACAAGGATGTCATCCTGATGGCGACAACACTGGCCAGAGCGGACGCCGTGCAGCAAAGCAGCTAGCATAGCAACAGACTTACGAATGACTGTCGTACGCATGAAGGACAATGCGCCTGCTGAAGCCTGGCAGTAGACTGCATTCCCTGCTCCAAACACTGCATGCTGCAAGCATCGAAAGGTTGTTGGACGTGCCTTTATAGGCCGGCAGGTTTGACTTCGCTTCCGCAGTAGTGAGTATAGTGTCATCATGCGCGACGAAGTGACGGATACGAACCCTCATCGATCGATACTTTCGATCTCCTAACGGCGCCGTTCATCTCATTCTACGCTTGTCGAGAGGCATCGTTCGCAGAGAGGCTGTGGTTGTCACGGTTGGTCCTTGTCGACACTATAATACGCTTCGTAGAAATGCTTGCAAGGTAAATAGCATCCGTGCAACTTCGATACGTACCAGAGCGCAGATGGCGTGAACATTGCGCACATCCTGTAGCGAAGATACTGGCTGGTACGCAGTGACCTTAAAATGTGATCTGTGCTTTTGGGTGAGGCACACTTTTGAAACCCTCTGCTTTCCGACTCATCCTCAACGATCGCATCCCAGCCCAGACAGACCTTACTGCCAGCTGATCCTTGACCTTGTGCCTCCCTCGTCGTTTCTAGGTGTTGCGGCGTCTATCAGGCGCAGGCGATGACCTAATTCCTTGGTGGCTTTCTCTTCCTTTGCCAGGACGACCCACCCATATCATTAAAGAAAGAGGAGACGATGCGCCCTTTAGCCTCTTAGGCAGCGCTTTCACAGGCTAATGGGGTTACTCAAGCACGCGCGAGCCGATGAAAGGGAAAGAAGGTTGAGCAGCACAAGCGGTTGTCCGTCATCACTCCATTCATCACTCACTATACCGTCCGCCCGTCAACCGACACTTTGATCTATTGACTTTTTGAGAAAGAACTATCATTTCGTCGACATACCACCACCACCACGCCCCACAAGCTACTTCAGAGTACATCAAAAGACACACCACCCCTTACAATCTGTTTCGGTCTAGTCCATACTGCCAATCGCAGGGTAGGATAATCGTTGACACTACTACTCTGTCTTGAGGACCACACTTCTGCGTACACTACTGAGCCGATCACTGCCCGCTCCTACCGCCGATCGTTCTCGTCTACTCGCAGCCGTCATGATACTTGATGCACACTAAAGCTCACGTGCATTGTGATCATGGCGTAGCACTCTTTTCAACCGCAGCTCATCGGATTCTACTGCTCGACATACATTTTGTCATTTTGGCCCGACGCCTTTTCCACCAGCACACTACTCGGTGACGACTCCGATGATCAGTCCGCTGTAGGTGTGGGCAGACATCTCCAGTGCATATCGAGACGATTGTGGATGGCAACACAACTCGAGCTCAGCAGACATGTACACTGGCGTTGGACTCGAGGACAAGAGCCAGGATGAAATTGTGCACACCACGAACATGACCACCGTCGGCAAGGATGCTGGAAGGCAGGCAAAAGGTGAGCCTGACGATGTCCCAGACGAAGGCCCACAGTCAGACCCACCTGCGCCAACTACGTCTTCAACGGCAATGCCCATGGACTATTTCACGACACTCCCTACCGATCACACCGACTCGAATACGCATACTGCAACACTTCTACCCTCCTCTGGCACTCCCAAATCGGCACCGTTGACCTCTGGCAGCGATGCGCTCGCGCCAGGAACCCTCATCATCCAGGACTCGATATTCACCCACGAACGTCCTGCGCCTCAGCGCGATCACTCTTCGAACACTGTCCTCAGCATGCACAGCATAGACAGTAACACGACCGTCAGACAGGCAGATGACGACGACGATGATATTGCTGTGCACGATCTGTCGTCATCCGGCACACTGCCACCACGTCCTGAATATCCCAATCAGGCCTATGCAGCTCTGCAGAACCAGGTCTATCCAGGTCGCAACCTTAGCTTGCGACCGACGCACGCCCATCCTCATCATATCCTTACCTTTGCTTCGTCTTTACATACCTCGGGAGTCAGGACTGTTGGCAACTCTCCTGCGAATACGCCAAGTGCTGGTCTGTACTCGCCCAAAGTCGCCAGCGCCCGAGAGCTGTGGGAATCGCCTGAAACACCAGGAACATACGCCAGCCCATACCTCCATCCAACGCATCGGCAGGCACCAAAAGAGACACATAGAGCAGATGTTGATGTCGACCCGATCTCTGGCAGAAAATTGATCAACCACTACGAGATCGTCGACGAACTGGGTAGAGGTACACATGGAAAGGTCAAGCTCGGTCGTGACCTGGAGACTTCCGGCACGCATGTTGCTATAAAGATCGTAGAAAGATATTCGAAGAAGAGAAGGCTAGGCAAACTGGGCAATCCAGAGGACAAGGTTAAGAAAGAGGTAGCTATCCTAAAGAAGGCAAGACATCCCAACATCGTTGCCTTGCTAGAGGTTATCGATGATCCGTCGCGCAAGAAGGTATACATCGTTCTCGAGTGGGTCGAACGAGGCACAATCCATTGGCGCGCCAAGGCGCCTAAGGAGATCGCATTGCTCGAAGCACATCGATATGAACGAGAGAGAATTGGAGGACCGACTGGCGCTTCACAGACCGAGGATACTGCTATCAGAAGAGAAGTCGCGAAAAGATTGCATCGACGGAAGCAGGAGATTAGTCGACTCTATCGCCGTGCTCGCAAAGAGCGCGATCCGAACAGCAGGATTGACCACTACGGCGGCAACGAGGAGTCAGACGACGATACGTTGTCTCGCATATCAACCACAACCAACGGCTCTTCGCGGCGTAGTCGTAGAGCAGACGAGGATGCGCATGCTACTGCGACTAGCACACCACAGGAAGGACCAAGCACTCCAACAGTAGAGCAGCCGGACGGGCTTGATGCCAGCGAAGCTGCAAGAGAGCCCATTACGGAAGACCTCAGGCAATGGGCGTCACAACTCGTTGATGACGAAATCAACCCAGAGCTTCACTACGTGCCGTGTATGACTTTACAGAACATACGGGTCGCTTTCAGAGACACGCTGCTTGGTCTGCAGTACCTACACTACCAAGGTATCATACACCGCGACATCAAGCCACCAAATCTATTGCAAACAATCGACCATCGCGTCAAGATCTCCGACTTTGGCGTCTCATATCTCGGCAGGCCAATGCACGAGGGTGAAGCAGGCGAGGAGGTGAGCGAAAGCGACGTCAAGGACTTGGATGTTGAAGCGAAAGAACTGGCCAAGACCGTCGGCACGCCGGCATTCTATGCACCAGAGCTGTGTATCACAGACCACACCGACGATCCACCGCCAGTCACAAAGCTATCGATGTGTGGGCTCTCGGCATCACGCTCTTCTGTATGATTTTCGGCAGGACGCCATTCGTGGATTCAGAGTACGTTGTCATGCGACAAATCGCCGATGAGGAGATATACCTGCCGCGAAGACGACTACTACCTGTTGATGACAAGCCTAAATCTCGGCCGAGTTCGCGCACACGTGCGTACTCACCAATGACTCCGGATCGACGTGCAGAGTTTGATATTGTATATGAGGACATCGACGACGATCTTCATGACTTGCTCAAGCGCCTTCTGGTCAAGGATCCTTACAAGCGCATCACACTGGAAGAGGTCCGGCACCATCCATGGGTGGTGTCTGATCTGCCGAATAAGATGAGATGGTTGGAAGAGACAGACATGTATGGCCAGAGTAAAGGCGAGAAGATTGAGGTGTCACGAGAAGATGTCAACACTGCTGTTGTACCCCTGCAATGGGTTGAGCGAGTACGTTCCGGCTTCAAGAAGATCGGCGACCGTCTGCTTGGATCGACTACTCGTGGTCGCAGCACCTCGAGCGCCAATTCTGGATCAGCACCAAACTCACAACCACCATCTGTCCACTCGTCTAGTAGCACGATCAGCCAGGACGCGCGTCGGCACAGTCTGCGCAGCGAAGATATCGCCATGGCTCTGAAAGCTCATCGAGATGTAGACCATCCACTATCAAAGAGTCTGGCAGCCAGTCCGGAGTACGAGAGATCGAACAAGGAGTTCTTCGACGATATGCCACCACACCTTGGCCCATTCAACGACTTTGGCACTTCATTGTCACAGACGATGAGCCATGAATCTCCTATGCGACCTGCCATGGCTGTTCGCTCCAAGACTGGCTTCTCTACTGCAGGCTCTGTGCGCACAATCAAGCAATCAGATTTCCCACAGCATCACGACTCACCACCATCGCCGCCTCTACCCAGCACGCCCCGAGCTATCGAGACTACTGCCAACAATCTTAGTGGGCTCCTTGGTGGCAGCCATCGAAACGTCTTCAAAATCATCCGCGAGCGCTCCTCGACACGATCGTTTGGCGAGCATTCTCGACAGTCATCGTTCGATCGAGGTTCAATCTCCTCTCGAGACGCACATGCAGAGCCTAGCCTGGCAGTTAGTGAAACCTTGGTCCCTGGCCGCATGCAAGCACCTGAGATCCTCTCTACCGATATAGCACAGTCGAGTGCTGATAATAGCGAACATACAAGTCCAGTATCGATGCGACCGCGCTCTATGGTTGTCACTGGCTATCGTGGAGCACTTGACTCGTTGTCACGGCAGAGCTCTACCAACTCAATCGCCTCCTCGAATGCTCGGCTACAAGGTCACGAACGCGCCTTGACAGAAGAGGATAGGCGGCGAATTGAAGAGCAACATATGAGGCGATTGCTAAGGGAAGTAGCTGAGCCACCACGGCCGTCCAGTGTGTTTGACGAGCGCAACTGTCCTCCAAGCCCTGATGATGTGAGGAGTAGACAGTCCTCTGATGCACGACGGATCAGCGACTTCGACATCTCGCACACATCGTCGTATGAAACGAGTCCAACAACTCCAGGAGTACAAGTGTTGCCATCGCTGGTCTCAAGCTCATCAGACTTTGGTTCTGCAGTGTCGATGTCAATCTCGAACCCGTCGATACCATCAGTCATCAGTGAGGCTTCTTCGGTCGATCGCACTGATGGCGCGCCGCTGGAAGAGGTCGAGAACAAGCACATTGTCAGCTCATATGACACGATTACCAATCATCCCAGCATACAATATGATCCTGTCGATGAAGGCTACAATCCTGACGAGGAGATGGCACTCGATAGTGATCAGAGCTCTGACAGCGACACTGATAGTGACGGTGGGCTAGTCATGAGTCGACGCAAGTCAGCCACCAAAACAGGTAGTTCCAGTCTCTCAGCAGCACTGGAATCACATCACAAGCAGCGTCGTGGCACAAACTTCTCCCGAAGCTCGAAGAAGAGCTCGCGGAGTGGCAGTAACAATACAATGAAGAAAGTCCGGACTCGTGACAGCATTGACGAGCGCAGGAGACCTTCCTTCGAAGTCCCTGAAGGAGGTTCGTAGACCTCTTACACATCACGATTTACGAGCTACGAATGAAATGGCTGAGGATGATTGGAGATGCCCTATATCCTTATCTGGTTCATCCTACCAGCAAATCACCACTCTTCGGCTCAATACAAGACTACAGCCGGGCAACACCACTTGTCAAAGAAGATATTGTATATGTATGATCACCTTGATGGAACGGCGGCTTTGTTCTCACGAGCATTTGTAGCAATGTAGCTAATCTGCTTCCTTCTGAGTTGCATTTGCCGGCATGAATGCTTTTGGGTTATCGCGGCATGTAATGTACGAGATAGATGAGCACTATTGTATGAGCGGCGTGTAACAAGCTTCACAATCTACGTGCTACCACATGAATCTCTGCACGTTCCCAGGCTCTGATGGCCAAGTGAAGCCTCTGTAGAGGAAGAGGTAGCCTGTCATAGCGTTAATGCAGATGTACCACACAGTCTCGAGCCACAATTGCTGCTCCTGCACCATCAATAGCACGGACCTGTGCCAACTAGCTTTGCTGCTGTCAAGCCTCTTGACGGGTGGCTCGTACCCGTCCGGTATGCTGAGCCGCCATACGAGCCATGGAAGTATGAAGTATCGAGGCTCCACGAGTGGAGCTGTGATCAGTTGCAAAGTCGTGGTGCCCAGCCATATAAGCACGAATGCTGTGCCAGGACCTTCCGAAGACGACTTCACTGCTGAGTTGGATTCTTGTCGCGCTTCTTGGGACGAAGAGATCTGAATGGCTCTTGTTTGAGTCAGTCCCTGGATGCAGAGCCAAGCGACCAACGCATAGATCGGAATGACAGCATAACGCATCCACCACGGACGCATGAGCAGCCGGAAGACATAGAAGGTATAGTGTCTGTTGTCTGCAAGTGTAAATGGATGAATGATTGTGTTGTAGTGCACGATTCCAGCTGCCACGATGGTGAAGAGTAGCAAATATCTGAGGCGTGGTAACTTCTTTGGGATTCCCTTTTGGCTGACCAAGGACGAAGTGCACGGAAGCTTTGCGAGGATTTCAGCTGCCATACTTAAGATGTGCGGCAGCAGGACTGGCCAGGCAAAGAAGAGTATATAAGGCCATAGGTAGAGCATTTGTGGAAGATGCAAGGTTGCGATATGATTGCTTTTGTCGCCAAGAACAACTGATCCGTTCCAGAGGATGAAGCCGACAAATGCTATCAGCATGGCCATGTAGGGAGAAAGTACGACGATGAGGTCGCTAAGAGCAGCCGCGTCGGTCATGACCCTGAAGAGACCAACGACGATCGAAAGCATGCATTTGATGTAGTCTCGGTTCAAGTCAGCATGTGCAGTCGATGGGTAGCGGGATCCTCACCTTCGAATTGAGATCTCTTGATGGCAGGATTGTAGATGACTCTCATCCTATAACTCGTCTTGACAATGCTTAACCAGTTGTCGCCGAAGCCTGACTTGCCTTCGTGCATAGACTGCTTGACCACAGCATGTCCAGTATCGAGCTCCTGCACCAGGACTGTAGCAGCAGGAAAGATGGCAACCCAGAAGATGTTTGTCTGACGGAAAATGAGAGTCCAGAGACCTAATAAGAACAGAAAAACTGCTTGAAATGCTTGAGGATGTCGTAGCAGGGCTGAAGAACGTTGACAGTTGAGGAAAGTCACAACTGCCAGAGTTGAAGCCACATCTGTGTAATACAGAGCGGCGAAGAAGAACAGTGGAGGGAAGAGAACAGTGTTGAGCGCAATGTGAGAGGCTGTTGATCGAGAGGCGTTCTGCCGTACCGCCTCTACGTCGCCTAGACGTCTACTCCTGAGTGCTAGCCCCCGTAGACCATAGAATAGGACGATGAGACAGACTGCATTTTCGATTCGTAATACGGTCGTACTACAACCTAGAATAGGGCTCAAGATTGCAGCGCTGAGGTACAGACCAGGAGGAGTCGTGATCTTCGGATCCCATGATCTCCAATGTCCTGCGCAGTATTGCTGTGCTTGAGGTATATGAAAGACCTCATCCTGAAGAACAATATGAGAAGACCTCCTACCTTGTGCTACCAGAGAAACGTACCAGGTATGGTTGTGGCACGTTCTGATCGATGACCCAGACCCAGCTGGCAAGTAGAGCAAGCAAGATGGCCGAACATGAATAAATCGATGCTGCCATTGTCTCGTCGCCAGCTTGTGAAGATGGGACACTCCAAGGGATGAGGACAAATATAAGTGTAATGCTCAATGACAACGTTGATTGGCTGGATGCGCTTCTGCTGGCAACCCACTACACGCGCAGCCCTCGATACGCGTTTGATGAGACCGTACATACGGCGCTCGTGACCTTTGATCCTCGATCATTGTCGCACAGCAGCCTGCGGTGAGCAATGAGTCCATTTCTTACACAATGTCGCTCCCACTTCCTCCTGGTCTTACACCAGCGGAAGTTGGCTTCCTCTGCGAGAATGAGCAGGTCACAGTGATACCGCGACAACGACTGGACGGTCTAGAGTTGATGAGTGTGAGTATCGACAACCGGGAAGGTCATGAGAGCAAGCGTTGACGCTCTGCAGGGTTCAACGCAACCATTGATCCCTCCGTTCCCGACACCTCTTCCATTATGGCTAGCATTGCTGCTGAAGAGACAGCAACGGGCCAACATACAGCCACCAGCTTGGCTCGACCCAGCTGCTCTCACGCAGATCCTTGATCTCGAAACTGACGAGAAGACATCACAAGTCTTCGCACCACCGCCAGAGCTGCCAGCAGAGAATGCAGTGCGAGACGACGACGAAGAGTATTTGTCACACCATACTCTCGAATTGTCCACGCCCTTCCTGGCAAACACCTCGACGACGAGAGCACCAGCAGACTCTCTACCATTCCATTGGCTTGAGCTGAGCCATCTCCTACTTACAAATGCGGCGGACGACTTTCACGACCCAGACACTGTACGCAGGCTAGTACGTGACTTGCAGGAAGTACGTATGAGCAAATTGAGGAAAGGATTTCGTGTGCTAGGTCCTGGGGGGGGAATCAAAATGAATGGCATTGGCGGTATGGAGATTGCAGAAGTTCACGGATTCGTCAGTGGTGTGGTTGACGGACTAAGGAAGATAGGTCGATCAAGGGAAGAGGCAAGAAAAGAGCGAGAAGCTGATGAGCGTGACAATGGTGCGTTTGGTGGTAGCAGCTATCAGGATGACGACGATGATATGCAGTTATGATACATGATAGACCGCTGTCGTAAGATTACGATACATCGTCAAGCTTGTGCCACGCCTGTTGAGTCCATTGGACTTGACCTGCTTGAGTCTGATAGTGGCTGATTACGATTCCTGCCAATTCTTGTATTCATCGATGCAAACCTTGTTGTTCAGGTGGCTGCAACCTCTGGAGCAGGGAAGGTTGGCGCTTCGGCCCATGGCTTCTTGAGAGCATCCTGAATATGCACAATGCTCTTTTTTGGGCCCGGTACTGGCCCGGACACAACGACGATACCGTTCTCCTTGTCAACCTTCATCACCTTCAGGTTCTGAATTGTATGTCGTTCGCCTCCCATCCTTCCAGCCATTCTCTTGCCGGGAAGCACACGGCTACCACTGCCTTGCGAAGCACCAGCCGAACCCATAGCACGATGTGTCAAGGAGGTACCGTGACTCGCAGGTTGACCACTGAAACCGTGTCTCTTCATACCACCAGCAAACCCTTTACCTTTGGTGATCGCCCGCACGTCAACGCACTGACCCTCATGGAAGAGGTCAGCTGTGATCACTGTTCCGACTGGTATCAGACCGGCTTCATTTCTGACTCGGAATTCGGCCAGATCCCGTGAGATAGGCACCTCTTGTGCTGCAAAATGTCCTCGCATCGGTCTGCTGACATTCCTCGACTCGGTCGTGCCGCTGCCTATCTGGACAGCCCAGTAGCCATGTTTGCGCATTGTCTTATGCGACACAACCTGACATCGATCAAGCTGAAGGACTGTGCAAGCCTGGCGTCTTGCTGTGACCGGGTCGTAAATACCAGTCATTCCCTGCTTGATGACCAGCGCGCCTGACCGTCGTGGGATTATGTTCTCCTTCCGTAGGAATGCTGCTTGCTGTGATGCTCCAAGAAGATTGCCATTCATATTGTTATAGCGATTATTCATGCTAGGCTTTTTGTTGTCAATCGAGTGAATCTCGCGTAGAAAGGTGCGCGAGACATTGGGACATAGGAAACGAGGAGGTAGGACGAAGAGCGGCGATGGACCTTTGAGTGGCATCTTGTTTGATGAGTGATTCGTGATGTGATCGATTGTGGTCTGTCGAAGGAGCGCTGCTTCGCGATTGGAGACGATATCAGTGCGGGACAAAAGTCTTGACCCGAAACACGTTATTTGGCAATATCATCATGTACAGTACAAAACACTACAAATGCTTCATCGGAGTTGATGTTGGGTATCGCCACGTCATAAAACATCGCTCGTCACGCCATAGCTCCGAAATGTCTGCTCCCAGTATAACCCTTTCACAGTCGTCCAGGCCCAGGTCCTGGGAGGCGTATGTTTCGTTTCCTTCTCATCTCCTCGATCATGCGATCGTTCTCTTCTTGTATCTCAGTCCGCATACGTCGATCGGTAGTTGATTCATTGATGGTGCGTACTTCCTTGGCAGGATTGCCAGCGACAATTGTGTAAGGCTTCACATTCTGGCTCGAGGTTAGCTTTGATCGTAACAGTAATGGCATCAACTCACTCTTGTCACCACAGACCCAGCTGCGACAATAGCACCCTTGCCGATGACTCTATAAGCCAAGATTGTGACATTGCCACCAATCTTGCAGTCGTCCTCGACTCTGATGGACCCACCAAGGAAGTTTCCTTGACTGCCTGCAGTGCTCTTGGTGTCAATGCTGAACGTCATGCCGTAGAAGTTGACGTTGGGACCGATGGTACATCTGTTGCCTATGCTTATCTCGCAAGGATCTTGGATGTAGCAGCCTGCATAAATCACAGTCTCTGCACCTATGTTGAGGTTGTAGCCATAGTCGCAGTAGAATGGGCTTTCGACTATTGTTCTTTCTCCGCAGGTTCCCACTCGTCCAAGGAGATTAGCATCGCCATGATGCGAGGTACGCTTTGTGGGATCGAGAACAGCTGCGAAGCGAGAGGCACGCACATCAGGACTCATCGCTTCTGCTGGGAGGGACGCACGGTTGTACAAGTCGATCGCCGTCTTGCAATCCAGTCGATCTGCGTTGAGACTGCGATCCTTCCAGTGTCTGTATGGCTGACCGACCAGCATCTTGTCACGTTCGGACCACTCTCTCTCTGTCTGCATTGGAGGTAGGTGGCTTCCTCTTCTAGAGCTAGAGCTGTCGTGCGGAGGGAAACTCGACCCATTTGGCCCAGATGTGCGATACGACAATGGCGCGAAAGAATCTGGACCCGGCGGTCTCGTTTGCTCACCCTGAAAAGGTGGTATGTGGATAGGTGTGTAGTCAACATGTGGTAGCTTGTTGTACTGCAGGTGGATATGCTGTGCATCAGGATAAGGTGGACGATTCCAGCCGTCACGAACTTCATGACCCGGCGGGCCATAAGGTTGCATGGGAGGAGCATGAGGCTGGCCATGACGAGAAGGATCATAGGGAGGGTAGCCTGGCGGAGGTCCATGCCATTGGGGCTCCGTTGGACCCGTGGGCCCTCTCACTGGCGATGAAAACTCCATTGGCTTTGCTTGTATGATGTGCTGGACCTTAGCATTGACAGGCCGTTTGTAATTGACATTCTTGTTGTTAGGTCCATAGCCACCGCAGTTGAACTTCCCACGAATGCAATTCTGACAAATAGGTTTGCCTTCGTCGCATTTCTTCTTGCGCTGACGACAGGTATGGCAACCTGTCTTGGTGCGGTGCGCGAAGTCACGCTTCCGCCTAGTAGGTTGATCAGTGCCTGAAGACTCCGTTGGACCATTGCCGGCATCGCCATTGGTCTGTAGTGATTCGTTCATGCTGTTGTCTGAACTTGCCCTTGCTTTGCCGTTCAAATGAGACTGCAGTCGCTCTTGAAGATCACGACTGGTCTCAGGTCGAATCTCCTGCGGGTTCCATACTTGTGGCTCGACTCGTCTGCGAGGTCAGTAGTCGATCATGCTACACATTGCTTACGTACCCTGCTTCTGATGCTCCAGATGTTAGGCGCATAGATTCATCGTCGTCATCGATCATGGTCGTGTCTGTCGGAGTGACAGAGGAGACACTATCTGGAGTATGTCCAGCGTGATCGTTGGTAGATTCTGGTGAAAGTGTGGCAGGCTGCTCAGCTCCTGCATCACTCAAGCGTTGCTTTTTGGCGGGTGGCGAGTCATTGACTGTCGTGTCTTGCGCCGAACTGTTGTTTGCAGGAGCAACTTGTTGACGGTCAGAGCTCTGGTCTGGTTGTGGCTGAGGTGTTCGATCTCTCGGCTGTGATGGATGTCGTGCGACAGTTATGCTTTCTTCATCGGCTAGGGGTCGAAAGGAAGTGCTGCTTGTTTCATTGACAGCGGTGAAGCCTGCAGATTTTGAACGATCGAAGGCGGGCGTGCCATTGAGAGCACTTGGTGCAGACATGGCGTCAGAGTTGATGGGCACCCAGTCGTCTGCCAGTATGTGGACCCACAGGGATGTGTATTGATAGGCCGATGGGCATCAAGTCGAGAAATGAGGCAGCGCTTGATCAGGTATGCTCGGGACTCGCAACGAGCCGCAGGCTGTGTGCGTGAATCGCAGTAGGTACCCGATGTAGCGATAGGCGTCGTCAAAGAGGCTCCTTATCGCTGTATTCAAGTAATGTTGACGATGTTGAGATGAATCAGCTGAATGCGGTCCTGGTTGCTGCAGCAGGGATGTAATTATAGGCCCCTCTATCGTTGTGTCGGGGTTGATTGTACCACGTATCGTGATGTGAATGTGATAGATCTCTTCGATGAATGTCTTTGTGGTACGCAGCGCTTAATGTCGGCTGCCTACGCGCCAGATGGTCGAATATCGACCAAGACGAGTGCAATCAGCTCGATGCACAGTTGGTAGGAGAGGCTCCGTTGTCGCGCTGCTGAAGCGTCCGAACGCTATCCACATGGACAGAATGCTGTCGCTGCTGGGTATGGTTGTGCGTGAGGCAGCGCGCTTGTGCTGCGGACGCCGTGATGCACAACAAAACGAGGATGGATGGTTAGTGTGTAAGAGCTGCTGGTAAGCGTATGATGCGGCACAGCAATCGCTGAAAGCAGGCTGCAGGCTGCCAGACAAGGAGTGTGTGAAGCAGCGCAGCAGGAGAGGTAAAGATGCGAATAGTTGACGAGAAGAATCGCGCGGGAGTCGACGAGGAACAGGCTTGATGGGGATCCAATGTGCAGCAGCCGCGCTTCGCGGCATTTCTCAAGCGCTCTTCATTGATCGGAAGGCCCATGCCAGCGTGCCGCTACCTCCCGGCATCGCGCTCAATGATTGGCTTTGAATAATGGCGCCGTCTGAAAGATTAACGGGGTCGTGCAGACGAGAGAAGCGCTTAAACGAGCTTGGTAGGCCAATCCTCGATCCGCCTTAACCAACTTCTACCCACCGCCCCTCTCGAGTGAACGCCTTCAATCTCGTTTTGTACTATGAGCTGACGCTCTGGTGAGCTATGCATAGCTGGCGCTGCGATGGATCTGGCCGGGCGACGCATTTAGCTGTGACTAAATGTGTGCCAATATTACAGTCCCAGCTTTTACAGCATGAGATGGCAAAGTAAGTGGGCGTAACTTTCCAGATGCGATTGTTAGTCCCATGCACCCTTCCTTTCCTGGGCCGTGTCGTGTATGTGAGACAAGCTTCCTCGAAGCTGTTGCACGGCCAGGGTGTGCGTTTCTGGCGCTCTGCACGTGCATGAGAGCTGTGGTGTCAAGAGTATGTCTCTGTCCATCTCGCTTTCCTCGCGAGCGCTTCTTCTGTTGTGGTCGGCCCGGACGTCGCGAACCTTTTCCTCACCTCTTGGTCACACGAGGTTCGCCTCGCTCGCAATCGCGCATTGTGCCGCACATGAATTGGTGGCTCCTGCGTTAGGGTTTTGGCGTGAAAGCAGGACCAGACGCGGGTGACTCTTCTCGTGGCGATACGTACGTTCAACCAATGGAATGCGGCACCTGCCATGTCGATCAGCTGAATCGATGGGATCCTTCGCGGCAAAAGATCAGTCTGTACCAATATAGCTTCACCCGTCAACACTCCCGGTCCGTATCGTCTTTGTCTTCGTGCACCTAGACGCGGCCGATCATATCCGTAGCACCACACTGCTGATACCTGTCGATCCTTTGTCATCTGGTCGATCTGAAAGATTGCATCCGCTCACGTCAGCTCTGCTCAGGTAGCGATTGTGCAGACGAGCCCAGACAATTGTCACTCAGCCTTACTGTTCAGAGTGCTGCGCACGCGCAGGCTCTTATGTTGTACCGGTGACGTAGAGATTGTCGCCAGCTGTGAGCGTTGCTGTTGGGATCTGCGAGAACATGCACAACCGTGTGGTCAGGAGCTGCATCGCTGTCTGCCAAGTTGTGGTGTGCCACGTCTCTGACTGCATGCGCATGATCCGGATATCTGGTATCTGGTAACGAAGCCAGCCTCTTCCTGGATCCGGGAATGTTATACGAGTCATGGACTGCATCTGTGAAAGTCGTGCAGCAACGATTGGCGGCAATACGTGTGCTCTCTGGCGGAAGACCAAGGCTTGAGCAGAAGGTCTCTGACCGGTCTCGCAACTATAGAATACAGTGCCATCGGGGCAGAGTGTTGTGTCACGACATGTAGAGCCGAACGTGTAGAGCTTTTTGCTGTTGCATCTGCCGTGTAATGTCTGGTCGATCGTCATTGCTTAGCCGTGATTGGTCTTTGTGTGTGATATTGGTCTTCAGATCGGGAGCAGACTTTAGTAAATGGTGATAAGCGTGCGCAGCTGTTGAAGAAGCACTTTGTTTGACACGTCGAATATCGTTATGCGGTCAGCCAGCGAGTGGCTTGACGTCAGGCAGCAGTAGAGCAACACCATTATCACATGATGCATGCTGCATTCAGCCATCGCTTGTGTCAGTGCTGCAGCTATTCTGTCGTGGCTGAGCTGAGCACGAGGTGTGTGCAAGAGGTGCGTGCAAAGAGGTCTTTCGTGGTTGGAAGTATTGTCCGGCGCGACTTATGGCACTCTCGCGTCAGATCAGATCAGATAAGATCTAGCCTCAAATTTTTGGACATCATCACTGAATATTATGTCAACTCAAGCTATCACGAGTCTTCATGGCGGCCGCAACCGACACGTTCCCTGGCAGCCTGTCAACCGAGTCGCATGCCTTCTTGACACCTGATCTCCCGCTTTACACCGATGTCTTGCGATATCTGAAGCATGCACTCGATCCAATTGCTACAAGTACCAGCACAACACAGCAAGCTCGTCTGAAAGAGCTCCGCAAGAAGCGCAAAAGAGGCGAAACTACGAACGATGGCGAGATCCTCCGTCTGCGACAGATACATACCGACGGGCTTGGCATACAGCAGATTTGGGAACAAGCACGACGAGTGATTGGTGCTACAAGGCAAGAGGCGGAGCTTAGTCTTGCACAGCTTACAGAAGAGGCAACGGAGACCACCATAGAGGATGAGTCCGAGAAGAGCGAGCTGGACGAAGATGGTGTTGACTACACTATCGATGACGAGGAGGACGAAGATCTTCAGTCCGACGATCCGGAGGACGAAGACCTCGATTCTGATGGCGAGATCACCAACGATGCATTGGAGGATGAGCTCGGCATCGATAGCGATGATGCTGGACCACCTACCGAAGAGTTCATCGCCGACAAGTTCGGTTTAAACGATGGTTTCTTCTCTATCGACGAATTCAACAAGCAGTCGGAGTTCCTAGAACAGCAAGATGCAAGAGGAGAAGACGACGGTGCAGCAAGTGATGAAGAGGATATCGACTGGGACTCAAATCCGCTTGGACAAGCTGGTACGGCTCCTATTGCAGCAGATGACGACGAAGACGGACCTACCTTTGGCGATCCGGACGCTGAGAGTGAGGACGAGGAGATGAGTCTAGACGGCGAGAATCTCGCTGACCTAGGGGGCATGGGCAACACCAACGACGTCATGTACGCCGAATTCTTTGCACCGCCTGCGCAAAAGAAGGGCAAGAACAACAAGGGTCGACCAAATCCTCACAACTTTCCTAAACCTGCTGCTGAGGACGATGTGCAACGCACAATAGACGCCGTACAACGCGATCTTTTCGAAGATGAGGATGAAGACATCGACGAGGCCGAGGAGGTAGAGTCTGCAGATCCACTATCTCGAAAGTCGACTCATGAGAAACGCAAAGCTGCTATCGCCGAGGAGATTCGCAAGCTTGAGGCAGCGAACGTGGCTAAGCGTGAGTGGGCTCTATCTGGCGAAGCTCGAGCAGCAGACCGACCTATGAACTCGCTGCTGGAAGAGGACCTTGACTTCGAAAGGACCGGTAAACCTGTACCTGTCATCACCGCTGAAATCAGTGAAAGCATTGAGGAGCTGATCAAGCGGCGTATCCTGGCACATGACTTCCAGGACATTCCACGAAGACGACCCGATGACCTCGCGACAGGCAGAGATGGCAGACGTGGTCGACTAGACTTCAACCTCGACGACACGAAAAGCAAGAAAGGTCTAGCCGACGAGTACGAAGAGGAATACCTTCGCAAGAATGATCCCAGCTTTGTGGACGTCAAAGATGAGAAGCTCGCCAAAGAACAGAAAGAGATTGAAGCATTATGGAAGGATGTATGCGCCAAGCTCGACAGCCTCAGCTCGTGGCACTTCAGACCCAGGCAGACTACAGCTCAGCTCGACATTCGAGTGGATGCGCCAACAATCGCAATGGAAGACGCTCGACCTAATGCTGGCGGTGAAGTTGCAGCTGCCAGTCAATTGGCACCACAGGAGATCTACAAGGCTGGCGAGAGTAGCAAGGCACACAAAGAAGAAGTCGTTGGTAAGAGTGGTCTTCCAGCTGGACGTGAGGAGCTCAGTCGAGAGGACAAGAAACGCCGTCGACGACGGGACAAGGAGAGGATTCGCAAAGCTACTGGAAACGAGGTTGCGCAGAAGGGCAGTAAGAAGACAATTGAGCAGAAGCAAGTCTTGGGTGATCTGAAAAAGGGCGGTGTCAAGCTCATAGGCAAGAAGGGCGATATGACCAACATTGATGGCAAGACAGCCAGTACGAAGCAGTCGAACGGCATCTCTGCTGCCAACCTCAAGCTATAGTGGTAGTAGATAGCTGTTCCTGGTATCATTGATGTGCACTCCACCTCTCTCCGACTGTCTCTACGTCTCCTGGTGTCTTCAATCTGCAACTCACCTCATTTGACCGTCCTCGTAGACCCTGAGAAACGTGCCCGAATTGGTGCTGGGGATTGCTTAGCGTTGTGATCTCAACGCCAATCGTCATGCTCCAACCTTGCTGGCCGTTCATTTCACTCCTCTCAACAGCACACACATCGACTCCTTCTTCATCGCGATAGCTACAGCCTGTCACCATGTCGCAGCCTGGCCAATTGAGGCCGGCGTCTCGCTCGAAGCGATCCACCACCAACTTATCCAACCTTCGGCTCGCACCTCTGTCCGCAAAGTACACTGAGCAACCACAAGATCGACATGCTCCAAAAGTCCATACGAGGAAGCAGCAGAGGCGACGCTCGCGAAGTATACATACAAACAAGGACGATCCGCACCGAGCACACCAGGTATCAGCCCAGCAGGTCAACGACGACGATCTGGCGGTGGGCTGAGCCGTAGGGAGTCTATGTATGACAACGACGTGTCCGATGCCATTCACCAATTCGACGCATCGAACCGGGCTGGCGATGCAGAGTTCGCAATCGCCGAGACCGCGTTCACTCCTGGAGTCGTAACGCCAGGCAGAAAGAAGAGCATGCACAAGCGTAGCAGGACTGCCGGCACAAACACTCCACGATCGAAGAGTCGAACCCGAGCCGATGATGACTGGTTCTCACACACCGGCGCAACCGCAAACGCACTTCTCTTAGAGTCAAAAGGTGCTACCTGGTTGTCGTCACGCCCGTCGGCTACCAATCTTGTAATTCCCGACGATGACGATGAAGGCTACGAAGAGATGGCAGCGCTCAGTGCTACGACGACACGCACGGAGCCGGAAGAGGGGACAAAGACTCCAAAGCAAGACAGATGGGGAAGTCGTTTCGGCAGCAGACCGGCGAGTCGACATGCAAGCCGACGTGGTAGTGTTGCAGCCGGTGCAATGACACCAAGAACGACAGCAGACATAGACGGCTACTTTGAACAACACGCATCTCTACAACAAGGACCAGTCTTTGCCGAGCAGAGCGAGGATGAGACAGATGATGATGACGAGCATCTCACCGAGCTTACTAAGGACAAGTCTTTCGGACTGGGACGATACGTAGATCAGCTTATGTTCAGCATCTTTAGTCTACCAGACGCTGACGAGAGTGGTGCAGAGACTGGTACTGAAGCAGAGACGGCCGCCGAAGCAAAAGCACGGAGATTGCGTGAGGCACAAAGAAGGCAGCAGGAGAAGGACAGACTTGTTGCACCGCCTGCACCTGAAGCTGGCAAGGATGGCGAGAAGGTCGGCGTGTGGGAGGACGCCAACTGGCTGATTGGAGTAGCCACAAGAGCGTTCTCGTAGAGCGTTCAGCTGAATTGGACATCAATCAGCCTGAAAGGTCTTGGTAATGAGTATGAAATCAATACGTCCGCTAGGCTTGCTAATATGACCGCTGAACGCTCAAGAACTAAATCGTCGAAGTATATGTTGCTCAAGCAATGCTGCAAGATGGGTATCCTTGTTCTTCTGTCCATGCGTCTTTCATGCTACTCATCCAAATCATACTCTAGTAGGTGGTCTTCTGAGCATTCTCGGCAATAGAAGTTGCTGATGCCAGCACATTTGACTTCCTTCTTGTCGCACATATCGTCGGACCAGACGTCTGGACTGTGAGCGCTGAGGTTGCGATTGGCACAGAACTCAATGGTGTCGTTTTGGATGTAATAGTCGCAGCCGCAGTAGTAGTAGGCGTATACGTAGCCACACATCTTGGACAGGTGTATGAGTAGTAATGGATCTAGTTCCCAAGATTAGCGAAGTCGAAGGCTCCTGACATATGCTGCTCACCTATATTGCTCGAGCGCACGACGTCCCTGAAGCCACTGAATGAAGTCTTAATATTGCACCAATGGTGGACAAAGCACCTGTTGTGAGTGTGAAGAGAGAGAGACAACCCACTTCGAACTGGCCATGATCCTTTATCTACTCATTGTCATCCTTGGTGCTTCGGAGAGCACAGGAACGCGGTATTAGCAATCTGGATGGTGCTCGGCATTCTCGAACAAGCATAGGAGTATGTATATACCGTGATAGGTGACCACATATGTGAGCTAACAGCAATCTCAGAACCCTGATAACCATTCTTTCGGTACAGTAATTAGTATAAGCACTTGCTACATGCCGAGAATAGATAGCACGAGTGTCAGGTGTCGGAGTCGTTCGTAGCCCTGTGCTTACGCTGTTGCGCCTCCGTGTTGCAGCTCGCGGCTCGAAGCACTTCTCAACCGTAGTCGGTGAGCCTTGCTGCGAAGCACAGATGCTCGTTAAGATGATGTGGTCGCGGCACTGCTGCATCAGGAGAAGAGTGCGCCATCTCGAGCGAGACGAGGCTCTGGCAACGAGCCGTTTGTCGGACATGTGACTAGGTAAGGCACCTTATTCATGAGCAGCGTAAACAGCAGCGAGGAGGACGATAACGGACGGTGATCGTGTGCCCTATGCTTCTAGTAGTTTGGGCGTTGTTTGGTAGAACGAGGTGCAGTCATATAGGCTCGGCATGGAGATAAGCGTCGATCTATAGAGCTGCAGGGTCGAGACCCTGCATGCCCGTCTATCCGAGAGGACACCCTCGACGAGTGTTTCATTTCAGCTGAATTACACCGTGAGCGATCTCACAATGCCCTGGCGGTGAGCGCGGAGTCGCATTCAATGTGGAAAGTCCACTTGATTAGGATTTCATGGTACGTAAGCTATCTGCAGTAGCAGACGATCATTAAGCTATTACACATTCAATAGTTTGGCCTTGGAGGCATGAAGCGCTGAAGAGCGACTTGCAACAACTCGTCTGCGAAAGTATCCTCCTGCTTGTCGCGACTAGCGTCAGCAACAGCGCCAACATTGAGGTGGCCATGATTCGTTAGATCAACAGTTGATCCTGAGCTGATGACGAACTCACTGTTGACCAGAATGCCCCCGTAGATATCACCTCCAGGGCAGGCCTCTGCTCCTGCTGTAGCTTGAGGCTCCCCGCCGTCAGGGTTTGCTGGTGGTGCGACACCTGGCTGCTCTACGGCAGTCTCAGCTGAGGCAATGCTATCGCCATCGATGGGAGTGCCTTCTTGTGGCGCAGGCGATCTTGCATTCCTCCTTCTTATGAACCGTGGCATGCGGAGCTTGCGAGGACTCTTCTTCTTGGGGGGTGCCTTGCGGCCCAGCAGCACGCCGAACTCCTGGTGAATGTCACGAGCCAGAATCTGATGGTCGCGGGCGAACCTGGAGACACGTTGACGGGCAGCGAAGAAGGAGAAGGGGATCTTCTTGATGGCGTCCATGTTGTCGGTGCTAGTATGCACATCACCGACAACCATGAAGTTGTACATCACAGTAGAGCCTGCACTGCCGGTCAGGATGCAGGAGTATGGTGCGCCGAGAGCCTTGGCATAAAATCTGGCGTCGTTCCACCACTGAGTTGGGATCGCCATAGCTAGATGCTCGCAAGCTTCGTAAAGAGATGCCGCAAACTGTCGTTCGACGACGCTGAATTGGCTGCTGCGCTGCATTACTTCCAAGTGTCTGAGACATGCCTGGGCTTTCATGCAGTCCATGCTGAGCAGGATCTGATGCTGCCATTGAGTCGGGGTTGCACTTGAGATCTGTACGTCTGGCAACTGGTTCTGGTCGAATCGACTGACGGCGACTTCGAAGCCACGATTGTGTGGCAGAGGGACAGCAGCGAAGAAGCCGAGCCAGGTACCACGCCTTTCAAGGCTGCGCAGATTGGTGATGTAGCGTCGCATGTCGTTGTAGTAAGCTTCGACAACCTCGATCGGGATCTGCAAAGACTCTGCGATGGTTCTACCAACATTCTGGAACGTGGCGAACTTGTAGCCGGCATTGAGAAGCTTGTCGTTCATGCTGGCGCTGACATGTGAGACCAGTACAAGAGCTTGACCACGTCCAAAGACGACAGGCTTATGCAGATTCATTTCGATATCGTTGAGGTTGCGAGGAGCACGCCACTCATCAGCGGCCCACGTGCCGGTCTCGATGATCTTATCATAGAGCACGCCGATCTTATCGAGTGGAAGGTGAAGTAGGGTAGCCAGATTGGAGGCAGCGATGCAGAACTGTTCGCGGAAAATGACATTGTAGTCGGAGAAGGACGATGGATCATAGACGGTGCTGGACGCAGAGCTGGCAGGCCGTGGCGCTTCTTGACTCTGCTCGCTCTTGTACTTGGCGACGTGCACTTTCATGCGTGAGATCAGTTCAGCCACGCTTGACCAGTTGAAGGATACCCGGAAGCACCAGTGAAAGACAGTATGCGCCGTGTCAAATGTTTCGCTGAAGTTAGCGGCATTGTACTTGTCGCTGATCTCGTATGCTGGAAGAACTCCCTCGGTAGTGACGAGCATCCGGTCGTTCTCATCAAAGGCGACACACAGCAGCATGATCTTCTTGGCCTTCTGTCGCCGCAACCATATGCGATAGCGCGTCAAGGTCACGGCGCCAAGGGTGATCAACGCAGCAGTCCCGCAGAGTGCGCTGGCGATGATGACCTGCACATCAGTCTGCTGGAGGGCCCCTGGTTGTGCAAGAGACTTGAGCCTGTACTTGCAGCCGACAGTGGCGGTGAAGTGCATTGCAGAAACACCTCCAGCAAGGAAGACTGCACATGGCACACGCTTCCACAGTGCACTGATCCACTTGTCCCTCCAAGTGTAGAATAGGACCAAGACACCCAAGCAATCTCCTATGGCGATCAAGATTGAGGCGGCTAGATATGATGACGAGTATTCCAGGTCGTAATTGTATATGCCCATGTTGCCGATGTAATGCATGCCGACGATTGAAAGACCGCCAAGCACTCCAGTACCCGTAAGGGCCAGCCAGTGAAGCATCGGAGACTTCGTAGGATATTCGGCAGCGGCAAATGCGCAGGTCAGGCCGAATATTGGCAAGAATATACTGAGCGTGGTGAATCCTGGTGCGTACACAAGCTGCAACTCATCTTGCCCATTGTCCATAACAATCGCGCGGTTGCCGATGTACTTACCGGTTAGTTTCACGAGCGAGGGAAAGCCAAGGGGACGCCATTAGTACTTACATGCATGCACCAGATTCCCATGACGCCGAACGCGACAGCACAATAGAGATTCTCGAGCCTAGAGCGTCAGTACCAGTGTCACTCTGCCCGGGCTTTGCTTACCATGATCTCACATTGCCGAGAGCTGTACCTCGACGATGAAGAAGTTCGATGGTGAGAACGCAGCCACACAACGAGGCGAAGTAGGATGCTACAACGATACTGGCGTTGAAGTGACTCGGAACGAAGTCTCCCACTGCATACCCTGACATGTTCTGAGCGTCGGCAGCGTGTCTCGAGAGGTCCAAAGGCCACTGCAGATCGGGAGGGACTGGCGAAATCAGCGCCATGCTCGGAGAAGGTATACTCTGAGGATATACTATCATGCGAAGGTAATATAAAGAGCAAGTAAAGAATGCGAAGGTGTTGTTGCTTCGAGAGTTGGAGGAGAAGTGAGGTCAAGAGTTGTGGTGTTGGTGCGAGCTTCAAGGTCTTGCTTCACGTACCTGATACCGCAACCACAACAACAATCAGATCGCTTTCTGTCTCAAACTCTCGCGACCAAGCCTTCGAGGAGATCCAGCCTCGATCTGCACAGTGCCTGCAATCCACCACAAGTATCCTAGAGATTTCGAAGACAACGAGCGACGGAACAGAAGCACTACCGTAGGAACATCAGGTGCCTGTAAAGAAGGTGAGCCCGTCGATCTGAGTCCAAGGCGATCTCAGGGCATCGAAGAAGAGAGGCTCGGTGCTGAGTGTACACTGCAACACCTCCAGAGCAATTCCATGTGTGACCACGAAGCAGGAGACCTAGGCAGCGAATCTGCTATGTTATATGAAGCGCAAATGACCGTCGTCCACGAGACAGGGACCTGCGACTCAGTTGTTTCGCCGTGTTGCAAGGGCAGACATCTGAAGTCGCACAGAGCAGGCCTGCTGGTTCGATCAGCGATTTCTATCGCGGCACGATCTGATTCGCCGGACAAGGATTCGGCGTCGCTGCATCCTGAAGCTGTGTATCTATGCAAGGAGCAGCAGCAGCGTCTTCGGTACAGCGGCAAGAGCCAGCACGAGAACTGATCAGCAAGGCACCGCCGGACCAGCTGCAAGGTGGCTTGCTCAGCCCATCCTCACAATGCATCTAGACACCAGATCTGTCCAGTAGCGTGGGACACCGTCGGGAACGGGTATGAGCGGTCATCGTCCGCAATGACAGGTCAAGACGGGAGCAGTACAGCTGCAGTTGAGAAGAGAAGGGTACACAAAAGTCTAGCAGGGCGCACACAACCATTAATAAGCGAGAGGAGACTATCCTTTCACATCGGCTTTGATTTGATGACGATATCTCCAACGGCTGGTGTCTTTACCACCTGCTCGAGCATGCCCATGATTTGTACCGGAGGTTGTGCCATAAGCAGTTGCATGCGGGTCTTCGACAGCAGGGAACAGCTCAGAGAGTGCTGCCGTTATGGTTACACGCACACGATTCAATGACCCAGAATTCTTTGGGACGGTTCCGAACTTGAGTTTGACGTTCCCGACGACCGCAGTGGCTGGAGATGGCAAGTTGCTGCAGTCCTCTGTTAGGCTAATATGTCGATTTCTTGCAGCACAAGATGCCCGTAAGGGACCCAGCATTCTGGACAGGACCTACGATGCAGTGTCTGCAAGATCATCTGAGAACAAACTATCGAGATCGTCATCAGAAGACAGCTCGTCCACGTCTGAGCCTGACAGCGTCGCTTCTGGCACGTCCTCGCTGAGCAGTACATCATTAGAAGATAACGCCGTAGACAAAGATTGACCACCGTCTGATTGTAGCGTCAGTGCTTGGAGCAGAGTTCTTCCATGCTTTTCCTGCAACTGACGCCTCATTTTGTTCCAAAGCTTGACACTCTGTCGTGTGTCATCATGAGATTTGCTCTGTGTTTTACATGCCTCCAGAGTTGCACTGATCCTCGATATGAAGGGTGCCCTGCTTGCCATTGCTTCGGCGAATCCTGGCATGAACATCGACGGTGCAACTAGGGCAAGCTGCTGAAACTCTTCCGATGCTGTGATGGATATAGAGTTTGGCGCTCGTGTAACCTGCAGTGAGCTCCGCATGGCAATGTCGAGCAGTGTGGTAAGATGCTGATGGCTGATAACAACATCATTGCACACCAACCTATCCCTTGGCGGCGAGGATGGAGGCTCAACGTCGTCCGCTTCCATAATAGAGGTTGTCACCGTGCTGAAGCTTTCTGGCTCAAGAAGCGGCGAGGATGTCTGCAAGTCTAGCAACGTATCACTGGCTGTGGTCATACCGTCCTCGCTTCTACACAGATTCTCGCCGCAGATCAAGGGAGAGGACGTATCGCATGGCTCGCTGGAGCTGTGTTGTTGCATTGAAGCCTGATCGAACGACTCTGTCAGCAATTCTTCGTTCGCTGTGCGAAAGTGGTATCGCAAGTGCTCGATTCGTGCCTTCGCTATCATTGTGGGCGCTTGAATGTCGTGAAAGGGTACATCTTGGTCGATTCGATGGAGCTTGCGCTTCGAGTGGCTTGCTTGGCTGTCATTGATGAAGGAGAGTCTGACGACAGCGAGAGTACTAGAGATGGATTCCAGCTCTTGGGAGACACACTTCCAGCGCAGTTGAGACCACAGCTGTGGTGGTTAGCAGAGCGCAGTGATCATCTTGATATACTGACTGCTGCTCTCGGAAGGAGAGAGGTTAAGGTGTCCATGTAAGCCTTGTGAACATCATGGAGATGCTCTGCCGCTTCGACAATGCATGTGATGACGAGTCGGTGCGATCGATCGACGTAGATGTTGGAGGACTTGGTGTCGGACAGCGCTGACTCTAGCTGTTGCAGTAGAGCTGCATCATTGGGCGTCGTTGCAACGACATCCACAGCTGTATCGAGACATACAGAAAGATTGCAGTTGTTGAGTGCCAACCGTATGGAACCAGTTGCGAGTGTCGAGCGTGCTGCAATCATTATGATAGTGGTGATGATGATAAAGAAGAGTTGACCGAAGGAACAACAAGTCATGGAAGGAGCGATGTGCAGGCACCATGAAACACCACAGTGCTAACGAGAACTAGAGATCTATCATGAAACCTGATACTTACTTGAAGACTGCTATCAGCTGCCAACTCGACTGATCTAGAGGAGAAGAGGGCGCAGCATTTTCGCTGCACCGATGTGGTACTTATTGCCTCTACAGGTGAGCATCTTCTAGAAGTCAGTGGGACATCAAAGTACGTCGCTATACGCATGTCGACCTCCACGCTCGTGTCCATGTGCCTGCGATCGTACTGCCACGGCGATGAGCTAATCATATAGATGCTCCAACCTCAATGCTACAAAGTGACTGATCATCCCTCTGCTTCAATCTCATAGCTGTTCGACTTGTGCTTTGGTTCGAATCGGAAGTTGGCATGCGCCTTGCCCAAGAACATCTCGCTGAATACTTGTTAGTGATAGAGTCAACAATGGAGCAGATCACATACCTGATCTTGATCCAGTCTTTATAATGTGCCGAGCTGAGCAGGGTTTCGAGATCATCTCTGCCACGGTAAGCTGGCGGGCGATCACCTAGACGTGGTGGAAGATGCTCGAGTAGGCCAATGGGTACATATCGACAGCTGAAGCTGAGCCACTCGAGAAGGAAACGTCTGGTCGTACCAACACCGATCTCATCAGAGCCCCAGTACTCCAGACCATTTCGACAGAACTGTTCGATATAGCGGAGGCGCTCGGTTGAGCTCTTGTCGAGATACTGCTGCTTTTGGATCTCCTCAAAGATCCAGGGCTTGACCAGCGCACCTCGTCCAATCATGACACCGTCGAGCTCTGCTTGCTGGAAGTGCTCGTAGTAATCGATATGTGAGAGGACGTCGCCATTGCCGATGAAGTATGGAAGTCCTTGTGCGTTCATCGATGACGAGAGATCCCGGTCTTCAGGTTCACGGACTGTGTCTGTGACGGTGTCCTTCTCTGTCCTGAGCTTGTCGATGAGATCTGCACATTGTCCGATATAGCCCCAATCTGCACTGCGTGTGTAGCGCTGCTGTCGGGAGCGGCCATGCAATGTGATTGCTGCAACACCTGAAGGCAACGCACCATACTTCTGTGCCTCTGGACCACCCGTAATCAGACGTTGACACAACTTCTCGGCAGTCGGCTGCTTATCCTTCGTGCCCATTCGAATCTTGACTGTAATAGGTATGTCGTTAGACACCAGATTCATACCACGGAGCATCTTCTCGAGTTTACCAGGCGAGTCAAGCAGCGCTGATCCAGCTCCTTGTTTGCATACTAGGTCGATCGGGCATCCACAGTTCAAGTCGATGGCTCTAAGACTTGGACAAAGTGCAGTTAACACTTCCGTTGTCTTCAGCACCACCCAAGGTTTGTTACCAGCAATCTGGGCACCGAACTTGAAATCCTTGTTGTTATCATAGTCCTGTACGATGCCTTTGGGAGTGTACCGGGGTGGTGAGAGCTCGCTCTCGTGTGCTTTCATCAGTGCCCATTCGCTCTTCTCTCCTTGTAGTAGCGGTATTCCCATGGCCATCTCTGACCATGTCACTTCCGCTCCAAGTCCAACGCAGAGACGACGGAATGGTAGGTTCCCTTGTGTGGTCAGAGGGGCAAGGACAGGTGTCTCTGGTCCATAATAGATTCGTCGCTTCTCTGAAGGCTTCAACGGACATTCGCGGTATGTAGCACGTCGAGCTTCAAGATCGTCTGTTGCTTTATCCTCCTGCCGCTTGTCATCGTCATCGTCTCTAAGCCTGTCCGCCCATTTGAGGTATGAGTCGGCTTTTGGCAACGGCCACTTCTTCTTCCGGAGCGTGATTTTGTCCTTCTGATCGACCACATTGTGTATGCCTGGGGCTTCAGCATCACTTGAACCGTTCGATGTGGATATGAGTTCCTTGCGGCCGTCCTCACGATCGATCTCTTTCGAATGACTTCCGGCGAACCGACATCGCCACCCAGCTGGGCAGCTTCCTACCGCAGCGAACACAGGACATGATCCATCGAATGTCTGTAAGTCCTCACGCTTGCCATCCTTAAGATACTTGCGTATGTCGTGCTCAAGCTTGCATTTGTCTCCGAAACGACAATTGACCTCGTCGAACTCATTGGCGTGATCGCGAGACTTGCAAAGTGCAATTGCATCTCGAGAAGAGCCGAACGTGCGAGCATGATTCTGTCCACCCTGGGTCTTCTTGCCTC
Organism: Peltaster fructicola; assembly: GCA_001592805.2. Taxonomy (NCBI): domain Eukaryota; kingdom Fungi; phylum Ascomycota; class Dothideomycetes; genus Peltaster; species Peltaster fructicola. The sequence continues at coordinate 1,073,628 of CP051140.1, forward strand.
CGCGACCTCCGGACTGCTCCACTGTTTTGCCGGTAGCTTCAGCTTCGTCGTCGTCTGCGTGGTTGATGAGAGTTGGTCTGGAGACATCGACAAGAAACTCCTTCTTGATCGGTGCGATCCCTTTCTGAGGCGGATCTCTATTGTCGTCGAGTTTCACACGCTTCCTAGACGATTCCTCAAACTCGACGTCCTCGTCTCCACCGTTCCGTACTACCTTCTCTGCTCGCGTGATGGCAGAATCGCCAGGTAATATGTCCTTCTGCGGATGTTCAGGGTGACCGTTTGGTGAGCTGTGCTGGAGTACTTCGGCAGGATTGACTGGATTCTCCATTGTTGAGGAGATCATCATGCCTTCCTCAGGATCCGCCATACTGTAATGCTACGCCGCGTACAGATGATCTATGAACATAAATTCTGTACCTAGCTTATCGATAGTGTATGCACAACGCACGAGCCAGTTAGAGTGGATTGAGCTCAGGGCAATGATGTAATTTGCAACGCGGCTGCCACAACGAAAACCTGGTGGAAGCTGGATCAACACAACTTATCATTACGACACTGCTATTCTTTTCTGCCTATTCCTTACTCACAACTTGGTTTCCTACCTGCTCAGAGTATCTACCCTTGAGCTACTCTTCACAGCGTCAACTCGATCTCACGGAGAGCTTCGGAACTACACGAGAGAAACAAGAAAGTCAATCAATCCATCAGCCCCTCCTGCAAGGTTGAATAGCGTAACACCGGCATCATGACGCTCTACTACAGTCTGGTAAGTGGCTTGGTCTTTTCTTCTGACATTCGTCTTCCTACCGACTACCTTCTCCTGTCTTCTGTGAAACCAGCACAAGCATCATGGCCAACCTAGTTCTCGCACCGGTTGTTGAATCTAGCCTTGTCTCGAGAACTTGACTGACCACTACCCAGGTTTTCGCCATTCTCGTCTTCGAGATGGTGTTGTTCATGGCATTGATAGTGCCAATGCCCTTCACCTGGAAGCGTGCACTCTTCACCTTCATCTCGGAGAATCCCCTGGTAGCAAAATTGCAGTATGGCATGAAGGTACGATCATGGAAGACGATGGGCAACGACAAGAGCTGAACAAAGTGCAGATTACATTCATCTTCATCCTTATCCTGTTTGTCGACAGCGTCAACCGCGTCTACAGGGTACAAGTTGAGATGACTATTGCTAAGAACCAAGGAGGTGCCGCCAGGTGAGAACGACGCTGATACGCCAGCGTGAGCATCTACTGATGTGTCCGCAGCGCCGTCGCAGGCTCCGAACGCATGGAAGTGCAGGCTCGCAAGTTCTACTCTCAACGCAACATGTACCTGTGTGGCTTCACTCTCTTCCTTTCGCTGATCCTCAACCGCACCTACCTCATGATTCTTGACGTCCTTCGTCTCGAGGAGGAGAACCAGCGCTTCAAGGGCACTGACTCAAAGAAGGGTGCCAGTGGTCTTGGTCAGGCTGGCGATCTCGGCGAGATCGGCCGCCTCAAGAACAAGCTTGCTGAGAAGGAACGTGATATCGAGGTTCTCAAGAAGCAGAGCCAGGGTCTCAGCAACGAGTACAACCGTCTCGGTGACCAGGTCTCCACCCAGGACAGCGTTCCAAAGAAGGATCGATGAGGAACGACGTTCCACAGACTCATCGATGTGCAACACAGCATATGACGTGGATTCACACAAGTCTGCGGTGGACCGCCACTAGACCGGACAACACGATCAGTGCGGCAAGACATGTGACCGTAGGATGACTAGAAAAGTGTATGAAGAAGGCCGGCCATTTAGGCAAGCAAAACTTTCATTGTGGTGTCTTGAGCAAGCAGATGAATTCTCAGCTTATATGTCAACAGCCTCTTCAGCTCATCACTTCAATTAGCCTGTCTTCCTCCACGTCGATCTTGCCCGACGCTCGCTCGTCCCTTGCATCGTCTAGTGTGTGGCATAGCTGAAGAGATGGACGGAAGCCACAAAACTCTAAACTTTCTAGCGCACCAGGCTGCAGGGTCGACGAATGTGCCGCAGATGCAGACAGGCAACACGTTGGCCGAGTATGACAACACACTCATCACAGTCACAACGCCTTCGTTGCCTCTCTCGCCTATGCTGTCCTCAAAAAGTTGAGTCCGATTCTGAAGATCTTGCGAGCTCCCCGTCCACTTGGCTCTTATCAGCTCATCCTCGGCACTCACGGGAGCATCAAGGCCTTGGCCATGGCTTTGACCTTACCCTCTGGACCAACCCTAGGCCAGCTCGAGGCCGTGAAACATGCCAGTGCTGACGCGCCGTCTCCCCGACATTATGGTCACCGGCTCGTGTAGCGAGGGCCGCGCAGTGAGTGGTTCTAATGAGTCATATTGAGGCCAGAAAAGGTCACGTTACTTCGCGTCGATATCGCGAGGAATCGTGTACCCGCGTTAAGTGCTTGCAGCACCAATCGCGACTTGCTATCTTGTCGATAGATGCCACTATGAGCTCTCTGTCCGCAGAAGCCGTATCTCATTCGGATCCGCCTAGTTTTTACTTCCTGGATATGTCAAATGCAAGGTGGACCTCGAACCTTTTGCCTTTTCATTACTCCCATCGATCCTGGCAAGCCTCCGGATAGCTGGAGTCTGCCTCCTATGTGGGTAGCATCGCCGCTCTTGTAAATCACCCAGAAGTATATACTCTCTTCCTCCCCTTTCACCATCTCCATCACTATCTGGCCCTTTACCACTTCCATCACACTAAATCTCACTCCAAGATGTTCTCGACAAGTCGTAGTCAGTCACAGCGACAGAGCTTCAGCTATAGAGCCGGGAAAGCGACGAAGAAGCAGCGTTCGTTCAAGGACCTGAACAGGACCAGCAGAATCATCACATCACAACTTCCACAGGCATCTTCGCCAGCATCAAGCACTCCTTCATCACCGTAAGTGTCGTCTGTGGCGGCCCTGATGCTAGCTGACAGTTGTCAGCAATCTCAACTCTGCTATCATCACTATCGCAGTTGGTCCAACCCAACGACTGTTCGCAGCACACGAAGACGTTCTACGCAAGTCACCATTCTTTGCACAGGCCTGTCAATCACAGTTCTTCGAGAATGCTGGAAAACGCATCGAGCTGCTAACGGAGGAGCCTGAGGTCTTCTCGGCAGTCCTTGAGTTCATGTACAAAGGCGACTACAGTCCGAAGCTGTTATGGGACAAGAAGACTTCATCGTGGTCCATCGACCATGATGGAGGACCAAAAGAGATCACGATCCAGCACTCTGATGCAGGCGTTAACATACTCAAGGACACAGTCATCTACGTGAGTGGCAACATTGTCTTATATCAATCACTAACAGCAACAGTGCTCAGCACATCGTTATGGCTTGCCTGAACTACAACGACTTGCACTGAAGAAGCAAGGTCTCCAGTCAGGAGTGCAATGCAGCACCATCCTGTCATCAGCTCGCTTTGCATATGCCAACACCTCACCAGCCGACTCTAAGTTACGAGCTCACTACCTTGCATTGATTATCAGGAGCAGAAACACATTCAAGAGGAGTGGTACAATGCAAGTTGAGATGGAGGCTGGCGGCACTGGTCTGTTCTTCGATCTCTTTGTGGCACTTGTCAACCACCTTGTAAGTGGTCAAACATCCTTGACGACGTAATTGCTGACCAGACAGGATGATGTTGTCGCCGCTGCATCGAAATCACCTCGCTAGATACAAGACCATCCTCCAACATCACTCAGATCCAACATCCCTACTCTGTCAATGCAGGGAATCGACTTTAACGACTCTTTCCTACTTGTCAACCATTTCTTTCTTCGAAGGCTTACTATTGATACCCTTCTCTGTACAATATATATGAGTAACTCCGAAAGAGGCTCCCAGAACTGCCTTTCAAGTACGGCAATTTGTACGACTATTTCATTCACAAGAAGCATGGATAAGATTGGCGACCATGACGAACAGCAGGGTGTTGCTGCAAGCTTGTAGGCTCAACAAGAGATTGATCAGAAGTACGAGCCATCAGTATGAGTATAATGTATGCCGTCGATAGCCACTGTATGCCTTGACGCATCATCTCACGCTTGGTGATCATTGATGCTGTGTTGCAGCACCATCATGCTATGTTGCTCTATCACCATCATATACCCGTGCCTGGGAATGCTTCTGCCTTGCTCAACACCACAATGCCACGATCACGAGCGATGTAGCCCTTCATCATGTTCTAGCTTGATTAATATAGAGTAGCATGAATCGAGTCATGCGCGCACCTTGTAGATCATGTTTGCAATGATGCATTCAACCTCGTTCGTGTCGACATCCCCCTCGCCATCCTGCACTTCTGCACCAGCAAGTTGAAGAGCAGCCGAGAACTCAATCAAAGGTATTCGTGTGCGGCGTACTCGTGTTGTGTCACCTTCCTTTGCCGGTTCGAACCCACCACATACATACACTTTTCTGAAGAGGTTTCGGAGAGCAACATCTCGTGCTCGTTCCAATGTCAGATAGACTCGACGCTTCACGAACTCTGCTTCACCCGTCGCCAGTGCATTGTCAAGTTGGGTCAGGTTGCTGTCCTTGACAGCTTTGATAATCGGTGTGAATAACGTCGCAAGTCCAGGATAAGGCTCAAGTAGGGAAGGTCGCGGGAGCTGATGCTTAGTGAGCATTTTCGTCGGTATCAGATACATCAGTATCAGCTGTGTGTTGTGTACAGACTTTGCATGACATGCTGCGTATGCTGCCTCGAGGTAGCTCTCTGCTTGAACGTAGTCCTCATTGAGGAAGCGGATGACACCAGCATAGTACTTGAAAGTGATCTGATGTGACTTTGGGAACGATGACAGTGGTGGCAGATCAACCTGCGCATCGAGCGAGTTCAAGATGTTCTTACACAGCTGAATAGACGATAGGCGGAAGTAGGTCTTGAAGAGCAAACCGACAACGTAGTAGAGAGCCCACTTGCGAGACACCTCGATGGGATTCCTAGATGACTTACCTTAGCCTGTGGCCAGCAGTATAGGTAGGCTAGACATACCTATCGCCGTTACAAACGCTGAAGATTCTGTTGATCTGTCGAGCAGCGTCTTCGAGATTCTCATTCTTGCCACCATCTGACTCCTCTTCATCAAAAGAGGTGACTATGACACCGCTTTCACGAAGAGAAGCCGCCACATCGTCTGCCTTAATAGCAAAGATTCGCAGGTACTTGCCAGCAGTGTACAAGCATGGGATTGTCCAGGCTTCGAGGACGGACTCCAGGTATGCTTTCAGTAGAGCATTCACAACACCCTTCCAAGCATTGTAGACTTCTACCCAATTAGCGTTCTGGCCATTGTTGGCATTTTGAGTTTCTTCAGCGACAAGCAAACGAGCCACGAAGGCGAAGTAAGCTGTGTAAATGTCCATCCAAGCTTTCAGCTCGTCCTTATCGAGTCTGAGACCAGGGTTATACTGGAATTTGTATATCAGATCTTGCGACATGGCATGCTCACTGCCAGACCTGCGGAGAGCATAGAGGCGAGCTGGATCGTTCTTAGGAGGCACTGGCGAGATTGTGCTTGCCAGCAGGTAGCCTATCTCGTTGGTTTGAGCTTCGACGAAGTCGTTGAAGAGAGCTTCCATCCTGGCGACGGCTTCAACACACGCTGTCGCAACAGCAAGTCGCGAGAAAATACACACTCGACATATTGTCAAGAACGAACGGATCGAAATGTATGCCTGAGGTTCAAGCAAGCGGCTCGCGCCGTCTGCTGCCGCACAAATTTTGCCCAGACTTCCATGCAGCACACTCGACAGCGGAATTTCCTCATCCACAAGCACGAGACAACATCGTAGCAAAATTCACAAGGTATGTAGCACTGCGCATTCGTCAAGCGGTCAGCTAACAGCTCTACAGATGGGTAAGCACACACTACTCGACGTGTCCCTTCGCGACCTTCCCACCGGGTAAAAGAGCAAGGTAGCCATTGCGCAATGAATGGACAACGGATATATTTGCATTCTGCTGCTCAGGACAATGGTCGCGATGGGGACCGCGGACAACACACATCCATAAGACGGCGCTGATTCTGTTCTGTACAGGTCGCCTGCAGGAATACCAGGTCATTGGGCGTCATCTGCCTTCTGATGCCAACCCAACACCAAAGCTCTACCGCATGCGTATCTTTGCACCAAACGATGTCGTCGCACGAAGCCGATTCTGGTACTTCCTCGCCAAGCTGCGAAAGATCAAGAAGGCCAACGGAGAGATCGTCTCGTTGAACCAGGTACGATGGAGAATGTAAGTATGGAGCAGCATCTGACATGTTCAGATCCACGAGAAGCACCCACAGAAGGTCAAGAACTTTGGTATCTGGATCCGATACGACTCTCGCTCAGGCACCCACAACATGTACAAGGAGTACCGCGAGATGAGCCGTACCGACGCTGTCCACGCCATGTACCAGGATATGGCAGCCCGACACAGAGCTCGTTTCAGGAGTGTGCACATCCTCAAGGTCGTCGAGGTTGAGAAGCCAGACGACATCCGCCGACCATACATCAAGCAGCTCCTCACCAAGGACCTCAAGTTCCCACTTCCTCACCGCAACCCACCAAAGAGAGGCAAGAAGATCTTCGCTGCATCGCGACCAAGCACCTTCTACTGATTGCATTGCATTATGGTTCATGGAGTCCTCAGAAACGGGTTAGCACAGATAGGTCATGAAAATCGAGCAATACCGTGAAGGTGGATTGTTATTATAACTTCGATTTCGTCAATGGATCGTAGCCTTCGGCCATCGGTCTGTTACCAGTGTTCACCGCTTGATACCACGGCCAGGCCTTTGGCGAGTCGTTCTGCATAGTGCCTTCGAACTTGACTGGTCTTTTCTCCAGGAAAGCCTGTACACCTTCCTTATTGTCCTTGGTTGAGAACATCTCATATATCAGCCTGCTATCAAGCAAGTGCTGTGCTTCAGCAGAGCCGGTGTCTCTGTACATCATGTCTCGCATCAAGAAGGTCGATACGGCGGAAGTGTTATTCACAATCTCCTCGGCAATTTGCAGAGCTCTTGGTAGTACGTCCTCTGGCTTCGGGAGGGTCTCACTGAAGAGCGATGACAGTAGCGGATGGTTGGCCGGATATGTGGCTCCTGTCGTCACAAGGTGCAGTGCTCTCGACATGCTGCTATGGTCAGCTTCATGGACAACTGCATGTCTCGATACTCACCCAATGAGTCTTGGAAGGAAGAAACTCGAACAGGCTTCCATGATTATAGCTCTACGAGCAAAGACGAAGCCGATCTTCGCCCCTTCGTACGCAATCCTGATCGTCATAGGCAGTGTCATTGTGATACCAATGCCAACTGCGCTGCCGTTCAGTGCTCCAATGATTGGCTTCCTGCAACGATGTATGGACAAGACAACTCTTCCGCCACCATCTCTGTGCTCTCGAGGATCTTCCTTGCCACCACTGAAGCCAACGGAGAGGTCGGCGCCAGCACAGAACATGCGCCCATCGCCTGTGACCACAGCACACTTCACTCGATCGTCCACATCAATCAACGTGAAGATGTGCTCAAGCTCTTTCATCATCGTAAGAGTAAACGCATTGTAATTCTTCGGTCGGTAGAGTGTGACGAGAAGAATGGGTGTAGGCTCTTTCGACGAGGCTGGTACATGGCTGACCTTGATCTCCTTGTAGTCTAGAGAGTTGTATGTTGCTGGCAGTGGTAGAGACTGTCTATTGACTCCGTCGAAAGGCATTGTCAAGGCAGGAGAGATCTGTACTTACCTTTGTCAGGCGTCTACAGGACCAGCATGCTGGAAGAGGTAGCTTGTGGTTGTTCAATGGCGGGCAGTTGAGCTTGACCTCGGATTTGAGACATTCCCGGGCTTTTCTTCCACTTCGAACGGGAGCACTGTAATCGTCTGCAATGCAGCAGCCATCAATTGATGGGGCCAGAAACCGTCGTCGCTGTGAAAGGCATTCACATGAGAGACTCGGGTCTGATAAAGGGCCGTCTGACAGGCCGCATTGCTCATCACGGCAAGCTGCATTAACCGTCATGCTCGTACAAGAAGCATGATCAAGGTAGGTAAACTTTTGACGATCAAACCTCACGGATGTTGCCACTGTTCTTATCATATTCGTCCTCTTTGAGTTACACGCAGAGTCATCATGACGCTGCCATTGATCACGCTCGAAGAGCACTTCTTCGCCGAGCAGACCACCGAGAAGACCTACTCTGCTTATTCAGAACAATTCAAACATGTCCCTGGCCTGGAAGAAAAACTGCGTGACCTCGGTGACATCAGACTGAAGTACATGGATGCCGGTCGAGTATCATTGCAGGTCATATCCCATGGTCCTGTTCCAGGAGGCCCCAGTGTCGCGGAGAGCGAGAGGATCAACGATCAGCTCAAGGATGCTGTGTCAAAGCACACTTCTCGGTTTGCAGGACTGGCCGCGTTGCCCATGGCCTTTCCTGAAGCCGCAGCTAAGGAGCTCGATCGATGTGTGAAGCAACTCGGCTTTGTTGGTGCATTGATCGATTGCCATATCAACGGCAAGTACTACGACGGCGATGAGTATCTTCATTTCTGGGGCAAAGTGGAGGAGCTCGATGTACCCGTGTACATCCACCCAACATGGCCTTCAGAAGACATGGCGGTTCAATTTGAGGGTAACTACTCGGCAGGAGCAGCGAAGAGCCTTGCTGCATCTGGCTGGGGCTGGCAGTGAGTCTACTGGCATCAAGAGCAGCCATGTCTGCTAACAAGTGTATAGCAATGCTACGGCCATGCATGTTCTTCGTCTGTTCGCCTCAGGCCTCTTCGACAAGCATCCAAAGCTCAAGATCATCATTGGGCACTTCGGAGAGATGATTCCTTTCATGTTGGAACGCATCCAACAATTATCAGTGCGCTGGGGAGACCGCAAAAGAGACTTCGGCACGGTGTATCGTGAGAATATCTGGATCACCACCAGTGGTGTCTGGGGTGCAGCGCCGCTTGCTGCAATTCTTCTGAATACTCCTATCGACCACGTGCTGTACAGCGTTGATTATCCCTTCGCCAAGAATGAAGATGGGTTGAAATGGATCACTGAGGTTGAGCAGAGTGGGATGGTGACTGAGGAGCAGTTGGCCATGATAGCATACAAGAATGCTGAAGTTCTGCTAGGACTGAAAGTGAAAGAAGTGTGAGAGCCTCAAGCATGGTAGTAGACCCAGGCCCAGATAGTACCACCTATGAGGGACTTTGAGTGTGATGGAGGCCTTACGAGTCTTGAGATTGTTATTGTCTCGGTGGAAATGACTATCTCTATTGATCGTGCTTCGACACCGCAGTTATGTGCGATCCTGCGACAGAGGGGCTTTGGTCAAGGTTGGCTCATGGTCGAATAGGGATGCAGCGCATCAGCGCCGCCCACGTGTACATCGAGTCTCGTCAATGGTGAGAAGACGGCTTGGTAAACATTCGAAGGCAACAATTGACGCCTGCCTGGTTACCAAAGCACGGACCATGTCGAGGTGCGCAGAAGTTTGTCCCACCACATATATGAATTTGACCTTCAACAACAACCCTGACAAGCACAACTCTCGAATCTTTCACTTATAGACAGCCGGAAAAGATCTGTCTGATACTCGATACCTCAATACTGATTCCTTCCGCCCGGTGACAAACTCTACATCTGCGAGCTCGATCACAAACATCACAACAAACAGCTATCATGGCAACTGAGGTCCCAACCTTCAAGCTTGTCCTCGTCGGTGACGGTGGTACTGGAAAGGTGAGCCATTAGCGTCGCTGGGATCGATGGCGGCTTCTTCCAAGGCGCATACTGACGACCATAGACTACCTTTGTCAAGCGTCACTTGACTGGAGAGTTCGAGAAGAAGTACATCGCAACCCTCGGTGTCGAAGTTCACCCTCTTGGCTTCACTACCGTATGCCTCACTCCGACGATTGTCGATCACAGCTGACAGCCCGTAGAACCTCGGTCAGATCCAGTTCGATGTGTGGGATACTGCAGGACAAGAGAAGTTTGGTGGTCTTCGTGATGGATATTACATCAACGGGCAGTGCGGAATTATCATGTTCGACGTGACATCACGAATCACATACAAGAACGTTCCAAACTGGCATCGCGACTTGGTCCGAGTGTGTGAGAACATCCCAATTGTCCTCACCGGCAACAAGGTCGATGTCAAGGAGCGAAAGGTTAAGGCCAAGACCATCACATTCCACCGCAAGAAGAACCTGCAGTACTACGACATCTCCGCCAAGAGCAACTACAACTTCGAGAAGCCATTCCTGTGGCTTGCACGTAAGCTCGTCGGCAACCAAACTCTGGTAGGTTCATCGTTGTTGATATGCCGTCAGACGACTGATAACTACAGGAATTCGTCGCTGCACCAGCCCTGGCTCCTCCAGAGGTCACCGTTGACCAGGAGGCCATGAAGCAATACCAAGCCGAAATGGACGCTGCTGCCCAGATGCCACTTCCGGATGAGGACGATGCAGATTTGTAGATCAGCCATCTCTGAGCACGAGACGACGCTCTCAGACAGCGATACGTCACAATCACGACGAGTACGAGAATAGCATGGGACGATGCGACTGAGCGCAAGGCTGGGCATTTGCCACAACTCTTACACTCGTTGACCTTATTAGCTGAGCCTTAAGCGAAGCACATCCTCAGATACCACTTCGTACCATCATCGGGCGACGAGCTTACATAGATGTCGAACAAGCGTTCAATTAAAAGTTTGTTCAACACAAAGGTCGCCTTCCATCTAGATGATTGCACTCTGACAACTCTTGCTAGAACAATAATCGATCTTTGCTAAGCAAGCTCATATGACATCTTCGTCCTCAACTTCCTCCTGCTTCGCTGGATTGACTATGACTCCTTCGATCAGTCGTAAAGTTGTCCTTAATGGCAGGCCAACAACATTGTCAAAGGTGCCGTTGATGGTCTCCACAAGGATTGACCCAGTACCTTGAATACCATATCCGCCAGCCTTGTCAGCACCTTCTCTCGTCTTGACGTAGCTGACAATGAGTTCGTCTGTGATGCTCTGATCAAACTTCACTGCAGTCTCTTCGACGGAATGCTCCATAGCATAACCAGGGTCGGCCAACGAATCGAGCGGTGCCATGCACACGACGGCCGTGTACACCTTGTGCCAGCCATTGTTCTCATCACGCAGTGCCTTGAGCATCTCGATATGATGTCTCTCTGACCGTGGCTTCTCCAGTATTTGACCTGGCTTTCTCAGTCTCGTCCAGACATTGAACTTCAACACCTACCGAAATGCGTTGCAATGACGGTATCCGCTGCAATAACGATCGCAGGCTCCCCTTTGGGAGAGTCTATCTCTGCTCGATATACATTCTGTGCTTTCTGCACTGCCGTATCCAATACATATGCCAGTGGGCCCAAGCTCTTGTCTCTATCTTCAGGAGCGGTGGAAGGGATGATCTCGAGATCAACTAGGCCAATCTGTGCAAGCAGACTGTCATTACTCAGCTCTAGCTGGAGGTCTTGAGTTGGGTGGCCGTCATACCTGAGCAAGCAGCTGCTTTCGTCGAGGCGACGAGCTAGCTAATATGACTCTCTTGCCTCTGATTAGGTTGAGTGCTGGTAGGTTCAAGGGCGCAGGGCCACGGGGACGTGAGACTGGTGGCGCATCTTGATATGCCGGAGGAGGCTCCAATGACAGCTTTGGTCCGTCATGTTGCTTGTCTCGAGACAGGGTCGTTGACGAAATGCCAGTCGAGGTCATGATGATGAGGTCCGTGCTTGTACGTGCACATCGAGAGCTGACAAAGATCTGACGTCTCCTGTCGACGGATCACAATTCATAACATCATCTTCACCAATATCTGCGTTATCCTACGCCACGCTCATGTGCTGCTCGCAGTATGCCGATACTGGAACTCGCGCCGGCGGACAAGCGAATCTACGCTTGAAAGAGTATTTACTCCTAGATCGGTACGCATTTGTCGGCGCAAAATTTGGAGAACAACCGACGCAACAACCGATACCGGTTGAGTAAAGAGGTGCCACAGCATATGCGCTCCGTTCTGACGTCGCTGGCACGCCATCGCCAGTGATCCGCCTGCCGCCATGCCCTCAATGGTCAAGATGTGAACGGACACGGAGGGAGTATACCTGCACGCTACTACTTCTTCCAGGACGATCCGAAGATTGATCATCACTTTGCGTACTGCGAGTAACTATAACCTAGGCACAAAAAGTACTCTAGACTTGGCGTCGACCTTTCTTACAAAGCATCATTGCTGCATGGTAGCTTCCTGAAAGAGCTCTTTACGCTAGTTTGGACCACCTCTTACGCAAGTATAAATCTATCAACCGCCGTTCGAGGTCACTGCTTCAGCTACAGGACTACAACATCGCCCAACATGGTAAAGAACACCGGCCTGTACTATACAGCTCACCCATCAGCGCTTCCAGTTGTGGGTGAGCACATCACTGTCAAGACAAATGACTTTGACGAGAATCAAGAGCTACCAAAGGGAGCTGTTCAAGTCAAGGTGCATTACGTCTCGTTCGATCCGTACCTCAGAGGACGCATGAGAGATCCTTCGATCAAGAGCTACTCGCCTCCTTTCAATCTTGGCGAGCCGATCAACAATGCTGGAATTGTCAGTGTTGTTCGCAGCAATGGCTCAGAGTACAAAGAGGGCGATGTTTTGCGTGTTCTCCATGGCTGCCCGATGGTCGAGTATGCAGTCATTCCTGCAGAACGGCTGCAAGCAGTACAGAAGCTCAATAACCCGTACAAGCTCGACGAGAAGATCTTCTTAGGCGCTCTGGGTATGCCAGGACTTACAGCATACTCATCATTCTATGCTATTGGAGAGCCCAAGAAGGGAGAGACCATCTTCATCAGTGCGGCATCTGGTGCTGTAGGTCAGCTCGTCGGTCAGCTTGCCAAGCATGAAGGTCTTAAAGTCATTGGAAGTGTTGGAGACGATAAGAAGCTCGACTTCATCCTCAAGGATCTCAGCTTCGATGCAGGATTCAACTACAAGAAGGAGAAGGCCCATGATGCTCTCAAGCGACTCGCACCCGACGGCATCGACATATACTACGAGAACGTTGGAGGTGAGCAACTCGAGGCAGCTCTGGACGCACTGAATTCCCACGGCCGTGTCATTGCTTGTGGTATGATCAGTCAATACAATCTAGCTGCATCGGATCGTTATGGACTTTCCAACCTCATGCAAATCGTCGCCAAGCGACTGAAGATCCAGGGATTTATTGTCGGTGACGCTGACATGGGACCCAAGTATGCGCATGAGCATCAGGAGAAGGTGCAGAAGTGGATCGCTGATGGTACCTTCAAGGTACAACAGGCCATCACCAAGGGTATTGAGAATGCTGGCGAAGGTCTTCTGTCTGTATACGAAGGCAAGAACTTTGGCAAAGCAGTCCTTGAGGTTGCTCCTCTACCTAATGCTTGATCGTCTTATGGTTATAGCGGAATAAAATAACATTGATCCATGACCTAAGTGTTCGTGCTGTGACTCACGGGAGCAACCCAATCAGGCAGGTACATGCAGCTCTTAGATCTGTCGCCCACGTAGACCAGGCAGATATCTTATCAAGGCGAGCATGTTGCTTAGCAGACTTCATGTGCTTCTGCATTGACAATGGCAATACAAGCTGTATCACGCGCTCCCAGCAAGCGTTGGTTGCTCTTCACGGCGTTCGTGTTGTTGCTCTGCTTGATCGTATATTTATCCACGCCATTACTCAAGACTAGTGAGGCACGCCAAGCGGATGTGGTCACAGCCTTCAATGCACCAAAGAGGAATATCTGGGCCGACCTGAGCGAGGATGAAGCTGCAGAAGTCACATCGTTTCTCTTCAAGCACTTTGCCCCTCTCAATCTAACACACCATCCACATAACAGTAGAGACAACTACATCAACACAATCGAAGTCTTGCGGCCGAACAAGACCGATGCTGCTAGCTACTTATACGACGGTGGCGATCTCGTTGCTAGATATGCAAAGGTTTCGCTCAATGAGCATCACGCTGAGGGTCCTCGTATAGTTTACTATATGGTTGGACCACTACCAGTCTCCTCCGACACCGCCGTCGACGAGCTCTCCTACATCTTCAACTCAGGCACCAACTGGGTACGAAATCCCGTATATGACTTCGTCGCCATCCAAGAGTTCGGCCTCGCTATCGGCGAGAACATCTCGGACATCACTCAAGACCTCATAGGCGCTCGTGTCAATCGCGACGATCCTCTAGACTCTCACGGCCTACTGGCATTTCCTCGGGCGTCAAGGATTGACGCAGGCGGCCTTATACTATGGATGCAATTCTACCGTCCAGGTTTCGGCTCGTCCAGTCGGACCTTGCTTCCACAAGGCATATATGCTAGAGTGGATGCCAGGAGTCCTGACGTCTCGGACTGGGCAGTAGGTGAATACTACTATAACGGTGTCTTGTATGGCAATGCAGATGAGTTTCGGACGGCTATAGATGGTCCTGACTTCGAGAAGACTCCTCCCAATCTGGATGGACCATGGACCGACACGGAAGACTTCACAGCGACCCCTAGCGGCAGAGAAATGCCACCACCGGTGATGATACAGCCATATGGCTCTCGCTTCAAGCTGGATCGGCACGAACGGTTCGTCTCTTGGTTCGGGTTTGAGTTCTATATTGGCACTGCTCGAGCCACTGGTATCAGCCTGTTCGACATACGCTTTCGAGGTGAGCGAGTGATGTATGAGCTTGGTCTTCAGGAGGCCATGGCTCATTATGCTGGCGATGATCCAATGCAAGGCGGTCTTGAATTCATGGACGCCTTCTTCGGCATGGGAAAGAATGCATTCGAGCTTGTTCCCGGCTACGACTGTCCAGCATATGCCGAGTATCTCGACAGTGCCTACCACGATGTTCGCGGTACGATCAAGACGCCGAATAACCTCTGCATCTTCGAGTATACAGCAGATCACCCATTGTCTCGACACACAATGCAGTATGCAGTCACAGTGTCTCGCAACACCTATCTTACCGTTCGAAGTGTATCGACTGTGGGCAACTACGACTACCAGATCGATTATGTCTTCTACATGGACGGCACCATAGAGGTCAAAGTTCGTGCATCCGGCTTCATTTTCGCAACCTTCTACACAAACAATCAAAACAAACAGGAGGATGAGTACGGCCATCGCATCCATGACGCTCTCAGCAGTAGCATGCATGATCATGTCATCAACTTCAAGGCTGATCTCGATATCGCTGGCGGCAAGAACGACATGGTTCGCCTTGCACTCGAACCGATCACGACTTCGTATGCTTGGGACCAGCCTGAAGTAAAGAAGCGCAACACAATGCATCTGGTAGAGTACTCAGTGGATGAGGAGTCAGGATTGGATTGGCCAAAGAACAGTGCTGAGTTCTACATCGCCTACTCGAGAGAGAAGAAGAACGCATGGGGCGAACGTAAAGGCTATCGAATCACTTCTGGCACTGGCATGGGATCGACACCACATCTGACAATCCTGAACTCCTCTACGCTTGGCGAGAGTGCACGCTGGGCTGAGCATGATCTCTGGATCCTCAGACGGAAAGATACAGAGCCAGCCTCAGCTGATCCACTGAATTTCCTCGAGCCAAAGGATCCGATCGTGGCCTTCTCAAGACTGGCTGATCACGAGAGTTTGGACCCAGATGACTACGACGGAGATCTTGTCGTATACTTTAACCTGGGAGCGCATCACATCCCACACTCGGGCGACGTCCCGAACACGCTGATGCACACATCTGCGTCCAGTGTCATGTTCGTGCCTCACAACTTTGCAGATCGCGATCCTAGCAGAGAGAGTGTCCAAGGTGTACGAGTTCAACTGAATGGGAAGAAGAGAGGTGGTGGCTTTGCCGGAGAAAGCACCCACAGCGATATGAGAAGCAGAGAAGCAAGAGAGCCAGTAGCACATTACTTCGGTGCCACTTACGAGAAGGGCTTGAAACTTTCACTTGAAGCCATAGAGCCAGATCTGTCACAGTACAGGACCACAGTCCATGCGGTGACAGATCTGCAATTTAACGGCACTGCTGCTGGCATCTGGCATAAACAAGCAGAGTAAGCTTGTCGATGTTGATGTTAGGCGATCGAACGACTTCCAGGCAAATGCTAACCTCTCTCGTTACTTTGGGTGGTATCACATAAGAAGTCCCTGGAGATCAATTCCTCATCGTGCACGCAACCTTATGCTTGGACGCAATGATACAAACGCTGGATACATGATATATACGATCATTCATCTTTCTTTTCATCTTCCTTCTTTTCAGTCGACCCATCGCTGGCGCCTCTGCTTTCCTCATCCCTCTGCTTGTCCTGCTCAACGTCTGGTGCTGGAGCAAACTTAGATGTAGCTCTAATGCGTTTGCCAAAATGATAGAAGATAAAAGGCATAGGTGTGAGAAGAGCTGCAACACAGCCAAGGAGGGTCATTGCCCATTGCACCCCGAGTCCTAAGAAAAGGTCAGTTTGGCATATCCCAAGGATGTCGATAGGCCTCACCATCGAACATGTAGGTTGCAAACAGTGGGAAAACTGCTCCGAACAGACTTCGCATGATCGTGTTTGCGGCGACTGCAGATGCTGCGAACATAAGGTATGCATCCTGCAATGGTCAGTATAGATCTGTGAGTTTTCATTTGACTAACCAAGATATAGTTCAGAAGACTGATGAAGCACAGATAGATGCCGAGACCTAATGGTATTCCTGCCAGTGTGGGTACTATCCAGGGTATCGTGTTCGTATAGCCTGTCCAGCCAAACCAGAAAAGACCTACTCGATCAGTATCATCACCAAGAATCGACTCAATTCACTCACCGATCGCGAAGCTAATACCACCAAGCATTGCCGGAGCAAGTCGCCATTCTGGTACTGGCACGTTGTTGTTGGCATCGAGCTTCTTGACGTAGCTCTTATTGGTGATGAGAATTACTCCAAGACCAATTGAAACACCAACGACCAGTCCCATGAAGGGTAGTCCTGCAACACCCAAGCTGAATCCATGAACCTGTCCAAACACAATGCTGTATGCTGTAAGACTGAGGTAAAGAATACCGTAGAGAAAGCTCATATAAATGGTGATGAGCAAGACAATGGTCTCGGTGAACAGGATTCGGAATGGTCTGCCGATGTTCTTGGTGATCAGCTCATTGAAGTCGACCTCGACTTCGTCCTGCTTTGCATGGATACCCCAATTCTTCGTCAAGCGTCTCAACTCTGCTGCTTTGTTGACCAGGATCACCGGACCATAGCTCTCCCTCTGGAAGAACAGTGCGAGAGCAGCGGACGAGAATGCCATTATGGCAGGGATGTATTGCGTCCATCTCCAGCCAAGGGACTGATCCTTCGAGATGAATCCGCCGAGCATAGGTCCTAGTAGTGGACCGTTGAAGACTGTTGCTGAAAACAAAGCTATAGCTACACCACGAACTTTGTTAGAGTAAATGTCTGCAAAGACGGACGGGCACATAGTCAAGGCTGCAGACCCAGCAAAACCAGAGAAGAATCGACATATCTGAGTTTGTCAGTCAAGGATATAGGAGATGGAAGTTGGTGCCATACCATGACAGTCTGGATATCCTTCGCCGTCGAAACGCCGATCTCGAAGACACCAAACATGAACGCTGCCAGTATGGTAGGCACTCGTCGACCGTACAATTCTGATAACGGCGCCCAGACACACGGCCCAAGAGCGTAACCCAGAACGAAGAGAGACGTACCGAGCACTGTCACCTCTTGACCAACGTTGAAGTCACGCTCGATGAGCATCGCTGTTGGCGAGAAGATCGAGGATGCTAGGGTGGCTGTGATGGAGCTGAGGATTAGAATAGAGGAGATGATGAGCTTGGTTTTGAAGGGCCAATTCTGAGGATGCTCGGGGTCGTCGTATCCGTTGAACTCAGTCACATACTCTTCCCGGTCTGGCAAGGGTGGAGGATATGGCTTGCCTCCACCAAAATCGGGCAGTTCTCGCTTCGCTCTCGATCTCGTCGTACCAACAGTCTCTGAATGCTGCAATCTATGCTCTTGCATACGTTGGATGGCTGTGGGATGGCGCTCAAGGTAGGCGAACACATCTCGTTCGACTTGTGTGGAGGTTGTGCGTAGGAAAGCGCTCGGCCGTCTCGTGGACCGCGTGGTATAACTGGACACTGAACTGACGGATCCGCGATTGTCGTTATGGCGAGCCAAGTGACCATCCAGTTCTTCGTGCAAGCGTGTGTTCTGTTGCTCCTCTTCCTCGCGCTGGTGGTACTCCTCTACCTCCTCCTTCAGATGTGCATTGTGTTGCTCCTCTTCCTCCTCTTTCATATGTGCATTGTGTCGCTCATCTGCTTCACGCCTGCGCCAGTCCGCCCATCGCTCTGGGCTAGCATCTCGTTCAGCATCGATGATCTCTTGGTCCTCAACGTTGAGTGGCGCCATGTCTGTAGATGCTAGCAAGACCGGAAATGAGTGCGCGAGAAGAAGAAGAATGAAAAGGTCGCCTGGAACCCTACCACGTGTGTTATCTCACTAAGGATGCTTGTAGATATGCTTTCGTCGCCTTAGCTTGCGAGGAAGCCAATGGTTGAAGTGAGAGGCGTTAGTTAGGATGAAAGTTTAGTTGCGACGTCATCCAGTAAGCTCCGGATGTGTACGGCGGCAGTAGTACATATCTCTGCAACGCCAGACAGCTTCGTTGTGTATCATGTAACGGCGCGACGAACTCAGGACGATACTAAAGGGAAGATCAGGGACTGCCTCGAGATTCTCGAATGGGTCACGTCAGCAATCCTTGTTTGAGCCGCAGAGGCCATGCACCTCAGATGGCGATATTGGCGCCGAATGTACCTGACATCGAGCGCATCAGAAGAGGAGTCCACGATCCAAATAATGGTGACAGCATGTTACGAGATATTGTATGAGTGGTTTGTCGCAGCCGTCGAGACCGGGATGGTACATGTCATTGTTGTAGCACGAATGCGTAGCGTGACACTAAATCATGAAGCATATCGATAAAGCTGCACCTCCAAGCTGGTAATGATGACATAGTAAACGCGTGCAGCCAGTAAGAGCTCACGCAATAGCTGCTGATGACACGCTCTTCCTATGCAGCTCCACGATAACACATAGGTGCCTACGAATGCTTGCCTACTCCTGTAACCCTCCCGCTCATGCTCTTCGCTCTACGACCAGCTCTACTCCTCCGTCGACCGATCGCTCACTTCCACACATTCTCCAGAGCCATGGCGACTGAATACAAGCTCAAAGGCTTGACGAGCCTCGATCTCAAGAACGGCCAGAAACAAGAGGTCGAAGTTGAAGGCATAGAAGAAGGCAAGGTCCTCCTCGTCAAGGTCAACAACGAAGTACACGCTGTTGGATCCAAATGCACACATTACGGCGCTCCACTGGCGAAGGGTGTCCTCTCAGATGATGGTCGACTTGTCTGCCCATGGCACGGTGCCTGCTTTAATGTCAAGACTGGAGATGTCGAGGACGCTCCAGCTCTTGACCCAATCGCCCGATTCGATGTGTTCCAGAAGGAGGGAGCCGTCTTCATCCGTGGTGAAGAGAAGACAATCAAAGCTGCAAGAAGAACACCAAACCTGAAGTGCAAGGTGAAGGAGGAAGAGACTGTGGTCATTGTGGGACGAGGTGCTGCTGCACTTGGTGCTATGGAAGGTCTTCGTGAGAATGGCTTCACAGGCAAGATCACAACCATTTCCAACGAGACACACCCACCTATCGACCGTACCAAGATCTCAAAAGCTCTGCTCGCAGATGTCTCCAAGGCTCAGTGGAGGACACCAGAGTTCTACAAGGAAGCTGGCATTGAGCTTGAGAATGGCTTCGTTGAGTCTGTGGACTTTGATAAGAAGAAAGTGACCACCAAGGAGGGCAAGGACTACAAGTACACCAAGCTCATCCTCGCCTCTGGAGGGCTGCCAAAGATGCTTCCTCTTGACGGTTTGAAGGGTGATCTCGAGAATGTCTTCGTGCTCCGCAACCTCGAGCACGCCCAGTCTGTCCTCAATGCAGCTGGAGAGGATGGTGGCAAGAAGATTGTTGTCATCGGAAGCAGCTTCATTGGCATGGAAGTCGGAAACTGCCTCGCTGGTAAGAAGCACCAAGTCACCATCATTGGCATGGAATCAGAGCCAATGGAACGTGTGATGGGCAAGGAGCTTGGAAAGATCTTCCGTGGACTGGTCGAAAAGGCCGGCGTCAAGTTCATCATGGATGCCTCTGTTGAGAAGGGTCTGCCAGGAAGCGACTCAAAGAAGATTGGTTCCGTACAGCTCAAGGACGGCACGAAGGTTGAGGCCGATCTTGTCATCGAGGGTGTCGGTGTCCGACCATCAACAGACTACCTGAAGGAGAGCTCAGCTGTCTCGCTCGAGAAGGACGGTTCCATTGCTGTCGACGAGCGATTCGCAGTGAAGGGCGTCAAGGATGTCTTCGCTATTGGTGACATTGCCACATTCCCATACTCCGGACCTGGTGGCAATGGCAAGCCAGTGCGTATTGAGCATTGGGACGTTGCTCAGAACGCAGGTCGCAGCGTTGCGCGCACCATCGCAAAGCCATCGTCGCCTGTCAAGCATGACATTCCAGTCTTCTGGAGTGCTATGGGAGCTCAGTTGCGATATTGTGGCCACACGCCAGACGGCTATGATGATGTTGTGATCCACGGCAACACCGACATCAGTGATGGCAAGCAGAGCTTCGTGGCCTACTACTGCAAGGGCGATGAGGTGCATGCTGTAGCCAGCATGATGAAAGACCCATACATGACCCAGTGTGCAGCACTGATGAGGGTTGGTCGTATGCCAAAGAAGAGTGATCTTGCCAAAGGTGTCGATCCGATGGAGGTCAGCATACCAGCAATGGTGAAAATATGAGTAATGAGTAAATGAGACTTCTTACACTGAACGAAGACTCTCCGCGAAAGCCTTCGTCAGGGAGGCGTGCGGCGAAGTAGACATCGCCTTTCTGTTCAGAACAGCCATGGCAGTGATCAAGCAATGCAGATTCTGCCCTCAGCAGTGATCGAGCAGTGCCTGTCTGTCCATCCACCGTCAAATATGTCAACGTCTCTTGTGAGGTAGCTATCGCTCACCACCACTCACCATCACTCACCACGACCTCACGCAAATTTGTCGTGTTTGCCCTTAACCTTGACATCCAGCATCGTCTCATGATAGTTGCCTTCTCGTCGAGCTCTTTTCAGTATCTTGACTTCATCATCGTCCAGTCTTCGTCCAACTTCATCTTCAAGCTCTTTCCTGCTGATCTTGGCACGAACCTTTTCTGCCTTCTCTGTCTTTAGCCGTGGCTTGAATCGTGCCTGCATTCGGACTCGAATATGTGTCGTCTCGTTCGCCATGTCGGCATCACCTCTGGCCTCTGGTGGTGTCTTATCCGAGTCCACCGTAACGTACGTCGCTCGTTTGGTGTGGAGGTCAAACTGGCCTGGTAGTCCCTCGACCGCAGTGCATACGAAGGTCTCTTCTGGCGATATGGCCTCGCGAGTTGCAGACAATGTGCCTTTGATGTCACACCCAAGGTATCTTGACAGCGTTAGTGACCACTTCGCTCTGTATGGAGTACACTAACCTCCCCTGATGGCCCTTGAAGGAGAACTCCTGCTCACTACCGGTCACTCTCGTCGCAATAAAGACTTGTCGAACATCGTGAGGTTCAGCAGATTCCGGCAGGCCTTCTACCATGTTCTCGACCTTGCTGACGAAGACCTTTCCAAGCTGATCACATGCCAGTGCAGATACAGGCTCGGAAGATAGCACCAGGAATACCGGACCAGAGATGTCGCTCACATTGTCTGCTGACACCCAGGCATCCTCTTGATCTTCCTCATCGGCTGGGTTTGTAGGCACAATCTGCTTGGCGGAGTCATCGTCGTCCTGTGCAGCGCGCTTGCGCTTCTTGTGTGGCTCCTTGTCACCCTTGAAGGACAATGCTTTCACCATCTTCGAGAAGTGTGGTCTGGCGTTAAGTTCACTCGAGCGAGGTCTGGCGTCGCTCGTGCTGAAGCTAGTCTACGTATGGAAGGCACGAGCATAGGCACTCGCACACGAAGTATAGACGATTGGCATGATTCATTATACATCGTATTGCTCATCTCTCTACATGTACTTGCTCTTCTTGTCAGGCGCATACTCCTGGTATGCTGGCGGCGCAGCATTACCGAACCCAACCGGCTGATATTCACCACCAGTTGGTCCATAGACACTGCCAGCACCACCTTTGTTGTCGTTGGTAACTCCCATCTTGCCTCTCTTCTCCTCCTCACGCTTGATGTCGTCTTCCGGAATCACACCACCATCTCCTCCACCGACGATAACATCACCGCCGCCTCGGACCCTTCCAACGAGCATACCCTTAGCCACCGACTTGATGACAGCCCTTCGACTGACGCCTGTGACATCGATGTACACCAGACCGACGTTCTTGACACCTCCGGCAAGATCAGAGGCAATGCTACCGGCCTCAGGCCCATATCTGTGGCCAACGACAGAAGATGCTGCAGCGCCGCTTGAAGTGAGCAGATTACTACCTGAGTATGCAATTCCATCAGCAATGGTTGAGAACGCAATCATGCTCTTATTGAGAAAGCCAGGCTTGTATCCTTCTTCTCGAGTGAGAGCTTCACCCTTCTCATTGTAGCCCTTGAGTGGTCGTTCCTTTCTGTGGCCTGCGACCGTCGCAGCAAGATTCTGGACGATATGCGTTGCTTGCCCTACAGTTTTGGCAGATAATCCTGCGGCACCTTGAGTGAAGGCGTTGATCTTTCTGACACGGGAATGTGTGCCAGGTCCAAATTCAAGTGGCTTCGCCGCAGGTTTCGTCTTTGCCATGAAGTTCTCAGCGCCAGAAGTGAGAACATTGCCAATGTAGCTGCTGCCAGTGACAATCAGTCGTGATGCAGTTGCGGCGTTCTGTACGATGCTACTGTCCTTGTATGCAGGGTGCTTGGCCATTTCCAAGTAGTCCTCAGAGAGCGGTCGTACCTCGATACGCTTGCCATCCTCGGACACCTGGATCTCCACAGGCTCTTTAGTACCAGCTTTCAGCTTGGGATGCTCGATGATCTGCGCATCTGGACCGAGCTCGCCGACTACTGACCCGTCGTCCTCATCTACAAGCACAATCTCACCACCTTTAACCTTCTCGCTCTTGCTGAACTTGCCGCCAGGAGCGTAATCTGCAGGGTTGTATCCAGACTTCTCATCAGCCCGTGCTGGCAGTGGTGGCTGTGCACGCTCGAGAAAGGCCGTGCATTGTGCTAGGATGGTCTCAAACGTGTCTACATCCTCTTGCGTAACTCCATATCCCACTCTAGGGAACGAGATCTTTGTAAAGGCTCCAGAGTCAGGGCCTATGTCCCATCGTGGGATGAGGTATGACGTCGGAGGTTGGTGATAGATCTGTGTCGTTGCGGGAAGGGGGAGGTCCAGCTCTGGTGGAAGGTGTAGATGAAGGTAGAAGTCTTCATCTGGGATCTCGTTCTGTGGGATTGTGCTGCTCAGGTCTGCGAAAGGTGAGCTTGTCGGCACCATCAACAAGGACAAAGTCTGTGGGCCAGATGGTGTCAACGGCTGCTCAACTCCATTCTGAATATGATATGCTTGGATGCCCTTGATCGAGTAGAGCAGCTTAGGATCGTGATGGCCCGCCATTGTTGTTGCTGTAGAGGAGATCGTGATAGAGGAGGGGTTTGAGGCGTAGAAGTGAAGTCAAGTAGAGCGCTTAGAAGAACTACTTAGGAAGAGCGCCTGAGCATGTGCTCAACGGAAACTGCTACATATACTTACCCTGACGTCGATTGAGAGCTTGCCACAGTGGTTGGCTCGATGAAACAAGGAATCTTCTCTTGGCGATGATGAAGAACAGGCACCATCGATGTCATGGAGATTCTTTATGGAGCCAGAGGTACCAGCCCCACCAATAGTCTCAAGTACAGCATGACCTGCAGTACGAGGACTCAATGCAAGGCATGCACTTTTGATGCCAAGGAGAGAATGCTTTCAGGTCACCTCTTTATGTCAGGTCTATCGTGGAAAGGTTTTCTTGTGCCGCAGAACCATACCATTGTGTCGTCTTCGCAGGCGTTGGCACATTGCCCGGCTGTGGAGTTGTGAATCGAAGGACTACTCGACTCGAGAGCCTCACAGTGCTTATCATCGGAGGACTCTTGGTTTGATATGTTGTCAGCCTCATCAACTGCGCCTAATAAGTGCCTGACCATCAATGTACGGCGTCAACTAAGTAGAAGACTTTCGTTCGCACTTGATTTCACCTCGACTACTCACAGCACAACCTCTCACAAGGCACAATCCGTTTGCGCAACGCACACCAAATCTGTCATTCCCACTATCTGCTCGTTCTGTTGCTAGTTATCTGCTTCTTCTACTCGGCACAATCGACAACACTCTGCCGAAGTGTGCTTTCTCTTCCCCTCTGCTCGATAATTGGTCTTTCAATGATGTTCAACATCATCATATGCTTTGGTTCGTGAAATCGTTGGAAATGCTAGTTCGAGGTCGGTAGTCGTCAAGGAGTTTGGAAGAATACTGATGTTGAAAAAGGAATGAGAATCGAATGATGCTGTACAGCCGAATGCTCAAGCAGACATGCTACCAAAGGATTGTCCCTTCCTAAGAGGCAACTGGTGCAGGTGCTGGAGCACTGGCAGCCTCAGCTGGTGTTGGCTCTGCTGCTGTATCGATGGTAGCATCAGCTGCAGCTGGCGCGGCGTCGTTGGTCTCAAAACTTTGTGGACAGTCACGGCTGATGTGTCCAGGCTTGTTACAGCGGTAGCATGTCTTGCCAGCTGATGCAGTTGCACTGCCGGTCGCGTTTGTGCAATCTCTGGAGATGTGTCCGTTCTTACCGCAGGCATAGCACTTCATCGATTGAGCCTGGCAATCCTTCGCGAAGTGGTTTGGAAGGCCGCACTTGTAGCACAATGGACCACCGCGACCGCCTTGAGCGCCACCACGGGATCCACCTCGAGAGGCTCCGGAGCCTCGGCCAGCTGGAGGGCGCTGGCAGTGTTTGGTGATGGGCAGTCGCGCTGATGTATGTCAGCATCCCAGCTATTTCACCATACAATAACACTTACGGCGAGATGTCCAACTTGGCCGCAGGAGTAACACTTTCCACCAGATGATCCACCGTTCAGACGAGAAGAAGGACAGTCGGCCTGGACATGACCAAAGTCTTGGCAGCTGTAGCACTGCTTTGCTGGAAGAAGTGTAAGCATGCTGTGAGATGTGACTCTGTGACTAACGTACTCTCAGTTGTACGAGGGTGTGGGCATGTGTTGCTCTCGTGTCCTGAGATGATCAGTCTCATTCTCGCTGTACAATGTGCCCGCGCTCACCTGGCTCCTTGCAGTTGTAGCACAAGCGCTCATTGTTTGTGCACACCTGGGCATAGTGTCCAAGGTCACCGCACTTGAAGCAAGCACGACGCGATAGAGACGACATCTTTGCAACAACTCTTCTGTCTGTGGATAATTGGTCAGGACTCGAACCAACTCGACTGGTGGTGGGAAAGCTTCGGCGTAAGGCTGCTGTCTGCGGCTGAGGAAATTCGATGGAGCACGTGAGGTGCGTCGTCGTGCGAGAAACAGTCGCAACTGATCAGAATGAGCGTACCTTGAATGATAGATTGTCTAGCTATATCATTGTCAGCATATGATCAATCTTGCCAGGCATTTTGTAGCGACCACGTCCCACCCAAAAGGCCCCTCCTAAGCACGGCCATCTCAATACCAAGAACGAGATGATGTTGACTTACTGTGTGTCCTCTTCCTGCTTCGACCTTCTTCAGACCTCTTCAACCGCTACCACCAATTCTTCAACCTCAACTTGACGGGAGAATAGAATGAGAAATGTGTGCTGTGAGAGCGAGTCACGACGCGAAATGAAAGGACATTTCTACCGTGGATTTTTCTGCCACCAACGCTAATGAACAAAGTGGGAGCTTAAACCCTGCACTGCAGCCGGAGGGTGTGGAGAAGAAACACATGGCTGGTTCGCGACTCTTCAACGACGTGTGCCATTGTCTATGGCGAGTGCTTCATAGGTTATCAGATGGGCTGTGTTGCTAGATCATTGTCGCGTTGCTGTCTAATCTATCCGCAAGTCATTCATCATCACCGAGGCCAGAACATCATCTACTGCTTCTCAATGACAGCAGGAGCTTTCACATGCTGACCCTTCATGTAGCTCAGTCCTTCACCACCGTACGACACCAATGGAGAGACTTCAACACCGGCTTCGGGCTCCTCGCTGGTCACAGTTGCACCCGCCTGCTCCAAGAATCTTCGTCCTTGCTCGAGGATATCTCTCTTGCTTGTGTCTGGGTCATCCTCACCAGTACCTCTGGCATTCTTCAGTGGGCTGAACTCGTCCTCACGCTTTACCTCCATGCAGGCGAACTTCTCCATAGCGAGGAATGGAAAGCAATCGAAGACAAACTGCTCGAGCTTGATGCCATTTGGCTTCTCTGGCTTCACAGCATTACCCTTCTCGTCGACTGTAGGAATCTTCTTCTTGGCGACGTGGTGAGGCAGTTTATGCACCCACTGCGGGATGCTCTCAAGGAAGCTGTAGCTGTAGTAGTGGTTGACGATATTTGCAGCACGAAACTTGAGTAGGCTGGAGTCCTTCGCGTCCTTGGCCTCTGCCAGCTCGCTCGAGATCTCGCTGTACTCAACAACATCGGGCTTGCCGTTCTTCTGCAAGATCAATCCAACAGACTCTTTTGCATTGCGCTTGCGAACGACTTTCGTAGCGATGTCGACCTCCTTGCCAGCACTGAAGCCAATGAATGTTGGGTCAGCGACTCGCACGAGACAGTTGTCGACACAATAGGCGTGGATGTGCTTGATACCACGCTTCGTCAGATCCTCCACAATCCCACTGTTGACCAGTGCGAGGTACAGACCACCATTGCCATCCGGTGCAACAGCGACCTTGCCCTTGCTCTCCAGTAGGATCTTGCCCTTCATATCAATGCACGGCAGAGTTCCCTGCTCGAAGAAGATGACGTTGTCTCGGTGCAGGCCGAAGTACTTGTTCTCCTCAAAGAACTGCTCAGTAGGCTTGCGGGTAGGTCCTGAGGTCATGATATACCACGGAATGATGACATCTTCCTTGTTGTGTGTCGCAGCAGCAAGCTTTTGGAGCTTCCAGATACGCTCGGCCTGAAGCTGGAACAAGCTCTTCTCGCTAGGCAAGCCAATGTTGTAGCAGCCTTTCGGTGCAGAGCTTCCTAATCTCGTTCCTTGTCCACCAGCCATGAGCACAACGCCGACCTTGTTATCTGCAATCAAAGACAATCCTTGATCATACCAGCTCTTGAGATCCTCTGATTTGCTGTCGATGACTGAGCTTGTGGCTGACTCCGGCAGCTGCTCAAGCGTCGGCTTCTTATCATCGTCCTTCTCTTCTGGTGGGTTCAGTGCCTTCTCAGCGAGTCGATTGATATCAACAGGATCGATGTTCTTGAGCTGCTTGTATAGTGCAGCTTTGTCTGTACCTTCAAGATCATCCCAGAACTGGAAGACTTGGCCCTGCTCTGCCTTTGCGTATGTGTCCTTCAAATCTTTGTACTGTTCCTCTGTAGGTGGCTGCGGTGCGCTCTCGTCTTTCTTGCCGCCGAGGTGCAATGCCGACATGACGCTGTTGATTGCTGAAGCCATGATGGTTATCGTCAAAGATGATCAATTGGAAGACAAGTGCAAGAGGATGGGTGTGCACTGTTATAAACAATTAGATGTGTCTTCTGGCCAGCCCCACCAGAGCAATGATGAGTGACGCAGGGTCGTAGGTGGCAGACGCTCTGCGCACGTTGTGGCTTCCCAGCCAATTGGGAAATATTTAGGACGGTCTGAAATTGGCTGCTCTATTTTTCGACGACATCCGCTGTAACATAATCAGACTTTTCAGCCTCTTCTTCACACTGCATGTTACTACCCTCGTGGTCATCTAGTAAGCACGTTATGGTGCCATGGTGCTGTCAGCTGCAGACATGGCTTCGCTTGAAACAAGCTCAGGTCGCCATCGCCTGGAATGAAGATTTGATCTGTAGAAGAGGTTACATCCACCATTGACTTGAGGTATCATTTGACGGTGCCAAGTCGGAACCAAAATGCCTTGAGGCGCCACCAGCAGTGAGCATAGAGTCCTTCAATGATCATCTTGGTTCTACAGCTGGGTGATGACCATCAGAGCTTTTAGTATAGGCTCCCGTTGCTGTGGCCGTTCGAGCTTTTGGCGAGCACGTACAATAACATGGCACTCGTTGACAGCAGTTCATAGCTGTCCATTCGCCATTCTCTAGTATGAGCATGAATACTGCTTGTTCTTTCAATTTGCAAGCAAGGTGCTGCGGACTCTTTGCATGTCCTGAGCGCACAGCCTGGCGCAGTTCCGCGATATCTGCACAGCAACAAGAGGACACTGCAGCACTTCTCATGGCGACAAGAAGACAAGACGTGTTGCAGGACGTGAGGTAGGTTGGGCGACGGCCAATAGCATTGACAATTAACGTCAGCGACCATCGAGTCAGCATCGCCAGTCAATATGAAGTTGTTTGTGGTTAGAGCGCTTCAATCCAGCCTATGTGATGGTCCAACCTATGCAAGAACACAATGCCCACATTCACTTGACGGTAGGTAAGCTCAGGCGACTTCCCACCTGCTTATAAGCTCTCGACGGCGGACAGTCCTGACAAACACAACTTCACATTTTACGTCAGTACCACATTATCCAGAAGGACAGGCATGAACTATTCCCTGGAGGACCAACGAGCTGCATGGCCGCAGCAGCACCAGCAGAAGCAGAAGGAGACTGTTCGAGCAGAAGATGCTTCCGGTGAGTGGGCTTCGACTTCTTCCTCCTCAGGCTACACGTGGTCCATACCACCTCACAGCGCGATCCGAGTCCCAGGTCTCATCATGACCTCAGCTGGTGGAGTTCGAGCGCGGTACAGTCCACCACCCTTCATGAACCTACACGACGTCAATCATCTTGATCGTCCTGGCGTCCGCGAGCGCTGCTGGAAACAGTGCGGAATTTTGAACGCAGCACATGGTCCAGAGCCCATGGTCGAGCCACAAGATGTTCTACCTCCACCACAGGTTGCGCAGTCCGGCCATCGCACCCGTACGCCATCTACAGCTTCTCGAGTCAGTCGACTTGTGAGCTCTGCGTCCATCCGTAGCAAGACTAGCATCTCCAGCATCTCTTCAAATTTGAAGCAAGTTGCCTCGCGTTTCGCCAAGACTTTATCAGACAAGGGAAAGTCCTTGATGGGTCGCCGAGTCAAGAGCGACGAGACTCGATCGCGAACGGTCAAGACGCTCATTTCAGGCCCAACCATAGTGTCGCCGACGCAATTGAGCGATGGAGGTCCTGTCCTGCAGCGAACAGACTTTTCATCGGTAAATCTTACGATTGCTATGCCTCGATCGACAGAGGGCTGCATAAGCCTTCCATCAGATCAGTCTCTCAAGCCAGCAAAGTTGAGACATCAACGTGGCTTCAATGATCTGCACAAGGCCGCGATTCGTCCTCTATCCCGATTCTCCGATTACTCTTCGAGTCCCGAAGTAAGTGATTATCAGAAGTTCCTGGCTGCAGCTGCAGATCATGAACAAGGAGATGAAGCAGAAAACACATCTCTAACAGCACATACGCATAGTGACAATGCCACCGTCATCATCCGCAAGCACTTGAACGTCACAGCCAAGGAGGATAGGAAAGTGCCTAGGTCTCAACCAGGCCAAGGCAGCGATGGACAAGAGGCGTTGCAGAAGTTGACGTTCATTGAGACCGGAGAGGAAGGTTTCTTCATCTGAAGCAAAGTCGACGACTACGGTAACAATGAGATGAGGTTGAAGATGTCGCCACGCTGAACCATCGAGTGCGAAGCAATCCTTACACCAAAGCAGACGATCAGCACCACGAAGAAGCTGAGGTCAGGAGCTGAAAGAGCGCTCCCTGTATCCATACTAGCCGAAGAAGAACTCTGCTGTGCAGTTGATCTTCTCGTCTTCTATCCATATTGATTAGCGTAGTAGACAGTGGCTCAGCCAACCAGATTGCAAGACTGAACGACACATCTCACCAAGACAAGCTCAAGCTTTCATACCCCTGACTTCTTCTTGCCGTAGTAGCACAAGCAGCGTGTTGAGCTCCGCGCATGCACAACGTTACGCAGAATGTGCCCGAGAGCAAGATGTGATGCGGATGATGAGGTTCGAGACAAGGTATCGTCCGTAGGCCGCCAATTGTAGTGCCCCTTCGTAAGCAATATGCGGAGTATGAACAGGTTGTCGAAAGGGAGTCGAAGAGAGAGCTGGCCACCCTATTGTGCAAAATCAGCAGCTTCGATGCTTCCTCCTCTCCTTATCTTCTACACATGCAGCTAATGAAGTGCAGCTGAGTATTTCGCAGCAAGAGTTGATTGCTTTGTTGCGCCATCAGCAAAGGAGCCACGCTACGCGTTACGCTTATCCGATCCTCGCGACTCGCGCATCGTCCCTGGGAAAGATCATCCCTCCTCGAGTTCAACGACCCTTCTCGTTCACACTTTGACATCTGGTCGGTCGCTCGATCAGATGCTACGACTCTTTTATCTTCGAAAAAGTGCACTCTAGCCCGACTCAACCAATTCCGTTCCTCTACACTCTTTCACCACCTGTTCGCGGTACACAACCGTTCCTCGGGGATCTAAATCTCCCACAGTATGGCTCACGACTTTAGAGTAACCTGTGCTGCACTGGTGCTTCTGTGCTTGCGACTCACCTCAGCTTTCTACATTCCTGGTACGGACGCCAATTGCCGTGTGTGTAAATCTCATGATACTAACGAATGCTTCAGGCTGGTCGATACGATCATGGTCGGATGGCGAGGCTGTCCCTCTCTTTGTCAACAAGGCATACAGTGATCATAGCGAGATACAGTACGCATATGCAGAACTACCTTTCGTCTGCGACTTCAAAGGAAGACAGCATGGTCTCGGCTTCATCTCTGGCAACCATGTAGCACTCAACATCGGCGAAGTGCTCAACGGGGACCGCATCATCGTTTCAGACTACGACATCGAAATGGGCAAGGACGATGAAGCACACTACCTGTGTAGCAAAGAGATCGACAGAGCAGGACTTCAAAAGCCATCGAGATCGTAAAGAAGGATATGTTGCTGAATGGATTGTGGACAACCTACCTGGAGCAACGAGCTTCGTAACGATCGACAAGAGCAGGAAGTATTACGCAACTGGATTTAAGCTGGGCTACGAAGACTACTCGACTGTGACGGGCAAGCCTACATACTACCTCAACAACCATGTCACGCTTGTGCTTCGTTACAACAAAAGGGCGCAAAGAAGGTCATTGTTGGCTTCGAGATCTACACCAAGTCCATCGAGGCTGGCAACCGTGATGAGTTCGGTCTGCCAGCAGACCTCCACAACGTCCACCGTGGCCTTGAGCTCTCGATGGCACACAACTCCACCAACTTGAGCATGACACACGAGTTCAGCAATAGCATCGGCGAGGACGATGGTAATGCAGATGCGAAGCTGACAATCCCTTACACTTACAGCGTCTATTTCCGTGAGGACGACAAGATTGGCTGGGCCAACCGTTGGGATCTCTATTTCGTCAACCAAGAAGAAAGCACAAAAATTCATTGGCTGTCGATTGTGAACTCACTGGTTATTGCTGCTATCCTGTCGGCAATTGTCGTTGTCATCCTTGCTCGAACCATCAGCCGTGACATCAAGGGCGTCAAGGATGGTGCTCTCGAGGACGGAACTCGCAAGATCAGACGCAAAGGTCCTCGCTCTCCACGCAAGAGTACTGAGAAGGGAGGCTTGCTTGATCAGCCAGATGTTGACCCGAACAGTGCCATTGAGGATGATCTTGCATCTGAGGAAGAGCTTGAAGACCTGACCGGCTGGAAACTCGTCCATGGGGACGTGTTCCGGGCTCCTGCATTCGGTACTGTCCTTGCACCACTGGTTGGGTCTGGCACACAGTTGCTGCTCATGGCACTAGGGCTGATAGCTCTGGCCTGCTTTGGCGTATTGAACCCAAGCTTCAGAGGTGGTTTTATCTCCGTAGGGCTGGCGCTCTTCATTCTGGCCGGCGTCATCTCCGGATACTTCAGTGCACGAATCTACAAGACCTTCGGTGGCACTGTCTGGAAGCAGAACGCCTTATTGACCGCAAGTCTGTTCCCTGGCTTGCTCTTTGCAACAGTCTTTATACTCAACCTCTTCGTCTGGGCTCAGGCTTCCTCAACAGCTATTCCGGTGGGCACTCTCGTTGCTGTAGTAGCTCTATGGCTCCTAATTCAGCTGCCACTGGTCTACTTCGGCTCTTGGTATGGCTTCGTACGCGCAGGCGCATACATTCATCCAATCAAAGCCACTACAGTTCCTCGACAGATTCCTAGGACGGCGTGGTCCCGGCGAGGTCTGCAAGCGATCTTCCTGACTGGCATTGTTCCTTTTGCAGTCATCTGGATCGAGCTGCTATTCGTCTTCCGCAGCATGTGGCAGGACAAGAGCGGATATTATTATGTCTTCGGCTTCATGACAGTCGTGAGTGCTATCCTCATTCTGGCTGTGATGGAGACTACAGTCATTGCTGTATACACTCAGCTCTGTGCAGAGGTACGCTGTACAATTATCATCACACAAGAGACATTACTAACATACATCAGGACTATCACTGGTGGTGGTCTTCCTTCTGCTTCGGTGCTTCATCTTCCATCTGGATCTTCGGCTACTGCGTCTACTACTTTTGTGTGCACTTGCACATCACCAGCATTGCATCAACAGTGCTGTTTTTCGCATATGCCTTCATGGCATGTACAGTCTACGGGCTTCTCATGGGTACCGTAGGCTTCCTCACAGCATACGCATTTGTTCGACGCATCTACGGTGCAGTTAAGATCGACTGATTGGGAACTTGCTCTCATGGCTAGCATGCATATCCTGGCCTGTGGACTAGGACTACCCGCAGTTTGGGCATATTGAGAGGATGCGACGCTCTCATGTTTGCGACATCACAAAGGCACCTGTCGAGCTGGCGCGACGGTGCGAGTTTTATCTCACTAGTAATGATCACAACGTATATAGTCTTAATGTAATAAGGTAACATCACGTTGCCGGGATCCATCGTGTTGCTGAGATCTGCGTGAGGTCTTTCGGGAGTGCCTGACGTCGCATGTACTTTTGCATCCACATGCAGACAATAATTTTTTGAGACTGAGCGATGACTCTCACGACTACGACACCACCGCCATCATGCCTGCACAACAGATACCCAGCAGTGTGAATGAACTCACGGTTCTGCCTCTAAAGTATCCTGCGACCAAAGCCTTCCCGCAGGATGCTACACACTACCTTTACCTACGAGCAAATGCACCCAAGCTTCCCACAGAAGACACACCTCGCGAAGTCTTCCTAGTCAACGTGCCTATAGACGCAACAGAGCTTCACATCAAGTCCCTGTTCGCGAACCAGCTTGGCGGCCCCCGAGTTGAGAGTGTCTCATTTGAAGGCACGAGGATAGGTCGTGGTATCACAGCACCAGTCGCATCAAAGAAGAAGCGAAAACGGGGTGAGGATGAGCCTGCACAGCTTGCCAGAGACGTCGGTGCTCTGCCGAAAGTATGGGATCGAGACCTACATCAGAGTGGCAGCACTGCAGTAGTGACATTCGTCGACAAGCCGAGTGCAGAGATGGCGATGCGCGAGGCGAAAAAGGCTGCGAAGAGCAGCAAAGGAATAGTCTGGGCATTAGATATGGACGGCAAGGTGCCATCACTAGGACGATCTAGATACGCAGCACATCACAAGCTTCGATATCCTCCAGCGACTCAGCTGCAAGCCAGTGTCGACACTTACATGGCCGCCTTTACAGCTGTAGAAGCTGAAAGAGCAAAGGCATTGGCGAAGCAGAGAGCAGTACCAGATGACGATGGCTTCATCACGGTCGTTAGAGGAGGACGTGCAGGACCTGCAAGAGAAGAAGAGGCCAAAGCCAAGGAGGAAGTGCTCAAACAACGCGAGAAGGACAGAGTCAAAGGCGACTTCTACAGATTCCAAGTACGGGAGAAGCGTAAGGAGGAAGCT
This sequence comes from Peltaster fructicola, assembly GCA_001592805.2. Lineage (NCBI taxonomy): Eukaryota > Fungi > Ascomycota > Dothideomycetes > Peltaster > Peltaster fructicola. Next base: position 1,107,849 of record CP051140.1, read on the forward strand.
CAGAAACTTGTCACAGAATTTGAGCAGGATCGCCAGAAAGTTGACGATATGCGCAAGAGGAAAGGCAGAATACGACCAGAATAGTAGAAGCTCTCCGGGTATGATCTATCCTACGCAACGTAGCCGAAGTGACATATCTGTAAGAGACAGATCGACCTCAACAGGACGCAGTCTTCAAGCAGTCTGCATCTTTGCCATGTGCTCAAGGCGGATGCTCACAGCACGTTTGTGAGCATCAAGCTGTTCCACAGCTGCCAACTGCATGACAGCTCCACCGACGTTGCGGAGACCTTCAGCAGTGAGCTTGGAGGATGTGATATGCTTCACATAACTTCCCAAGTTCACGCCCGAGTACTGCTTAGCATAGCCGTAGGTTGGCAAGCTGTGGTTCACTCCTGAGCTGTAATCACCAACACTCTCTGGCGTCCATTCACCAACAAAGACTGATCCAGCATTCTGTACCATTTCTCTCACAGCGACAGCATCAGCGACCTGCAGGATGAGATGCTCAGGCGCATACATATTTGACAGACGCATGGCCTCTTCGATGTTATCGACAAGGAGGGTCACAGAGTGCTCGATTGCTCCCCTGACAAGATCGATTCTTGGTAGTGCGATGGCTTGCTTGTGTAGCTCGTCCTCAATAGCTTGTACCTGGGCATCGTCCAAGCCCACAGTAATACAGATGACTTGGGAATCCACGCCGTGCTCGGCTTGGGAGAGCAGATCTGAAGCGACGAAGGCTGGATTTGCCGTCTTGTCTGCGATGACAAGCACTTCAGACGGACCAGCAGGCATGTCGATGCTAACGCTTGCTGTCGTGTCGTTGCTCACGACCATCTTGGCTGCAGTAACGAATTGGTTGCCAGGACCTAAGATTTTGTCGACCTTGCTGATGCTCTCGGTACCATAGGCCAGTGCAGCGACACCTTGAGCACCGCCAGCTAGCACAATGCTCTCAGCACCAACCTTGTGCGCGACATACACGATCTCAGGAGTGACGCTGCCATCCGCACGAGGTGGTGTGGCAATGACAATCTTCTTGCAGCCGGCCACCATGGCGGGTACACCAAGCATCATTGCAGTCGAAGGCAAGACAGCTGTTCCACCAGGTACATATAGTCCTACTCGCTCGATTGGTCGTGCGAAGCGAGAACATACAACTCCAGGCATTGTCTCGACTTCTAGTGGCTTTGACTCTTTCTGCGCGGCGTGGAACTTTCGGATGTTCTCGAAGCTGATATCAATCGCATCAATGGTAGCTTGTGGCAGTTGCATAAGTTCTGGTGCGAACGGTGCATTCAGCACTGGTGAGGTCAGACTAGTTGCCTTCTCAAACTTGTGTGTGTACTCGAGCACAGCCTTATCTCCTCGTTCACGGATGTCCTTGATGATAGGGTTGACTATGCCCATGATCTTGTCTGTGCTGCGTTGCGAGGGTCGCTTCAGGACTTCCTCTATCGATGCTGGAGTGTGTTGTGACGTGACGAATCTTCGCATCTGGATGCGACCTTGGGAGTTGAATCCGGCAGGATCATCCTTACTCTTTGGCTGCGATTCAGCCTCACGGACTGTCTCTTTGGGGACACCATTAGTCTCTGCTGTGGTGACGCCAAACTTCTGAGCATATGGTCCCTTGGCGTCTCCCTTTCTACGCTTCACCTTGACACTCTTAGCATCGAGATTCCTCTCGATGTCCTCCAGAGATACACCTGCTGCTACAGCTCTTGTCAAGGCAAAGTACAGCAGATCGGCGGCTTCTGCTGCAATGTCCGGCTTCGAGGTTGCTTCACACAGCTCAGCCGCCTCCTCCATGATCTTCGCGTTGAGCATCTTCGGGTCGTTGAAGAGTCTTGCAGTATAGGAACCAGCAGGCGCAGATTCTTTCCTGCTTTGGAGAGTCTTCTGCAGCTTGGAGAGGCCTCGATATTGGCCGAAACAGCTAGGTGTCTGGAGGTGACAGAATCCTTTGCCCTGTTGTCGGACAGTGAAACAAAGACAGTCGTGATCGCAATCGAGCTCGATTCGTACCAGCTCTTGCCAGTCGCCGCTTGTATCGCCCTTACGCCAGAGTCCTCGCTTGCGGCTCCAGTAGACTCCTCGTCCAGATCGTATGCTTTCGGCGACACTCTCTTCGTTGCTGTAGACTAGACCGAGAGCCACTCCACGCTCATCGGCGACGAGCGTCGCTAGAAGTCCATCTGGTCGGTCGCTCTTGGCACGAGCAAGCAGGAGTGAAGCGACTCGTATCTGATCTGCTGACTCTGCCAGTGTCGAGAGCTGTGTTGCTGGGATGACAGGTATGACTGCCTGTCGTGCAAGCTCTACGGCCTCGCTTTCACTCCAAACTGACTTTGAGACGTAAAGAGGTGGAGTCTTGCCGCCAAGCTGCTGCACAAGGTTGGCTACACTCTCAGCATTGCCAATGTTTTGTAGGAACAAGCCAGAGGTTGATCCGTTGAGTAGTGAAGTCACATCGTTGGTGGCCGCACCCGGTGCTAGAACGAGGCGTGTCTGGTCAAGGTTGGAAACATTCAATAGAGCAGAGAACTGGTCTTCCGTAACAAAGACCTTGGCAGCTCCAGCATCTAGAACATCGACGATATCCTGCTGCGTCTCGAGTGTAGAGACCTCCAAGTAGACTGGGTATCTGCCAACAGCATCCTTCAGTAAGGTGAAAGCATTGTCGAGTGATGAGGTCGAAGCCTTGACGAATATGCCACCAACGAACTGCAATGTCCTCGATGTCAGCAACGCTGCAAAATCAGGACTTGCGATGTCAATTGCTGCCAGGTAAGGTGGCAGGTGTTCCGTCTCGTTGTGCGCCATGTTGATCGATTGTACTCAATGACTAAAACGATCTCAGATTCACCATATGAGATCGAATAATCTTTGTCAATGAGGGTCTCGACCATCGTCACTGATTGCTGCAGGGCCGGTCACGGCGACCCAATGATTCACTACCTAAAAAATTCCTCACGGAGAGATCCGCATCTTATCAACCCACCGCAAGACCTCAGAACTGCTGGACATTACTAGCGCTGCGTATCTGATCAGAGTGGTGGATGTAGCTGGTGCCTGCGAGACGATAGAGTATGGCATCTTATAGTTAACTTGCGCCCTGCCGTCGCAGCTGTCGATGCTGCTCGATTGCAAAAGGTTACTGAGCACTGTCTTGGACGAACGAGCTCATATAGACGAGCCGTTGTCGTGAGATCGCTGATTGTCGAGTGACCCGAAGATTAGATGCAGTACAGTAGACGATAAAGATGCATCGTTTGGTCTATCTTCGAGGCAATAGGGAAGTCATCCAGCGCACGGACCATCATCTTGATCTTCACTCAAAACTCAAACCAAAAAAGTTGCAGAATATCCACTCGACATGGCGCAAACGAAAGCGACCAAGAAGTTCGAGAAGAACCAGCTGAAGGGCACCCTCGAACGTCGCAATGGCTTCAAGAAGATCAAACAGAAGCACCAATTGAAACAGAAGCGCAAGGACAGACGTGCTGAAGAAAATGGACAGACCGCTGAGGATGTTGAACAAGGTGCTGCCAGCAAGCGCAAGGCCAAGCCTGCTGACGCACTCAACTCCATGAGTGTCGACGACTTCTTTCAAGGTGGCTTCGAGATCCCAGAACAACCTCAGACCAACGGCAAGAAGCGACAACGCGAACAGGTCGAGGAAGACGACTCCGAGGACTCTCTTGAGGATGTACCTATGGCACGACTTGACGAGTCGGAGTCGGAGAGCGAAGAGGATGACGATGACCACGAAGCACAGTTAGCAGCACTTGCGAGCAACGATCCTGAATTCCACAAGTACCTCCAAGAGAATGAGCCAGAGCTGCTTGATGGGCGACTTGCACAAGTCGAAAAGGTGGAAGCCGACGATGGTGAAGAGGAGGAGCCACAGCGCAAAGAAGACAAAAAGGTGGATGAATCAGACGAAGAGGAGGCGGATGCCAAGAGCGATCTCAAATCCACAAAGGTTGCCAAATGGGCCGCAGCTATGAAGGAGCAGCAGTCAATACGTGCAGCCAGAGAGGTCGTCCTGGCCTTCAGATCTGCCGTACATGCCTCCGATGACGATGAAAAGGACTTCAAATATACAATATCCGACCCTGAAGTCTACCATCAATTGTTGACCTTGGCGCTGAAGTCGATTCCAGAAGTGCTGCAGCATCACGTACCAATTCAGGAGTCGAAGGGCAAGGTGAAGGTCCCTACGGAAAGCAGCAAGTTCAAAAGTATGGCACCTCTAGTGCGATCACACGCCTTGAGCATCATACAACTGCTTGACGGTTTGTCTGACGCTGCAACACTTCGACTTACGCTATCATCTACGATCCCTCTGCTGCCGTATCTACTGTCCTTCAAGAAGCTAGTGCGCGACCTGACCAAAGCTGTCACTGCAGTATGGTCTACAAGCTCGAACACAGAGTCGACTAGGGTTGCAGCATTCCTAGTCCTGCGCAGGCTGGCAGTCATCGCCGATTCTGGTATCCGGGAGAACCTCCTCAAGTCTGTGTATCAAGGACTTGTACGAAGCAGTCGGAACACCACAGTCCACACCATTGCTGGCATGAACCTCATGAAAAACTCTGCTGCTGAGCTCTGGGGCTTTGAGACTTCCCTTGGCTACACTACCGGCTTTACATTCATCCGTCAGCTGGCTATTCACCTGAGAACCAGCATCACCAACAACAGCAACGAGAGCTACAAATCTGTGTATAATTGGCAATATGTGCACAGTCTGGACTTCTGGTCACGAGTTCTCGCCACGCACTGCACTACGCAAGAGTCACCACTTCGCCCACTGATATACCCTCTCGTGCAGGTTACACTGGGTGCTCTTCGTCTCATTCCTACCGCCACATACTTCCCACTGCGGTTTCAACTTATCAGAGCACTCCTCCGCATCAGTGTGTCAACCGGAACTTATATCCCTCTTGCTGCGCCTCTCTACGAAGTACTCAACTCTGCAGAAATGCGAAAAGCACCAAAGCCGAGCACATTGAAACCACTTGACTTTGCCACATCAATCCGTGCGCCCAAGACCTTCCTCAGGACCAGGATCTACCAGGACGGTGTTGGCGATCAGGTGCAAGAACTGCTCGCAGAGTTCTATGGCTTGTGGGCCAAGAGCATTGCGTTTCCAGAGCTAGCTTTGTCGGTCGTCGTCATGCTCAAACGCTGGCTCAAGGACGTCAACAGTCGCGCACCAGGCACAGGCAACAAGAATCAGAAGGTCAACGGTGCTATGAGTCTACTTGTACAGAAGCTTGAGGCCAACTCAAGATTCATCGAGGAAAAGAGAGCGAAGGTCGACTTCGCGCCGAATAACCGCAAGGGTGTGGAGAGCTTCCTTGATGATCTCCCTTGGGAGAAGACACCAATAGGTGCATATCTTGCTGGGCAGAGAAAGCAGCGAGAGGAGAGAGCTAAGATTGTCGAGGAAGCTCGTGTACAAGAGGACGCAAAGAGACGGCAGAAGGGCGATGAACCACAGAGGGAAGCAGATCATGAAGATGATGACAACGACGACGATGCGAGTGACGCTTCGATGAGCGAAGACGAGTGATCGTCTAATTACTACCTGGACCTCGAATCAAAGTCTTGATGCCAACACCATTACGCACGCCCTCAAATGCTTGTCTAGCGTCCTCAAACTTGACCTGTCCGGTGATCAAAGCCTTCACGTCAATCTTGCCAGCAGCAACAAGCTCGATAGCAGTCTTGTAATCGTCCGGACCATATCGGAAGCTGCCCTTGAGTGTGATCTCCTTGGAACTTGCGAGAACGATTGGGAATGTGATGTCAGGCTTGCCCATGCCTCCTTGCACGTAGGTTCCGCCTGGTCGAAGTACGTGGATGCCGGTCTGTATGCATGGCTCTGCACCAGTTGCGTCGATGACGACGTCGGCGCCTGGTCCGAGATCACATTCCTGAATCATTCGTGTTGCGTTTTCCTCGGCAGATGCCTTTTGGGAGCGGAAAAGATGTGTTGCAGCGTATTTGCCAGCGAAGGCAAGTCGCTCTTCGTTGATGTCGACAACAACGATAGTGCTAGCACCATACGCCTTTGCCACTGCACAACATAACAGACCGACTGGTCCGGCTCCAAACACCACCGCTTTCGCTCCTGGTGTGATGCTGGCTTGTCGTGTTATGTGGACGCCGACACCAAGCGGCTCTATCAGAGCACCCTCCTCCAAAGAGACATGCTCTGGTAGCTTGTAGCAGAAGTCTTCTGGCAGCACGTAATATTTGGCGAGCGTTCCATCGTATGGTGGTGTAGCTGCGAAGGCCATGTCAGGACACAGGTTGTAGTGTCCCTCCTTGCAACGTCGACACCTTCGACATGGAATACCTGGCTCCATAGCAACACGATCTCCGACCTTGAGACCCTTGACTCCTGAGCCTACCTCATATATCACACCTGAAGACTGTGTGCTAGTCAGTAGAGCTCGTTCATGCCTCCAGAACCACGAACCTCATGGCCAAGAACCATGTCGTTCTCGACGATGAAAGTTCCAATACGTCCATGAGCGAGGTAGTGGACATCGCTGCCACAGATTCCCGTGAACTTCACGTTGACGATAACATCGTATGGAGAGTTCAGTTTTGGCACAGGCCGATCTTCGAACTTTGTGTTCAATGACTTCTCAAGCACGAAGGAGAGGTTCTACAAGGCAATCAGCAGCTGCGTACGGCTCGGACATGGCTGTCAAACCTCTGCCATGGTTGTGGTGTGTTCTGTTGTGTTGAGTTCGCACACGTGGCGAGGAAGATGGACTCTCCATAATGCATGAAGTGCCCCATCGGAAGAAGTGGGCACAAATTCAAGACCGGGTGCTTCGGTATATGGTATGGTTCTTCATTTCCCGGTCGGCATTGAGACATCCTCAGTGGGCGGTCGTCTTCGAAGACACTAAAACCTTGGGCGCACAACTGGGGTTTTCCGAAGAGCAGGGAAAGCATTCATCCTGCCACGTGCCATCAGTATCGAGCATAGAAGTCTCCAAGGCCCTCTCAGCCGCAAGCACAGCCTCTCCAATCATGAGCGGGCTATATTGTGCTCACTCTTTGACTATGGCGTCACTGCCGCGCACGAGGGGGGAGCGAAAGCAGTATGATTGACACTCGCACTCAATGGGATCTCGATCTACGGAGCTACGACAAGCCTCGCGTGACGTCGATGTGTGTTGTTCGAATTGATTAGCTTCATGACGTGCCAATGTCCAGTAGTGAGAACAGTGTAAACCCTACACACTACTTATCTGATTAAGTTACGATCATGGTTCACGAGACTCTCAAGAGTATCTTCACCTCTCCCACCGCTGCGCTGAACAAGATGACCGGAGTCAGCGCCCTGAACGACCTCTCAACTCGTACATACCTTCGTTGGGACAGTCCAGGCGTCGAGAACGTGCCAGCGGACGAAGATGCGGACATCCATGCTGTCGCAGACATGGTGAACGAGGTGCAGAAGCAGGCTTTCGATACTCACCGTCATGTGTACACAGGTAAGTATACCTTTGACATTATGCTGGAAAAGCTGATTGATTGATTGAAGGCACCCACCAGAGGAGTCAGGGTCTTGTGAAAGGCACATTCACCGTGCCTGACAACCTGCCAGCATATTTGAAGCAGGGTGAGCTCTTCACAAAAGGTGGCACATACCCAGCTGCAGCACGCTACAGTACAGAGACGCCAGATGTGAGCATCTCTGATACGATACCACAACCTCGTGGCTTCGCTATCAAATTATTCAATGTGCACGGAGACTTCTTCGAAGCTGGCAAGGAGTATCCCACGCAGGACCTTGAGTTCAACAGCGCACCAGTGATCGAGCTCGCCGATGCCAAGACCACACGCGAGGTGCTAGAGATCCGCTCGCAAGCTGCAGGCGACAAGGACAAGCTGTACAAGCTGTACGAGAAGCGTGACGACACGGAGCTGCAGAAGGCGCGAGACAAGCTGCCGAACCAGCATCTCGCTTCGTTCCGACAGTACTCACAATCAGCCTTCCGCTTCGGCGAGTATGTCATGAAGTTCTCTCTGCTGCCAAACACCGAGACGCAGAACAAGCTGGCGAACGAGACTGTCAAGCCGACTGATGGCAGCGACATCCTGCACCGCTGGCTTGGCGACTTCCATCGCAACCACGATGCCGAGTATCTCTTTCAGGTGCAGCTGCTGGAGAACTTGAAGGACCAGCCAGTCGAGTACTCTGGTACTGAATGGGACGAGGAGAAGTACCCGTGGCAGACGGTCGCGACGTTAAAGATTCCAAAGCAAGAGTCGTTCAACTACGAGCGAAAGGCCTTCTGGGAAGATCATATGAGGCTTGATCCATGGCACGGCCTGAAGGCATACCAGCCATTGGGTGGATCGAACAGGCTTCGTAGATATGTCTACCAGAGGAGCTCTGCGCTGCGACGTGAGATGAATGGACGCAAAGAGATTGGAGTCAAGAGCATTGATGAGATACCCTAATAGCATGTATTCGTCTTTTGAGAGCTTAGATGATCGGTACTGAATCTTTGCGATGCTCGTCGTCAGCCCCAGCATTGTGCGTGTGGATCCATGTCATCGAATGCTGCTGTAGCTGGGGCTAGCTGGTGGTGACATGCTGGTAGGCGAACTTTCGACGCGTCGATGCTATCGGCTCGAACCAAGGGACAGCCTACAAATCATGTCCATTCTTCCGAGGAAATCGCCAATAAAGGAGAACCCTTGCTGTGAAAATGAGAGGAGGAAGTGTAGCGGAAGTGTAATGCTTGCGTAGATGTGAGCACATCAGGCGTAGATTCTAAGCCACAGCTGGCACGGGGCACAGAAGTACAGGATGTGAGGAAAGGCACAAGCCCATTTCTGAAGAGTCGCCAGCCAGGCGTTCCCGAGCGAACGATCGCGAATGATGAGAAGCTTACCACTCCGTGCGCGCGACAAAATGGCCGCACAAAGAATGCCTTGCCGCTCAACGCCGCTTTGCCCTCAAACACTCTCACTTGCACACAGCCTCTGCCACAAACATCATCAGCAGCAGCATCAACGCGAATTGTCGATGCCAGTCGCAACATCACGCATCGACCTCTGACACCACGTCGACCGTCAGTCAGGGACACTCACACGCTTAGAACAGCATTAAAAGCTCATCGTCGCAATCTCGACTATCCACGTCCCCATCCTCCATCTCATCACCTGCCACAACACAGATCAACGACACCATGGCTGGATCGTCGAAGTTGGCGAAGAAGTCGAGGGTTGTTGTCCTTAATATCACATCACAACTCCTGTCACGCTTCCCTACGACGACGACATCGACACCAGATGGTGCTGTCAAATCTGAGAATGCAACGCCGTCAGGCGTACAAGAAGCATCAGAGGAGAAGTCATCAGAGGATAATGGCACACCCGTAGCTCAAGACAATGCAACAGCAGCACCAGAAGCCAAAAGAAACGACCTCCCCAAATCCAAATGCTCGAAAGCGAGCTCCACCAGCTATCGATCCTGATGCTCCCATGCGGGATCGAGCTCGTCCTGGTCCCAAGAAGAGGTCTCGAGGGTATGTCATATGATGATGTTGACGTTGACCACCAGCTAAACAATGCATAGTGCTGCAGATGCCGCCGAGAAGACTGAACCCAAGCCCGTCGTACCAAATGCCGCTGCCGCACACAAGCTCGGTCCCAAAGCTAACACAGGTGCCATCAACGCTGGTCTCCGAGCTCTGGACCGTTCAGGAAAGCCATGTCGCCGATGGGAGAAGAAAGGCCTACAGCTCAAGTCTTTCACAGGCTCTAGCTGGCATATGCCAACGTGGAAAGGACATCAGCGACCCAACCTCAATGCTGATGGCGAAGTGCAAAGCGACAGCTCAAGCGAGGTCAAACCACTTGACGCAAGTGGCATTGCCAGTGAGAAGAGTGCAAGCGCTATGGATCTTGGTGAGGGCGACACCACGCTCATGCAGGGCATCGAGAGCTCACCAGCACCGCCAATCGCAGCCTAGATCATGACCTTACGACTACACAGAGGCAGCAGCACATGGATGGAGGGCTGCATGTCAACACAAGCCAATCTCATCTACCCAGAGGATACCACAAGCATGCACGGAGGGAATTGTACTACATACTACGAACATCAGCGAGGCGTTATGGGTGATGCAACCTTTTTTGAGAGGCCGTTGCACACATCTGCACGGTTCTTGTACCACTATCAACGAGACTTCTGTCATATCATGCTTATAGCACTGTTTTGCTTGTGCCTACATGTAATGCTGAGCCGGCTATGACGAAGGTCAACATGTGCGATCGATGAGCACCACGGTCGGGATGTGCTGCGCGCAAGAACTTTGTGACATTGTGCTACGTTCTGCATCCTCACCATAGGTGCCATGTCCACGAACGACTGGGTTGCACACGAGCGCCACGTATAGTAGTGTCACGAAGAACCATTGCCGGGGATTCGGAGACATGATCGCTTTCAAATACTTGGGTCAGGGACTCTTTTCGCTATTATTAATTCATCGACAGTACCTGTCAGACATTCTTGCATTCACTCTTCTTCTCTCTTTTCATGGTATCCTTACTTGCCTACATTGTCCCGCTTGGTTGCGTGAATCGCATTGTCGAGCCTGCAAGCAGCATCTCACCATCGCTTGTGGCGTTTTGCGCCATCCTCCGGAATCAGCCACCTCTGTTTCCCGTAACACAGTCAGATACTCACTGAGGAATCCTCTAAGAAAATGATGCTATGACATACCACGGACAAGTTATCTGACCTTCGCCACCGAAACGACGCGCACTGCGCAGGCGCTGAGCATCATGGCTGCACGATCATCTCGACTCCTTGGCGCGCATATGACGACAACCACGTTAAGAGTAGGAGGCATGACATGTGGCGCCTGTACATCGAGCGTGGAATCGGGATTGAAGGACGAGGATGGCGTTGGAACTGTGTCTGTCAGCTTGATCATGGAGCGAGCAGTTGTCGCACACGATGCCAAGGTCATCTCAGCCGAGCAAATCCGTGACAACATTGAAGATCGTGGTTTTGAAGCAGACATCCTCAGTTCTGACGCACCAGAAGCTCTTGTGTTCGATGCTGTAGAAGATGCTGGAAAGGAGGATGACGAGGGCACACATTTGCTGGACGACGCCTTATCTATCACCACCGTCAGGGTTGGTGGCATGACATGCGGCGCCTGCACGTCAGCAGTCGAAGGTGCTTTCAAGAACACTCCTGGCGTCAAAAGCTTCAGCATATCTTTGCTCTCCGAGCGTGCCGTGATTGAGCATGACACTGCCCTGCTATCTGCCGAGCAGATTGCGGAAATGATTGAGGACACTGGATTTGATGCGGAGGTTCTCGAGACGAAGGCGTCAGATATCGTCCCAAGCACAGCGCGACGGAGAAGAGGTAGCCAGCATAGGATCCTCACGACCACGATTGCGATTGAAGGCATGACCTGTGGTGCTTGTACGTCAGCTGTCGAATCTGGTTTCAAAGATGTGCCTGGTGTTGTGCAGTTCAATATCAGCCTGCTTGCCGAACGAGCTGTCGTGATGCATGATCCACTCCAGCTTACAGCAGACCAGATCGTCGAGACGATCGAAGATCGAGGCTTCGACGCTAAGATCATCTCGAGCGCAGAGGAGGGTGTACAGGCAAGCAGCGAACAGGCTACAGTGCACCTCAAGCTGTATGGTATATCGAGCCCGGAATCAGCTGAAGACTTGCGGGTATTGCTTCAAAATCTGAATGGTATTACCTCTGTGACGATCAACTTCGCAACAATGCGAGCAGCAGTCACACACATCACAGCACAGATCGGCCTTCGCGCTGTTGTTGAGGCGGTAGAGAAGGCAGGCTACAACGCCCTGGTAGCAGACACAGACGACAACAATGCCCAGCTCGAATCCTTAGCAAAGACCAAGGAGATCCAGGACTGGAAGCGATGCTTCAGAGTATCCTTGACATTCGCTGTTCCCGTTTTCCTCATCAGCATGTTCTTCCCCATGTTCCTGCCATTTCTCGACATTGGAAGCATCAAGCTGCCTATCATCCCTGGCCTGTGGCTGGGCGACGTCCTATGCCTTCTCCTGACCACACCAGTGCAGTTTGGTATAGGCAGACGGTTCTACATTTCAGCATTCCGTTCCATACGCCATGGATCGCCGACAATGGATGTCCTTGTCGTCTTAGGCACATCAGCTGCATTCTTCTTCAGCTGCGCAGCGATGATTGTCTCAATATTCACAGCACAACATACACGACCTGCCACAACATTCGATACGAGTACAATGCTCATCACATTCATAGTTCTTGGCCGCTACCTCGAAAACAACGCCAAGGGTCAGACTAGCAAAGCACTTAGCCGGCTGATGAGTCTTGCACCGTCCACTGCTTCAATCTACGCAGACCCGATAGCTGCTGCGAAAGCAGCGGAGGAGTGGACGAAGAATGAAAAGCAGCCAACCTCTGAGAAGCAAGCTACTGCTGCTGGTTTGGAAGAGCGAACAGTGCCCACAGAACTTATTGAGGTCGGCGACATTGTTATCCTCAAGCCTGGTGACAAGATCCCGGCCGATGGCATCGTCATTCGAGGTGACAGCTACGTGGACGAGAGTATGGTTACCGGCGAAGCAATGCCCATCCTGAAGAAGCCAGGAGGAAATCTCCTGGCCGGAACTGTCAACAGCGCTGGTCGCCTTGACTTCAAGGTCACTCGTGCCGGTCGTGACACACAGCTCAGTCAGATTGTGCGTCTTGTGCAGGAAGCACAAACCAGTCGAGCACCAATCCAACGCATGGCAGACATTGTTGCAGGCTATTTTGTGCCAATCATCATTACTCTTGGGCTTGTCACCTTCGTCGGCTGGATGATATTGTCACACATCTTACCACATCCTCCTGCCATCTTCCTGAAAGAAGCTAGTGGCGGCAGACTGATGGTATGTGTGAAGCTCTGCATTGCCGTCATCGTGTTCGCCTGTCCTTGTGCTCTCGGTCTAGCGACTCCCACAGCTGTCATGGTCGGCACAGGTGTTGGGGCTGAGCAAGGCATTCTTGTCAAGGGTGGAGCTGCATTGGAAACAGCAACTAGGATCACGCACATCGTTCTTGATAAGACGGGCACCCTCACAATGGGCAAGATGAGTGTCTCAGGTGCCGACGTGCGCGGAAAATGGAATGCCAATGCAGAGCAGACTAAGCTCTGGTGGACACTTATCGGCCTTGCAGAGATGAGTTCTGAGCATCCCATTGCTCGTGCAATCTTAGCTGCGGCCAAGTCACATCTAGGACTGGCCACTGACGAGGTCATCGAGGGCAATTCTGGCAGTTTCAAGGCCATCATCGGCAATGGTGTGGAAGCATTGGTGCAGCCTGCTTCCAACAACCAGCGCTATCAGCTTATCATTGGCAATACAACATACTTGCGTAAGAGAGATATCGACATGCCTCAGGCCGACGACGAGGACGATCTAAGTCTTCCAGAGCTTGGAGACATTGAGGCTCCTTCGTCATCCAAAGCACCACAAAATGCTGGTGTCACAACCATTCATGTTGCTATCGATGGCGCCTACACTGGTTCTCTGGCTCTCTCCGACACACTGAAGCCGTCGGCGAGGGCAGCCATCGCTGCTATTCATCGCCTGGGCATCGCAACATCCCTCGTGACTGGCGACCAGATGGCAACCGCGCAGCACGTGGCAGCACTTGTTGGCATTTCTCCGGACAACGTCCACGCCGGCATCCTTCCCAGCGGTAAGCAAGAGATCATTGAGGAGCTGCAGAGCCAAGGAGAGATCGTAGCGATGGTCGGCGACGGCATTAACGACTCACCGGCCTTGGCCACTGCCAATGTCGGCATCTCGCTGGCTAGCGGCACAGATGTCGCTGTTGAAGCTGCAGACATTGTGCTCATGAAGCCAAATCAGCTTATGGACATTCCTGCTAGTCTTCACCTGAGCAGGACTATTTTCCGGCGCATCAAGTACAACCTTCTGCTCAGCTCTGTCTATAATCTCCTCGGTCTGCCGGTGGCTATGGGTTTCTTGCTGCCATGGGGAATAACACTTCCACCATTGGCTGCCGGTGCCGCGATGGCGTGCAGCAGTGTTACTGTCGTGGTCAGCTCACTGTTGCTCAAGTTATGGAAGCGGCCTGGATGGATGCTTGAGGAGGGCGGCGAAATACCTGCTCAAAAGAGATCTACTGGCATATGGAGTAGGATAGGCGGCATCAAGGATATCGTCAGTGGAAAGAGAAGGCGCACAGCAGAAGGTGCGAGAGGCGCCTATGTTCCATTAGAGGACTATGAGCATGTCTGAGGTTACTGTGATCATATTGAGCGTGGCGTTAGGACTGCTATTTGAGCACATCTATACCCTGTGGGCAGTAAGTCCTAGCTTATCTGAGGTTTCGTTGTATAATAATCATCACTCTTATTGTTTTGTTTCCTGGGTATCATTCGTGTGCTTCATGCCATGCTGTCTGCCAGTTTAAATCAGTCCAAATCGCTATGCGTAAAAAGCAGATCCGTGCGCCGGAACGATGTAGTGTTGTGCAAAGTCATCAATATCGTTTGTACTTCTGTTAAAGGGTCAGTTTCAGGCAAAGGCGTCGTAGAAGTGTACTCACATCTTCCATTTTTCTCAAGTTGTCTCGATCGATCTGGTTGCCAACTCCAAGCAAAGCAGTACCGACTGCTCTGGAAGCACCGATGACAGGCCTGAATATCACAGTCGGAGCATGTCTAGCAACAGCTGCTGCTGCAGCACCAGGAGTGTTGCTGGTAAGGACTTCACCCTGAACAGCGATCAGAGCATCCTTGGCTGTCAACAGATCGTGTTCGAGGTAACGACGTGCAGATCGCAGCCCAGCAAGAACGCCAAGGGGCTGATCTGCATATGCTGAGGTGGCTCGTCTTTCGCCATCACCATCATCTTCCTCCACTTCATGCCAGCCATAGTCTGATGAGACTCTGTGGCTTGGTGAAGGACGGCCTGTAGGTGAAGCTGAGCTGGGGCCCAGTAGTTCCTCCGCACCGGACAGGATGTTCTGTGTGCCAATCGCCACTTTGGCACCCAGTCTAGCCAGCTCGGAGGCAGTAGTCTTGCCGAAATGAAATGCACCTTTCGAGATGCTTCTGACTACACGACCATCCTTGCGGTATTCGCGAACCGGAATGGCAACGACGTCTCTGATGCCTGTGCCAATATTGACCAAGCTCCTTACAGGAGCCAGTCCTGCAAGAACGGTTGGAAGCTGATTGCGCCTCACATCAGGCATCCACACGTCATTGAGCGTCTTGTGCAGTGGTTCGAAGCCTTTGATACCATATACAATGGCATGTTTGAGGCGGATATTCGCTGCGTCCAGTACTATGAAGTTCATGAACTCTGTTGTATGTCCAGAACGGAGACCAGCATAGTCGATCTTCTTTGGCTTGTAGTCAAGCTGCAGATCAACGGTGTTTACTTCGACTCGTTGTAGGAATGGTTGGTCAGTGGGTGTATCACTCGTCGGCTTGCTGTCGTCCTTGAATTCGAAGAATCGTGTAATAAAGTCCAGAGCATCCTGGTCGACATGCAGTCTTAATGGTAGCAAGGTCACTTTCACAACCATCTCAGTGGCAGCAAAGTTCTGGATCGTCTTGACGTTGTCCAGCTCGAGGTGTATCATAGGCTTGGACATCTCACGACCTCCTTCCGTTCTCAGCAAGGTCAAGAACTTTCGCCATGTCGAGGTCGGGACATTGTCGAAGATCTCCAGACTGTGCGCACGGAAGTCAACAGAGCTTTGCAGCTCAGCTTCATCAGGAGCGAAGAGTGAAAAGTCCATAGAAACTCCCTTGAGCTCAAAAGCAATTTTGTGCGATCGACTTCTCTCCAGCTTGAGTCGCCGTCGAGGACGATGAGTGGCACGGCCCGAGCTGGAGTATGCAGTAGGTCTTGACATAGCAGAGTAGGGCACACTCTCGGTCTCACTCGCAAGATCGTCAATATGTCGATTGATCTGACGTCGAATGTCTTGAGCTTCTTGTGTCGATGGCACGCCGATGTAGATGGAGTTGAACAGACAGTCGCCAATGACTGACTCGTCGTCCTCGACTTGATTGCGAGACTGACGACGTCTAGCTAGTCTCTCCTCTGCGCGCTGTTCGACTCGCTCGACTGCAGAAGAGATGCCGTCCCTGGTCCTTTGCCAGTCGTAGCCATCATGAAGATTCCAAAGGAAGTGAACATCGCGCAGCTTCACGCTGACGGGGCATTTTCTGGCTTCTGATGAAGCTCTACCTCGTGCAGGAACTGGGCCAGTGAAGCGATGAGCGTTGCCAAGGACATGTGCGTCTGTGCCGAGAGCATCATATCCGAGATCGTCAATTTCCATAGGGATGAGCTCGACTGGAGAGCTTGTGGCACGCTGCCGAGCTTGGCTCCTCAGATCTTTGGCTAGAGTGCTATCGCCGAACGGTATGTCGTCTGGAACCACTGTCATCACAAATGGATCTTCTTCGAGAAGGCTTTCAGCAGCTTCTGCTGGTGGTCGATTGTCTTCTTGACTCTCATCCAGATCGCCGAGAAGGCCACTGACAGGACCATAGAGCGATGAGGTCATCTCAGACTCGATGAGGAGGTCATCGTCAAGAATATCGTCGATCATTGAATTCTGCATCGCTTCACTCAAGGCTGGTTCATTCTCAAAATCGAAAAGAGTGTCCGGCGATCTTGTCCCAGCATCCACGGTCTGACCAGTGAAGGACGAAATCATGTCCTCCAGTGTGAGTGGCTCAAGTTGGTACTTTGGCTGCTTGCTTGGTGCTGTAGGTGGACTCAGTGCTCCGAAAGTGGTCATAAATGTCTGAGTAGAATCCGCGCAAGTCTCCATCAAGATCAATTCGTTGCGAATTTCCACTCTTGTCATTCTTGCGAGCTCTGCTGTTGCTTCCGTGATGTGGATATCAACTTTGGCAGACATGATAGACGCAGCAGATGCGTAGCCTCGTCGCCATAGTGCATCCGCTAAACGAGCATCTGTTGCTGTATTCGTGCTAGAACGACGAGCTACAGTCTGGTCCTCATCGTTGTTGCTTGCATCGTCAGTGACATATATGGCTCCTCTTTTGAGCTCGAAAGAGATCTGCGTTTGCTGCGCGGGTGGTATAAGCATCGAGAGCCGTGAGTCCGTCAACACAACTAAAGCCTTGGACTTTAGTTGTAACGGTGTCAGCCCAATCGCTGAGTTATGGATGGATATGTCAATTCTCGTCTTCTTTTCGACTGGTTTGGCAGGCGGAGAGGAGTCGATCTCTGACGCTTGACCCATGTACGTACTAAGTGCAAGGTCAGCGACAGAGTTCAACAAGTCGGCCGCGATGTTATCAGTGTCAACGTGAGTCATTGTACCCATAAGTCCCAGGAGTGTAGGTACACTATACTCGGCGCACAAGTTGAACAGCTTGACTTGCACATTTGGCTCCAGTTCATCGGCCAGTGTTCGAATCATGATCATGGGCAGATTATCTCCTCCTTGGTAGGGTAGTAACTGGTGGACGAGCAGTTCGTCTGCCGCTGATGTGATCGAGAAATTTGACAAGGCGACTGCTAGCAGTGCAGGTAATCCGACATGAGCGCACTGCAGCTCTTCTGCTCTAACCTTGATATCACCAAAGCTCGCATTCGTGGGTCCACGGGCTTCAAGCTCTTTAATCCTGATCATAGACAACAAGCCGGGGCGATCATCGTCAGGGAGATACTTTGTGACAGCTGAGAACTGACCAAGATCCGTACCCAAAGTAGCAAGGAGTGCTACTTTGGAATGCTCTTCAATTGTTGCTCGTACCATGTCTACCTGCACACGCAAGCAGGCTCCCTTCTTTCTTTGGCGAATAAGTGTTTCGATGAGGATATCGCCATCGTTATCGTACTTGTCGTTCGAAGGCGTCAGCAAAGCCAAAAACTTCTCCAAATCTTTATCAGTTGGTGCAGTCAGGAAGTCGAGCCTGATGCCTTCAGCGACGATCGCATTCTTCGTTACATTGCCAGAGGTTGATTGTGCGATATCGACTCTGGAAGTGGACAACGAAATACCCTGCTCACGCTGCACGGCCTTCAGACTTGACATCTGCAATGCCAAGCCACAAGAATGTCCCAGCAAGTTGACAGTCACGCCGGATAGACGGATATTAGTCTTCATCGAAGGTGGAGTGGCAGCTGATACGCTCTCATCCGTGAAGCGTACGCCGCCGACACGCTTGTTAGTGGTTGGCGAAGCTGGTGCAGAATGCTCAGACAAGGTTGATCCCATCTCAAGTATACCGCTGAGGCCTCCGATGTATTCTGAAACCCGACCAAGTGCGGGTAGATCAAAGTTTAGTATCAGGACTTGAGTGTGTACCGAGGCCTCAGGCACAGCACGATGTCTGAGGTCCATGCGGGTATTGCAGTATGAGAACTCCATATCTGGCTTGTGTAAGAGTTTCCCGGAGCTGGTGTGTTCAGGTTCAAAGCGCAGTACCGGCGCACCACCTAGGTCCAGGGCGAACGCAGTGAGCTGCAATCTGCTATCATCCTGTCTGTGTCGAAGCGACAGGTTGTCGAATCTCACCGATGCCAAGCTGAAAGTATCAACTGCAGATGGTGCAAGATCTCTGACCACGTCGAGCGTGAAGTGTTGCACTGCAACCTCAACCATGTAGTCAGGCATAGTCTGCTGCGAACTAGGTGCAACATCTACTATGCTTGCAGAGCGAGCGGTAAGTATTGCCATGCCAGCTTTCAACAGCATCTGGAGCACGGCTGGATCGAGCCGACATTGAACCGTACTACACTGGATCCTGGTTACGATACTGGATTTGTCGAGGATATTTGAGGATGCCGCACTGCTTTCGAGACCATCCGATAGATTTGACAGTGTTGATTCTTTCCGTGGCATGCTTCGGGACGCCTCAACAGTTGAGCGTATAGTGTTGATGCCAGAATCGTGTTCATGCTGATCTGTGCTTGTACCCTCAGCGATTTTCAAAGTGACCTTGACCTCGTCAAGCACAATCAACTCGATTACTATCCGCTTGTCGTCATGGTTGTCAGAACGTGATGGCCGTCGTTCATGTACAGGAGATTGTGCTCTCGGTGTATTGGCTTCAGCCGGTGTGCTTGTCTCTTGCACTTGCGGTGTGGGAGTTGCAAAGGGGTGGTCATAAGCTTGACTTTCTGCTCCCCAAGCACCAGGCATAGCCGGAGGAACCCTATCGGCCTGAACGTCTTGTGTCATTGCACTCATATACATGCTTTCTGCTTCGTCATGACTGGAATGTCGAGACTGGTCCAAGTCCTGGTCATCTTGCGCGAACAACCCGTCTGGCGAGGATGAGTGCCCAGGGTCGGCTATCGACTGTGCAGTGGGAGTATGCTCGAGAGCAGAAGCCAAAGACTGGATGGATTCTTGAAGGGATTCATCAAGCATCGTTGTCCTGTTGTCAATGCGGGTGGGCCATGATCCAGGGCCCATACCGAGATGCTGGCTATCTGTTGACAACACCGGTCGAGATTCTGCAACACCTTCCATAGTCTGTGGCGCCTGTTCGAATGTACTCTGATCGAGGAGGCTCGACTGTTGAGACGGGACGGAACTTCTCTGTGTAGCATGTCTTTCATCAAACAGTAGCGAGTCAGGCAAGTCATTCTCATCGGCGACAGAATCCCACAGATCTTGCGTGCCCGGTCCTTGTCGATCTCTTCGCGTGCCCCAACTGATGTTGTCGTCTCCAAGGCGGATGTCAAATTGAGAGTCGGCGAGTTGCGTTGCTGGTACATCGTCATGTGCATCCGCAAAGCGGTCTGCGTCGACCGTATAGACAGAGGAGTCCAGCGTCTCATGGCCTACTGGCACTGCGTTATCCACGATGGACTGTGCGATCGAGGGCTGAGAGGTAAGTGTCGAAGACTGAACCATAGCATCGTCAGCGTGGAGCTCATGGTCAAGTTCCGAATGTAGAGAAGCCTGGGATCGTACTGTTGGAGTGTTCTGATCTGGATCTCCGAGCACAGCTAGAGTGATGCCTGTGAGCTGCACGTGTCTCAACGGGGCTGCGGTCTCTGTTGCTGTAGTTTCTGCGGCTGACCAAATTTTCGCGTTCGACACGCCCAGTCGAAAGGGAAGGATAAGTGCACGTGATGATGCTCCCGGTATATGCGCGTCCAGATCAACTCGGACATCTTGTATATTTACAACCACACGATCAAGCACGCCGGTCAGGAAAGCCGCCAGGAAAGCTGGCACACCGATGGCTGTCCCAGTACCTGGTTCTGTGCCTTGACTGCTCTCACTTGTAACGGACTCTTCCAGATTAGCGGTGTGAGCTGCTACAGATGCAGCGAGTCGTTGACGATCCTCAAGTGGCTCTTCTAGATAAAAAGAGCGAGCCAGATCGTGAGCTGTTGGTAGGACATCTTCGTCGTCCTGGTCATAGCCACGCATGCGTCTATGAGACGGTGATGCTATCCGTCTTGTGGTCTTGCGATGTGAAGGACTCTGTCCGTGTGTGCTTGCTCTTTGATCGTTGACCTCCTCTTGATATCTCAGGGATACTCTGACACCAACAGCATCTACCACGATACCAGATTTGTGTATGTCTGCAGGAACCATCAAACGGAGCAGCGACACTTTTCCAGCTTCGACGTGGAGGCTCGGTGGTAGGTTCGCCTTCTTGCTGATCGCTGCTGCATCCAACGCGACATCTTTGAGCTCTACGATGTTCTGTCGTCCCCATGTAAGGTTGAGGTTGTCGAGATCGAGAGATGCATCGTCGAATACGCCAACTTTCGACAAGGCGTAACTTAGGAAGCGTTTCTGGATCGAGGAAGGCAGTGGAAAAGGCAGCCAACTAGCCATGTCGTGAAGGAGTTCGGGTCCGTTGAACCACGTAGGTTGTGTTATTAGGCATCGAGCTCGATGGATACGATTATCCGTTCGTTCATACTTGGTTTTCGTCGGTGTGCTGTGACGATCGTGGCGTAGGGTAAGATGGCTCGCAGATACTCAACTCTGACGATCTGGCTACAGCATAGCGGTGGTAAGAAGATCAAGAGGATGACCGACTACCGCACGTGAGGTGACTGCTGTGATAGGCAGTGGGGCATGACTACCTACGACAAGCGCGTAAGCTGTCTTCAGATCCATACAAACAGAGCCGCTTAAACAATAGGCATGAATCGACGTCATTTGAAGGTGCTGTGCCCATCACTTAGATCTTCGTCAGAGCTGTTCTCTCGACATTCCAAAATTGTACAGGCAAATCTGACTTATGGCCACAAGTCAGCCTGCAAAGACCACGCCAGATGGTGCAGATGAAGATGATGATCTCGGCATTCCATCGATAGAGGAACCCTTTATCCAGAAGTATCTCGATGGCAGAGAAGCCTTGATCGCCCAGGAGAAGACACAACGCAGTGATCATGCATATCGTCAGTATCTATCACCGATCGCTGCCGAGGCCAGCAACATCGTCGCTGCCATACGCGCACAGGAGCAGGAAAGTTTATGGAACGCAGAGTATGAAGACAATCTCGCTGAAGCGGTCGATTTGCCTGTCTTCCCAGGCATGATGTTTAGTCTTGCTAAAGAGCGCATCGAGCGATCGAAGCTCTTCAAGATCATGAAGCAAATGCCGAAGGGTGCACTGCTGCATTGCCATTTGGAAGCAATGTGCGACATGGACTGGCTGATCCACGAGGCTCTCAGCTGTGAGGGTATGCACATATTTGCCGAAGCTGCGCTCGACAATCCGCAGGCTCGAGAAGAAGTTTCATTCAAATTTCAATATGCCAAACACGGGTCGCAAAATAAGTCATCGATATGGTCCTCAACGTATGAAGCGAGCGCTCTGGTGCCGATCAATACTGCAGCTGAAGCTTTTCCTGACGGAGGTAGAGAGGGCTTCATCTCTTGGTTCAAGAGTCGAGTGACTGTCACACACGACGAATCGCTCAAGCATCACCACGGTCCCAACACTGTGTGGAAGAAGTTCATCAGCTGCTTCGTCATATTGGCCTCTCTACAGCACTATGCGCCTATCTTCAAAAAGTTCATTCAGCGTATGCTCCAAGATCTCTACGACGATGGCGTCCAGTGGGTTGATATCAGAGCTGGATTCGTGGTGCCTTTCATCAGTGAAGGCGCCGACAAGCCTGATCCGGACTATTACAACATGCTTGGCATATTGGATGCTGAGATCAAAGCTTTTAAGCAGTCACACGAGGACTTCTGGGGCGCCCGTCTTATATGGACAACTATACGCCATTGGGAGACTAAGGCCGTGGCGAACAGCATGCTCGATTGCATAGACATGAAAGTAGAATACCCTGATCTCGTTGCGGGTTTCGACCTGGTGGGCCAGGAGGACCGTGGGCGAAGTCTTGCAGAGCTCACTCCAGAGCTGTTCTGGTTCAAGAAGCAGTGTGCGGAGAACGGTGTCGACATTCCCTTCTACTTCCATGCTGGCGAGACCCTTGGCGATGGCACGCTGGTTGATGAGAACCTCTTCGATGCCATATTGCTGGGAACACGACGGATAGGACATGGCTTTTCGCTGTACAAACATCCCTTGCTAATAGATATGGTCAAGGACAAAAAGATCCTTGTGGAAAGCTGTCCTATCTCGAACGAGATTCTGAGATTGACCGGCAGCATCATGTCACATCCTCTTCCAGCACTCCTGGCTCGTGGTGTTAGCTGCTCGCTGTCGAACGATGACCCAGCTATCCTCGGACAAGGGCACAATGGACTGACACATGACTTCTGTCGAGCACTTGAAGGCTGGGACAACCTTGGTCTGCCTGGTTTAGCGTCACTCGCCGAGAACAGTGTTCGATGGGCGACATACGATGACTGTACCGCCAAGGAATGGACTCAAGAGATCAAGGATGGCAGCACTGGTAAAGGCGTTCGTGCGCAGAGGATGCGACAATGGGCCGAAAAGTTCGAGAAGTTCTGCCAGTGGGTTATCCTCGAGTATGCTGGCGAACTCCCAGACGACATCGATGAGTAATGCTGGAGACGTCGCATGTGGTAGAAAGTGTTGCAGGCGCCATATTTCAATCATACGTTCGGAAGTTGCAGCTGAACAAAGACGAGGGTACTCGACGGACAGCCTCTAGTATACACTATAAACCATATCAATACACAAAAGAACGTCGATCAACCTTCCAACGCATCAGTGATCACATCTTCTATACGCCACATGTACCACATGAACAAGCTTCGATATGGTTTGAAAGGCTCGCTGGTACTGATCATGTCTTGCTCAGACATGTATTTCCATTTGCCGCCCTTGTTCTTCAACTTAGCAACATCTTTGCCCACGTAGACAGCCATGCCTCTCTGCACGCCTAGATCACCTGTGCTGAAGATGTCCATGCGCTTGAGGCCGAAGCACATGAACATCTGGACACTCCAGGCGCCTAGACCACGTACAGCGACAAGCTTTTCCATGACCTCCTCGTCTGAGCCATTCAAGAGCATCTCGACAGTAAGTTCTTTGGAGGCAAACTTCTGTGCTAAGCCTTGGACGTATTCAGCTTTCCGCTGGCTCAAACCTGCCGTACGAAGCCGAGCGATCTCATCGGCAGCTACGCTTGAGGGCGTTGGAAAGCCATCGAGACATTGTTCTGGTTGATACAGTGCGATGAACTTGTTCTTGATGCTCCGAGCGGCAGCGCCAGAGACTTGCTGCGACAAAATGCCAGATACTAGCGCTTCGAAAGGATCGATCTTCTCTGCAAGACCTTCTCCACTGAAGACTCGACAGTGGTGTCCATTAACAAGTGTCTTGAGATTCGGGTCGACCGTGATCAGATGATTGCATGCATCACGCAATACTGTGGACGTGGTGGCACCTATTCCGGATGGCCTATCCATGGGATGAACTTGCGTACCACTGGGAGTGACCAGAGGTGCGTTGGTGTGGTGAGTGTCAACAGGTCGTGGCATGTTCGAGGGAGATACAGTGTCATCAACAGCTGCTGAGCCGTGATTTCTGTTAGGCCTGCCCTGGTCAAGCATGACACCAATGGCAGATGGTGTTGGTGTGATCGGTGGTGGTTTGACATCGTCCTTTGCTAATCTACGTCGCTTGACTGGTGTCACTGGTGGCGGCATCGCAGAAGAATCTTGCTTGACAACACCATTTGTCTCATTAGGATGATCGCTTGGTGCTTCATGCTTACTGCTTGTCCTCTTGGAGGCACTTTTAGGAGCGATGACTCCGTTGGCCGTGGGCGCAGCTGCGATCGCCGGCGCTGTATTGCGCGACGACCTCCTCAGTGACATAGTGGCTTTGATGGTATGAAGTCTCACGGCAGTGCCTCGAAGCCGGGTTGGTAGTGCTAGGGAAGTGAGTAATCTCAGCAGCCCGACTGGCGGAAGTGCCAGCTTTGGAGGTAGTCCCAGTGGTGTTCAAGAACGCTCTGGTTGTTTGTACTTCTCGACAACGCAATTCAAGCACGACGCTTCTCCTCGACGATGGCGTCTCCGTGTAGAGCGATCTGCTGCTTGACGGCCCCCCTCAAGAATGCCTAAGTTGTGTAGCGACTCTCGACGTGCTGGCTTGCGAGAGCACAAGCACTGGATCGGTGCGCTGGTGAGATGAGAGTTCTGGTTTGATGCCTTCGTATGGCCGACCTAATGGTCGCAGACAATGAGCGACGGTTGTGGCTGTCGACTAACGCAGTGGGAGGCCGAAGAGGGAGTGAGATTCATGCGTCAGTTGCAAGTATCTTTCGTCATTACAGTCGTGAAGTACGTCCTTGCATCCAGCTGATGGAGTGTCCTGCAAGCAAAATAGGAGTTTACAAGAAGAGGACAAAGATAGAGTCACATTCACAGTCACAGAACCGAAGTGCTCGCGATCGTCGTCTCCACCTCCATTCCCAACCTCACACCTCTCATATACCTGACAGCCAAGGTGTCCATCATCGGAGAACGCAGGTCAATGCAAACACACCTTGCGTCGGTCCTCGCATCAACTCGCTCTCTGTGCGATCAATTCCGACGACAATATGTGCTTGCAAGGTCATACGCTCAGGCGAGGCTGCAGCAAGAAACGCCTTCGCTTCTCGTGCCCGCACGCGCCCTGACCGGTCAGGCTGAGGAACTCTAACGTAGCCACCTGGGCAAGACACCTCCCAATCGATACGACACGTACTTCCACAACCGGTTTCGGAGCGATTTAATGTCCAATAACGACTTCTTTGCAACGCCTCCCGCACCCCTATGTGTGAACTACTATTCCTGCACGTGGACACAGCATGGGTGGTGCTTGGCGCGACAGACTACACCTTCCAGTCCACCGCGCGAGAGAGATAAGAACAATACCCCTTGACCAAGTCGAATCATTGGGACTGTGACAGAGCAGCTATGCCAGCTCTACCAAACATAGATGGCTGGGTGTGGCATCGCGATCCATCAACAACGAAATGGTGTCTACAGCAGACTACCGGCTCGCTTTCTGAGCTCATCAGGTTGTTGACAGTGTCAAGCAATCCGCCAGCCGGCGACAGGCCGATCGCACGACAAAGCATATCTGGTGCTGCCAGCATAATGTCAGCTGTGTCGGCTTCACCACCAGCATCGCCAGCGCCCAGCCATCCGGCTGTTGCAACCGCCTCAAGATCTGCGAGCATACGACAGCCGTCTACTATGCCGATATCACCACCAGTAAGTCCATTGACGATTGGCGACTATCGTGCCTCATGAGAGCATCCTATGATGGTGTACCGAAGCTGATCTTGGTAGCCATACATGCAAGTCAGTCCACAGACTCTACCCTATGGTACACTCTCGCCTCCTCCAATACTTCCCGTAGGCTATATGCACGCAGGGCTGCCCATCGGACCTCCATCGATGGTCCCAGCACACCAACCTGCCGGCTTGGCGCAGCAGACCGTGCCTGTGTTACAGACACAGCACCCGCCTGCACTGCAGAAGAACTCTTCACTCAGAGTATCACGACGTCCAGTCTCTGTGGCATCTCAACACCAACTAGGTATTCCTGAGCTGCCAGACACAAGTGCGCAGCAGGGATCGGTCGGTAGTCGTTCACGCAGTCTGTCCCAGGCCTCGTTCGCATCCAGCATGACACAGCACACTGCCGACCAGACGAGCAATAACGATGCTAGTCCAGGATCATCGCTTGCCGAACTTCCTGCGCCTCTGGCTACTCCACCAGTCACGACGTCTGTCGGCCTTGCAGAAACAGTCAGTGCTGTGCCAGCAGTCTCGCCTCCAGCTTCGGGAGCTGACTTGGGCAATGCTGCTGCTAGCACTTCGCCAGCCGCAGCCACCTCGACACTACTGCCGAACTCACTCCGCATATCCCATCCATCAGCGTCCATAGCTTGGTCTCCGGATCAGAGTTCGCCACCACGACCGACTTCTTCAGTCCCGCATGATCCTGAGCAGCAGATGCTCAACATCGGGTCGACGTATACAACAGCGCCACAGCAGCCAATGAGCCAGTCGAGTCATGCCACCCAGCCTCAAGTGCAGACCACATTCAAGTTTGACCCAAATACTGGCAAGCCTCTCCAGCAAAACCCTCCCACAGCCAGTGCTGGAAGTCATAACTTTGATCCCAATACTGGTTTACCTCTGCGGCCGACCACGTCAACGACCATTACGCCTGCTGTTATAGCCTCGCCTCCGCCTCTGCAACACATCTATACCTCGCCCGATATCGTAACCGCAACCTCATTGTCTCAAGCTTCCACTCCACAGACTGCTGCTCAGTCCCCATCCGCTCCTCCTCTGACACATACTCTAAGCGCGCCCGAAGTATTGCAGAGTACGAACACAACATCACCAACGTCGTCTACTACAAGCAAACTTAAGAATTGGGCCGGCAAGACTAGCAAATGGATCGCTGAGAATCCGCGCACAGCTATGGCTGGCGTCGTGGCCGCAGAGGTCGGTGGCCTCGCTCTAGGACTTGATCTACGTAAAGAAGGCCGAGCCGCCAATCTGGGAATACAGCAGATGCACAAGCTGAAATTACAACAGCAGCAACACGCACAAGCACAAGCTGCAGCTCAACAAGGTAACAAGCCGCCACAGACGGCGTCTCCTCATCAGAGCCCGAGTGCTGTCAGTACAGCATCAGCAATACAGACAGGTCAACAGGCACAATCGCAGGTCGGCCAGGCACCACATCCAGCTGGACATGCCCCGGGAATGAACATGATGAGCACGATACAACATCTGAATGACATGTACCAGAGTGCTCAAGGTGATCAAGCTGCCTCAGCTCAGCAAAATCCACTTTTGAGTTCTCAACTACAACAAATGAACCTTCAGCAGATTGGCATACCGCAAGTACAACAACTCAATCCTCTTTTGCTGCAGCAGATCAATGCTTCACAGATACAACAACTTAGTCCACAACAAGTACAGCAATTAAGCCAGCAACAAGCGGCTCTTCAGCATCAGCAGCAGCAATTTCTTCAACAGTACTTGGCAGCTCAGCAGGCACAGGCTACTCAGCAGTACAACTCTGCACTGCAGCAGCTCCAGCAGCAATACGGCACAGCCCAGCAGCACCCTCATGCGAGTCAACCCCACGGCCAGCCTCAGTATGCTCAACAGCAAAATGGCCAGTACATGATGCAGCAACCGGTGTATTCGTCCGCTCAAGATCCATCAGCCGTAAGTAGTGCTTTGAGTTTCACTTCTCTAAATCATCCTGACAATCCTCTAGTTGACCACAAACTCAATCATAGACCCAAGCGACCTCAGCTCACTCTCCCAATACACAAATATAGCCGATCCCACTGCCGTTGGCAGCCAGATCTTGCCTGACACTAGTAATCTGAGCACTGGTCAACAGATTCAAACTGCAGGCTCGGCTTCAGATGCGGGCTTCACATCGCAAATGATTGACGCGAATGCAAACAATTCCAGTGGCGTCGGTGTCCTGGATTCGACAACTACTGTGACGACTGATGGCGATCTTGCTGTCATACAATCAACGACTACTGAGTACGACTTTGGAGCCGACGGAACAATGGACACTTTCACAGCCACGGATGTCGATGTGATTGATATGACGGCGGGAGACTGCTGAAGAGCTGCGATGCCGCCGAGCTATATTAGTGTATGGTGCCCGTAGTATGTAGCAGTGTATGAAGAACAAAAGTACAAGCATAAAGATAGCTTGCGACCGTCCGCTGCGATTGCTCGGATCTGTGTCGTTGAGCATGCTCGGATGCCCTCAAATGTGTAAGAGAACAATCCATGCTCACTCCTGCGTCCATTGGTTTTCGATGCGATCTCCCAATGTGGTCTCGAGGAGGATCTGGCCTGCAAGATCAGATATGTCGAGACACGAGATTATGTACCATGGGTGTTTCAAATTGGTGAGACAACAACACGCTGCAAGTCATATTGTACACAGGCCTGCCTCTTGTGATGCATGATCTATCTCGAGTTTTCTGCTTCTGTACAATGCACCTCTCTGGCCATACTCTTTCTGTCTTCAGTGACCATTCGATGGTGTGGGACGCTTGATTGTGATGGTCTCCAAATCTGCTCGTTCCGTCTTCTCTGCCTCCAATGCCTTGATGATCGGTGAGAGGTATCGGACGTCCTGCGATTGTCAGCATCGCCACTAGATATGTGCCGTAGTCCTTACATCCTCGGTCTTCGTCCACTCGTTCTTTGGCAGCAGGGTGTGTGTGAGTGAGCACTGCGTCGCACATCAGTTATGCAGTCAGTCACCAATGGTAGAGTAGTACCTGGAAAGCTCGGCGCATGCGGAAAACACGATCGTATGCCTCCTTTGGTGACAGTCGCTTCAGAGCGCGCTGGACGAGCTCGCTCTCCTCTGGGATCAGGTCATCGGCTCTGTAGGAGGTGACAGTCAGTTTCGTCGTCTCTGCGGCCCATCGCATGTTGTACGAGAAGGCGTCATTGAGTATTCATACCTCAATCCGAGCTTCCTGTAGCCAGCGTTGTCCAGGTACCACCGGCTCAAAGGCTGCAGGAGGTTCTTCAGCCATGGTCGCTTGCTGACGAAAGGTGCTAGCGAGGGTTGCGACATCTTGATGGTGTTCAATGCAAGCGTAGATGTGCAATCGAGCTCAGGAAGGAGATTCACGTCTGGGCTGTCAAGGACGAAAAACAGCTCGATGCTGATTGGCAGATCTCACTACGGAGCACTATAAACTCATCTCACGCTCGAGAAGCTTTCGGAATCGACCAGGGCCCACTCTTCGGACGTCACATTGATTATCTTTGGTCTTGTGCCTACCAAGCTGCATCAAACCATTCAACGCGACATATCGATTTGCGACAGCTTCATATTCACCTGAACACACTCATTTCGACAACGAGAGACTACAAACACCTCCGCACGACCTGCGAAGCGCTTATCACCACCCACACGACCCCCACTCCGGAGGAAGAGCTGTTTGTAACAAGGTAAGAGAGTTACATACACCGGCATGGAGGCATAACTACGAGCATGAAGGTGTCGGGCAAGCTGTATCGATAGTCGAACAGCCTCGACATGGGAACAATGTCGGATGGCGCTGCGACAAATACATTCAGGAAGCCACATGAACAGCTTGCGCTGTGGACGACCCGCTGGTCGAATGGAGTTGTCAACAGCTTCTCAGGCGCTATGGCTGGTGTTGCTAGTGGCATCGTCACCTGCCCTCTTGACGTGATCAAGACAAAACTTCAGGCCCAGGGTGCCTTCGTCAGTTCAGAGGTTCTAGCTTCAGGCAAGAAGCCTGCACTTCTCTACCACGGTATGTTAGGCACGGCTCGTACAATCCTTCGTGATGATGGCTTCCGCGGCTTCTATCGTGGACTCGGACCAATGCTACTGGGCTATCTCCCAACTTGGGCAGTATACATGGCAGTGTATGACGGCAGCAGAGAATGGTTCTACAAACATGGCTACGACAATAGCGACCGCAACAAATTCCTAGCCCGGGTATACGCCTCGATCACAGCAGGTGCTTGCTCGACGGTCGCTACCAATCCCATATGGGTCATAAAGACTCGTTTGATGTCGCAGGCATCACGTACCGCATCAGGAGAAGGCCGCACGCCGTGGCATTACGACAGTACTCTCGATGCAGCCCGAAAGATGTGGCAAGCTGAAGGTGTTCGAGCTTTCTACTCAGGTCTGGCTCCAGCATTACTCGGCTTGACTCACGTTGCGATTCAGTTCCCACTTTACGAATACTTCAAACAGAAGTTTACAGGTCTCGAAATGGGTGAAACTCCAGCAGATGCTACCTCAGCGGGCATCAATACTGTGGGCATTCTCGCAGCCACGTTCTTGTCCAAGATCACCGCTACCTCAGCAACATACCCTCACGAAGTCCTACGCACCCGCCTCCAGACACAGCAACGCATTCATGACACTCGAACTTCAGCACGGAACGCCAGCGGTCAACAACCTTCCACGTTTAAGCCTCACTATACCGGAGTTATCAACACTTTCCGAATCATTCTGAAGGAAGAAGGCTGGCGGGCGTTTTACAATGGCATGGGAACCAACATGTTTCGTGCGGTCCCAGCTGCTATGACCACAATGCTTGCATTCGAAAGCTTGAAGAGCGCAATCGGTGGGCTACAAGAGCAAGGGCGGGCATTGAAGGAAGCATAGCGTGTATCTGAGGATAGTGGTGTGCGGATCATCCGACTGCGAGGTCATCAGAACTCTACGGGAAGCGACGCATGGGTTGGGAGCAAGGTTCATGTTACTTATAAGTGCTTCTATAGCAGCACTGTCTGAAGAAGCAGCTAAAGCTCTTCTACTTACATACCAGGACTAGCAAAGAAGCAGTCTACCTTCAATAGCGCTCGTGCCTGAGTCATCGCTATCGTGAGAAGAACGTAGAAAACCGAGATGAACTGTGTTGCCGGGACGAGGACTGTACCGAGCCTGTGGTTCAGTGCTCGAGCAGGAGGCATGTAACACGCTCAACATAGTTCAATGTGTTACCATGGCATCAGGCAATTGCTGCTGGGAAATGCCATGCGCACGCTCACGCCTTCGCAAATTCGATCTGTAGCCCGATCATGATAGTCGCATTGTAGACTTCAACTCTCACACAGCAGTGCATGGGCACAGCATTATCGAAGCGAAGATCTTGTCCGAGCTGTGTTGTTCGCTCTCCCACGGAGCACTGTCACAGAAAAACCACTATAGCAGCTCTTCAGTGATTCGGCAGACTGTAATCGACAACGAACACTGCACGTTCGAGCGCTCTAGAGTAGTCCGTTGTTAGGAGAGAGCCGCGCTACAGGATTGGACAGCTGCAGGGTTCAACGTCTACGCAATCTACTTGTAAGACTATCAAGGATCGATCGGCAGCCAGTCGAGCTCCCACTCGAGGAGCACCCTCACGAGAAGCGACAGCAATGTGTGATCCAGATCATCCTGAATAGGGGCGGACATTGTAAGCGTTGCCAGCACGTTCATATCGGCTCGGTAGCTCGATGCTGTTTCATCCCAATGTTTCTGACTAGGATGAGTGTAGGGATTTTCGCCGGTTCGGACTTGTGAGAGATATTCTCTGCTTGCCCGCCTTGATTACGTGTCGACGGGCAACGAGCGATACGAAGCTCTGCTTGCTGTTCGCCTTCCCGCGGGCATCTGGTCGGTGGTGGAGACATTCGCACGAGTTTTCAATGCTGGGAGGCAATCGTTGAAACGCGCAAGTGAAGGAGCGGAGCCAATAAGCGCAGAGCTTGCGCGGCCTGAACCAGTTTAGTACACTGGCACGAGCTTGCTCTGCGCCGTGACATCCAAACCATCCCTTTTCCTGCTGGATTCTTGACCTGCCAACCATCAGCCACAATTCTCACCTGCCTTCATTCGCTGGGCATTCTTCTTTCTTGCCATCATCTTCTGACGACGCTTCTTGGTTCTGCTGTTGTCGTTCTTGCCAAAGGCTTCTTCATCATCCACTTCTCACACTCGTTCCGTGTACAATCATCAAGCTTCGTCAAGACGCGCTCGAATTCATCAATTGGTTCATCTTCGAAGTGATCCTCAACGCGATAGCATCAGTAGATACAAGGTATGTTCGCGGCTCGTCATCATCATTTCAGACAGACACTGACTGGCTCACTTCAGTCGCGCTTCAGCGACGGCCAACAGCATCAAAATGGCTGCTTTCCGATTCATCCTCCCGGCTTTGGCCATCGCCGCCGGCGTCTCAGGTAAGAGCATTGCAATGGGATGAGCAGGAGCAAGAGACTGATACCCGACACAGCACAGAGCAGCAGCTGCTCCATTAGTTCGACCACGACTATTCAGAACTCCGGAGATGGACGGGCTCTCGCTTCGTGTACCACATTCTCTGGCAGCATTGCCATTGCCACTGGCACTACCGACACCATTGATCTGAGTGGCATTCAGGAGATCACTGGCAGCTTGACTGCTGACAGCGCACGAATGCTTCCCGGTCTCGTTAGCACCGACATGACCACCATCGGCAGCTCTTTCACCCTCTCCAACCTCTCAGTCCTCTCAACGCTCACCTTCCCATCGCTCTCCTCGGTTCAGACGATCGACTGGAACGGTCTTCCAGCTCTCCAGGGACTGACCTTCACAAAGGGTGTTCAGATGGCCAGTAGTCTTTCCGTGCAGAACACTCAGCTTGGCTCTCTCAGTGGTATCAACCTCGCACAGGTCGACACTGTGGTCATTGCCAACAACGGATACCTGAACGACATCAACATGCAGCTCGGCAATGTCACAAACAACCTTCGTCTTCAGGCCAACGGTGGCAAGGTCGTTGCCACATTCCCAAACCTCATTTGGGCCAACAACCTTGACATCAACAACGTGACGACTTTCAGCGTTCCATCTCTTGCCGCCGTGAACAAGACACTCAACCTCCAGAGTGACTACTTCACATCTTTCAGCGCTGCCAATTTGACATCGATCGGTCAAGATCTGATCATCAAGGATTGCTCGCAGCTTAACAACCTCAGCTTCCCACTGCTTACGACCGTCACTGCTGCTCTCACTGTTGCCAACAACTCCAAGTTGACGCAGATCAGTGGATTCCCACAGCTCAACTTTGTTGGTGGTGCACTCGACTTCACCGGAAACTTCTCCAGGTAAGCAATACCCGAGTCCAGCTACGGCAATCATGCTAATGTATCTTGCAGCGCCACTCTTCCATCCATCAAGACTGTCAGGGGCACATTCAACGTGCAGTCTCAGCAGAACATTGATAGCACCTGCAGCACTTTCCAGAGCCTTGCGGGAATCAACAACGTTATCCAGGGACCATACACTTGCAACGGCACCGTCGCCAACCCAACCACCGAGGGTGGATCTTCCGGTACAAGCAGCAGCAGCAGCTCCAAGTCTTCCACTGCAGCAGCAAGCGCAATGCAGCTCCCAGCTATCACTGGTCTGCTTGGTGTTGTCGCAGCTGTCTTCGGTCTTCTCTAAGCGTGTGGAGAAATATTGTCGCAAATGCCTGGTCGAGGAACAAGAGATGACCTACAATGCTCGAGCATGGGGAACGGTCTAGCATACAAGCAGCCTGAGTCGTCTGCCCGGGGAGAGCGCTTCCGCTGGGTAAAGACAGCAGACCTGCTACGAGGCGTTCGTACTGTACCACATTGGATCGGCATGGGATGAGCAGTCATTTTCACTCAACCACAAACAACTGTCTTTTTCGTTGAGCTTGGTGTAGATTGGAGGTTAGCATGGAAGTCCTGTGCTACCAGTCACTTTCGCCAAACATGGTGCATAGATTAATAATGTAGCTGCAATGGAAAGTATCAATACACTAGAGACTCTTCTTTGCTATCGATCGATGGGCACGGTCCCGTGCGACCACGGCACGTTCTGGATGTCCTGGTAACTGGTAGCTTAGCCTTCGAGTCCATTGCATCCGCGGATACCCATGCAGTGTGACCTCGAGTGCTCGAGTCGACGTCAGCCACTGTACTGTCCGACCAAGATTGGCAGTGAGGAGGCTTGCAGTAACACATTTGATTGGAAAGTCCTTCAGTGTCGTGTTACGTATCACTTCTGTTAGGCTTGACTGACTGCTATCAGAGAGTGTCAAGCGTCTAGCGACGCCATCCCATGCTCATCGCACCGAGTTTCGCATAGCTTGTACGACAGCGTGGCTTGGTGTAACTTTTGACTCTCTCGTTCCATTCGGTCGAGATACACATGGCTCTCGCCTAGACGCGAGCTCTCACGGTTTGCTGCATGCTCCCAGACGACAGACGCGGTGAGGCCGAACACAACGTAGACGCTGCAGCCGTCATCGTACCAGCGACTCGACTGATACATCACATATTCTTTTGAATACTGTACTTCCCGCACACTCGAAGCATCCGAGCCTAGCTAACTAACGACTCTTAACACATCACGGCAAGTTACGTTGCACCACGCATGCGATCCACAAACGTTGGGGACCCGTGGTTGTTTGCTGGAGCACTAAGACATCGATGGTGGAACTTGAATATGGCGGTGAGGTCCGTGGCGATGATGACAACAAAGAGTCCTGCACGACATCTGCAGTAGTCTTGCATTGCGAACTACGGCCGGCTGATGATCATAGATGTAAGGGATGGTATAACAACCAGCAACCACCATGCTCGATCGGTAAGGTAGGTTGGCGGTAGTAGGCATCACCCTTCGGCACGTTGAGAGCTCATTGGTCTTCCTAGAGGTGTGGGATTTTTCTACAGAAGGCTACAAGGGTCAGGACTCGTCTGGTTGGTCGATGGGAAGCAAGTCGAGTGAACCTACGACCTGCTTATATAGGCACGCACGAGCAACACATCCCTTGGAGCCAGCCATGGAATGACTTCCCCGATGATCTATCAAGAGCAGAGCCGTCGACAACAGGGACATGTGGGTCAACCACGAATGTCGATGTGCCAAGTTGGCTATCAATCATCACATTGCTGCACACATGAGGGACCCGATCGAGCATAAATACGTCTGGAGTTTCCGCTCCCATCAGCTCGTATCTTGCGTTTAGCTCTCTTGAAACATCTCAAGACGCTTCTGATACTAGCAAAGCTTCGCATACTGAACAACTATGCAGTCCAACAGACCCTTCGATCCTATACGGGACGATGTACACTACGCTGAAGAGCTGTCAGGGTTGGTCAGCAAGTCTCGGCAGTTGTCTGACACACTGACTCTCGAGCAGGTTTCATCTCCCACCTATTCGGACCGGGATACAAGAAGGTCGTCTTCCAGCATACAGCACGATCATGTCACCTTTTGGCTCTCTTCAGCTCGGTCAAGACAGAATCATGTCCGGATACGACAGTTCATATGACAGCATGACTCCAACACACACGCCCAGAGGCAGCAGTATCGAGAGCACTGGGCGGCCGCACACTCTACACAATAGCCGTCGTCGACGGATGCGAGACGCTGCGGCAGCAAGGACCAGACAACGACAGCTCGATCCACAAGCAAAGAACCTCTGCAAAGCTCACAAGGCCTTGGGAGACCGTCAGAATCAAGCATTGTTTCTCCAGTATATGGCAGATATATTGGTGATTATCTGTGGCTACAAAGCGCAGAAGCTGCAGACCAAGGGCAACGGGCGAAAGGCAGGCCTTGTCATGTCCAAGGATGAGATTCAAGGTGCATTGATCAACTTCCACAACGGCCTATTCCGCGAACAGTTCGCTGCCGTTGCTCGCAAGGGACCTGAAGGTTACGCCGAACTGCAGCGCAAATATCTTGGCTGGATCAAGCAGGGCGATGTACTGTCGGAGGGTGATCTGAAGGTCTTTCGACTGCATAAGGACAACATTTTCGCCGATCCAGACAGCGACAATGAGCCATGTATCCCGATGCCGGAGAGTGACCCGCGCAAGGGTGCGTGTAGCACGCATACGGACGAAGAGAGCCAAGAGCAGAGCAAAGACGCCTCTGGCAATCCCGATGCTCGACAGTGTCGACTGTTGCGGCGGATGGCAAACTGGGAGCGCAACTTTGCTCGAATCGTAGAAGAGGTGGAAGTCAAAAAAGCATCGTCTATCTAGACGGGTAGCACGTCCCGGGAGCCATGGTATAATCTTTCGTTACACTCACAGTATTACTTAGCGATGGCGTAGGAGGTCAGTTGGGGTTTCGTACTTGGGAAGGTCTTCAAAAGCGATGTAGCCTTACTTAACGATGAGACGACGAGTTGGCGATACGGCAGAGACCGTTCTCGCCCACCTTGTAGCTGTATACTAGCTCAACAAAGCTTGCATCTTGGTAAGCTTGTACTGAGCATATTCCATTGAGATGGAGCTGCGATCTCAGTTGTGCCGAGTGAGGTTGTCCGGCGATAGTGCGGCAGTCTGCAAGCAGCAGAGCCGATATGCGGTGCATTGTTGATGAACGTTGCTTGCCCTGATTGTACGTTGCTGAGCGTGTCACCAGGTCTTCGCCCACTGGCTGAGTGCCAAATCTCATACTCAAAGTGCGGTCTATCGAGAGTAGAGATGGTCAGCATCAGCATTTGCCTAGTTGCATAGGACGAATGAGCTGAGCGGAAGTCGCCAAGCCAAAACGGCGCTAATCTACTATAGCAAGATTGCTGGGATTCTTGCTGAGAGTGAGAAGTACAGCCCAGCTCCTTCGCCGCAGCACAACCGTAACTCCTTAGATATCCTTTCTTATGCCGCGTCGTATGTGACAGCTGTGCTGCTTCACTTCTCTGATTTTGTATCCTCTCGACAAGCACAGCACCGCCTAACTGCTGCGTCGTCATCATCCTTCCGACTTGTGCCCGGTAATCCTTTTTCTGCCCAGCGCCATCCACGCCATTGCTCCCAACGTCATCCTGTCGCTACAACAACAACTGGACAGAACCTCGAACGCCCACTACACTTCTTCCCAAAACCCGCATCGCAAGCTTGCCCATCATTCGGCGCAGGAGCATCTCGCAAGCGTCGAGCCCGATTCGTCCCAAGGGCTGGTTCTCTTTCGCGAGCCGGACGGGCTCGCCGCTGCATAGAGTTGGTGGCATCGAGGAAGCGCAAGAAGACTCGAATATGATGCTGCCAAAAGGAGGTGTCACATGGAAATCCGCCCAGGCGAATCTACCGCCGACGCGCGCGATATGGAAAACCATTTCACAGACGAGAGTCGTGCTTTCTGTCGCGCTGGCTACTATTGTCTTCCTGCTATGGAGAGGTGTTAGCGGCACTGCAGGCGAGATGCAGAAGTGAGTTCGAGCAGGCGACAGTACAATGGGCATAATGTCACTGACACACGCAGATTCTACTGCTTCGGACCAGATAGATCGCCAATGCAGATGAATGCGAACGAGCAGGCAGAATGGGCTGGACATCTGCAAACTCCAGTAATCTTCAACCACCACGCGCCAATTGAGATCAACAGCAGCACCATCAAGCACGTCGATCTCAACAAGATTCACTCTACTACGAAAGCAATCATCAACGAGGAGAAAGTGCTCATCCTGACACCACTACGAGATGCTGCACCATACCTCGAGCAGCACTTTGATCTGCTTTCAACGCTTACATATCCGCACAATCTTATAGATCTTGGATTCTTGGTCGGAAATAGCAAGGACGACACACTGGCAGTTCTGTCTACTGAACTCGAGCGCCTCCAGGCAAGAGCAGATGTTCGCTTCAGGAGCGTCACGATCATTGAGAAAGATTTCGACGTCAAGGTCAGCCAATCTGTTGAGGACAGACATGGTTTTGCAGCACAAGGACCCCGCAGAATGGCCATGGGAAAGGCCAGAAACTACCTGCTAAGCGCTGCACTCAAAGAAGACCACAGCTGGGTGTACTGGCGTGACGTGGATATCAAGGAGAGTCCACACAAGATCATTGAAGACTTCATCGCCCATGACAGAGACGTGTTGGTGCCAAGTGAGTCGAGATGGCGATGGTGTAATCAGGCAAGTGCTAATTTCATGGATAGACATTTGGTTCCATCGTTACAAGGATGGTGTCGATATCGAAGGTCGTTTTGACTACAACTCTTGGCAAGAATCAGAGACAGGTCGTAAGCTTGCTGCTTCACTCCCGCCTGATGTCGTCCTTGCTGAAGGTCAGTCTTGAGGACCTCCGCCTGTAACACAAGCTAACGAGCTCTTCAGGCTACAAGGAGTACAAGACTGAGCGTACCTATATGGCTCGTATGGGCAACTGGCGTGAAGACAAAGATGTCGAAATCCCTCTTGATGGTATCGGAGGTGTGAATATAGTGGTGAAAGCCGACGTCCACCGATCAGGTTTGTCCACTTGTCTCGACATTCTGAGCAATGCTGACATCCACACAGGCATCAACTTCCCATGCTATGCCTTTGAGAACCAAGCTGAAACGGAAGGCTTCGCCAAGATGGCCAAGCGAGCTGGCTATGGAGTGTACGGTCTGCCTAACTATGTTGTCTGGCACATCGACACCGAGGAGAAGCCTGGTAATGCATAATATCTAACATAATGAGGCATTTTGTTGAAGGATACGGAGCCTTCAAAAGTACGGATCGTGTTTCGAGCCATGACTTACTTGTTGTGAGCGCTCGGACCGATCCAATGGCAATGTGCTACACGGCCTGAGGCTGCTGATGGAGGATCTGAAGATATCATTCAACACTCTTCTGTCAGTCATGTGGCGTTGGTCGGAGCTGTACATAGATCTGCTTGAGCATATGAACTCGAATCGCAGCCATTTTCTCCCCTCAATGGTCCCAAGTCTCGCTCTTTCAGAGTATGGTTGTAGGTGTAGTTCATGTACAGATGATGTCACAGATTGGAGCTTCATGTTCAGCTTGTGCATACGACCATACTACACACTCCTGGAGACCTATAATGACTACAGCTAAATCGCTACTGCCCATCAGCACAGCCAAGCTTGAACAGAGGTAGCACTGCGTCCTCATACAACAATGGGAGCCCGACTCTCACAACCCAAAGGCCCAGGTGGAGAGTCGTCTGTGTCGTCCAGACCTGCACCACCGCCATCACCAGCACAACCATGGGGACGTAGAAGGCTCAACTCACGCACGCTAGTCGCTCCAGCAGCTGCTGCGACTATGGCAATCCTACTCTTCGTCTATGCCCGGACCAGCATACGCGCAGCGAAAGCCAATGCTCAGCGACACCGTGAAGCTGACAGTGGCGGCGAAGGACTGAGTCTTGTCAATGAGAACAGGAGGAGACATGGCACTGCACAGAAGCTAGAGGAGCGAGGGATGCTGAAGGAGCTTGCAGATACTGCTCGCCAAGACCTTTTCGGTCAATCGAAGTCAGCCGCCAGAGAGGTACGCACAGCCAAGAGCGGTCGTAGTGAAGAAGATGAGAGGCTTCGCAACCTTACTGGCAAGGGTGGTTGAGTTTATAGTGGGAGAGGATGGTCCTCGCAATGAATTGATGAGACGACGAGGTACCCAGGCCAGTACCGTCAGACACTTTCGTTCAGTCAAAGCAGCTGCAACAGTGTTGCTGCAATGTATCGACCGCTCAGCAGCCAGGAAGTATGTCACGCCAGCACCAGGACATTGCGCTCGACTGGAAGAAATGATGCTACTGGACGGTGAAGACATGACAGGTATCATCTGCGTTGAGAGCCTTCACGCAATACAGAATGTTCAAGACTATGTATCAACAACTGCATACCTCCAATATGGCTATGCTCGGCTGCCCACTTGGCAGAACAGTCCTGAGCAACATTAGTAGCCACTCTGGCTGCAGTATTCGCTTCATGTACGATTATGTTATGAAAGGCCGTCCCTCCGATCTTAAATGGGTATCAAATATGATGAATGTGCTGTCCAGTACAATGTGACGAGCAGCTAGTGGAGAATTTTCACAAGTTGGTCCTTCTCGAGGTCACCAAGATCGGTGATAATGCTTGGTGCTGCAGTTGGGACAGTGCTGCCAGTGATGGAGCTCCTGTTGTCCTCGGTCATGAAGGACCTGTCAACACTAAAGGCGCCATCATGCGGTGGAATGTGATCGCTCTTCAGACCATCGATGCCCAGGCCTGAGGCGAAATTGTTTTGCTCATATTCATCTTGATCAGCAAAACCTTCGTCCTTTAGAGCTGGTGGTCGTTCTCGCCTGGCACGAGCCTTCGCCAAAGAGATAGTCTCCTGGTTGTAGGTTGTGGTGACAACCCCGTCCTGATCGCGAGCGATCACAGCCTTCATGAGAGCTGCCATCCAGAGCCTGCCTTCTTGCCTGCTATTCACGGCAAAATAGTGCACGGTGGGCTTTGTGAAATTGACACCTCGTCCAGATTTTGGCGGTGTCAGCTTGAAGATGAATAGATTGTCGTCGTTTGTGCCTGGCTGTGGTGGATTCTCCCTCAGCTCCTGTTGTGCAGTTGTAGTGAGCATATCATGTGGACTTGTGGCAGCGCTACTAGCGCCAGTGACAGTGGCATGCATGAGTGTCATCTTCTCGTCCGTGGCCGGCATGACGTTGTGGAAGGAGATATCGATGAGTCCCTTCTCCTCGGTATCGTTCTCGGAGTAGTAGTACGAAAGACGACGGCCCCTGAGGACGAACAGACGTGGCTTCCAAGTGGTCATCAGCGAACCGCTCTTCTTCTTCATCCATCCGGAGTAATCACAATCAACCATTTGTTCTGCAGGACTCTTCTTCTCTAAACCACGCGTGTAAGCTGATGTCGACTTCTTGGTTTTTGGTTTGGCTCTTCGAGGTGTCGGTTGTGGCGTGAAACCAGTACCAGATCCGGCAGATGTCCTCGAGCCGGACTTCAGGTCGAAACTGGCTGCGCCTGTGCTTGGTGTGCTCGTGTCGTCTTTGCTCGGTGATGTGTAGTCACCGTCTTTCACGGTAGACCTCTCTTGCTTCGTGACAGCATCACTGATCGCTCGCATTCCGGGAATCTTCGAAGTTTTGCTGAAGAAGGAATCTTGCCAGGCGTACCAGGTGTAGTTGCTCCACTAGACAGGCCACTGGCTGGCATAGCGCTCAGATTCGTCGAGCTGCTGCCTGTGGGACTTCTGTACGGCTCAAGTTTGGTGACGATGGGGTGCGCGGACTCGTTGACCGTGCTCATAGCTTTGTTGCTGTACGTTGGCATGCTGATAGTACGTGATGTGCCTGCTTTCTGACCAAAGGCGCCAGTCGTCGAGTTTGGCGAAGAGATAGGGCTGACGATCGGATCATGCAGAGAATCAGTGCTGGCGCCACGATTTACTGGATTGCTGCGACGAGCATAGCTGAGAAAGCTGCCGCTTCGAGAATGGACAGAGCCTGCCGCGCTCGAGGTGGACTTCTTTTGCAGCACGTTGCCTTTCCTGTTTCTGCTGTCTGCTTCTGTGGAGGAGTAGTAGCCCTTCTCAAGGTCGACAGGCGAGCCGGTGGTTGATGAAGCAAAAACCGGTTCTTTGTGCAGATATGGTGTGGTGTCGGTACTGACGTTATGACTGTGGCTTGCTTTACCATTCAGCTGGGATCGCTGATCGATCGAAGATTGTTTGCGATGACCAGTTGCGAAGGAGCCATCGATAGATGTTGCAGTGGAATCCACACTCGAGTGTCGCCAGTGCTGCATGGTTCGGATGTTCTGAGCCGATGGTCTGTATGTGGTGTCGGCGCGTTGAGGTGAGAGCAGGCCCGAGCCACCACTGTTGCTTCGCGACATAGCAGGCGACGTCGTGGCGTAGGTGGGAGTGTTGCTGGAGCGCAGTGGTGCGACGTTCCTGGAGTTTGTGACAGCAGCTGATGCACTTGTGCTGCGATTCCTACCCACGACCTCATTCGCCTCAAGCTCGTGGGGAGTAATGATGAGATTAGAAGCACCAGGACCAGTGTTGTTGCGCTGTGCTTCGTCCTGCAATGCCTTGATCTTATGCCATGTGCGCAGCCTGCGTCCAACAGGACCAAGATCGAACTCTTTCAGGAAGATGCTGGACTGATCCATGGCAAGAAGGACTTCTCCAGTGATCTCTTGTTCTCTAAACACTTTACAGTGTGATCTCTCCACTCCGTGATCTTCCAGGTACTCTGCCACCTGCGCGGATGTCCAGCTCAAAACTTCTGCTTCGGTGTGCAACTGACCCTCCTCGTCCTCGGTCTCGTGTCCAGCAATGTATGACATGCGGCTGGGATGACTGCTGTACATTGATCCCATTGTGTCTCGTCGGTTTGCTGTTCGAAGTGCACCTGGGTGCATGTCATTCATATGCTCGTCGATGACGGTCAAAGTCTCGTGCATGACCGGCGATGTTGCGTTCGACAGGCTGATCATCTTGTTGTCGCTCGGCAGTGAAGAGCGTGTGGTGGTACTTGAGGGCTTTGAGAACGTGCTCGCTCCGCTGATCGGGCGTTGTTGCATCGTGCTGATTGTGCTGGCGGAGGCTGGTCTTGGTAGTACTGACGAGGCTTCTTGAGCTTGCACGGCATTGGGCATGGAGCCGCTGGTGCGGCGCAGAGCAGTCATGGATTGCGAGATGGAAGCTTTTGGAGCGACCGCGGTGTACACTGTTTTTTCACGTCAGATTCAACATCCTTGCCATAAAGTAGCAGGTCCATTTCTGCTTACCTTCTGGGAAGAGGCCAGTGGTGCCGCTGTGGATATGCCGACCCAAAAACCAGCCATCGTTGAAGTCATCATCTCTTTCTATTAATTCGATCTTGTCGCCTTTGCTCAAGCTCAGTTCATCGGCGCTGCGCGCCTTGAAGTCGTGGACAACGACGAGAGTCGTGCCTGGTTGAGCTTCAGCCCTGGCTGCATCTCGGGATGCCATGATGAAGGCAGGACTAGGAGGAGGTGGGGATGTCTCCGTCGCTCGCTCTCATGAACAGTAAGAAGAGATGATAAGCGCAAAGGCGCAAGGCAGGCTGTCGTGACGCCGATGCCCAAGCAGCGAGTATTAGCGAATGAGTGGTGGTGGTGGGAGGAAAGTGACGTGAATCGTAAGGTGTTTGGGTTTCCCAGCAATCCGTGATGCGAGGTTAGTGACGTGTGGATCCTCGATAGGATTTTACTATATTGCTGTGCTAAAAAGCTGCCTGTTTTCAACGAGGACCTAACGACTGGGTAGTAGATGGCCAGCCCTTGCGTTGGTCATTAGCCTATAGTGCTGTACCTGGATGAGGTGGTTCGTGTCTCGAAGATGGAATGTCCTCACGCAGCAGCACGGCTAAGGCACAATCACCTGCAGGCGCCACGAAGTCATCGGCACCTCACGTACGCATAAGGTTTCTGGGAGGCTCATTTGTTTTAGATGTGTCTATGCTGAACGCTGAACACAAGCATCAGTGGCGCCCGGATGA
The DNA here is from genome assembly GCA_001592805.2 of Peltaster fructicola. Taxonomy (NCBI): domain Eukaryota; kingdom Fungi; phylum Ascomycota; class Dothideomycetes; genus Peltaster; species Peltaster fructicola. Next base: position 1,151,158 of record CP051140.1, read on the forward strand.
TCGACATTGTGATCTTCTGCTAGCAACCGTCGCTTAAAGCGATTGAGTACATGTGGCTTGTCTCAAAAAGGACCACGATCATCAAGATAAGAGTGGCTACATAGTCTTGCTGATCCAGGTGTGTCCAGGCATATGGTCAGCAAGCTCTTTCTCTGTCCATAATTTTTGGCTCGCACTACGCCGCACTGGAACATGTGTTTATATCTGTTCTCTTCTTGCGAGTCTGGCTTTCTGTTCTTCTACCAACCTCATGCAAGGCATTCGCGTATTCTTGAGCCACTTTTAACGGTAGGTGCTAAGGTCTGAATCAAGTAGCTTTTTGACGACGGTTTGTTGTCGGTTTCAATGGACTGTATGGTCAAGAGATGTCCACGCGAACAGCACAACATTGACATCAAGACTACCTTACACGAGTCACTTCTGAAGCGGCTGCTCGAGCCACATACCACACCTCCTCGTATATCCCCATCATCACCCAGTCTTTCATTTCGGAGTTCCGTCAAGCCATACATTAGGTAAAACACAAGACAACCCGAACACTCAACCGCCATAGGAGAACAGGTGCTTGTGCCTTGCCAAATCTACAACACAAGACACACATCTTCGCATTGCAATCTCAACAGCGCTTCAACTGAGTTACCATGAATACCACACCGCGACAAGGCGCTCCGACAGGAACAGAAGCGGCTCGACAGACGACCGAACGCTTCGACCGGCCAATCTTCCCAGCGTCCGGCTTCAAATTCAATCCAGAAGGAAAGGCTGGAGAAGGAGCACTGCTTCACCACGCCCTTTTGCGTAGCCCAGAACCAGGACCGAAAGCGCTGCCGGATGGTTTCCTAAGCTCTATAGCTTTGTGCAGCACTTCGCACTCGGACCGGTCGGACTTGGCACTGTTGCATACCAGGAGATCACCTTTGCGCTGCCGTCTGGCTCGTGTCTGCGGATACCTCCTACACAACCGCCTTCGAAGCTGGGTGGTGAGTACTCTCGTCTGCTTGTTCAAGGCTCACTGCTGTACAGGCTTCGCTGCGTGGTTTCCAAAGACAGTTCTTGCGGCGATAATTCAGCATGGCTTGCAGCGGCATGCTCATGGCCGACAGAATTGTCCTTTGCCGTAAACAAGAAGGTCTGCGAACCCCGTCGAGTGCCACAGTACAAGAAGAACATGCCCCTTGATATCTCCCACTTCGTCGTCGATGGCCCAAACATCCTCTCGGTGGCATTTACATCTCGCATCGTTCCCGACACTAAGGTGGCCGTCGCTGTCGAAGGCATTCACACAGTCACGCATGAGGACATCATGACAGCGATCAAGCAGCGATCGTATGCAGACGTGCTTGCTACGATACAGAAGTTTATCAGCAGCAACAGCACTGGCGATGACGAGCTGCGCGTCCTGTCCTCAGGTCGCCGCAACATCTCGCTACTCGATCCGTATTCCAGCTGCACCACATGCAAGATCCCAGTGCGAGGCATTGACTGCAAGCACTTCGAATGTTCTGATCTCGAGACCTTTCTATCGCAGCAGGAACGCAGATACCCAGGCTATCCATCGATTGTGGATGGGTGGCGATATCCGATCTGCAAGGGCGATGCTCGACCACACATGCTTTTCAAGGATGGCTTCCACTTGCAAGTGCGGGAGGAGCTGATGCGTATCGAGCGAACGGACGTCAGGGCGATCACCGTGGAACCAGACGGTACATGGAGACCGGTACTTCCACCACAGACCGGCTCTGCTGTATGTCCAAAGCACGACATGAGCAGAAGTAGTAAGGCCAATGCGCCGAAGAAAGTCGTCGAAGTCATCGAGTTGGATTGAGTGTTGATACAGCCTCTCTCAACTAACACAACTAGCCAAGGCCCAGTGGCTGGCCAAGATCGACCACTAGCAAGCACTGAAGCACACAAGAAGACGGTGATCACGTCGACCTCGATGGAACTAATGATCACGCTGTAATTATCTACTATGGATACGCACGACGTGTACAAATGCATGGTACAGCGCATCGATCGTGTAGAATCCTGTCTTCTCATTGTTCCTAGTATTACCAAGTGTCCTGTCTTCATTATGTCAATGCTCATCAAGAATCAGCCATATAATGCCAAGCTAATCTCAAGGCCTCGTGTATGCATACTACCTCATAATACTTGCTCCTCTTCCAATCACTCCGATTCCTGATCTTCCTGCCTGCAGACTCTGCCTGACAATGAGTTCTGCAGCTGCAGCTGCGGCAAGACGCTCCTTCTGTCTGCTACGGTCCTTGAGATATCGTTCTGCTTCTGGTCTCATTCGCAGAATTCTCAGAATCATATCATCGTTCGGGTCTGCTTGTATCTCCTTGCGCTTCTCTTCTTTGGCCTTCTTCATGGTGCCGAGATTACGACTGAGCATGATGCTCTTTGTTCGTCGAGATGGCAGGCCAGCAGCTGCAAGACCGGAGATCGGTCCGAGATGTGCTGGAGCTGATAGTCTGTTGAGACGTGCTGCAGCGTCCTGTCGACGGCTGGCTGTGGCTGTGGCCATTGACTCGGATGTGCGAATGAGATTGTCTGTGGACTCGAAGTAGAAAAAGTTGAGGTTCTGCAAGTCATGGTATTTGGGCGACTTGAGCACATCGAGAGGCACACCAAGTTCTTCGCCTGATTCTTCGTCAACAGCATGGAAGAACTCAAAGAGTATCTGCAAGTGTTAGCAGTGTCACTTGTGATACGGGCAAATCTGCTTACCTGCAGCCACCTGTACACAACATCGACCTCAGCGCTGTTCAAAGGTCTCTGGGCGCTGATCTTGTCACTTAGAGGAGGTACAAGCAGGCTCTCGATTGTTACGAGCACTTCCTTCCACAGTCTTGTCATAACGGACACCATAGCTGAGTCTGTAAGAGTTTGTTTCATGATGGCAAAGTTGTCGTCGAAGTACGCCAAAAGTGGCTTCAGGGCGTTGTTCACGTCTTCGACACTGGGCACACCATTCGATGAGGGACTTTGTGCAAGACTGGCCGGTCGACCCGACACCTTCGACCAGTAGCCCTTCATCTGATTGAGCGATACTGCAGCAATAGTGTTCTGAGAGCCTGTAAGAGCACGAAGCGTGCGCCGAGACAGACATTGGTGGATGTATGCGGACAGCTTGTCTGTGATCTTGCGAGTCATATCACGCTCAGTTCTCTTGAGCGTGCGAAACGATTTGCCGAAGTAGAACTGGATGTCATCACGCTCGCCTTCCATGCTGACACGCAGCAGCAGTCGTCCTTGTGTGTCTAGATCTAGCCAGTATTCGCGAGGCATGAAGTCGCTGAAGTGATTCGGATCAAGCTTGAGACTGGTGCGACCAAGACAATCGTGGTCTCCGAGCGCATCCCAATCCCACACTGTAGCGATGATGTTCAGCGGACCTGTGGTGATTATGTCGATGCTCTCGTCCCATCGTGGATTGAGGTTGGCATATACTGTTCTGGTCTTTGCGAGTCGCTTCTGGTATTCGTCACCGAGAACGACGTAAGGATCGCTCAGGCCATTCATGTCGCCAGCCTTAAGATCTTCTGCTTCGATGATCTTGATCGTGAACACGTACTTCGAGCCGTTCCTCAGCCTCTGTGTAGCCGAGCTGTTCTGAGGTTCTCTCTGCTGGATGACTTCGGCGCAAGCGTCCACGTTGATCTCCTTCTCAAGCTTGTCCAGCTGCAGCGTAGCATGCTCGACGTTGTTGAGCTTGACAAAGCTCTCTGGCATGAAATTGAATGGCTCAATCTTATCCTTCTGTGTCCATGTCTCTCGTGCCATCGCAAGCCACTTCTCTCTTTGTGTTCGTTGGGCAGCGGCTTCTTGCTCAGGAGTCTGGCGATTCATCTCGATTGAGAATTTCTTCTCCAATAACTCACAGTATCTTGCCACACCTCTGCCAACAGATTTGGACATGGCAGTCATGAACTTGGCATATTGTAAGTCATCGTCCCAGTTTAGCTGCACGATCATTTCGATACCCTGATTGAAGATGCGGTATGCGTCGACAACACTACCGCTGTGACGCTCATCCTCGGTTGGCACGTTGCCTTCGTGCTCGACCCGCACCTTGAAGTCGTCCTGGGCAACAGCACCCTCAACCCAGTCGACCATCTTGGCATCCATGTTACTGATCCAGCGCCATACGAACTCCTGCAACTGACCTTCGATATGAAATGCGAAGGGTTTGTTGGGCAGTGCTTGGGCGTGGACCTGGCGGATCTGCACCAGCTCGCGGTAAAGATCGAAGCCATCCTGCGTGGGAATCTCCTCATCACGAGCCTTGACTACATCCATGATTCGTGAGATGATCTCCTTTGCGTCGCCAGCGAATGCAGGTAACACCTCTTCCACTAGGATTGACAGAGGGTTGACACCCATGATGACAGGATTCTTCCTATAGCGCTTCTGGATCTTCTCACACAGCGCAACCACAGCTTTGCCGAGCTGTATCACATGGAAGAACTCCCAGTCCTCCTGTCGATCCGAGACATTCTTAGACAACATCTCATGGTACTTTCCGCGCGCTTCGTGTCTCAGTGCATCTTTCAATGTGTCTGCGAAGGCATCGAGGTCCTCTGAAGCCTGAGTAAAGCCAGGATCTTCGTAAATGTATGTCTCGAGAATGTACATGACTGTAGCGATGCTTGGAGGTTTGGCTTCGTAGCAATGTTGAAAGAGATTGTAGAGCTCACGTAGAAGCGCATCGTGTAATGTAGACAGGATTGATCGCCATGTTGTGCTGTCAACGAGAGTCCATTTCGTTCGGTCGAAAATGCTCTCTCTCGTTGGAGATGATAGTGGTAGCCTGCCAGCGTTCTTCTTGACAGGCTCAACAGGCGGTTCTCTGATGTACATGAAAGCGGCATCTAGCATCTCCATGTTGGCATCACCATGGATAAATTTCTCCCTGACGACATCAAGGAATAGAACAATGCGGGTGAAGTGAGGTAGTCGCCATCTGTTGGCAGCCTCATTGAGCAATTCAATACTCAGTGGCTGCAACAGTTTGACGGTCGAAACGTCGTCCGATTCTGCAACCACGCCATTGTTCTCACGCATATCATGTGTAAGTGCAGTTCGCAAGATATGTCTGTAGTATAGTCGGGGATCTGGAGGGATGAATGTAAAAGTGGATCCGCTCTCTGCGCCTGATCGCACAGAGTCTCGTGGTGAATTGTCGTCCAAGTTGAGACCGCTCATGTCCACTGGCTGGTGATCAAGGACATAGCTGTTTGCCTCATTGTAACTCATCCGGTTGATGTGCCTGCTTAGATCAGAGTATTGATCTTGTGGTTGGCCAGCATTTGCAGTTCTGATGGCATGGACATTAGTGTTGGTCGGCGTTTTGGCTAATTCTGGGTATAGCTGAATGATTGCCAGCATCATTTGACCTAGATCACTGAATTCGCCTTTTCGCCATGTCTCGAATGCATCATCGAAGTCGAAATCGTCTCGCGTGAGTGTAGACTTGTTGTTGAGCATCATCTGGTTCTGATACTCTTTGAGGTCTCTTAATGCAGCTCCTTCGGTCCAAGCATCAAGATGTTCGTTCAGATCTGCTTGAGCCTGTGAGACTGGGATGTTGAAGATCTTGCATGTCCGCAAGGCTAGAGGCATATCCTTGATTTCATGACTCCTTGGCACCTCCACTTCCACACTCAGGCCGCCAGCAGCCCTCTGATTCTCGTCCGCCAGATCCTGATCATGTTGCAAGAGCTTACTTTCGAGCGTTGCGAGACGGTTGCTCAGTTCAGGTCGCTCTCTTGTCCAATCGTTACTCTTCAAGATATTGCTGATCAAACGAACAAACAGTGCCACGTGCCGATCGACCAGCAGTTTCCAGGAGTCATCATCTGCAGCCTTGCCCTTCTGTAATTCCCCTGTAGCTCTTGCGTAGAATATCAAGACCAGGTTCTCGACACTACGATCTCGATCTGCAGTCTTTCTGAATGTAGGATTTTTGAACTCGTTCAAGAATGCTGCGAATGTCCTCTTGACTAATGCATCGTTGTACTCTGGTAGCTTCTCTTGTCCAATGAGCACACCGGCTAATCTTTTATCCAGGGCAGGCATGAAGTTATGTGGTAGTCGTGTACTCTTCGTATCGCGAACATGTTGAAACTCCTTGACCAGGTCATTGATGCTAGTGGAAGGACGCTGGATGGGTTTCGACGTATTTGCAACATGTTGTATCCGCTTCTGTCGTGGTTGTAGGAGATGCGAGAGATATGCTACACGGAGTGCGTAGAGATATGCATCGTGGTCAGAGACATGTCGTGCCTTGGACGTCATCTTTCGGTGGCCATACTGCGGCCTTACCGCCTTGTTCAAGGATGTGTGTGTAGATGATGACATCGTGCCAGTCTCTCCCGATGTATGCCTGTCCGGAATAGCTCAGCATCAGAATGCGGTGTATGAGCTGCGATGTAGGGCGTGACGACAACCTCGGAGTCGAGAGTGAACGGCGGATAGTGGTGAGGAGCAAAAGGTCGGCGCTTGACGAATATGAGTAGTCGTATTAGACTCTTTGATGCATGGCTGAATGGGACAACAAAACACGAGAAATTGGCGTTATGTCATGCAACTGTGCCTGCAGCCCGAGTGTCTGGTAGAATACGAGATGTGCCTGCCAAACGCTGTCACAGCTTGCGTCGCCGCCGGTAGTGTGAAGCTATTACAAGGTACAGGCTAAGGGACGGCGCGCTGCGTCATACACACAAGGAGGTGGGGAGTCGTGTTTGGCCTGAGGTCTCCATGCATGTGGAGATTTCACATGCAAGTGCACATGTGATAGTGACACAACTCAACCATCACAAGCCGCAGGTCAAGAGTTAGACAACACTCCTTGAGCAGTCTTCGGCCACCGCTGTTATGTGGTCGAGCTTGTGAATCAATCGCCTTTGAATCTCCTTGACCAATCAATCACTACAACGACCTCCTGATTCGTGCCCAGTATTGCTGTGCGTGAGTTGGCCACGCACGGTTACCTCAACACCTCAGGTCGCAAGGACTGCTATCAGGAGTATAAGAGGCTAGTCACCCTATGGTCTACTCGCCTGCTTGTAACCCTCTCGACTGCACTTCAAAGACTACAGTAAGTTCTTCTTGTGAGCTTGGCCAACAACCATACATGCTGACCTGATGCTCTAGCATAACAGCGAACAAGCCCATCAACCGCATCTCAAAAGGTCATATAGCCTTCGAAAAGCAAGGACTTCCACTACATACCACAAAGATGTCTTCTAGCCCAACAAACGGCAGTTCCGCTATGAACAACAGCGAGCGCACACGCCTCTCAGAGAAGGAGAAGAAGCTCAACCACATCGTCTCTGAGCAGAAGCGTCGCCAGGCTATTCGTTCTGGCTTCGATCGCCTCGCTCTGCTCATCCCAGGAATGGAGGGTCAAGGTCGCTCTGAGGCTGTCGTGCTCGAGGCTGCTGTTAAGTACGATGACCTCTCTGCTCGACGCAAGCGCAAGCTTGAGAAGCTACTGGTCAACAAGGCTCTCACCCGTGCTGAATTTGACGCTGGCTACGACGCTGAGGCTGCCAGTGCTAAGCATGCTGCAATGAAGGCAGAAGACAGTGCTGCCGACGACTAGAATGTCCAGAGCACTATACGAGTGGCTACGATCTCAAGGCTTCCCTAACGACAGTCATCGACAAGTTCAAGGCTCAACAACAAGATAATCAGGAGCCTCGAAACGATCCTCTTGTACACTGATATCATTCATGGATGAACATTATGACAACCATATGATCTATTGAATCGTACAATCTTGTGCTCTTTGCTGGGTATCATTATCGTTACATGCTCTGACTACGCGAGTGGTGATTCGAAGCTCTCGAAGCTACCTTTGGCGTTGTCGCGACTTGAATTTTGTGCCATTCTTGTTGACGCCACCTGCTGTACCACTCATTCGAGCTCGTTGATCTTCAACTTCTCGCAGCGCCACGGTGAGATCGGACTGTCTCTCTCGCAGTACTTCGAGCTGTCGTTGTCGAACCTCTATGGTATGTTGTCGCTTTCGGTCTGCAGAATTCTGGTCTGTCGATTTTGACAGACCCTTCGACTGTAAAGCCTGAGCATCGAGTTGGTCCAGGGCTAGGAGATCATCGAGAGACTCGATGTCATCCTCAGCATCCCCATCTGCATCTCGGCCCTCTTCGATGTCGTCTCCATCGTCTGTGAATACTTTCTTGCCATTCAGAGTCGTCGAAGTCGGCACACCATGTTCCAGCGTCGTGAGCCCTTCCTCCAGTTTATCAGCAGCTCTTCTCGTACTTTGCAATACCGTCCTCAAGTAAGCACAGTCTTGTGTCTTCATCAGCTTCACCACATCATGGCTTAAGCTCTTTCCAGATCCCTGCTGTCCTCCAGAGTTGTCCTGTTGTCGATCTGAAACCTTGATGCCACCACGAGTCTTACTGCTCATCATGCCAAAGTAGAACTCATCGTCGTTACGTTCTGACGCTTTCTCCTGCAGCGCCTTGATCTTCCTTTTCTTCGCATTGTGATCTTTCGCTCGCAGGCTGTAGTCTCTGTGCTTTTCAAGAAGGCCCCATTTCGCTCGTTCGTGCGGCTGTGAACGCTCTTTATGGTTGCGCCGTTGTACGGCATTACGCATCGAGGACATTGTGCTAGTTACTGTAGTTGACGAGGCGAGTGAGGTTCAATGAACTTTTTTATGATAGAATCTAGCCGGCAAACATGATTCGCCCACAAAACAGCAACGCTAGTTCCGGTCTGCAGCAGGCTGAAGACTCTGGTTCTAACAGTTCGGAAGAGATCGTCTCTACTGCAACAAGAGCCAGGATTTCAGCAGCATGGCGCCAGACGATCACTCCTTAGTTGCGAGTACATCCACAGTACAAAAGTCAAAGTCATCCCTTGGGGCCTCCCGAGTGGTATGGTCATCTCGTTATGCTCTGAGCAGGGGTATCAATACTTCGTCATGAACGCCACCATTCCAAACTACAGCACACCATTCATCAAGTACCTTCCTGCCGATTCGTGGTCTCAAAGTTCTCGGGCTCGAGATAGCTCCACTCAGGCACTTCACGAACCTTCTTCCACATCTCCTTCTCCAGCTTGTTCGCGGCTTTCGCGTATGGTGTATTCTCTGCGTTGTAGCGTTTGCAATTACGCACCACGAGTAGCACATCGCGGACGAAGTCTTCAACATTCTCGTACTGGTCTTTCTCGAGCTTTTGCTCCATCGTCGATAGATCCATGGGCTCCTTGATGACTTCATAGTAATCGTGTACTTCATCGCCGTTGACAGGCTGAAGGAATGGCCATGCAGAAGACGAAGTCTGCAAAGCGCTGAGCAGGTGCATGAGTAGGGAATGAGATGGGTTCCTCCTCGGCTGTCTGGCAAGTGCATCCATATCCTCAGACCAGCCGGTGGCCTTGATCGCTGAGATCTCCAAAGGATCGATTGGTGATAACTTCTCGCCAGGCTTGGTCTTCTTCCATACGGCAGGAGGCTGATGAACCTCGTAGCTGCGACTCACCGATCTTATTTTCGCATGCACAGCGGCCTTCTGCTTGAGCAACAATCTTCCAGATTCAAGATAGCGAATCTTAGGCAGCATGGAGCACTGCATGATCGTACCGCCCTCGTAGTCCTTGATGTATCCCATCCATTTCCGACGGTCGAGGGTGATCTCCTTCGTGAAGCCCTGTTTCTTGAAATATCCGATGGCGTAGTTGTCAGCGTATGTCAAGAAGTGCATAACATCGCTGGTAGCCTTGACGTAGTCTTTAAGGTGGCTCATCAGGTGTGCTCCATAGCCTTTGACTTGCTGATCTGAACTGATGGCACAGAAGACAATCTCCGCAAATTGCCTCCCGTGGAATGGGCGGTATGTGATGCCTCCAACTATCTCGCCAGGCATGTTCGAGCTCTCCGCGAAGCTTCCAGCAGGCGGTCGCTTGACGATCGCTATGCTGAGGTGTGTCCGATCGTATACTAGTCGAGCAATGTAGTCCTTCGGCATCTTAGGCAATTGTTTCTGAAATATACATTTGAGACCAGTGAGAATGATGAGTGAGTGAGGCTTGCCATCGTTGTTGACCACGCAGAAGGATATGTCGTGATTTCTCTCTTCGATTACAGCAGGCTTCTCTGGAAACGGTATCGGTGCTATCTTGTGTTCTTCGGCGGGATCTGCGCCATTCGTGTCGACGTCGGCGAGAGGTGGTAGCTCGGGCTGTGGTGAGGTAGATGATTTGAAACGCTTGATGTTGTGGTTGTCCGCATGATCGCCGTTGAGTTCTGAGTCGGCTTTGCGTTTGTGACCTTGATTCCATCACGTCAGCCTGAATGCTTGATGCCTTATGCTGTGCCATACCTTCGTCACTCGTCACGCTTCGCGCCATTGTGTCGTGTATTCAGCAAGGGTCATGCGACTATGCTGTAGGTACTATACGCGACGCGGGAGATTTCCGTGAATGTGGAATGCCTTTTTGGTGGGCCTGAGGCACAAACTCGCTTGACCGCACGAGAGGCACAGCAAACAACCCACCATTTGATCGACCAGCCAAATCGAATAGCCAGTCTCGACACCTTGAACTGCTATGCTCTGTCACTTACTCCCTGAACACATCCTACGACCAGAAAGCATCTGGTGGTTACCAACCAAGGAAGACCACTCTCATCGCCCCACTTAACGACGCCCTTACCGCACTTGTGCAAGAGTTCGTACACTAGAGCGTAGATCTTCTGTGGAAGATGGCACGTACGCCTAAGCCTGGTGAACGCGAGCACGATGAGGCCAAAGAGCATTTTGTAGATCACACTGGTCGACAAGCAATACGATATGGTGAACGAACCCGCGATGCCAAGGACAGGTCATCATGGCCTCCTACAGACTACGTCAAACATCCAACCTTCGTCTTCCAGGTGTACCTGAGTGTCGATCTTGCACTCAATAATGCAGAAGAGACGCCGGAGGCCGAAAGACGGCACCGTGCAAGCTCTGGTCAGAACCCTGAAACAACAAGGTGTTCAAGACTGGTGAGATATTTATGCACGCTCTTTGATGTACAGAGGCCAGAACCAATCTGGGAGATCTATGTTATGCCTGGGGCTCATGTACTGGACTTTGTAGAGCACTCAAGATACGAAAGGCTCCATCGAATGAGGTTGCGAGCTGCCGGCCAGCGCAATGTTCCATTGATCCCCAAACTTGCTGCTCAACATCGCGACGACAGGAAAATGGCATTTCTATTTGGTGTCGAAAGTGATCAAGGCTGGCACAGAACAGACGACTCGGAGGACTACTGTGAGTCAATCCAGTGGCCAGCTAACACAGGTCCATTATACGTCGCATTCGATCCTCGTCTCCCTCCAAGCGTGACTACTATGGATCGAGAATGGCAGATGCGCTCTTGGACAAGGAATGAAGAAGAGATGGAGTGGTGGGACGAGCAGAGAGAGATGTTCATTACACGAGTCGAGAACTGTCAGCTGAGCGAGCACATGTATGACATTGGATTGCGCTACCGCCAAAGTGTGTACTGGCCAGAGACTGATGATCTAGATTGCGGTATGGACTTTGGTATCCCAGCACGCAGGCACAACACTCGTTCCTTGCACGTCGATAGTATGCAGACCACATTGAAACAGCTGGAACAAGCAGCCACTGCGTTGGCGAATGAGGCCGCTGCTGCAATTCCAAAACTCAACTGCCGAAGCATAACTATTAAGCAGGATAGTCCAGACAGCTTGAAGCTTTTCAACAACAAGCCGAACGCTGACCCAGACATCAGATACATTGTCTTTGTTCCATCCTTGGTTCAACCCAAGCAGATACTCAAGGACGTCGCCTACAGCTTCACTGGACAGCTCCTCGAATGTCTATCACAAGATAAGACCTTAGAGCTCACCTTTCGCAGTCCGCCAAGACCCACGGACAGCTCCATCCTATCTTGCTACAATGACTTACAATTGCCTGCAAACACGATAGGCGTTTGGACCGACTTACAAGCACCAAACTCTTGGAGGGATCCAGAATACAGACCGAAGCTGCCTTATCATCGTCGCTTGCATCCGATCGATATCAGGCCGCACATACGGGACAACGATCCGCTGACTAGCTGGCGTCAGCCGTACACAGCATTCATCATCATAGTCGATCGCCCGGACTTTACATCTGTGCCTGCAATCAGATTCATGCTTTCCGGAGGAGGACCAAATCTTGAGCGGCCTGAGACTAAGGAGGCTAAGGTCCGCCGTAACTGGTATAAAGGCTCGGCCTACAATGAGATGGAGACATGGCGAACATTCTCAATGGAGAGTGTTGTCAAAAGGTTGACACTCGCTCAGCATCCTGCCAAAGCCTACTGGTAAGAGACATTTAGGAGGAGGTGCGGAACTTGTGTATCTGCTGCCTTGTGATGATTTCGCAGAGTGCTTGATCGACCAAGTCACAATGCCTGAAACGAAGTCTCGATCGTTATATAAGTCACGATGCTACATGCACTCGGATCTTGTGAATATCAGTTGCCAAGAGTGCTGCGATTCAGATTGGGTCATGCCGGGAGCAAGCCGCAGCTCTGGGAGACCGTGCACAAGCTGGTGAACATCTGGCTCTTTCCACGCAGCTCGTGATTGACTAACATCACTTCAATCGTACAGTCCTCAACTTCTCTCAACTACTTGTCCTGCATTACCATATGTCGTCAACGCCACTCCGTGACATCTGGGACGCTTCGGCGAACCAGCCTTTCAACCCTACAGTCGGCAAAGGCACACATTTTCTGCTAGGATTTACATTGCTGGCCATTGCACTCATCTTATCTGGATTATTCGGCCTGAGTAAGTCCACAAGAGGGCATTGAGGTTTCTTGCTAATGGTTACACAGATAACAAGTTGCAGAACTTGCCAATTTATGGCATTCCTGCCTCTTTGGCATTCGGGTAAGCTCTTGAGCATCAATATCACGACCATGACTGACATGCTTGTCAGCTTCGGCGCTGTATACATGATCTGTGCTGTAGGCGTATACGTCTAAGCACTTCGACCCTTCGCCATGGCGAATCCACCACTTTTCAATGCTGTATCGTCTTCGGCACGTCAGCTGCTGTTGCTCCTTCGATGCCTACCACCAAGCTCCAAAGCACATGTTCGATTATCTCCTGAAGGACTTCGGATCAGCACTGAAGAAGGAAGCGCATTGGAAGCATTCGTCTTTGTAGAAAAAGCACTGTTCGCATCATACACATACAACACGGCTGGCGGCGAGGGAGTGGAACACGAAGCTCCGATATTTCAGGTCAATCTTAACGCGCTGATCGAGACTCTAAACATCTTCACACTCTCCGACATGCCAGCTCCGAAACAATCAGCAACGACTGAAGCATATGCAGCACACAGACTCAACAGACATGCTGGTATCAACGCGTTTTCATCATCTGCGTTTGGCATGAACGGAATCTGTACGCTCACATACGAGTATGAAGGCGCACCTCTGAGCGTTCACATGTCCGATGCAGGAGTTGCAACGACCTGCGATTTGACAACCTACTCAGCGATGACAGTCGAGGACATACCATTCTCCCGCGATGCTATCGCTCTCAAAACAATCATGCGCTCTTCGTTCATGCTTGATGCCATGACGGAGTTATCGTCGCTCAACCCAGCATACCTCACGTTAATGGCATCCCCTGCACGCAGCGGGCACAGCGGGCTCAGCTTGTCAGTATCTGGTGGACTGGGCTCTGCCAACGTCGACTTTGTTGCTGATACCCTAGCCGAAGAGCCTATCATCGAAACTTTCACCTGTCCTAACAAGATCACTGCGAGCTTCCGCTTTGCTCTGGTCAGATCTGCGCAACGTGCCATGTCTACTGCTTCCAAGCTCAGCTTGCGACTCGATGAGGACGGTGTGCTGAGCATGCAATTCCTCGTAGAGCTTGAGGGCCACGGAGCTGGCTCTGGCGTGGCATTCATAGACTTCAAAGTTGTACCTCTTGTGGAAGGAGAGGCAGACGGAGAAAGTAGTGCTGATGAGGCAGTCTGATCAGATGGCACATTATACAGTACACCTTTGTATGCAAAATTATGCTACGCTATGCTCGCTGGAACATCAAATGCTGTTCGTGATTCATAATAGTGGACAATGCTGGTATGCCAGTGCACTCAGTGACGCATCAGATATCCGATCTGTTCCTGCTTGATCTGACTCTTCTGCTTGCTGTCTCTGCTGACTCGATAGTAGTAGTCAACATAGTTCGAAGGGTCCATATGCTTCAAGAACTCCTCGTCGTGGGTGATGACGATCAGCTGGAAGTTCTTCTGAGCCTTACGCACCTTGATAAGCTCAGCCAGCGCAGTTGCCAGAGCTTCGATGTTTTCCCTGTCAAGGTTGGTGGTGGGTTCGTCTAGTGCAATGAGTCCGCAATTCGAGCCAAAGCACTCAGCCAAGGCAAGACGGATAATGATGCAGGCTAGGACTTTCTGCCCGGCAGAGCAGCGGCCTCGCATGTCCATCTCAGTCTGCTGCTTCTGCATACAGACACGATAGTGGTAGCTCTTGTTGTTAGGTCCCTCAGCATCAGATCTGATGTAGATCGTGTCAACATCAGTGCCCTGGTACGTCTTGCGCCACAACTCGTCAATAGTCCGATTGATTTCTTCCATCTTGATTGAGTGGAACTTCATAATAGCTTGGTCCAAAGCAGCAGCGTACTGAGTCAGATCGTGTAGGCACGCTTTGGTGGTCTCGAGCTGGATATACGCCGTTCTGTAGTTGAGAGCCGAATGCTCGTAGTGTTGTTTGTACTCGACAAGCTTCGTCTCCAAGACTTCCTCCTTACTTCTTTGCTCACTGGCGTATCCGCTCAGCAGCTTTTCGAGCTCGTGGCTCTCCTCCTTGAACTTCTTGCCCTGCTCAGCAAATTCATGATAGTCAGCCTCGGCGCGGTCTGTCCTCAGTTCTTGAATCCGCTTCTGAAGCTCTGCCAAAGCACGAGTCTGTCCGCGCCATTCGATGTTGTCCACGATGTTGCGACGAGTGTCATCGTGATCTCGCAATGCTTCCTCAAATTCCGACAATCTGATTTGACCCTCATCAAGCTCATCCGAGAGACGTTTGATCTCTGCCTCACATCGTGTGACGGCCGCTCGAGCACGTTCTAGCTTCGAAGGGCCGTCATTGTCAAGATATGTCTGTATTCCTTGAGTCTCCGATTCCAGTCGATTCCAGCTGTTCTTCGCTTCGGTCGCTTCCGATTGCAGCTCGTCTTCAATTCTAGCAGCACTTGTGTCAGCATCGTTGCGTCTTTCGATTGCCTGCTCCAGTTCGACCCTAACCAACTCAAGCTTTCCATCGCAGTCACGCTCAGTCGTCTTTTGCTCACGGTTGTCAGCCTTCAGATCGTCGATCTCCACAGCCTTTGCCATCTTCTCGATCAACTGCCGGTCGGCAGCATCGAGATCGTTCTGTGCATCTCGCACTTGGTGCTCAAGGGCTCTTGTCTTTTCCAACGAACTAACTCGCTCGTCCTTGATCTTGTTAAGACGAATCGTGACTTGTTTCTTCTCGCCGGCAATCTTTGCCAGTTCGTCATTGATCTGCTTGAGGCTTCGAGACATGCCGGCTTCTTTCAGTTTGGCACTCAACTCCGATATGCTCTGCTCGTATCTCAGAATGTTGTCATGATCCTCAGTAATTGACTTGACAGCTCTGCTGATCGCGTCGACATCACGTCTTCGACTCTTGTGCTCCTCAATGAGGCTGTCTTGGGCGACCAGCTGCTGCAGGAGAGAACTGCGTTGCTGTTCGAGCTGCTCGATCTTGACCTTCAAGGCAGGCACTTCGACATTAGAGAGACTTTTCCAGAGCTCGACCTGGGGTCTTACAGCCTTAGCTTGAGCCAAGTCTTCCTTTGCAGCTGTTAGATCTTTCGTGATGGCTGCCACATCCTGTCGTGCTCGTTGACGGTCCAGGTTTTTTCTCAGGTTCTCGAGCTCTTTGTCTTTGGTGATCGCACGAGTACACGTACGGCACACACCGTTGACTTCGGCGTCTCTGAGTTGTTGCTCGATCAATTTGCGCACAACGTCGCAGGAGTCTGCATCAGTCTGTAGTTCCGCATGCAACCTTTCCAGTTCCATTAATTCCTCCTCGTATCCGGGCGGTCCAGCTTGGATCACGCTGTTGACTGCAGAAGCTGCAGTCTTGATTGCTTCGTTCTGGTCGTTCAACTGTCTCTGGAGATCTGAAAGCTGAGAGGCCATATATTCCTCCTTGGAGTTCAGACCGGCTTGCTCCTTTTCTGCACTTTCGAGTGCTTTTGACTCCTGCTCTAGCTTGTCATCGAAGAGCTTCTTGGCGTTGGCTGCGCTCCAATCTGGATGAAGGATATCTGCAATCTTTGCTCGATGCCTCTCAGTCATGACTTCCAGGCGTTGTCTCGACTCGTGTAGTTTCTTTCGCGCCTGGTCCAGCTGTACAGTATCGGTGAGGTTCTCATTGGCTTTTGTTGCTTCGTCGGATACCGCATCCTCGGTTGCATTCATGCGTTCCAGCTCGCTCTCAAGGCTCTTCACCTTCTCACCGTAGCCTGCGTCATGGGCGAATTTCCTGGCGGTTTCAAGCTGTTGCTGCAAGCTCTGCAGATTGGCTTGCAAGGTGACTTTCGCGCCATCATCGACGTCAATAGAATCATGCTCGCGTTGAAGGCGATCGATCTTGGTGTTGTTGTCCTTCACTTGCTTTCTAGCATTGTCCTTGCGGCTGCCAAGCCTCGTGCATTCTGCGTTGATGCTGTCAATAACTTGCTGGATATTCTGACGAGCAGTACGAGCTTCTCTCTTTGCATCATTGACAGCAGAGCCTTTCTCCTGGACCAAGCTAGCCAAGCGTTCCATGAACTTGCGCAATCGCTCATCGTCAAGGTCGACGTTGTATTCGCGAAGGTGATGACGCTGGGCAATCTCCCTAGCAAGTGTCTTTCGATTGCCAATCTGACGTTCGAAGGCGGCTTGCTGTGCTTCTCCTTGACCAACCTCATTCACTGCTCTGCTTTGCTCCCTGCGAGCCTCCTCAATGCTCTGCTTCAAAGACTGGAGATGATCACTGTGGTCTTTGGCGTCTTGTCGTCGTTTCGCTGCATGTTCTTCGTACCTTGCCACCATGTCGTTCAGGGTATCATCATCTTCATCCAGTTCTTGCATATTTCGAGCGATTCTCTCGATAGCCTGCTTCGTGGTCTGTGCTTGGCTCTGCTTGGCTTCGAGTTCGGTGAGAACAGCACCTGCGCGATTTGCTCTGTCGTATGCTGCCTGGGCTTTCTCTTGAGTTTCCTCAATCTGCGACTTGAGGTTCGCTTGTTTGACGATCAATGCAGCAATCTGCTCAGACAACTTCTTACACTCACGATCCACTCCTTTGCCCTTTTCCCTGTTCTGCTTCTGAAACATTGCAGTGGTTTCGTGCTTTCCAAGTGCAATTCGCTGCGCACTCTGAAGCTTCTTGAGTTGAGCAATGGCATCGGCGTACTTTTTGATCTCGAACAGTTCGTCAAAGTGAAGCTTGACATCCTTTGGCGGTGCCATCGGCCATAAGGATTCGTCTTGGTGGCAGAAGATGACACGGTCGAGTACAGCAGGACTGACACCAAGCCATTTCGTCATCTGGATATCCATCGTACCTTTTGGCAAGCTGTTGGTAGCTTTGTCCCCATCGCGCACCACGAGGATACTGTTGCTGGCAGTGGCGAAGCTGAGCTTCTGTCGTTTGACACCCACAGTCATGATTCGCGTTCCGACGACCTTTGCACCTTCCGAAGTCCGCAGCTGGAGCTGAAGCTGCGCCGAAGTCTCTCGCTCACCATGAAGTGTGGGATCGTGAACGAACTCCAGACCCTTACTTCCAGGAGGCAGAATGCCGGTGGTACTGTACTTCAAGGCCTCGATGATGGTAGTTTTGCCCGCACCATTGTGGCCGACGATCAGTGTGAGAGGTACGCTGAAGGAGATCCATTCGCGGTGATCCGGGTCGAAGGCGCGTACACCCTGGATCACCAGCTTCTCGATCGTCGTCATGCTTCTGGTGATCCGTTTGTGTATAGTGTGAACAAACGAACGTGCTCATCCACTATATGCACAGTGCTGTATCGTCATATGGACACCCGAGCGAAGGTCATGCAAAGTTATAAAGGTCGATGGATTGTGGTAGGTGCATGAGTGCATGCAGTGACATTTATGAGCGTTTCGTCAAGACATTAGCAAGTCAGTCGAGCTGTAGCCTGCACTCTATCGAGGTCACGCTAATGTCACGACGGCACGTGGCGGCCTGGCCTTAGCGTCATGCCTGAGGCCACATGAGACAGTGAAGTCATCTCTGCTTTGACCTGGAAGATCAGAGATCGCGGACCGAATCTTCGATGCCCTGCATCACTTCGCATCGTCAAAGCTAAGAACCGCAATTTTATCTGCATCGACTTGTGGCTGAAGCGACAAATCGGTGATCTAGTCGCTCTAGGAGCGCGGTGAGGAGCGGCAAATGTCGCTGTATCATTCTAACGATGGAGGACTCGCAAACAATGTACGCAGACCTGCGCGACGCTGCCGCATCGTGGTGCGCTCCCACGCTGTCGAACTCATGACTGACCGGGATTCTCCCACAGCAGATGGCCGCGACGGCTACGGACCTGTCGATGCTCGATCAGAATGCTGCACTACTGGACGACCTAGATATGTCATTGCCTATGGATCTCGATGTTGATCTATCACAAGTATCAGCGGACCCGAACCCGTTCGCCGGTCTTCAAGCACAGAATGGCCTTGGACTAGACCAGAATCAATCTTTCTCTGTGGGAGCTGATTCCTCCGTCAACGGTCTTTATGGAGCGACACCAGGATCGATGCAGCAACAGGATGTCTCCATGTCAGGGGCTGGCGCTGGTCCATTGCCGACAGGCTTTGGTCTGGCGCCTCAAAACAGCAGCAGCACGCTCACAGAGTTCACAAAGAGGCGGAATTGGTCACAACGGATTATTGAAGAGCTGAGAGACTTCCTACACATCCTGACGCAAGACGGACGTATTCTATACGTGTCGCCGTCCTGTAAGAACATCACCGGACACGAGTCGCAGAATTTGGTCGGGAAGTTCATTGGCGAGTTCGTGCATCCCGATGATGCTGGTATATTCATGCGAGAATTCAACGAGAGCATTGCAAGTGGACATGCGCTGCGGTTCTTCTATCGCTTCAAGAAGGAGGATGGCTCGTATATCATCTTTGAATGCGATGGACATCCTCACATCTCCACAGAGCCTCAAGGCGGCAACTCAGCATATGGCGGCAATCAGCAAGGAAACATGGGCGGCGCAGGTATGTGTAGAGGGTTCTTCATGATGGCACGGCCTTATCCCACGAAGAATGCAGCGCTGCTTGATTCGTTCTTGGAGCACAAAATCGAGAACGAGCGGTTGATGAAGCGCATTGAAGAGCTAAAGCGTGAAGAAGTGGAAGAAAATGCTGAGCAAGATCGGTTGTACAGGGAGCAAGCTGCTTCTGTGACAGGTGCAACCCCATCGGAACCTCAGCAATCGTCTCGCGTACAAGACACTACATTTGATCCACCTGTGGCGACGCCAAACTACCAGGGCATGCCGCCACCTGCGAAGCCATCCATCTCAAACACAGCTCTGACTCGACAGAACCTCGACTCTGCTTTGTCAGCGCAAAAGCCGGACTCCATTGCTGACAAGATGTCACGTTACGAGGCATCCTCGAACCATCTAGAGTCTATTGAACTTCTGACTGGTTTGCGGTATCGCGACGGAGAAAGGAGCCATGGTATTTCGACGGGAGACACCTCACCGGCACTGATTCGTGGCGATGCTGGCATTGCCATCCTGCTTGATCGTGACCGGGACGGATCGAAGAAAAGAGAAGAAGAAAGCTCAAGGTTGCAGACGAGTACGTTTGTGCCGACTGTGGTACCCTCGACTCACCCGAATGGCGAAAGGGGCCCAAAGGACCAAAGACACTTTGCAATGCTTGTGGTCTTCGGTGGGCCAAGAAAGAAAAGAAGCGTGGTGGCGACGATGGCAAGAACATGTCACCGGCCAGCACATCAGGCCAGCAGAACTTCATGTCTGGCCAAACACCGATGGGCGTAATGGGAGGCCTTGCACATCCTCCAGGATTACCCATGAACAACAGCACTGGCAGCAGTTGAGTCGTCGTCGCCAAGGCGCTGCTACGTCAGCGTTACACACATCCTCGCAGTTGGCACTACATCCGGCGTGCCAAGTAGGGACAAGAAGATGAGGCCGGAATGTCTTTCGAGGCTACCAATGGCGTCCGAGCCCCTGAGCGTTAGACGACGACTTGTACAGCTTGGTGATCACAACAAGTCTCTCGAGCTGCCTTGTGCGTTGGACTTCCACAACTGCAACAACGACCAGACGTCAGCCGTGGAGCACTACAGCTACAAGGGATAAGGACGACCTCATACCTGGCAATCTAAGAACCAGCGATCCACCTTCAACCGTGTGTTGTCACCCACGACATGAAAGGCGTCCATGTTCCCTGGACGCTTGAGTACGATCGATATAGGTTCAACACGGGTCGAGACATTGCAGAATGGTGACATAGCAAGCATGAGGCTTGGCCTGAACTGGGCCCGAAAAGCAATTCCAAACATGTGATTGCGCTCCTCAATGCTACGCTTTACAAGTGCAGCACTACAGAATGTCGTCAAGGAGTCCTCAAAAAAGGCGAATGGCAGCAGGCTAACGTTCGCCCATGGGTCAATAGAGCAAGAATGTCATCGCGCCAGCTTCATCTCGTTCAGTCCAGAACTCAGACACACATAATAGTACTGGATCTGAGCTACCTATTGTATAGAACACGAAAGCAATTGCAACATGCAAGTCACGTCCTTCGAAGCTACTTCCTCTTTACCGATAGTAGTCGCCCAGGACCGTGCCGCCTGTTCAGCTAGCCTATGATCCACCTCCCACATCTATCCTACTGGTGTAGTTGTACACCAATCTCAGTAGAACACGTTGAACCGCCATCCAACTTTGATAACACGGACGGCTGAGAAGCAAGCCAGTGCAAACACATAGCAAAGGCCTGTGAAAAGTGCCACTCCCCAATATGCTCCACCAGAGCTAGATATAATCGCTCCAGAGATAGGAATACCTGTGAGAGTACCAAATGAGACAAGAGTGTAGCAGGTAGCGTAGTACCTGTGTAGAGGTTAGCCACACGAATATCAGTATCTGATGGTACATACCGTCCATACTCCTCGGTGTGACACAGCATACCTACGCACACAGGCGTCAATGAGATATTGCTGCCACTGGCGAATCCCATGAGCACACAATAGGTGACAAGGAGACCAACGATGGCAGTGCTGTCAGGATTGGGCATGATTGGCAATACGGCAGATGGCAGCCACAGAGCCAGCGAGGCTGTCATGCACAGAGTGACAGTGATAATCATAGTGTTGTAGCGTCCGATCTTGTCAGCGATGTAGCCAGGGATCCATCGTCCGATGCATGAGCCTGCATTGAAGATAGCCACAGTCTGGAAGGCAAAGGTAGTGCTCATAGCATTCGTCGATAACGCAAATGAGACCAGATATGCGATTGGACAGAAGAGACCCCATTCTAGGAAGTAGGTACCGACGGTACACAGCAGAAAGCTGACATCTCTGAAGATCGTGAAGTCCGGCAACACGCTCCCACCAGGTCTTGGTGGTAGTCGGGATCTGATCGTCAGATTTGCGACAATAAGCAGGACAATGAAGATGAACCCTTGTACTCGGATTGCCCAGCCCCATCCCACCATTGGGAACAATGCTTGCAGCACAAGAGGAAACACGACGCCTCCAAGAGAGCCACCAGCGGCGGCGATACCAGTTGCATTGGCCCGTTTGAGGAAGAACCAATGACCGATAGCGCTGACGGCAGGTGTGAAGACGAGGGACGTACCGACACCTCCAAGCACTCCGAATGCAAGCATGAAGTGCCAATATTGGGTGCATATGCTAAGCAAAAATATGCTAGCCAGGAGGCAGGCAGACCCGGCGGCGATCAACCATTTGGGACCGTGTGAATCAAAGACTGGGCCTATCTGTACGCCGCAGAAGAACGACAGAAAAACGTACATGCTGAAGATCCAGCCGATGCTGCCTTCGCTGTACGTTGAAAGCTGGTTTGACGCAAGATAGGCCTGGTAGACACCGATGCTATTCATGTAGCCAAAGCCAGCAGTCATGCTTGCGAAAGAGCCGAGGACGACGAGCCATGCTTGACGGCCGCCTTCAGGATAGTCTGGAGCATCCTTGTCGACAGAGGTAGGAGTTGGAGGCTGAGATTCTTCATCGTTGGGCCAAGGGAGCGATTTCTCCTCTACCGGGAAGTCTGAGTTGTGAGACTGGAGTGGACTGCATGATTGCAGTTTGTCTTCTCTTAGTGCCGCTACCGCAGTAAACGGCAAGGGAATCGAGATGGACGGAGTGTATAAGCTGTCCGTGCGTGATAATAGTCCTGGCGTGCTGCCTTTGCTTGCCGTGCTCATTCACTGACCAGAGACAACTGTCGTTATGAACGAGGACGTGCACTCGAGGATGGAAGTTTGGGAACGAAATAGTGCAAGGAAGAAGGAATCATATACCCCACCTAGAAGACTGGTTTGGCGCGGCATCGATTGACAAGATCTCGGTGATTTATGCGGCAGCCTCGCGGCTTGGCATAGCGTGAAGATTCTACATACGCTACGGCGGCCAGCTCCGATGACGACTTCACCTGCCTGATATTAGCCGGACTTCTCCCTCTCCCGGCTTCCATATCGCTTTATTTGATCCTTCACCTCACTGGACTGGTGTTGGTATACAACCCTGCCTGCCAGGCAACAACAGAGCCCACCATGAGTCGCACGACAACAACTTCGTCACGCCTCTGGAGATGCACAATCGGTACCAAGGGGTCCACAGTCGATCCATGGTCTTTCCGAGACTGTCGATGATCTCTACCTTGCCGGCAATATGGTCGCGAGTACGTCTCAGCACACCACGAATCTGAAACCCACGATGAAGTCCTCTTCAACGAATTCAGCTGATCTAGCCTTGGCGATCTGGCGAACTGTGTCAGTGTTGGCAAAGCTAACCACACTGTCTCGACAGAGCAGCGGGACCTCAAACTTCTGAAGAGCTTGCTCGATTGTGTCCTCAGATGGATCCCAGCGTGTGGAGCTACGGTTTGATCCAGGCTTACCAGGGCTGCTATCGACACTAATCGTTGCAAGTTCTCTTTTGGTCCTTGATCTTTTCCTGGAAGTCGTACTACTCGTTCGATACCATTCTCCAGACTTGCCGGTGTTGGGAGTTCTGTGGTCGGAGCGAGTGATGTCGAGACCATTTCTATCTGTCCCGTGCTTCGTCACAGCAAGGTCTGTCTCCGGATCTGAGGTTGCGCAGCGTTTGCCTCCTGAGCGATCTCCACATCGGCGGTTCGTGCTAGGCAGGTCTATAACAGGTACGTGCGGACCTTGTTTGGTAATTGTTTGGTGTCCGGTATACTGCAGCTTGACGGGCGTCAGCTCGTAGACCTCTCCAGAAGTCCCTATGGCAATCATCTGTCGTACAGGTGTGCCATAGGTGTTGACGCCGTCCGTTATCTCGGTGCTGAAACCTGGCTTTGGCGAAAACGGTGACCCAACATGGTTGAATCGAGGGCTCATATTCTCGGTACCGCGAAAAGGTGAGTCCGTGACTCGGCGTGAGATCGGTGTGCTGTATGGTGGTGGTGGATACTCGAAGACTTCCGCATCACGAGAGTTGCAATGCAGCAGGAATCCGGGTGCTGCAGATTGTGATGTTGTTGCTCCAGAGTCCAGACTCTCACGGGCTGTGTAGTATTCTGGAGAACTAGGACCGCTATGATACGGTGAAGGGGTGATGCGAGACAGTGTCCCGAAGTGTGCTGCTTGTGGCAGCAGTGATCGTGACGACTGTGCTTTCGCTTGCGATAGTTCGACATGGTCGTGACCACTAGGATATGCGGTAGTGAGGGTTTGCGGTGAATAGCGTGCGGTGCCTGATGCTCCTGTCTTCTGAGGAGAGCTCCCGGTGCTGACGGTGCCTCGCGTATGGTAGCGAGGATCTTTAAGAAGTGTTGGTGCCTTGATGTATGTGCTGGTGGAGTGTTCGATGCCCATTTGTCCTGCTGTAACAAGGACGTCGATGATAGCAAAGTTAGCAGACTTCGACTTGAGTTGTTCCGGCAATGGAATTCTAGCCATGCCAGCAAGGTACTCTGCAGATGGTGGTCCGATCCCAGTAGCGCTGCCTCTGAACTCCCTGGCTCGTTCCAGAAGCAACAATGCAACGCTGCTCCATCTCTGCTGCTGAGTGACAGCAGACATCGCGTCACGCTCGATCGTGTGCGTGCGATAGACCAACGGCAACTCGACTTGCCTGTGAACTCGCACACCGCTGAACAGGCCAATCGCTTCTTCCACTATTGGTTGTTTCTTGAGGCTACATGGACGAGAAGTGGCATTCACGAGCTCGCCATTTAGGAAGACGTCGGTCTTGATGTGGTGAGTAATGCGCTTCCCTTTGCCATTCCTAGTGTACAGTCTCAGCGGTGCTGTCACTTTCAAGGCAAGCCCCAGCTCTTTGGCTTCTCCTTCCTCAACGCAGAGTGCGGAGTTGGTCTCCGGAGGCAGTGCTATGACAGAGTGACATATAAGGTCCTTGTGCGGGCCAAGGTGCATCAAGCTACCGCTTGTATCAGAGATGCTCAGTGGCTGTTCCAGTAGCATGGTGCCGTTCAAGAAGCTTTGCCTGATTGTCGCCATTGCTTCTTGGTGTTCTTTTCCCATCCGAAGACGAAGACGATCCGATACTGTGTCACGCAATGCGGCAGTCACTAGGCAAGCGGACACATCGAGACCCTCGCATTGAGGCATCTCGAAAATTGTGCTCTTGAAGCCTTCAGTGTGAGTGAGGTGCTGAGTTCCAGCTCGAGTCGGTCGCTATTGACCTTGTCTTTCGTTGTAGGCGAAGTCGTGCTTGACGAAGGATAGAAGGTTGGATATGGGCCGAGTAAAACCGAAATTTGTAGGTTGTGGTTGCAGACTGGCGCATCGCAAGTCACTGCCACACTGTCCTGGTGACTGCCGACGCCGCTTCAAAGCGCACACACTATCCTTTATCGCTACAAGAGTGCTCAAGGGCACAACGGTCAACGTCATGAGGTTGCCATGAGTGCTCATGGCTGTGTACCATAGCCTGCCTCGTAGCTCACTCGGTGATGATACCGATGTTAGGAGTTTCCAGGCTGTCGCCGAGCTCGACGATTGTCCTGTCGTAGACTCGAGCGATTTGCATCTCCCAGTCTGGTTCGTCTCCAGCATTCTCATCACCTTCCAGAACGAGCTCACCGCTGACAGACGCGGCAGAAGAATCTACATCCATTACATCGTCGTCCTCTTCGTATTCCAGGTCCAGGTCGTCAGATTTGAGAGCCTCGAAGACGCATCTTCTGGATCGCTCAACAACGCTTCTCAAACGCACTTTCTCTGTACCGCTAACGCCTCGCCCGGTGTTGAAGCCAGGAAGGGCTTCACCACTATCGACGTCACGACCTTGCAACAAGCTAGCAAAAGCATGATCAAGCTTGTCTAGCAGCCTGAAGAGCTGTTTCGGAGTTGTGGGCATTGCAGGAATGACCGTGTTCAAAAGCGAGGCTATATTGATCAGATAAGGGACTTGCAGACTGGGTGTACCACTGATCCAAACGGTACCAACGAGTTCCTCGAGCTCTTTACAAACCTCACGCATGCTGGTATAACCTTGGATGTTGTCCCACACGGCTGCAGCATCTTTCTCTACTGGCACGCCTTTGGCGTCAGGCGTTGTACGCTTGGCGAAGCGTCGTTGAACGTGCAGGATCTGCTGATCGACATAGCGTATGAAGGTGCTCTCTTTGCTACCACCAGGACGTAATGGTGAGTCGCGAGGTCGTGGTAGGCTCGCATGGGCTTGGGAAGACGATACCGACAGCGGAGGCGACAGGATGAAGCCACCAGCCTGCTGATATGGTGTAGCCATCCGTCGTGGAACAGCCTCGAAATGGTGTATCGCCGATAGGCACTTGCAGCAACAATTATTTCAAGTCGCTTGGAGAAAACGATGCTGCCGAGCACAGCAGTGGACAGGACGTTGTCCTGCGATCGTCGTCTCGACTTGCCAGTCAGCCCGCGCTTGTCATGTCACTCTGGCGCTAGGCTTGGCAAGCGCGACTTTTCCTACAGTTTGCTTGTGTGAGCAACCCTCAACACGATCTCCTTGGCACAAACCGTTCTTTGTCACGCTCTAACATAGAGAGAGTATAGCTGATGTGGTCGTTCGCCTTGCTCAAATAGCGAGTACTAAACGGTCGAGGCGAACATGATGTTGTCAATCTTCTGTTTCCATTGCTTTCGACAATACCAACTGTCGTTATGAGCCAGCTTGAACTCTGCTAAGAGGACATACAGACCATTGACCGCATACGCAGGACACCTTTCATCATGTAAAAGAGCTACTTTGAATCTCATCAGATCATCTCACCAGGCTCGAAACCCCTGGTCAATCTCTACGTAGATGCCGCCACAGACCACGGCTCGCAATAAGCACAACTCTACGTGTGGACGACAATATTGACGATCATGGCCATACGACTTCGTGACTCCAACTTACTATTTCTTGTAATGCGTGGCTACGCAGATTACGCCTTTCAGGGCGAGATAGAGCTCACGCTGGCCATCCTTCGACAAGATTGTCCATGGCGCAAGACGAACGCTTCGTCTCATCATTGCTGTCGGCGTCTATCCATCATGACCATCAGTCTGGGCTGGCGACTGATGGTGCTATCGCACTCTATGGGTCGATGTTCGAGCCATCACGAATGGCATCAATCCTCACCCGATGCCCGACAGCCATGCAGCTGCGCTGCTGTTGATCTTGGGGGTCTCAGTTTGGCATTCTTCTTCAAAGACGATATACTCCGAAGCTTGCCAATGCTTGAAGCCAAGATTCGATTCTCAAGAGCCATGACAGGAGGAAACCGAAAGCAAGTTTGCGTTGTCGACAAGTGAGCGATGTTCTGTGTGGTTCACTCCATGCCATTAGCTGACCACAGTGCTGCTCGATGGTTCTGATCTCCTAGTCGGTGGTACCACATGGAGATCGTCATGGGAGGATAGTTCGCGCCCAAGAGCGCTAATGACGTGTAGTTCGAAGCACTTTGACCGCCTTCAGATGATGCTGATGAGTTATGCTGCAAGACATCTCTTACTCAGTAGTCTATCCATACTTTCATCGAATATGTCGTCTCTACTCACTGTCCTTAGGTGAGTCGATCATCCATCACTGTACTGTATCTTTAACATATTCTAGCACGATCGTGACTATTGCTTCAGCTAGTCTGGACTGCCAAGCGAGTACGCTATCTCAGCCGAATCCAATAGCTGCACAGTATCCTACTTTGACTACTGGCACAGTCAACGGAACTGTAGCGGTCCTGCCGATATCATACAAGCTTGCACGACAGATCATACCGAGCCAGTATGGCATCCTCAAGGACAGCTACCGACAGCTATTGCCCTCCTTTCCACAGGACATGTACCCAGTACGTGTTGTGAGAAATGTCTTGGCTGGACTTGGTGCTGACATGAGATGCAAGGCATTACTGCAGATAGAACTTGATCACGATGTTGGGCAGGGTACCGTCATCAAGATCCCTGACTTCCAGGTGCGTCCATACCTTACCGTGTTGTGTCAAGTCTCATGTCGGTACAGCGCGCAAGCATATCATACCCGTTCGTCGACAGACTTGGAGACGGATACACGGCTATGCTGTACACTCCATACGTCTTGCTCTCTGACTCCATCATTGCGATTGCTGGAAGCGATGGTTATGGAGAAATCGCTGTTCCAGCAACATTCGATCCTCCTTGCAATGCTTATGCTGCAGCAGGCACTTCAGGTACCACATACTTGAATGCGTATGCTGTAGCAAACCCTTCACAGGGAGTCGCGATCGGGACACGTTTCGCTGCAGTCAGTAGCGATAGCAGCCCGTACTCACTGGACTTGTAAGCTCACCTCTGAGGTGTCATGGTCGCTGGCTAATGTCTTGGAAGCTTTAGGAATGTCACCAATCAGCCTCAATTCGGTGCCAACAGCTTGTTATGTGACAACTTCATTCGACTCTTCAACACTAGTATTACGAGATCGCCATACACACCGACAGCTGTGCGTGGCAACGTCACGGCTATCAAGCCGTTCTTTGCGACAAGCACAACCTTTGAGAATGTGTATGGCTTCAACCTCGACAACGCCTTCATTGAAAACAACTTCATGACGTGCGAGTCGTTGCAAGGCTACAGCGGTACTGGTTCTGGTGATTAGACTTCATTGTGCAGGAAGAGTCCGCAATGGTTGCATATGTTAGTGCAGGCGATGTTCAGGATGCTCCGCAGGACCACGTTTCTGACTTGGTGTCATAACCGATGAGGTCGAAGTCGATGTTCAAAGACTGCAGCATCATGCCTAGAGTGAAGATCTGGTCTATTGTCAGCACAAGTAATCAAGAATCTGTGTCCGGAGCTCACATTGTTTTCTTCGCTGTCCTCGGGAGCCTCATCAGTTTCATCGAGTGCTGGCTCACCTTCGAGTTGTTCATGTTCTTTACCTTGATGCAGCTCAAAATCGGCTTCATGATTCCCAGTGCAGTGTGCATCCACTCCTTGTTGACCATAGGAGAACTTCGCTCGTTCAGTGTCGCGCCATGCTGCGATTCCGCCCATATTCATTATACGTTGTTGAACAGATGGAAAGAGTTCGTCAGCTGCAGCTTGTGCAGTGATACGCCATTTGTCGATCAGTTCGTGAAGCCGGTCGTCACTACTCGACTTCTGGATCAAAGCTGCACGCTCCAGCGTATCAATCTCGCTGCGTACCGCGCGGATCTGCCTTTCTAGCTGTCGTATCTGTTTCATTTGGCCCCGTTCGCCAGCAACTGTCGATCTGTGATACGGCTGCTTTCGTACATGCTCATGCTCGTTCTCATGTGTTGATAGACTAGACGATGGTAGTTGTGACGCTTGGTGCTTCTGTGATGATGGACTCGGCTTGGGCTGATCGTTGGTTGAGTCTTTCACTTCTGCATCTTGGCAAGGCTGCTGGGTCAGAGAGGCTCCTGTTTCCTTAATCTTTGTAGCCTTGTGTAGATGTGATGCTGAGACCAATGGGCTCACAAAAGGTCGTGACAGGATGCGAGAAGCCTGTGTTATTTTACGACGTTTCAGTGCTGGCTGGTCCAGGGCGTCTTCCATGGTATTGATACGGTCATTGCCAGCGTGCAAGCGTGGACACGTATCTGGGCATCAGCCGAGTCTGCTGCATGGACGTTCAGAAATGAGATGCTTCCCGTCAAGATGTGCCCACAAATGTGATGATGGTAATGGCCATAGAGGTGTAGCTGGTAGAAGTGACGTTGCCTGAAACAGCGGATCAAGAGCTGCAAGATGAGTCTTCATACCAGGCGGCAAGCTTCACCATCTGAGAATCTCATTCAATATGTTGTGTCTGAAGCGTAACAAACGAGCTATCAGGCCACGATACAGATGGAATACCTACGGTCAACGATCGCTGTTGAGCATCTAAGTCATGTAGACAGTGGTAGATTTTTCCGTGACAACACCGCACACCCGAGTCCAAGGTCCGCACACGCGCAGACGGGTTGACAACCTCCCATGACTTAACATCAAAGCAAGCAATCCAACTGCCTGTCATCGACCGGAGAATGACCATCCCGAGCTCACATACCACAGCCAGATGGCTTGTCGAGGCCGTAGGAAGTTGCCCGCGGTATATTTGTGTATAGAAAGCAACATGATGCACGATAGTGTCGATATGTGCCACTTGCCAAGTACATCGCACACATCCTGCGTGACAAGCTTCGATAACGCGATATCGATGGATGTGATGTAGTTGAGCTCGTGGTGTTGTCTGTTCGAGAATCCACGTCCGAGAAAGTCTGATAGCAGACGCAAAAGCCGATGCTACTTTTTTTCCGACCCTTCCAGTCAACTCTTTCCTGCACGCTTGTGATACATACGCCTGTCACTCGCGCATGGACACCGCAGCATATCTCAAGAAGCAGGGCTGGCGAGGGAGCGGTCACTCGCTCGATCATAGTGACCGCGGAATCAAGAAGCCACTACAAATCAGCAAAAAGGTCGATGCTCTTGGTGTTGGTATCCAGAAATATGCTGCTGTCTCAGATCAATGGTGGCTTCGTGCCTACGATCAGGGTTTGAAGGACTTCGGCACCGGGAAGGAGAGTGCTCTCTCGGCGGCGCAAAAGCATGGTGTCAATAGAGGTGGACTATATGCGAGATTTGTGAAAGGTCAGGACATACCAGGCACGATTGGGCAGCGCGCTGTGGACTCGCCAACCGGCTCTACCAACATCCACGCCACATCGCCCGCCATCATCAATGGGAGCAGCACCGCCGTGGAGCAGGAGGCTAGCAAGGTCAAGAAGAGCAAAGATCTCAAGCGAAAGGCGTTTGATGAGGACAACGCGAAACTGCGAAAGAAGAAGATGAAGTCAATTGTCGACAGTGAATCGCGGGATACAACAGATGGATCGATTGAGCAGCCCGTCAAGATCAAGAAGCAGATCAGAGCCTATATCGACGAGGCGACCAGACGAGGTATTCTGCCAGTCGACGCAGCCACAAGTGTAACCTTCAAGACAGTAGCACCAAACGAGCAGGATATGAGAGCAGTCCTGCGTCTCGCGAAGCTACATAAATCGAAACAGCAGACACCACACCTCCTTGAGCGGGCTAAGCTGGTTCGTAACCTGAAGCGAGCTGTCTGCAGGCATCTGGAGAGTCAGATGCAGACGGCGCCGGCATGAATGATTGGGACAGAGACTTCCAAACTAAAACAACTTCTCGTCCTGCTTACAAGCAATCTATTGACTGTATTGCTGTCACGACGTTCGGGTGTCAACATTCTCTGAAATACTGCTCAAGCAGCCATCTTACACCTTCCAAGGACTCGTCAGTAAACTTCTTGCTCACGTTGAGCGTAGGCACAATCGACCAGAACCCATGTGGCAATCCCTGATACACATCAACCTTGGTCTTGACCTTTTCGTCCAC
This sequence comes from Peltaster fructicola, assembly GCA_001592805.2. Taxonomy (NCBI): domain Eukaryota; kingdom Fungi; phylum Ascomycota; class Dothideomycetes; genus Peltaster; species Peltaster fructicola. Next base: position 1,182,372 of record CP051140.1, read on the forward strand.
CCGGAGCAATCTCTCGAAGATCAATGCCTCATCTCGCAGAGGGTCAGCGCCACAGACTTGAAAGTAAGAGTTTGGAAAGCTGCTGAATCCTGTCTTCCATACCAAAGGGCTGACGAGCGGGTTCTTGAGGTCCTCCGAGTTCGGCACATAGTTGCCAATGAAGAGTTCACAAGCCTTGCGTGACAGGATGTCAGCGTGTTCGTTCTGGTCCCACGAACGGAAGTCGGCTTTGTACTTGTCTGGCACCGCTACGCTTGTGCACACTGTCGGAATCATAAGATGGCAACCGGTGATGGGTGGACTGAGCTTGTCGTCTCGGTGTTGCAGCGCCGTGAGAACTGCCAGGTTGCCACCAGCACTTGTACCGCCAACTATGAACCCCTTGCTAGGATCTGCGCCGATTGAGGATGCATTTGCTGCAGCCTGCAAGATGATCAGCTTGTGTCAACGATCTTCACAACGAGACCTACCCATTTGGTAGCATCATAGCAGTCGTGCACTGGGGTTGGGAACGGATGCTCTGGTGCAAGTCTGTAGTCGACATTGACAACAACGCACCCTAGAACACCTGCTGCCCTTCTGCAAAGAAGCTCTTCGTTCTCGAGACCGCCGATACAGAAGCCACCGCCTACAACACATTAGCTGAGGTGGTTCAAAGACACTGTTCATACCGTGAAAGATCACCACGAGTGGGCACCCAGTCTTGCCCTCCGGAGAGTAGACTCTCACAGTGATCGTCGAGCCATCTCTGACCGACACTTGATGGTTAGTCTCTTTCACACCCGGCACAGGTTGAGCTGTAGCTGTCATCTGCTTCTTGGACTGGATGATATAGCCACGCAGCGTTGCGATGTCAGGAAACAATCCCAAGTTTGGGCGTTGACCCATCTGCTTGACAGCCTGTATCTCGTCAGTATAAGAGCGATGGCTCATCTTTTCAATTCCTACAGCTTCCCATTCGGGATTTGGATCGGCCAATGCCATCCAGTCTGTGATATGTGCCATCGTGGTGCGTATGGTAGGTCAAAAGCAGGTGTGTGACTGTATAGCAAGGCTTCCTCGAGATGCTTCAAGATGTTGAAGTTCAGGTCTACTTGTTCATTTGTGCAGTGTGAGGGTGCATCGAACGGGACACTGCTTACAGTGGTAGCCACGATACTAGTCTTCACTAAATCGCCTTTCTAGGGTAATGGTCTACGACCGAGGTTATCACGACACCCAAGTGGCAGTGACACCACGTCATACAGATACAGACCGCAAACGCCTTGAAATATGTGAACCGGACAATGGTCTGCATATTGGCAAGCGACAGGTGTCATCTCAAGCCGATAGTCCTCAATAACGAACAGGTGTTGTACTAACAGGGTATATGTGTAACTACGATTATGAGCTTGATCTAAGAGCAGTGCCGAGCAGCCGAGCCAGCCCAGCCATTGCAATGTCTGGCTTTGGTTTATCTCTTTCACCAGCTAGTATAGCAAATCGCAGGAAGACCTCCGTGCAGGTGACCAGAATGCTTAGCACGATGAGCACAATGATGATCCATGTGATTCGAGTCATCTTGACATCCGCGATCGAGTCGGAGAGAATCTCGGCAAGGTCAAGGAAGACCTTGCATCTTTCGTTCAAGACCTGGATTCGAGGTTTGATCTCTAGATACTCGCGGACACCTTGATACAGAGGGAATAGCGTTGGTTCGGAGTCCCAGAAGAAGTTTGGCGAGTCGAGCATGTTGCTTGCTGTTTGCTGTTAGAGATGTTGTGCCATGCAGGGCATCGACTTACAGAGATTGATATCCACACGACCCTCAAAGAGTCTGCCGACCAACGCAACGATCTCTTTCCTCTCTAGACCGAGACGACCCTCCAATGCCAGCTTGCGTGGCACATATTGTGCTTCGGACATGGTTCTTGACATGCGCTCTTCGAAGTACGACAGCTTTGTGCTCTGTGCGATAGCATGCGACATTGCCAGCTTGATCATGTGATCGGACGTCCTCAGCGTGATCATATCGTTGTATATCCTTGGCTTCTCGATATGGCCATCGTACTGGAAGTGGAACTCCTCCGTCTCGAAATCACTTTCATCTAGTGGCCTTGTCAGCAGTGGCATGAGAGCTGCGGCTGGCGGTGTAGGTGCTTTCGAAGGGAGAGGCATCGGACGTGTAGTAGAGGAGAAGGTCAAATCTGCAAGGAGATCCTTCTCCTGATTCGACGTGAAATTCCAGAAGACAGCAGTGCCATAGCTGAATATGAGGAGCTCGGCGACTGTGTAAGCATCCGGAGATATGGCAGAATATGGCGAAGGAAAGCTTGGTGTGCCGGAGTCATTGCTCTCACGTCGATGTCCTGCGTCCTCGCGTTGATCGTCCAGGTCGTACGCAGCTTCAGCATGCTCGTCGTTATGTGCCTCGTTTGCTCGAGCTTCCTCCTCTTCTCGCTGATCCTGGTTGTAGCCTTCATTGCCTCGCACCGAGAACTCCGAGCTTTCTTCGCGCCAGCCCTCTCGATTCACCCTCCTCTCGTTGGCCTCGATCTGCTCGTCAAGCACACTTCTTCCGCCAGGATTCTTTACGACGGGTGAACTCCTGACTCGATAGCCATCACTACCTCCCAAGAGCGGCAGCTGATACACGCAGTACAAGCAGTCGTCATACATCTTCGTCCTTGCGCCGTGGTGATCTCTCATGAACGCTGCCACTGAGCGCAATTTGTAGCTTTGCGCCGTGCAGTAAGCTGTGACTCTTGCCAGCTGCGGATCTGCTATTCGTTGTGATTTCGCCAGCCTTTCAGCGTCGCTCTTGCCGCCGAGGAACGCTTGCCTTCTTCGTCTTAACAGATCTTCGTCTGAGAGCGCAGTATCGGAGTCGTCTCCAAAGCCAACATCTTCACTGTGCTCCTCAGTCGTCTCCGGCAGGAGCACGAGCTTCTCACTGACTTTGCTACTTCGTGCTGGGAAATGCGTTGCAGCTAGAGGAACCCCTCGTCCGCTAAGCTTAGGATCGAGTGGATGTCGTCCAGATGGTGTACGTAGATGTGGCTTCGGACGCTCGCCTGGTGGTAGACGTCTCTGAGCTGAGGGTATCTCAGATGCGTACTGGAGAACATGGTCGACAGAAACGTTGCGTGTGCCTTGTCGCTGTGGTCCTGGTCGCATAGGCTTGACTTCCCGTGCGTCAGTGACCTATAACTTGTCAGCATGCGGCAGCAGTCATAATCCAAGCAATTTACCAGCACTGTAGGACCTCTCTTCGGACCGCGAGGACCAGCAACAGACATTTCGGCGATCGAGTGTATCGAAATCTATCGCAGAAGTTCATGTTCGTGCCATTCGTGTCAATGAGCTGGTAGAGCTGCACGTCATAGCGCTAGTCCCAATTGGCCGACACTACGATATAGGCAAACTTGCACGTCTGGCCATCATCTCTCATACATCCATCACACAAGAAATGGTTATCCTAACGCTGACCCTCTCATAGCAATTTCAAAGGGTGCTGTCACGAAGTCCACTCCAAGACGACTGAGATGGCGTCCTTGCACTCCTTTGTCACCCAGGTAAGTCCTTGTGACAATTGCTATCGCCTTTCAGAAATCACAATGCTTGGTAAACATAACTTGTCTCTTGAAACAATCACTTTCCTTTCAACTTCACCTCATGGAAGACTCCCTTAAGATGCTGTTATGGCGCTCTTGTCATGTTCAGAGCAACTTGTCCCTTATTGCATACCCATTGTTCTTGTCCCCATCGTTCTTCACCACCATACAGCACCCCGAGCATGGCTGGACCAGCTCGCACAAGAGGCCGTTACGTTGACCGCGAGCTCAACGCCCACGGAGGACATGCTGCAAAGCGTATCCGACGTGAGGCAGAGCGTCGCTGGTCACAATGGCCAAAAGTCGATCAACGAGCGTTGATCGCCCATCTCACCGCTCTCGAAGGTGCCGAGCATCAGCGGGATGCTGCCACCGAGAGAGTGGTGGAGGTGGAGGCTGCCCTGGAGTACGATACTTCGATGGGCTTGGTGCTGCTGCCAGCACGCACCGCCGTGTACGGGGCACAGGTGGCGGCAGAAGCTGCTCAGCGAGCAGTGGAGGGTGAGGCCGACTGGCTTCACACCTTCTACCAGAGCCACGGTTGCTCGCGGGCTCTGGTAACTGCTGCTGCCGCCGACCTCGTCGCGGCGTCGTTACGGCGGACAGCGTTTGGCGCCTCTGTCGTCCTTGCACAGGGTGCGTGCCCAGCCAGAGGTGCAATGGGAGAAAGCAGCAGTGGCGGGCTGGCCACTCGCACAGTTGGACACACTGCGCGGCATGGTGAGTCACTCCTTCCATAGATGGCTGACCTATTTAGCACCTCGGAACCTTTCACGACCCACTGCCTGTCACGAGTCTCACATCTGTATCGCCTGGGGAGTGGCAAGGACCCTTCAACTTTTACTACCGCCGTGGTACATTGATAACCGCCTGGATCCTGCAACAAGACGGCCAGATCATCGATACAGTAATCAGGAAAGACGTCGAGGCAAGACAGGAATGGAGCTCTCTGCGATGGTGGACTGATGCAGGAGACTTCGCCAACCGTCTACCGAATGAGATCGCAATCCATCAAGCTCTACAAGTAGTCCCTACATCATCTCAGCAAGGATGGTCGAACATTCTCAATCTCCGCAGCTCCAATCTCAACAAGCGCACCCGCACCTATACCCTTTACATGGAGCTTGCACAATACGGCACATTATACAGTGTGATGGAGGCATACAAAGCCTCCAGACAGATAATTCCGGAAGCCTTCATATGGTATATCTTCTTGGTGCTTGCCGAGTGCGCCGTAGCGATGCAGCATGGTCACATTCCTCAGAGCGACGATCCTGAACCAACAGTCGATGGCTGGCAAGAGATAGTCCACTTCGACATCAAGCCACTCAACATATTCCTCACAGCGCCAAACCCCGAGAGATTTGAGGAGTATCCCGCTCCCAAACTTGGCGACTTCGGCCATGCCTTTCGAACCTACAATTCAGACCCTCACAATCCCGAACTATATGCAGACAATGGTGGCACAGCACCTTACAGAGCTCCAGAACAGTGTGTCTTTTGGGACAACGCTACACAACACCCAGTGTCTCGCTACAAGCTTGGCGCTCACACCAATGTTTACGCCATTGCTCAGGTGATTCGAGATATGATGGTGCAAGACCATAGAGTCGACCTAAGTGAGCCTACCGATGATTCACTAGAACAGCTGTGGCCAACACCTCATGCGCGGTCGCGATTGGTAGAGTACTCAGATACGTTGGCCGGCATCGTTATGAAGTGTCTGCGATACCTGCCTCATCAGAGAATGACGGCCCTACAACTGCATGCAGAGCTCATGCATCATCTTACGACCGCTCATCCCAACACCGAGGAGAACTTCATACTAGGGCACGCCAGGGATATGTTCAACAACAGAGCGAATGCTGCACAAATTCGTGTCCACTCCATCTACCGCGACACTGCGAACGTCAATCCGAACCGGGCAGACTTCAGACCCGAGCAAGGTGGCGACGCACGTTTCAGACACGGTCTTCGTGTCGGTCCACCAGAGGTCAACAAACCACTTGACCGTTTGACGAAGGATAACAATGTGGGAGAAAACGAGACCATCGGTCGGCGCGATTCATGGCATCGTGCTCTGCGTGGGCAATGAGGTGGGAAGTTAAGCACTGCTGATACGAGCTGTGTGCCAAACATGCTAAACACAAACGGTTCCCTTAATATATGTGCATTGTGGTACATGAGATCTCTACATTTTTGATGGCATTCTCGTTGCACCATCTAATCGAATGCACTCTCCATTCAACATAACGTTCTCAATGATGTGTCTCACCATGGCAGCGAAGTCTGGTCCCTGGCCAGGTCGCTTAGGAAACTCAAATACCCTCTCCAAGGACTTCCGGACCTTGTCTGATAGTTGTGCTGTCATATTGCTCTCGAAATAGCTAGGAGCTATCGTCATGGCTCTGATACCGAGTGATGCAAGATCTCTGGCCAGTGGAAGTGTCAACGAGCGCACTGCTCCCTTGCTTGCAGCATATGCGACTTGTCCTGGCTGACCATCGTATGCTGCTGACGACGAGACCATGACAATGACACCTCGCTCCCCGTCCGGTGTGGTTGGTTCATTCTTGGCGAGCATCGGTAGTGCCAATCGGATCAAATCCAATGTACCTCGCAGATTGATATTGATGACAAAGTCGATGTTGTCAAGTGGGATCGGGTTGTTGTCTCTATCGATGAGCTTGCCAGGCATGCCAACGCCAGCCGCTGGAATGATCGCACCGAGTGGCTTGCCGGTCTCCTTGACCCATGCTGCAACGCCCTCGACAGCTTTCTGTGTTGTTTCTGAGTCCGATACATCGGCTTCGAAGAACTTTGCGCGAGCACCCAGTTCTGACACTACCGCAGCACCGTTGTCTGCGTTTAGATCTAGGATAGCGATGTAACCTCCATGAGCATGCAGTTCCTTCACTGTCGCGAGTCCCAGTCCAGAGGCACCACCACTGAGCAAGAATGTACGGTCTTTGATCTGCATGATGAGTGATGCTCAACTGACAAGCCAGACGAAGCTGTAGAGGAGCACGAACAATGCTGCAAAGGCTGTGATGATGAATGTGAACGTTACAATGCCGTAGAATGAGAGACCGAACACAATGTGTCCTCCTTGATAGCTATGATATGCTGGAGGATGTCTTGAGGGAATGTCGAAGGCATCCGTATCCGAAATAAGCCTCGGCTTCAGTGGTGGCCGAAGCGCTCTTTTCTCAAGGTAGTCGAGATCAGGAATGCTTGCGCCCAGTCTTCTTTTCGACATCAGGTGGCACTGGAGCAGCACTACGGCAGCGCTGACATACACATTCATCGTGTCATGAGTGCTATCGTCATCATGCGGTACAGGACATGGGACAAGCCCGTGCAGGGGTCAGCGTCGCGCAACGATTGTCTGCTTGACTTGACTCAAGCCGCCAGGACGAGCTCTACCTACAGTGCATGTCAGACAACGGTGCGACGGCGATCACGGGCTGCGAAGATCATTTGTGGTACAGCTGGGTTGTCATGCTAGATAGACATGCATTCAGACCTGACTTAGGCTTGACAGCCAACATGTAGTCTACGCTGACCACTGCTGCTGTGCTTGTCAGGCTGTCCGAACGTAGCGACCCGCCAAGGACTTTCGATGTCGTTCCCTACATCGGTCTCGTCTTCACCAGTGTTCGGGGCCGTATGTGTGATATCAATCTGCTGTGCACGGGCTACAAGCTGAACCTGAGGCATCGAAGCATGAACGTCACTCAATATTGAACTTACTTAACATGTAGAATCCTCTTACTGAGCACACGAGCTCTTCCAGCTATCAATCGTAAAGGAGGCCAATGCAGTACGACTCATGACGACTGGGACTCCCGAGAAGTAACAGTCATGGCCTCACCTTCGCTGCAGAATGGCGCACCAAATACACCTCCGCCCACAGATCCTGCTTCAAAGAATGGCGACGCAAAGCCAATAGCCGCCGCAGATGTTCCTCTCACATCCGCCGACGACGACGGCTCTGCGAAACGACCGCGCGACGCTCGTCTTTTGCACGTGGTGTTACACAATCTCGGTGTCCAGCAATACCAAGAACGCGTACCTCTACAGCTGCTTGACTTCGCGTATCGTTACACATCGTCGATCCTACTAGATGCTCAGCGCTTGAGCTCGGAAGGCTATGGCGGACAGCCTGCAGAAAAGAAGAGAGGAGGAGCAGGCGCGAACACAGATGACAGTAGTGGAATCACCGTCACATCCTTACGCCAAGCTATATCGAGTCGCCAAGGTAGCTGCTTCGAGAACGCTGCGCCGAAGGAATTCATGTTTAGCCAAGCAGCTGAGCGAAACAGGATTTCTCTGCCAAAAGTCGAAAGAGGGTATGGTGTACAGCTCCCTGAGGAGAAGTATTGTCTTACCGGTGTTGGCTGGGGCTTGAAGGAGGAATGGGACGAAGACCCAGAGGAGGATGCACCCACTACCAATGGTGACGGTGCGCCACAACACGATCAGTCACATGATCAGAGAATGGGCGGTATGGATGGTGCGGATGAGGACGAGCAAGAGGATGACGAAGGCGCTGGTAAGCTTGAAGATGTCTTCGGCGAGGAAGCTGGCGACGGCAATGGTATGGACGAGTCTTGACCTCGTTCAAGCAGTAATGTATCGATATTAGCGAGGCGTTGTGGTCAACTCAGGCATTACAGACCTAGTATATGGATGTATCATTAATGCGAGCGATATCGCGCATCGCACAAGCATTCGGTCTGCAGTGTTTGAGCTCTGATGCTGTACTTTTGGTGATGCAATCGTGCTTGAGCCTCTTAGTCCTTGGGAATAGTCTGGATGTCCATATGCTTCAATATAGGCATAGCAATGCTGAGGAAAGCCTACAGCCATCTTTTCCCTATCGCACCGACGGTCCGCAGAGTGTTGGTCAGACCTCTAAGCTGTGTTTCATCATGAGCATGAACTTTGTGTGATGCTGGTGCTGGCTGGATTGACTCAACCTCCACAAATCATCGAACACTACATGCGTTATTCTTACTCGCGTGAACAACGTCTATCACCTACCAAGACTTCCAGCAACAAGTACTTCCTGTACAAACAGCCAAGCGTAGCACACCATCATCTCTCTTCGTCGTTCGCGAGAGGCCAGCTTGACACGTCTTCAAACCGTTGCGCTCCAAGCATCAATCAAGCCATAGACTGCTATCGCATTGATTGATGAATATTGCGTCCAGCAAACAGGCTATGTCTCGATCGTAAGCAACACCTACGGTTGAGTATACTTCTCTTTTCCACAATCCTCGACACGTTTGAGCTCAGTCTCCGCTATGGAGATCGACAACGCAGAGGCATATCTGCAGTCAAATGACAACTTGAGAGCTGACAAAGATGGCACCCTATGGCGTCTACCCATCGAACCGACGCTGAAGAAACCTAAGAATATTGGACCGCTTCACGACGCACCAGCTGGGCCTACATCCTACGCAAAGAGATGCTACCTGATTGCCAAAAACTGGAAGGAGAACGACCCATCCGCTTGGATACCATCTGAGCTCGTCACCACAACAGTGTACTCACTCGCGCTCCTCGATCGCCTAGCTAAGCTCTCGTCACAAACGAAAGGCCAACGTGAAGTATGTCATACAGAACTGCTCAGAATTGTGCGTGAAAGGCTTGCAACGGTCGACAACACCAATATCCAGTCTAACTGGACCACAACGGAGGTGAAGCGCCCTGGCTGCGAAAAGACTATCTCAGAATGTATCGATGGTCTGATGCTCACCGATTTCGAAGCCTGTTTCAGGGCTCGCCACACTGGCAACCGAGTGATCAAGGTCGAGAAAAGCCTGGAGAAGATCATCGATCAGCAAGCTCGAGCTGTACAACGTGTTGTCGAGCGAAGAGCAACAAAGCAGAACCAACAGATCGAGCTGCAGAAGGAGTTGTGGTCCGAACGTAGCGGTCATGTAGACTTGGTGGGCATAGAGTGGCAAGATGGCAGGCAGATCATGAACAAGACGTTCGAAGAATCAGGGCTTTCCCGTGAAGCATATAACAAGGCTCGCAGACGAGCACGAAAGCAAGCTGCAATGCGACCAACGACAAAACCATTGCCGAAGAAGCCACCTCGAGCTACGACCATGGCAGACTTATCAACAAAGATACAGAACGAAGACGACAACGCATGGCACACGGACTCGGACTCGGATTCTGCTGACGGTGGCATCTCTCTCAATGACCATCTCATGCCACAGCCAGATCAGCTTGAGCCTGCCAAACGAAGCAGGAAATCAAGCAAGCTGCATCAAATACAGGAGCTGAGGACAAGTCCGAAGACCACGACTGCCTCTCGAGCTGCACGAAAGCGAGATGCTCGGTACATGGCTTGCGCCAACGCCGAACACGAGACCTGGCTGAAGAATGTACTCGCCAAAAGTGTTCGACTACCAAGTGAGCGAACAGACTTAACGACCTTCGGCAAGCTCGAGTCTGGTCAGCAGACGACTACTATGATGGATGCTCTCAAGGCCATGGATGTCAACCGAAAGCAAGAAGGCTTCAAATGATGCTTGTTATGATTATGTACACATGATGCATTGCACCGAGCATGTACTATACTACTCAGACAATGAAGACATTATCACAAAAAGCAGCGCTACCTCCATGCTGTCATGCCCTCGTAAGTCGTCACAGGCTGCTGATGAGCCCCTTGTACTGCGCTGTGCTGCGCTACCAATTAGATCTGCTTTCCAGATGGTCGTCGAGATACTGCTCACGTCCGAGCATAGCTATCGTACCATGACCGATCCTTTCCCTCTTACGAGGCGAGACTGGTGATATGGCAGAGTGACGGGCGCCCCTGCTGACCATCTGTATGGATGTTGCGTGGTCTGTATACATGTATGGACTGGAGTCCTGATATACAAGCCGCTCTCGACGTCGTCGTATGACACGCTCTCGCCGAACCATTGCGTTGGTGATGGTCTTTGGACAGTAACCCTGAGGCAGGGCCGAAGCCTTACATAGGGCACAGAGAAGAATTCTCTCAAGAAGCTGTCGACACACTCGGGATGGAAGATGTGCTTGCATGGCAACTCCTGACTGCACATCCAGCGTGATCCGCGATTGCAGGAATAAACTCATCAAGGCATATAGCGCATAATGTTTGGTTGAGGTGCTGCTGTGTCCGGGTAGTACTGATTGCTGTGCTCTCCGAGCTATGTGGCGTACTCTCGTCCGAGAAGGTTTGCTGTGCCTCGTTGCATAACTTGCCCGTACCATACTCAAAGATCGGCATCTGGTCCAGTAAGTTCTGCGGCACAATGAGACGCTGTATGCCTAGTGCCTCGAGATCGACCTCGCCACTAATGATGCGCCGCCGAAGTGATTGTCGCCGACTTCTTTGTAGACAGTGAATAGACATGAATATAGCCGCGATAGTTCCAATGAGTATGCCAAGAACAATCAATAAGAATACCCAGAGACTTGGAAGTGAGTTGTTGAAGGCTGGATTGTCAGCAGATGACCAAGGTCGACCTCGGGAGCTACTCACCAACGGAGATGTCCACGTACAGACGAACATAGTCTCGAGGGTCGTATGCCGTAGCAAGCACAGAGCCATGAGGCACGCCTGTCATATTACCACTGTATTGAGCACTCTGCTGCATAAGTCTGCTGCCTGATTGCCCATCAATCACGTATATTGGGTATTTGTTCCTGCTCTTGTATAATCCATCGTCACCCAAGTCCCATTTTGGGTCATCTGGTCCCGGTGGAAGGTCTGAAGTCGTGTCATTAGGATCGTATAGGAGGAAGCCATTGCAAGGATCGGACTGTGCTGCTTGCATATATGCTAGTGTACAGGTCGAGCTTATCCACGGCGCAATGGCGATCAGGTTGTAGTCTTCGTTAGGCAGGCTGCCTTGTCGAGTGACATTGAAAGGGACATAAAATCTGGAAGCGTCGAAGCAAGGATCATTTGGGTCGAGATCCGGCGTGTATAGTAGGCCAACTGTGTCTTGACCAGGCGTCGATGCGCTGACCGACAGAGTTTGAATAGAGATGGTGTTGACGGGAGGTGCGGCGACTGAAGCATTGAGCGTCGCGAACTCGGTTTGCTGTGTGCCTATCGTCCATGCCGGGTCGGAAAAGACAATGGTGAGTGTCTTCAATGACTTTGCAGCTGCGATAGAGTGATCAGTCACGGTACTCTATGCGTCATTCATGTACATACTCATCCTAGTGGTGCACGGCCACGCTGGCGTTCGCTATGCGCGCAGGCGGTATGTCGAGGATTCGCTCGAGATATGGATGGCGGTGTCTTCGTCATGGCAGCTGACGCATGCTCAATAGTTCGAGCTCTGTCGTCGCAAGGTCATCTTCTGCGTGCTGTTGGCTATTGGTCCTGAATACGGAATGGTGATGGTGTTGACAAAGGTGGTGCAAGAGTGTAAGAGGCTCAGAGTACGACATGATCCTACAAGATCTGAGAGGCGCTCGCCTCGGGCAAGGGATCTAGAGAGGGCTGAGCAGTATGAAAGCTAAACGTGCCGCCAGCAAAGCTTAGGCAAGGCTTGACTTCCACCGTCGGTAGCACCAACGTGATCTAGACCCGACTGACATGAGTGCACGCGTCCAATTGTTCTCGTCAAGAAGAGTATTCATATGATGAATATCCTCAACACTCACTGCGAGCATTGAACAGCGGAATGCCTATAGGTGTTGAGTCGGCCAATTCACGAAGACTACAGACCTGCCAGAGGATGCCATCGCAGAGGAGAAATTAGCAGTGGACAGCGATAGAGCTAAATCTGGCATCGCGACTGCGTCCGGCCATGACGACTCGTCGCCATACATGGCTCGCATCTCGCAAGAGTCGTGCTGTATCTGTTGCCTCAGGCCGAACATAGGATGCCGAAGCGGCAGTAGCCGGTAGTGCAGATTTTAGCCGTTCATGTGCATCAGGGCCTGAGCAATGACCTACATACTCTTGACAACAGCAACCTCCTGGAGCTCACAACATGCGCAAACTCCTTGGACCGTAACAATACCTGGCGCAGTCAATAATTCTTACGACATCTCGCCGCATCGAAAGGTCACTAGACACCTTCAGCACGTGCCCTTGCATGTGTGCGACCTGACCTCTTACTTGACCACCCACCACTCAACCTACCACCCCAGCGCATATGCCATCCAACACGAAGAAAGGAGGTAATGCCTCAAAAGCACGCGATCGACGGTCGGTTTCACGACACAGTACTCCTGTTTCAGCTCTCACAGACACCGCACCATCAACTCCCCTCACCACAACATCAGCCGCTGCCTCGGCCACTCCTGCGACAATTCCAAAGGAGACACCATACTTGCACATCTCAACGGCCGCGCTCATATCTACCAACGAACCAAGTCTGGATGCCCTCATAGAGACTGCTAGCGCAAACGTGCCACTGAGCAGACAGGGTGACCCGCCTTCGTCACGCGATCTGCATTCTTTCCAGAGCGCAGTCAAGGACACCCTGCTTGTCAGGATTGCTACCAGGGCTCAAACATGCGAGCGTGGCCTCCGTCAAGCTGCGCAGAAGCGTAAAGAGCGTGCGCAAGCAGAGACGGAGCGAGAGGCTGCTGAGCATGCTGCGAAGGCGGCGAAAGCAGAGAGAGCTGGCGATGAGGAGCGCAAGGCTAAGAAGCTGGGCAAGAAACGAAGTCGTGATGAGATGATGGAAGATGATGTCGCTATAAAAGCTGAAGAACGGAGAGAGCGTGAGGGCGTGCCGAGTGCTGTTGGTGCTCACGGTTTAGCTCGGCAGGATGGGATTGCAGTACATGAGGGTGAGTTCGCAGTCACTCCGGCGTGGATCAAAGCTAACAGATCCCAAGGTCAGAATCCTCCGCCTTCTCCACCAGTCGAACCTGGTACTGCTGCGCTGGATCCCATGGATACACGACCGTCAACGCCATCATCTGTGTCTTCAAGCGATGAGCCACCTCCGGTCGCTCCTCTGTACGAACGTGCATTCGGCAAAGACCCTACCACATGTCCCGACCCTACGATTTATGATATACGACCAATCTACGACGGCATGCCTCACGATGAGAAGCAGGCGATACTGAACGTTGCACAGTGGCCAGAGAGTGACTTGCGTGATCTCACCGCTGGCGATCCACCTGACATGGACTTTTCAAACGCGAAACCTGCAAATCAAGTACACTTCTCGACCTTTCAATCATATCTGGAACCATTCATCCGACCGTTCACTGAGGAGGATGTTGCTTTCCTCAAAGAGCGAGGGGACCGAGTCACTCCATACCTGATACCTGCACGTGGCAACCGGACATACAAGGAAGTATGGGCTAGCGAAGACGGCATGAGTGGCATAGAGGCACCACGTCGCGAGGAGCTCGACACAAACGTTGCCCGTGGAAGCATGGAGGACATGAATGATGACGTGGCAGAGACAGATGAAGTCAGCATGGGACCGATCATGAACAGACTTTTATCGTTGACCAGGCCTCAAATTAATGCCCAGCCAACAAATCTCACCAACGGCACTGACAGCATGAACTTGGACATGAATGGCGACACTACCATGATCAATGGAATCGACTCTAGTGATAAGACACTGGAGGCTTTTGAAGCGCTATTGGCAACAGGCAATGAAGAGCTTGCCGCTGCACAACCACAGGTCACAAGACCCGTCACAGCCTTACCGCCGGATGCGCCCAGGTTGACAGGACCCCAACCTGTAGACTACGATACCTTCGAGTCTCGAGCTTTACAAGAACTGAAGTTTATCGGATTTGTCGCTCCTGTTGATGCTTCCGGATACACCACTCACAACGATGATGAGGTAGCTGCGCGGCTGCGTACACTACAGGACGAGCTTCGAAGAGTGTCGCAGAAGAACAACGTCCGTAAAGCTCTTGTGCTCGAGCTTACAGAAGAGCGAATGGCCATGCAAGAGTACAGCAACATCGCGGACGACCTCGACAATCAGGTCAATGCCGCGTATCTTAAGCGCAACCGCAGCATGGCCAAGCCGTCCCACAAGAAAGGCCAAGCGCAAGCCAAAGCCGGACAGAAGGGCGTTGCAACAGGTGTGGTCGGTGGTCGTGGTGTCAGTGAGGGAGTTCGCCAACTAATGCAGAAGAGACGGGACTGGATCGATATGGTTGGTCCTGTGGTCGGGTTTGGTCGAGCGCCAATTGTCAATGATGGCGAGACGATCTTTGATCCTGATTCTCTGAAGCGCCTTGAGGCTGCTGAGCGAGAGGCTGAAGTTGAAGGCGTGGATGGCGAGTAGACATGCTGTATGCTATCACACCAGGAATGTCCAAAAGCTAGGATAGACAAACTCATCCTCGAAGACTCGCTGGACTTGTTCAAGCAGGAACTTCTCAATCTTGCCTACATTCTTGAGTACCTGCTTGCCGCCTTCTAGCCCGCCCATCTCGCTTTCTATCTTGATGTCCTCAATGAGGCCGCCAACCCTGCGTATTTCGGAAGGCTCTTGTGCAGGTGTGGTGGCTGGAGTATCTTCGGGAGAGTTGAGATCAAGTGCTTCGCCGCCAATCAAGGCTTCTGCATCTTCGGGAGCAAGGAAACATACATGTGCCTTGCGTTTGATGTATGCAACTATGCCAACGCCATCAAATGTTAGTCCGGTGATGTTGATGGTCAGCGGTATGCCCACGAAGCTTGGCATTGGATAATCTAGGAAGACCTCTGCTGTCATGGATAGCCTCACATCGCCGGAGTACGTAACGTGGAAGACGATCTGCAAGTCTTCAGGGCTTCGTTCTGGTTCTACCAGTGGTGTGCGTTGACTGATCGAGTCGTCCATGTCGTCCACAGCATGAGAATCTTGCATCATAGGAACGCTCTCGTCTCTAGACGTCGGTCTCGATGGCGGAGTCATCGTCGGAGGTGGCGAGATCGAGCTGAATGACGCCGAAGGGTGATGCGCTGCTTGTTCAGTGTGTGGAGTGCCGTGGGTGAAATGTGCACCTGCTACTGCGGCAAGTGGAGTATTGGTTCCTGACAGACCGGCTGAAAGAGGTAGATGGAAGTAACCTAGATTTGATGGCCCGTGTAAGAAGCCTGGCGTAGTAGTGCCGTGTATTGGAGATGTGTTCATCCTCTCCCGATTATCCGTAGGTAGTTCTCGAGAAGCTCTTGATGTCTTGATCCGCTCACGAGCCGATCGAAGATGGCCTGCTGCCGCCTTGTCGTTCTCAAGATTGTCGTCTGCTTGAGGTGTGGAGTCATCGTGTCCCTCTTCGTTCTCGTCTGTTTCATAGAAGTCTGCTAGAGGCTCGCAGATGTCCTTGATGGTGATCTGTGGAGCTGTGCTGCCAAAGTCGAATGCTTGTGCTCGCACAGATCGGATGAGCTTCGGCAGTGGTAGATTTCTGAATCGTTCGTCTATGAAGTCGCGGATCTTGTCTGCGAGCTCTTGGCCATCAGGACCCCGGTCAGTGTGTCCCAATTAATGTCAATAGACATAGTGGCGAAGGTGTGTCTCGGATGGCCCTTGATCTATGGTTGTAGAGCCTAAGCAGCAGGAGCTAAGTCTCAAAGCTCCATGGCAATCATAACGATGAGGTGCCAGCGCCTGTCGCATTGCTGGTATGAAGTCCAATGCCTTTTCCAAGCTAGAGCTGAAATGCTTGGCGTTGCTGGCCATAACTCAACTTACGACTTCTCCTCACTCTCATCATTCCTCCATCACTCACCTCCTGGCATGCTAACGCTTTTACGAGTTTCAAATGCTGCATCGGTTCAATGACCACTGCCGCGAACCTCGTGAGCCACGGCGTGCATACACATGCTGTGCTCAGACCACTTGATGAAGTCAATGCTTTGTGAGACATTGAACGTTGCACGACATGATCGAATCCACCTGTCAAGCACGTCGCCTAAAAGATGTCGTTATAAGATGAGCGCATGTCGTGCCCTGGCGGTCTCAGCGGCGCTTTCAACGACGAGTGTCGCTGTGTGCTAGGAGGTTGAAGTAATCAATGGTCCTCGAACTCGAGCTTTGTCAGACATACAAATGTCTCGACATTATCACCTCAATACGGTCAAAATGTGTCCTACGAACCAACACGGAACGGTTGTCGCATGAAGCTCCAGGCCACATGGGTTGTCAATGGAGACGACCAACGATCAGATCACGCAATCATGGCATTGGTAAGAGATGTGCTTCATTATCATACCTCGTAGTCATACAGGCACAGCGTTGTCTCAGCTGGCGATGCCGGCCAGCGTCTCGACATTCGACCACCAGTCTTGCGACAGAACCTTCCTATAGCATTGCGCCGAACCATGCAAACCGTACACTTGGCTCACTCATGAGGACCTCGAGCATCTTGTCAACCAAAGTCCACACTTCTCAGGGCATGACTTACTCCTAACCACCACATTTCGGACACTTTCGTTCATGATCAATCGTCCTTCTATTCACGTTCGAGCAGGAACCCGCTCGAGACACTGCGCAGCCTGCAATCTCTGCTCTGTTATGGCCGCAGGTGTATATATGAATGATCTGTGTGCAGCGTTGGACCAATTCGACGACACCTTGGATTGCCTATACAACGAATTAGTCTTCCTACGCAGCGAGCTCTGAGAATCCTCTGCAAACCATTTCTTGCTTGCGCTTCAAGTGCTCATCCAGCAACGCCGCAATGAGTTCGACGATATGAAGGATGAAGCTACAGGACCCAATTGGCTCTCCAATCTTTTATACTTCCGCCGACAGCGATTGCTCTTGGAGACTGTTCAGGATGGATGTAGTGAAACTGAGGCATGTTTGCGCGTTGCGCCGTTACACAGAGTCAAAGCAAAAGCGACCTGCCGTGGACTGAGCATTCTTGAAGAAGCAAGGCACCGTGCTGAATACACGTCGAAATGACCCAGACCAGGGCAGGGCGGCCTGTGACAGACGCATCGCTCGCTAATTGACAGCCGGCAGAACGCTCCCCGTCACTCCCGCGAGCGATCAACCAGCAATTAGCGCCGGCAGTCCTGGGTGTTCATCTGGAAAGCACGGCTAAAGTCTGTCAACTTTGCTGTTGACAATCGAGTACAGAGTCATCCTGGCGTGCGAGAGCTCACTCTATCCGAGGGGAATCGACAGTACTCTTTTGCAGTACGTCTGGCCATAACCGACATGGCCATCGCTAATAAGCATTGCGGCTGCATGCGTAGCGGCCAAACACGCGCCATTGAGCCAGTCAGACAGAAGGGTTGCTCGACATGGATATCCTTCCGGCTGGCACGTTGAAGTCGCACTATACATATTGGGCTTTCAATAACATTGTTTGTCACAGCAGCGATCCCTGGCTGATCATACTCTACCGCCAGCCCATGGACGAAAGCCCGTCGACGACGAAGCCATCTCCCTGCTGTCTGCTCCACCTATGTCGTGCAGGACAGCATTGGCAGTAAGGGTTGACAGCACATAACATCTCTCCACTCTTCTTCGCACGAAACATCAGGCGCTCAAGGTCAGATCTCAGCACGACATGGTCTGGACTCCAGTACAATTTTATCTTCTCACTGAGCTGACACCCCACGTGCTCTACCTTTGAGCCGACGATACGCGGGGAAGCATTTGATGACTACTCCAAACGCTCATCGAACGTCTCCTGCTCACCTGACAGCGTCATCACTTCTCCCGTCCAGCAATCGTGAGCCAACAACCTGTTGTTGTGTCTTGGGCCGAGGCTTGCCTGGTATTTACACTTTATACCATGCTAGCAGACATGGGAGCTACGACATGCTATACCTGCAATTGGCCCATTGTGCCTCTGAATGACGATCCTTGGACAACGCAACTCCGGGACTTTTTCGTTTGTTGCTCTACCTGCATAATCGATTGACGAACGACGGAGGTCGGAAGCATCTTCTTATAGGCTGATCCTGGAAGTCTCACTGCGAGGTCATGCTCTCGTGATCGCGGAAGGAGATTGAGCATGTTACGCGAGTCGCCGTCGCTGCTACGCAACGGTATAGATAGCAGGCAAGTCCCTCAAGATCTCCCTCAACTCGTTATCATCTCAAACCCACTCAATAGCAGAGCTACCATACACTACAAGCTAAAAACAACCATTGTCAAGGCAGCTCCACAGACACAATGGCTCTTCCAAGCACAGCATTCACTTTCCTCAGCCTGTCACCAGTACAAAGCATCCCACCAGTCGTCGTGCCAGAGTCTGCAGAGACTACCTCTCCAACACTGTCGTCAGTTGACTCGGAACGATCAAACAGCACAGATGCCGGTCGTTTCCTAGTCCTCAACCCACTCAGCTGTTGATTATCGAGACGTCAAAAGTAGTGGATAACAACTACATTATCGACATGAGAAACGACTTGAACATTTGATCGGATGCACATCGCATCTTGGCGTAAGCATGGAGCTTCCATAGTGGAGCATGGCGAATTGGATTTTGGCTTTGGAGGAGGCATGAGACAGCATTGTATATCGAGCTAGTCACTCAGGGCAGAGTACTGAACATTATATTTCCACGCAGCGTCTCTCAAGCTCTTCGTCCTCTGCCTGTTGAAACACGTCACAACTCCAAGCACTGCCTTGATGCAGTATGTCTGATACACACTAATGCTGCCAGATAAGAATAGCCATTTCTCAGCCTGATCACAAGTATGTCCTTGATTCGCGATGTGCAACCAGCACGCAGCACGATGCCCCTCCCTCAATAACGTAGGAGTGAGCTGCAGTAGTTCACTGACGGCAGCCAGGCTCTATTCAGGATGTCTTGTCCTCACACATCGATGAATCGAGCAGGAGACCACGACCCATCTGCTCGGGTCAGAGAAGTCTCAGGATTCAGTAAAGTTGTTGCCAGGCACAGTCAACCTCGTAGGCTCCTGTTGCTAAGCAGTTCCATGTCAGCCTGCTTATGTATGGCTTGGAACTTGCAGCATCGGCAAGACCAGCAGTGCAGAATTGCAAAAACAATTGTTTCGATGTTCAGATAGTACAAGAGGTACAGATGTGTTTGGTCGTCCATCTTGACAACGTCGATCCTGCTGGCGAAACTGTTGGAAAGAGAAACAGACGAGCCTCAAACAGATCGAATCAAGTCCAGTGACGGCCTGACATGTCCACACAATAGCCTATGGTTCACTCGAGGTGGGCTTGGCAGGAACTTCTTACGTCGAGTCGAGTGATCTTCGTTGAGGTGCAGTGGCAAACGATCGGCAGGTTGCCTGATAGGACCCTTCCTGGTGCGATCTCTGACAACACCACCGTTGGCGCCAAGTACTTCTTGCACCCGAGACTGTTATCCAGTGCGACCATCGCCATCGGCTTGTCGTGAGTAGCCCGAAGATCAAGCACACTGCATGCTGAGGCTGCTGAATATTAGCAAAACGGTGCTGTATAGGGAGGCAACAAAGCTCTCAAACGTTTGCAGCGAGAGCTCTTATATTAGCAGGAGGACGAGTCGATCTCTCTTTGGGTGTCGCAACAGCTTGTGCACATACCCAAGTGCCCACCTGGATCCGGTTATGTACCAACTCTTGCCTCCAATTCTGGTGCATATGCTTGTTACTAGGCGTCGAACGTCAAGCGAATCCTGCGTCCAACATAGAGTCGATTAGACTAGGCAGTGGGAGGTTGGAGATCGCGACGAAACCTGGCTACTCTATCGAGGATCTTGAGGTCCGAGAGCTTGATGTGGCGCTCAACTGTCCGATCGACGACAGTCGCGCACTCTTCCGCGCAGAATGATTGTCCTACAGTGAAACAATGCAAGGACCGTCCAAAGAACAGGTTCGTCATTATAAGGCTCCCTTGAAGATGAATTCGAGAGGCAGCGTTCTTCGCGTGGTCGAAAGTTTGGGTCAGCAGATATAGATGTACCTCTGAGAGAGTAATCTGAAGGGCGCACTTGCTCACCCTCTCAGTTCCGACCTGAGTCACATCTTGTACGACTATTCGCAAGGGATACTGCTGCTGATGCTGCTATCGGACCTGCCCCATCCTAACAGGTCATTCGGACACAGATCACACCCTGCGAAGCATAGACAGGCTGGACGTTATCAGAGGATCGAGAAAGATCCCATGCTTTGTGTCAGGTCCATCGGTAAGGTGGATCACTGGGCCGAAATAAACTGGGCAGATAACAGCTTCCAGCTGAGGTCGACTGAGGCAGCTCTGCTTGATGCACCATGCAGCATGCCATTGATAATTGGCCATGCATGGCCGTTGCAACATTTCGGCTTGCCAATAAGAAGACCACTTTTCAAGGATGGCAGAATGGTTCCAACGCCACATCGACAGTGCTTCTGCGCAGGTGTCAATCGCACGGTAGACCAGCACCCTTCCGCGCTGTCAGACGGATGAATGTTATCTTCGATTGGTGTGCTACCATCCAATGGCTTCCACGGACATCGTGTCTGCGAGTGGCAATATTGGCCCTGAAGTTAACGCCTTGCATGACATTAGCGAACGACGGCACGCATCGTGCGGTCCATCCGTCGAGACGCAGCCATGTCCATAACGCAAGAGTTTCGATAGTCGCCGCATCCTTCGATACAATGTGAAACGACGCTTGTCGCTCCTTCGGTGTGTGAAAAAAGTGAGGCAGTGTAGGCAGATCGACCGTAAGGCATGTACGACGTCGTCTTGAGAGCCGCTGAATCATGTAAGCAGGATGTTTAGAGTATTGTATGCATGGATGGGCGAAGGATCTCTACTACCATTCAGCTGGTACCTATTCGTTCTGCATGCAGGGATAAGCGCTGAGCTTGACCGGTCGACTGCTTTCGCAGGTCATCCTGCGTCAGTCCTCAAGGTGTGAGGCCAGAGACGGTCGAAATTTCCGATAACGAGGACCACAGATCGGGCGTAATGTGGCCGCTTGAGGACGCTATGGGCTCTGACCAAAGCTACGTCTGTGACTGCCGTGCGTTCTGTCACCATCTTGCGGTCATGCAGCATGGGTGCACTATTTGTGAAACATTCTGCTGGCTGCTGATGACGCAGCGTGCATAGTGAAGGATCGCGAAGGACGCTCCACGACGAAGACGGCAACGTCACAATAGGCGCGGCCTCAGTAACGATGAGGATACAGTAAAAGGTGTGGGAGAAGTAAGGCGGTGGCTATGACGCGCTTAGTCGAAGCTTCCACTTGCTCCCTCGCTTGGAACATGGCACAAAACTACAGCTTCAAAAATAGTACTCTCTCCTGAGCCTGAACACAGCACCAGGACTCCTCTCCAAGCAGCACTGTTTGAGACACGCATGCTGTATAGACTTCTGACAACGTTGTCGCACGAAAGGGGCAGACATCTCGAAGCAGTATTAGCCCCGAAGGCACACCAACCATGCGTTCGGCGTAAAATTACAGCCACTCTTACCATGGCCGGTGTACAGTTCAACCAGTCGCGTACCTGCTCATCGGCAATGCGACTGGTGCGATCCGTACTACCACATGGTTTGGGGCTTCAAGTATACTTTCTTGACTCACCTCGACGCACTGGCGGCCTTGATTCTTCGGAGAACTCTGACGCCTTCCAGACCTTATAGGTCACACACAGGCAGGTAGTGGTATAATGGAAATAGGTCAGAATCACAGCAGAAGCGTGCGTGCAGGGGTGTGTCTGAAGCATCCATGTGCTCAGCACGATCTTCCAGCTGCAAGAGAACAAGTCACAACTCAAAATTAAACAAATGCTTGCAGAGCAGACTGGCTATCTGTTCGAGACTAGGAGCTTGCCAATCACTACTATCCGAGACTATTCAGCTTCGATGGACGTCGCAGATTCGCCACCTTTGATTCGCCAGATCTGCACACCGGAGAGCAAGCCATTAACGTTAAGTCAGAGAAAAGGCAGCTTCGCAGGCACTTTGAGGCGCCCACATGCGCGCGAAACGGGACGATCTTGCTTCAACATGACATTGGCTCGAGTGTCTGAGATTGTATACAAATGCTCGACGTCGACTGCATCCTGCGCGTCGATGGGCGCAGTCGCCATCGTTCTACGTTTCAATCCTTTCCCTCTGCAGCTTGCATCTGCGCTCTCAAAACCTACCCGAGCCTCAAACGCACTGACATAGCCTCGTAGGCCACCTCCTCTTGCCGGTGAAAGGGACGACCTTGTGTGTCACGGATCCAGCTGTCGAGGCTCGATCTATATATCTACACATCAGCCTCACCTCCAGCTAGATTTGATCCATCTCTACTCTTCCTCCACCGGCCCTTCCAGCACTATACGTTGAACCATCCTTGCGACAAATGACCATCTGGACCTGCAAGATGACTTCTTACCAAAGACCTTTTGTTGCGCAGTATGACCAGTACGAGAGCTCTCCTGACTGTGGATCTCCCATGCCGGGCTATGCTTCGCACATGATTCCGGATCCTAGCTGCCCCTATTACAACAAAGGCAACTATCGCTTCAATGGTCTTCCACCGTTCGTAACAGCTGCTCTTCCAGACGCCAGTCCATTCCACATGAACTACGCCACAAGCCTCCACGGACACCACCTGGACAATTGCTCAAGCAGCAACTACACCCTCAGTGAGCGACACGACTCACCTCTCGGCTCTGACTTTGTGTCCACTTCTCCCAGTTTCCTCTCGGAATACCATTACGAGGAGGGCTGGCAGCCACAGGGCCATAACAGGACCACTTCCATGTCGGATGTCCAGAACTTCGCAGATCACACCTCCGAGCAGTGTATGCACGATCCCGAACCCTTGCTGTTCTATATGCCTCACGACGGATACATGACACATGATAGCTATATTCCAAGCGAGGATGCGACAAGCAGTGTTGCGGCTCAGACACCAGAGTTGACCACTACTGAGCAACCCACCCTACGTCAACGCAGACCTGCTGCTCGGTCCAGCTTCAGTAAGCCACCAACGACTCATCGCATCAACAAACGAAACACACCCAAGCGCTCAGCGACGCTCTCAACCACCTCTGCTGTCGATAGCGACGTCGATGAGGAGACCATACCACCAAGACCGTTTCATTGTCCGCTGGCTCCATATGGCTGTCAGTCAACCTTTGGATCGAAGAACGAATGGAAACGTCACTTCAGCACTCAACATCTTCGTCTTGAATACTGGCGCTGCGATAAGTGCCCAATCTCGCAGAGCAAGAAGCCAAATGACTTCAATCGCCGTGACCTGTTCACTCAGCATGTCCGCAGGATGCACTCGCACATGCACAACCATTCACAGCGCAAAGCACGCAACAAGACAATGAAGAGCGATGACTCGGAGCAGCAGATTGCCCAGGCGGCCGCTAGATGCCATCGACGTCTACGATCGCCTCCAAGCAAGAGCATCTGCGTCATCTGCAGGAAGGCCTTCTCTGGCGTCAACAGCTGGGAGGACCGCATGGAACATCTTGGTAGGCACTTCGAGGGTACCAAGAAAGAGAACGGCGAGGGCGAGCTGGCGCTCGACGTTGAGTCATGGGCCAGAGACACCGACGTCGAACAGTGGATGGTTGAGCATGGCATTTTGTCTCACAAGCTGGAACTTGTCGCTGCCACTGATGACCACAAAGACTGAGCTTGCATGACAACGGGAGCTGTATATGGTAGCCTACGGTACTTGGGGGCGTTATGGAGACCATGGTTTTGGAGGCCACAACTTAATGATCAGTCACAAACTCGCTTAGAAGTGCTCGGTTGGCGAGGTAGTCTTACAATTAATGTTTGTTGTCCTACTGATTGACATGAGGCCACTCTGGATGATGTTAAGATGCATGAGTGTACCCTGTCGAAGGCCGCACGTGGGATGTCAAGTCTCAGACTGCGGCACAGAGACAGGCCTCACTCGATGGCACTCTCGTCCCGTCTCGCATGACACCTCCTCACCTATTTCGGTGATGGTGGCGTCGTGCATGCATGAGGTAAAGGCTACTTAGGGACCGAAAGAGCAGCATGCTGTTCGAATGAGTGTGTCATAGGCATCACGGCCAACCCCATTATCCGTCACAACGTTACTCAGGTCAATACATGCACTACTCCTGGTAATGTGTTGCAAACGATCTGAAGTTGAACGGGAGTTCAGCTTGGAAGAGCTTTCCGACGCCTATAAAGCAAAACGCCAAAGGTCACGGATGCGATGCAGACGATCATATCGATTGGACAGGATTGCACCGTGTTGTGCGCAGCTAGTGCTCCAACCTCTACGCCATGCCGGGTGGTCTCGACCTCGATAAGCGATACAGGCGCCGATCTCAGTTCTTCATTCGGTAGATTCTCCATCCAGCGCGCTCGAGAATCCTTGGCACACATTCGACCATGACCGAGTCAACATCCTTCCATTCTTGCGTCAGATCGCGCCACGGCACCAGGAATGGCGTCGTTCGTTGTTTGGCGTTGCGAGGTCCCATGCGCCATTGGCGCTGGAGTCGTTCGGCGTTGAAGCGCTCGTGCTCCATCTCACTTAGCATGAGGAGATCTTTCTCGCTGAACTCTGGCATCGCTACGAGAGGATCTCCGCGCGGCTCGGAATTGCCATCGTTGAGCATGAAGCAGCTGATCGCTCGCAGCTTGCGAGGAATGTCGTCTGCTTGTGATCGAGTGGATTCTTTGAGCTCACCTGGCAGCTCGTCCCAGTCTCGGAAACTTGGCTCGCGCTCAAGCTGCTTGCGCTCTTCTGGTGACTTCACCATCAGTAGTCGCTGCTTCTTGTATGCTTCGAAAAGACCCTGCGCCAAGATCTCTCGAAGTGCTGGCGGGAGCTTGGGTGAACGCAAGAACGACATGAAGATTCGTCCGTCAACATGAAGTTGTATCTGCTCTTCAGGCGGAAGAGCTGACACATCAAACTTGGTACGGTTTGATAGCCGGCTGGCACTGATGATCTTCTGTAGAGATCCCAAGCCGTGCTTGAAGGTAGGAGTGAGTAGCAATGCGTGAAGCACGGCATCGTCAAAGTTCATGACACCGTTGACCTCGAGATGAGGATACTTCTCTTTGATGATATGTCGAAGCATGAGGGCTCGGCGTATGGCGAAGGTTCTGTCGCCAGCACCGCTGCAGTTCGGTCCGGTCACTTTGACGACGCCATGGAGCAGATCGATGAGTGGAGAGTCTTCCATTCGCATCTGTTTGACCTCGCCAAGGGACTGGAAGGTGCCGCGACGTTTGAGAGACATCTCAGCTGTGGGCGAGAATGGAGTCTCTGGGTCGGCACTCTCTTGATCAATGAGGAAGAACATGACAGCATGACCCAAGTTACGCACTGTGCCTCGATCAGGGAACGTGCCTTCGCTCATTAGAGTCGAAAATGTAGCCAGCAAGCCGTCTTCGCTGTTCAAGATCGACTCAAAGTTCTTGAAGATGACGACGGGAAGCGAGCCTCTAGCTGAGGCATCTCTGATGCCATGACAGGCAGCCGCAAGACTGTCCTCGTTGAGGAATCGTGAATCGTGAATCGTTTGTGTCGTCGAAGTCTTGCTGGCCAAGTGGGTGGCGATACTGGTTGCAGTGAAGGTCTTGCCAGATCCTGCTGGGCCAAAGACGCCGATGCAAGTAGGCGTGAAGTGGGAAGTGCTCATATGCTCGTCAATGATGCTCGTGACAGCGCCAAGGCTTTCTATCTCAACACGCTCGGTGCTGATGAGATCGCCATACTTTCGTGTAGGGCAGCGACCAAGTGCTCGTTCTGGTCCGTTGCTCAGGATCTGACGCGCAACCTCTGTTGGATCACCTGTCAGGGTATCGAGCAGTAGCCAGCGATCGCCAGTGCTGATCTTCGTAGATGGAATGTTTGCGGCAGGCCCTCGGCTATGCGCTTTGAGGTCCCGCATGATTTGTGCTGTTGGGTATTGTGGTGCCATGGTGGGAGGATCTGGTATAAATCCAATCGTTGCCATTCTCTGCGCAGCAGTGAGGCCGAGCTGGATGCCAGTGTCGAAGCTTGGGGAGTCTGTGGCTGTGAGTCCAGCTGTGAAGCCAGCTGTGAATGCGGAGCTCAACTCGATCTGTCTGGTCAGCAACGCAAATCGTGGCCATCTTGGATTATACTTACCATAGGGGTTGCAGCTGTCAACGAGCTGCCCTCTGAGTGCTTCGGGTCGAAGAACAACTTGGGATCTACAGCGTCACGGCCTCGATGGTAGATGACACCTTCTGTGCCGAATCTGACGATGAGGTTCGGACAAGTGACCAGCGTGTCCAGACGACCGTTCGATCCTAAATTTCGTACGAAATCCTCGCTGGTCGCCTCCCAAGAAAGGCCTTGACTGAGGTTGATGCCGTGCGCACGCAGATCGTCTGCCTCGACAATAACAGCCAAGTTGTCGGGCTCAGGGACACCACGGGCTGGGTCGGGACCAGTCCTCAAGACGTCCCAGAGTGAGCCTGTAGCGAGAGGCGCGGTCATACAATAAACCACTCGAGTTGGCTTGACACGCTGCAAGAGCTCCAACGCTGGAGTGACCTCTTGATCGCCGGCGTCACCAGCTCCAGTGAAGACGATGGTGCTGCTGGATTCTGAAGTGCTCGCGTGCCCGTCGTGTGGTACCTGCCAATCCTCAGCCTTGGCGATATTCCTTGTGCCGATCACTTTATAGTGGAGGCCTGCAGGAGAGGTATCGAGTTGACATGCGAGATCTGTGATGGTGGAGGCCTCATGCTTAATATGTGAGACTCCGTTCGCCTGTCGTCCCGGCGCGATGACTTGGACTCCCAAGTCTGCTGATGCGGCGGTGAGCAGCTGAGCCACAAGGTCAGCGCCTCCGTGCCTCACTACCATCTGCGCCTGTCGACCTTGAGTAGCTGTTGCAGACGTGTATGGCATGTGATAGACAACAGAATTGGAGGTGACCGCGCCAGCTACGAAGATGGTCGAGGAAGTCATTTAATAGCCGCCGACTTCCTTTACTGGGAGGTGAGCAGCTGTCTTGGACAACCTGCCCCGAACCTCAGGCATAACATCTCGGTCAAGAATACGAACGAGTTGGAGATCGAGGGTTTTGTTTAAGCCCTCGCAGCACTGTCCTGACGGAAGGATTTGGGCATGCAAAAGAGCGGTCTTGGGTCAGGAGAGCGTAGTGAGCACGAGATGAGGCACAGATGCAGCAAGACCCGAGGGGCGGAGCGCAGACTCAGCCACTCTGTGTCTTAGAAGTGTCTGCGCACTGACGCCAAAGCAAAATCTGTGGATGCGGCGGACACAGACTACAGCAGATTGTGTGTCCAACGACGCTGGTCATATCTTGCTTCAATGCGTTGCGCAAAAGCATGATTCGATCAGGCTGTGTCTCGGGACTCGCGCTGAAATCTTGTGAGCTGTCGTATCGTCAGAAAGATCAATTCCGACGGTTTTTGTTCGAGCCAGATCTCCCAACCCCCTCCATCGAATTGCGTTACGACGTGCATTAATCAATGCAGCTATGTGCGGTGTGCGTTGGATCTACTGTAGCTTATCACCCTGCGCTCAGTCTGTGCGAGCCGAGCCAACCTCTGAGCTGCAAGCAAGGTGAGAAGTTCAACTGTGAGTACTGACACCTTGCTCTCCCATCAATACGGCAGCGATGAGGACAGCATTGCATGCATAAGGACAGGCCCGGTACAGGATGACGTTGCTCAGGAAGTACGCGACGAGCGACACCGAGCTTGAGCGTAGCAATTGGCGTTTCCCAGCTGCCATCAAACTCAGACCTTTGCGCGATCTCGAGGACGATGACTTCTTGACAGACCACACAATTGATCGCAGCTACGACGACGCTACGATCCGCTTCAAGCTGCTGGCTGCTGATGCTCCTCGTGTGCGTGCCGATGGCGAGACACCAGCACTCCCGCTACCGGACGATGTCCTGCAGGTGATGAGAGAGCAAGGATGGATCTCAGCGGAATACGAACATCTCTGGCGCCGAAATGGTGGTGGCTCAGCAGCATTGGCCTCAGGCAAGGTGCTCTCATTCTTGCTCCAGACACCTCGAGATGAACAGTCCTTCTGCTCGTTGTCGCTAGTGAACATCAAGAACGATCTAGTGGGCGGCCTCATCGTACACGACATCAACTATGATCTGGACGCCCTGCTCAAGGGCCAGGCATATCTCAACAAGCACGCTAAAGCACCCAGAGACTTTACCATATTGCCATTCAGCATCTTCATGCACCATGTCGATGAGACCTTCATACACGTCCAGCGTCTGTCGCAGCGAATCACGGTCACGGAGCATGAGCTGGCCAGCAGCGAGGATGTCCTAGAGGAGAGCCGAGAGTTCAAGGAGGATTACAAGCGACTGAACGACTTCAACCTCGAGCATCTTCGTTTGTCGACTCGCTCTAAGTTCGAGCTTGAGCTTGGAGAAAACCTGCACAAGTATATCGATCAGTATTGCCAGCTGCATGAGCTTGCGCTCTCCCTCGATACTTCATATGTGGATGATCTGCGGGAAAAGATCAACCAGCAGCTGAGATATGCCAACCAGGTGCAGCATGATCTGGAGTTCATTCCCAAGCGAATCAAGAATCAATCGAAAGCTGTAAGTAGTGCTGGTGGACGTTGCTCAGTGTGCTTCACTAACCCTCCTGCAGATCTTCAGCTTTATCGCCCAGAGAGACAACAAGACAACGATCGAGCTGGCCAAGATCAACCGCAGGATTGCAGAGGAGACTCGCAAAGACAATCTGCTCAACATCGAGATCGCCAAATCCACTGCGCAAGTGGCAGAAGAGACTCGACAAGATAGCGCAGCCATGAAGACCATCGCTGTCCTCACGCTTACTTTCCTCCCTGGCACTGGTATTGCGGTAAGTCACTTGTGATCCGGAGGCGATTACGACTGACAGAGCTGTCTTCTAGTCTTTCTTCAGCATGAACAACATGTTCAATTTCAACCCGGATGAGGGCGAGAGCATCGTCTCCGGCTGGATCTGGCTCTACTTTGCCATCACAGTGCCTCTCACTATCCTCATTTTCGCGCTATGGGGATTATGGTTCAAGGTGAGCCAACGGAGATATACCATCCGCCACGAGGAAGGCCTGCGAGATGTCGAGAAGGAGCTCAAGCTTCGTGTCAAAAGCGCTACGATGACATGGTGATATGAATATTATGATACAGTAGACGAAACGCATTGACCTGCGATACGAATACATACATGGAATAAGAACCAATTGAAACACACCGGACGCACTAGTCTGTGGTTATATAAAGCTGTGTTCTGCGGCGTGTAGGACACTAGGGATCATGGTCCACGTCATGCTGCATGCCAGCATCAACACGCGTCCAGACATGTCCATGGTCCAGCTACCTGGGAATGACCTGCAGCCCAAGTATGCCGCAAAGGCTGTTGCTAAATGTGAAAGAGCGAGTGCGAAGTGTGAAAAGCAGCCAGTGTTTCGAGTGACCATTTGCCTTGTGTGGCGAAGCTCGACAGCAGCCGGGTACTCAGGCGTGCCTCTGCTCAGCTCCTCGAGTAGACAGCGAGAGCTGGACGTGCTGAGCCTTGGCCGGACGGGGCCGTGCAAGGTCAACAGTACCTTTCTCCATCACATAGAACAATGTTTGCTGTCACGATCTCGTCGCTGAAGATGCATTGACGACTGACATGGCCACTCTTGCGTACCAGGCCGACCCTTTCGCTGCCCTAGGCCTCACCAGAGATGCGTCTCCACGCGCCATCAAAGCACGGTACTATCAGCTAGCACGCAAATACCACCCAAACACCAACCATGGCGTCGAAAACTCCCCAACTATCCATTCTCCGAAGAAGCATCACTTCGTCGACACTGCTGTTACAGCCCTGAGCGAGCACTTCCACAGGATCTACGATGCGTACACACTGCTTAGCAAGGACTCCCATCGGAAGAGATACATCGAACTAGCTGCATTGGAAGAGTTGGAACTCGCAGTTGAGGCACATCGGCATGAGTTGGAGTACATCGACTATGGCGACAGTGGCAGTGATGGCTGGTCGAGCGACCTGGACGATTTCGAGGTCGCTCACTACCATAGGAGTATGCGAGGGAGAAGTCCCAGCCATGACGGGTCCAGCAAGCAGCACAAACACGTCAATGGACATCACAGGCACAACTCCAGCGACTCTGAGTCGCGAGGACGTGTATCGAGCCGGCGAAGAAGCTCTGCCGTCCCTGACCACATGAATCCGGACGAGCATCGAGCGGATAGTGCACAACGAGCCGCAGCAGAACGACGGAAGAAACTCAATCGAATCAAGCGGAAAGAGGTGGCCGTCTTTGAAGCCTACCGCAGTGCTAAGATCGACGAGCTGGCCGCTCAGATCGAGGCTGAGCGGCTGAAGGACATCTACGAGAGGACAAAGGCCAAGCGGGAGCAGATCGAGAAGATACCGCTAGAGGTCAGCACGCGCGTGAAGATGGTCCGGAACATCTTGATGGCCACCAAGCTGCTGAGACCGACACCACGACTTGGCGGGCAGGGCAAGAAGTTGACTCTGAACACGACAAGCTCAATGCTGAACGAAGAGATCGTCAACATTACCAGTCCACAATCCGCCCGTCCAGGTGTGCCTCTGCACAGACGTGGCTTCAGCAGCGATATCAGTGGTGATCAGACCGACAGTGACGAGGAAACACCACATGCTGGCCACTTTCGACACCCTTTCAGATCTCCAACCCCTACGGGACGACCGTCCGTGAGTCGCGACAGGAGTCCTGCACCAAGTCATGTCCCTGCGCCTCCTCTCATAAACCTGCCTCAACATCGACAGCCGTCAGTAGCGGATGCCCTAGGTGTTTCATTTGATATGCCTCATCACCACGTCCCACTCGAGGACCATCTGGAGGACTCTCGTTTCAAGCTTTTTGTGAAAAGACCTACTGGCTTTGACGAGCAGGAGATCGTCGAAGATCTGACATCTCCGGTGTCACCGTCACCCATCGTCAACCATTGTCGGGAACTCATACATTTACCTCTTGGTGTTGGTCTGGATGATCAGGCGGAGGCGGGCGCAGAGAACGGCACAGCGACACATCAACCTAGTGATTCAGATTCGGAAGCATCGCCGGTACGACAAGCAATGTTTCAGGTCAAGCTCGTCAACGAGCTACGCTTCCCAGTACACATACCTTGTGATCACGTCCACAGGCTCAACCTCAGGGAAGAGCGGCGTCTCCTCGGCAAGCCGCTCGATGCAGATACAGCACCAAAGGATCTCCTGCGACAACTCTCAGTCTGGGATCCTGTACTGTCGCAACGCTTCATGGTCAAACCCGACATCAAAGCAGCCTTTGCTTTCCGCTTGGTCTGCAACAATCGTGAGCTGGTCAGTCAGACCCATCACTCGTTTATAGCACTCAGTTACCGCCGCAAGAAGATGGTCAGGCGAGAAAATGGCAACTACACACTACCACTGTCGCGCGAGATGTTCCAAGCGGTCTGGGAAGAGCGAGCGACCGAGGAAGAGGGCCTGTGGATCGATCAGATCAGCATCAACCAAGACGATGACCGGGAACGAGACATCTCGATGTCTGCTATGGACCTGGTTTACCGAAGTGCGCGACTCATCGTGGTAGTGCTGGACGACTTCGAGTTCGAGCCACACGAGAGAGGTCCTTGAGTCACATATGGAGGAATACGACCGCATGAAGCATGTTTCAGCACACAAGCGCTTCCGCCGGCACTCGCCACCGTGGCTCGACTCCCATGACGAACTCTTTCAAATCATCACCAAGATGCTGTCGGCGTCGTGGTTCAGAAGAGCATGGTGTAGGCACGAGATGAGGTTGGCCAAAGACCATATCTTCCTCATACCTTGTCGATCCGCTGGCACATTCGGCAAGACCATACTTCGGCTAAGCAGCTCTTGTCTTGCACATCTACTTGCCTTGGCGATCGAAGTGCCGTTTAACCCAGCAATCGAGATATTGAAGCCTGCGCTGCATGCGTTCTTCCGTGATCGAACGGAAGTATCAGGCGGTAAGATCAAGCGATCTCACCATGGCAATTTCACTACTGTGGCTGCAGAGGTGTTCCGCATGGAGGCGGGTGGCGATCCTCGACTGCCTCCAGAACAGCGTGAGGCTGATGCAAGATGGGATAAGATGTCCATCATACTGAATGCTATGGAATGTGGTCTGTCACTCAAGCCGTCCGCGGATGGTTATCGCCAGTCCCTGTCAAGTGCAGACTGCTATTACTCGTTGCTTATGCTCGCGCTGGCGGCTCGGGATCCAGGTGCACTGTGCTCTGCTGGCAAGCCATTAGTCTTGTCCTCGCCGACAGATAGAGCAGTCCCTAGTTGGCTGTTCGAGCCCACAGTCGTCGACGCAGGCTTGAACAATTGGAAGACCTTGAACCGACTCCCGCTGGATTCGCCTTTGCACACTGGCATCACAAGAGGCTCACACTGGGTACAGCTTGATCTGAAGTTTCTGAACGAAGATCACAAGAGTAAGCGGCATGGTGCCACGGACGACCCTGAGATCTTTCAGCTCGCTCGTGACTTCGTCGCCAAGTGCGAGGAGAACAAATGGGGCAGACACCGTCGACGATACCTCGTCCATGATCCCAAAGCTAACGAGAACTTTGGAGATATGCGAGAAGTCTACATCCAGACACTGACGGGAGTCTTCTGCTGTGGACCAGATTGGATGTCCAGCATCTGTCACCGCTATGGCGTTGGACGATGGAAGCAAGATCTACAACCAGCGTATTGGCTCCTTGTCAGTCTCCGCAACATGGGTGGCAAGTGGCCTGTTCTTCAACGAGACGACTGGACTGCTCGAGCTGCCAGCTTCATCATGGATTTCGTCAACTTCTTGATCATTCGTGGCATGCCACAGCGTCAAATGAAGCAACCAGAAGCGTGGCGGCCAGTCTGGGTAACAACGCGAAATCGTGGCAAAGTGCTCAGCTTTATGCCAGAGCGAGATGGTATTTGTCCTGTTGTGCCGAGTGTGCTTCTCGATGGCGACTATCGTGATCTTGCACGCTTGTGGATACTGGAGCAAAGGACCACATCAGACAAATGGACCCTACTGGGCAAGTCGGTTTTGTTTGCAGATGATCCTGCTAGGCAGATTATCAACACTGAGAATGAGCTTGTCCGGCGTCAGCAGAAGGTATATGGTCGTAGTCTGGATACATAATACTGTATAGCATAAGGGCTATCTTACTGCACTGTGCTCTTTCCGCAATGCTGCCGGAACAACGCAAGCACGCTGCTCCGTAGACCATGAATATGTACGATGAATGATCCTAGCTCGCGGGGCCAAAGGTAGTACAGTACACCGGCATGATGTTCGGTGCGGTCGATACTCAATGGCAGACACCTTCGGCACTATCCTAACCTATCACAAGCTTGTTTACTACGACGTCACGTCCATCAAGCTCTTGTACGCAGAACAAGCTATACCTAGTATGAAGACATAAGAGTGCGAGGACTACGCGCCGTTAGGCTTCTTCATCAGGATTCATCGACCTCTACTATAAGCAGCATGATTCTCTCTTTCCTCTTCACGCCATGGTCACTGCTTGTGCTACCAGTCCTTATTTTCCTGCTTCCATTCTTGCGCAATTGGTCTATCCATGATGTGCCAGGTCCTTTCTTGGCCAAGTTTACGACATTATGGTACATGTACGAGTGTCGGAGAGGCAGACGATATCTAACAGTGTATAATCTACACAAGAAGCTGGGAAAGCTGGTCAGGGTACAGCCAGATCATGTGTCTATTGCGGACCCAGAAGCTATACAGATCGTGTATGGTCACGGTACTGGCTTCTTGAAGTCGTGAGCTGCGATGTGATGGCTGGTTCACGAGATACTGATCAGCCTGCAGGGAGTACTACGATGCATTTGTCTCTATCCACAGAGGACTTTTCAACACACGGGACCGAGCAGAACACACCCGCAAACGAAAGACAGTGTCGCATACTTTTTCAGCGAAGAGCGTTGGACAGTTCGAGCAGTACATCCACCACAACCTCGAAGAGTTGACAAGACAATGGGACAGACTGAGCAAGCAGGCAGATGGAGGCTACTACAAGATGGACAGCTTGAATTGGTTCAACTACGTGGCATTCGACATCATCGGAGATCTCGCATTTGGTCAGCCTTTCGGCATGCTCGAGAAAGGACAGG
Source organism: Peltaster fructicola (assembly GCA_001592805.2). Lineage (NCBI taxonomy): Eukaryota > Fungi > Ascomycota > Dothideomycetes > Peltaster > Peltaster fructicola. Next base: position 1,217,017 of record CP051140.1, read on the forward strand.
ATATCGCTGAGGTGCAGTTGACGCCAGACTCTCCGCCAACCTATGCTCCAGCCATTGAAGTGCTGAACAGACGAGGCGAGGTCTCCAATGCTATCGGTTGCCTGCCATGGATAAAGCCATATGCCAAATACCTACCAGATCCTTTCTTCAGCAAAGGCATGGCCGCCATCCAGAATCTCGCTGGCATTGCTGTGGCTCGTGTGAACCAACGACTCGCTGCAGCTGAAAGAGGCGAGATCACTCGAGTCGACCTTCTTGCACGTCTCATGGAAGGGACCAATGAGCAAGGCGAGAAGTTGGGCCGAGACGAGCTTACTGCAGAGGCATTGACACAGCTGATCGCTGGCTCGGACACAACCTCAAATACCTCTTGCGCACTGCTCTATCACTGCTTGACCAAGCCGGATGTCATACGCAAGCTTCAGGCCGAGCTTGATGCGGCATTACCCAGTGACGATGTGCCCACCTTTGAGCAGGTCAAGGATCTTGTCTACTTGGACCGTGTCATACAAGAGACGCTGCGTATACACAGCACATCCAGCCAAGGTCTGCCACGAGTTGTGCCTCCGCAAGGCATCAGCTTAGCTGGACGACACTTCCCTGGCGGCATGGTCCTGTCAGTGCCTAGCTATGTCATGCATCACTCCGTCGACATCTGGGGAGCTGATGCTGAGGAGTTCCGACCAGAGAGATGGGAGAAGATCACCGAGTTGCAGAAGACTGCTTTCATTCCGTTCAGCTACGGACCTCGCTCGTGCGTGGGTAGAAACGTGGCAGAGATGGAGCTTGCTTTGATCGTTGCGACAGTGTTCAGACGCTACGAGTTTGAGCTATATCAAGACCATCTGGAGACTAGGGAGGGATTTCTGCGCAAACCTTTAGGCCTGCTAGTTGGCATGAAACGTCGGAAGAGCTGAGCTTGGGTTTACCCTCACCGCCGCAACGACAAGTTGTGAAGAGGCCTGGGTCCGTTGCCGACACAGACCGCATGCGTGTACGACCACAGCTGCCAGCCTAGGGAAGGATAACACTTGGTGACTTCTATCTTGAGACTGTCAGCGCTGTCGCCAAGGTGTCGAGACATTCGATCTGAGACGAGCCAGACAGCCCATGACAGGCTGTACGTTGGTTATTACCAGCTTGAAGTGCCCGAGCTTGCGTATATAAGATGATTAACTGGCTCTACTCCCTGGTGCTCTTGGCTGATATCACCAACGAAGATGGGACACTGTGGCTGTCGGCCACGACAAGTTCAATGTAGGCTTACACATTGTATGTCCATCATGAAAATAGTCTGATTAGGCCCAGGTCTGCCATCATAGCTTCGTAATACCGTCGTAGTGCCTAATGTATGGTGTAGTTACAGATCGTTGACTTGGCAGTACTAGCAAATCGGACAGCCACTGGCGAGGCAAGGCAATCGTCTCGTTCGCTGATGGTGCAGCAGTCGGTCTAGCATCTCACCATGGCCTTGAGACGATCTCGAACACATCATGGCCCGATCGCGCAGTGAGCCTGTTGCTTGGACGCCTCGTCCTCCAGTGCCATGTCGTAAGAGCATGTCCGTTGCCTTGCACCCGCTGGGCCGCCAGGACAGCAAGCAGAAGAGTCCCTTCTACTTGACGTATCACCTCAAGCTGCAACGTGAGCTTCGTACCATTGCGGTTCCTCCCTCTGCAGCAGCGTGGCGACCTTTTCTACTTCCTCTGCAAGGTTCTGAATGTTCTCATCCCAAGCTCGCATCTTAGCAGATGCAGCACCTCGATCACCATCTCTAATGTTGAAGTGGATGACGCTATCGATCTGGTCGATGGAGCCAGAAAGACGATTCGACTCAATCATGCCTGCAGCGTAGGTCTCCGCACGATCAGCCTCCACACCGAGCAACGTGCCAAGATTATCGAAAGTGATGTTGCGATAGAGACGAGACACAGCCAGTAAGTTGTGCTCCAGTACTGCTTTGTCGAGCACTGTGCTGCCATCGCTTGTCTTCGCAAGCTGATGCTCCTTCAGCCCAGCTGCAAATGCCTCGACTTCAGCTCGTGTCAGTAGGCGGTCCAAGTAGATCTTCTCGAGAATGCTATATTCTGGGGTCTCTAATGCACGCTCGTCCTTGTAGAGTGTACCAAGCTGCCGTGCACGTAGCGGGCCTGCTGGAGCGAGCACGGCGCAAGTGATAGCGGCGGACAATGTGTGCAGACGTTCTTCCTCGTCTATGGCGGTCTCGTTGGAAAGTGTGTAGTATGCGGCGGATGCATCCAGGAACGATCGTTGAGAGTCACTTATGCGTGCCTGGGACAGCTGGAACTGCAGGCGTGTGACCTGATCTGTGACGTTGTAGATGATCTGCTTGATACGATTGAGGTAGCTGACTGCATTGGTCGGATCGTCTTCTTCAAGGTAACATCTGACTATGCGAATCCATGTGCGGGCCTTGTCATCGTTGCTGATTGCTCGTTGTGTGGAGTCAAGCGTGATACCTTGCAATGTCTTTGCAGAGTTGGCGAAGTCTTCTTCTGCTTCATAGGCATCTGCTAGTATGAACTTGATGTCAGTGTCTTGCTGCTCGTAGCTCACGATACGAGGGTTGAGTAGGTTGATGATTTGTGGTCCAGCTTCGAGCTTGACTGAGTTCTGCGCTTGTCTGAACGCCTCGACGAATGTAGAGAGCAAAGGCCGTGAGTTTAGGACACCAATCTGATCGGAGATAATGCTGCCCACGTAGGCTATCAGGAGTTCTGGTTGCTCGATCTCAGGTGCGTCGAGTATGGTCTGAAGCACTTTGTTGTAGCCTTCATTCCTCTGTTGTGCCTCTCCCATACGAGACAGCTGCTCGAGCTGATTCGTGATATTCGTCGTCATGGTGCTGCACAGAACGGCCAGGATGGATGTTGGTCGAATATGCCCAGGATGTGTCTCTCCGCGCTCTGGATGTGCGTCAAGAGTGTATTTGTGGCAAGGATGTTACTGTCCGGCATGTGAGTGTGGTAGGTTGTAGTTGTCATAGTGGATGGTCTTCTAAGATGGGACTAGCGTGGTACTTTTCGAGCCTGAGGCTTTCATTGCCATGATCACTCTATTGTTCTTCTTCTGTGCCATCTTCACTGCTCGCCTACATCCGCAATGGAGTCACTGAAGATGTCGGTCAGACTTATGACTAGCCGTAGTAGAGGTCTTGTCAATGTTCAGCTACACAGCGTTGATGAGCAATTTCTCTTCCTTCAGACTCAATACTCAGCAAGTACTATGGCAAAAGCCAAAGAGGCACTGTCATGGCACTACTTTCTGACTTCTTCTTGTCTCTAGGTACGTTGGAATTCTCGAAAGACGCTGTATGGAGATGAATGACTCAATGATATCTGAAGATCGTATCTACCTCATATGTATGGGACGACCATCTCACGATAGGTAGGCATTACCACTAAGGATGTTCACGCTGAATCTACCTCTACCTCGTCTTGCTGCTTTCATCTCCGCGTACAATGCAGGATTTATCCCTTTCTTCCGCAATTTCTTGATCTCCTTCGTTGTGAGTTCTTCGCTACCATACGAAGAACTCGACCACAGAGAGCTGCCAGAGTCTCCAAGCTCGGCAACATCGCCATTTTCTGATACTGTATGATGTGATCTCACGTCTTCTCCATCCCAGTCTTCCTCGGGAACACCTTCAAGAGAAGGCGTGGCCTTGTGAGCGACAGTCCTCGGTGGAGGCTGCGCTGTCGTTGCTGGAGTCTTTCGTTGTGGCACAACTTCTGGCGCTGATGCCGATTTTGATCTCTGCAGCTCAAAAGGCGGCGAAGAGAGAGGTAATTCGACAGCATGCGATTGTGTGGTACCGCCCGGCTGATATAGCCTGCGTGGTTCACGTCGTCCTTCTCCAGAGCTTCTGTAGTCCTTGTTAGGACGCATATCCTTGAGATGCTCATCCCATGGGAAGTCCACGACATCAGGGACGACCTCCTTCTCAGTATTACCAAGCACGACCGTAGGCGCGACCGCTACTGCGGCTGACTGCTTGTGATCGGGCTCTTCGAAGAAGTCAAAGCTAGGTATTGTGCTGGGCGTGCCGCAGCTATCGCTTTTGTCATGGTGAACGCGATTGCCAGGCGAGAAGTCGACGGGTCGAGGTCGTGAGAAGTTCAGCGGCCTAGCAGAGAAGTATGACCGCTCGCTGGTCGGCGAAGTAGGAGAGCTCGTCGTTGCTGTTGACATCGAAGGCGTCTCTGTCGTATCACTATCAGCCTCGCTCACGGGCGTAAGAGGTGGCTGATACACCATGACCGCATTACCTTTTGGAGGCATGGCTTCTGTGATCTGTACTCGCACTTTGAGGAGATCCGGTTGCCTTTCGGAGTCTGCACCGAACGCTTACATTGACCTCGAGCAAAAAGCTGTGTGTGGTGACAGGATGGCAGCAGAGACGCGCATTGAATGACTCAAAGAAGATAGAGAAGTAGATACAGCACTCACCTGAGGCCGCACGATACCCGTATTCCTACGGAGTCAAGCAAGGTGACGTTGCTCAGTGAAGCAAACACTGCAAAGTTGAGTGCAAGGGTGTGCTCATTGGCACGCAATCCGGCGGGCAGCAATGATAGAGCAAGCAAGGTAGAAGAGGTGACGTCGTTGCCCATTGGCTGATCTGGTGAACCCTGCTGCATACTACAGATCTGTGTAGCACAAGGAAATCGAGTCATGATCGATACATGGGAGGATGCGGGTCGGATGGAAGCTCTGGAGATGGAGAGCCGCGATGCTTGACGCGCGCGAGGAGATGCATCGCAGTGGCATCATCATGAGACCATAGCAAGAGAATTGTTGTAACGACATGCCTTTGCGGCGGCTGTCTGATTATACTTCATCTGTCCGACGTTGATACAGAGGCATCAAGGTATATATACACATTCTGGGATGGCCCTAATGCCTCCCGTTGATATGACTGTGACCGTCTCCTGCAACGGTAGCCCACTACCACCTGAACGCCTCGCCATGCTAAGTTAAAAACCATTTCAAAAGTCGTGAAACATCAGTTGTCATAGAATCCAGAGCCTTTCTTCTTGCCCATCCCACTGAGTCGGCCCAGCTTCTTCCACATACCAGTATCTCGACTGTGCTTCGGTGATGAGGACAAACTCGAGTACGGATCGCTACTGGCCGAGCTCATAGGTGGTGTCATGGGACTTTCGTTCGTAGGGCTTCCAGTACTACCACTGTCGTCTGTCATACCAGGCCCGCTCCAATTTGCGTCCGACGTGTTGGACATGGACGTCGAGAGCGCCGCACCGCTGTGTTTGCCGCCGAATCGAGCCTTTGGTGGAATCATCCTGTGTCCTCCACTCGTGTGACCATCAGCGCTGTGCGGAGGAGATGCTTCTCGAGACTTCTTCATTCTCGAGAACATCGAGCTGTGCTCTTCATTAGGTGCCGACAATGTTTGTCGTTCGTTGTGTGCTACCACTTCGGCATCGGAGCAGCTGTTGAGGAATGGCACTAATACCGACTCTTCCATGAGCTCGTACGTCTTCTTCACTGCCAAGTCGAGCGTCTCTGATGCTGGAGGCATAGGCTCTGTGGGTGCGTTCAGGATAGGGTCGCGTACGAACGAGGGTAAGTTGACCTCGCGCGAGCCGTTTGGCGCAATGTATGCGTCAATGAGTCGTACCCACAATAGCTTGACATAGTCGCGGTCCTTAGCTGACGGCTCTGCGCCTTCAGCCGCCTTCGACAGCATCTTGGCGTAGTGTTTTCCATACCGACCAGCATCCATTGTGAATTCCAAGTTCTCCAAGCATAGATTGCTTGAGAGAAAGGCCATGAACGACGGCAAGGTATACGGCGCAGGTGCAGTACCTGCTAATATCTCTTTCAAGCTCGGCCGCCGGGGACAATAGGGACCGGTAGCATGTGGAATGGAGACGGTGAGTGGTTTTAGAGAGGCGTGTTGGTCTTCTTCTGTAGACATGGTACTCTCGTCGTCGGCGTCCCAGCTGCCGATGGAAGAAGGTTGTCGTGAGGAACTCCGTGAGGAGGAAGCAGATTTCGAAAATTGTGAGGACGGTCGTTTCGATATCATAACGCCCCAAGGAGACTTGGGCTCAAGTCGTCTGGGACGCTGAGTTGTGGTGATGATGGTGGTCGCCGCGCATACAGGCTGCCAAATTGGCAGTTGTACAGACGCCAGCTTGACGAAGAGAAGACGAGACTACAGAGAGTCTCCTGGTCTTCTTCCCTGTGGTCAAGTTATAGCGATGTCTCTTGTTGCTGTGCAAGTTACTCTAGAGTGTCTGCCACGACATGCATGGAATGCAGTCTCCCAGATAAGCACAGCACACTCCCGAGCCCTCCTGTGTAACTCTGTCTTTGAGCTTATTGTTTGCTAACTGCGTTCGACGAGCGAGGTAGGCTGTTGTGTAAACACCAGGACCAAAGAGCTGCAGCGGTTCCACAAAGCCTAAGTAGCGTAGCGATTACAGATGTGAGTCAGTGCGTTTTATCTTTTCGATATGTTGAACACTGGGCCGGTGCTTCGTCGGCGGTCGTGAGGTGTGTTGAATGTGGGTCGAAGGAGATATCGAAGCGCAAGGCTGTGGGTATGTTGTGACGACGGCACGTGTTGCTGCAAAAGCCTGAGTGGTAGCGGTGCCTATTAAGGCTGCGGACAGGAATGGACAAAGTGAGACGAGAGGTTGTCGTCGAAAGAGAGGAGGAGAGAGAGGAGTCCGTATGGGTAATGGTGTGTGGAAGGGCGAGGATGCCTGGATAGACTGGAGATGTTGTCAGGGTGAGCAAATCCGTGTGTGGTTGGAAGTGAGAGAAAGTACAGTGTCTCGCCGCCGCACACTCGCAACGCATAGCACGCTTTCCTAACACCACACCGTGCTCACTGCTGCAAGCAAGAGGCACTGCCTTGGGGGGCCTTTTTGGGCTGCGCATTAACAAGGCGCCAATAATCGAAAGGCGTGCGCTCGTCATGAAACGAACCCTCCTTCTTTGATCGATTCCGCCATCGAAGACGCGAAGAAGCCGGCTAGCTGGATAAAGCATAGATGCCAAGTGGTAGCGACCGCCGTCTGATGTAGCTCATCTCTTGTTATTGGTGGGCAGGCCCTAGCAGACGACTCAACCCTAGACCAACAGCATTCCTTCGAGAAGCGATTGTTGCTGGTTCGGAATTCTCCTTAGGATCGTCTGGTCAGCCTTGCTCTCTCTTCACCTGCCATCGAGATGAGATCAGCTTGTCTCATCCACTACGCTTTGCCCGATCCACAAAGTCCATCCCATCATCTCCTTACCAGTAGTGCCCGTTTGCGAACGCCTCCGTCAAAAAGTTCTTTGTGACGCATTTACCGACAACCGGTTGCAGCATAGATTCATCGCCGATCCTTTGCACAGGTTGGCTCATGGCGAACGACATCCTCGACATGTTCCTCTCAGCCCCGCTTGAGGTACTCAGGGTTCGCACGATAGCCATTGCATGCTGCACCTGCAGATGGATGCTGTCTCGTGCATGGGTAGCGCCCGTACATCGAAAAAGAACCTGTGTGCGTTACGTTATACCGTGTGGAAGGATCTGTTGGTCATGGACAGCCGACTGGAGCACACGCCTGCATCAGACACACTACCAATGTCGCCATCCTTCCTCCTAGCGCAGTGTCTTGATCCACTGTTGTGGCACGTCCACACGGCCGGCACTGTGCCCAAGCAAGAGCCAGTATGCACAGAAGTCTTCCAGAAGCCTTCCTTTTCTGGCATCGTGATCGACGAGCCTTCCTAAGCGCTACAACACAACCCGACCTTACCCATACGTCCTGCCTCTTCTGGCAATAGAGTTACAATTGATGTGCCGCACTGGACGCAGAGCTGACCTCGTTATGAAGTAAGCCTTCGTACAGAGTGTCATAAACGCTTACGTGGTCGATCTCGTATGCCTAGGGGTCGAGCGTGTCCCATGATCAATTACCAGCGGTAATCTTATCTACCTTGAGACTTATGCCGGCAGCTGCCAGTCTGAGCATAGAGATACCTTGATGGAGCGGGTCTATCGTCGGCAATGTTGCGTGTTATTTTTGAGGGTTACGAAGTGCTGTGATAGCAAAGCGGTGAAGCCGAAGGACTCTCGGCCGCAAGTCCTATCTTCTTTCGCGTTTGCAACAAGCAATACTCGCTCAGACAACCTTCTAGACACCACGATGCCGTTTTCCACCCGAAGTTTCGCACGGTGACATGCTCGACAGTCTTGTGGCTTGCCTTCGACCCACCACGTGCACCGAGACCAGGCGCCTACGTGCCTGGCTAAAATTTGAGGCATGCAGGGCCGAAAGTCGACCATACATCTATTCATGCGGAAACGTCTCTTGCGGACTCCACAGGTCAATGGAGGTCTTCAGGATGCATGTAATCTGAAGAGGTGGACCACTGGTGAAGCCGACGACGAGTTGCGGCGTCATGCAGGGCCAGATGCTGGTCGTGAGCCGCTGCGACAGGATGTCGTGATCTGAGGTGCTTCAGGGTGTCGACTGCTGCTCTGTGCAATGCGCTTCAAGGCTTGATCACGCTCCTAGACCTTCGAAGAGCAGCGAGAGTGCATGAAGCTGAAGCTATCCTGGTAGCATGAACAGCTAGGAATTGTGCTACTCCCGGCGCACATCGGAGAAAGACCGTCATTAGGAGCTTTTACAGCACAATCGCGAATGGTCCTATCAATCGTAAGTCAGAGAGTATGTATCACACTCTCAACATCTATCGTCATACACTACACCCGCGTGCTCTCCTCTCCACCTTTCTTGATCGTTTCGCATTGTAATATGGAAGGGAGCACAGGAAATGCTAAAACAGTGATGATGGAGGATGATTCGACGCTTCAGCTATACAGCTTGGCAGTTCTTCGGGAGCCATGCACCCAGTCACTATTTCAAGATGTCCCAGTGACGGCTCTCAACAACATCTCTTGCTACACATGCTGTACGACCAAGCACGCACCACAACACCGCAGACAGACTCACAGACGAGCAATTCCGATGCCTGTAACACGAAAATATGGCTTCGACTTCCAGCCAGACACGTAGGCGCGACCAAGACGCACAATCATCTCCAAGTCGACAGCCACGTCCACGCAAGAGCGACACAGTAAAGGCAGAGGTGTGGTACGTCCACAGCGCACAGCCAGCAGGGACGAGAGGCTACATCCTGAACGAGTGGTTCAGACCGACGAAGGCACAGACTGCCAGCAGAAAGCATGCAAGAATCGCTCATGCTGGGTACTGGATACGGGAGGACGCCCACACAGTGAGACCGGTGTTCAAATGCTGCGTGACAAGTTGCACATTCTGTCCGCAGGCGACTCAGGATGGTATCAATCCGGAGCAGAACGAGGCTAGCGAAGAAGGCGATGATACTCCCGGAAGAGTCGATGGATAAGCGCAGTGAGCAGGTGTGTGTCTCAATGGCGAAGAGCTTCCAGGACGGGACTATTTTGTGGTATGGCAGTCTTGCGCTATACAACTCAACGATGATGACGAAAGATGATGACTATCACGACGAATTGCCTAGAATAATCATCGAAATGAACGACAGCTGGATCTGACGAGCACGCCAAGCACGACGACTATTGCGACGGAACCTACATGAATGGTAATATGGACGACTGGCAGATGAAAGTGGTGCGATAGGCGCAGACTTGTGTGGCAGCTTTGATGTTGTCGTATCCTTAGCAACAGGCTACAAGCAGGAACGCTGTGTACACTGCTATCAGTTCAGCACGTCCAGTCGTGTGCAAAGCACAAGCTATAGTGAATTCAGCTCTCCAAGCAAAGAAGAATCGTGACACATGTGCTCCATAACAAAAGCCTCCCAGAAGCCTCATACTCATACTCACTGAACGCCATAGCAAGAAGTAGTTCGCTTCTTGGTCGGAATGCCCTCCGCTGATCTCACTCACTTCTTAATCGGAATGCCCTCCGCTCATCTCACTCACTTCTTGATCGGAATACCCTTGGGCTCATCTGCACTCAGCTCTTCACTGGCTGGTGCATCAGGTGTGTCATCAATGCTCATTCCTCTCTGCAGGATACTGCTCTCTTTCACAGGACTGCCACTAGCACCATGGCTAATGGTCGGTGTGAGTCCTGGTGTAGTACCTGGTGTGCCCGACGAAGCGCCTGAATTGCTGACCTGCTGGCTCAAATGTGGGATGCTGTCTGGACTGGGATGTTCTCGACCGAGACCTCCAAGGCCTGCATCTGCTTTGCCGGCTTTCGAGAGAGCGTAGTCGCCAGAGTCGAAGTACTTGCGCTCCTTGAGCTTGTTTTGAAGTAGGTCTTTGCGATTGGGAAGCTTGCCGTACAGTCTGAAAAGCTTCTGCTCCTCCTCGGAGAGTGACTACGAGATGGTCAGATTGTTGTCTTGAATGCGACTCCAGACGTTATGCTTACGCTGATGTCGATTTTGTTCTTCTGGTGAGGATTCATGGTGCTGGTCTGCGCGTATCGCCCTCGATTGTGGTGTGAACACTGCTCGCACAGCAGCAATCCCAAAAGCTTGATCAAGGAGGATGCAGAGATGCCTCTCTTATCCTCAGTCGCCTTGTACGGTCTATGCTCAATGTCCTAGCTCTTTGTTGTTCAATTGTGCTCGTCAACAAAAGCGTGGGCTTATTGAGGCTATTCGAGTGACGTTTCAAGCAAGGGTGATAGGACAAGCAGCTCAATGGCGATCCGCGCTTGTTGGTTGTGTCGTAATGGTCACAAGATCGTCAAGAAGATCGTCGTCGTCGTAAAGTTTGGCTGTGGAAGACAATCGCGTACACAGTGTCAGTTGTTACAAGCAGTCTGGATAAAGTTGTGCGCACGGATCACACGGTCCTTGTTAGCGGGGCTCAATGCAGTGATTGATAGACCTTCCTCCTCCGATTGTCACCTCTCACAAGACGAATGCATTCGAGCAAGTCGTGTGACCGCACCTAGCATGGGTGCCTCGTCTCACATTGTGCCCTTAGTTCATCCTCGAACGTCGCCTTGATAGCTTGAGCAACAGCAATGGCAGCTGACATCCATTGACAGGCCTATGTGGGGAAAGGCGCCAAACCATCCATGCGGAAATCTTGACGCTCACGAGCCGAAAAACTTACAATCTCGGAAAGAAGTTCGAAACGATCGATTCCCTGGTTCAGATAGCCCTATTGGAGACTCCTGACGCTTTCAGCTGGTTCCTCAACCGATTGACAACATCATGGCGGCTGACGAGGTGCGGCTTGGTCAGACGAAGCATACGTTCGTGGTTGAGCACTTAGACCCAGAGCTGGAGGCATGGCAGCAGCTGGAATATAACGCTATTGCTAGAGAATGCAAGGAGTCGGGCTCCAGCTTCACACTCAGCGGTCGACCCTCCGAGCTAGCTTCTGACCCAGCTCTCTCTGCCATTGCTACCACCGCGACGTCTGTTGAGGAATTGCTTGCTGCTGCCAACATACCCAAAAGCAGAGCTTGTCTACTTGATCCCAAGGGTGAAAAGGACATCTCTCCCGAGGATGGCGAACTATTCGAGGTGTTCATCTTTGGTGGCATTCTTGGAGATGAACCACCGCGCGATCGTACTGCTGAGCTCAGAGCCAAGGGTTTTGTGGGCCGTCGACTGGGACCAGAGCAGATGACTACAGACACTGCGGCTCGAGTAACACGGACTGTAGTGCAGAAGAAGAGTATGTAAGGCTGCTCAAAGACAGATTCGTGCTAATATCCTGCAGTTCCTCTCGACCAAATACCATTTGTGGATCGTCCTGATATTGAGGTTGCCAAAGGTGAGACAGTCAGTATGCCGTTCAAATATGTTCGGTTAGCAGACGGGAAACCAATCTTGCCAGAGGTTCGTTGCATATAACTTTGTATAGCATCTATACTAACAGTACAAAAGGGTATGATGGACCTGCTCGCTAGCGATGCGGACAAAGACATCTTAGATCTGCTGTAGATCTCTCCAGTATATGTACATTTTGTCCGCACAGCACGCCGCTGTGGTGTGTAATGCATATTGCGGCCAGACACTCATGTTGGGAGCGAGTCGATGCATGACAGCGTCGATATTCTTCTCCAGAATCTGCTTTTACCACTTGATCTGCATTACTGCACGCACTCTAGCACATCGAGTCCAATGCTGCAAGCGTTCATGATTGGGAAAACCAGCTCAGCTTTGACCCGCCTTCCGAGCCAGCAGGTTGAGAGCACTGCCTGCAAGGATGAACGCACACTGGTCCTTGCTCAGGGTGTGCTTGACCGGGATTGTCACCTTCTCGCCGCTCTTACGAGTAACGATCAAGCTGATGGCAGACGAGGAAATGTCGCCTCCATCTGCACCCGTTCGGAGGGCAGCAGCGAGGCCTTCGGTGGTCACTTGGTCGCAACCGCCAATCTTATCATAATCAGACTCATTGACAAAGGTCAATGGCACAACACCCTGCTTCTTCAGATTGGTTTCGTGAATTCTCGCGAATGATTTGGTGACAATGATTCGTCCACCGAGATATCGTGGCTGCAAAGCGGCATGCTCACGAGCGCTGCCCTCGCCGTAATTGTGTTCCGCAACGACGATCCAGTTCTGCCCAGCTGCATTCCACTTCTTTGCGAGTTGGGGGATCGTGTATGCTGTGCCATCGTTGTCGAGTGCTTGGTTCGTTGCGCCGGTCTCAGCGTTAATGGCGCCAATCAAGGTGTTCTCGCTGATGTTGGGCAAATGGCCCTTGTACTTCAGCCAAGGACCAGCAGCAGAGATGGTGTCGGTTGTGCACTGTCCCTGGACCTTGAGCAGAACTTTGAGTCCAGACAACTCCTCTGGTGTGCTTGCGCCTGGCCACTTAGCGAATGGCTCGAGAACAGCTAATCGATCAGAGCTTGGTGAGATGTTGACCGGCACTGAGGCATCAGCTGTAGCTGTACTTGGCGCAAATCGAGCGTCACCAGCTGCAAAGCCGGCTGCAGGCAGATCCTGACCGACAGGAGGCTCAAACTTAAACGACTGTCCAGAAGGCAAAGGTATGCTGTCGATCATAGGGTTGAAGGTCGTGCTGCCGCTGTAAGCCATGGCAGTGACAAGCTCTGGCGACGCGAGGAAGTTCATGGTCTTGCGGTTGCCATCATTACGGCCTGGGAAGTTGCGGTTATAGCTGGTGAGCACGGCGTTGGCCTCTCCCTTCACCACATCATCTGTCCTCTTCCACATTCCAATACATGGCTACAGGGATGTTAGTGGGGTTCTTTCCAAGCAGATGAAACCAACTCACTCCACAAGCATTTGCCAAGACGGTGCTGCCAGCCTCAGCGAATGTCTCAAATATACCATCCCTCTCGATAGTTGCGCGGATCTGCTCTGAACCCGGTGTAACGAAGAAGTCTGCCTTTGGCTTCAGACCTGCTGCTTTAGCCTGCTTGACCAAGGACTCTGCTCTCGTCATATCCTGATAAGATGAGTTTGTGCAGCTTCCAATGAGACCAGCACCGAAAGTCTCTGGCCAGCCGTTAGCTTTCACAGTATCCTTGAACAAACTGAGAGGCGTCGAGAGGTCCGGTGTGAATGGGCCATTGATATGTGGTTCTAAAGTTGATAGATCAATTTCGATAACCTTGTCGTACTGAGCAGCAGCGTCGGGTCGCAGCAGATTACCTTCCTCTGGCGACGCCCAAATCTTGTTGGCCGGAAGCGCGATCTCAGCTCGATGCGTAGCCTCTAGGTATGGATCATGTGAGGTAGGCGTGTATGGGAAGATACTGGTTGTTGCACCAACTTCAGCTCCCATGTTACATGCTGTAGCCATGCCTGTGCAGGACAGGCTGGCTACACCGTCGCCAAAGTATTCGATGATGTAACCCGTACCTCCCTGACAGTCAGTTGTCCGGCAAGGCTCAAGATCACATCCTTGGGACTGGCCCAGCCACTGAGTCGTCCTGTGAGCTTGACACCCAGAATCTTTGGTGCCTTCAATTCCCAAGCTGCACCGACCATTGCATCCACCGCATCTGCGCCACCAACACCAATGGCGATCGCTCCTAGACCTCCTGCGTTAGGTGTATGGCTGTCCGTTCCCAGCATCATCAGTCCAGGCGCTGAATAATTCTCTAGCACAGTCTGGTGGATGATGCCTGCTCCTGGCGGCCAAAACTCAATGCCATACTTCTTCGCAGCAGACTCGAGGAAGTCGAAGACCTCCTTATTACCAGCAATGCCATTCGGCAGATCAACCTCGGCGCCGCGCTCGCCTACAATCATGTGGTCGCAATGAATGCTGCTGGGTACAGCAGTGGATGGTAGTCCACATGACATGAACTGCAAGAGCGCCATCTGTGCAGAAGCATCTTGCATAGCTACTCTGTCCACCAACAGCTTGAGATTCGCCTTTCCTCGAATGTCCTTGCCATTGTTTGTACCTTGCAACAAGCTCTCCTCGGCATTCTCGAGATGTGAGTATAGAATCTTTTCAGCCAATGTCAATGCTCTTCCTGGAAGCAATCTCCTGACCTGTTCGAGGTTGCGAAGGAGTTTAGAGTAAGGAGGAGTTCGAGAGGCGACGGACGAGCCAGATGGAATGCTTGTCACATCGGCTGCTGATGCGAATTGTCGTGATGGTGTTACGAAGGACTGTAGCGCTGCAATGGCGCCTCGAGACCTGATAGCAGGCACATGGCGAGCTCCTCTCGATGCTACAAGCATCTTGCCGGTCAATTGTCAGTGCAAGAGTGCTCCGAGGTGTGTCGTGTGAGGAACAAAATATCCAAGACCAATCCGATGTCGGCTTATTCGCAACTCTTCTGATTGGCGTGTCAGACGACTGCGTACATATAGTAACAAGACAACATCGGCAACAAATCTACAATTGCTATGAACACGACTAAGTACAGTCGGTCTGGTATCTATCGCTTTAACCAAATGGGTTACTCTTCTCTTCAAGACCAATGTATCCTTCACTTGGGCGCCTGCCGGAAGCAAGGCCCGCAACTTTTGCTCTCTTGAACTCTTCGCGATCTGCATTGGCGATATCAGTCCACGGTCCACGAGTTGCATCGATCTGCGTGCGTTCTTGAGTTGATGGTGCGTCCTCAGTGGAATTGCCTTCACTAATGCTGGCCATTCGCAACCTACCACCGCTATGCGATGGTGGTTGTAGTGATTGAGATTTCGAATGCACTTCTTCGAAGTCGCTCTCCAAAGGGATGTGGCATCCGGTTGGCACGCGACATCTTGCTTGGCTGTCATCGTCTGCCGTGCGCCAGATGACCTCTCTGATCTCTTTGCCAACCTTCTCGATAGCGTCCATGGCCCAAATGACGTCCAGATGCTCGTACCCTTCGATGATCTTCTTATGCACAATGCGGACATGAGGCTCACGACCACGATCGAATCTTCGCAGCAATCGTCGGCCGTCCACAAGATCATCGTTGCCGGCAACCCAAAGAGCGAGTGGTGGGAACTGCTTGTCGTACCAGGCATATTTGCCTCTGGTTGTGTCATGGTGCAGGTGCGTCAACTGCTGACAGTGGAAACTTGTGAGGTTGCGCGATAGTCGGCGTCGTGGTGTGATATGTGGTTCTCGGTCGATGTAGAGCTTGCGTATGGTCTCATCATCCTCTTCGTCTTCCTTGTTCTCAAGCTCGCCTGCCTCTCGCGTGGCAAGGATACACCTCTGCTTCGCAAAACACTCTCTGCCCAGCCACCATCGCATAGACTCTGCGGAGACATAGACAGGTGCGAATTGGAACATTCGATCTCTCAACCCACGATCCCATCGCTCATCTGACCAGTTGAACAACGAAGAGAAGACGTTGTAGCCCATGACCGAATAGAACTTCCTTGGCAACACCTTGTGGCATTCCATCATGAAGGGAATAAAGGCGTGTATGCCGAAGATCAGGCGGAAAACAGCAGGACTTATAGCTTGCATGACTTTGAAGTAGATCCTGTCAATGAGTGGACCAGCATACACAGCAGGAGCGAGTGCACAAAAGACTGAGATCTTCTCTCCGATCTCAGGACGCTGTTCCTTAGCCAGTGCCACGAATGTCTGAGTTGTGCCTTGACTGTGTGCGATGAGCGCTAGCTTTGGGAAGCCTGTCTCTGCGAGCACTCGACTGATCAAAGCAGGAAGATCGAGGACTCCCATAGCTCGAATGTTCCATGCCCACATTCGTGGATCGCCATACTCTAGGATAGTGTGTTTGGGCGTCATCCCAGCTCTGTTGCAACCGAGCCAGACATCGTAGCCAGACTTGGCAAGGAAGAATGCCAGGCTATCGTCGTCGTTACAGCAGAATGCGCCAGAACTTTGCAGTAACCCATGAATCATGAGCACAGGATATCGCTTTTGTGTCTCTGGAAACGCTTCCTGTGCTTCTCCGTGTATCGAGTCTTTCGAATCCGTCCTGAACACCTCTGGACCTCGGGCGTCCCTGTGTAGTGTTCGAGCTCGTTCCTTCGGGTCAAAAACGTGCCAGAGCTCGATTATAAAGCCGTCCTCTGTCTGAACCTCAAATATCTCCATTTCAAGTCCCACTCTCCTCGCATAGTATCGTGCATCACATATTATTGGATCAGGTCCTCCTTCTAGCGGTGTGTATCCATCTTCAGCGATCAGTGGCTTCTTTTCACCTGACCTTTGTCGCCTTTGCCAAGCTTTTTCGCTGGCCAGACGCTCGCTCGCCCGCTTCTTCTCTTCAGCATGGAAAGGCCTGTCTGCGTCGGGGTCTTCGAGCAGAAGTCGCATCCTGGTACGGCGAATGATGATCGGTATGGCCGTCGCAGCAGCATTGCATGAGATCACCAAGAGGAATCCTAGGGAAAGGACGAAGGAAGTCGCTCGGAAGAACCAGCACTGAATGGTCCTCATGAGTGAAGGTGGTCCGTAGATAGGCAGCGGTGGAAAGAGAGGATTCGTGCGTGATACTGGCATGGCATCACCCAGATTGCCTTCACCAGCTGCATTGTGCTCAAGATGTCCATTGGAAGAGCGTTGCGTGCCATGTAAAGACCCATCTAGACTTTCCCGAATAGCACTATAAGGCGGACTCTGTGGTGTATTTCCTTCGACCTCTGCTTTGAGCTGATTGAGCTTGACAGCCTCCTCGATTGGCACTACAGGAAGTCGACCGCCATCTGCAGTGACCACAACTGGATCGTGTGGTGTAATGAACTTGGCCTCGAGCGCGGTATTCGTCTCTTTATCAGATGCAACTTGATCTGATTTCAGATGTGCCAGTCGTCGTGCCTGCTTGGCATACTCTTTCGCCTTGATCTGATAATCATGCACTTTGTGGTCGGGGTGTACCACGCCATTGACGTTATCGGAGCGAGCCATTGTATAGACGCAGCGACATCTGGCTGATGTAAACGCGATTGCGAAAGATGCAGGAGGTGTAGGTTTGCCTCAACAACTCAACGAAGGCGACATGCAGTCGCAAGGAACGTGGCCGTCGTAATTGTGATGTGACACCCAGACGTATGCAGATTGGCTGCGTTCATAAGCGGGTTTGTTTTCATACACATGGGCGGCATGTGCTTGTCGATCGAAACCCGATCGCTTCATTAGTGATCCGATGACGCCAGTGACGCTATACACTCAGCGATCAAAAACAAGGAAGTGCTGTTGCGTCCTCTTCGCGCACGAAAAGGAGCGATGTCTGGTCAAGGATTATACTACGAGCGTTGAGTGCGGCAGACACATGCATGCGCGCGCCACGATTACGTATGTACAAGGTAGATTTCATGCTTTTCATGTGATCGAGCGCAGCTCAACCGCCTCGAGATCCGCTTTGCTAGTCATACAGATCTTCGCCATTGGTGCTTGGTAGTGAAATTGAGTCCTTGCCTTTACCCTTGCCCTTCTTCGCCGGCGAGCGAGTGCCGTTCAGCGACATGTGGTCAGTACGAACGACATAGTCGTCGTCACTGTCTGAGTGCAGGGCTGCTGGTGGCCTGGCCGCGAAGTCCCGAATAAAATCGCCTCCATTGACAGGCGTTGCTTTCTTTGTGAGCCGACGTGCCATCTCGGCCATCTTGGCCCTGGTGCCAGGTTTCTCTGGCGCAGCTGCTGGTGGTGCAACTGGCACTGGTGTCTTGACACGCTTCTCGTCCTCGTTGGGCTTCTTGGCCGCACCCTCGAAGGTGTCTCGTACATGCTCGTAGTGCTTCAGCTCGTCCATGCTGACACTGGGCACCAACTCTGCCTTGGCTTGGTTGAAATCGTCTTCGATGACGGCGACCTGCGTGTCTTCGTCCTTGGCGAAGTGGTCGAAGAAGTACGCAATCGATATCTTGCCTTGACTGCGAGTGGCACGTTCTGCGTTTATCGCTGCCACTCTAGAGTCTACCAGACGTGCCGATCTGGTGATAGCCTTAAGCATGGCATCGGAACACAAGGCGTAGAGATCGGCTCCAGTGAAGGTGAAAGGTAGATTCGATGCGACTCTGGAGAGTGAGAGGGACGGATCGAGTGTGAATCTGTAATGTCAGCTTGTGCAAGAACAATCAACTGCTAGACTTACTTTCTGGTCAGTGCCTGCAGGATGGTAGTCTGCTTGTCGTGAGTATCACTGATACCAAGGTAAAGCATCTTGTCGAAACGTCCAGGACGCAAGAGTGCTTGATCAAGCAGATCTGGACGATTAGTGGCACCAATAACAAATACACCTCCACCACCTTCTTCAGCATCACTCATACCATCGAGTTCAGCAAGCAATTGAGAGACGATACGGTCCATGACACCGCCACTGTCTCCTTGGTTACCACGCTTTGGCGCCACAGAGTCAAGCTCATCGAAGAAGACACAGCAAGGTCTTGCATCACGAGCTCTCTGAAACACTCTTCGAACGTTGGCCTCTGACTCTCCGATGTACATGTTGAGCAGCTCAGGACCCTTGACAGAGAAGAAGTTGAGACTGAACTCTGTAGCGATCGCCTTGGCGAGTAAGGTCTTTCCTGTCCCTGGTGGACCATAGAAGAGTATGCCACTTCGCTTCTTGAGCCCTTTGGCGAAGAGCTCCGGTCTGGAAAGAGGTAGCTGAATCGTCTCGATGAT
Organism: Peltaster fructicola; assembly: GCA_001592805.2. Taxonomy (NCBI): domain Eukaryota; kingdom Fungi; phylum Ascomycota; class Dothideomycetes; genus Peltaster; species Peltaster fructicola. The sequence goes on from CP051140.1 coordinate 1,236,068, forward strand.
GGCATCCTTGACGTGTGACAGGCCACCAACATCCTTCCACTGCACGTTCGGGATCTTGGGTGCTCCTACAGAATCTGCGAAATTCTTCCTCGCCAGTTCCACAGCTGCATCGAAATCAGGACCGGTGATGGAGGTGGCTCCAGCGCCGCCCGACAATGCAATGTCCTTCAAGGTCACTTCTTGCCCAACACTCTGTGTAGCAGATCTGGCCAAGCTTTCCAGACGCTCTGCTCTCGCGACGACAGCACGCTCAACGACATCTGTTAGGTCGCCAGCCACAAGTGCTGCAGTCTTGACTGCTATATTGGACACCTCAACCTCGGATGCCAGTGGCACACCTGTTTGCGCGAGGACATCTCGCAAGATACCCTCTCGTTCGCCTTCGTCTGGGGCACCCATGTCGAGCTCATGTGTGAATAGGCTTCGTATGGTGTCCGGGATCTTGTCCAGATCTGTCGTGGTTGCGATGACAACTCGTCCTTTGCCTAGCACATCCTTGATTGAAGTTGCAATGCGATCAGAGGCAAGCTGCTCAAGATGTCTGATACAAATCGCGGTGAACTCGCCGCCACACTCAAGTGCTCGTGCACAGCGTGCCTCAAACAGACCTTGGCTCTGCACGTCGACCCCGGAACCGCCTTCTGAGGCCATGTCGAATGCATCAATTGCAAAGAAGTGTACACCAAGATCGATACAAACTCGTTCTGCAGTATATGCCTTACCGATTCCGCGGTGTGCTGAGGTCAGAAGGACAGCAATCGGTGGCAGACCTAGATGAATCGCCCTCGGACTGATAGCCACAGATAGCAGCTCTCGGAGCCGTCTCTGCAGAGGAGAGACATATGGTTGTGGTGCCTCCGGAATGCCGGCTCCGGTCTTCGTGTTAGCTTTCCAGACACCTAGGTAGTAAGGCCAGGTATTGACAGTAGCAGAAGGCAACCGTCTTTTATCGTCACCGGACTGCCGCACCGCTGTGGCCGATGGGTCAATGGATGCTGCACCTCCCCAAAACTCGAATGTCTCGGGTGACTCGTCGTCGCTACCAGATGGCGTTTTGATCGACTCAACAGTGAACCAGGCCACGCTCACAGATGAAGCTGCAGCATCGGCAGAGTTCGCCGCGCTCCATTTGTACATGGCACTGACGCCTTCATCGGTGTCAATCTCTCCTTCGTATAGCGAGCGCGCAAGCCCTGCATCCACAGGGAATGCGATTAGATCGCCATCCTTCACGATTCGTTGCTTGCGCTCAAGATACTCTTTCAGGTTAGTGAAGAGCATTGCGTTGAGTGCCCGTTCAGTCGACAAAGGTGTCACAACCTTTCGTAATGTGACTTCAGAAGCCACTGGTGGAGCTTGTGTGCTTGTCGAAGTAGGTGCGCCACCAACAGATCTTTTCTGACCTACTCGCTTGATTGGAAGCATCGATACACTGACATGTGATGGATTGTCCAGGTTGGCCAGGAGGATGGGCGAGATATACAGCGTCATTGCCGACGCCGCCGCTGGCATGAATGATGAGATACTATCACGCCTGCCACCTCTGACATTGGTCTGGAACCGAGTTTGTCGTTTCGAGAGTGTCTCCGGCAGTCCGTACACTCGTACTGGACGCCACTCCTGATCCATCACACCGTCAAGACCAGCAAAAGCGCTCAGCTGTGGTAGCTGATGACTCTGCGAAGCCTCGATCTTCACCCAGTCACCTGAGAAGCAGCCCAACTTCGCCAGCGTCGTGGCATCCACATAAATCCTGGTCTCTTCGTCGTCATCACTACCAGGCTTCGGATACAGTTGAACCTCAGAGATAGGTCGTATCAATGGTTGCGCACGGAACACTCTGCTCCTACCAGCAGCTTGACCTCCACGGACCGTGCTGGAGCTGATGTGCGAGAAGACCGAACCGGGAGTGGCAATGCCCTCCAATCGCGAGCCAAAAGGACGAGGAGTGGCAGCTGTCATTGCAGAGCTCAGGCCAGTTGGCGCATCCATGATGCCAGGCTTCGCCAAGGAAATGAGGTCGTCATCATCGTCCGAAAGGTTGCTGTCTTCGGCGGCCGAGTCGATCTCACTGTTGGACAGGTCTGTCGCTGATTTGGAAGTGACCACAGGTCGCATCGGTGAGTCGTTAGCTGAGAAGTATGCTTCATTAGCAGTGTCTTCCTCCTCGGTCTCCTCGGGCAGTCTTGGTGAGAGCAATGCGCGATTGCCAGCACCTGGCTGATATCTCTCTGCTGAAGAAGTGATCACAATCTTGGTAGAAGGACCAAGCAGTCCTTGCGCAACAGGTTCGCAACCCAGAATCTTCGCAGGCGGAGCTGGGTTGTGCGTAACAGGATGCGACAGAGCCAATGGTAGCATATCACCAGTGTGTATGATCGAGAGGTTGCTCAGCGCATCCTCCACCAGCTTCTTGCGCTTGTCTTCTGCATCTTTCTCAGCTGCTTCAAGCTCTTCCTGTGCAATCTTCCTTCCAAGTTTTCTGCCAAGCGAGCCATTTGTGTTGGTGTAGCCTCCACCGTACTTTCTTGATATCTCATCAAGTTTCTGCAACGCTTCGGCGTCGACTGACACGTAGACAGTGTCGAGGACCAACGGCACCACATCACTGACGCGTACTTCAATTGAGCTGTTCTGTCGTAGTGTCCTGTTTGGCGTGAGTGCTTGCACGAGATTGACAAAGCTCTGTGTGCTCAGAGATGACGCTGGCAGGCGAATGGTCGAGTTCTGAAGGGTCTTGTCGTTCCACGAGCGTGATGGGTTGATGGGAAGGATAATCCAGCTCGACTCAGCCACGACGGGATTGGGCGTCCACAGGCTGACAGCAACATAGATCTCCTGCTGATAGCCATTCGCGTCGGGTGCAGGTACACCTTGTGGAAATAGAGTCTGTATGAGGTCTTCCGAAAGGACGCCTACTTCTCCTTTCAATGTTGCATCAAGGTAGAATCGAGCTGACACTGCTGGCTTGTCCGCCCTCCGTCTCTTGCGTTTGAGCGACCCTGGCCCAGGCGGATCGTAGGCCATTGTCGAGACTTGTTGTGATGCGAGTCAAAGCCTTGCGACGCATGTGTTAACGGTATTGTCAAGATGTATGTTTGGACTATACTCTCTGAAAATGAGTAGCAATGCTTAGCGTTTCCCGAGCGCTGCCGAGGCATTAAGGCTGCTGCTGCGACCAATCCTGTGCCAACGCTTACTACCTACACAACGATGATACTGTTTATACGCGGCCTGTCAGCGATGACTGCCCTCGTCGTTGATCTACATGTATGTAGACTCCACAACGACTACGTCTTTCATGTCTTGTGCCAAGCAAGTCCTCGAGCATTCTGGTCTCGTAGACTCTCCAGTCTCTCACCCTTCTCGATCCACCGAGCTACCAGCCAATCCGCCAGCTCTTCGTCCGAATTTGGCAGATCGGCCAGTTCATGGCGCTTCGCATGAACATAGAATTGCCAAGCTGTAGCCAGGTCTGGCCTGAAGATGGTATCGGAGAAGCTTGGTGGCTTCTGGAACTGGTTGCCCTTCGCATAGGCGATGGTCACATCATATACCGCCTTAACGTGAGGAATCTTCCGCAGCTCTTGCACGCTCGCAATGAAGCCTCGTGTTCGTGGATACAATAGATGCTTGGGCATAGTCTTGTCGTTTTCCTTACACCACTGCAGCCCTTCTTCTCGCTTCTTTGGTGTGAACCTCGTGGCCTCGCTGTACGCTATCAGCCCTGTGCATCATCATCAGTTTGATATCACAGACGCCTCATAGTCGACATACACATCGGCCAATGAAACTGTATAACTCCCTTGAACACCCTCTGAATCTCTCTCTTGTCCTGCATCCATTTTCGTGTCACCAGAGGCATGCCCATCGCCCATAGTCCCCAGCCAAGAAAAGGCACCCACTTCAACTGCTCTTTCGCAAACCAGCGGCATCTGCTTAGCATACCTGCCTTGATTGCCAGCTCTTGTAGCATATAGAAGTCTGTCCACTCGACATGGTTGGCAACAACGATCGCCGTCTCACCTTGGGGCAGTTGGTCGCCATCAACCACTATTTTGGCGCCGTTGTACCGTGTGAACATGAATTGAATGCCATACCATACGGACGCTGCGAGGCCGGACGACGCATTGTAGGCTAAGGTTGGCAAAACCGCTGATATTGGCAGCAGTGCTGAGAGGAGGATATCAGCAACGAGCAGCTGTGTCAGCCATGGAAGCAAGAAGATAATGCCTCGCAATGTGCGAATGGCCCTTGTCATGGGCGATATCGCAGGCATACCTCTTTGTCGTGACTGTGGTATAATCCTCGATGAAACGACGGTTAGCACGTTTACTGCATGAATGGTCGATGACGGCAAGCTCCCGGTGCGGCTCGGTGGAAGCACACAACCCACAGCTCGAGCCCGACAGTATGGATGAAGTGGATGGCTAACATGCGAGTCGACGAACTCGTTGCTGCCCAGCTTTGCCATGCAACACACGCCTGTTCGGTGCGCGCAATGAGAACTGCATGCTGATACAGAGTGCAGAAAGAAGAAGACGACGACGACGACGCCTGTGTATGATCGACAAGATGAGCAAGCATTTGGAATGTCGTTGGAGGTCCAGACCACGGACCCACGATTCCAATAGCGTGAACAACTCGACTACCGGAAACAGCACTTTAACTCCCTGCCATCTATCCTTCGCAGACTCGTCACTTTCTACAAGGATTCGAAGAACACATCATAGGCTCGTCAACATTTGTGAACAGGCCTACTGCACCGCCAAGTCATGGCCTTTTGACCCCTCCTCGAACCAACCCAGCACACCTCTCTCTCGTTCCAGCACATAGCCTCATAACGTGGCTCCTCGGCAATATTTTTTTTACCCGTACCAACCTGTCCCAGTGGACTGTCACTTCCATTTCGATATTTTCGACCGCTCGACTTGCAGGCATCTCGACTTTACTATCACTTTTGATGAGCTCCACGACGACGGCGATGTATTCGCAACAACAGCCATACGAAAGTATCGGCGCTTCGTCCAGTCAACATGGTCGAGGTGAGCTATGAATGACGACTCAAAGTCTAACCTCCAGCTAATCAAATCGTCTGGTCTGGGTACTGGCTCTGGGTAGCACTCAGACTGGTGACCAAGACATGGCGGCCTTTACAGAACTTGAACTACCCGAACATGACGAGAGTCCACTCGCGCAGATGGGCTTTCTCAAGGACTTCAATGCAGAGAAGAAGCAGACCAAGGGTAGGTCAAAGCTATGCGCCTATGTTGCGCCACCTGACACGATGCAGATGGAGCTCAACCGAAACGACGAGGTCCAAAGCCTGACAGCAAACCTGCTTTGACTCGAAGGCAAGAGCTCAACAGACAAGCACAAAGGTGTGTAAGGATATGGACGCAAAGACAGCTCACTGACTTGTTAGAACGCATCGAGAACGAAAAGAGATGTATATCAAAGCTCTTGAACAGGAAGTCCTGCGGCTCAAAGAGCTCTACACGAAATCTGTGAAGGAGCGCGATCAGGTCGTTGATGAAAATCGACGACTGAAAGAGCTTCTGGCCTCCCACGGCATCTCCTACGATTTCGGCCAGAGTCCTATCCAATTCCAACGAGGTAGCAACTACAACCCAAGCTCGAGTGGCAGCATATCAGGAAGCTATCGTCCTCCGTCCGACAGCACTTCTTTCAGTCCACCATCAGTACCTGGACAACTCCCGCCAGTGTCACCACGCTCGCATCACACAACGCCGAACAGCATGGCGCAATTACCATCGAGCCGACTTGATTACGATCAGATTGGCATCGATTTTGTCCTAGCGTACGACTCCCAAGGTCGGCCCATGCAACGGGCTGCACCATATCCTTCGCCTCCACCACAGCCATGAGTGTATGCGATTTCTTCCTCTGTACACAAACTGACGACTTATTTGTCTCCAGGCTCGAGCGACCTTGTATGGAGCATATGACCTACTTACTGGTCCGATCGCACAATCCTGACGGCCAGTTCTTCCACCATCCGGGCGAGAACAAGGACGATAGTGAACACGAGCACATGGCCGGTCATGCAATGATGGCAAGTGCGCCATCACACAGCCACATCATGGAGACACCTTCGGAGCCTCATCCACACAAGATGCCAGACATAGGCGTTCCTGATCTGGCGAAATTGTTAGATCTTAGCAACAGATTACCCATTGATCGGGAAGGCGAGATCACACCGATCATGGCGTGGACCGTCATTCTCAAAGAGCCTAGAATAGCAGAACTCGATGAGGTCGACTTTGAGGCTCTGAAGACGTCCTTGAAGCCAAAGGTCGTATGTTACGGGTGAGTAAACCTCAACATGCGTTCGAGCTACGCTAACTCATCGCAGCTTTGGTGCCGTGGTAGAAGAGTTCGAGGTCCGCGACGCTTTGTACGCTACACTGCAGGCAAAGTCTGGCAAACCGACAACAATGCCTCTTTTTAATCCAGAGCAGATACCCATCTACACATGAGACATTACGAACCAGTTTGAAGGCTCGATAGAGGCAGTGTTATTATTATTAGTAGCTGTGAATGTCCAGCATTCTCTATGCTAAAATCACAACTTTTGTGTCATCACCAGTTCTGCCATGCACATGCACAACCTCCAGTGCCACCATCGATACCACCATTTGCATCACTGACCTGCTTCGACAGTGAGCTGCCGTTGTTCGTCGGAACGCTCCCAGGATTGATGATCGTGCCACCATGCGCTCGGTCTTCAGCTATCCATGACTTCACATTCTGCTCGACCTGCTGATTTGCACCAATCCCGTAGCAGTAGACGCCTTTCTGCGAGGCATCACCACCATGCCGATCGACCGTGACCGTCACAGCGTATGGAAAAGATCCGGGAAAGGTCATGTCGTTTGCAGTTGAGTTGCTTGCTGCTGCATCACTAGAGCCATTGCCTATGCTGACGCTAGAAAGAAGACCGCGAGTCCATATCTGGACCAGAAAGCGAGTCTGCGACCAAGTACACACCGCCGATGCATTTGAAAGCGGTGTGTTCGAGATAATGGATCCGCTACTGCTGTTGGCGATGTAAACCGTACGATCGTAGAATGTATAGAAACCGTAGTGCTCGTCCTGCTGCTGCCGTTTGTAAAGTCGAAGAGGCTGTGCTTCAGCTAGAGGATAGAGTCTCTCGGACGTCGGAGTGCCGTCACTGTTGATGGTTGGCTTTGGTATACTCTGCGGGCCTGTCTGTGAGACAGCGCCATCGGTCGAGTTGTCTGTGGTTGGGTATGGGTAGACCGAGCTCTGACGTTTCTGCAAGGTAAGAGCTTTCGCATCGACCAGCGAGACGTAAAAGGGTGTTGCCTCACCATCGTAAGGTAGGGTGTTGTTGTCAGTGGTATTACCAAGAAAGACCTGATCTGGAGGTGGCGCTGGGTTCGCTTCGAAGAGAGAATCTGTCCATGAGTCTCGAGCGAGAATGTTCATCCTTCGGACTGATGATAATGCAGCAACAGCACTACCTCCGGATCTCCTTTGGTGTCCAGACTGGACTAGAGTACTATTGAGCGAGCTGTCGTTTCGGAAGCGCACCTCAAATCGGAAATTGGGAAGTCCTGTTGTGTTTGTTCGTTGATCGGCGGATATACCACAGCTCCACAGAGCTGACTGCTGAACGCAGCCGTCCTCCTTTCTGACGGCTTTTGGCTGAGCCACAGTCATCACGCCAACGGGAAGATCTGGAAAGCCAGTCAGATTGACCCACTGCGCTTGCACAGCAATGTCATTGTGGTTTTGAGGTACGTGCATCACAATCAAGACGACTGCGAGCGTCACCAATCCTGTGCCAAGAGCGAGAAGTACCCAGAGATAGCGACGATACCATGGAGGTCCATCAGGTGGAGCATCTCCAGCGACACTCTTTTCTGCTTGCTTCTCGTCCGCCTCCTTAGCTGCTGGAAATAGCTCTACCTCACTTCCAGTAATGCCAAGACCGTATGAAGACGACCGACTGTGCATGTAAGGGTGAGGCGGTGCTGCTGCTTCAACATGCTTAGAAGTTGCATCTTCTAGCGACCGAGATGCCATCGTTGCGGCAGCGAGTCCTTGCGGTCCATGTGCCGGTGATGAGGGTGGTGTTTGGCGTGGAGCGAAGACGTCGACTTCCTTCTGCTCACCCTTGACTTCTCCGATTACTTGCGCCAGGTGGGCCTTGCCTAGGATAGGGCTTGGTGATAGCGGTGAGAATTGAGAGTTCAATGTTGTTGGACTATGCTCAGGCATGCAAGGCATAGGTATCGGAGTCTTGAGCTCATCTGCAGAAGGGGTGCTGAACATTGCTTTGGACTGCTCTGGTGCTGCTTGTCCATCTGCAAACGGGTCCGTGATTGGTCCCACAAGTATAGGGAGCACTGTACTGTTATCAGAAGCATTCTTCGGCAATTCATGGACAGTGACAGGTGTCTCAGTCTCGAGTATCGATCGTGCTTGAGTGGGTGAAATGACTAGACTGGGAAAGTGTCTGCCAATGTCATAGTATGGTGCTGCTTCTCCCTGACTAGGAATGCGATATATGTTGACGCCGTCGTCGTTTGTACTCATTATGATAGGTGCCGTTACTGATCGATGTGGCTCACTATACGTGATGAATGGCCGGTCATGGTATGCTGGCGGCGCAGAACGTAATGCCTCCTCATCGCTATCCAGCGACATCTTTCGATTCCCACGCAGGATGGGCGTCCGATCATCTGGTACCGGCGACTTCCACAAGGACAAGTGGGATGACGCTGAGAACGGCGAGTTGATAATGTTCCACCACCCGTTACTGCGCCGTGGCGTGGGTACTAGTCCACTGATACTTCTGTGTACAGGAGCAGTGCCTGGTGATGTTTGAGACGCTACATCCTCTTCGAACTCTGTATATATCGATGCTGCTTGCGGTCGACGCATGTCAGTATCCTGGGCATAGTCATGGGAATCATTTCTCCGGCTAGAGGTCCTCGGCGCAAGAAATGGCAGCGGTGGTGTCCTTGAGAATCGTCTACTCCTTGGCAGATAGTCAGTGGCACGACTGTAGACACTTGAAGGTGCTCGACGTTGTCCAGTGTTGTGGCTGAATGAATCTGGCAGGTCGAAGTCCTCTCTAGCAGGCGTAATAATAATCATCGGGGTCTTGTTGTCGTTCGCATTGAGTGCAACAGTCTGGCCAGCAGTCCGCTCTGTTCTCGGTGCAGCACACCTATCGAGTATCTCATGTGGTGGTGGTGCCCTGTGACGAGAGAAGGTCGTGTCAACCGAGAGGTTGGGTTTCCGCTTCTTTAGACCACGGTTTTGCTGCTTGCTATCTCGTTTCGATGCTCGTCGACTATTGAACATGATGCTTGAGTAAGTGTAATCGACGTCCGGCGCGATATGAAAGAAAAACACACATTAGTAGAGGAAAGAAGATGAGAATCGTCGACAATGTCGTCGAAACAGCAGGTCATAAGACATAGCCGTCGTACAATGCATGTATGCTTCTGTTGACGCTGCACTGTCTCCATTGTTTAGGGATATCTTCATACAAGATTAGCAGAGAGAAGTCATTTGACTGCTATTGGCCTGGCGCCAGCAATCTTGAAGCACTCAGCAATGAACAGACCAGCATACAGTCTCGCCGAGATGACCAGTAACAGACTCCTGGAGTAGTCCTACGCTATTCATGTATGAGGATGCGGTGTGAGCCAATAGAAGGCTGAGACAGATGGCTGTCGTAGCGCTCTCTAAGCGCTGGCCATCATTGGTCATCCATCTGCATACTGTCGTGCGACGAAAGAGCTCATGTCGTTGAGGTAGTGATGCTACACTGCTTACATCGTTTGCATTCAACGATGTTATGAATCTGGACAGGACAGAGAGAGCGAGCGAGCAGCTGACGTTTCTGAGGGAGTGAGGGAGAGGCATTGAAATATGAACGCATATAGGCCAGAAGTGGAATTTAGCTCCAATATTCTTGGCATGCTTTGTCACACTTCCTCGACACAACTACCGAGTAATCAAGAGAAGTATTCCGTAGCTACAGGGCGGTTCATCTGCTAAGTCATATACATTGGCAATCTTCTCGGAGCCTCTGAATCTTTCTAGCTACATCACTGCAAGCAGTATAAGTATCCTCGCGTCCATCCATGAGGTGGTTTTTCGCTCTATCAAGTTTCATCTGCATCATTGCCATTGCCATAACTATCTACAGGACTGAATCAATCGACAGCATTACTGTCTACATGCGAAGGTTCTTGCAACCACACAAGCTGATCAATCTTACCAAGACCGTATCCAAAAGCACTACAACAGCAAGCATGGCATCACAGTCCACCTTCGTCGGACTTCCAGTCATACCGCCAAACGACCCATCTCTCACAGCCAGCTCGCCCAAGCCCCGAGGCATTGCAAAGGTATTCGAAGCCATTGAGCAAGCAGAAGGAGCAGGCGCGAGAGTACGAAGATCAGTCGGCACACCACGATTGAGGAACTTCAGTCCCTTCCTCATGCTCGACCACTTCACTATTCCTGTCGGCGCTGGATTTCCAGACCACCCGCATAGAGGACAAGAGACGATAACGTATTTGCTTAAAGGCGGTGTTGACCACGAAGACTTCGCCGGAAACAAGGGTACCTTGTCTGCTGGAGATCTGCAGTTCATGACTGCTGGAAGAGGTATTGTCCACGCAGAGATGCCTCACGACAACGGAGACGGATCCGCGAATGTCGGCATGCAGCTCTGGGTCGATTTGCCCAAAGAGCTCAAATTCTGCGAGCCACGCTACAGAGATCTTCGTGCCGGCGAGATACCTGTGTACAACAGCGCAGATGGTAAGGTCACAACCAAGGTCATTAGTGGCCAGTTCAATGGCGTGGACAGTCTCCAAGAGCTAGCCTATACTCCAGTGTGGTTGCTAGACATCACCATCAAGCCTGGAGGAAGTATCGAACAGAACTTGCCAGCAGGCTGGAATGCGTTCGCCTACAATCTCAACGGCACCACAGTATGGGATACCGGTGCGACCACACAGCAGGTGGAACAGTACCACATCACGGTGTTTGAGCAGAAGGGAGATCAGATCAAAGCATCTGTACTGGAGAGTGCGAAAGAGGAGACGAGGATCATGCTCATTGCAGGACTCCCGCTCGATCAACCGATTGTACAATATGGTCCTTTTGTACTGACCGACACAAGCCAGGTTAGACAGGCGTTGTTCGACTATCAGACCTTCTCCAATGGTTTCGAGAGGGCCAAAGACTGGGAGAGCGAGATTGGACGCGCAATGATGTAGTAGATTTGGTGTGTTAGATCGAACACAAGCTCAGTATCGTCTGATTGTTCATGATTGTTCCTACTCATCGCTTCGAGCCGTGCTTCCTATTCTCTCATCCATGTCCATATCTCAATGTGCGCGCAACGACTGCTCTACTTTAGCCGCAGAGTGTACAGGTCGCGCAACCACGACCGGCCTTTTCCAGCTTCAAATACAGCCAGCTCGCGCAACCATGAATCCTCCGAAAGGTTGGTGCGATTGTCTGCTGGCAGTCGGCTGTACGATACACCGATTGGGTCCATCAACTCCGGCGCCTGCGCCTACCATCGTTGCTGTCACATGTCTTTGACATGATCCTTCACAAGGCATCATGATGGCATTCGCCATCCTACGCTGCCTGTAGACACGCAGAAGCTCAAGCATAAGTACAGCCTGTGGTCGAACACCCGTCGTCCAACTGCACTCCGCATTCTTATCACGATGGGTTTCACCGACCTGTCCTTCTGGGCCTACCTTTTCGTAGCATGGCTTGTCTATAAGATCGTCTGGGCATACTTTGGAGAGAGTGTCCTCGTGCGTCTATACCCAGAACACTACTCAGTATGGGCCGGCACAAAGCCACCACCTTCGACTGGTCTTTGGCAGCAGCTTCAATTCATCAGGAAGGCTATGGCATTGGCAAAGGCTGATGGGGATCTGTTCGACGATATCATCTGTCCTGGTTTCGAGCGTGATGGCAACACGGTGGAGAGAAGCGTGAGTACAACCGTCCTGTAAACATTCTCTGCTCACAACTTTCAAGGGTGTCATCAGGACTTTCACAATCGATCCTCAGAACGTACAAGCAATGCTTGCAACGCAATTCAAGGTCTGTCTCTAACAATAGAGGTCGTGCCTATGCTGATGCTTCACAGGACTTCGAGACAGGCACTGTTCGTCGTGGAGCACTCTTCCCGGTGCTTGGCAATTCCATTTTCACCAGCGATGGCAGGTGAGCTGTCCACACTTGACTCCTGCATGCCTAGCTCACATCATATAGCTTCTGGGAGCACTCTCGAGCACTTTTCAGGCCACAGTTCTCTCGAGATAACATCAACGATCTTGCAGCTACAGGCAAAGCATCAGATGCTCTAATCGCAGCTTGTGGATATACCGGCGCCGATGGATGGACTGGAGAAGTCAAATTGTCGCCATTGTTCTACAACTTCACGCTGGATACTGCTACAGACTTCCTGTTCGGCGAATCTCTCAACTCTCAGGACACTGCTATAGCGCAAGCCAGAGGAGAACCAGTTGGGTCGGGAGATTCTGTCTCGACATCTGAGCAGTTTTATTCTTCTCTAGATCTGATCAACACCAAGGTCATAACACGCTTCCGACTAGGCCCAATGTACTGGCTTGGAGATGGCTTCGAATTCCGCAAAGCAGCCAACTTCATTAAAAGCTGGACGGAGAAGTATGCCCAACTTGCCCTACGAGCCACTGACTCGGCCACGGATAAAGGCAAGAAGAGCAACGTCCTGTCGACACTGGCAACACAATGCAAAGACGTCTCCGAGCTCCGGAACCAGACTCTGGCTATCCTCTTCGCTGGTCGAGACACAACTGCGTCACTACTAGGCTGGATGTTCATACGGCTGGCATTGAACCCAGAGATCTATCAGAAGCTGCGCAAGATTGTGCTTGCAGACTTTCCTGCTGGATCGGAGATCACATTCACTGGACTAAAGTCATGTCGATATCTCCAGCATGTAGTCAACGAGTCGTTAAGGCTGCACCCTACGGTCCCGTTCAACGCTAGAGTCGCTACGAGGGACACCACTCTCCCGGTCGGTGGTGGACCAGATGGCAAGTCACCTATAGCCATCCGCAAAGGACAGACCATCGCCTTCATCGTGTATGCAATGCATAGACGAAAGGATCTCTTTGGAGAGGACGCCGACGAGTTCAGGCCTGAGCGATTCGAGCAACGCATTCCTGCATGGCAATTCCTTCCTTTCCTCGGCGGTCCACGTATTTGTCTTGGTCAGCAGTTCGCGCTGACCGAAGCCAGCTACGTCCTTGTCAGAATGGCTCAGCACTTTGACAAGATCGAGCCTGTGGACTTCGAAGAGATGAGCAAGATGAGAAAGACTATCGGTGTGACCATGTCTGTTCGAGACGGTGTTCGAGTGCGCCTACACAAGGCGGATGCTGCGTGAGCTTGCCGTGCGATGTGTATATGTCATGATTCCACCAGTTCGCAACGAGAGCGAGGCTACGACTGGTAGTGTTAGACGCCATTGTAGATCTACCGAAGCACGAAAACTCTCCCATGCATGACAACCGCAATAAGCGCTCTCAGCAACGTTGACTGCCATTCGGCGATGCCATCTGAAGTATGATCCTCGGTGTTATAGCTTAGAGAAGAGCATGTGAACGCTCATATGAACTGCGTGGAGATAGTGCCCACGCAGAACCAAATCCTTACTCATCGTGATGACGAGGTGGGACCGCATGGTGAAACAGATCAACCGTTCATGATTCAGCTCGCATGGAAACACCAGGCACCGTGGTAGATCCCAAATGCTTGCAATGCTTGTACCAAAGTGAATGCTTTTCCTGACGACACCACCCGCCGATTGCACGAGGCCCGTTTTGGCACTAATCAGACGTCGCAGCGGGGATAGAGTTTGAACGGTGGTGAGACTACGCTGGCAAAGCTGAGTCGATTCGACGTTTGCGTGATGAGAAAGCCATCCTCTGCACGCCATGCCGAGCAGGCCGAGTGCTTGCAGCGTCTCCAGCAGCATTAGAGAGGTCGTCCTCACGTTCATCGAACACCTGAGGTGCAGCACAGGAGGTCATCCTCAAGACTTGGCCGCCAGTCCGGCCAAGTTGTTCCGAGGTGCGATGCATGCACCACGTACCTGCATACTGATCAGCTTCTGCTTCGATGTCTGGTAATAGACTTTGCTTAGCCATGCTAACCCTGCTCGCGTACCTCACACCATCTTTTGCACATATGGGGTGTGACAGCCGTTACTTTGGCTAACTTTACAGTACTCCGCGTTGCCCTCGTCCTCTCGCTCCTCATGCTCGAACACTTCTCCTGAGTCTAGAGCCCACGCAGCGTCATCGTTCCAAGCATTCGCTCCCGCGCTCAATGTCTGTCTGACACTTGAGACTACTGCACCTTGTTCGGACGGGGGGTCATCTGATTGTCCTCCCACCTGCGTGCTGGCCAGCCACGCACACTCTGAAATACTCCATCTTGTCATCTTGGTTCCGCTCAGCCATGCTACCATCTACTTCTATCAAACCCTCAGAGATGTGCGGTATGGAGTCATCTGTGGATAGCTACGGACGAGCTGTGAGTTCCGCCGTCGTGTATCAACGACTCAGACACTAACTGATGCTCTACAGGAGGTCATACCTGTGCGCCGCGCGTCAGCTGTACGCATCGTGACCAGTGTTCGACCTCAGTCTACTATCATCACTCGCACTCGTTCGTCGTTGGACCAGGCGAGTCCCATTCATGGCCACAGACACAACAACAGTCTCGACTCTCATAACAACAGCGGTCGGCTGTCCAAGAATGAGAGTCCCACAACGCCTATCAGTCTTGGTGCTCTCATAGAACAGAGCAGGCCGCCATCCAGTACCAATGCATCTCTCTTATCGCAGGACTCTCGATCATCGCAATTCAAGCAGAAGCGTGATACTATGCTTGGCTTCCTCTCCAAGAGGAATACTGGTGGACAGGCGCCTAAGCAGCAGCCACATCGTCAGAAACTGGTCAAGTTGGATCGAAGTGCTTCGAAGCGCAGCTCGACCGTGCCTGATCCAATTGACACTCGCAAGGACAGCATGCAACCTGTAACACGACAAGAACTCGACCGGGATGTGGCAGCAGATACAACGACGCCACCATCACCACGCAAGAGAAACCCAGCCAGACCTAGCTTCTCTACCCTTCGAGATGGACCTCGCGAGCCGCGAATCACAGTCGGAAGTCTGAGCTCCCGCCCGTTGTCATTGAGCGTCCAGAAATCTCCTACCATCAGCAAATGGACACCGTCAAGCTCTTCTTCTGATGCCGACAGCAAACCAGAGTCGCAACATAAGCGCTCTGCAACGACTACTTATATTGACGTGTCCACGTTACGCTACGATGCGTCGGATATCCTAGACACCACAGATGATTCGTGTGTCGACGACAATGATCTTGCAGCAGATCTTGAGCCAGTCACTACACACATGACCAAGGAGGATCTAGCCAAAGAGGATCTCGACAGCAGCAGCAGCTACGACTCACACTCTCTGAACGATATTCCACAGAAGGTCATGCATGCGGGTAATCGAACGTTGTGGTTAAATGAGACCGAATCTGACGACCTGCCTGAATTATCCAGTCCAGTGTCCACCATCCGTCCTCAGTCGAGCCTCATCTACTGGTCTCCATCAAAGGAAGCCCGTCTGTCGATGATCGAACGTTCCACTACTGACCAGTCGGAGGAAGAGAATTGGCCATTGCCTGCCATACAGCCAGAATTACGGCCTCTGGAAGAAAGCGATGAGCAGGTCCTGCCAGGAGACATGGCGCGCATCGTCTCACACTTTTCCTCGAAATCTCAAGATACGACCAGCTCTGGCAGCACAGTGCTTTCACCGACGTTCTCGCACGACCAGGGCCGATCTACGACAGCCGACAGTACACCAATGGTCTCGCCAGTGGTTGAGACAAAACAGCAGACAGCACCACTTGACCCGAGCGTACAGGATGATAACGCCAGCATAGCCCCGAGCGATATCAGCACACAGTGGAAGCGATCGGCAAAGGAGCGTCTCGGTTTGGGCGGCATCGTACGCAAAGCTGAACCAGTGCCGTGGGAGCAGATCACGCCTACACCTCGTCTGCAGAAGCCTGCCAAGCAAGCGCCCAAGAGATCATCTTCAACCCGCTTCAGCTCATTAATGAAGTGGCGGAATCAGGCACTGGATGACATCTACCAAAAAGAACGGCAGCTCATGAGTGCTGAGAGGCAAGGACGCGAGCTTGTGTCGCCTTGAGGGCTGGTTGCAGCGTAATGGCCGCACCAGTACTTGCAGGGCAGTAAGCATATACTGCAGTCAGGATAGACTCTCGTGGGTGGACTTGGTGGTTACTGCGGCATTTTTGAGAACAAAACATAGCCTTCACGGCGTCATGTCAGCAAAAGCCTAGCGCGATGCCTGGTGCAAGCAGATTGCTATACAGACGATATTAATGAGACAATGATTGCTTCGACATGGGTCATAGCGACTGCGCTGAAGTAGATTCCAAGTTCGTATGTAACGCTGAACGCGTCGCCGAGCAGGCTGAGAGGCTTTGCCTACGTCACCCATTCGCCGAATTGTCTGCAATCGACCTCGACTATTCGCAAGCCTGTCAGAACTCAATTACACGCTGAGGCTTGTTACATCTGACAGTCCATGGCCGCGCTCAACTCCATAAGAACCGACTTCCTCAATCTGCTTCTGCCATTGCCATTCAATCGACTATGGACGGCACGACTGAGGTCATCGTGCCCGCTGGCAAAGACGGATTACTCAACGGTAGCGTCATGAAAGTGACAGCAGATGGACTGCAGACAGTAGGCCCTCCGAAGCGCAGTGATACTGTAGATAGCACAGCAGAGTTCTACGACGCTCCACAGACGCCCATCAGCCAGAACAACAGTGCCAATGTCGAGCAAAGACAGAAGCTTGAACGATCAGCACCCTCGACGACGTCTGCATTCTCCAACATGACTGCACCGCCTCCAGGAGCGATCCTCACCGGAAAACAAGAGCATTACCTGAAGCGGGAGCTCATAAGTAGACAGACGAATTGGGAGGTGCAGGAGCTCTCTCACCCAACGGCTCTCCAACGATTCGGAGCGCCATTCCGATCAGATGCTGGAGAAGTAGCACCAGAAGACTCTGAGCTGCCGCTACTACGATACATCTTTGTCCACCATGTACGCAACTTTCCCTTCCTTAACAAGGCTCAAGAGAAGGAGTTTTGGCAGGACAAGCTGCAAGCATTCTTGGAGAGCTTTGCAAACAAGCACATATCCTCAGCGGACGACAGACTGGAGCAGACGAAGCGGCAGAAGCTGGCGTCAAAGGCTACCAAGCTCGTTGAGCTCATGATGGTCTCTGGTGTGCCGACAGCATCTGGGTATGAGGAGCGAATACGTTTCAGCGAGATGGAGGTAGTTGACACGAGTGCTAATGAGCAAGGTCTTGTTGTCAACCAGCCAGAAGGACAAGAGATCAATGGTTGGGACGTCAACGTCGCTGGCGTAAGGATCGTCAGTGTGAAACGACACGTTCGATACCACCAGCACGCCGAGTTCCTGCTTCGTGTGAAGCCCAGAGACAAAGCCGAGTACTATATCGGACGCAGATTCGGCGATTTCGCACGAATGCATAAAGCTGTTCGCATGGAGTTCCCGGGCAAGGTGTTCCCACCACTGCCTCGCAAGAACAAGACACACTCGTTGTACAGCAACGACGATGACGATACAGATAGCATCTCATCCCAATCGACCAGAGGCGCTCCTGTGTCGTCTACGACTTCGCCGGAGGACAGCAGTGGTGGCTATCGTGCATACCTCTCATCCTGGATCGGAGGATCTTCTACCCCAACGAGCCATGCTAGAAAGGTCTCACGTTCATCATTAAACGCACCACGACCCAGCTCAGATGCAGGATCGACCAAGAGCATGGATCTACCGAGATCCCTTGTGCAGTCACAATCGTCAGTGCTCCATCGAGAGGAGCAAAGAGTCTCTCTAAGAGCTTTCTTGCGGAACTTTCTGCAGAATTCAAGGATCGCCAGTAGCAATGCCATGACGACGTTCTTGACTGGCGAGCCCATCACGCTTAGCGACGAGGAAGTGATGGATATCGAACGACGAAAAGATATGGACTCGAAGCGTCTTGAGGAACAACGACAGTTCTTCGAGATTGCTCGACAACGTGCTGCAGAACTTGATGTACATATGGAGAAGTTCCGACGAAAGGTCATCGAGAAGAATGGTCTGAGAAGTCTCTTCGCTGAGATCCGCATCAAGGAAAGAATCGAAGACCTTGATCCCGAATACCGCAAAGTCGCAGAATGGATACGCATAGAAGTTGCCGCAACACTATATCACCTCTTCCTAGCCGAGGACAACAGCCCCGAGTTGTTTGCACAGGCTAAACGAATACACAGTCTTGTTCCATACACAGCACTGAAGCAGGTCATTCGCTTCACTAATCCGGCTGCGGTAATGAAAGGAGTACTCGATATGTTCATGGCTCAGCCACTTGGTACCAAGAGTTTGATGCAGAGGATGTTCTTATTTGCCGTTGGAGATGGAATCAAGTCTATTCAACGTTCGATTGACGCCTTGATCACCAAGATTGACGCACCGATCTACAGTGAGAAGATTCGCAAATACGTCGACGCCGACTATGCCATCAAGAAGGAGCTTAGAGCAGAAGCACAAGCTGAAGACATCGACCTTGTGGCTAAGGTCCTGCAATCTGACCAGATCTCGCCTGAGCTTTCCAACGAGGACACAGCTCGAGCTTTCAATGCCTACGCTGCTTGGAACAGTGCAGTAGAGAACGTGGACGAGTCTATGCGTAGCGGAGCAGAACTCTTCGGCCGACTCAAGCAGCTGCTCAAGCTCTATACGCGAAAACGTGACAAAGAGATGATGCTGCAGATGATCGAAGAGCCTACCAGTCTACAGCTGTTCCGTGATCTCTTCACTATCTTCTACGAGCCACTGGTCCGGGTATACAAGAGTGCGAATGTGTACAACTCGGTCACTGACTTTGCACGCTTTGCTGATGATGCCATTGAGACGGTTGAAAAGGCACAGAGACAGGATGTCTCAGCAGATCCTAACCAGACGGTACAGTCCTTCATCGATCTCTGCGCTCGACATGAGAATGATCTGTACAAGTTCATTCACGAAGTCCATATCCATGACGATGGCCTCTTCGACAAACTCATGTTCTGGATCGAAGGTATACTGGACTTCCTACGAGCAGGGCCCAAGGGTGGTAAGCTTGACATGAATGCTCTCTTCCAAGGTGCAATGGATATGAAGCTCATTGACCGCGATATCGCCATGCGCGAGATCAATGCACTGGTCAAGTGGCAGGTGGCTCGCAAGCGCTGGCACCAGGACAAGACTCGCCAGAAGATGGCCACTGGAGGTCAGGCGGACGGCGGTATGGGCAATATTGCCAACACCTTCAGGCCTGACGACTTTGGACTTGATGCTTCAGATCTGCAAGATATGGATATTGGGGAGGATGAAGATGACGAAAGCGATAGTGAGGACGAAGACGACGAGCTCGATCCGATTGTTGCTGAGAGAGCACGCAGAGCCAAGAAGCAGGACGTACTGCGAAGAAGTCATGGCGAGCCTGTGAAACCACCGGTCACAGAACTTGGCAAGCTCACGCCACAATTCCAGCTCATGCTGAGGACGGTGCTTGCAAGTTAGCCGGTGTTGATATTGTGTACAGCCCGATGAGTACGAAGGAATGATGTGCTTTCTTGCAAGCGGATAGACGATACAATTGTTCATACAGCGTTACAACACAGTCTGAAGCTCAAGACCCACCCATCTTGACATCTTCCATTTCCCCTAACTCGTCGTCTTCAAGCTCGTCGCCAGTGCCACCATCCGTACCGTCTTCTGCAGCACTATCAATGTTGGCCCTCTCTTCCTTCACCTGACTTTGATCGATCTTCATCATTTGTGCGTACTCGGGCTTCAGCACCCAGCAGCCTGCGAAGTCGCCAGCACGCACCAAGTTAGCAACGGTCTCCAAGGTCGCCTTGATGTATGCTTCCGGTTGACGAAGCTCCTTTCTGAATGCTCCCAATCGCCAATATCTGTATTGGCCGAAGCATCTGTAGATAGCATCGTATAATTGCTGCTGATCCATACGTACTGCCTTCTCTTTTGGCTTCTTCTTGCGATTGTTGGGCTTCGATGTTGTGGTGAACGAGCTAAAGACGGCATTGCTGCGACCTGGCTGCAGGTTCTTGGTATCGTTGCGTAGTGTGAATTTGGTGAGATTCGACGACGGTACTTGCATGCCAGTGGTGAAGAAGTCTGCATCGTCGATTTGAGCACTGACCGTAGCCTCGTGCTGTATTGGTGGCGCCAACGCTGTCTGCTTCGGTATTGCTGAGGTGTATCCGCTCTTCTTGTTATACCGATCTACCTTGTTGATGCCTGCTGGCTTGTTCGTCAAGTATCTGTTGCGGCCATATGACTTGGATGAGTGTCCGGGAAGGTCTTTTTCCGAGAAGACGATCGAGTTATTATAGCTCGTGCTTGTGATCTTCAGAGTGTACTTTTGTGGCAGCGCTTGTGTCTCCTTCGTGCCTTGCTTCAACAGCAGCTCAACCTTGTTGTCGTCGCCATTGTACACGCGCATCTTCCCGATCTCTATTTGCGCATCGTCAGGGGCTTCGTCGTAGATAGTCTTCCATGACTGCCAGAGCTCTTCTGGTATTCGTGCGAACCAGGACGTCAAATCTGATGGTGGAAACTGCAGGTCGGTGTCTTCCTCAAACTCCTCCACGTCAGCGAGCTTTGCATCGCCATCGTCTGTGTCGAGCTTGATTTCCGGTTTGATAGCAAACTCGGACATGGTGAGAAAGCTGAGGTTGCAGGATGTTAAGAGAGTGTGTTGGAGGCATTTGACTTGGACAATCGCGAATGCTGACTCATCAAATTGGTACGTGCGTCATTCGCGACAACAATGATAGAGTGACTGATCAGACACGCATATTCACCGTCAATGAGGCCGTTTTCCACAGTGCCTTGTGCACTTATTGATGTACTATCTATTGAGATCTAGGTCACATGAACTTGCAATAATCACACTAATCCCCGTCGACGGTTAGTGCATACAGAACTATGAATGAGTGTGTGTTGTATCAGAAGAATACATCAAAGACGATCATGATCAGTATTGAAGAGCTGTGCTCATGTCTGTCAGACAACACCGACAAGCCAGTCGACCTCCCAACTCATGTTCTCTGCAATGTAATCATACTGCTCAAAACCTGCTTCCTCGTCAATCTCGTGAGCCTCGGTCTGCTGCTCATACAGAGCCTCATCAATTGGGACAGCAGTCCAGATCTCCTGACCAACAACACCACCATGGGGAGCACCAAGAACCTTACCCTTGAAGGTGATAACCTGAGCAGGACCATCAATGACTGTGCCGTTGGGAAGGGAAGCGCCGGAGAGCAGGTCATCGCGGACCACAATTGATCGCTGAATGATGTTGATAGGGCCTGAGCATTGCTCTTCGCTGTCCGCGTTGCAGTTACCCGACTTCTTTGGGCTGCAGTGAGTGATCTTGCTCTCGTCTTTGAAGAAGACCTTGAAGTTGCAAGGAGCCTTGTCCTTGCAGTAGCCTTTCTTGCCGTAACCCTTAGATATGACGCTACCCTGCTCTGGTCGAAGTCAATAACCACCCAGGTCGTGCTATCATCGTACTTACTGCTGTTCTGCTTTGAAGGAACGCAACGACTGCAGCGGTTCTCCTTGCTGCTGCCGGAGTCAGACTTCGAGCTGGCAAATGGGTATTCGTCACAGTTGTAGCCTTTCTTGGCACCTGGTCTTCCAGCAGAGCACCGGTTGTTTCCAGGCTTCTTGTTATCGAGGCAGCCAGCTGCCTTGCGACGCGCTGACTTCACAGACTTGCTTGCCTTGTCGTAGGTAAGGAATTGAGTCTTGTCTGCGACACAGAACGCGCCCCAACACATGTTTTGGCAGACATCTGCACACGGTTAGAGTAGGTCCTTCTCTACGCACATTGGGCATACCCGGGAAGCTGTTGCAATCGAACTCGATACCGGCCACGGCGGTTGTTGCGCGCTCGAAGACCTCGACGCCATATTGAGGGCTTGCAAAAGCAGTGCTAGCAAGCAGGAGGAGAACGGCCTGGGTTAGCATCTTGGTGATCTTTGCTGATCTAGAAGTCTGAGGATGAGATAAGTGACAGTGTAGGCAAGCTGAACATACTTATAGCTGTCGATGCACTCCAAACACACGATGGAGTGTTACATCGGACAGGTGACGCTCTCTGCAGCACCCATCCTGCCGCATTGCTACCCTGAGGCCATCAGTGCTGCAGCCCGGAGTCCGTACAGACTGAGGGCAGTGACAGATGCACGCAGAGGATACAACCACGTTCAAGGATGGCTGCTGACAGCCTCGTTGACGTGACACCCTGGGGAGGTATCTGACCACTGGAGAAAGGTGCTCAACGTGCCTCTTACAGGTTATGGTATGGGATCCTGCTGCAGTCAGCAACATATGGTCCACACGAAGTATACTCCTAATGGCTTGCCCATCAGGATCCTGCCATCCCTGACGTGAGATATTATCCTCGCCCTGACCTCTTCGAGATGCTCTGGCGGTTCGAGTGTTGTGCAACCGTAGTTCGTTAGGGATGAAATGGTCTCGAGGGTTACATTTGTGGTCTTGTCATTGGGATCACTGTACAGTCGACCGGTGTAGAGTATGATGCAGCGTGTGAAGTGTCTGTACACGACAAAACATGAGCTTGTGCCCAGTGCTGGTACTTATGCTGCTGCTGCTGCTGCTGCTGCTGCTGCTGCTGCGGCTGCTGCCACTTGATCTGAATGTGCAACAGCCAGACACTAGCCAACACCAGAAGCTCGGCAGCTCATTGGACTTGCTGGCCGCTGGTGAGAATCACAATGATACTCGCTCAAAGGAGACTGTATGACGGTAGGGTTTGCCCTCGCTTGATGCCAGGCTGAAGGATCGAACTGATGTTTGGACCATCCCTGTGAGAATGACTTCAGGCACTTCGAGTGTCTCGAACCCTCAGTCTTGGGCAAGGTGCCGTAGCTCATGTTCTTCTCGTCTTCATGCAAGTGCCGTGGCTCATGTTCTTCTCGTCTTCATGCAGGTGCCGTAACTCATGTTCTTCTCGTGTTCATGCAAATGCTCTTTCGGTCTCGTTGCGCGTGTAGATGTGCGCTATCGAAAGCTTGCCATGACTTCGACTGACTCCTGATGGAAGCATGCATATGACGGAGTCTGCAGCCTGCACGTCAGAACGATGATGGTCGTTGTGGTGTTCGGGGACGGTAGTGCAGCACGCTAAATTCACATGCGGTTAGGCTAGTGCTGTAACCCAATGCTTGACTTGTTGCTTGTCCTTGATTGTGCATCAACTTGTGTGTCAATGTCACATCACACGCAGGAAGTCTATGTCGATCGATCTGCGGCCAGCCAGGCAACATAAGCAGCCAACGACCCCTGTCGTCGCCTGACCGTCTCTCGGCCGACGCCCATACACGATTCTTGGTGTTACACTGCGGTCTGCTCTCG
The DNA here is from genome assembly GCA_001592805.2 of Peltaster fructicola. Lineage (NCBI taxonomy): Eukaryota > Fungi > Ascomycota > Dothideomycetes > Peltaster > Peltaster fructicola. The sequence continues at coordinate 1,259,745 of CP051140.1, forward strand.
CTTCAGAGCCACCAGAAAATGTATAAGAGCAGGGCACACGACGAATCATTGGCCAGGTAAGTGAGAAACAGAGATGGCAAGAGACTCTTTGCCTATCTTCTCGGCATCGAGGAACGAGGTGCAAACAAGACTGTCAAACAAGGGCAAGATATTGAGGTAGAGTAAAAGGCCGAGCTTTGGCGGAGCTCTTGCAGACTGGAACGTCGTCGACGGTATCACCCATGTCTTGACGAGGATGAGGACCCGATCATCAGAGCCAATTCCGCAGAAAGCTCTAGACCCAGCGAAGTAAGTGACACAGATCTGCTGGATGGTGAGGAGTATGCCTTGCTCTACTCGAAATAGGTACGGACCACGAGTATTGATGCTGACCCTCAGGCCTACACGATCTCAAACTCGACACTGCTCTCTGTCACAAAGCAGAGATCTGCTGGTGGTTCTCCTCCTGTAGTCAGCACATTTCGAAATTCACGTCGCTCGATCGCTGCATCATCGTCGATCGAGTCGGTGTCTGAATCAGACTCCTCACTGTCTTCTTGAGATGCCAGCCAGCTCTGCAACCGGAAACCCTTCAGGTCATCCAGCGTACAGTAGATCCAGAAGAGTGTCCCCATGCGCGGATAAGTGAAGCTGACGCGATACTGCTCGCCCGGCTGTACCGCCGCAGCCTCGATATAGCCACGATAGAGCTCGAGCTTCTCGGAGAAAGTGCTGTTTGCTGGCACAGTGATCATACGCTTACGATCAAGGTCATTTCTAGTATGTGCCTTGTTAGGAACATGTCTGGGATATATCTCGATGAATTTGTCGGACGTAGTACATCTGATGTTCTCATACGAACCTTCTTGCAGCGTGTGGAAGCAGTTGAAGAAGGCGAAGAAAGTGATCGGGCGGTCTGAAGAGTTATGAGCTGTCACGACAATGTAGAAGGGCTCCTTTGACTTGTGGTCGAGCTTCGATGGCGAGGTCGATAAGGTCACAGGAATCTCGATCTTCGGATGTTCACCACTGTTCACAGTCAGCTTCAGCTGCGATCTGATGCTTCTATGCTCACGCTTGTATCACTCTGGCACGTCTCCTGCTGTAATTGCCTCTACCCGTCATGATGGCACTTCGTATTCGCCAAAGCCAAGAGATGGATATTTCAGCAGACTATCAAAACGAACGGCCAAGAGTATTACTTGCAATGGTGCAGCTGGGTAGCCTTGCTGTCCTGACTATGCTGATGCGGCGCGCATGCAGCGCGAAAAGGCAACCCTTGTCACCCGAATCCGTGTGCAACACTACTTCTCTTCGTCCAACATATATAATTGCACGCACACTCAGTCTACCCACTCAGCTCGCACTTTGCAACTTTCTCTTTTGCTCGGAAGTCCCGCAGACAATGTCCAACTTCGTTCTCAATACTCGCTTGACCAGACAATGGCCAGCGCTGAGCAGGACACAGAGGAGGCCCTGGACGCCTTTCAACTATTCATGCGCAACCGAGTAGCACCCAACCCATCGCTACGCAACCCCCAATTCTCACGAGATGTCAACTACGCCGATAGAATCGAGGCGCAATGCCAAGAAGACAATCATCGCACCTGGGGCTTTGTCATCTATAGAACCACCTACGAGAGCGATGCCGACTGGGAGGAAGTCATTTGTCGCATACGAGCCCATACACAAGGAACTATGGACATGTTCAACGGCCAGGACGTCCTTGACAGGATGACGTGGACGATTTTTGACGATCGATCACTTTTCGACGACGTTCCGACAGCGACGATTCGAAAGCACTTCAAGGAGTGGTGTGAGGGTGCTGTGCTCGCTGAGCAAGGTATTACAGATCCTGGCAAATCCTCACGCTATCGCTATTGCCTTCAGGTTGATTACGAAGCAATGCGATCGATCTTGCAGGCGCCTACGCCGCCTGATTATGTCCCCGGTGATCCTGGCTGGCTCAAGCTGATAGTGAAGGACTGGCTACCCTTTGATGAGAACCCGCGCCTTGCTGCGGCGAGAGCGCCTACGTATCAACGCGACACGACAGTGTACGAGCCCATCGAAGGCATGACTGAGCGACATGTTGGTTTCGTGAGGTGCACAATCACGAGTGTCATGCTCAACATCTACATTGTCTTCTGCGATCCGACCAATTTCTCTGTTTGGGAAAGACGACCACCAGACCTCGTTGGATGAGACTATACAGCATTTTGACGAGACAAAAGCTTCGGAAGGTCAGAGACTCCAACGCAGTGTGTGTTGGCCCAGCTGGGCAGTATACGTTCTGCCCTCAGCAGCAAGACATACCAAGTCCAACAGTATTTACCATCACCGCTTTCCCAACCGATCCAACGCCTTCCGGGTCAATCTCGAGCTGTGGATTGTGGCCAACGTGCAGCAAGGCGACTATTGCAACTCTGTTGCACTGGAACTTAGTCTGACGTTCTTTCAGCTGCCCAACATGAGTGAGTCACCCTGCAAGTGACAGAAGAGTGCGTGGCTGAGAATAACGCAGACCCATCTCTCGACTCGAGTTGCTCAAACCTCTTCCTCGGTCACCGTTATTGAATGGAACCGTCTCGCTAGAGGTCCACAACGCAATGGAAGGACAGCTCTACTCTGTGAAGTGCGCGGACAGCTTCTCTTGCTGTAGTTCATCAATAATCGTCCTCGTATGAGTGCTTTGGACGAAAACGCTTTCGTTCTGAGCGTGAGTTGGGCAGTGCTCGATCGTCGATTGGAGCCTCTGCAGCTTTTGGCCTGGCCATGCGCGAGCCTCGCCCGATCGTTCTGAGTTTGTGTGCTTTGCGTCGAAAATATGGCCTGTCGGTACACAGCTCGCTCGATGGGACCTTGAGCTAGACGACCAGTCTTTGGCCTCTTGCTGTCTTGCGTCGTGGCTTTCCCGTCGTTATGCATTGCCGCTTCAGGTAGTCGTCATCAATCGACCGCTCCGGACAGTCCTCGCTTCCCTCACTTTGGTGAAAGTAGTTGAGGCTGCAAATTGGACAACAATCTCACTTGCATGATGAGTATGATCCAGCGGCAAGACATTCGACGCATTTGCTTCACTGAGACATGCAGCTTGTGGCAGGTCACATGACTGCTCCAGCTGGGCAGCCGTCTTGTCTAAAGTGACATGTCTGCACACGCGTGATGTTTCTGTCTCTTCGTTTCTGATATTCGATTTCCTGATACAGACCACCAAGCGACCTGCATTCCACGTGCTCCAAGGTACTGATGTAACGTCAGCGCCTCAAATCAAGGCGGCGTGTCAGCAAGGCGACTAATCTAGACGCTCACTTGCATCAAGGAGAGTGAGTCACCGTAGGAGTGTTGCAGGATGCTGCAGGTTGCTACCTCTGACTTGAGCTGTCGAGTAGCACGAGCAGAGCAGATCCAACACAGCTCTAAGTCCTTGCAAGTCACGTCCGCTACTCCTCTTTGCCATCACGCTCATCGCTCCTCACTGCACATCACTTACTCAACATGACTGCATCGCACGGCTCCAACGTCGACAGTCAACCGAGCGATGATCACTTCAGCGACGGTGCTGGAGCAGAACTGCCAGACCTTGGATACTGGATCGGTCTCTATGCTGTGGAAGGCATTGACTTCGACGAGATACTGTCCGAGCTTGACCCTTCGAATGGGCGTGACCAGCACAACATGATTCGCCCTGAGGGCAGGCTCACCTCTAAGGAAGCATGTATCCACGAAGCAATTCGTCTCCATCCGATGCGATGCGCGATGAACACGAGTCTTTGTCGAGATCTGTTCTTGATAGCAGACTCTGAACAATACAGCGAGCTGGGTCTGCTATTTGTACAGATCACTTGGGACAAGGCTATCGACAACGACAGCATGGAGAGTCTTGCTGCCAAGGGTGCAGCAGCTCGGATTGTCACAAAACGGATACCTGCTCGCCGACATGAGACAGCAACGTTGTTCAACATGGTTGTCAAAGGCTACGTCCCCTTCAAGTCTTCCCACCCTACCTTCATATTCTACGACGAGTGTCGTGACTACAACTCCAAGTCGATCCGATGGCTCGACAGACAGGCGTCCAAACGTGCAAGCGGAACAGAACACTTCTTGGAGGGCTCAATGGTCGATGAAGTCTTGATCACAGAGACACGGGACAAGCACTTGAGCAGATGGGAACAGGTCATCAGACGACACCCATTGCAAGTGTACAAGGAACGCTTCTGCGACAATCTTCAGCAGCAATACTTTGTCTTTAGCGAGACGGAGATCAAGTCAGCAAAGGACGAAGTGGTGCTGGCACGGACCGGCTGGCAGGGTACTTGGGAGACCTTAACTGACAGAGAGCGTGATGGTCAGGATGTACCGGCAGGCGCCTTGGATGTGTCGACGATACACTGCGCTGCAGGTGAAGCTTACAACTTCTTGGTCGATATCGTGACTGGGAAGAAAGCTTGGCCCTCTGGATGATCGTTGTCTGCCTCTGCATGTTGGAGTCGAGTATATTACCAGCATGATCGCCACTATAGGCAAACGATCATTATGTTCATCTAAAGCGTTTGCAAGAGTCGTGCAAGCTATCGATGTTGTCGTTGTAGTGCTGACTAAGCTCAAACGGAACGTGCCTCTGAAGTTGTGTACATCATCACGCGAGTGCTCGACCTACCTCATCACACGACTTCTCGTTCGTAAGCGTCCGAAGCAATGTGACGTAGTGCGGCTACATATGAGTTCGACTACTGCGCAGCTTAGCTGTGAGCAATGTCAAAAGCGCAAGATTCGATGCGACAAAAGTGTTCCTTGTTCAGCATGCTTGGCGAGTAAATCGACCTGTGTACCAGTACAACGACGGCGATTGCCACGTGGTCGCAATGCTAGATCAAAGGCCCCAAGGCCTGTAGCATTACAGGAGCGACTGTCGCAACTTGAGCAGGCCATAGCACAAATGCAGAGTGCCTCCAAGAGGGAGCAGGTATCACACTCCACCTACTGCACCATCCGCTCTGACGCAGCTGCAGCCATCCCAAGACAGCCTTCCTGTCCTTTCGGAATCGGGCCGGACTGGATCTGTGGACCAACTGGTAGCCTCGAGCTTTTGGACTAACCTGACGGACACTGTTGAAGGCATCAGAGACATCTTGACCGATGTAGATGTTGCCGACGACAGCACTGCAGGCTCAACATCCGATGACGTTGGCTGGACCTACGAAACAACGAACAGTGTGCTATTTACCGGGCAAACCTCTGGCATCACAATTCTAGATCCATCGATCGTTCCACCCACGCTTGAAACGCAGCTCCTGACGACCTATGGCGAACGCTTCGATCCTTTGCTCAAGATTCTCGACTGGCCGAACGTCCTTTCTATGCTGAGGTCCAGCCCAGAGTTCGCCTCAGCCGAGCTTGAGGCCCTGCGTACTGCTGTCTTGTTTGGTGGAGCAGTGACCATACAGCCCTATGAGCTGGACAATAGGGATGGATTGCTTGCCTACCTCCGCATGGTGCTCGAGGCACGGCTGGCAGAGGCGAAGATTTTGACCACTCCAAGCTACATGACGTTACAAGCGTTCGTCATATATCTGGTAAGAGACATGTCTCCTAGCCTATGCTGATGCTAAAATGCTCAGGCCGCCCTCAGAGCGACACGTGCAAACGCTCAGCAATGGACACTGCTGCCTATCGCCATCCGTATTGCTTCTTCATTACATATACCTGCTCTGCTCACCACCGAGCCTGGAGACTACATGAGAGTGAACCTCTGGTACAGTATCGGCATGCTCGATTTGCAAAGCTCATTCGATCGTGGTTCCCAGCCTCTTCTACGAGGTCAAGACTTTCCCATACCTGCTGCTGACGTCGGAGGTCCAGATTTGGCTTTGACCGGACCCCTCAAGCACTTCTCTACGATGACGACCAGCTTAATGACATATCAGGCGATGTTGTGTCAGAGGGAGCTGATGGAGAGCACTGCCATAGCTTTGGTTACTGGCCAACTTCAACATGAGTGGTGGTCTGCGCAGTTGCGGACATTCCGTCGCTTCGAGCAATACGTCGCCAACATCTCTGTAGCATGTGGCGGAGGGACCAGCACTGCCATACCACTACAGTCCTTTACCATGGCTGTTGCCAAGGAGAGCCTCTTGACTATGCGTCTGCTTCTTTATCGACCGTTGCAGAAGCTTTCAGGTCAGCTCAAACCACCACAGCCAGACTTTGACATTCTACAAAGCGCCGTGAACGTCCTCGAAAGTGCAGAATTCAAAGTGCAACCAGAATATGCGAAATGGTCATGGTACACCTGGGTCAAGTGGTATGCTCTAGCCATTGCATTAGCGGAACTATGTCGAACGCCTCGACCATGGCAAGACCATATCCTACAGGCATGGAATGTTGCAGCTATGTCTTATGACAAGTATGCTCAACTGGTTGCAGATACAGATCAGGGACTTCTTTGGCGCCCAATCGATAAGCTGATGGGCCGAACTCGACAGATATGCTTGGCCCAGATCCCTCTACCACCCGAAATGCATCACGAACTAACCAGTCAACAAGCTATGCTAGATGACAATTTGCAGGAGATGGACTGGTTTCAATGGGATACTTTCATACACGATGTCATGGCACCCGACGTACTGCCAGATTCTGTTGATTACTGGGAATTCAATACTTGACTATCCTACACCTTCGTAGCACCTGGTGCTATCCTCTCGATGACTTGCAGAAGTTCTTTGAAAAGGGTGCGCTGCAGTTGCTGACCCTCTGAGCTCCTGACGAAGACCGAGGCCGGCTTTACACGGCATTCGCTCAAGTATTGCCCATGAGTATCCTTCCCGGCAGTGATAGCAGAGGTCAGGCAACGCGCACCTTCCTCTGGTGTCCTTCCAATGAGCTTTAGCATATTTCGACCCATGAAGCCGCCATCATCCTGACGAAACAGCTCGGTCTTACACCAGCCCGGACTCGGGCAATTGACGACCACCTTGTTGCTGTCCGTCCTCGACGCTAGCTCCTGCACACAGAGCATCACCATGAGTTTGCTGAGAAAGTATCGGGCAGCCATATCTGCCTGTTGCTTGTCACTCAAGGTGGTGAAGACCTCTCCCTGCGGTGGATGCTGTAACTGTGTATGGTCTGCAAAGCAATGCACATTTGAGCCGACAATAGTCAGATGTGTCTGCTGAGCTTGGGACCTGAGCTGTGGGAGGACGAGCAGGGCGAGTAAGAAGGTGCTGATGACATTGACAGTCAAGGTGCTCTCAAAGCTCTCAGCCACCGAATACTGGTTGGTGCTAATGCCTGCGTTCGCCAACACAGCGTCGAGCCGCGGAAGTGTGCTCAGACGCTCAGCAAATGCCTTGACCGAGGAGAAGTCGGCCATGTCGATCTGCCAAACATGAATCGTTGTCTTCTCATCATGCGGGATGTTCTTCTTGGCAGCTTCGCCCTTAGTAATGTTGCGGCAGCCTAGGATGATCGTCGATGCACCAAGAGCGGCACTGAACAATGTCAGTCGTGTTTGACGTGCAGCTTCATACTTACACTTGCTTGGCGCATTCGAAGCCCAATCCTGTGTTTGCACCGGTGATCACAATGGTCTTGCCAGCGAAGGACGTCTGTGGAAGGCTTGGTGACTGTAGAAGCTGTCCACGAGCAAAGCTGAGGATATCTGATGGGGCTGGCATGGTGTATAGGCTTGTCGTCGAAGAGGACGGTATGCTTCTGAGTGACCGAGCACTACTGTGGCATTATATATGCATATCTTGTCCAAAACCCGCTCGCCGGCTTTTGGAGGTCGACGGGTTTTGAGGGTTTAGAGACGATGCATGACCGCATGATGCTGACAGCGCTCGAGGATGATGCAGCTGTTCCTTTCGAGACATTGCACTGAACAATGTGGCTGGGTGTCAAGTAAGTCAGGTGTCGGAAGAGTCCTGGTGTAGTCCATGAACGACAAGAGGTGCACAGACCAGGATCACGGACCCACCCCTGTATACAGTAGTTGACAAGGAGCCAGTGTCACGACCATCTCTTCCCTTTCACCTTCTTGAATTGCACAGTCATCGTGTACACAGTCTTGGTGTACCGTAACGGACTCATGTTGCACCATCTTCGTCTTCCATCCCAGACAGACTGATTCGAGGCTTCAAGCCCGGAAGGTTACATGGCAACAAGGTTACGGCCTTGCTAGAGCCCGACATGAGGCTCAGAGAACGGAAGATTGCTATCGTTATCTCTTCTTTCATCATAATTCTACTATTTCTTTCGTTCCACGCTGCAGAGACCAGCCGACATGCTCCACGTTAGTCACTAGCCGCGTCATCGACATACAAGCTAACGTTCGCAGAAACCTCATCTTCCCTACTCACGAATCGTAAGACAGCCATAGCTGAGGCCTTCCAACATGCCTGGGATGGCTACTCACACTATTGCTTCGGCAATGACACCCTCAATCCTGTGTCGAACACATGTGAGGATGACTTCGGCGGCATGGGAGTGACCGCGATCGACGCTCTCTCAACTGCGATCATCCTTGAGAAGGACGATGTCGTCGTGCAGATCCTGGACTTCATCGCGTCTCTGGATTTCTCCACTATCAAGGTTGGTACTAAGTATCAGGTCTTCGAGGTTGCAATTCGCCACTTCGCTGGCATGATCTCGGCCTGGGATCTTCTTCATGGACCATTCGACCACCTCGCGAAGGACAAGAAGTTGAGGAAGTCACTTTACAATGCCATGGTCACTCTCGGAGATGTCATGAGCTGTGCCTTTCGCACACCGAGCGGTATTCCACGAGATTGGGTGGACCCAACCACATGCGAGCTTGAGCAAGAAGGTCGCAACAGTATTGCCGCTGCAGGCACCATGATTCTTGAGATGGCACGACTGTCCGACATCACTGGCAACAAGACGTACGCCGAACTTGCTGAGAGAGCTGAAGCTCATCTTCTGGATCCTCATCCTGCAGACAAAGGTCCAGGCCCTGGCTTGCTAGGCTCCTTCGTTAGCATTGATACTGGCTTTCTCTCCGACTCCAGCGGCAGTTGGGGTGCTATGGCTGATTGTGGGTGCAATGAAGGCGAGCCAATGAATGATACTGACATCAGCAGCATACTACGAATACTTACTGAAGGCATATCTATACAACAGCAACGTATACGGGCCTTATCTGGAAAGCTGGAAAGCTGCGGCGGACTCGACAATCAGATTTGTTGCTTCGTCTCCATATGGGCATCCGGAGCTAACGTTCCTTCCATCATGGAGCGGCGTTCTACTCGACCACAGGATGGAGTCGTTGTCGTGGTTCGCTGGTGGCAGCTTCATCCTCGGTGGCGTGACAACCAATAATAAGACTTTGGTAGACTTTGGCCTTTCGCTGGCAGACACGGCAGGCGTGCTCTACAACATGACAAAGACTGGTCTGGGCCCGGAGTTCGTGGAATGGAAGGTGAAGTGCAAGTCTGAGGACGACAACTGCGATCCAGACGCATCACTGAGCATCTCGAATCCCAAGTTCCGCCTAAGGCCAGAGGTTCTAGAGACCTGGTACCATGCATATAGGGCGACAAGGGACCCCAAGTATAGAGAGTGGTCCTGGTCTGCTTTCGAGGCCATCAACAAGTACTGCCGAACATCATCTGGATTTAGTGCCATCAGCGACGTCAACAGTCATGATGGTGGTGCTAAGCTCGATAAGCAGGAGAGTTTCGTCTTCGCTGAGGTCATGAAGTACATTTATCTGACGCATCTTGAGGTTAGTAGTACAATGTGTGAGAGAGAGTCTTGCTGACCTGTTCGACAGGACAAGAGAGCCACATTTCACGTGCAGGACAGTCGAACAGGCGTCAAGAACACATGGGTGTTCAATACAGAAGCACATCCATTCAGGGTGGCAGGACCACCTAAATGATATCCATCACTCCGGCGAAAGTGCAGCCATCACCAATCATACAGTCTAGAGCAGGTAGTCAACAAAGTCTGACTGCCAAAGTAGACACCTCATTCACAGAACTAACATTTCATACCCGGATCTGCAGCAGGCAGTTGTCACGTACGGTGGACAGACGCTCACCTGAAACTCGAGGCCGCAACCAGGTCCGTTGAGTGAGCACGACTCTACAATGCTACGCTGAAGCGTTCCAATCCAGTCTCGTGGCGCTGCTGACACCGGTCAATCTGCTGTCTGTGAGCTGACACACGTGCTCACCATCAGCATTACGGTACACAAGCAAAAGTGGTCATATGTAGCCATACTACAAGCGGATCGTGTAAGCTGTGGTGAGAGAGAACTTGTACATCTTATCAGCTTTCAAGCCGTTGGGACGTCAATTCATGGCGCCGGACATCACCACATTCGTACTCCGGGTAACGACAAGATGGCTGATCCCCTGAGGCGGTATAGTCGGCTCCAATGGAACGCTGTCGGTGGAAACGGTTAAGCTTTCCGATCACCCCGAGCTCAATATACCGCTTCGCTTAGTACCTGTCTGCGGATCATACAGCTCCTCAAATGTACATGCACGATGCCGGTAGCTCACAGCCAGCTGCATCTCGAGAGCTGGGGCATTCTCCACCGCCGCGTCAGATTGAGCGTTACAAACACCGCAAGACAGGTACATATGTCTGATCATCCTCAACACTCCTCAACATTCCTCTCCTGTTTCTACCCTTCCTCAACCCTATCTAATAGCCCGCGTGACACATTCGCAAGATAGCAACGAGACGGTCCAAAAGCAAAGCGTAACTAAAGCTTAGCTTGTCTCTCCAATAACCATAACTTCCATTGTCGTCAGAGGCCTTGACTCACATCCTCAATCCGCAATGGCAGCACCACGAGCGACTCAATGGATTGCACTCCGGAACCTCTCACGTGCTGGACAGCAAGTCCGTCATCTTCGTATTACACCGCCAGTTGAGCGTACTGCCAAGAGACAGCGACCAACGCAGCTCCTGAAACCGGCAGTCGTCTCAGAGACTCGCCAGTTCACTACTAGTCAACAACATCAGGCAGCTCGTGACACCTCTACGATCGACTTCTTCTACTTTCCTGACATTGATCATGATGTCGATCCGGCAGCGCAGATGATGCGAGTGCCGATCTTGCCAGACAACTACAACCCACCTCGTACCGGTGCACATGCTGCAGAGGCCGAAATGGTAAGTCAAAGTCTGAGCGAGGAGAGCTACAAGCTAACGATGTCAGGTCGTCCACAAGCCAGAGATCAATGCCATGTCTCTCGACTCTGTCTTTTTGCCAATGGCGGAGCTGCATGACGGGCACGCCATGGGAGTGGACTTCCACGCCATGGCAGATCGTGTTGCAGCGAACGTACGGAATCTGAAGGCACCTGTGGAAGAGCAAGCTAGCATGATGAAGCAGCTGTGGAATGACATGATCGACGACATGCTTAGTATCGGCAAGAGCAAGAAGATTGCAGCATAACTGGGACTCGGTGACCATTGGACGGAGAGCTATTGTTGCCAATGTGCTCCTTGCGGGAGGTAGCGAGTATGAGCGCTGGATTCTATTTTTGTATTGAGCATCGGATCTTCTGACGAGAGGCATATGTACAAATACAAGCCACTCCCTGATCATCTCGACCTTCTTCCAGTCCATGAAGCAGTAGATCCTAGAGATCACGGTCGTACTCCTACACCAAGACCATGCCCTCTGAACCACACACCACGTAGTGACCATCGGCCAATTGCTATGTCGACAATAGCTTCAGCTGCAATCTGGAGGCGACCTCCTAAAGCTCGTCTTACAGCGTCCCAACCGATGCCTCCTGTCTCCCAGTCCACAGGCAGTCTTGGTGTCAAGCTTCCATCGCCAAATTCGTCGATTGGCTCGACGTCGAATGGCTCATTGTACACGATCTGACCAACACGTGCGTCCTTGTAGAATGCTGTGGCATTGATGTACGTAATCGTGAGCGTGTCATGCCGTAAAGGAGACCGTAGAACAAAGTCGGCTGTCGAGGAAAAGAGATGGAACTTGGCTTCCGTGATGAATTTGGGTCCGTTGTCCTTGTCGTCTTCAGGAGGCTGTGAAGTGTCTGGTAGCTTTGGCGTCGGTACTGTCACGTTGAACTTGCTCAGTGCTTTGCTCAAGCCAGGCAATGAAGGGATCGAGTGCTCATGCGGCTTGACTGTCAAGCTTGTGTTGCAGCCTGATATGAACTGGCTCATGAACGACACACCTGCCTGTAGTGCATTGCGACCGCCCAAGCCAAGCGGGTTCCAGGTTGCCACAGCCTTGAGGGCAGTAAGATTGCCATGGCCGACCTTGATGTCCTGCACTGAGGCATTGGCAAGGATCGATCCGTTCGTTAAGATGTGAAGTGAGAGGTATGGAATATCTGCAGTGTACTCTGTCGGATTCGTGATGTTGACAAGAGCTGAGATCGTCAACGTAGTAGGGGTCGAGGAGACAATCGAGAGATCGTAGATTCGTGGGTTCAAGGATGTGACCATATCGGCAGGCGTACTGTTGTGTGAACCATGTCCAGGTGAAAATGCTGTTACCCTTCTTAGCCTATGTAATCTAGACAAATGCGATAGTGTGTATACCCAAAACGCCTTTTCATAACCTCATACAATCATTCAAGAGATCAGGACCTACGTTTGAGAGGAACCTGTCCTTCCGCCGGTATGCCCTTGACTGCGAAATGCCCAAGCGCTGTATCGACGCCAACACTGACGTTCGCCTTTAACGTCGCAATTACACTATGGCTGCCGACCAATAACTCCGTCAAGAGATCCGTGAAAAGATCGTCGTCTGTGATGTGAATTGGTTGGTCCTTGATCTTGCTTTCGACTGTCATCGAAGGTCCATCTTCGTCTGCTGGCAGTCGTGTTGTGTTGGCAGGCTGCCATTCTCTGATGTCGATTATGCCAAGTTGCTTGTCCATGTAGTATACTGTAGCATTCGCTCGTACCGCGTCAGCGGTCAGATTGAAGTTCATCTCTTCCGGCAACGCAATGAGAGCTTGCACTGTGGCAGAGATCTTGGGATCTGCGTCTGGTGTGCCAGGCTCAGCCCATATGCTTGGCAGGCTGAAGTGAGTATCCTTCATTGAGAAGTTCTTGATTAGATGTCCGAAGCTTTTTCCTGGGACATCTACGGGTACTGTGACAGATGACAAGAGATCTCTGACCCAGTCTGGTGTATCTGGTGTTGCGCGGTCTGAGCCTTTCACGTATAAAGTCGTGTCTTTACCACGCATGTAGTTGCCGATCAGCATATCAAGTGGTGTGTCGCGTGAGCCAGGACACTCCTGTGTGAGCACATCAGGAATTTTGCGTACGATGCCGGTGACGTTGAGCTCTACGTCGGTCTTGGGGCGTATCTCCAGAGGCTTGGTCACCGCATTGGCAACCATGATCTGAGACGTCGACTGACATCCGTTGACGAGGACGTCAAAACTCATTGGCGGCACCGTGAAGTCCACTGGGTATGGGTTCTCCACCTGCAAGGACACATCTGCTGCCATGCCTGTCCCAGATTCGTAGTCAACTTCGTGAATATTGAGTTTCTTGATCTTGTAAGCCGGCATTGTCGGGATGTCCTTATTGGCAAACAGCAGTTCATGAACGACTCTCTGTGTGCCGAAGGAGAAGATGCCAGACTTGATTGGAACGTCGGCCTTGCCGAGTACGCGTAGGTCTCCGAGTGTGCCATCAATCCATTTGCTGGCGATCGTTCGCACGCCATTGAGATCGCCTCGCTCCAGGTCTGTGTAGAATTCGACATGTGTAACTTCTCCGTCGCGCAGATCAACCACTATAGGCGGCACGGTGGCTGTGCCGAGAAGAATGTCGTACTCCGGTAGAGAGACCTCGACCTTGCTCTCTCCACTCTCAGCCTTGTGGGCGATCCAGGTTCCGAATCGACCAAGATCACGCACACTCTTCGGCTGGACTTTGCTGCCGTCCATTGTGAAATCGCCCTGTACTCTTGCTCGCACACCCCTCGGAGTGAATCCAGCTATCGACAAGCTCGTAGGCTCGAATGTGACTGCTTGTTGTGCATACTGCTCTACAACCGAAGGTGCCAGGAATGCGAAGACCATGATCAACACGACCACCACGCACAGGAGGAGGAGCGCCAGTAGACTTGGCCATCTCCTCCTCGCACTCTTACCACCGGATGTGAGGTTGGAGAATAGTTCTGACGACGCTGAGCGCTCGTTCTGTGGCCGTGAGCGGTCAGTCGCCTCTGTGTCTTCATCCGCTCTTGCTAGCAGAGGTGTCTGCTCTGATGGTGCTTGTGCTTCGACATCGCCGCCGTGCGCCCGCTCTTCTGGCCGCGACGCCATATTGTTCGTTGTACAGCTTCTTATCGTCGCCGGCTATTGTACATCGCGAGAGTGTAGGAGATGAGGATGTTCGAGGTAGAAGAGATCAAGATTAGCGAGAGCAATGTAGTAAGATGCTGTGTGCCTGATCATCGTCTGATGCTCACGACTGCCCGCGTGGCCCAGCTCGTGAGACTAGGCTGCGATTGGCAAGCAGGATGCGTCATGCATGGTGATTGATAAAGAAAGCTTTGACCACCACAATTGCTTCACAATGCATGGTCATATGAGATAACATTTTTTTTCCAAGGCCATTGGCCGCAATTGACACTCTTTCATAGAATCACACTCCTTCGAAGCAGCTCATATCACGAATCAGAGCAGGATGCAAGCCTTAACAGTGCCTCGTGCCTCTAGCAGGCTGTTTAGCAGCATTGCGAGACAAACCGCTATCTCTTGTCGACACAACAGCACAACAGCACACACTACATCACCTTTCGCACCGCGACACTTCTTATCAATTGATGATCTGACGCCGAAGGAGTTTGAGACATTAGTGAGTCGAGGTTCTGAGCTCAAATCGATCACGAAATCGTCTCGAGTACCATCTGATCTCGCCAAATCTCTGGCCGGAGAGTCGATAGCACTCATCTTCAGCAAACTCAGCACACGAACTCGAGTCAGCACCGAGGGAGCAGTAGCTCTCCTTGGTGGACATCCCATGTTCCTTGGCAAGAATGACATTCAGCTTGGCGTCAATGAGAGTTTGTACGACAGCAGTGTCGTGATCAGCAGCATGGTTTCTGGCATTGTAGCTCGTGTCAACGCACATGCTGATGTCGCAAACCTGGCCAAGTGGAGTTCTGTGCCGGTGATCAACGCTCTCAGCGATTCATTTCATCCCATGCAGATAGTCGCAGATTTCATCACGATAAAGGAAGCCTATGCTGCAGAGGGTGTTGACAACTTGCAGGAGCTCAAAATCTCCTGGATCGGTGATGCCAACAATGTTCTCTACGATCTGGCACTCGGAGCTGCCAAGTTGGGTCTGACAGTCAGCGTTGCCACGCCAAAAGGATATGAGATACCTGACAGCTTCCGCAAGTTGATCCTGGCAGCTGGTGACAAGGCTGGCAGGGGCTTCAAGCTTGAGGAAACGAACGTGCCAGAAGAGGCGCTCAAGGATGCTGATATTGTGGTTACAGATACTTGGGTGTCGATGGGTCAGGAGGAAGAGACAGCCAAGCGACTGAAAGCATTCGCAGGGTATCAAATCACCAACGATCTTGTCAAGCGTGGTGGCGCCAAGGAGAACTGGAAGTTCATGCACTGTCTGCCAAGGCACCCGGATGAGGTGGCAGACGAAGTCTTCTACTCACCACGCAGTCTCGTCTTCCCCGAGGCAGAAAATCGATTGTGGTCTTGTCTGGCTGTGCTCGAGGCGTTCGTCGTCAACAAAGGCAAGATCGTCGATGGTAGCAAGACGACCGGGAGCATGGCAAATCCTGCGGAAGTATGATCAAAGGCGAGCCCAACAGCTGGACGATGGTTTAGATACACACAACATACCTAGGACGATTGCCGCATTGCCCTGATATCGACATTGCCACATCGGCCTGACAGTGTCTCGCATCTCGTTCTTGATATAGCAGCTGACGTTCAAGTATGATTGAAGACCTGACGAGGCGAAATGTTGATGCCCAATTGCGTCAAATGCCATTAGCAGTGTCCTATGAAGACGATAGGCAAGATACAGCAAGCAACGGCTATTCTGTGCAACGATCAACACACATGATCCATCTAGACGTCATGTCACAATGTCGAGGCAGGCGAATAGCAAAGCTTCGCCGAGCGCATTTGCAAATAAAGCCTACTGATCGATTGGCTGAGAGATGATGGATCTGAAGCAGCCATCACATCTGAGTGAACAGACTATTGATCCGGCGCACATCACCGTGCGAAACACGGGACCAGATGAGGTGTGCAAGGCACGTTGCCATCATCGTCTTCGCTCGCTGTGTCTCCCGTGGTGTATGGGATGTCGTCTCGTGTTCTGCACACACACCCTTGCTCGCGACTGTGTGCCTGCCCGCACGCTTTGAGACAGTCTCAACAACATGTCTCAGTGTACTACTCTCAACTGGAGCCCAGCGTGCTGCCCATCGACGTGATCTCGACTT
Organism: Peltaster fructicola; assembly: GCA_001592805.2. Taxonomy (NCBI): domain Eukaryota; kingdom Fungi; phylum Ascomycota; class Dothideomycetes; genus Peltaster; species Peltaster fructicola. The sequence continues at coordinate 1,276,192 of CP051140.1, forward strand.
CAAGCGTCGCGGAGAATACTGTAGTGGTGCACGTCTGTGTCATCAACCCGGCTCGTGGAATGCCTCACCGGACAAGTGACGTCGATCTTTGCTCGAATGGACTGTCGGTCAACAAGAATGCGTGGGCAACGTGACTCTCTTAGATTTAGATGGTACGCGATGGGAAAGGAACGGGCCTCAAAGTGGAAACAAGGAACCGCCAGTTCTCTTCCGAAGAAACGAAGTGGGCAAGCAAAAGAAGTGGACTTTCGCAACCGCCATGGTTATTCTATCACCACAATCATGGCGCCCTGAGAAGTCTCAGTGTCACCACATGCCGCATGCTGGTTCTCGCAGTCCACACAGACAGCCCCTCTAGCCATGTGATCTGCTGAAGCTGTAGCTGCGCCGTTGCCGCGCAGAAAGAGGAGGAGTCAAGAATGGCGGATCAGCAGCCCTGCTCAGCAGGCACAGCGCGTCTGAAACAACAATCACAGCCAAACACCTTGACCATCACCAACCTCTGAGCACTGCAAGAGAGAAGAAAAAGCCCAATTTAGCCTGATCATCGGACGCAAGATCGTGCCGACGATGGCTGATTGCCTCGACTGTTATTGTCGTTTCGGCGAGGATTGGATGAGTATCCACGCGCACTCATGTACCTCGTACATTAGTGTGCCGCCATACTACTGCATCACTACCCGAAAGATCAGGCTTCACTCGTCGGGCTGTTCGAGAGGAGCTCGCTTCTTGCCTTGCTACTATCCTTGCCTCTGATCTTGCTTCGCCCCCACCCGCAGCTCTGCTCTGTGTTCTCTCTCTTGGAAGACCAGATGGTATGAATAGCGAGCATGCACTCAATCTCCGTTATTCGCCACCTCTCGTCATCTATCAACCAGCATTGATATCCTTCCTGCATTTCCTATACAAGTCGGCCGCTGTCGCTTGTCTCGTGCCCCATCCTTGCCTCACAGCTCATCGCTGTCCCCGCTTCTCTTGCTCTTATCTGGATGTCACAACACATCGCTAAGTCTCGCTACTGCAAACGTCAGTAACCGTTGCTCTCGCGAACTTCATTTCGAGACAGAGAGTTGGCGGATACAGCCGTCCACACCGCTCCGGACGGCGTCAAAGCGACCTGTCGAATGTTGATAGCAGCAGGCGTTTAGGAGTGATGGCGCTTCCCACACAACGATATTCGTTCCAGCAGACGCCCGGCGATGACAACAAGGTCTATGGTTTCGACAGCGACAGTTCAGCATCCATTCTTGATCCATCTCTTCTGGACTCAGATATGATGCACCACCCTGTCGCTGCTAGATTCCGCAAAGACTCCTTCGCTGCTAGTCATGGCATCTTGACGCCTACAGATAGTCATGCTTGGACGACGCAGTATCAGGACAGTCCTGCGCAGGTTCCATACAAGGCTGAGAACCAGTATGCCGATGCCCTGCAGCAAATCGATACCCATCATGCTATACCGAACCATGCATGGATGGCACCGCGATCCGGCAATGGCACGCCGACAGCTGCATTAGATATGATGCCTCCGCCATCGCATTTCGATACCATGCATTATATGCAGCCGAAACCAACCGACCGTGCGATGGAACATCGATCTTATTCCGGCATGCAGTCGGAGCCTCAGTATATGTCAGCACCTCATGTGCAAGCGCATCGGCCGACACATGAGTACATGGCACTTGCGCAAGCTGAGGCCGAAGCACGACCGACATCGAAGCGACTGCGTTCTGATAGCCCTACACGGCCAGTGATCGACATTCGTCGTGATGGTGGCATCCAGAAGAAGAACAAGCGCATCGACATTCCGCATGAGCGCAACATCCAGACCATCGATCAGATGATCGAGACTACCAAAGATGAAGACTTGCTCAAAGAGCTCAAGGCTCAGAAGCGACTTTTGCGCAACCGTGAAGCAGCGTGAGTGATCACAGCATTGTTTATGATATTGACTGACATGCCGAAGCCTTGCTTCTAGACAGCGCAAGAAGAAGCACACGGAAGACCTCGAATCGAAAGAGAAGGGCCACCAGAACCAACTCACAATGCTCGAACAACAGATCGAGGCGCTCTCCATTCAACGAGATGAGCTTGAACAACAACGCCAGATCCTGATCCATCACAACCAAGAGAAGCAGCACATGCTCGAATCCATGCAGATGGAGAGACGAGATCTGATGATGAAGCACACGGAGGAGACAGCTAGTCTGAGGAGGAAGGTACAGGTTCTCACAGAACAACTGGAATCTGCACCTCCACCTGATATGTCTGCTGCGCCATCTAGCAGCGGCTTCACCGATTTCAATGCAGAGATGGAGGCACTGAACATGGGACCTCATGACTGGGACAGCTTCCTGTTCATGCCAGACGCCCATGCCGACGACACGACTGAGATCGGCTTCGGCACACCTCGCACAGAGCTAAAGTCCTCCGGTATCATTGACAGAACGCCTACTGCCCAAGGCACTGTCGGAAAGATCACTGAGCAACCTGTCGCTTCAGGTTTGCTCTTCATGCTGCTCCTCTGTGGTGCATTTGTGGCATCCAAGCCTGCCTCGACCACCAGCATCGAGTTGCCGACCATGCCAGAAGACGTGAGACTTGCTGCTCCCACCATCTTGAACAATCTGCTTTCCGAAGCAAGCAGCTCCGGCCACGCATCAGGCACGACCATGCGCGAGCCAGGTCCCTCGATGCACAGCGCGGTTCAGCATGGCAACAATCGCCTGAAACAAATGCATCGTAGCCTTACTGCACCGACTCGACAGCAAGAAATCGACTCTGCATTCAGCCTGACCACTTCACAGTATGCTTCGTTCAGCAACACTGACCTACCGCTACATGACGATACCACAGCACCAAGACGCACCCTAGCTCAAGCCTTAGCCGAGAACACTATCCCATCCAGCGAGAACAAAGCTGAAATCTACACAAGGAGTCTCCTATGGGAGCATATCCCGCGCGACGTGGTCAATCAGTTCAAAGAACTGGTGCGCGACCACCAAGACCTAACGACACAAGAACGCCAACCACATTGACGAATGATGCATGCCCACGGCCGTGGGCAACGATTTTGATGAGAACGAATAGACACGACCGCACCACATGATCGATATAATGGTGTACGATCACCACCCACGCACCACTGCGATAACGACTAGGCATCCAACAAGTATAATGACTTTTCGGCTACACAGCTTCATCCTTTTGACAGTGTAGACGTATTCTGGTTTCACAACCCTCTACGCTCCACGACCGACGACTACGATCATTTCATCGTTGACATACCTTGAGCCGACATCTGCGACTCAATTTCATATTCAAGTAGGATATACTCATAGCAAATCATGTGCAATCAATACATCCCACGGCCATGGTCTCGTTGTGATCTCGGTTATCTTGGGTTGTACTTGTCTTTCCAGATCCTGCAAAGACGATCAGCTGACGTATTCATGGTGCGTTTGTCAACGAGCGATGAGAGGAGTGAGCAGCCAGTGGGAGGACGAGATGCCGCACGTATGTGATGGAAAGTGCACTAGCACTTGGAGCTGCATCCTGCGCCAACCCGATCATGTCATCTGGTCTCACTGGGCTGCTAGTGTCACGGAAGGACTTACCAAGAATTGCCAACTGTTTTCCCGCCTGTCTTCTCAGCCAGTCGGAGATACTGTGCAGCTTTGAACTGTGCCGTGATGTCAGCAAGATCGATGGCTGGGAGCGAGTATTGCTGCCCAAACTGCCAGGCGAGATGCTGTTACGCCTCATGAATCATGACATGCTCGACTCACCTTGTCCTTTGCTCCACCGAATCCCTCAAGATAGCACCAAGCAGCTTCTTCCATAGCGTCTGCATCACCTAGGTTTGCCGCTGTTTCATAGTACTGTCGCGCCGCAGCGGCGTCTTTGTTGACGCCCCAACCTTGACGGAAGCAGTTGGCGAGCTCGAATATAGCAAGAACCAGCTCGCCTCTCGCAGCACCGCCTTTCTTCATTCCTGCAGCTAGAGCCTGTTGCTCTATATTCGCCGAGTTGGCTGCTGCAAGGGATAGATAGTGGATTCCTTGCTGTAGATCTACCTCGACGCCCCAACCATGCCGCAGAGCCAGGCCATACAGGACCTGGCTGAGGGCGTTGTTTGCACCTGTCGGATCTGCCAGGCGCCCAAACATGCGAGTTGAAGTGGCCAGATTGCCTGCTTCATGCAGTCTAATGGCTTCCTGAATATCAACATCGCCCTCCATGTCAGATGTGCTCGGGCTCCGCTCTCGCGAGACGCTCCTTTGGCTAGCACTGTCGAGAAGCGAGTTGTTAGTTGCCAGCATCGTCGCTCGTTTCTCCCATCGTGCCTCTCGTTGTGTCTTCTCTTCCTGATCTTGTGCACCACTAACAGATATCGTAGGTAGTGGTGGCGCCTCGCCAAGGTTGATTGGAAGGTGGTTGCTGGCGTCTGACTTCGAGCGTGATCGTCCACTACGTGAGAATATGCTACGCTTCTCCTTGTGTGGTGGGCTAGACGGACTCTTCTCGCGAAGCTGATGATGATCATCGAAGGACCGTCGTGCCGTAGGATCGTTCGTAAACATCGCATTGGCTGACTCTCGATATCCTAAACGAGGCTTGCTGAAGTTGGGCGCTCTGCGGTCAGGTCTCGTGTTCTGATCTGGGAACTCTGGCGGTTGTAGGATTTCTTGCTTCTCTGTTGTCGTTCGTATGATTTTGATCTCGGGACGACCAGTCGCATCGCCGCCATGATGTGCCACATCCTCGTCCTGCACCTTAGCCTTCTTCCTCAGAATATCCCGCAGGCCCGTCATTGTTCTTAGTAGGTATGATGGAGTGAAATACTGACTGGTGGATCAAGGAAATGAGTGGTTGAAAATGCCTACCAGAGATGATGAAGAAGAGGGCTGCGGTTGCGCAAGTACTGACACACGAGCTGCATTGTCGTTTGTCAGGATCACCAGCTCTACCCTTAAGCGCTCCATCCAGTAATTGAGTAGGTTTGCTGGCAGCATTGGCAGAGGCTGAGCTTTTGTTGCGCCAGAAAGCTTGCGCGGGCGGAGCGTGGCTTTGAAACAGTGACGAATTGTGCATGCACGCAGTGACCACCTATAGAGACGACGACATCCGAACAGGCACCACAGGTCTTTCAAGACGAGAAACACTTGAATATATACATGGTTGTCGAAGTGTTCACCGACATCACCTCCATTCTACGTTCACTGGTGGCAAGATCCCACCGTGGAATCTTCCCGGGTGGATCGCCTCTGTGCTTTCCTGCTTCTTCGCTGACGTTCTTGGTAGTGCTGTGATATGAAGCATGACAATCTGCACGCCTTCTCCCCGAGGAAGGCGACGTCTTTCAATGCCACGACATGCGTGAAACACATGCTCCAGGCGATTCCAGCTCGCATGCTGTCTCTAGCAGAAGCACCGGGAGTGCTTTGTTTCTGGTCTGCCTTCCTGTCACTACGTCCGCTGTTCGAGCAACCAGTAAGAGCGCAGTGTTTGTAGAACAGAGTTGTCCTTAACCGTTGACAGCTTGTAATGTCGACCGGATGTCAGGATAGACGATTTCTGCTGCTGCTGCGTATTGGGTATCGTCGTATCGTCAATCGTGATATGTCGTATGTAAGTACAGCCAACAACTTCTGGAGTTTGACCCAATGCCTGCTTCTTTGCTTCTTAGAAGATAACATCGTTCAGATGACACACCGCCGCTCAGACCAGTAGTAGTGCATTGACACAACCATCGTTCTCGCAGTTGTTTGTGATCTGTGCCCATCGACCCCATACCACCTTGCCACCTGCTGTAACGAGACCGAGTTCGGATACGTTGACTTCGATGATCGTACCCTTTGTCAACACACCAAGCTGGGTGTACATCGGATTCTGAGGGTTCTTCTTGACGCTGATAATCGGCAGCTGAACGGTAACGCCAAGCTCAGGATGTGTGACATTGGCCTTCTTGTAACGCAGACCCATAGGTCGGATGAAGCGCTCGTACTTGACAGGTCGACGAGTGAAGTCAGGCCCAACGAACGTTGGCTTCGTGATCATACGCTTCCAGCTCTTCTTCGCAGTTTTCTTTCCAGTCTTGACCACCTTGAACATCTCTTCCTCACTGATGCCACGCACCTTGGGCAATGGCACAGAGAACTTTGCGGCCTTCTCTGCTCGCTTGTTCTTGATTGCCGAACTGAGGGCCTTAGCATTCGTGGTATTCGATCGATCCAGCAGATATGATGGCAGAGGTGTGCTTGATGGTGCGGAAGGCTCTGCAGACTTGACATTCTTCTCTTCCTGTGCCTTGATGGCCTTCTTCATCTGAATCTTCTCTTTGTGACGTTTCTGCTGGTATAATTTCGCTCGCAGACCACGCAAATTCTGTGCTTTGTCGCCTGCTCGGTGGCTCTCACGAGCAGTTCGTTTTCGTACACGCTCATCGTGGTCCAGGCGCTTACCATGTTGCTTTCGAAAGCGCTCGATGTACTCGTTCTGAGGCATGGCGGCGGTATGTGCTGCAACAGTGATTGTGCAGAATGAGGCAAATAGACCGTCGAGGTCAAGTTCTCAGAATATTCAGGTGAAAGTGGCAGGCGGTGTCGTGGGCAGAATTTTAGAATGCTACACGAGCACATCCAGTACGATGGCTCGCGCTGTATTGCACATATCAACCATGTTATCGCGCACACTCAGACGAACATTGCTGGATCCGAGGTATCAGCTGCCTCCAGCGTTCTTACTGCCATGGTCTGCAGGATTCGCGACATTGGCTGAAGCGAGGCCGGATGAGATGCGAAATGCAATCACTCCATTGAGCACAGCATCTTCGTCAACAACAGCACCACTTCAGACAAATACGATTGTAGCTACATCTATAACAGCGCCACCGGTGGCTCTTTCAGAATCTGTTCGACAATTACTACCCGCACTGCGCGCACAGAGGCAGATCTATATCACAGTGCACATCCATGGCAAGGCATATCTCCTGACACAAGGCGATCAACTTCGACTACCGTTCCTGATGAAAGACGTCGAGCCTGGAGACATACTGCGACTGAACCGCGCTCTCAACCTTGGATCACGAGACTTCACCCTCAAACCCGGTGCTGCTCCTCCAAAGCTCAAGAGTGGTTATACCGGCCTCAGCCCATCTGCGCAGCCCGCAGACAATGCTATACAGGTCGTGGCTGATATACCTTCAGCATCAGAGTCTGCAGCACCTCATTTTGTGCCGCACATCGCCAAAGGCAAGTTCGCATATCTGGACGAACGGCTATTCGTGTGCAGGGCGCTCGTGATGGGCGTCGAGAGTGAACCACTGAGGATCAAGGAGAAGACAAAGAGGAGGCAGCGACACGTCAAGACAGTTCGAAGCAAGCATCGCTATACGGTGTTAAAGATCAAGGAGTTGCAAGTCAAGAGCCTCGAGCAGATCGAAAATGGTGAGGTGGATTAAATCAAGCATCTACAGCTTCCGTCAGTAGAGCGTGCTCCGTCCGGGGTCAAGGATGCTTGTTTGAGGTCGGTCCACCATGCACAAATCACAACAACAATAGAGTACTTCTAGTCTGTCGGTATCACGACAGCACAGCCATATGGCAGACCATTCTGCACGCAATTCAGCAAAAAGGACTTTGGATCACCGAGGAGGCAGAGAATTTGCTCCTCGACCGACATGTAACAACACGATGGGTATCTGTTTATATTATAGCTTATAGGTTGTAGCAAAGCCACTGGCAAGCTTGTATATGACTGCTAGTCTGTTCACTGACCAGCTCTCACAACTTGGCTTTGAGCGTGTCGTCTGCCCCAGACACAGCAACGGCAACAACGACTGCTATGTCATCAGGCTTTCCACCCTGCCACATTTCGTGTGGGTAGTGTTTCTTGACCTCTTTTGCGAAAGGTCCATTGCGCTTGCGATCAAGACCGGCAAGCTTCGCCTCTCGCATCACTGCTCTCACAATGAGTCCTGGCACATACTTCTCAGCATCGTTCTCTGTAGGATCTTGAGAGATAGATCTTATTCCATCCGCGTTGAGCATCGTCTCGGCTCCCGCGAAGTTGTGCGACTTGAACCATAGTCCTTGCTCTTCCATGACCTTGGTCACAATGGCGAGTGTGTCCTGCGCAGACAGGTTGTCCCAGACACCATCTGTGCCAAAGAGCACAATGTCGCCATGTTTGAGCTTGTGCGTTGATACGTCCGAGTTAACGGGCGTTTCTGAATGATGTTGCATGCCACCGAAGATCGCATATTGAGCCTGCATTCGCTCCGGAACCTTGGCTAGCTGATAAGGCGTATTGAACTCGTGTGTCTGTGGCTCACTTCGCGCAGACACTCGACCTGGTCCAAGTATGAGAAAGCCACTGTCGCCGAGGCTGCCATAATGTCAGCACAGTCATGCATGGCTCGCGAGCCTACTCACTTCGCGGCTTCTAATTGCCCTTTCCCATCAGCGACGCCCAAGCTTGCGGTGCAGCCACCAGCTGGGATGCGTGGGTCCTTGCTGACTGCCTCGTATGCCGCCTGTAGCAGATCCCTGGGCTTAGGCAAGGCGTCATCTTGGTGACCGGCTGCCGTCTCTACCATCACGCCGCAAAGGCCATGGCTGTACTTGCTCGGATCGACACCTTGATCTTGCCAACCACCAACGCCATCAGCGAGACCAAAGCCACAGCATGGGGCGATCCTCCTATTGACGTTGCGAAGAATGCATCTTCGCCAGAGTCCGGCTTCGTGCTCTTCAGGTATGGCACTGCGGAGCTGCCTGTGGACGCATAGTTCCAGAAGTCTCGGTTGATCTTAGGCGGTCGAGGCGGTGTCTGTTTACCCACAGCAGATGCTGCAAGTCTGTACGTAAATAGGGATGCACTCGGCGTGGTCGAGTATAATCTTTGCTTGCCCACTGGCATCAAGATAGCTGAAGCAGATAAGAGCCTCAAGAGACTGCGAGAGCTGAAGGGAGAGATTGCTGACATTCCAGCTCAAGAGACTGTGAAAGGATCGTTCATTGCAGTAGGTTGTCTCTCAAGACATTTTAAAGTGGGCAATCGTGCTACTTGGTGAAAGAAAGGGTGCTGTTGTGTAAACTGAGGCCAAATCTTTGCACGCCATAAATGTTGAGATTGCTGCAGGGCTTCACATCACATCATAGCGCGTTCTGGCATGCACGCCAAGCTGCACGCTTGCGAAACGTTCTCGAACCTTATCCGGCAGTCTTGAGAACAACAACCACCCTCTTGCGTGAGCATTCCAGCATGTCCAGGAAGTCAGAGATTGTGTGATCAAAAGGCTTATCTCGCAGAGAGCTCGCAATCATGGCGATGCATCCCTCGCGACAGGCGAGGGTCGAGGATGAACCGCAGGTAAGTGTCCTTCTTGTGTGGGTTGCGCAAAGTGTTGTGTTCACACCAGTCTCAGTCTATCTCGCCGACTTGACCGCGCACGACATGCAAGCCAATAGGACCTAGACTAACTCGGTGGTTTGGCAGGGCGGCGGTGGCATCGATATCAGCAGCATTCGTAGGTCACAACAACTACCTCTCCAGCAGGATGAATCACTGACGGGAACGCAGCTCTGGATACCGGCTACACCATCAACACTGCTGACGCCGGTCCTCAACAAGCTTCAGATGTCTTGACCGGCTTCGCACGCAAGCGCAAGGCTGCCAACATCCCTGTACCGACGGACGACAAGAAAGTGCGCGCCGAACTTCGCGCTCGAGGTGAACCCATCACACTGTTCGGAGAACGGCCGGAAGATCGACGTGATCGACTGCGCGAAGTACTCTATGTTGAACATGAAGGAGATGGCGATGCTGCTATGCTGGACGTCGGATTCGAGGAAGATGAAGCCAATGACGACGAGGAGTTCTACACAGAAGGCCCACCAGCGCTGCTGGAGGCACGACGAGACATGGCGCGATACAGCTTACCGCAGTCGCGACAGAAGGTCGCCTATCAGCAGATCGAAAGTAGGATACCGGTTGCGACACATGTCAAACACCGCAAACACATCAAGGATCGACTGTCTGCGATTGAGCTCCTCGGGTCACAAATCGCCAGCGAGCGACCGGTGAGTATCGTGCGATTCTCTCCAAATGGACAGATCCTTGCTACTGGAGACTGGTCCGGTTCAGTGAAGCTGCTCGATGTGCCAAACCTTGACACGCAGAAAGTGCTTCGTGGACACCGGCAAATGGTCGGTGGTATCGCATGGTATCCGACCGCGACCCTTGCGGACTCGACAGTGAGTGAGGAGAGCCTAAATCTAGCATCGACAGGTGGTGATGGCGACATCCACCTGTGGTCCCTTGCTCAAGACACGCCCATTTCGACACTCTCTGGACATTCAGGCCGTGTGGTACGGTGTGCCTTCCACCCTTCTGGCCGATTCCTGGCAAGTGCCAGCTATGACACTACCTGGCGGTTGTGGGACGTGCAAACGACTACGCAGCTGCTGCTACAAGAAGGTCACAGCAAAGAAGTATTCACAGTTGCCTTCAACGAAGAGGGATCACTTCTTGCATCAGCTGGACTCGACAGCATTGGCCGAATATGGGATCTACGGTCCGGACGAACGATCATGTTCTTAGACGCCCACATCCAACCCATACATGCCCTCGATTGGAGTTCTGACGGTTACAGAGTGCTCACGGGCAGTGCTGATGGCTTCGCCAAGTGCTGGGATATCCGTGCAGTGAAAGAGACAGCATCAATAGGTGCTCACAAAGGAGGAGTCAGCGACCTACGTTGGTTTCGCGGTGAAGATGGTCCTCTTAGCGGCAAGATGCCTGACGAAGCTCTACCGAACGGTGACGAAGAGATGCGTGATTCAGACGTCAATGGGGACCAGGACGATAGCCCAGACGAGCACTTCACACCGAAGAAGGCGGGCACCTTCGTCGTCACAGCTGGCTTTGACAAGAAGGTCAACATCTTCTCTGCTGATGATTGGGCGATCTGCAAGAGCCTAACAGGACACGACAACACAGTCCTTGCAGTGGACACCACCAGTACTGGCAATTTCCTAGCATCGTGTGGACGTGACCGCACGGTCAAGCTGTGGGCAAGAGATGACATGGAAGCAATATGAAGAACAACTTCATCCGACTGTGGAGTCTCTATCATCTACTTCTCTATCAAGGTCATCCTCCTCAGGAGCTGCCCGCCACCCAGTACCAGCCTGGAGCAGGATCATGGTCGCTGCAAGTCCGGCTCCAGCGAGGAAAAGCGTGCTGAAAGCTGCTTCATATCCTGCAATAGCGACCTTGCGGTCTATACCTTCTAACGATTGAACAAGTGCTGGTGCTCCGAGCAACTGGTGCACGAGCTTCTCTTTCTGCAGGCCTTCCTTCGCAAAGCCTTCAGTAAGTGCTTGGTACAATGTTCGGGTGAAGAGACCACCACCCACGGCAGATCCGAAACTGGCACTGAAGCCACGAAACGTAGCCAGCAAGGATGAGGCCACATAATGTGTGGACTTAGGTGTCACGTATAGAACGTGGGCAAGGTTGTAGTTCAGCGCCGCACCAGTTACCAATCCGCATATCAGAACATCTAATATGACCCATGCTATCTCACTGTCCCCAGTCGTGAGTGCTGAGAGCCAGATCAAAGTCAGTGGGAAGATAATGTAGGCTGTCAGTGTAGGCCAGTAGTATGAAGCATGGCGTCGAATGTGTAGCCAGCCAGCGAGTATTCCTCCAAGGGCAAAGCCTGTGTTGGTAGGTATGAGCATCATGCCAGCCACTGCCGGCGACCAGGATCGCAATGCGATGGTGTATGCAGGCGAATAGAATAGGACGCTCCAACGAGCCATCATATAACCGATTTGAGCTAGGCAGGACAATAGCAAGCCTCTCGATGTCAACAGCGACACCGGTATGATCGGGTCAGAGGCCCAGTAGAGCTCGATGAGCACAAATGCCGTCAACGTGACCAGGGACAGGGCCAGTGGCAGAACAGGTATCTTCTCTAGAGCACTTGCCGCGTAGAGTAGAAGAACGATGGACGCTGTGAGAGCGATTGCTCCGAAGTAATCGAGACGAGCCAGTTGCCAGCCAATGGACTTTGTAGACTGCTTGCTCATTCCCAAATCCTTCGGTATGCTGAAGAATAGTGCGACTCCGGCCAACATGGAGAGAGGTGTCTGCATGAGAAAGATCCAGCGCCAGCCAATGAGTGGTAGTAATGCACCAGCCAGTATGGCACCGCCTGCGACGCCGATTGTGTAGCCAGTGTTCAGTATGCCTATACCCAGACCACGCCGTTCTGGGCTCGACAAGTCCAATACCAAGATGATAGAGATTGTGAATATGCCTGCTGATCCAACACCGCATATGCCTCTACCGACAACAAAAGTAGTGAAAGTGTTGGAAAGGCCAGCAACAAGAGTTCCCAGGCCAAGTATGATGCTGGACACGACGATGCAGATGCGTGGTGAGAACACTATTGCTAGCTTGCCATTGAGTGGTCCTACACTCGACATAGCGATGAGATAGGACGAAGTGAACCAGGTAGTCGAGTCATATGCTTGGAGATCATCTGCTATGGCCGTCTGTATCGTTGAGAGAAGTGATATGCCTGTCGCTTGTAGGAAGATCAGACTAGCAAGAGCTGCGGTTGCTACTGCGAGGCGCAATGTGGACAGCTTGGGTCCGCCAGCCTCGTTCGATTCACCATCTAGTCGAGCTATGGGTGATGCATCTGCGCTTGTGGGCGGCGGCGCCAGCAGAGCTGATGTCTCTGTAGGCTCATGGTGTTGCGTCATGTCGTGAAATGAGTGGAGGAGAGCTGGGATGCAGTACTGCTAGAGAATGTAAAGGACACTGCTGATGAGACGAATGTTATGGGCGGGAGCGGATCACTCGAGACTGAGACGTGAATGGCATCCTTCTCTCGAAGGTTGGAGAAGATACAATCACTTTTACGAAAAGAATGTGAGATGGGAGAGGCGGTCATCGCTTACCAATTCAGTCTTGGCGTGTCGCCAGAAACGCGTGCCCAAAGTCCCGACTTCACCTCTTGTCCCTCGAGCCGTTGTCCTACGACCTCTATTCCTCGAATTCGTACCTATCACACCGTGGTACAAGTCACAACCTGCGAAGAACGGCAGCATGTCTGCTTGTTCACACTGGCAGAGCTGCTGGCGGACTCTTGATGCTTTGTCTCCAGTCGAGATCTCTGGCAGAGCGTGTAGAAGGTCTCCATTGCCACAAGAGCCTGCAGGCGAGAATTCTCAACGGTGGCTCTATGCCACCTTTAGCTTCAACTAGGTAACCATCACCTCTTACCATTACTGACAGACGACTAGACTGAATGTCAGACCGTCTAGCTCGCCTGACTTTGCAAAGTGCATCACAAAGAGTGACTCGTCTTGCTTTGTGCCCTCGAACAATGGTGTTGTACACCACAACTGGCACGAGTGAATGCGTTATCAAGCAGGCTGGTGACTTGTGCCATGAAGACTTGATCGAACGTTCCTCCTCATCGAAGTCTACTTCTCTTCCTTCTCACCACCAATCTTGTCTGCTCTCCTGGAACCTCGCCGTGCAAACCTCCAGAGCTACATTGGACACCACAGAACTCTCGCAGCATCAGCCGCCATGGCTAGCGTTCCAACTCCAGATGATCCCATGGACGTGGACATCGAGTCCACAACTCGCATCCACCCGGCCAACAATCTACCAGATGAGGTTTTACTACAAATTTTCGAAGCCTTGTGTCCAGATCCAGTCGCCTCCGACTCTGATGGTAAAGCAGAGCGCAACTTCCGTCGAAACCTTCGCACTCTGAGGGCGCTTCAATGCTGTAGTAGGCGCTTCTACAACCTTGCGACTCCCATTCGGTATCGAAACCTCCGAGTCGACGTCTTAGACCTGGCGCACTTCCGCAAGATCCTGTACGCTGTTCGTAGACGCAAGTCGCCACTTCGTTCCCTGGTGAAGGACATGCGTTTCAACTTCAAGGACCACCATCGAGGGCGCTTTGCTCGACAGGGCCTCCAAGCACGCCTCTGGTCTCAAACCTGTACTGATATGTTTCGCGAGCTCAAGATTTCGTCAAAGCTAGCACAGCACATTGATCCACGACTTTTCGAGCGCATAGCGCTCTCACGAGCACGACCAGCTGCAGGGTTTACGCACTATGGCGAGGCGATGAGATACATCGACATCGACATTCTCTTGCTCCTGTCCGAGTTGCCATCGTTGGAGGTCATCGAATTTTGCATGGAACCCATCTTCCTTGACAATCATCTCAGGCAGCACCACAACTGGCAATGTCTGCGCCGCTTCGTCAAAGAAGCGCTGGAAGGTGATACTTATCTGCAAAGATTACGACACATCTCTTACTCTTCAGGCACTTCGCCTCGCAAGTCCATCCGCCCAAACGAGTACAAATCAGCTATCGAGGGCCGACCTCTGATGACTACGACTGTCCTACACGAACTCGACCTCGATGCCAACAGCTTCCCTGCCCAGCTGAAGCGCTTCATGGTACTTGATACCGTCACACTCTTGAGTCTGAGCTGTGTACCAATGCACCATACCCTGTTACGCAATCTGGTTACCACATTCCGGGGCATCCAGCATGTTTACATTCGGTTCAATGAACCCACATTTATGAGCGATCTAACGTGGGTGGACCTGGGTGAATCCTCTCTTTTGGCCTCAAGTCTCAACGCTGCAGCCCAATTACGCTCACTAAGAATCGAGGGGTGGAGCACTCCAGAAAATGGGTGGGACGCGTCTGGTTTCTCGTTAGCCGGCATGACGGCCCTCGAAGAACTCGAGATACCAGCAGCTATGTTGTTTGGCTCGCACGAAGGAATCAAGTATCGTGAACTCGACACGCTTCAGACGACCTTGCCATCAAGCTTGCAGCTTCTCATACTGCGATATGTTCTTTGTGATCGCATGCCGCCACAATGTGTTGAGCCGCACATGTGCGCGCTCATGCAAGCTGATGCAAGCTTTCCGGATCTTGTCGAAATCTGGATTGTCTCTTCAGTAGTTACACACGAGACGTTCGTCTCAATGACAGAACAGGCAAAGGAGGCTGGGTGGAATTGCGTTTGGAGCGAGGAACCGCAACAAGGCTGCCGCGTGACGCAGGGAGATAACTTTGAGATGAAATTTGCCTACCAGCGAGAGGGCTACCAAGGGCCAGAGTGAGACTGAGCAAGACAAGAGCGGACAGGGAACTTGTCTGGTATCACTTCGATAGTTGAGTCTAGGCCATGAGCTTGAACATGATCTTTCAGCTCCCATATCCGTGCTTCGTCTGCCAAGGTTCATAACGATCATCGTCGTCATGGCATCGATAAGCCAGCATCCAGGCGAGAGCCCTTTAAGCATTGTCATCCTTGACAGCTGTGTCATTCCTCTCCCACATCGCGCTGCCTTGGAGATGCTCTACTGGCATTTGCCGGGCTGGTGTTCTCATGCCTGCATATATAGGCGGCTCTCATCTACAGATAGGCATGAAGTGGAGCAGCCTTGATGATTTGAACGGCTTTTGTTCGTGGCCAGCCAAGTCAAGGTCTTGAGTGTATGCTGTAGCGGTCGCAGCCTTGCTACGATTTCGTCTTGCCATCTTCATCATCTCCGTAGCCAGGCTTCTTACTCAGATCCTTGTCCCACCAAGACTTCCAAAACTTTTCATCCTTCACACGCTTTTCTTCCTTTTTGACTCGTGCTTGATGTCTTTCGTCGATCGTTGCGAACCATTCTGTCCGAGCGGCGTCTTGCTCTGCTTGTGTTGCGTGCTTCACCATGCACTCGTTCATTGCTTTCTGCTCTGCACGGCACATGAACGTTGCCGTGAAGGTACGGTTGTGGGCGCATGTCGCGAATTCTAAGCATTGTCAGATCGATACTGTGCGGTAGAGCTCCGATGACTGACCTCTGACTTCGTCGGCGCATTTCTGTCGGACGCGCTTGTAATATAGCTCCCTGACCTGTCCCTCTTGGCTGGCCGATAGTGGCAATGGACTTCGAATGGAGAGAGGGTCAGGTCGAGATGTGGTTGATGCCGATGGCTCCTTTGACGGAGTCGTCATCGTTGCCATAGCATGATGCAATAGACAGACAAGGACAGACACGTCACAGCTGTAGTGAAGCGATATAGACTGATGTACGCGTATAGAGCCTTGACAGTAATGCCGGACTCGAGCTTGAGATGAGGTCAAGGATGTGGCCTGTGCGCTGCAGCAAGCATCGAACAATCGACTGTCACAGCTGAGAAGGAGGACGGGATGAGAAATCTGCAAGAGAAAACAGGTACTCCAAAGTCTACACATTGGTGTAAGTGCTACGTATCGTCATTACCATCATCGCCAGTCGTCTCACTGGCAGTGCTGAGCTCGCTGATGCTCGGCGTTTCACCACCAGCCCTTTTCTTGCCAATCTTCAGCACATTTGACCAGCTCCTCGCATTAGCTCTGCTCTTCTCTGAGCTCTCCCGCTCCTTCAGACTGCCCACGCTCGCGCTCATTGCGTCCTCCTCGTCTTCGACCGGTGGCGCAGAGGGAGATCCGACGGAAGCATCACGATCGAACCTCGACTTCTCTCGCTTGAAGGTTGGCAGGCTGAACTTGCTCGAGCTGCTCTTGCGGGTGATCTTTTGCATAAAGCTCTCCTTACCAAGACTGCCTGTGCCGACTTGTGGGCTGTATGCTACCTCGGAATTGCTATACGTTGGTGAAAGGACGAGCTCATTCGAAGGCCTTCTAGACTCGGCGTTGGAAGACTCCAATGTCAGCAGACTGCGTGCATCACGAGACTTGCGTGACTGTGGAGGCGATTCGTCGTCAACAGAGTCTTTGCCTGTGGCCTGTGGAGTAGAGGTCCTGCTACTTGAGCCTTCAGCTTTGTTCTTGTTGCGGCCAATGCTGAAGAAACTCTTGAAGTCTTTAGCAGCTGGGTTGAGTTTGTTGTCCGCCTGCTTGTCGGCAGCATCCATATCGGCAGGCTTAGTACCGATTGGAGCAAGATGAGGCTCGAGATCCGGGTCAAGTACATCGGCCTCGTCTTCCAGGATGTTCGCAGGTGGGCCAGAACCGCCATACTGGACGGAAGTGCTACGAGATGGCTGTCTTGATAGGAACGTCCTGGATGAGTTCACGGGAGCATTCCAACCACCCAAGGAAAGAGGGCTTGCACGAGCTCCATTTCCCGAGTCCGTTGATGGCCATGCATCGACTCCCCACCTGCTGCTATCGAAGCTTGGCCTGGGCAGCTCGCCAGAATGTGTTGAGCCCGGTCGTGGAGAAGTAGGCTTCCGACCAAATGGTGAGAACGAAGATGGCCAGCCATCGGTTGTCTTGTCACGATTGAATGGGTTGAGATTGAATGGTCGTTTTCGGACTTGTGCTTGGGCATCTGGCGATCCGTCAACAGGAGCCTCGTCGTCAAGCATTGTTCCGGACAAGCTGCTATTGCGTTTCCTAGTGGCGCTGTCGAGACCAGGTAAGCCCTGATCCTGTCGAGGCATGGAATGGGAATGTGTCTTGCCGAGAGGTACACCCGACATGGGGCTGTCAAGAGAGGAGTTTTTGGCCCGAGCTCGAATACCGAACATGGCGCTGAAGCGGCTGCCAGTGTTAGTACCAGAAGGAGCTCGACCTGAACGATTCGACCGTACTGAGCGTCTATCCGAATCGATTAGTGCCTCAGGAGAGTTGAGATGATGATGCAGATTTTGCTGTGATGCCTGAGGTGACGCAAACGTACTTGCTGGTCGGCTGTTGATCGAGATTGGAGATGCCGGTCCTTGATCTGCAGGCTCATGGTTCATCTGTTGTCCTAGGCCTGGTAGTAAACCCGGTAGGGCACCCAATCCTGGGAGAGGTAGTACGTTTATTGCCTTGTCTTCAGATGTGAATAGATCAGCTGGCAACAGACCTTCGCCAGCACCAGGGCTCATTAGAGCGCCTCCAGTCAGCCTATCCCTGTCATCCTCGGGTATCTCGAGTCCAGCATTGCCAGTGATTGCGTTGAAAGCGAACAGAGGTGCGGACGTGAAAGTCGTTGAGCCATTACCGAATGCCGATTGAGCTGGAGCAAATGGATTAGCACGAGGACTTTCATTGGCATTATGACCACTGTTGCCGCGTCTGCTCTTCTGGCTGTCTCTCCTGCTCGGCAAGCGCTCCGAGCCATTCGACGGGCTCGTTAGCTCTCGAGACGGCACAGCAGCTTCATCTTGTCGTCGTTTCTCTCGCATACTCTCCAGGTACTGAAGATTACTGTAGTAGAATCGCTGAGCCTGGTCAAGCCTTTGGACTGCCATGGTGTATTGTGATTGGAGCTCATAGGTTCGCACCTTCCATTGTCGGTCCTCTTCGGCGTCATGCTGTAGCTGTTCAACAAGGCTCATATGTTGCTCTGCACCGTTGGGCGAAGGACTCTTGCCGCTGCGCTCAACCTTCCGAATCTCAGTTGTCGTTTCCTTGATATCATCCTCAAGAGTCTTGATCGTAGCCATCTTGTCAGCGATTTGCTGGCGAAGCTCGACCTTGTCCTGCTCTGCCTTGAGCGCGGTATCGACTTGTTCCTGTTTGATCTTTTCGGCATCTAGCTTGAATTCCTCAATCTCTTTCGCCCATCGCAGTGTGTCCTCTCCTAGCTTCTGTCGCTCTTGGATCTTTTGCTGCAGCATACGTTCTGCCTTGGTACGATCATTCTGTGCTGCAGTGTTTTGACGCTCCATGATGTTGACCTCCCGTTTGAGATTGCGGCTGGCCTTCTCCTTCTCTGCCACTTCAGCACGTAGCTCGTCCCTCTCGCGAATCAACTCTTCTTTAAGCCTGATTTCCTCGTCCTCCTCCTCTTTGGCGGAACGATCTGCTTCCTCTTGCTCGCGTCGAAGAGTATCAAGTGTCTCAGTCAGTTGCTGCACAGTCCCGGCTCCTTCCACAGTGCCTGCATTGTCTTTGACCTCGCTGTCGTGGATGAGAGCCGGCGATACGCGTCTACCAGTATTACTGCGACCACGGCCCATTACTGAGCTTCCTTCTCTAGTCAAGCCGGGAATTGTAGTATCATCTGCTGAGGCTGGCGTCACATCTTTCAGACCACGATATGACTTGACCCGCAGCAGCGGCTCTTGTGTGCCATCGTGATCGGTCTCGTGACCGTCGCTGGTATGGTGAAAGAAGTCGGCAGAGGAAGCTGGCTTGGTTCGAAAGCGCACAGGGGCGCTCTTAGAGCTAAACTCAAGGTGGCTGACTAGTGCAACACGCACAATGTAGAAGGATGCTGTTTGTAATCCGCTGATGGTGACTGCAGACTCGTGTGCAGGAACTGTATCAATGAGCGCTCCATTGAGGTGTATCTCGTACTTGAACGACGTCTTCTGCTTTTGCTTCTCAGGCAATGACCAGTGAATGATGGCTCCGTCGGCCTTGATGTCTGCTAATGCAACGCTGGGAGTGAGAGGAATGTCGAAGCCAAGTAGTGAAGCAAGTTCCTCCAGAGGCTTGTGCAGGACATGATATGCCCGGAAGCACAACCAGGATAGAGCGAGACAAACGCACACCGGCTTGAACCAGAAAGCAAGAGGTACGGCTACGGCCTGTAGATACATGATTGTGTGAGTGGTCCATATGCTGCTTTGAGAGGAAAGAAGTGGTGTGTTCGAGGTCGATCCAGTATCTGCTGCGTGGACGAATAGCTGTGAATGTCGGCCAGGCGGACGCTCTGCCGTGCCAGCAAACCAGGAGTCCATGTTGTCCTGGTCCGCATGAAAGAAGGCAGGCAGGCAGCAGCAAAGAATGTGTGCTGAAGATGTGAATACTAGCAATGCAACGAGCGAGGTAATCCTGAAGTTCAAGGATTTGTGGCTTCGGCCAGACCCGCATCTAGCGCAAAGCTTGTGCACGGCAAATTTACGCTTAACTTCACCGGTGGCCGAGATGCAGCATGACAGCTCGCTCAATCGACGGCAGAGCCAGTCTCGATACACCCATCAAGAGGGAATCCCAACCAGAACGACAATCAGATCATAGCATAAGCATCTTACTATCATATAGGCGCCGAGCCAAGACCGCTGTTCTTCAGCTTACTGGTATTACCCAGCTCGCTAAGGTCCAGCTCCTTACCGCTGAGGACATACGCCTGCAGATCTTTCTTACCGCAATGTCCGGTATAACGACAAGGCTTGTCTCTTGCCAAGAACTTTGACCCGGAGCAGCTGCAGGCCCAGAGCTCACACATCAGCAGGAAAGCGATCAGTCCAGTGACAGTGCCGACAAGCTGCAGAGAATCCAAATTCTCAGCCAGAGGTAGACATATCAGGATGATGGCAACGGCAGCTCGTATGGCCAACCGCCATCGCTTGTGTAAGCGTTGGCCCACCATGTCGCGGTGCACATGGGTGAGTGAGATCACACCCATGTTGAGCAGCGCCACGCCAAAGCCAGCACAGTAGAACCACCGTACGCCAGCAGCGATCTCGTGCTCGCTACGGCTCTGATACGCCTCCGTCAGGTTCTCGAGGTGCGCATCTGGTGTATCGGAAGCCACGACAAGTCGTGAGAGAGCACCACTGCCGAGCACAAATGACATGATGAATGGCAAATGCGCAATGCCCCAAAGGAATGCTGAGAACTTGTGACGCCGTATGGCGTGGCTTTGCAGGTGTGTTGCATCGATCTCGAAGTATATCCACTAGTACAGTGTCAGTGGCCGCTACGTCGAGCCAGAAGAACTTACATTGAAGAAGAAGGCCTGGATGAGTCCTAGAATGCCTTTGCCAAAGAACGCATCGATGCCGTTGACAGCTGATTGGTAGAGTATAGCAACGACTGAGTATCCAAACACAAGAGACACGAAAGCGTTGGTCCGCTCTACTCGATGCTCAATATTCAGCGCTGCGGTAAGTCAGCGATGTGATCAAGGCAGCTCGCGAGAAGCCTACCTGGAACAAACTCGTACACTCTCTCCGCCCAGGCTTTTGCTGTTCCTCCTGAACGTTGACTGAGCATGTACAGCAACATGTTTACTGTGTGGCCTCCGGTGTCGACAGCCAGCGCGATCCAGATGAGTGCCAGCTGATTAGGCCATTCGACGTAGATGCTGCCAATCCACAACGCAATGCCGATCAGTGACACGATAACGGTTGTGAGCATGACACCACGAACCATCGGTATCAGGAAGGATATCAGGAAGAGATATGCCACCATGTACATCCTTGCAGCCAGGTAGAAGCCAACCAGCGTCGCATAGGTGTCCTCGAAGGCTTCCGAGATGTTCGTGGTATACCCAAAGAGGCACACAAGAAGAAATAGGACTGAGCCACGCTGGAACAAGTCGTCAGTCTCGAACCAGCTGATGATGAGAGCCATATCATTCCAGATCTTCCAAGATAGGGTGAATGTGATGATGAAGCGCAGGAGCGAAAGGCCAGTCGCATTCTCTGCTGCAGCATCGCCATTGATTGCAATGATACCGACATAGAGCAGGTCGACAAAGAGCTCGAAGCTCATGACTTCCACGTTGCTTGACGCTCGCCATAGGATGCCCTTATGGAAGTACTGCCGCAGCACAGGCGTTTTGAACAACTTCAATGTTGCGCCTTGTTGTTCAGTCGTTGTGGTGCCTGTCAGTGTACTGCTACGTCGGGGCGTCGTGGTGCCACTTCGTCCAGGACTATCATCCTCATCATAGCTCTTAATATGGGCGCTGAAACCCCATCGATCGAAATGTGCATTAAGACTGACTCCGTGCTCTGTCATGCGGTTCAATTCGGTATTTAGGGCGTCCAATTCTCCTTGCACGTTTGCGAACTGGTTATAGACCTCCGCATGCTTCTCTTGTAGCTCCTGCCGCTTGTTCTCATGGTGTGTGTGTGTCTGTCGAAGTGCGTCCAAGTGCTGACCACTACCGGAGATATAAACATCGAAGTCATCGTCGTGGCCATCGTTGCGTAGTCGCTGCCTGATCTGCTCAGCATCTGCTGGATCTGCCGCGACGTGGATGCGTCGTCCGCTAGGATGAAGGAAGTGTCGAAGTCGCGCTTTACCCTGATTGAATGCACTGGTAGCCAGGGATGGCGGCTCCTCTGCGACGCTGGGCCCTTTCTCGACATCAGACATGGCCAATATACTCGTCGGTCCTGCTAGGCAATATGCCTTCAGCTCACTGAGACCAAAGCATCAAGCTGCTATGCTCGGCCTGCTTATGTGTCGATTGTGAAGCTAAGCTCATGACTTTATCGGTATTGGATCGACATTCGGAATAAAGTTCGAGCTCGTTGCGTAGGATCAGCTGGTGTCGATGAGCTGGACGAACACGGTTCCGACATTCGCCAACCGACTGCAAGAGGCAGTGACTGCCTCCAGAACTCTGACAAACCAGTGTAAAGTCTACAATGATGAATAAGGACTGCCTACCTTGTGGCGGTCGTTCACACTACGTTGCATGTCCTATTCTGTGTCTTCATGCGATGGAGGGAAGACAAGAAGCGAGAGTCCTTTCGTGTCGCTACGTACTACTACACCTTCCTCATATCACTCATTGAGCCGCAATACACAATGCATCGATCTCATGCATCCAGGTTCTTCAATATACCAGGCTGGATCTTCTCCAGCTCAGCGCTTAGCTCTGACCAGACCCGATTCTGGTATTCTGGGCCATCCTGTCCCTCAACCAGGGGGCTGGAGTTGCTGACCTTGCAGGTGTCAATGTATCGACCGTGTGACTCTGGACCTGCTGTTGTCACGGCATGCACGAGAATCCTGCCACCAACCTCGGTAGTCCTTGCGAGCAGAGTCTGCTGCAGCCACCAGGCCCAGGTCTTATACTCTCTTCCGAGCTCAGATCGACACAGTCCAGGATTGAGGTAGTTGATAATGACATGATCGCGCTCGAATGGCGAGCGTTTGGCAACCTCGCGAGTGCTGAAGACCTGCAACAATTTGCTGAGTGGATAGCGATCTGCCATATCTGCATCCTCTCGCTTGTCGGCAGCCTCGAATATGCTTGATGAGTTCCTCTCCCTGAACTGTAAGAGCGTGAGCATGGTATCGTCGCACAAAGGGATTGACCTACGCTTGCCCACCAATGGACTTCCGAGCTGACAGTGCTCAGGTGTGGTGTAATGTTGTATTTACGAGCGCCCTCTCGCAGTTTCGGCAAGAGCAGCAACGTCAGATAGATTGTCGATATGACATTGACGGCGATCGTGCTTTCGTGTCCATTGACGATCTGCCATTGTGCGGTAGCTTTAGCAGCATTTAGAAGCATGCCGTCGATCCGATCAAGGGTGTCGATGCGCTTGGCGAACGCTCTGATACTGTCATAGTCTTCGAGATCCAACGGCCAAACATCGATGACACCACTTCTGCCTGTAGTCTCCTCGATGTCGGCTTTGGCAGCAGCAGCTTTGGCGACGTCGCGAGCAGTGATGACCACCTTCTTTGCGCCCAGGCGAACGAGATGACGTGCCGCTTCACGGCCTAGTCCAAGTGTGTTCGCTCCAGTAACGCAATATGTACGACCGGAAAGATCGCCCTTTGGGAACGGCGGCGTGAAGGTGAGCTGTTTCCAGATGAACTCGGAGAAAGACATTGTGAACTGTGCAGTGTTGGTGAAGACGAGGATGATGCAGGATATGTGATTTTTGTGTGTTGGTGAAGATGAATTAGATGATGCTGGAGTCAAAAAAAATAGACCAGACCTGCAGTTCATACTTATACCCGTGCCCTCCTCACGCTGCCTTTTGCCTGTCTCATGCACATCCTCCCAGATCAGTGAAAGGACAACATGTCAGACCTGCAGGCCACCTGCTTCACTTGCGTTGCTGTAGTGAAGTTTGCCGTAGAGAAGTTTGCCGTAGAGAAGTTTGCCGTAGTGAAGTTCGTCAAGCGGCGGAGATTGCAGCCTGTAAATCCGCTTACTAACAAAGTTCTGCGGTCTTTAGCAGCGACAACGAGGCGCACGCCGCATTACCAGCACGATACCCCGAGACTCGAAGAGTACGGAGTCGGGAACTGTGATTCGGGACGGCAGCGATGAGTTCCAGCATGGAGTTTGCTGTATGATTGAGTACATCCGCAACAATCTTCGCAAGAAGCTGTTTTGGCTGAGGTCGGTGTTAACCTTAGCACAGACCATGCATAGTCTTGGCACACCCACACCATATGTGTGGTGGGGATCTGCAAAGAATCTCAACACCACTACACAAATCCCATAACATACCGCATCACTCTACGACAATATGGCCGATCGAGGTGGTGCTCCAAGAGGTGGCGCCGGTGGCTTTGCTTCGTATGTATTCAAGACAACCGCAATGTGAGCGACAGCTAACCGAGAAACAGCCGCGGTGAGCGAGGTGCAGGAGACCGTGGACGAGGACGTGGACGTGGTCGTGGTCCACGAAGAGGAGGCGCAAAGTCCGACGAGAAGGAGTGGCAGCCAGTGACCAAGCTTGGCCGTCTCGTCAAGGCTGGCAAGATCAAGAGCATGGAGGAGATCTACCTTCACTCTCTCCCAGTCAAGGAGTACCAGATCGTCGATTTCTTCCTGCCAAAGCTCAAGGACGAGGTCATGAAGATCAAGCCTGTCCAGAAGCAGACTCGTGCCGGTCAGCGTACACGATTCAAGGCTATCGTCGTCATCGGTGACAGCGAGGGACACATTGGTCTGGGCATCAAGACCTCCAAGGAAGTCGCAACTGCCATCCGTGCCGCTATCATTATCGCCAAGCTTTCTGTCGTGCCAATTCGACGAGGATACTGGGGTAACAACCTCGGTGAGCCTCACTCCATCCCAGTGAAGGAGAGCGGAAAGTGCGGTTCCGTTACCGTTCGTGTAAGTCTTGCTTGGAATCTGTTGCGACAGCGCACATACTGACATAACGCAGCTCATTCCAGCTCCACGTGGTACCGGTCTGGTCGCGTCGCCAGCCATCAAGCGTCTGTTGCAGCTTGCTGGCGTTCAAGATATCTACACTGCATCTTCAGGAAGCACCAAGACTCTCGAGAACACCCTCAAGGCCACCTTCGTTGCTGTCACCAACACCTACGGTTTCTTGACTCCAAACCTCTGGAAGGAGACCAAGCTCATCCGATCCCCATTGGAGGAGTACTCTGACGTTCTCCGCGAGGGCAAGCGCTACTAGATGAGCGACAACAAGGATCGTGCAGCACAACCGGAACATCTGAATTAGGCGATCGCTCTGCTTCATGCCTCATACAACGAGGCGGCCATATGTAGTATTGCTTGAGCCAAGATAGTTCTCAGTCGAAGCACATCCGCATCAGATCTGTACAAATTTATGTGACAATGTCTCCTGGGTATAGTGCTAACACAAGAACGCTCCATATATGCCAAATGCTAGAAAGTAAACAGCCAACGAAGCAGTCTGTAGATAACAAGAACAAGCCTCTTCACTGTCTTGAAGCAAACAACCACGAACCAGACCCACCAGAGCAGACTGAGCGTGAACCATTCGAGCATTTTGAATGCTGCGAGCCTCAGTAGTCTGAATTGACGTCTGCGGAGACGCAATACAGCATCTACGGCATCATCGACTTGCTTCGTTCGTAGCGTAGCCTGCATGCTAAGCTCGATGTTGAATGCATCTGCTTGGTCAGATGCATTGTGAACCAGCTCGGTGAGATCCTCTGACACACGAGCTTTGAACTGGTCTTGTCGTGAAATCAAATCCTGGAGATCGTCCGATTGAAAGGTCTTGATCTCTTTACTCAATGAACCCAATGCCTCGTCAAGGAATGAAGACAACAGCTCGACAGCGTAAGTATATTCTTGCTTACGAGGTCTCTGTTGGAGTGCAGATTCCTGCAGCTCGCATAGGCGAGCAGACTCGCGAAGGTAGGAGGGAAGCACAGCTGACGGCACTTCAAGTCTTCTAGATATCTCGCGTGCTTTGATACCAGAAGCAAGCAGTAGCGCTCGGACTCTACCAACGTCTCGAGAAGTGATGTCTCGACTTTTGTCTGTGAAGATGCCTGGTGGACGCTGATTTGAGATCGACCATTGCCTCGAGTCTTCAGCAGAGTGCGTCGAGACTGTTGAGAGCGCTGACGAGGTCAGTGGACCACTAGTACGACCGCGACCAAACAGCGGACGCGAGTGGCTATGTGATCGTGACCTTTTCCGCAAAGCTGGATTCAGGAAGCCATAACTTCTTCGCCGCTCATCGAGAGCGCTCGATCGATCCGTTGGCACAGTCAGTCGCTGTGGGTCGTGATCGCCTGCGGGAAGTGCTATACGTGGTGGCGCAAGTCGCTCAAAACGTGGTGAACGATTGCGTTTGCGCAAGTCAGCCTGCTGACGGGTAATGTGATCGGTGCTGTCGTTGGTTCTGATGGAGAGCAACCCCGATTGTCCTCTCATCTGAGGAGATATGAATGAAGGCAAGTAGTAGCGTGGTCGTCTCTCGTTTTTGTCAAGTGATGCTCGTGGTGAAGCATCACTGACCTCTGCTGAGGTTAGTCCTTTCTTTGGGCTCGTTGCAGGCCCCTCTGCATCAGACGCTTCAGAGTTGATCGCAGAGACGTCAGATATGGTCTCTTCACCTGGCCTTTCCCGGACCCGAAGCTTGGAGCCGAATTTGGAACTCTCAGTACGAACCATCTCGCCAAGCCGACTACCACGTAGGAAGCGTGTGACTGTGGAGCTCTGATCTTTCGTAGTCATATCACTGTCAGTCGTCTTGGACCTTACATGGACAAGCTCGCGAAGAGAGCTCGAAACGCTGTCAGCAGTCTTATGTCGTCTAAACGTAGAAGGCCGGACCGCATCAGCACTGAGCCTGGACGGGTCCATTCCATCGTCAACAGCCTTTACTAGTTCACCCCGGTGGATAGCTTCTGGATCGATAGCGTCCTTGCTTCTCGTGTGAAACAGAGGCAGTCTAGTCTTGTGTTGGCTCACGTCCGTTGACTTCTTGCGATTAGGAACACCGATCAGGGCTGAGAACCTGTCAGTAGTCGGCGAAGTCGGTTGCGAGGACTCTGGTGACGACACTATGTGGTGCATGAAATCAGCGCTGCCATTCGGCTTGCTCATGGGTTCACGTGCGTGACCGTTGGAAGACTGGTGATGTGATTTCTTGTGATCCTTGGGCCGATCAGCATTTCGACCGCTCGTATGTGTGAGGTCCCAATGATCCGGTGACTCCTTGGGCGGCAGTGAAAGCTCATCTTGAGCATCCTTGCGAATCATTTCGTCCATATGTCGTTGCAGAGGACCGACGTTGACATCGTTTGGCAATCTTTTCAGACCTTCGGCACTGGAGGTACTCGACATACTGTCAGACCGGTGCTTCCTCGCAAACCTGTGCTGGCGCAAGCGGTTGGCTGCTGACAGTGGTATCAGATGGTGCGTGTGGCGAACCTTCTCGGGGGTGATGTTGGCAGTCTGCAAGGCCGGCGGCAAGTGGCCTGGTGTGATGACACTGGATCGTCTCTCATGGGTAACAGAGTTCTGGCGTCTACGATCGCCTTGAGCATCGGTTGTACTTTGTCGTTGCTCTGTCCAATAAGTGTCTGCGAGCAGCTCGGCTGGGCTGATGTACCAGTCGTGTTCCGGCTTTGTGATAACAGTATCAGCGGTCTTGTTGTGCCTATGGCCAATCGTACTGCCTGAAACTTGTTGAGAACCAGGCTGGAAAACAGGAAGCTGGAATGGATGTTCTGTATCAGATCGTGCTGTCTCGACCTCAGTCAACCATTGCTCGACCTTATCCAGATCCATGAACTGCTCGGGCGAACACACTGCGCTATCTTTCTGTCGCTCTCGAACTCTGCGGTTACGCAATGCCTGCAATGGGTTGTACGCTCTGCCGCTTTGCTTCTGGCTTGTCAGCAGGTGGGAGCTCGTTCTCGGCCTTGTCTTGTGGCTCGTTGGCAATGCTGGAAGCTGTAGCAGGAGACGTCTGTGCTTCTCAGCCAACTCGAAGTACTTGCGAGCCTTTTCTGCTCGAGCAAGCGTCGCAGGCGAGAAGTAATATTGCTCGGCGTTCATATCTCGGTGTGCATCGTCGTCTAATGGCAACTGTATACTCTGGCCAGAGGCTCGAGAACCGATCTGCTCGCGGACGAAGTCTTTAGTGGCATTCGTACTTGGAATGGTTCCAGCACCTGCAGAGCTGGCTCTGAGAGCAACAGCAGCATTCGACGCAGGAGGCGCCGCAGGGTTGCTAGCATGTCTCTTACGGCTCTCACTCAGATTGAGAGCCATCTGAACGAGCTGAGCTGGATCCATGCTAGGCATCTTGGACAATCGTTGGTTCGGTGCGCGCCAGCTAGGATGATAGGGCTCATCGGACTGCAGAGAGCTATTTCTCGAGCTGGGCTGCTCCGATGCCCGACTTGCTCTGCCAAAATCTATAGCATTTTCCATGCGCCGCTTGCCCTCCGACTTGCTGCTCCTAGATGTAGAGTATTCGAGAATGGCTCCTCGAGCTCCACTGGTCCGTTGCTGTGCGATGCTGCTTCTGCCATCATTTATTCGCTGAATCTCCTCGCTCTTACGACTGGATAAGGATCTTGGAGGTGTGAGGAGCTTGTCCTTAAACCGTTCTCCTCTTGCGCTCCATTTATCCTTTTCAGATCTGAATGACTCTCCGCGTGAGCTCGAGGGACGATCTCTCCTGGCTTCATGGTTCGCGATTGTGGTGAAGGTCACATCTGCAATGGCAGATTGCTTTCGAGGCTCATAGTCGTGATGGAACTCTCCGTTCGTGTCATTGTTGGACATGACCTGCTGCTCATCGTCGGATTCGGTAGCCTAGCCAGTGCTCGATTAGAGAAACTCAGAGGGCGCGACGATGCGAGAAGGACATGTCAGCTCGAGCGCGGAGTAGACAGCCAAGCAGTGATTGAGGAGTAGGCCGATGCTGTTGGTTCAAGTAGCAGGGAGATGCAAGGTTATGCAGTACTGATGTGGTCTGCAGGATCACACGCGATAAAACTATGATTTGGCGAGCATATGATCGTCACAAAGGAACTCGTGAGCCGAATTTAGTGCCGCGGTAGATGTGACGACATAGTATACACAAGACTGCACATGTGTGCTTCCTGACAGGGATCGGATTGGCATGTGTCAGCAAGGGTGAAATGATTACGCTGCAATTATCTGGTATATGGCTGGAAACAAGAATTCAGTGCAAGTCCAACTCATTGTCCTGAGGATCAATATTCAGTGTCAATAGCCATGATCTAGGTGCACCATGCTGGTGAGCAGTGGAAGATAGCTCAAGCAGATGTAGGCTCTTCACCTGCAGATGGCTTAACAGGTGTTCCGCTGCTAAGATCGAAGATTGAATCATCGTCCTCTGCTTCTACTGTCCCTGCGGTAGGCGTGATTGGTCCACCGACAGCTGCAGGGTGTTTGGTGGTGCCATTGAGCTTTGAAACAGTAGCCTTTTTGTGAAGTGGTAGAGCCTTTCTTGCTGGAGGTTTGCCGTCGTACTTCTCTTGTGCTCGACTTTGAGATGCTGCTGTCGGCCTGGTCATTCGGTCTAAAAAGCTACCGTCTGAAGCTACAGGCTTCCGGCCAGTATTTTGTGATTCAGACGATGGTGCATGGGCGAGAGAAGTCCGTGGTGCTGGGCGTGTAGTGCTCGCCTTTGCTAGCCCGCGACTGGATCTACTGTCAACGCTCCTCCCAAAGTCTTGTTCATGCTTCGCCCGCGAGGCTGCGGTCGGAGCTAATAGGTGTGACGAGATGCTCACAGGCTTCGTGCTTTCCCTCGCTCGCCCTTTGGCAGCTGTAGAAGCATTGGAGGCCAGGGATTCCCGCTTCTCTGCAGCACGTGCAACTGATGCCGCAGTTGGTGCTGTCAGCGAACTTCGACTGACCTTTTGGCTTAACTCCTTAGGCGCAGCTTTCGATGCCTGCTTCGTGATGAGAGGGGACTTCAATGCCGCGGCTACTGGCTTCGTCGACGCAGAAGAGACCGGTGCTGGCTTGCTCCTTGCTGCGGTATCCTTGGTCGGCTTGGAAGCTGTCGACTTCGGTCGAGCATTTTCAGATAGATCCTCAGCATCAGCATCCAGTGCATCTCCAACGCTGACAGCTTTCGCATCGGTAGGATCAGCAGGCTTCAATGCCACCTCCTCTTCAGTCGCAGCCGTTACTGGCTTGTCCGGATTCGCTGTGGTGGTAGTGCTTAGCTTGCTCGGTGCTTTCATGGAGAGTGCCTGATCTTCCTTCGGCTCCAGAGTCGGGGTCGAAATTGGCGTTGACTCAATGGCAGCTTCTGGGATGGCCTCCTGCACTGATGAGTCCTTCTCTCGTCGTTCACTCTCTTGCGACACAATCTTCTTCAATGCCAGCAGTTGGTCATGATTATCGCCGTTTTCGCTGAAGCTTTGTCGTCGTAAGGAAGCACTGCTCTCACGTGTGAGCTCGGCCATATCCTCGGTGCCTTCTGGTGTTTCCGCCATTCTTCCAGCTCCTTCAACCGTTACGAAGCTCGATCTCACTTTCGAGAGTGGCCTTCTGCCTTCTCGGGCAACCTCTTGACTTGCTGAACGTGCTCGCTCTGGTGTCTTTACTTCTGTGTCCTTGTTCTCGAATATGGATCTGAGGTTGCGGACGGCGGATGAGGATCGTTCGGTTGACATGACTGTGTATTGCCTGGTCAGTGGATTGCTCGAGTTTCAAGTTGAATGGCATTTCTGCTGTATGAGCATCGCTCATGCCATAATCAATGTGCTCTGATCATGGCCGGGCCTCGTTGTAGCACAAGGCGAGAAAAAGTCCACTGTGAGCTGCGGTAAACAAACGCAGCTCTGTCAAACTTGGCGCCACTCATGCAGCCAGCCTGCGTGCCGGGCATATGGTTTCGGTACGGTGGGATTTGACTCGAACATGCATGTGTTTGATGGAAAGCTCGCTGTGACTTACAATCTCAAAAGACCAGCTCCTTGATACTCACACTGCGTCTTCCAGCATTTGGCGTGGTAGGAAACTGTGGTTGCCGCGATGTCTCGGCAGCAGCGAAGTATGTCTCGGAGGAATGGCGATCGATAGCAAGAGGTATTTCTTTCGGCTGGTTCGTGCTTCTGAACTATGATCGTTACACGATGGGAAAAGGGGCCACTACGTAAATATGGAGACCGGAAGTGCAGTTGATGATCGACCGTGCATTGGTAGGCAAACGGCGCAGTACGTCGCAACTTCGATCAACGAATGGGCTCGCATTGGAGCTGGTTTGCCAATCATACACCTCATACACCTCGTAATATACTGTACATATGGACATGCCGATACCCTCTGAGAAGTACAATCACCATTGCGGCATCCACTTGAGGGGGTTCATCTGCGGTCGACGTTTAGTCGGTGTCTCTTGCTGCTTTGTGAACGCTCCGCCAGGCTTCGAGTTGAGCCAGGCATCCTTGATCGGCTCATCTATACGTCCTGATTTCACCAGGTCTAGTTCGACACGACTAAGCAGCTGGCTTACGACAGATGGGCCATCCTGGGATTTGACGTGTCGCTTTTGTTCGCCACTGCTCTTGAGCACGGTGGCTGGTACAAATCCTGAGCTCGAATTGTTCGTCTTGCTGGTCGAATGCGGCATAGTAGTGACTCTGGGCGTGCTGACAGGCTCCTTACTGTGCTTTGCGACAGTGTTTGTCGATGGGTGTGATCTTCCGTGAGAGAGCGGCCTTGCGCCGTCAGCTGTCGTATGTGAGTCTGGATTGTGTGTGGATTCCTTCTTGTTTTTCATGCGCTCATCGAGATTCCGCCTATTGTGATCATTGTCCGCGATCGTGCTGGCGCCTTGGACCACGCCACTGTCTATGATCTGATCTTGCGAACTCAGTGGTGCCATCTTGTCGTGTAGTTTGGCCTTGCCAGGTGGTGTGGGCATCATGGCCTTGTTCTTGTCGAAATCTCTCTCGACTGTCTTGCGAACGCTGACTAGGCGGCCATCGTTCGTCTCCGTGTTCGCTTTGCTCATTTTGGCCAGAGAGCCATGATGATGCTTCCCGGCGGTCTCTAGAGGGTCTGGATGATGGCCCACCGTAGCCATATCTCGGACGATATTCGTTGTCGTTGTACGTTGTCTGTCCGCCAGAGGTACGACAGGGCGGTCCTGCTTGGCGGTATCTTGGACCTCGAGGTGGCCCTTGGCCTCTGTGTCGGGTGTCTCTGTAATGGTATCGCGGAGCTCGAGGCGGGTCTTTGTGCTATAGTCATGTTTAGCGATGTCTTCATCAAGAGACGGTCTGTCCGTATGTACGTCTCTGCTGCCGATTGTTTCTCTGTCGCCAGGGTTGTTGCGTGTGCTTTCCTGTCCGGCAGGTCGCCGTGATTTGCTTCCAACATACTCTTCGTAAATCGCCTTCACTGCCTCCACAGACATATAGTCGTTCGTAAACTGCTCGGCATAAGCGGTGCAAGCCTCGACAGGATTGAAAGCCTTCGCGTCGGGACCATAGTAATTACGCAGGAGCCTGTAGCTTCGTCAGTGAAATGCAACCAGTAAGTAACTCTCCACAAGGACAGAAGAAATGGCGGAGTCTGAAGAATATTATCAATGCTCACCAGTTGCGTCTTTGCCCATCGATCATGAACTTTCTTCGATCCATTCTATGAGCTCCCTGTGCAGTAGTTGATGTTGCTCTGCGTGGCACAGCCTGCTCAATACTGTCTGCCGTGCTGGTAGGTCCCTTATCCACATTTTGACGGTCTCTGCACTTGGCAGGCGATGGTGTAGCACGAACTACATCGCTACTGCTTGGTGGCAACTGTGGTCGTGGTGGAGGCGAGGGTGATATTGACCACTGTGAGGCGCCGAGTTGACCATCATCATCGTCATCCTCAGTGCCTGCATTTCCTTTCTGTCCCTCTTCTCGTCCTCCATCTCCAGAGGCATCTGAGGCTGAGTCATCACCCGTGCTATCGTCATCCGAGGACTCCGGTTTGGCCATCTGCCTTTGTGAGGCAGAACACCCGGGCATCTGGCGCACAGCTTCGGCGATAGCACGAGTCACAACCGCCTGTGAGCTTGTGGGAGGGGCGTCGTCTACGACCATCGGTTCGCCTTGTGAAGTCGAGTCATTCTTGATCCAGGCTTGGAGCAGATCACTGGGCACCTTCGGACAGTTCGGCGCCGATTCTCGTGCAACTGGTATCCAGGAGCTTTTGTTGGAGAGTAGTAGCTGTTGGTCCTCTGCAATGACGAACCTGAGCCGGCTATCAAGTGTATCCGACTCGATAACAGTCCTTGAGCTGGCAGATATGTCAATAGGTGACACAGCCGGATCCTTCTGTGTCCGTGCTGGTGGCAGCATTTCCGTCTTGTGCATCTGCGCGGATCGAAGCTTTTCGTCCACAGCAGTTCGAGCTAAAGGTAGCTCTTCTGCCTCGACCCTCGACGCGGAGTCTAAAGGTCTCGCATTGGCACGTACAACGTCCGCGTTGGTCTGCGTTGTGCGTTGAGGTCGATTCTTCTTCTCTATGAGCTGCAAGAGTGGGTTTGGAGTGCCTTCAGAGGGTCTTTTAGCTGTGGTGAACCCAGCAACCCGTGGTCCAGCCAGATTAACCCCTCTCAGTATCTCTATACCATCCTCGTTGACAGACGGAGTGCTGGAACCAGTCGCTGTCGGAGGCGCGGCAGGCTGAGTTGCAACTGGGAATTGAGTCTGTACTTCCACGCCGGTAGAACTGAGAATGATTGGTTCTTGCGCAGCAGGGAACTTGGAATGCGCAGCTCGTCTTTTGTTGTTACTCTGTGCATGACCCGCAGCAGCCACCACCGAGGATGTGATCTGACCATTATTTCGGAATTGGCGCATGTCAGCGATGCTCTGCTGCATTTCTGGAGTCTCATGGAGGACAGAAGGCGTTCCAATCGGCTTGTGCCGGGCGCTCACCCATTTCAGCTGATCAATGTCGAGCTTGATAAGAGACCAATTTGGACCATACGACGAGACTGTGAGAGCGTACGAGTCGAGACGCAAAATGTCGTATTTGAAGCTCTCGTCGAACTCCTCATCAAGTTGCTCTGCGTAAGACTTCACAGCATCATCTGTGAGAACTGCCCGAACAAACACCTCGCTATCGGACAATTCTACGATCGTAGGTGAGATAGAGAGCACCTGAACCATGTTAGATGCTTTGCTCGCGGGCTCACGCTTGGCTGGAGCTTACCTTCATCAGCTGTACGTGGAACTGTGTGGTAGAGTTGCTCCTGTCGACTTCTGCTCTGAAGTTGCTACCATCATCGAGGAATCGCTCATAATCAGGATCATCTTTGACAATGGTTTTGCCTGTAGTGTTATGCTTCCAGCGAAGCAAAGCAGCAATCTCTGCTGCAATGAACTTGTTCAACCATGGCTCAAGGCTCCTGATTGGTTTCGACATGTTCGCAACTCAGCAGACATGTTAGGTTGTGCGGGAGTGTGAAAGGTACTATCGAGAGGATGTAGAAGGTATAGTATTACGTGCAAAGACAGATTGTGCCGTTGTTGCTGTGGTAGGCCCAAGAAGCTATCTTGTACTGGAGGTCTTTATTACGTGGGTACGCGTTCGTCGTGTGATCCAATCAGACGTCATAGTCTGTGCTTAGCGCGGTTCCATTGTATAGCATTCTCTTGATGGCCGGACATCAACAGCTGTTGGCAATGAGCTCACGACACATCTCGAGACGTCCGCTCAGTGTCTCACTATCAGCATGCTTCTTCATATATCTGCAGCTTATGATCATCAGCAACGATAGCATTAAACCATAACACCAATATGAGCGTAAGTCGTTTACGACCGGATTCGCATCATGCCACAAGAACCACCATCTCCCTCGACATCCTCAGTACTGCTACCATTTCTAGGAAATCGCTCACGCCGCGGATCTCTAGCCTCGATCAGCTCTCGTCGAGACATAGACAAAGATGTTCTCTCGCAAGCTCTTGATACAATACATATTTCTGCCTCCAAGTCCGATGCCCTTACATCCTTTCACGATTTTGATGGTGGTGTCTCAAGAGCGGGGCCGAACACAAAAGATATCGTCAGCAACGGCGTGAGTAGTCTCTTCAACAGATTTAAGAGCAGTGTCGGAGGCAATTCACCTGCAAGAGAAGCTAGGGCTAGACCAGACAGTAGAGCTGGCAAGGACAACACTCGTCAAGATACACTGCAGAGTGATCGATTGTCGAAGCCTGTACCTGCTGCTCTGCGGAACGTCGATTCTGAGCTGTACTCAACAAGCACTCGCCAGTCTCCAGTCACTTCAACCTTCAGCAGCAGTACCCTGATAAGACCGCAGATTACGAAGGATATCCAGTCAAAGAGAGTCCCTGGTATAGACGTCCGTGATCATGCTCGACCTGGTTCAGCCGATACCTTCCCTGATAATCATTCATCACAATCAGATGACGATACCCATGATGACTCCTCGGTAATGTTAGAGCGGAGCGAGCTCGCGGCTCATGCACTTGCCCAGGCAGTCACCGGTAATTTTGACAGACACAGTACTCATGCGAAGGCATCCGAGACATCGTCAAGGAGCAGCAGCGACTTCACCATACAACAAAAGCCGTCTTCATTAGACTCTCCAATGAAGCAGGAAGCCAAATCAGCCATGAAGAGTCCGCTTGCGCTGAGCTTCGATGGGCAGAAGAACGCTGCGCGTCCAGCGATGGTTCATGTGGGTGTATCACATCTACCAGGATTCCAGCCTTCCGAGGTCTCATCTCCTGTCAACGAACTCCCATCACCAGGTTTACCACTTCTCGGCGCGGAGAAAGTGCTTGAGCCATCGCCCAATCTCAACAGTGCTATGCAAAGGCGACGAACTGGGCTCAAACAGCATCAACCAATGCAGACAGCTAATGGACTGCCTACACATCTCAAGAGAAGAGTCATCAGTAAGGAGTTCTGGATGAAAGATGAGAATGCCAAGGTTTGCTTCGACTGTGGACAGGCATTCTCAACTTTCCGCCGCAAGCATCACTGCAGGACATGCGGACAGATATTCGATGCTAAGTGCACATCTCTAGTGTCAGCTCGACCATTTGGACAGCCCGGCACACTAAGGCTATGCAAGCCTTGCGAAGACATGATCTTTGGCAGCAATGACGATGACTCATCCGTGTACACAGATGACGGAGAGGAAGACACCAAGAGTCCTGATCACAGGAAATCGCTCACATCCGAGGAACCGTATCCTCCGGTTCTCACGGAACAGGACAGACTCCAACACACTGGTCTTGCGACTCCCTCGATCGGTATACCAGCGTCTAGACGAAATCGTGAGGCCAAACGCCGGTCAGCTGTTATTGAGTTTGATGCTCAACCGACTTTGATTAGACCTACCTCATCACGCTCGCTCGTCGCCCTCAGTCATCGACCTCGATCTTCGAGTCACAAACGCCATCAGTCCAGAGCGTCCATACGCACGTCAAAGTCTCCGGAAGAGAGCATACCGTTTTCCCAAGACGACAATGGCGCCACACCTACAAATGAACTGCCCGTGTTCCATAACGACAACGTCATCGATCCAGACCTTGCGCCATATCTTTCCGATGAAGAGTCTGAGTATGATGAGCAACCAGACATCTTCACAACTATGAGCAGTGGTGCGCAGTCATCTCCTGTTGAGAGAGATCGCCTCACATTTGGCACGCTTCTTAGTTCGACAGGACGCAAAGGTCGTCCAACGACAGCGGACAGGAACGCTGCATCATCAGTCCGTGGTGCAAAAGACGACGACGCTGCCAGCGTGACATCGAGACACTATCCTAGATTATCGCGCAGAGGAACACCGAGCATCGGCAGTATGAATGCTATACGACCATCACCACGGCGGAGCAAAAGCAACAAGTATTTGGAAGGGGGCGTCAAGACTCTATCGATCACGTGGAGTCGCCTCTTTCACCTAGCGAGCTCGATGCGCATGGCCAGCCAAAGATCATACGTAGCTGTGCAATGCGAGACTGTGATGCTCGACCACTCGAGCTCAACCGGGCGAGCTTCGAGCATGTTCAGAAACTACTGGCACAGCTCTTGGCAGACGCCCGCATCCAGCAAGCTCATGCTTGGGAGAAGGCTCTGTTGCCGATCTTGCTTCGATGCACAGATGATGTGGATCCTGATGTGCCGCGTGGCGACGACATGGATATCCGCCATTACATCAAGCTGAAGAAAGTGCCTGGAGGCAGGCCAGGTGACACTAGCTATGTCTCTGGCGTTGTCTTTAGCAAGAATGTCGCCCTCAAGAGCATGGCAAGGAGCATACGCAATCCACGTATCGCGATTGTCACATTCGCCATTGAGTATGCACGACATCAGGCACATTTTATGAGTCTCGAGCCGGTAATAGCACAAGAGCGAGAATACCTGCAAAACCTAGTCAGCCGTATAGCTGCGCTACGACCTCAGCTCTTGCTTGTCCAGCGTAACGTATCGGGGCTTGCTTTGAATATGCTGGCCAAGGCTGGAATTACAGTCGCATACAATATCAAAGAGTCTGTACTTGCAGCTGTCGCTCGTGTGACACAGACCACCATGATCAAATCAGTCGATAAGCTGACAATCGATCCTCACCACTTGGGTCATTGCGAAGGCTTCGACGTCAAGACCTATGTGCACGAGCAGTCCAGGAAGTCTTACATCGTGCTTTCAGGATGCCAACCAGATCTTGGCTGCACTGTTGTGCTACGAGGTGCTGATACTGCCACACTTCGTAAGATGAAGCGTGTTACCGAGTTCATGTGCTATGTGGTGTACAATCTCAAGCTCGAGACATACCTCATGCGAGACGAGTTCGTCTCCATTCCTGTCAATCGTACGGGACAGCTTAGCAGCGACACAAGAACATCCAGCACTGAGGACAACCCGGTAAACCCGGCCGACCCTTCGCAAGACATCTCAGAGCTTGCGAGGACGGAACGAACTGCACAATCCAGAATCCTTTCAGCTTCTCCATTCATCGTATTCATGCAACCATATCTACTCACACAATTGCTAGATTCTGAGAAGAAGCTTAGTGAGTACAAGCTGCTCCGCGACACATATACCGCGGCCGATGAGGAGCCCGAGAACGAGAAGCTTGAGACTGAGTTCAAATTGGTGGAGCCAGAAATGGTGCGGGTACCACCATCGAAGGACCAACCAAAGGCGGTCAAAGACTACCTTCATGCCGTCTACGACGCTCAGTACACTCGCACACTGGCGACCTTCGAGAATCAAAAGAAGTTATGGCAAGCTTTCCTGGCCAACGATGCTAAACCATTTGACCCATTCTCACATCAAACGATCGTGGTGCTGCATTCGACTGTATCAAGCATCACTTCAGCACCTTGCGTTGGCCCAGAGCTGTTGGGAATCGGGTTCTACGCAGGCTACAATCGGGCTGAAGCAGACTTTGAAGGGGACTGTACACTTGGACAGTACGTCGAGGATATCTGTATTGGTGCTGCCAATACCTGCAAGAAATACAACCGCAAAATGCTCGATCATCATCGGCAATACGTTCATGGGTATGGACAACTCTCGATCAGTGCACATCGACAACCGGCTCGCATGACGGGCATGAGTAATATAATCTTAATGTGGTCGGTCTGCAGGAAGTGCCAAGCGGAGACATCTGTCGTCCCAATGTCAGACAACAGCTGGAAGTACTCCTTTGCCAAGTACCTTGAGTCTAGCTTTTGGAGTCGCCCTCTCCATCCTCGAGCTGGTGTTTGTGAGCACGACATACATAAGGACTTTGTACGGTGTTTTGGGTTCCAGGACCTGGTTGTCAGGGTGCTATATGACCCTATCGACATATATGACATCGTTGTGCCTCATACGTCGGTGTCGTGGAGGGTTGAAGCCGATCTTACAGTCAAGAATGAGCAATATCAGCATTTCGAAGTACGGCTCAATTCGTTCATCGACTCTATCAAGAAACGTTTAGGAACCATCAACGTGGATACGTTAGACGAAAAGCAGATGATGGAAGCCCAGGACCTAATCGACAGCCTAAGACAACGCGCTGAAGATGATCGCAAAGAGCTGCTGGATAAGCTACAGGTGAAGTACTCCACATCTCGATACTACGAGCTCATCCCCTTGAATCGTGCACTACGATTCATGGACAAGAAAGAGCTCTCCTCATGGGACGAGGTCTTTGCGAGCTTCGAGAGAGACTACTTCCCATCCGAGAACGATATAAGGAAGTTGGCTGCAGCACAACTGAAAGAGATGTTTTATGGTTCACACTCGTCAACAGACAGCATAGCTTTGGACAACAGCGACACAGAAGGTGGATCCGAGTTGACGACGTTTCCGACGAACTCGCAGAGTCAGGGATTAATGGGGAGCGAGGCACCTTCGGAGAAGACCTATGATGTGCTAACCTCTGTCGCACAAGAACACCGATCTCAATCGGACACTGCAACAAGTCATGGTCCAGTCAAAAAGTCTAATGCAGAGATGTATGAGTCGAATACTCTACTGGACTCGAACGCAGCTTCGACGGAAGATGTGAAGCATCTTGACCTCGCGATTCAGGATCATCCTCCGGAAGAAGTCAACCATCAGATCGAGTCAATGCCAGCCCTGTCGCCTGAGTCATCACATTCGCAACAAGATGGCACTCATACGCGACCGTTGCTGAGTCCACCGCAACCTTTGAGCTCCGGTCTGGTTCAGCGTATAGAGGAGATACGCAAAGGCACATCAGGAGAGAGGTCTGAATCCGATGTGTCGGAGTCGAAGATTCCTCGGCTCACAGATCTGAAAAAGCGCGAGGAAGGTCAGCCAGGTCCTCCCGCGTTCTCACGAGCTCAATCACAACCTCATATCCCAAAATTGGGTATGGAGCATGGCCAACTGCAAGTCGAGCGGAGCAGACAAGCAGGAAATGGAGAGCCCATACCACTGGAGAGGCGATTCAACGATCGATTGAGCCGTCTGGGTAATAAGCTCGGCAGCATACATCCGTCGTTGATACCAAGATCGATACCAAACAAGTCTGAGAATGGTTCAACAAATACAGTCTCAGCACTGGCCAAACACTTTGAACATCTTTCCCGAGAGTTCGAGCGAGAGCGTCTGAGAGAACGTCGACTAAGAGCAGCGAAGAGTCGTCAAGCAAGGGCTAATCCATTGGCAAGCAGTCGACCGGTTGTGGAGGTGTACACAGATGCAACTGAGGCTGTCGGAGAACGTCGGCATGAAAA
Organism: Peltaster fructicola; assembly: GCA_001592805.2. Classification (NCBI taxonomy): domain Eukaryota; kingdom Fungi; phylum Ascomycota; class Dothideomycetes; genus Peltaster; species Peltaster fructicola. The sequence continues at coordinate 1,316,358 of CP051140.1, forward strand.
CGTTGCTCCCTCGAAGACCATGCCAGAACAGACTACTGTAGTCGACCACGCACAAGAAACTACAACCGATGAGCCACAGCCAGCAGAAGAGCCGCCATCGCAGCCATCACGCAGCAGCCAGAGTTTCGAGAAGGACCGTCAGACGGATACTGAAGTCGATACCGATGCTAGTGACACTGAGTTGACGACCCAGTCACAAGGCACAGCTGATCCAATATCAGAGCTTTCCGGCTCATCGTTAATATCACCAAGTGCACAAGATCTTGAGTTCAATCCGGAACTCTCTATTCCCGAGCACAAGCGAAACGTCTGGTTCAAGGTGCTTAGTGAGTTCTGGTCCAAACGATCTGCATCAGGATGGTCCAGTCTTGAGTATCCTCTACACATCAACGAACATGTCTTTGAGGATTCTGACATCATTGTGCGAGAAGATGAGCCTTCGTCCATCATAGCCTTAAGTCTGTCGTCGAGCGACTATATCAACAAGGCCAAGGATTTCCGCAGCTCTATTGGCAAAGCATCCAAGAACACTGCAGCAGAGCCAGTCGATCTGTCTGATCCAGTGTTGCAGGCGTCGATTGAGTCATCACTGCTGAGCGACACAGGAACACATATGAAATACTCATTCTCACACGGCCAAGTCAAAGCATCCTGTAAGATCTTCTATGCTGAAGCATTCGATGCATTACGGCAACGTTGCGGTGTTACACATCGCTTTGTGGAGTCGCTCTCGCGCTGCATGAAGTTCGACTCGAAGGGTGGCAAGACGAAGTCGCTATTCCTGAAGACCATGGACAATCGATTCATCATCAAGTCGCTGCAGGAGGTCGAAGTCAAGGCGTTCACAAGATTCGCTCCGGACTACTTCGCATTCATGTCACATACGTTGTTCAGGGGCGTGCCTTCTGTCATTGCCAAGATGTTCGGTTTGTTTCAGGTCATCATCAAGAACCCTGCATCTGGTATCGAATTCAACTACTACCTGCTGGTGATGGAGAATCTGTTTTACGACCATGCACCGAATCGCAGATTTGACCTCAAGGGTAGCATGCGCAATCGCAAGATAGAGTCGACTGGTCAGCCTGATGAGGTACTGCTTGACGAAAACCTTGTCGAGACAATCTTTGAGTCGCCACTTTTTGTGCGAGAGCAGTCTCGAAGACTCTTGCAAGCATCGGTGTGGAATGATACACTCTGGCTCTGCAAGCAGAATGTTATGGACTATTCCTTGATGGCAGGCTTCGAAGACGATGGGCACCAGCTTGTGGTTGGTATCATCGATTGCATCCGAACATACACATGGGATAAACGACTGGAGACATGGATGAAGGATCGTGGCAAGAACAAACCTACTATCACGAGTCCAAGAGACTACCGAAATCGCTTTCGTGTGAGCATGATGCAGTACGTCCTCCAAGCGCCAAGCTGCTGGCACCAATTCCAGGCGTCAATGGCACCGCCGAAGACGTTGAAGGAAAAAGAAGACACTGTCGCGCCTGATGAAGTTGAGGCCGAGCTCGTCAACAGAGGCATAAAGGCATGAGGCATCAGCAAGGAGATCATACCAACCCAGCCCGAGTGGCGTCCTGGTGAGGTGTTGCCTCAAACGCGTGGATACTGTTAGGATTGGTATCGATTAGGGCATCAGAGTCGTTGCCGTCGCCTGTCGACTGCGGACGACTAGAGAGGCAGATATGATATACTTGATTGATGCCGAGAAGAGATGTGGCTCTGGCTCGCACAAGCAGCTCTTCGAGGAATCTAAAAGCTACAGGGCCAACGATGTGCGTCAAGCGACAGTTGAATAGTGTTGATTCGGTTCAAACGCAAGTATCACAGCAATTGCCAGACTCAGGTAGAAGCTCAGATTCGAGCGATTGTTTTTGTCGCTAAATCTAACAAAAGCCTCGAGTGATGTAGACGATGCCCGTTGTCTCAAACGCCAGCCATGATTCGCCGTATTGGTCCGGCCTCTTGCTTTGCAATACATGTTCGTGACCTCTTCTCAGGTCATAGCCATCTCGTCAATCCATCTAAAACTTGGTGAACTGCTTGACAGCTTTGCCAGTTCGTGGCAGCACACGAAGAACGTTGAATCGAACCTGAAATACATGTCAGTCCCTTGCGGCAATCACCTGGTAATGTGAACATACAGTCTTGCTGAGAGGTCGGCACTGTCCAACAGTGACCTGGTCACCCTCCTCAACACGGAATGCTGGTGAGACGTGTGCGGCGAGGTTCTTGTGTCGCTTCTCGTAACGGGAGTACTTTGGTACGAAGTGAAGGTATTCTCGGCGGATGATCAAGGTTCTGTGCATCTTTGTGGAAACGACGGTTCCTGTGAGGATACGGCCACGGATGGAGACCATACCAGTGAAAGGGCACTTCTTGTCTGCAACACATTGTAAGTAAACGTCCAGCAATTTTTCTCCGAGCTCTTAGCAGTCCTCGATGCCCAACTACCACCTCTTGCGACTGCGCTGCTTGGGTTGGAGCTTCGCGTACCGATGTAGCTACCCTCAATGGCAGTCTTTGGTGTCCTGAAACCCAGACCGACATCCTTGAACCATCGTCGACCACCCTTGCCAGCTCTCCTGGACTTTGTGACGGCGCGCTTCTGGTTGACGAAGATGTGTGGCTGCTTCTGGAAAGCGCGCTCGCTCTGGACTGTCAATTCGGTTGCCATGATTGTGTTGGTTGCAAGTCGAGGGGTGGTGCTTCGAAATGCAGGTGTTGTTTGACGTCTGATGAGAAAGTCGTTGGCACGCGGGCTTGCTAGCAAATGTTCGGAAAGCGGAATTGTGTGAGAGTGCGCTCAGGATGTCTTGGCGACTGAGGCATCCAGGCTTCGGCGCTAAACCTTAATCAGCTCCAATGTTTAGATCTCAGTAAACATAGCTACATCATCAATTCGATAACAGCATTCGCATATGCATTGTATGATATACAGCAGCATATAGCTGCTTTGCTAATGCTCAACGATCACGATGGACGACAAAGAGAACACTGCGCCCTTGCAGCTTGGCCACGTTGGATACAACCTAAGTCTGTCACCCGTAAAGGATGCTCGTAAGAGCAGAAGTAAGAGTATAGGACCTGGCGGCTTAAATACCACACCGGAAGCACAGAGAGCTTTTCTTGACCGCGGACTCAATGCTACTGTGCGTGGCATTCTTCCCGACAAGGAGGATGCAGAACGTAAGGCTGCACGGCGCAAATCAATGGCCAACAGACGCGTCTCTTTCGCGCCGGAAGCGACTCTACATACCTGGGACGTGATCGAGTACATGAAAGACCATACAACATCCACGCAGGATCAAGACGCAACGCGCAACACGACTCCAGGCTTTACGGTGCCCGATGCCCACGACAGTCCCTCTTCACAATTGAATTCGGATGACGATGTAAGCATGAGCGGCATGAGCGAGGACAGTGGCGAATCCGCAAGCGGCGAAGAGGAAGACAACAGTGAGGGCGAGGATGACGATACTGGTACTTCAATGAGTTTGGTCACGGACGGAGACACCACGCAAGGCAGCGCGATGACTGCGAATTCTAGCACATCGTCAAGTCTGGATCGGAATCTACGTATGGCTGCCGAGATGGCTGGTACACGAGGCATTGAGTACGACGAGTATGGCGACATGTCGATGGAGATGGTGGGAGAAGAAGTCACGAACGCCTTTCAGCCCTGGGCAGAGCAAGTGGACGATGAGCGACGCGGATCGGCAGCTTTCGACCAGGAAAACATGAATCCTTTCGTCAGTCACAAACTTGCGCCTATCTCGGAGACAGCGGCCGAGGATGAAGATATGAGCATGGACGTCACACGAGCTGTAGGCGGGATACTATCTGCCAATAGCATGCAGATGCAGAGTTCGCCCTTCGCAGAAGTTCCTATGGATCTCACCCAGGCTATCGGCGGTATACAGAGCCCTCACAGCCAGTTACGTACTAGCCTGAAGCGAGATCATACGGACATGGACGACACACAACTGGCCGCGGTCTCTCCGAGCACAAGATCCAAAAGGCGACGGTCCTTGACCAGGTCGCCTGCTGTAGTGACTGCTCGACATCCTCTCGATTCCGGGGTAGGGGACAACAATGACACTGAGCGCTGGGATGAGACTATGGAATTCACACGCGCCATAGGAGGAATCAATGCGGCCACGAGGTTCTCGGATATCAGCTTTGATGGCAACGAAGAGTTGAGCATGGAGCTCACAACAGTCCTTGGCGGTATTCGTGGTCAGCATGCGGTTCAGTCGCCAAGACAAGCACTTCCAAATCCAAGCAGCCCGTTCCGCATAGAAGTCGATCCTACCATGACGCACGCGGTCGAGCAAGACCAGCTCGCAGCAGCAGAGATTGGTGCACAGAGTCCAACGCCTCGGGCGAAGGCAACGTTGTCTGAGAGAAGGTCCTCCGCAAGGTCACGCAGGTCATCGGCAGCAGATGTGCACGGTGCTGTGCAAAGCAGTCCAAGTCAAAGACGTGTCTCGCGCCGCATATCCGCGAGATCTTTCGCAGAACGCAGTCCCGTCGCACAAAGTGCTCAAGAGAGTCAGCCAGAACCATCGACTCCTGTATCAGCGCCTCGATCGAGGAGCAAGACCCAAACTCCTCAATCGCAACGTAGAACGAGAAGCGCCAGCAAATCTCCTCGACCTAAAGCTCACTCACCAATTAGCGAGCCTCCTCCACAGGACATCACTCCAAAGCAGCAGATGAGTGAGCACGCTGCGGATACAACTCCTATAGCACCCACGACTGAGCAGCGATCGATCTTCGATACCATCAAACTTATGATAACTCCACGAAAAGAATCCCTGAAAGCCGTCACACCGAAGAAAGCCGCTGCTTCGCCGTCCAGAAGGCCACGATCAGCATTGAAATCTGCTCAGCGTCAACAAGTCGTGCCTGCGCAGACTGCTGTTCATACACTGAATGACGATGTCGCTCAGCTTGCTGTTCAGGATGAGAGGAAGGCACACATCCATTTGCAACAATTTCTAGATGAGGCAGGCATACGGTTCATGGATTTGACAACAAGCAAACGACGATTAACGACCGCAACGACACCATCAAGGTTACGAAAGATGACCGATGTGCACGACGAACCAGGAGACATGACTATCACCCTCGATGATGCAATTGTGGCAGCTGCTTGTACCGAGCCAGAGCTCGAGCTATTCAAGCATGCATGTCACGAGCTCAAGCGATATATCGATGAGGGGAGAATCGACATCAAAGCTCTCGAGGCCGAGACTTTCGAGAACACTCCTCTGCTGATACAGGCATACATGGCAGCCGACAAAGATGAACGCACAACCATTGATGCTCACATGCGGGACATTAAGACCAATGCGCGCCTACGAAGCAAAGAGATGTGGTATGGATGGCGCAGCAACCTTGTTGACGATTTGATGAAGGCATTACAGACCATCGCTGAAGATCTGATCGCAGACGATGAACTACTACGACAGAAGGAGGACTTGTTGAGCAATGCCCTCCCGCCGCTTCTTGAACAGCGCACGCAAAAGCAAGGACAAGCCGAGCAGTTGTTGGCGATGGCAGACAAGACCAGACCTGAAGAGCAGGAAGAATTACAAGCTGCTCGCGAACGATTACAGTCCATCGACACTGTTCTGGAGGAGAGGCGACGATTGGTGACTGAATTACAAGATCAGCTTGACGCTCAGAACAAACGACACGCCGAGCTCGACGAGACAAGGGACGAGTGTCTGAAGACTATACAGTCGCTCGACAGTGCAAAGGCCAGCAATGCAGCTGTGTCTGAGGAACAAGTTGCAAAGCTTGAAGGTGTGTCTTGCGTGATTGCATGAAAGTGTGTACTGACCCTACCCAGGCGCTCTCCTGAAACTCGAGGACGACTACGAATGGTCCATCAAATCTGCGAGCGTCGATCCTTGTGTGGTCACAATGTCTTACAAGACTCAACTCGAGCTCTTCTTCCATCCTTTGGCCTTCCACAAGGTCTCTAACCAGCAGCCAACTGCAAATGCACCCATTGGTCTGAAATGTATCTCGAAAGAGCCACTCTGCACAATACAGCGTTTCTTTGTACAGCTACTGCAGGCTCACCTTCATTCCATAGTCCAGCAGTCAACGCAGATCGCCGATATGCTCACTCTGGTAGCCAGTACGTGGGACATTGCTTTACAGCTAATCGAGACAGAGAGGCTTCTGGCTATCGAGGGTCCCGTCGAGATCCGCATACAAAACGACGAGTGTCTCATCATTGATTCGACGCTACTCTTGCCGGCCGTGCGGACCAAGCTACGCGCCTCGTTCAAGGTTCAAATTGCATTCGAGGATTCGCAGTGTGAAACCTTGCATGAGCCGGCTGTCGTGGTCGTGTATGGTCAGGCGTACAACGAAAAGAGCATGTCCGAGTTTCTCAGGAGTCACACAGAATCAGGCTTCGAGAGCTGGTCGTCTGCCGTACAGCAGCTGCGCAGAAAGCTGGTTCAACAAGGCCCTAAGAGCAGTCCATCTTAGGTCGCTACTGTATAGCTATGTCTTCAGCACATCGCCAACGTGTCGAAATACTTCCTTTAGTGGTCCACGTTTGTGATCGCTCAGGATGGAGTCATGTCCGGTCTTCTCCACAACAGTACTGTGGAAGTCGATGACCTCTTTCACGTTGGGCTGAGAGAAACAGTCTTCGATATACTTCTGACCACCCTTCCCGACTAGATCGTCCGACTCCGCGAAGTACGCGTGCACGGTCAGCTTGTGCTGTGCAGGCACTGCAGACTCCCTCTTGACCAGGTCCCTGACGCATTGAGTATAATCTTCGCAAACGCCCCAAGTGCCGGGTCCAGTCTTGTGCAGGCAGCTCAGGCCTTCATCGTTGATGCCTCGAGTGTCCTCCGCCCATAAGTATTCGGTTCTAAGCCTGGTGATCTCCTTGGCTGTCGCTGTATCACAGCCATATAGCTCAGCGTCTGACGAGGTGCTAGTTTCTGGTCGTCCTGAAGCCGGTGTTATCATGTCTACAAGACCAGCAGAGACTCCACCAGCCCATTGAAGAGACGGCGTCAAGGCATTCACAAGCCTGACTGCACTATGCTGTGCCTTCATCACACCAGCTGGAAGTGCCAAGAGGATCTTGCTGGATAGCGTCTTAGCTTCAGTCGCTGGAACCCATGGTGCTACTATTGCTTAGAACTTGGTCGTCAGAGCGATTGATGGCGTACCTATCAGGACAGCTGTCGGGTAACGAGGGTCTAGGATCTCTCTGTAATGATACAGCGTGTTCAGCACGTATGGTGCACCAGCGCTGTGACAGAACAGCGATACATGTTTGACATTGACTTTACGCAGCAATATCGGGAGTGTCTCTAGCCATATCTCCATCCTCATGTCCAGGTCGACGGGTTCTGAGCCTCCATAACCTGGTCAAGATGGTTGTAAGCTGGCACGCATGGCAAGCTGGATGTAAGCAGCGATCAAGTCTACGCACCTGTCGGCACCAAGGAGTCTGACGCCAGCATCTTGCGCGAGCTGGTCCATCCATATGATGTGGTGTCTTGAGCTAAATTGCGGTGGAATCAAGAGCATGACTGGAAGTTGCTCGTTGTGGAAGTTACGGCTCGTAGCATAAGTGACTCGTCTAATGCCATGTTTGGAATTTGCTGGTAACCACAGACATTGATGATAGCAGCGATTACACAATCGCTTGATGGCCTCTTCTTCAGCAGGCGTCGACATGATCGTGGAAGGTAGTACATAAGCAGATGCCAGGTCGCGAGCTCGAAACTGATGCTGGACATCGTGGTATCAATTCTTAGTCAGCATGCTTGACAGTATGGACCACATCACTCTTAGATACGTAACGGGCATGTTCAAGCTATTGCATCGCCAATAAAACTCTGGCCAGTAAGCAGCCTTGTCAACAAGCTCGTTGAGAGTCACTATATGAGCATCGTCAGGGGTTCGAATTCGTTTTATGTCGCCTCTCGGGGCCCATTCAAGAACCTCGTCCTGCCCATCGTCAGTCAGTATATAGACTTGATTCCCACAGTGACCCAGAACAGCTGGCCCGCTACATGTGGAAGTATTGTGAGCCATGATGAAATGCTCCAGTGCAGCTCCCTGAACTCAGGCCTCGGACGCCAGACATGCGTTTGGACATCGTCAGTTTTGACATGAAGAGTCTGCTCTGGGTGTATGGGAATCACAGTTCGCTGCAACTGCTCCCTGCGTGAAGGCATGCTTGGAGGCCAAACAGCATATAGCACCGGCTGAAGGCCCGCCAGGTAGAAGTTCCACTCAAGCCCAGGCACAAGGACATGGCGGAGGACAAGCTGCCAACGCCCGTGTCCGTCGTTGTCCCATGATCGAGTGGTGCATTGTTGTATAGCGGCGGAACAGACAGCAACAGCGATTGTGAGCGTAGCCACATGATACCACAGGCCATGTTGTGATATCATGCTGTATAGTCGTTTGGCCAGCGATGCTCTCATACCAGGCTTGCGTTCGGCCAGAACAGATTCGCTAATACCCGTAGGCACGAACTGTACCTGTGTGCCTCCCAAAGTGCTTGGCAGGAGTTCCTTGAGGAATGCAATTGCCAGGTAAGGCGAGAGCCAAGCATGGCCCAAGTCACGCATTCGCATCACTATGTAGCCTGCGTGAGTACTGCTTAGGACCTCATCAGCTGTTCGGAGCACTTCTAGAACCGAGTAGGTTCGCAAGACTGGGCGTATGTCCTCTCCCACGATCAATGGCTGTCCTGTCGCTACTAGTATGAGGAAGATCCAACGACACAGGACGTCCACAGGGATCGAGAACCAACACCGTGCTCCGTCAGTGAAGGCAAGATAACGTTGTGCAAACGTCATCCGTGGCAGTAAGGAAATACTCGTACCAAAAGCATGATGTCTTGCGTCGCGAAAGGCACCAACACTCCATCGTATACGCTGCTTGATGTGAGCCAGAAAGGTCTCTGGTGCGAGTCCCCATTGCAAAGGTTCATTGCAATACAACACTTGCCAGCCTCGACCTTGCATGAGGACGCCAGTAAGTACGTCTTCAGTGAGACCGCTCTCCGGGACACCACCGATGTCAGCGAGTGCTGTTCGTCGCATCAATGCACTGGACCCGCTGTTCCATGCTGCCAATGCGGTGTCGCGAACGACCTCATCCCACTGCTGTTGAGCATGGAGCGATTGAGTGAGAGGATCGCCCACCGGTATATTATAGAAGTTCTGCGGTATGATGCACAATCCAGCTGAGCTGTAAGTGAGCAAATGCGCGAGCTGAGCACGAAGAAAGTCTGGCTCGACAATCATGTCCGCATCGATGAAGACGACATACGGATATGGTACTCCTCCGTTCTGAGCATCCAGATGTGCTAGAGCAGCGTTCATGTTCCCAGCTTTGGCTCCTGGCTTCCGCACGCCTTTACTGTTACGAGTGAAGTAGTGCAGGCTGACATTGTCGTTGCCTTCCAGTCCCTGCACTTTCTGGCGAAGCTCGTCGTCAGCTGAGTCGTCGGAGACGAGGACTCGACGTCGTGATCGTGGGTAGTTGGCTGCACAGCATGCGTGGACGGTGTCAAGTATGATATCGTGGTCCTCACCACAGGTTGTGATGACGACGTCGACGAGTGGGACATGTGATCCAACAAGCCGCAATCGAGGACGATAAGTGTCGCTATTGCAGAGTAACCTCCAGGCTGTTTGGATGATATCTGCCACTGTGAAGATACCTCTTAGCTGCGAACAGAGGTGTTCGTCAACACGTACCGAACATTAGCACTTGACAGCTCAGATAGATCCGTGCGACAGTGATATCTGAGAGCTCGTGGTGGTGTATAGAATGCCACAATTGGTAGAGCCACACCGAACGGAGTGCGTAGATGCCAAGTAGGACGGCTGTACGTGAGAATTGCCCGACGGTCTGATGGCATGATGCTCTTCGACTGCCATTGTCTTGTCGATCTGCTTCTTGCAAGGTGGAGATGCTGTAGTGGTCAAGTACAACGTCTGGCGACTTGCACAGTGAGGTGGCCATGGAGGTTGTAATGGTAGAGCAGCACCCTGCAGGTAGGGTAAAGGTATGATTGCGTTGTGAATCGAGTGACGATCGAAGCGACATACCAGGTGCAGTCTCGCAGCATGGCATGGCCAATTAGACCGAACGAGCCGTCGAGCCATGGATGCTGCATTGCATGCGCAACCCAATCAGCAACAGTGAGTTGTGGGCCGAGTATGTACCGCCGAAGCCACTGCTGTGCGACGTTGTTCTCTGCGGTGGAACAATAGCATTTTCATCGTTGGCAGCCTGCTTCGTGCAGCATGATCTCCTAATACTTGAGAATGCTTTTGATGCTGGTCAACCGTGCCATCAGCCTCAGGCTGCAGAAGACGAAAGGCAGCGGGAAGGTCTGATACGAGCAACCAGCAAGCGGAAAGGATACTCTTGAGTAAGTGTCATGCATGAGTGCCCGCACTGATTCGTTGGTGAGGTGAAGGGACGAGATGGAGGAGGTAGGAACCTGTCGGATCTGTCTCTGTACTCGCCGTGCTCCGTAGAGCATCCTGTTCAGACCTGTACAAAACTAGATTGGGTGACTGACATGGTAAGAGACGTCCAATCGCTGCAACTCTGAGCTGCCGAAGGGACAATGGCGAAGACACGGTGGTGGTGCATATTTGTTGATTGATGTAGAAGTAGTCATAAAGTCGAAAATGGAAGCAACAAAACTTTGGCCAAAACAAGGTCGCACTTCGACTCCAACCTCAACATGGTCGCTTAATGCCACAATGATAGCATATTGACCTCACTCTAGCTCGCCCCCAGATATCGCTATCCTACGCTTTGTTTAGCTGTATGCTCGATGTGATATGCTGACGGCCGCAGGAGCTCAACGTGAGCCCTTCCTCGTCGTCAATGGAGTCCAAACTTCGACGAAAGGTTGACCAGGCTTTCGCAAAGGCACTACCCAAGGTCGAACTTCACGCTCATCTATCAGGGAGCATAAGCAAGGACACTCTGCACAAGATATGGACATTGAAGCAGGCGGAAGGCCATTGCCTGGACCTGGACGACCCGCTTATGGCTCTGCGTGAGATGCCGGACATCTTCACATTCTTCAAGATCTTCGACCAATACATCTACAAGCTGATCGACGACAAGACAGCACTGCAGCTCGCTGTACGATCAGTCATCGCGGACTTTGAGAATGACGGTGTGAGGTACCTAGAATTGAGAACGACACCACGTCAGATGGCTGCGCGTGGTCTCGACAGACGAGCATACGTCGAGACTGTGCTAGAAGCAATCGGCGACCGCCCGACAGCGTCTGGTGATGGTCACACGGGCATCGAAGTCCACCTGTTACTCTCCATCGATCGAAGGATGACCTTCGACGAGGCGGCAGAAGTCCTCGATGTCGCTGAGAGTTTCTCCTACGGCAGCCTATGGCATCAACAGCACCAACAGCACCCGGTCGTGCTGGGCATTGATCTTTGCGGCAACCCCATGAAAGGCGATGTCAGCGTCTTCACTCCACTATTTCTTCGTGCACAGCGATCAGGACTACGAACCACAGTCCACTTCGCGGAAGTGTCGGAGTCAAGCACTGAAAAGGAGTTGACGACGATACTAAGCTGGAAGCCGGACCGACTGGGACATGTCATCCACGTATCCGATCATATCAAGGCAATGATCCAGGATCAAGGTGTTGCTTTGGAGCTTTGCCTATCTTGCAACATGATTGCCAAGATGGTGAAAGGTGAGTTTGCAGATCATCATTTTGGCTACTGGTTACGCACGACCAGCGCCATCGCACTGTCCACCGATGACGTTGGCGTGTTCCAGAGCTCTCTGTCAAATGAGTACCTCATAGCAGCGGAGCACTTCGATCTTGATACGCAGGAGATCGTCTCATTGTCCTATAGATCGATCGACGCTGCATTCAAAGGCCATGATCGCATGCGCTCATTATTAGCTACTTTCGAGGAGAAATATGCACAATGACAAGAGAGTATACCGTCATAATAATGAAATGATATTCAGCCGTTGCAGGCTCATTCTACACATTGTTCTCATGCAAGATGCGCCCAAGGATATCGATCGTGCTATCACAGCAACTCCCAATAATGCAATCCCATTTATGTACATCGACGGAGCCGCAGGAAATCTAGGTCGGATATGCTCATGCCGTTGGAGCAGGAGTGACCACTGTCTCCCAAACATCACGGCGCAGGTGGTACGTGCCACTAAGAGCATTGCCGTTGATGATGCCGTTGACATAGTCTCCAATGTTCTTTGTAGCCTGCGCGAATGCTGGATTGACGGCAGTTGTGATGCCGGTTGATGGGAAGTAGGCGCCAGTGCTCTGCGCGGCCGCCGTTGTACTTGCACCACCTTGTGTCTCTCCAGCAATAGTTGCGGTCGCCCAAAATGCGTTCTCAGCATCCATGATCTCGCTTGCACTAGCGTATGGTCGCATTTGTGCCAACGACTGAACTGCTGCAGTGACGGCGGCTGGCTGGAAGTCTGCTGCTACGGACTGTTTTGGTGCGAAGCGCGCGTCCTCTGGGTTACCGTATGTTGTCGAGTTAGGGTATTCGTAGCCCAGGTTCTCGAGGAGTGTGACGTTGAAGGCATCCAGCATGGTGTTGTCCTCATGGATCAGGTTGTGGCAGTGGAACATGTACATGCCATTCCAAGGACCGTACATGGCCAAAACCTGCACCGTCTCACCAGGTTCGAGAAGTACAACGTCCTTTAGTCCAGCAATCTCGTACTTTTGTAGACCGCGAGTACCACCACTTCGGCTGACGACTTGCATGTTGACAAGATGAACGTGAACAGGATGAACTGCTGGACCGCCACTGTGGTGGAGAGACCACAACTGCACAGTTCCTTGGGTTGGTCGTGCAAGAACTCTGTTGTTAACATCATTGAAGTCGACACCGTTGATCGTCCACTGTGATTCACCACCGAGCTGAAAGTTGAAGGTGTGGTCAACAGTCTTGCCCTTTGGCACTACTGGGAAAGGAACATTAGGGTTGAGCACGCTTGGAACGTTGTTGTTGCTGCTATCGCTGACAGACTTGCCAACAACGAAGCGCATGACCTTTCCTGTGTTGTCAAAGCCTGGAATGATGCTCGTCTGGTAGCCGTTGTTGAGTGTGATGTTCTGGCCGGAATATTGGGAGAAGTCAATGACTACCTCGTATCGCTCACCAGGAGACACCGTCACAGTGTTGCTGGACACTGGCGCACCAAATAAACCAGAGTCGGAGGCGATGACCTGGAACGGAACTTGGTTATTGTTCTTGTCAGCAAAGCTGAGTGTGAAGACACGACTCAGAGCCATGTCGAAGAATCGCAAGCGGTACTTGCGTGGCTCGACAGACATGTATGGCCATGGCTGATTGTTGACCTCGATGACGTCTCCGAAGAAGTTGAATGTGTTGCCGGTTGGTGATGCGAGGTCGCCATTGCTCTGGTATATCTTGTCCGTAAGGGCCAATGGCACATCATACTTGCCAGTAGGCAGGCCGAGGGAGTTCTCTGCCGGATCGTAGATAATCCAGGCGCCAGCTTGACCATAGTATGCATCTGCAGCAGTATGTCCTAGAGCATGGTCGTGGTACCACATCGATCTTGCTGACTCGCTGTTCGGGTAATAATAGTCCTTCCACTCTCCTACCTCGAGCTCGTCGGATGCCCAGCCATCCCAGACAGAATGTGTGTAAGATCCATGCAAATGAACTGATGCAGTCTCGTGACCGTTGTTGACATATCGAACGATTGCTTCGCGGCCCTTCTCAATCATGAACGTTGGCCCTGGCGCTGTGCCATTGTATCTGTCTCTGTCAGTCACTGATCTATACCCAGCGCAGTTGTCGTAACATACCCAGTGAGGTGTGCAGGACCCAGGTTAGGGTAAACCTGCTGTGTGAAGTCCTCGATAGTTATCGTGTAGTAGTCGACATATGTGCCATTCTGCTGAATTGAGAAGATTGGCTGTGCAATTGATGGTATCGGTAACGGATACTGATACATGTAGTTGTAAGCTGGACTGCCAGCACCTTGTCCGAGGACTGGTGTGACTGCGGCCAGACCAAGAGCCAAGGCGGAGAATATTAAAGACATGCTTTGTGATGCAGCAGGGGGGTATGTTGAAGATCTTGTTTCTTCCTTAGATGCTCATATACTGCGAAAACAAGAACGAAGAAGAAGTGTGGCTGCACAGCAGGCGTAGTACAACAGAATAACGAAAGAAATCCCAATCAACAAGGTGATGGTGGCGTGGATATTAGAAGGAAGAGTAGATGGAGGTGAGACTCGTTATGAGGCGTTGTGCCAGTGAGACACTATCGCCATCCAAGAGCCACCGAGCATGGACGTGCGCGCCTTTGATAGACGAGACCATGGAAGAATTTGTAAGACCTGCTCCCGTTCGCACCCATCTAATAGAGTGCAGCTCGCCTCTGAAGACTATTTTGATGCACAGGGGTCGGCAAGGCAGGGACTCATATTGAGTTATCGGTCTTCAGTCGCCGGGATATCTTAGCGTATGAGATCGTGCAGATCGCTGCGGTCTCCATCATGCTGTGTCCTGCTGCAAGCAAACTTGTCCTGCATCGCTGTGGGTGTCATCATGCTGTGCGCACACTGCTCGCAGCATACGAGTCTCTTCGAGGGTGTACTGTGTGACACTGCTGTTGTGGGGTTTGTTGTTGGGGACACGACAAGTGAGAGTGTCGGACATTGGGATCGTTGGTGAAGTCATTCAGCGCACGAGAGCCAATGAGCAGCCGTCAAATTCTCCGTAGTGTCATTCAAGTCCGCCTCGATTAGTGACTACCCTGTACATCACTCGAAGTGATACAGGCAAAACCATGTTTTTCAGCGCGCCACCCTGCGACGACAGCTGCACAGCTGCGATGACACCCTCGGCGCCGACAAGCGAGTCTCACACCGTGACTGCTCACTCTGCACGACACAGTCAGGCCTTGGCTGCGGTCGCAACAACCAGCTCGAATACTGCGCGACAATATTGATCGATGCCATCAAATCTTATCGGAAGATCTTCTTTCCTTGCATGAAGCGCAGGACCACCGTCGAAACCTTGCGGTATTGCCACAGCTCCTACGCTAACGATTGGACCTGCATGTACTATATCACTTTCTAGTCAGCCTATCTTTTCGGCGACGGTCAAGCCTCGCCGAGCTGACGAGTGCCGAGCAATGGCATTCGAAGCACCAGTCTTGGCTGGTTTTCAGCTGGAGTACTTCTCAAGCTTCAGCTCGACTGCAAGTAAGCCCGTTCACCGGACGATCGATGAAGGACGGCAAGAGCTTGACATATTGGTGACGATCTTGCCGTCCTCAATGGGCGTCGAATGTGTACAAGCGGAAGACCTGTCCACAAGTACCTCAAGCCACACAAGGCTGAGCAGCAGCAGCTGCCGTGGTGTCTATAGAAGTCTTCCGCTCGATGATTCATGTCCTGCATGAACTGCATCATAACGGCTGCCGCTCGCTTCGCATGTGGCAGCCCGCAAATAATTGCGATCTGCAACACTTGGATCGGCGCGTACATCATATATATTGTGCCGCGTAACCCGTCATCAGGATGAGTCGGCAGGCCACGACAGCAATATGATTGCAAGCACACGGCAGCGCTGGAAGTACGGCTCGTGAGACAATACGAAACCGAGGAGTACACGCTTCCTAGCCTGGGCATGATGGTAAGGTCTGAAGCAGCACTGATGACTGCATCCCACCGCTCTTGTCAGCTTCTGCCAGTTTGGAGAAGCCCAAAGCTGAGGCTGCAATCAATGTCAAGCGGCGACACGACTGGGCCATAGTCAATGGGAGTGCGAGCTGACAATCACTGATGATAGTGCTCAGCCATTGCACAACGCATTCTCTGCATCAGGCTGACGATAGCCACAACTGCAGCCACAATTGCAGTCAGAAAGTGGAGAGCCGCAGTTGAGCTTCAGGCCGAGCCTCGAACTAGGTACAGTACAAGGTATACTCGACTTGTCATCATCCTGCGCCTTACTACGTGCGCCAGGTCAAGTATTGACACCAGACTGACGCACGTCGCTCAATGGCCCAAGACAACCTGACATTATCATGCTCTCGACGGATATGTATATCTGGTATAGCTGGGCATACCACATAAGTCGGCAGTTCGCACTTTTCGACTTTGTCAAAAACTTCGACCGGTCCACCCATTCAAGCACGCCGGTCGGCTTTCCTCATATCGACCAGCCGACTAACATTCCCCAAACTATCTCATCACCGTCGCACCAGCTGTAGCTCCCCCACCAACCTTCTGTGGCATGAAAGCAGACGAGCACACTGCTGAAACCATGATGGATCTCGATGTCTCGTCTCACCTGCCTGGCAGTGAGGGATGACCAAATGGTTCTTGAACACGCGGAGTAGCACGATAGTCCAAAAGCTAAGTACGAGAGCATAGCTCGACAGTCGTCTTTCTCTTTCTCATTCCTTACGTTTTTGAATCATTTCTTGCTATAGACGTTTGCTGACTCGTCACGAGGCTTTCTACTGACGCAAACATGGCGTCGCTCATTCGAACGATGCCTCGTGCACTGCGCGTCACAAAATCACAGCGATTGACAGCATTGATACCAATCCGCTATCAAACTCACGATCACCTCAATCCTCCGACGGGAAACCCACCTATCACTGGTCGTGGACCACCAACGCCACCAAAGGAGGAGGCTGCAGCACTGAGAGACAACTACAATGCTGGATCATACTTGGGTACTACAAAACGTCTTCCAGAGTTCAACCTCAATGACAAAGTTGTTCTGGTGACTGGTGCAGCAAGAGGTCTGGGTTTGGTACAAGCAGAAGCACTGCTTGAGGCGGGCGCGACCGTATATGCTCTCGATCGTCTGCCTGAGCCATCACCAGACTTCTTCCGTGTTCAGAAGCGAGCAGCTGAAGAGCTCGGTATGTCGTTCATGCTGAGCACTGGCTGGTCTGACGATACTAGGCACCACCCTACATTACCGTCAGATTGACGTTCGAGACGTCCCACAGCTCAACGAGATTATTCGCAACATCAGCGACTCGCAAGGCAAGCTTGATGGACTCATCGCTGCAGCTGGTATTCAGCAGGAAACACCAGCTTTGGAGTACACGCAGAAGGATGCCAACACCATGTTCGAAGTCAATGTTACAGGTAAGTATTGTGGTGCTGTACTAAACATGGCTGATATCATCAGGTGCCTTCATGACTGCACAGGCTGTCGCTAAAGAGATGATTCGATGGGGTCGTGGTGGTAGCATGGCTTTTATTGCATCCATGAGTGGTACTGTTGTGAACAGGGTATGTCGAAGATGCATGATGTGGACATATCTGACCTTGTCCAGGGCCTCAACTGTCCTGCATATAACGCCTCGAAAGCAGGTCTTATCCAGCTTGGCCGCAATCTGGCAGCCGAGTGGGGACCACACGGCATCCGTGTCAACACCATCTCGCCAGGATACATCGTGACCGCCATGGTTGAAGCTCTGTTTGAGCAATACCCCGACCGCAAGAGAGATTGGCCAACACAGAACATGCTTGGCAAGCTGAGTGTGCCTCAGGAATACCGCGGAGCTGCTGTCTTCTTGATCAGCGATGCAAGCAGCTTCATGACTGCCTCCGACCTGAGGATTGATGGCGGTCATTGCGCCTGGTAGAGATCCAGCGTGATCGATCTTATGACTTTGCCTTCCTCATTTGCGTAGCGTAGCATAACCTAGATATGGCACAATCCTTGCTTCGTCATTCTTGTCTCATCCTTCGGCGCGTTTTCGCTCCTTGCCCCGGAAGCGCCGTTGATACAACTCGTAGCTGAGCGTGATCACGAATGGCAGAGCCACGATGATTGCCAGTATTCGTCGCGCAGCAGGTCTATATCGCGCGTCCAGCTTTCCTCCTTGGGCGACCTTCAGTGTAGCTTCACGACCGCGTACTGGGTCTCTCGCACCGAATCTTGCATCGTCGAGATCAACGGCTTGCGCTTGTAGTTCTTGTGCAGCAGCTGACGATGGTTTCGGAGTCGGCGGAGTAGGAAGAGGAGGTGATCTGTTGGAGTATTGTGGTGTAGGAGGAGGTCTGTGTTGTGCTCGGTGCGCTTTATTCGTTGCGAAGAATCGATGATGTCTGACTAGCAGTCGAATTGCCGGTTGTCGGTGAGTTACGATGTGCATGCTGGTTGTATGTAGTATGGTGAATTGGTGAAGATGGGATGGAGAAGTTTGGGTTGCAACCAGTATCACAATTGTGGTATTTACCCTCCAACGAGCTTGTAAGCTCGATGACTGACACAAGCGAATCTGCACACTTTCAGTGACAGGTGAGACATCTAACAAGCATGAGATGTGGTCAAGGCAGGTTGGAATCATGAGCATGCATGTGTACGTGTATGTTATGTAGGATAAGCCACGTCCAAAGCCACGCAGCCTCCTGCTCGGTGGTATCGCTGATCTCCCTTAGATTGCGGGACCGAGGCGATCTGAGACGAAGCTCTGCGATCTCCAATGCCTTTCCCGTTCGTGGTTCGGTGTCGTGGTTCGGTGACTGTACGAGGCCAGGGCAGCGGCGTTGCGGCTCCTGTCCAGAGAGCCAGACTTGTCTTTGAAGCACGTTGCCCAAAGGTCCGAGCATAGTGAAGCAGGGTGGCTTGTGTTGACTCATACTCCCCAAGAGCACCGTCGTTGTGCAGCCATCCGCCATATCCTGTTCTCGACCAAGCTTGAGTGGCCGGGCTCACACGGCATCGCTCGAGCGTCAAGTCCACGTCGCCGTCTGTTTCCAATGCTGTCGTAGAACTGGGCGATCGTATCGTTCAAGCCTGCTCACGACCGAGACAGTGCAGATGATTTGATAGCGTTGTCATCCATAGAACGACCCTGCTGTCGTATCTCTTGTGAATGGTTCTCAATTGCAATTTGGCGGTAAAGAATCATCCTTGCCTTCGGCTTGTCAGACATGCTAGACACCTCGTTCTTCAAACATACCTCTGTTTGTGCTTTGGATTCTTGTTGCAGATGATGTACACATACTTTCCACCCTTGCGACGCACACTCTTGCAGCCATCACATAGCTTCTTGACGGATGAACGCACTTTCATGCCTCTGGCTTGCTGAATCTGAAGGCCATTGGCAATGAATGATGCTTGCAGAGGTGAGATGGCACTCGTTGCATTGAGGGACGTGGTCCTCGCGATGGCACTTAATGGCGACGACAGCGTAGCCGCAAATAGCCTCTGTCGAAGTGCGAGCGCGAAAGACATGGCGTTGATGGACCGGTAATCGATTGTGTCGTTGTGATGTATGGATATATTCGGTCTTGGTGATGTCGCTTGGCCGAGACATCATCACTTCGCCGCGGGAATGCCAAGACTGACGTTCTACGCATGGGCGTGAGAACATATCACCAACAGAATTCCACTCATTAGAACATATAATTTGACATTATCCACATTACTACATCATGTCTGCGCTCTACAGAGTGTATCTGAAGCCCTCGAGGCCCTCAATCGCCTTGCCACCAGCTGCTGCCCTCCTGTTTGCACGCATGAACTTCAGCTCGAGCAGGCCAGTGATAACAATGATCAAAGCACTCGCAATCAGCGTAGTGTACATGCCAGGCTTGTAGGATGGCTTGTCCTGGTCCCTGAATACCGTAGAGCCAATGATACCACCAATACCTCCAGCACCGACCAAGGTAGCGGAGGCGAGGGCACGCTTCCATTGACCACGGATGTTGTTTGCTTGGAAGGTCAAGACAGCTGGAACATTGGCATTGCAAGAGGCGGTAGCCAGGAAAGCACCAAAGTATCTTGCACCGACGTTTGTAGCGAATCCGAGCAGTCCAAGACCGAGGATACCGTAGGCTGCATTGAAGATGATGAAAGGACCACGAAGGTGGTACTTGTCGCCCGCCCATGCACAGGCGTACATGACAATGGCTCCAAGGACGTATGGAGGTGCGATGAGGCACTGAGAGGCGGCAGTCGAGAAGCCCATGCCGACCTGGAGGATGATTGGGAGGAAATAGGCAATAGCGTAAGTGACGGTGGTGGTCAAGCCGAAGAGCGCGGCGAATGCCCAGATCTTGATATCAGCACAGCCTTCAAGATAGACACGCCATGAGAATGGCTCTGGGATGGCATCGCGACGATCGTTCTCAATCTTGGCGACGATGAGATTGGCTTCATCCTCGTTCAGGAAGCGGAGAGCAAGGCCAGATGACTTCTTCGCCTGCTGCTCTGGGAAGTCGCAGATGAGGACCACGCCGACGAAGCCAACGATGCAGGTAAGGACACCTTCCATGATACTGCTAAAGTCAGCATAGATCTGTACCACAAGCACTGCACTTACAAGATCCAGCGCCATCCTGCAATACCCGCCTTGAACTGGTAGGGAGCATTGGGGTTCGTTGCAGTAGGACCTCCGTAGCGAGAGCCATATACGGGATCACCAAGATTACCAAGACCAGACATTTGCGACAAGCCATAAGCAAGGATACCAGCGAAAGCTGAAGCCATGCTGCCGATCAAGTAGAAGACGGCATTCCTCTTTTGCAGCTCGTAACGTGCTGGAATCAGTCAGCTATGTTCTGGGTGCTTTGATGCACAAACTTACTGTACCAGCAAGAAAGGAGGTATGCGCAACCTGGAAAGAACCCGGCCTCAAAGATACCAAGGACAAGTCGCAATGGAATCATCTGCTCCCAGGTCTTGACGAATCCGAAGCAGATCATAGTGACACCCCAGAGGATAGTAATGGCTGGCAGGAAGATGCGTGGGCCGACCTTTCGCAGAATGATGGTGGCAGGAGGCTGCAGCAGAACGTATGTGATGAAGAAGACCAGGACGAGGATGGAGTAGCGGTTGTTGTTGACGAGCAACAGATCAACACTCATTCCAGCGACAGCTGCAATTCCCTGCTGGTGTCAGCGAAAGTCGCGCGGTTGGGCTTAAGGCACTCACCATATTCGTTCTGTCCATCAGACTGACGCAATACATGAAACCGAGCAGGAGCACCAATCGACGGTCTACTCGACCGATGATTTTCTTCTGCTCCTCTGGTGTGAAGCGTGAGATGCGTTCATTGTTGATGTCCTCGGAGGTCATCGAGGTGTCTGACACGACACGCTCGACATTGCCGGCGACAAGCTTCTCTGGATCTCTGATCTCAGACATGATTGGAGTCGAGGTGCTTAAGGAACGAAAGAGGAGCAACTTGAACGCAGGATGAAGGACATACTCCTGTCT
This sequence comes from Peltaster fructicola, assembly GCA_001592805.2. Classification (NCBI taxonomy): domain Eukaryota; kingdom Fungi; phylum Ascomycota; class Dothideomycetes; genus Peltaster; species Peltaster fructicola. The sequence goes on from CP051140.1 coordinate 1,337,662, forward strand.
TTATGCCCTCGTGCAAGCCTAGCCTACAGGATGTACCACACTCGGATGTACATGGTACATACCATCACTTTCGCTTTGGCTGGCTGGAGTCAACCCCTTGGCAATGTCCCCGTGCCATCGAGATATCGTCCTAGCTGAGAGTCAAACGAGGAGCTATGCGAAGTGGCATGCAGTGCCAAGGACATCGTCTAGACTCTGGTCGATGCGCTAGAAACTCTGTGGGGGAAAGCTGGGGTAGGTTGTGGAGATCTATGGACTCGATCAGACGGGCAAGACCGACAATATCGTTGTAGATTGTACAAGCGCAGACGCTATGTACTCGGCTGATGTACGTCCTCATGGCACCCTAACCACGAGGAGTGTCAATCTGTGTATGGCACGTGTGCATGAACCAGATCGACAGTTGCAGCTATTAGTGCCAAGAGCTTGGATGCACTGGGCGAAGGACTAATAGCTGCAAGTCGACTACCCGTAGTGTTTGCCGTGAGGAGTCGAGGACACTGGTCGCGAGCGATACATGGTCGCAGATCCTATTGCAGCTGGCGCTCATGCCTTGTAACGGAGGTTGCGCTGCTTTGAGACAGAGCTCTCACGATGCTCAAAGTCGGGTAAGCGAGGGCGAAAGGTTGTGGCAGGGTTCGTATTTTGCTATGAAGAACGTCTGTCCGTGGCAAATACGAGTATAGTCATGCCATTTGCATCGAGATTGCTGTGCCGGCGGATCAATGGTATGTTGACCACAAAGAGGACTGAGTGATCGTCGAATGGACGTGATCTCCCAGCCTTACGTTCCTGCTGCAGCTCGTTTGAAGTGTACTGTGAGTTGCGTTTGGATCTCCTGGAGGATCGCTCCCAAGCCAGTGTCATGGAAAGCCACTTTTGGCACAAAATCCCGCAGTGCATGGAGTTATTCCCGGCGGATGACAAACGCCTCGAGTAGATTGGTGTGCATCGTCCTTATGAGCTCAGTCAGGTGTACAGCGGCGGAAGTGGTAAATTGCAGTCTCATTGCAGATGCAGCAACAGTATCCTGTCACTGGTATGAGGTCTAACTGCAATATGGTCGATCATTACCAGCTCCAGTCAGTAGGTTTAGTACTTCCGTTCGGAGGTGGGGAGGTAGCACAGTACGAAAAGCTCAATGCCGACAGTTGAGAACATCTTCGGCAGGTACCAAGACCACTGCCACTGAAGATACGGCGGACAGGACTATTCAAAGTCTTGACGAGCTGAAATAAGCACTACTTTCGTTATGGCGTCCTCAGATCCTCGCAAGCCAACAGCAAACCAGCTCTCCACCAATCTGCCGGGTCCAAGTGCATACTTGACGGGCCACGACCAGAAGACTGCCAAAGCTGTCCTGCACTCCTCACGACCTGTCGAATGGCACAAGTATGACGACGACAAGCTGGGAATGAGTGTAGCATACACAACATCGTTCCCAGCCGACCTCAACCATGACGCCGACGTCAGTGCCCATGACAAGAAGATGGCCGAGTCCGGTGGTAAACTTGGCTTGGTGTCTGGAGGAGGGACAGTGCTGAGGTATGTGGACTTCGCTCCGGGCTACACCTGTATGATGCACCGCACACAGTCGGTGGACTATGGTATATTGATCGAAGGAGAGATCGAGAGCATATTGGACTCTGGCGAAACGGTCCTGATGCGTCGAGGCGACGTGATGGTGCAGAGAGCAACAATGCATGCATGGCGGAATCCCAGTCAGACAGAGTGGGCGCGTATGATCTTCTGTCTGCAAGACTGCAAGCCACTGTTCATTGATGGACAGAGATTTGGCGAAGACCTAGGCCGTGGCACTGAAGGCATACCAGACAGTGGAAACGACAAGTGATCATCTAGCCATTGGCACAGGCGAGAGATGGCCGTCCTTGTCGTACTTGGCTCTGAAGAACGTATAGTTGAGCGTAATCGTGTCGATGTTCTTCATATTAGGGTCCTTCAAGAAGTCCGGATCAATGTAGAAGAACACAGGCATATCCACCGTCTCTTGCTTGTTCAATCGCTGCTCTTCAAAACAGAAGCACTGGATCTTGCTGAAGTAGGGTGCGACTTGGGCAGGCGTTACACTGTAGGTCGCCACGCCAATGATGTCCTCGTCACTCTTATTCGTCGCCGTGTAGAACGCCAGAGCAGTTTCTCCAGGCAATATCCTGACTTCTCTTTGCTGTGGCGAAAACTTCCAAGGTAGGATGTCCGATGTCGAACCTTGAAACGTGATACGAAGTCGACGAGACGTGGTGACTGGGGTGAGTTTCGCAGCAACGTCTTCATCTGACTCGATTGGACCATGTACAGAGCTCTTGATCGGTTGGCCTCCCCATCCAGTCTGTTGACATATTGTCTTGTATAGCGGTACCGAGCCGTAGGACAGCGCAACAGTGCCAATGATGACCGATAAGGTGTAGTAAACGGTGGTGAGGTTCTTCGAATTATCTGCTTTGCGCTGCTGTCTGAAGCGTGCCATTTGTGCCATCGATGGCGCTGCTTGGCTCTGGCTGGTAGCTGTACGGCCTACGAGAGGTGCGCATGATTGGCATCTCCATTGCGGTCGACGTATTGTGAGCTCAAGCAGGCTGCGGTATGTAGGGGTCCTCATTGCGATGATGTTTGCTGAGGTACATTATTCTCGATGGATTTCTATGAAGTCTGCCGCGGAGGTGACTTCATCGGCTTGCCTCGCGGTGCTGTCTACACCCACGAACCCACAGCAAATCGCATGAAGATGGTGCAGCGCGCATGGCGGTGTTGTGTGAGCTCTGCAATGAAGCAGACTCTAAGTACAGATGTCCGGCCTGCGGGTTGAGATAGTGAGTGGTTGTCGAGCTTCAGATATTCAAGCTGATGCAATACAGTTGCTCGATAGCATGCTATAAACCACATAAAGCGCAGCACGAAGAGTCGAAGGCTCACACAGCAGATACAACGACAATCGAGCCGACCCAAGCAAGAGTTGATCGACCAGGCACTACACGGCGTGTCCAGAAGCAGAGCTTCGCAGGATTCGAGCAAGATGCAGAGTTCCAACGCCTACTGCAGAGATATCCCAAGCTGCAGATACAACTGCAAGGTGTCTACGCATTGACTATGGATCCTGGGCCGGAAGAAGAGCGAGGATGGAATCGACCACAACTACCGCTCATCGACCGAAGTAACACTGCGCAAAGAGGCGGTCGTGGACGAGGTCGATTCATGACACGAGGAAGAGGTGGGAGGAGTGCTCCGTATGAACCACCTGAAGGTCGACAACGTGGACGATGGTCGAAGGAGAAGGGAGACCTCGAAGCTATGTTCGTCATGCGGAAGGTTCAAGACGAATCATCGAGCCAAGAGATGTCCGATGGTATGCAAGAATTCGTGGAACTCGTCAGAATGAGGTACGGAGATCGCAAGGATGCATAAGGTATGCCATGTCATTGCTGAGGCCCTCCTGGGTTGCACTCACTGGCATTGGACGGGGATTGTGTCTCATGACCATTTTGACAACAACCACGATTCTGCACTTTCCTTTCAGCATGCTGCTACCATGTATTCGATATTTCTGAGCAAAAGCCATCGCAAGACCACCAGCTCAATCACATGCTAAGGCAGTTCGCGGGATAAAACTCATCGCATGTGAAAGTCATGCCCGAGAGCCTCAGCAGAGAAGTGTGCGGGGACTTGATGGCTGTCATCCATCCGATCTTCCAACCAGCGTTCGCCTCTTCAAACTTTCCTCGTCTCGATGAACGCATGACCTCTTGCGATTGACCTGCACGGGCTAGTACATCATCTTCAGAGGACTGCCACCTCAGCATCTAATATCTGCTTGCTGCGAGCGGTGAGTTATACTTGGAGAGCTTTCTAGTAATTATCAGTTTATCTCTTCATCTGTTATGATCTCCTTCCTCTGTAGACGAACATAAGATGGATCGGTAGCTCGTCAGTTATATCCCACAGTCCCGCCGTCGTTTCTCCCGACCATTCGTCTCATCAGGCTCGAGCAACATGGTCATAACGAACCCGTTCTACCGCAGGACGGAGAACACCAGGAGGTAAGTCGCTCCATCCATCAGACCATCAGCACGACTCACATTGACAGCAATTGGGGACACACATTCGAACTGACGCCAGAGCATCTGTCGCCTGAGCTGTACGAGCATCTACGGCATACATATGACGTGCTTGGAGAACAAGCACTCGACCGCGTCAATGAGATATCGCCTCCTACCACGAACATCATCCCTCGAAACAACAGTCAACACAGCACTGATCTGCCTAAGACCACGGACGATTCGAAGACACAAGAGAAGAAACCTGCTGGACGAGATGTGTATCAGATTTTGAAGGATAATCTCGAGAAAGACGAGCTGCTCAAGAAGTTCTGGACAGAGATTACTACAGTACCTGAATGGGTTGATTGGGAGCAGATTGCAAGAGGTCAAGATTGCTTCTACCGATATGGAGGTGCGAATCTGACGGGACTGGCATACATGTCACTTCTTGGTGGATTCGGAGCTGCAAAGATTGTTGAGACTCTTGCAAGGACAGGAGGATTCTCGACGAAGATCGCCAGGAACCGAATTTTCGAGACAACACAGTACATCCTTCAATGTACCCAGTCGATCGAAAGCCTGAGGCCCGACGGAGAAGCTTTTAAATCGACCGTTCGGGTCCGTCTACTTCATGCGTCTGTACGACATCGGATCATGAAGCTTGCGCAGACGAGACCAGAATATTACAACGTTGAAGAGTACGGCATGCCGATCAACGACCTGGATGCTATCGGCACCATAGCGAGCTTCTCATCAACGCTGATCTGGCTCGCCTTACCACGACAAGGCATCTACATGAAGAAGCAGGAGATCGCCGACTATGTTGCTCTTTGGCGATACATTGCATACATGATTGGCGCTCCCACGGAAGGATACTTCGACACTGTGGACAATGCCAGACGCATCCTCGACAACATCATGCTGCACGAGATCAACCCATCACCAACCTCGAAGATCCTCGCCAGTAATATGATCAAAGCTCTGGCTGGCCAGGCACCGAGCTACGCATCCGCTGATTTTCTGATCGCCTCAGCACGATGGATGAACGGTAACGAACTAATGGACGCCCTGGGTCTGCCACGGCCGAGTATATACTACTGGGCACTCATGGCTGGGCAATGTGCTTTCTTCTGCTTCTTCTCGTACGCCGCACGACTATTCCCGAACTGGGACAAAGCAAAGAACGAGAGACTAAAGGGCGTCTTTTACAGAATCATTGTGCACTCGAAAGACGGTCTGAAAGGACAGGAGTCGATGTTCGATTTCAAGTACATACCCCAGTATAGTACGATCACGGAGATGGCAGAAGCTGAGGAAGAGTACAAGACAACCGGATCGGTAGAATGGAGGAATTTGAGGTCATTCGTGATCCTTGTTGGCACTGTGAGTGCTATGACACTCTTGTCAGCTAAAGCCGTCAGTGTAGCTTGGAGCTTCTTAAGATGATGTATACATCAACGATAGCCGCAAAGCTGATGTTTGGCCGGTGGTGATGTTCTCGTTAGCTGCGTGATCATCATGCCTTCCTTCGACTCGTCGTAGTTCGTCGTGTGCTGCCGGTGACCTCTACGCTCGTGTGGCCATCCGCGTAGACACCTCGCTGCACAGTAGCAGCATCATCCAGCTCCACACGACCGGTGACAGCCTCTGCCTTCTCTCTTGCCGCCTTGACACTGCCCTTCTTCTTCTCAACGTGCTCCCATTCGACCTTGTCTTCGCCAATACCCTTAGTGCCGAAAGGTGGATCGAATCTCTTTCGGATCGTCTGGACCATCTTGCTGAACCAATAGTAGTTGAGCACGTTGAGCACGAGGTTACTGGCCAAATATGCACTTCCCAGCCACAGTGGCAGGTATCTCACACCCATGAAAGCTGTGGTCTGTCCTTGTGGATCTGACAGATCTCCCTCTCTTGCATAGGCTGTGAACTTCTCGAAGAGCCTTGGCTCGGTGTAGCCTCCTTGTATGGCCCTCCAGACATCGTAGAAGACCAAGACACTGCTGTAGGTACCCCAAACTAGACGACAGCAGAAGAACGTCAGGACCAAGAACGCTCCGTTCACAGCTTGAATGGTCGATCCGGTGAGTTCAAGCTTATCGCAGAACCAGTGGATGTTGAGGAATGGCGACGAAAGCTCGTATAGGAGGAATACTGGAGCCCAGTAGTACAAGAATGGTCGCTGCTGCGGTGTTAGCTCTTGATACGATGTGATCAATCATACTCACGAATCCGAACGAGAATACCGTGACTGCCGAGATTGCGTGCGCGAGCATGCCTGGTCCGAAGATGTTGATGTAGAACGTACACATGTACAAGTCCCACAAGAAGTAGCCCAGTGCGAAACTCTGGCAGAGACCTGTCAGACCTGTGTATCCAAAGATTCTCATCTCCCACTGATCACTCGATCGCCATTGCTTCCTCTCTTTATCGCCAAGGATCACTGCTAGCGATAAGATGCATATAAGGGTACTCTGAACAAAGCTGACCACGTGGACATCCCAGTTGATTCGAGTGCGCTTGTTGAAGGATGCGTATCGCTTTGGCATGAAGGTCTTGTTCAGCCATGGTGAGACAACGATAAATATGAAGGTGTAGAAGGAGAGCGCGAATAGTACTTCGTGGCCGTGGTACTGGAGCGTGGGTAAGCTCAGTGTGGTTGAGATGGTCTCGAGAGCTCTGGCCAGAGGCTCGGGCAACTTGACTGCGAAAGGGTCAAGCATTGCGGATGATATATCAAGGGTTCTGTGTTACTCGAACGAGTGACATGCGCAAGGAAGATGGCAATTGCTGTGGTTCCAGGGGTGTGATGATCTAGGCAGCTATCGAAATATGATGTAGGTTGGGATTTCCAGGGCCCTCGGTGCGCGAGATCGGCTTCAGATCGTCTTAAAGACCCCACTGAGCGGCTCTATGATTGACAGTCACAGACTCATGCAACACAGATCGGCGACAACCATTCAATTCCACCAGAAGCTCACGCTGAAGCTTGTGCTGAGACTCTCGACGAAATGCCACCAGCCAGCAGGTATGTAGAGGCTCTCACCTGGATGAAGAATAATCTCTTGATATTGAGCTTTCGGCAATTCTGGAAAATCGTCAATCATGACGTCTCGATGCATGAAGCTGAGGTTGATCTGCGAGGTGTTTGCCATGCTAACCCCAGACTCGTCTGTCCCACGAGCATAGAGCTTTGAGGACTCTTCGGGAGCATAAAGTCGCACATACTTGTAGCCGACAACCTGGCAAAGGATGTTGTAGTATGGGTCTGTATGCAGAGGGCTGCGTGTGCCCTTGGGACCGAACCACGCGTTCAGTTGAGGTTGATCTAGCTGAGCAGGTCTCTGTGGTAGTGTTGCAGGAGCTGGAGGTGGCTCAGTATAGCAGTAGTCTGGCGTTCGGATATCGTTCAACAGGGCTGGCACTTGACCAAGAAGATCGTGTTGTGCGAGGTAGCCGATCTGCTCAGGCTTGTTTGGCAACACGAACGTCTCCAGATACTCCTTGAAGGGCATGATCCTCTGCGTCCAGTCATTGTCTGTATAGCTCTGGCCGATCTCTACAGGCACAAGACGACGACCTCCTATCGTCATCTTGAGTAGGTAGTTCGGATCCTGCCACAACTCGAGCGCTGGCCAGTCATCGAGTAAGTCAGTTATGACGAGTGGCTTGTTGCAAGTATCGATGTATCGTTGGAACTCGTCGATTTCTGGAGCCGCTAACCTCGCTGCTGGCTGAGCACAATGCAAGGCAGCCGGCATCGTTATGTTGAATCTCAGATAGCAATCCTCCGTGTCTGCTGCCCATCTACTCAAGGTCTCCATTACTGTGCCAAAAAGTTCGCGTCTTCGAGGTTGACCTGACAGTGCAATACCCATGTCAAGTGCTGCTACGACATTCGAAAGCTGGTCGATGATGATTGCGTTGCTGCTATCTGGATTAGCTAGACGTGTGAATAGTCTCCCTTCAGATGTTTCCGTATCTCGCAGTAGCATCGCGGCCTTGTATAGACTGGCCTCCTCGTACATTCGTCGCCAGCATAGAGGGACATCACGGTACGGCCAAGCATGAAGCTTCTCGTGCGCGAGTTCAAGTACAGCGTCTGGATCTCGACTGACGAGATACAGAGCAGCACTGCCGCATGAGCTCAAGCTGTCGTCTGTCGAGCTGGTCCCGAGCACCTCGTAAATGAGTGTTGCGAGTGTGCGGTATTGAGTAGCATCAGCCGCATCTCTCGGGAGACTTCGTTTACGCTTATTCGAAGTCATAGAGGTCGCTATAGCAGCAAAATGGGGTTGCGATCTGGCCCATACTAGCTAAGCTTGGCCAGACACTGAGAGGTTTACCTAAGTATTGCACGAAAGTAGAGCTCGTCGTTGGCAGCACTCCGTGCTAGGCTGTTGGACGGGGACATCCGTGTGCGGCTCAACCCTCTAGCGAACTGCGGGGACCTCATCTGCCTCACTACATCATCGTCTGAGCACCTAATGGCAAAGAGTGTCTGCTGATTGACCTAGGCCTTGTGCTTTGATGCTGAGCACGAGGTCGTGTACAAGACTACTATACCGATCTACGCAAACGCAGCTTCTAATTTGTTCCACATACAAGATGTTCCAGTTCAGACTCCCTTCGTTACCGGACTTTAGCAGCTGGGCAGCACCAGTCATCAAGCTGCCACGAGTGGAGGTTCATGATGTGGAAGAACGACCTGAGAAGCGAGCAAGGACGCTCAAGCACTTGATCAAGGCAGACTTTATAAATCACAGTATTCTCTACAGCCAGTTGAGATTCCACAACCATACTTCACACATCCTGGGCTCGGCCTACATCCTTGGAGCGGAGAGCGATGACCTTCAGGAGATCTACGACGCCGAAGCTCAGAGCTTAGAGCCCTGGGCAGATGCGCCCGGTGAAATATCAAAGCACGACTGGAGGGACTTTCTCGGGAAGAAGGAGTAAGTACACCCCGATGTGGTTGTAGTCGTAACTCATGTTTCAGATATCAGCGCGCATGGGTGGACTTCTTCGAGGATCAGCTTGTCTCGCACAGCTACGACTGGCACTCACTGCTCAACGAGTTCCTGCTACAAGGCGAGCAGCCGCTGATCAACAACCTCATAGCGGGTCTGGCTCATCCACTAATACATCTCGGATATGCTCATGAGCTATCATCGCGAACGATAGCTATAGAGTCGCTGGCCTTGGCAGCATCTTGCTACAACGATCTGCACATATACCTTGACGATCCGAAGTACACTCGGCCAGCGAAGAAGCCTAGCGACAGCCTTTTCATCCTTCTCGACCGAGTAGCTCACGATGGCGCTTTCGACGGTGTGATTACCGACAAAGGTGCTGATGGTATCGACCAGCTACTAGCGAACGAGAAGGCTACCGAAGCGGTGATTGAGTACTGGAACTCATGGGACATGATAAACCCTAAAGACCAGTTCGCCGAGAGTCAGAAGCTTGCTGTGGCATTACTAGTCGCTACTCGGGACGCGAACGCGAAGGACAACGAGTATGACTTCTTCGCTGTCCATCTCTTGACCTCATCCCATGCCGTGCGGGTTCTTCTACCACTCATCCCGGCCAAATGGCACATCCCACTAGTCAGACAGTGGTGGTTGTTCACTCTGCTTGTCTACATTGCACAATCGCGGCCTGCTATCAATATCGATAGGATCAAGCTGGTCGAGCTCGATGGTCGAGATTGGAAGTTCGTGAGCAACAAGGCTGTGAAAGGCAGGCATCGCACGGATGCACACTATGTCAAGGCTTTACGAAGCATGCATGAAGCGAGCAACACATGGAAAGATCCGAACAGATACTATCTTAAGGCCGCAGTGAAGTTCGCCGAGGAATTCGATGGTTGGGGAGGCTTTGGTTCTTCTGATACTAATTAGAGCATATGTACAATGCCTAATGATGCTGTTAAGCTGCGCTGGAACCACTACTTGTGCTGTGAGCTATGATACTTACATATGTGCGACGTTTCCTAGCTATTGAGCTGCTGCAGTGATTCGATTTCGAGGATCGTCTTGATCAGGGACGCAGTGAATACTTGCTTCTCGGTGACCTCTGGAACCTCATCGGCGTAGGCTTTTGGGACTTCCAGTGGTTCTCGTTCTCCTAACAACTTCCAGGGCATGACATTGAAGGACTTGACATTTTGCTGTACTCTTTCGCTCATGCCGCGAAGGACTGTTGCAGCATGTCTCGGCTGAAGCAGAAGTCCATACAAAGTCGATGACTTGCCACGGATGGGATCGACACGCAGCAGCAGATCGAATATGAGAGCCATGGTACCCGCTGCCAGAGGTGTTGCGAACGAAGTTCCTGTCAATAGCTGCGTTCCGGGTATCTGCTTGTCATCGTTACCAAGGATCGGCACATTCTCACCCGGAAAGAGGATTGAGCTCTCTTGCTTGGACCATGGCTGCACAGCTGCTGTCCAGTCAAGTCTACGAGCATTGATGGACAGCACACTGTGATCGAAGGAAGGGAAGTTGTCGTAATCGTACCCTTCTGGCTTCGTGTTTGGTATTGCGACCACAACCAGCTTCCTGCAAGCCTTCACCATGTCCAGCTTCCTTGAAAGCTCATCTACCAATTTGTGTAAGCCACAAGAGACTGAGATGATGTCCACATCCTCAGTCAGCGCCCATTCAAGGGCATCACGTAGGGCTATCCAGGAAGGTTGAAGTCTGCCCTTTGCAGACTTCTCGATGACATTGGCGACGTATATGTGCGCTGCTGGGGCTACACGAGCAAGTAAGCTAGAGCAGTTTGTACCATGCTCTTCTGGATCAACGTCGCAAGCAACGGTATTCGCTGTATTCACGAAGTCTCTGAAGCCTTTAAATTGCTTCCTCACCTTGAGTACGTCTGAACGCCTTGGATTGTACCCCGAATCGAGAATGGCAACACGGACACGAACCTCTTGCTGCCTGGTATTGTCATGGTACTTAAGAAGGTCAGCATGTGTCCACCTACGTAGTCGCAGGAACCATAGCTTAGCCCAAGAGACAGCTTCGTCATTGCTGCTCAGGAGCTCTCCAATTACTTCATCATGTTGTGCAATGCGTGCTCTGAGCAATTCTTCTTGATTGGGTATTGTGAGTCTGGAATCGATCTGCTTTGACGGTGCTGCATCCCCAAGACGTCCATCTGCCTGTACAGCAGATGTTGCTGTAAAAGCTACGGGATTTGATAGTGCTGTATCCCCATGACGTCCATCTGCCTGTACAGCAGATGTTGCTCGGAAAGCAGCGGGACTTGACAGTGCTGCATCCCCACGACGTCCATCTGCCTGTACAACAGATGGTGTACGAGAATTCACGGGAACAGGAAGCTGCCGTTGCAATTCTTCTTGACTGGGTGGTCTGAGCTTGGAATCTTTCTGCTTCGATAGTGCTGCATCTCCATGTCGTCTATCTGTCTGTACAACGGACGTTGCCGGAAAAGCCACGGGAACAGGAAGTTGCAGTTGCATTTCTTTTCCATTGGGCATCTTGACCTTCGAGTCTTCCTGCTTCGATAGTGCTGCATTCCCATGACGTCGATCAACAGACCTTGGCCTCGCTGTTGAAGTCTCCGTGCTGGTCATTCTGCCTCGATCTGCTTGTGTCGATCTCGCTTGACCATGGCTACTGCTGTTCACAGGTTTCGCCTGCAACTTTGGTGGTGGTAACGTTCTGTCTGGAACATTGGAACTGCTTATTATTGGCGCCGTCTTCGTCTTCTCCCTGGTCGAGACCTGGCCCTTGAGAGTGTCACCAAGGACCTCTGTAAGCGCTGCTTCGCCGTTGTCCGGCTGTGGTTTCGTAGCAATTTCTCGCTTAGGAGATCTGGCCTTGGCATTCGAGCTCATGCCAACATTGCTTGCTGCTGCGGGCGTTGTTCGCCTGTCTCTTGCTGGCATGTCTCTATCAACATCATTGGAAGCTTTTGCGCCAGCCCTCGTAGTCCAGAGTGATGAAATACTGGAAGAGCGTGGTCTTGTCGTTGGCTCGTGGGGCACAGCAAGCTGCCTCGAAAGACTAGAGGAGCGGGCTCGTGTGGATGATCCTTGAGGTATCTCAAGCTGCTTCGAGCGACTGCTTGGTCTGTCAATCTGTACATCAGATGTTGCTGGAACGGCTATGGGAACAGGAAGCTGCAGTTGCGACTCGACAGGTGTCGTGTTCCGTGGAAGCTTCTCATTTGACGGCTTGACTGTAGGCGATCTCGTCATTCCCACATTCATGGAATGTCGTCTGCCATCCTCGGACTTTCGAGGATGTGGACTCTTCGATCTTGACCTGTTCCCATCGCTCTTGACACTAGAGCTACGGCTCACGACAGACGTCGACTCGGTTGGCTTCTGATGCTGAGGGAGTACCAGCAGAGGAAGGTTCTCCTCCTGCTTGACGTGGTGACCTGATTGCACTGTGGTTGGCGTTGACTCATTGCCATGGTTAGCCTTACCGCTTTTGCTGGGAGGATCTGATGGGACAGAATCGTCTTGCAGACTCTTTTGGTAATAGAATGCAAGGTATCGCTCAGCCACACCAGCATAGATGTTATATCCTGGTATCTTGTCTGTCAGTGCTCTGAGTGTAGCCTGGTTCTTCAGGAACAAAGTCTCGGCCTCTGAAAACTTGGTGAGACGATGATACAGCATAGCGAGATTGTGCCTTGCTTCAAGTAATAGTTCGGCATCGCCACGCTTCGGCCCTGTCTCCATCCTGCTCTGAAGCAAGTTGATAGCCTGCAGACTACAGCTTTCGGCATCATGCATCAAGTCCAGACGTCTGCGCTCATCAGTGCCCGGTACACGAGACTGTTTTACGAGTCCAAGGCTCAGGCTAACGAGGCTTCGAGTGAAGAACTTCGCATTGGGACCGCAGTCGACGTTTGTGCAGAGAAGTACGATGGCATCGTCGAGCTCGGCGACTCTGCTCTTGTCTATGTCGTAAGTGGTGAGAAGTTCCTTGCTCAGATTATATCGCCATTTCAGAATCTCGGCTTGATCTGGTCTCTTCGCCTGTTGTAGATTCTCGAGAATGCTACGATGAACCCTGATTGAGTTGTCGTACTCCCTGAGGTGTCGATAACATATCGCCTGGATCTGCCAGAATGCAACAGGAAAGTCGTCGTTGACTGTGTCAGCACCTACAACGAACGCTTCGTTGCATATCTCGAGGGCTTTCCTACAGCGCGTCCGACGAGTGTGTCGATCCCTAGCCTGGCCGATATCATAGATTTGATCTTCAGCGTTTGTGTACAACTGCGTAAGCTTTTCGTTCACGCCCTCAGCAGCAGTTACTGAACCTCGTTCGTCCATCACCTTGCATTTCGCCACTGACTGACTTGGCGAAGCTCATATCGAAGGTATGACATCGAGAAAGGTCAGATGTGAGAGAAAAGTGGACGAGGCTGAGGCTGAGGCGCCATACGATGTAATGCATGAACCTTGTACCAGCCCCGCCGATGCATCCCAGCATCTGTGCAGATGGTTCGTTAAAAGAGGCTGAGAGTCGCCTCTTTTCGTAAAAGGAGGCCGCTGAGCAGAGCTTGCATGTCCCTGGTCATACACACACGATGCAGCACTCAGATGTCAACAGGAGCTATTCCAAACAATGCGCGAGGCGAAGCTAGCAACCCAACACCTTACCTGACGCCGATAGCCGCCACAACCACTAATCTGGTAACACAGACGATCCAGAATGCTCTAACAACATACACAACTGTCGTGAACATAGCGCAGTCGCCTGTGTCGTCGGACAATCAGAGTGGTAATAGTGCGCTGTCAGGAGCTCAAATTGGAGGAATCGTTGGAGGTCTGCTAGGCGCCTTCGTTCTGCTGGGCTTACTCTTCTGGCTTTTGCGACGCACTCATGGTGGCTCGGACCACAGTGACACGATCAGCGAATATGGTCTTGGTAGGTCAGGACCAGGCCCAGGTCCTATGTCTGGACAATTCACGACTCTGCATGCTGGCACTGGAGAGGAAGTTCCAGTAACTCTGCGAGGCAAACCAATTCCTGGCGTAATATTGGATATGCGGACAGGTACAGCAGGCGGTTGGCGAAGGCCGCGACGCTCGGGTCATGATCGTGATGCTGGAGTCAACAGAGATCCGCAATTCGATGAATCGAGCACAACGGACGACCAGTCGATGGCCGGACATTATGTGTATGAGTCGGTTCGATACCCACAGCCCGCACGAGTGAGAAGATTCGTGCGTCTTGAAACATAGATGTCGTTGTGTACGTCGAGTTCTTAGCATAGCCATTGGGTATCGATGCATGTGCCATTGTCGCATTGCGAAAGACCAGACATGCAGAAGATCCCTGCACCGTCGATGGGTTGTCGGCAGTCTTCGTTCTGACCGGACCCATCGTTGTAACTTGACGCTTATGCACGGGAGCCGCTGAGATAGCATGAGCCCAAGCTTGTGCGACTCGTCTTCGTCAAGCCGATAAAACCTCTGCAACAACGCCAGCCAAACATGTTCCGCAAGAAAGACGTTGGTATCAAGAAGGTCTGGTTTCTTCCAAGGACTCGAGATAATCCTCCAGATGATGCGATCAGACTCGGAGACATCATACTCCACCCAGACGAACCAGAATATGCGATCAACCAGCAGGAGCGAATCGAGGTCCCGAAGGATCAGATCAGGACTTATGTCGATCCTGACAGCAAGTGGGAAAGGAGAGAATCCAAGTCTGTAGGCGGAGGAATCAGTGCTGCATACTTGGATGCAGCAGGCATCAAGCTGTCGCTAGACGTCGATACCTCTCACAAGCAGACTTATGAGGCCGAGAGACTCGAAACCTCTCAGTTCTCGCCAAGCAAGAAGTATCTTGAGGAGTGCTTCAAGGACGGAGACGCCAAAATCGAGCTGACTGGACCGCATGCGAAGAAGTGCCTTTACATGGTAACCGGGCTGAAGCTGGCGTATGGAGCCACCAAGACGATCGAAGAGCTACACAAGCGTGGCCTACATGTGCTTTTCGGTCTTGACCTGACTGCAGCTGGCGCTCCGGGCGTCGCTCTTGGACCGAAAGCTCATCACTCTACCGAAGTCGAGACTAAAGGGAGTTCTGGGAAGCGAAATTTTGTCTTTGCATTCCAGCTTCGAAAACTGACCTGGGATAAGAAGCTAAAGGTAGTGGTTGACGAGAACTACGTAAAGGGTGCCATGTACAGTGACGCCGGACTTGAGCTTGAGGATGCCGATAGTGTTGATGTGAAAGGCGAAGACATTGAATCGGATGAAGTCTCAGTAGAGGATTTCGAGAACTTGAAGGTTTATGCACCTCCAGAGGCTGAAGAGGACTGGATAGCACTGGTAGCCTAGGTTACTGCGTTGAATGTGTCTACCAACGACTCGTTGAAGTGTTCGTCCTTTCAGTTACGCTCATCACACTGGCGATGATGGTGCACCCTGTTTAAACACAACTGTTCGATGGTGCGTCAGTGCAGTGATTGATGGTGGAAGTAGAGGAAGGAGGAGAGAGTGTTGTACGAGCATAGAAAGATCATGGTAGCCTGTGAGCACTGACCCCATGGAACCATGGTTCATTTCAGATGCGGCCTATATTGTCAACCTGTCATATCGTCACACATTGCAATAAGGAACATGGATAGTATGTTCAGGACGCCAAGTAACAAGCTGCAGTGGCTATCGTGCAAGCTGACGGCAACTTGATCGATGGCTTCGAAGCTCACAAAGCACTTGAGTATCTCATGTCTAGCAGAGCTCCATCATTTCGTACCTCGACAATGTGATGGTATACAAAATGTATGTATATATGTCTCACCTCTTTTCGATGCTTGTCTCCCGAGTCCGTCGTAGATTGTCCTGGTTGACTGACTGTATATCAAGGCATCCTCAGAAACCAAAAGGATTTTGTGGTGCTATAAGAGTGTTAGCATGTGTTAGCAATGATCAGTAATTACCTACTTGCTCGACTCAACTCTGCCCTGCCGGTCCTTTGCGGCACCAACGGCTTCGCACCATTCTGCACGCCAAACCTGACAGGAGGTGGAGGCCCGGTCTTCTGTGGTATCAAGGGTGCGATAGGCTGACTTGGACCAAAGACACCGCCAGTCTGCTGTGGTGGTAATGAGGGCGCCGGACTTTGTGCAGACTGTGCGCCAAAGCCGTTCGTGTATCCAGTCTGTTGTCCTGCAAATCCAGTAGGCTGAGAGATGAAGCTGCCATTTCCATATGGAGACTGAGCGTTCGTCACAGCACCGCCATATGCTGCTTGACCGAACTGGCTCTGGGGCACAAAGCTCGTAAGTTGCGGCTGTAGAGCAGGGAAGTTCTGCTGCATGGCTGGAACGCCCGTTGGCTGCTGTGCAAAGCCATTGACTGGTTGTTGATAGCCTGCAAAACCTGTCTGCTGGGTAGGTACGCCGACCATTGGAGGGATGAGTCCGGCTTGTTGAAGTCGTTGCAGTGTCTGAAGATCTTGCAGACTCTGTCCTGGTGGTGCCAGCTGTGCTTGTGGCTGGAAGCCTGTGTAATTTGGCTGCAAAGGTGCTGGCATATTGAAGCCCGTCTGAGGTGGAAATCCTGGAGCACTTGCAGATCGCGGCGGCGGAGCGATACCGCCTGGTGTTAGCTGTTGTTGTGGTGCTGATGGTCTCTGTCGAGGTGCTGCCGTCTGCTGAGGTGCCAGCGCAGCAATCTTGTCGAATATAGCCTGGTCAGCACCTTGAGGAGTTTGAGTAGGCTGCGGCGAGACTGCAGACACGGGCGTTGGAGGTACTGTAGCGGGCGCTGGTGCAGGAGCGGCAGTCGGCTGGAGAGGTGGATCTGACAAGGATAGCAGAGCAATGTCTTCATTGACTTTTGGCTTCGGTGGTTCAGGAGGCGGTGTTGGCTCGACTACAGGGGTGGCGGTAGGAGGTTGTGACCGAGCTGGCTTGACATCCCATGCATCGTCCTCGAAGCCACCATTCTTCGCAGGTGAACGAGCAGACGATGCTGCACTCTCAGCCTTGCTCACTGCAGACTTGGGCTTGAATGCACTCTCATCAATCACGTCGTTCGTCTGTATGGGTGGCGCCGGCCGTCCCTTGCGGGTGTTGTTCCGTAGTGCGCCGCTTGCATCTGTGAACAGTGGGCCATTGGTTCCTTCTGTGGACGGCGTATCTGTCGAGCGGTTGTACTTAGCATCGAGAACCTTCATGACCCTTAGGATATCGCCCTCCTTCAGCCCGAGAGTTCGTAGAAGTGAAGCGTTCACGTCTGGCAGGATTTCAGGCCCCATCTGATCTCGTGAGAATGCACCTGCATACCGTTCGCAGATCTGAGGGTTGACGCCACAAGACAGGAAGAAATCGAACCAGTCATACTCGTCTTTCTTCTGAATCGAAGCACCGTTTCTTGTTTCCGGCTCCTTGGCTTTTATCGTTGAGCGCCTCTTAATATCACTGAGAGGCTTATCATCGTCGAGGCTTTGTCCAGTTGCACGCTCCACGTATTCCAGATCCTCGACAGCCATTTTGGATACAGGCACTGCAATCTTGACGCCATTCAATTTGTGGAGGTGAATCTTGTTCTCACGCAGGCCGATGAACTCAGCGTCGACCTTGAACGTGCCCGAGCGGTCCGTCCACGTCCGTATGCGAGAAGAGTTCGGTTTGCTCTTAGGCGGGTCTTTACTTCGACTGTCTTTCTGGGCAGTCCTCTTAGGTTCGGTTGCAAGACTAGATCCTCGTTCCGGTATGGGTTCGGTCTTGCCCTTCTTGGCGGATTCGCGAGCTAGTCGTTCTTCCTCGAGTCGATTCTGTTCGACAGTGCTTCGTGCTGCGTTCAGCCCTGTGATGCTCTCGGGCCCTCGCTCCATTCTTCCGGTCACCTCGACGTAAGAGCTTGGCACGACGCCTTCCTTGCCGTTACGAAGTCGTCTGATCTTCCACCAGTCCTCGCTCGACCTGTCGTCTAGCACAATCACCTCGTCACCGGCAGCAACAGTAACTTCGTCATCGCCGAGTGCCATGTGCTCGTATAGCATGTGGCCAGTCTTGAGTCCCGATGCGCCGGTTCCTGCGCTAGCTGCAAGCACCTCTCGAAGACCTTCTTGACGCACGGCACCAGCCAGCTCGCCAAGCAATGCAACGATCTCTTTCGCAGTGTCCTTCGCGCCGGCGTGGAAGTCGACAGATTTGCTAGGTCGAATGAGCTCCATGAAGACATGCTTGCCCTCGATCGAGTAGTGCGTAAGCTTTTCTGCAGTCCATTCGAAACTAGGCCCATCACTCCGCTGTTCAGGCGTGATCGAGATAATCCCTTTCGCAATGTTAATTCCCAGAGTGGTCGGCATCTTCTTATTCTTGCCCATATGCGACACCATCTCGTAGATATTGTACAAACGGAATGCACCTGGCGAAAATGGCTCGTCTGGCTCTTGTCTTCGTCCGTTAGTGCTGGCCACTCTTTTCCTTGGCTCAGGCTCAGCCTTCGAGATAGGTGGTGGAGGGAGTGATTCGGCTTCTGACACGGGTCGTCGTGGAAGGGATGGCGCCGGCTCGTCCTCGTCGCTCTCCTCGGGTGTATACTGCGGTCTGGTGGGCATAGGTGGCGAAGCCAGTGCTCTCTGCTGTGGAGCTTGCGAGGCAGGTGCACTAGGCTCACCGTTACCTGTCCTCTGTGCGATGATGCCGGCAAGTGCAGCTGCGGGGCCAGGAGTCTGTGTAGGTGCTACGTAGTCGGCCTCGCCAGGAATCGGTCCATCGTCACTCGGTACTGTAGGTCGAGCTGGCATAGGCGGAGGAGCTAACTCACGCTCTTCAGACACCCCAGACGCCGACGCTGAGACCTTCTCGATGTATATCGCAGGCGCAAAGCCATATTCGCCCTTGAATCCAATCAATGTCCAATCAGGATCCGAGGTGTCGTAGACTTCCACACGAGTGTCCTCCTTAAAGCTCAACTCTTCATCCGTTTGCTTTGTGTAGTCGTACATGGCGCGTGCTTGGTATATAGGCTTAGCCTCCTCGACGTAGTTATTAGGTATTAGACCTTCTGGTTCCTCATCGTCATCCGATACAGCCTTCTTCTTGGCCTTCCACCAGTCATCGTCAGAACTTTTTTCAAGTACGAATAGGAGATCGCCATCCTTGATCTCCAGCTCTTCCTCGGACTGAGGAGCGTAGTCGTACACGGCGCGGTATACTCCTAAGAATGCCATATTGTTCCGGCTGTCGTGCGCGTCCGTGGCTGACAGTCGAGATGTTTTCTGGCAACCAGCAAATCTTGTCTTCACGGCTAGATCGTGCCCTTGTGGTGCATATGGTGGTAGGGTTCTCCGGTGACCTGAAGGAGGGTTGAGGAGTGGTTGCTGTAAATGCTTTGTGGTCTGGGTCGTCCGTCAGCTCTTGTAATTACGTTGATTGTCGTAGCTCCATCGACACTTGTATTACAGTTGTCAACGACAGCGACACGAAGGATGGTGAATGATGGTCGTGGAGAGCAAGAAATGTCAACTTCAAGCAGCACCAATGCTGCAGTATGTTGCTGCCAGCGTCATTTCCGAAGCACTAGCCACACCGTGAACCGCGCACTTTGCTCCACTCAACAGCCACCCAAATAGTCACACACGACCTCATCTCTCGCAATTGAGATGGTTAGACACCTTCGCAATGCTTGCTGCTCAGATCCTGATGCTCTTTCCGCCGACGAGTCGCTTGCGCCTCATCGGGTGGCAGTGAGGCTTGCGCATGAAGGACTTCGCAAGACTCGCGCGGTGCATAGTTGAACAGTACTCCCAGCATCTGTGCCGGACAACCTCACGCTACACAACGGCTGTTGAACGATGCTGATCTACCTGCTTGGTTGCACAACCGAGTCTATACATCGCCAAACATCAACGCTTGATCACTGCCTGACGCGCGGCGATTCACGAAGCTCTGTACGCATACAATAGAAGAACAACTTACGTTTGTACCCTTGCCACTACAATGGCTGAAGTCGGTTCAAGCATCATAGGCAGGATGTAGGCCTGCGGATACTGATAGACACATGGATGCGCATTCTCTGGTGTTCCACACTGCTAACAGTACCTGCGAGCTCGAACGTAACAGAAATATAAGATTTGACTCCGTGTATTGAGCTACAATGCTAATACCATTCACATCAGCTTACTTCAGCGCAGCGGATCAAGCGCCAAGATTGCAACATCACAATGTCTTACGCTTTGTGGATCACAGAGTACGCTGGCGAGCCGAACCATGTAGCTCTGTTCCTCGAAACCGAGCTTTCTGGCGATGGCCTTCTGTTCCACGTCAAAGGCTCTCTCAAAGGGCATGGTATTTGAGAGCAAGACGATCGAAGACCCATTATTCTCCCCGATATGTCCCTGGCTCAAAGATTTACATCGGCACAATTCGAGAGGACGACTTACCACGCCTGGAAACCATCTGTCGGGTGATCCGACCACCCTACCAAGCGCTGGCCGACGAAACCGATACACCACCAGCCCAATCTCTACGTCGTTGCGGCGATTGGGTACAAGAAGTGATCGACGAGCTACATCACCAACGACTTCTGCAGAGTCCCAATGCTAAAGTGGCAGCATTAGTGCCTCCAGAGAGCTCCTCACGATGGTCACGGCGGCCTCTGCAATGCTCAGAAACAATGGCACATACAGGCACATGTACCTTGTGATTCGGAATTGATAGCTGGTGCAAACGAATCCGTCATTGATGCAATCAGTATGGTGCTTGCTCGGACGAAGCTCCAGCTAGCGAGTGCATACAGTCCCATAGAGCTGCACAGCATACATAAATACACATATTGAAACTCTGAACATCACAACGTCTCTCGTTCACGTCAATGAACGTACTACGATTCTGGATAGAGGACACATTCTCCCACGGTCAATGCGCCGCCCGCACTTGAATGACGCAGCTGCTACGCATGTAATTCTAGCTCTCCCGTCAGCCATGTTGTGCCTTCAGCGCGTCTTTCTACTGGTCAAATAGCTTTCCAACAGCAATTAATTGTCAAGCTGCAAGCATACGCCTCGCTTCGAAAAGGCAATCTGGCTGCATGGACGGGACTCAGGTGTCTACCGCCATTGTGCTCTGTCACTCCATCACTCACCTTCAAGCGCAATGCGGGCGGCGCGACTAGATCTCGAATCAAAGCAGTCTTTGGAAATCTACGCAGTAGGTACCTCAGCCTTGTGAGATCAAGATCCAACTCAAAGGTGTTCCGTCATCTGCTCGCACGACACTCTCAACACTCACGCACTGCAACCAAGGCTCTCCTCACTCGTGTCCCTTATCGTGGATTACCTGCACCCCGCCGTTCGTCGAAAGATGAGGCAGCATCGTCAGATATGGCATACACGGGACCTGCGAGCCTCGAGGCCAGAGAGCCTGGTTCGAGGAGAAAGAAGTTAGCAGAATACTGGAAGGCTGCGAATGACTTTCGACAGAACTATTTGCAGGGAGGAGACGCAGACTTCTATGGTAAGGGTAGACATGGACAAGACTATGATGGAGCTTTCCCAGATGCTGCCGTCGTACGGAGTGGGAACGAGGAGATGATACTATTCCCAAGCTATGGTCGCAAGCACACAAAAGAGACAATGGACAATGTGAGCAGTACTGGTAATGATGCTGAGTACTGGCAGCGGGAATGGACAAGGCATGAGGACAACAAGGCCCTAGTGGATGTCGATGTTCGAGGCTGGATATACACACCACAACGAGGCCCAGTAACACGACGACAACGATTGATGATCGGGCTCGCGAGACAACTGTCTGGTCTCGCCGCGCCACCGTCAGATGTTTTCCAGGACGATCAAATGCCAAACAGAATGACGAATTCAGACCAGACGTCGAAGCAGGAAGAAGACCTTATACAACTGGAAGCTGAACATATCATGCAGCGTGGTAGAATTGAGGCTGAATTCGCAGGTCGAGGTGCCTTTAGCGAGCAGCCAGGCCGCACAGGTGTTGACGAACGCAGATTCAGCTCTCATAGTCGGTCCCACTCCACAGACCTACAACATTCCTCACGCATAGGAAGCTATTCTTCGGACGACTCTGGGCACATCACGCCGATACAGAAGCGTGACTCGTGGGCTCAGCCTGGCAAGATGAGTGCTGCGGAGCTCAGTATCGCTAACAAGCATCTGCTCCACAGACTGCGACCATTCATGGCAACACCACTCGTCGAAAGCCCTGTCAAGGCGTTCTTCTACAACGATACCACAGCTCGTGAGAAAACTGTCTTCACGAACCCATCTGGACACTTCGCATGTCGAGCTACCCTGGACTTTGTGCCTACGCATGTGAGGATCCTGGCTGGCAGTGATCTCGAAGCCACTGAGGAGGTGACAATCACTTCAGCTACAGGCGTCAGCCTGATCAGTGACATTGATGACACGATCAAGCACTCAGCAATCAGTTCAGGACCTAGAGAAATCTTCCGCAACGCCTTCATCCGTGACCTCGGCGATCTCACCATCGAAGGCGTCAAAGACTGGTATCAGAAGCTTAGCAGTTTAGGAGTCACATTTCATTATGTCTCAAACAGTCCTTGGCAGATCTATCCCATCCTCACAAGCTTCTTCAAGACCGCAGGCCTACCCGGAGGCTCCTTTCATCTAAAAGCCTACTCGGGTATGCTGCAGGGCATCTTCGAGCCTGTCGCCGAACGCAAGAGATCCTCGCTCGATAAGCTGATGCGAGACTTTCCACACCGGAAGTTCATTCTCGTGGGCGACAGTGGAGAAGCCGATCTGGAAGTATACACTGAAGTCGTTCTGGACAACCCTGGCCGCATCCTAGCCGTCTTCATCAGAGATGTAACCAGTCCGCCCGACAAGTCAGGCTATTTCGACCCTCCTTATGGCTCACCTGGCAGATCTCGTAACTCCAGCAGAAGCAACGGCTCTGATGGTTTCTCATTCACGAAACGATCGACACGACCAAATGACGCATATGACGAGGATGCGGCATTGCAAGCTGCCATCACTGCGTCACTTGCGGACGACCCGCGACCGCCCTTGCCATCTAGGATGCCGTCGTCACCTCTAGCGCGCGCCCAGATGTCAGCGTCACCAGAAGAAGACCTGATCGATCTGAGTGGCGATCTCTCAACGCCTGGGTCATGGGTATCAGCCAATCCTTGGGGAGCGAAAGTGACCATGCATCGAGCAAGTCAGGTCAAAGCTGGCGTGCAATCGACGCCTTCCCCGCCAACTCCCAGGAAACCAGACGCTCTGCGCAGTGCTTCGCCAAACATACCCAGCAGCAAGCAGCCGCCTCCTGTGCCTAAGAAGCCATCGAGTGCCGTAACATCTGCATCAGCTGCCTCACATACTGTACAGACTCTGAACACATTGCGGCAAGAGGACAAGAAGAAACCTCCGCCGTTGCCGGTACGACGTACGTATCGCGATATGGCAAGAGAAAAGATGAGCAGTGTCTTACCATCTCCCACCGCCGATCGAGACGGCGTGCCGATCCGTCAAAGACCAGCACCTCTTCGCGCACTCACATCTTCTCGCATCGACATGCCTCGTCCTTTGACAGCCATATCGCCAAAATTGGGAGGGCAGAGACACCCGGATCCTAGCTCGATACCGGACAGGCCGCTGACATCAGGTCGTCGTGTGGGCTCGAGCAGCTCGATATCGTCGATGCGGAAGACTGCACAAAGGATGTCTTCTGGCTACAGTGACGATGGCATGCCGAGTAGTCCTGGAGAAGCTGGAATGACCAAGAAGGAATTCCTGTGGGCACAGCGGTTGACCAAGGCTAAGAGCATTCTAGAGCGCCAAGGCGTGACGTTGC
The DNA here is from genome assembly GCA_001592805.2 of Peltaster fructicola. Classification (NCBI taxonomy): domain Eukaryota; kingdom Fungi; phylum Ascomycota; class Dothideomycetes; genus Peltaster; species Peltaster fructicola. The sequence continues at coordinate 1,361,520 of CP051140.1, forward strand.
ATACTTGGAGGGTAGGTAGCGATGCTCAGAATGTCTGCGTGAAGCTTGTCGAGAAAGCTCTGAAGGAGTTTGAGAAGCATGACAAGCTTTGATATGCCATGGATGCGGTCTTCAAAAGTGTACAAAGCCGAAGTGTTCCGTTGCATCTCGTGCTTGACAATGTTCATGGCGGCATTGGAAGCTTATTATTCACTCAGAATACCATCTTTTGTCCTGAAGACCCGCTCTATTGGATCCGTACAGTGCGCTCTAAGCCATCATCGAACCAGTGCTTCCGAATGGATTCTTCCATTGCGTTTGACTCGCCTCTCGGACCCACGGCGTAGAAACCTTGTTCGTACTCCATGCTTGAGCAGACCATGCCGATTCTTAGATAGCAATCGGATCGTGAAAGCGATGGCTCATTCACAGGCTCCAAGGCGAGTGCATACCAAGCGCCTTTGCCTTCATGGAAGTCGTTACCCAAGAGCACACACTTGACGTCTTTCTCGAAGCAGGCATGACTTTGAGGGGTATACGGTTGGTCAAGGATGACATTGCCCACCAGAGCTCCAGTTTGGGAATCGAACAACCGCAGTGCTTCTGGGAGATCACCATGCAGCGTAGAGTACGCCTCTCTGATGACAGCGGGCTTGACACGGCTTCTTACGACACATTCTCCAGAACGTATTTGTCCGAACGTATCGCGGATCGCCTGAACGGTGACGCCCACAACCGCAGCTTGTGCCTCGAAGCCTGCTTCGTAGCCATAGATCCGCCTCGGTCGATGATGATAATCGATATCGTAATCGCACGACGACCATGACCACGATGGACCACGATGCTCTACTGGTATCTGACATTTCGCATGTTGATCGGCGCCCGCAAGACGCATCCAAGAGAGTCCATAGACCATATCAGTGCTCCACAGGCCAGCATAATACTCCGCCTGCAAGCATCGCTGCACACAACGTGCAATGCCAGACAGAGCCGGTAGCTTGTCGCTCTCTCTGCTGAGACTGCGCGAAACAAAGTTGTGAACCACGTCGTACCATCGAGCAAGAGCATGCTCAACGCTGGTATCTGGTTGCATGAAATCTTTGGGGACCCGGTGCTCCGAATCAACAGCACGATCTTGCCAGTTCGAGTGCGGGATTGCAGGCCAAATGTCCTCATATCTGGTTAGAGCGTGACATTCGAAGTATAGCTGCTTTGTTCCGAAGTATAATATACGAGAGGACAGGAGTCGTTGCTGTAATGTCCAGCCTCGTTTGGCCCAGACAGGTGGCATCTCAGCTTTGACAGGCAGGATTGTTGTGAGCGACTCGGAAGAGATGACAACCGTATCATGTTTCCGGTAAGCAGGCTCAGCAGAGTGATGCTCGAGCTCAATGCTGGCGCGCTCCTTGTCGTGACATGTTTGCCGGCCTTTCAGGAAGCCTGTATTAACATCCTTAGCCCCGGGTGGCGCTATTGTTAACACAGCATTGCTGTATATGCCACCCATCTTTTGGCACTCCGTTGACCAGTCGTCCTCACTATCCTGGATGATGCAAAGCGTATCTATCCAGAGATGATCGAAACCAAGTTTGAGAGTGGCGGTGACCGCATCTTGGAAAGTCAGAGGTAGCTGCAAGATATCAATACCTAGTGATATATGTATTCGCACATTTGAGGAGTTCGTTACCAGTGGCTGACTGTTAGAGCCCCAACAATGGCTGAGAGCAACATACCTGAGGTCTTGATTGTTGACCTCGGCCAGGAACACCTTTTGACCAGCAATTCTCAGAAGCCTTGTTGGGTGACCTGGCTCTCGTGGTTCACGGCAGACCTTGTGTTCGCGGATACATTGCTTCAACCAAGACAAGCACAAGGCATAATCTACACCATCGGCTATCGGCCGGCCAAGCACACAACCGGCATTGCGTGTACGACTGCCAATGCGAGCCCGGATTCTTTGCTTGCTGTTGGCATTAGATTCGAGCAGTTCGAGTGGTGAGCCAGCATCAAATATGACTCGTTTCTCATACTCGTCCCGTCCGTAGGAGATACGATCATAGCCTGGCAAAGAAATCGAGGTGCTGGCGAAATCATGTATCTCACCAGCCGCAGAGTAGTGAAATGTGACCCAAAATGGCTGAGTCAGTTTGAGGTCAAGCCTTTCATGCAGAGCGATAGCGTTGTATACGTCGCAGTTGTGCAATCGCTGAGTTAGAACCAATACCTCTGAGCGGAGATACTGACAAAGAGTACAACCACGCCCAGCCGATTGACTTAGGACCACCGTACGATTTGTAGTGAAATGTAAGGATATCGTCGTAGTAGACACGTTCTGGGTCGAAGAACGTGTAATCACATATTCGACAGAGCATCGTGAAGGTCGACTCAAGTGAAGGCCACGAGGTCCAGTGCTGCTGAATGTGCAGCGTGCACTGGGCTGCTCGTGATCTCTAGCACCTTCCTGCAAGAGTTACAGCTATCGTCCTGGAACATGACCACGCTGCAGCATGTTTGTCCTCTGCCTAGCGTGGGTGGACGTCGTTGACCGCTCAGAAGTGGTCTAATGTGCGAACCTGTGGTGGACCTAGACTGTGGCTCGGAATGCGTCGCAAACGGCACGCGTATACACCTAGGCATCAAAGACCTTCCGTTGAGGCAGTGAGGTGGTCATTTAGTCGCAGAGTCCGCGCAGGTCCGGCCTTGTGGACGTCTCGGCAGTGCATGCCTGGACGGTAGAAACAGTGATCTTGAGGCAGCACACGCAAGCAGTATCCACGACCGATCGAATCACCGAGCGACCGATAGACCAATGAGGGCTTGGCTTGTGGCTGAGGCGAAGCCAAGAGAACGTTCGGCGTGGTCATCGCCTCTCGGACCTTCATCACGCTGCGACATCACATATTGCCCTTATCGACTGCGCCTCCGATGGCCTGCTGTGGAAGGCCTTAGTAATTGATACACATATATCTGGTAGGAAGCTGACCCTTCTTCTTGCAATCACTCTCCTCTTGCTAGACAACTTCTGCTCGATTTGACACGATCTTACTCATGGCAGCATTAGTCGCACGAATGGCAACACCACCATCGCCCACTGGCAGTCGAAGATCGAACTTGTCATTGGATCTGTCCGACCTGCCGGCATTGACAACGCCCACTCCACCAAGCAACACCCTAATCATCACAAACCTGCAAGCTCCCGAGATCTTCACAGCGGCAAATCTTGAGAACATATCACAAGCGATCAACCAGCATGCCAGCATACACACATTCTGTCCGTTGAAGTCCTTCCGACGGATCATTGTGTCATTCTACTCATCGGAAGACGCAATTGCCATTCGAAAAGTGCTTGATGGTGAGAGCGTGTTGGGCAGTCGTGTGAGAGTATACTTTGGCGCGGAGACGAAGATCGATCTTGAAGATCAGCACCTACAAGCTCCAAAGAGCGACAAGTTGTTTTTCATCAGTCCTCCACCTAGTCCACCAATGGGTTGGGAGATGAGGAACGAAGAGCCACCAAACAAGGAGGTGCATGCGGATGATTTGGCTACAAAATTGGCACAGCTACAGGCACGTCCTGCTGCTGATGCCGCTTTGAAGGAGGACGAGGACAAGGCAGCGCAGAAGGTCATACGTACAAGGAGTGGAAGCACGACAATCGTTTACGATCCGCAGGACCATGGACATTCTCCTGATCTGCCTGCTATCGCAGTTGAGGACACCACAGAGAGTCCGGGAGACATCTCGCCGATGGAGGGCATCGAAAAGAGATTCATTCACACTTCTCGACCACCAGTTGAACTGATGGAATGATAGCAGCATTCGGCCAGAGTCACACATATTCATTTCTTCTGCCCACCGGCATTGGCCTCCAATAGCTTGCAAGCGTGCATTAAAGTTGGAATACTATAGTGGTGTCGAATCGATGCATCATCGTACCTCCAGTTTCCGTGGTCTACGTCTGCTAGATCCGTTTGTACTTGGTGCTATTCCTCGTTGTTGACCCTGTTTCTTCTTGTTATCGACCTGCGATTTCAGCTCATCCCGTTGCTTCTTCACTTCACTTGCGGCTTCTCTAAGTTTCCCAGGATCAGGTGCTGTCAAAGACTCGCCCTGCGACGTGCCCTTGGAGGACTGCTTCTTGCCCAGACCCGTCAAGTCAACGAAAGGGCCATGGGCAGCGCCTACAGCAGTGCCGACCAGACCGCCAACTGCGGTCGTCGGAATGGATAGCACACCGCCCACGAGTGTGCCCACCACAGTCCCCAGGCCACCAGCAACCGCAGCACCGATGCCTGCACCTCCAATAGCGCCCTGGACATAGCCACTCTGCAATCTCTTTGCTGTTTTGCTCAGTCCTTTAGCCTCTAACTCCTTCTTGAATGCTGCTTCGAGGATCCTCGAGCGCTCTTCTGGATCCGTCAGAGTGGCTGCTTGGGCTTTGAGCTGCTCTGCCTCATGATGTATCCGAGTGGCTTTCTCTGCCTGTCTTGCGGCCTGTGTTAGCTGTTGTGCTTTGGTTGTTCGATCATCTTCTGTCATGATGGCACAAGCAATACCAGCCTGCTATCGTGATGCACGTCGCAGCAATAACATCAGCAGCGAATATGTTGGCAGCATGCCGTCACATCAGCCACACTGCCGTGATTTGTGTCACCGCGATCAGCATGAACCCTGCAGTGGCGACATCCTATCGAAATCTGCAGTATATCATACTCAAAAGACCTCGAAGTTAAGGTCCTTCGTACAGATGAAAACCAGTCGGGACGAAGTAGGCTGCTGCGCCAGACAACAGTGTCGTCCCAGTATGCAGTAAGAATAATCCTCTGCGACGTACACAATCGATCAACCAATGCGCACACAACGATTGCTCTGTTGTGAGACACTGCTGCAGTCAGCAACTTAGGATCTTGGCAAGAAGATTCCTTGTCGTGGGATATTACAGATAACCAATGTGGAAGAGCAGTTGAAGCACGAATCCAATGATCGACAACACCAAGATGCGCCACGTTCACAATCCAAGTCGTCCGTGTCCCGTGCGCGCTACAGACAGCTCCCAGGAGCCTCCGCGCCCTCCGAATCAAGGATCTGAACCTCCATTCAGGGTCAACGACTTGGAGAATGTCTGGCCATACGACAGATGTGGCGGGTATAGCACAAAATTGGGTTATCTTCACACACCAAACGTCGAGAGCTAACCATGGTACTGGGACGAAGACTGCCGCTCAAAGCTTGGCCAAGCTCGAGGCCGCAGGATCATCATGCTCTCTTCTCCTGTGGCTTTGTGACTGCAAGCCCTCGCTAGAAACTCTGCAGGGCGTTAGACTTTCAATCCTGCGAACGCTCACCATCGAGGTGAGACCCTTCGCTATCTTGCTGACCTTCCACCAAGCCGTACCTCCTATCCATCGTGTGACCTTCTCACACTCTTTTTCCTACCTTGCTACTCTGCTCGTGCAATAGCAGCGAGGCGTTTCGAGTTCAGCTCGGCGCAGATTGCAGTACAAAGTCAAGCAACAAGATGCCATCGCCGAGTCACGAGTGCACAACTCGACAATCACCACAGGAGTACCCATAAGAGCTTGGTCGATAGAGGAAGAGTGTCAAAATGGTGCTGCCCTTCAATGTTGAGTCGTGGATATGGTTCGCGGTGGTTATGTGGGTTGGGCTGAGTCGCTTCGTTTCGAGAAGATTGGTTCTTGGATATTTCAAAGCATTTCAATGGGACGACTACATTATGATCCTGGCACTGGCGTTCTACACAACATTGATCGTCACCATCAACATCGTCGCGTTGACGAGCTCCAATTTACTGGAACCTGGCACAAGTTTGGCCGATATGTCGCAAGATGAGATCGATGAGCGTGTATACGGCAGCAAGCTCATCCTCGTGGTCGAGGAGTGTCAATGCTGCGTCATCTGGGCTGCCAAAGCATGTCTGGCAGTCATGTATCTACGCTTCACAGTGCTGGCGAAGGAGAACCTCATGATCAAGATCTTGCTTGGCTACATTGCTGGTGGCTTCGTCTTGATGGAGATTCTCTACTTGGGCGTATGGTGTCGTCCTTTCTCTGAGTATTGGTATGGCTTGAACGACGCACTAGATGCGGTAAGCTGACAGAGAGCAGGGCTGTTCCTACGGACAACGTGCAGTGCAACGCCGCTACCGACCATCTCATCACGAACGCAGTACTCAACCTGACCTCGGACCTCGCTATGCTCCTCATAGGTCTGCCAATCTTCGTTCGAGTGCAGGTGCCCTTGCGCCAGAAGATCCCGCTCGTCCTCCTGTTCAGTCTGGGTATCTTCGTCATTATAGCCGCTATCCTCAACAAGATCTACTCCTTCACGAACCCCTTCGGCGATGAGTGGGTATTCTGGTACGTTAGAGAAAGCAGTACAGCTCTCATTGTAGCCAATATGCCCTTCGTTTGGGGTCTTTATCGAAAGCTGCCTTGCTTCCAGCTCAGAACAATCCACGCGAAAGGCACAGTCGATGATCTGCATTCGCCACGAAAGCAGGATGGCAGCTTCGGGATGTCCAACGTCACCAAGAGTAAGCACTCCTCCTCCGCTACCGATGCCGACTTTCAAGCAGCTCGGGCCAACGTGACTGCTGAAGAATGGTTGCGGGACGATTACATGGCGTCAGACGTTTCCCGCATACATGGCGAAGTCAACCCGTATACACATCCTGCTCTGTACTACGCTCAGTTAAAGCAGCAGCAGCAGAAGCAAAATCACACGGTCGATGTCTTTGGATCTGCTGGTGAGACGGCGCAACAGGTTGACCGGCCAGGCATCATCCCAGAGCTTGACGCAAGCTCAGGTGCACCGTATCTGGATCAATCGGCGTCCAGCAGCAACAGAAAGAGATCGTTTGGTTCGTTCGTGTGAAGAGATACATGGAATCACTTGACCATCTCCACAATCACCTTACCCTTGGCTCGACCGGAGTTGAGCCTCTCGAAAGCTTTGTTCGCCTCTTCGAAGGGGAACGTGCTGTCGATGAAGATCTCGTTCGGCTTCAACTCTTTGGCTTCCTCGAGGTTCTCCTTCTTGGGTTCCAGATTGAGTATGTCATACCTCTCACCAAGCCCGACGTATCCCATCGCCCACCGCACCCATTGCCATGGACTCCACAAGTAGGTCATGGCTCCTCCCATAGATGACCGACCAGTCTTGTCACCGACTATGGTCACGTAACGCTTTGCAATGCCCAAGCATTCTGTGCCACCGACATCGTCGATGATGGCATCCGGCTTGAAAGCCTTCACACCCTCGCGGACACTGGCTTTTGTGTAGTCGATCACTTCATCGGCACCAAGGGTTTTGGTGACAAAGTCTGCTTTGGCTCCGGAGCAGGTTGTAAGCACTTTCCAACCTCGTCGTTTGCAGAGAGTGATGGTGTATATTCCTGTTGCGGAGGAACCACCAAGGACTACCACACGTTTTGTGGAGGTGGGATCAACATAAGGAGCCACACCGTCCACACAGGTATGCGCTGTAAGGAAGACGCAGCCAAGTCCTGCGGCCTGAGCATGTGTCCAGTGAGTTGGCTTCTTGACAACGGGCGCCGCGGCGAGGTCAATGTCTGCGACTTCAGCCATCGTGCCAGACCCCTGCTTGAAGGGCGCCATATTCACACCAAATACCTCGTCCCCTGGTACGAAGCCGCAATTGGGTGCGGCAGTGATGACCGTGCCGCTGAAGTCAGAGGAGACAGTCTTGGTGCCCTGGAAGGCCTTGAGAGGGATCGACCATATCGGTAGATTCATAAGCTGTATGTCCACAGGGTTCACAGCTGCTGCATGTATTTTGACGTGGATGTGGTTCGGCTGGATATTGATCTCGTCTGGTGCTGGAATTGTGTTGTACTTCAGCGAAGCTGGGTAACCTCCAGAGGTGTACGTCCATGCTCTGATGGTTGCCATGTTGTGCCTTGAGTCTTGCGGAGCTCTACGAAGTACTGGCGTGCTGTTGGTCAGACCACTGCGGCTTTTGCTAGAAGAGTCGCTCAATCAGAACTCAAGGTTCGAAAGAATACACAAGAAGAAAGGTGAATAATGAAGCGATGGGCATTGAACATCTCACCTACGTGACGTTATGGTTCGGTCGACCTTCCCAATCAGGTATACCGCCAATTCACCAATTCACTCAGCTTTAGCAGTCTGTGCACAGCCTTTGTCAAGTGTAACGCCTATCAACACAAGCTAATATGCTCCAAATCTGATGTACCGTGAGAGAAGAAGCTCATATGTCATTCTTGATACATTAGATGTTTGTCGTCCTATTGCTACGTCCTGTCTCGTAATCTGTTGGCTGTGGTATTCGTGTTATAGACCCTTGCTTGTCTCTCTTTCGACTTCCTGGAATCGGGCACTTCATTGCGGTCGTCCTGCTCGACTTGTATGATCCGCAGCTCCTTGTCACTTCTCTTGTCCCAAGCATAGCCTTTCCATGTCGCTCTACTGTCAGCAGCGGTCACATCGTCATTCCCATCGGCTCTCTTGTCGTTGACGCCACGTTGTAAGGTGTCTTGCTCGGACTGGTGCGAACCTCCATTCCTGTGTGATGGCCTTTGCTTCTTTCGCCCGTTCGCGGATTTCTGGTTCGTCTGTCTGACTCCCGCTATGGGCTCACGTTCGTCTTGTTGCTCATCTGCTTGATCATCGTCACTGAGCAGCACCAGCTTTCGCTTCCTAGATAGCTTATTTGACGACTGCTGAGTTGGACCGGCGACAAGCGAAGTACTCGTCAGGCTCAGCCGATCAGGATTACCTGACAGAGAGACCTTGTACGAGCTTGTAGGGTGCAAGGAGTCGCTGATCTTTGCTGATTTTGAGTCCTTCGACTTGGCCGTAACCTTCCTAGCCGTATTGACAGGATCTTTCACGGTAGCTCGTGAGCTGGATGCTTCGTCAGAATCTATTTCTGTGCCTACTTCTGTCAGTACAGCAATGCTTGAAGCAAGAAACGATACTGACTCTCATCAAGTGATTCCTCCTCGGACAGTGCATGTGGTCCGGGAGAAAGTTTCGTCGATTGAAAGGCATTGATAGGAGTGAAGCGAGATGAACGCAGAAGTTTGCCTTCATTCTTGTCTTGAATCAGATCATCATCGTGGCGTTCAAGCTGATCTTCCTCTTGATCTTCCTCTTGATCTTGCTCCTGATCTTGCTCCTGATCTTGCTCCTGATCTTGCTCCTGATCTTGCTCCTGATCTTGCTCCTGATCTTGCTCCTGATCTTGCTCCTGATCTTGCTCCTGATCTTGCTCCTGATCTTGCTCCTGATCTTGCTCCTGATCTTGCTCCTGATCTTGCTCCTGATCTTTGTCCTCACTCTGATCTGTCCGAACTGCTAAGCTCGTGTCATCTGCATCTGTGAAGTTTGCTTTGATTCGGTCTATGAACCTACAGATGTCCTCTCGAGCGTGGGTGATATCTTGTTGGAGTCTGTTGACACCACTCTTGAAGGCGGTGAGAGCAGTTCTTCTTCTCCTTGTCTCTGCTAGATGTTGGTCGAGCAAGTCGCCAAATTGTCGTGTTTTCTGTAATTGTCGATCGCAGTTGTGGACCTGTCTTTCGAGCAGCTCTATGAAATTGGGAACGTCGTCTTCATAGGTAGGCGGTGAGCGAGCCATGGCTGTGCTGAGTTCTGAAAGAGAACTGGTGATAGATCCAGGAGTTAATAGCCCAGCTGGTAGACAACTCCGTTCATATTGGAAGAGGCATGCTGTCGTTTGCTGTGACCTGTAGCAAGACAAGCAATGCCTGTGATGTATTGTATCAAGATATCCTTTGTCTGGCTTTGTTAGAATAACGACAGATGCTTTCCGTAAGCTCAATAGGTGTATCTGAATCCTTCTGTCTTCTCCAGCAATGCCTTGCCTGCACGAGCTCGGCGGTTGGCAACAAAGAAGAACATCGTAAAGATGCCAATCAAAGCAATCATTGCGACATGCGAACCGATAGACACCCAGATCGCTGTCATATACTTCGGCGCCTCAATCTGCCTCACAATGAAGCTACCAGCAATGCCTCCGGCGCCATTGAAGGCCGTCACAGTGGCAGCTGTGAATGCTCGCTTCCATTGTCCTGCAATGTTGTTTGCTTGATATGCTGATAGTGCCGCCCAGTTCGAGATGTATGCGCCAGTGGCCAGGTAGGTGCCTATGTAGCGTACTGTGACTTGATTTGTGAATCCTAGCATGCAAAAGCCTATAACGAGACAAATGCAGTTGAAGACAATGACTGGTCCTCTGAGGTTGTACCGATCGCTGATGACGGAGGTGAGGATAACCGGGATGACAGCATAGTAGTATGGTGGAGCTGACAACAATATCGATTCGTTTTCCGAGAAGCCCATACCGCTCTGCAGTATACTGGGCAAGAAGTACGACAGGGAGGTCGAGACAAGGTTGAGCAGGAAGAAAAGACAGGCAAACCCGTAGACCTTCAAATCCGCTGCATGCTTCAACGTGCTCGTCCAGGTGAAGGGCTCGGTGAGGACATCCTTCCGATCAGCTTGAATCCTGCTCACGGCGAGCTTCTGTTCGTCATCAGTCAGAAAGTACAGGCTCTTGTGTGCATTCTCGGGAAAGTCAACCATCCAGAAGTATGTCACAATGCCAATGAGACAAGAGATTAGACCCTGCACCAAGAACATCCACCGCCAGCCACGAAGACCTCCAGCACCATCAAGCTGGTTCAGGCCATAGTTGACGATACTCCCGGTCGCCAGAATAATGACCTCACCACTCTGGAGATATGCGAATCTGGTCTGTTGCTCCTTCCTCAGGTACCAAGTCGATATGAGGTATGTCAAACCAGGGTAGATGCCACTCATAGCTGCGCCGAGTAGGACTCTTAAGGCTATCATCTGCTGCCATGTCTGTACAAAGGCTGTGCAAAGAGTAATAAGACCAAATGTGACAGTGGTCAGCGCGAACCAGATGCGAGGTCCGATGATTCGTACAGCGATTGTAGATGGGAGTTGAAAAGCGATTGACGATATGGTGAAGATGAATATCGATACGCTGAATCTGTTCCCGCTAAGGTCAAGGTCTGACAGCATGGATGTGACTGCTGCCGACGAGATCACTCCAGAGTCCAACAAGTTGAGTGAGCATAGCAGTCCGGCGATTGTGCAGAGGCGAAGGTCGACCTTCGACCGCAATCTCGACTCAATCTGAGCATCATGTGCAGATGCGACTGGTGCCTCCTCTGAAGGCTGATCAACTGACAATGTCTCCTCGTTGATGAGACTCTTCGTCGATGTGGCTTTCGATGCCGCCGACCTCGATGTTTCCGCCATCATGTGCTGGTGGTCAACCACATCCGAGATGGAAGCCAGATATTTGTATCCCTCTAGTGTCTCACCCTGCGCAGATGATCCTCATGCCAATGGACATGAGGAGCAACAGTTATCCCGATGCAGGCCTCGGTAGCGAAGAACTGTGTAGTTGCTGAGATCAGCAACATTTCCAATCATCGACTCTCTCACATGAATTAGCCGGCTTTCCGCCTAATCGACGCACCATTATCGGCATTGAGGCCGCCCTTGCATTGTTAGACCTTCGGCTCACCTGCTAGTCTTGTCCACAACCATTGCTGTGTCACAAATGTTTAGACAGACGCAGACAGCGTCACCGACACTCACGACAAGCTTCAGCAGTTGCTGAGCTGAAGGTCAACACTGCTATCAATCGCCCAGAGCCACAGTTGACCGGTTGCAGTGCGTTCCTGCCATCATTCCACCTTGCAATCACGATTGCAATACGGTTACTTGATCACACGCTCACACCAAGCACTGTTCGATGCCTGCGTGACGCCGGCGATCGTCAGACATCACGCCTCATTGACACCCAAGGCAACGACTGCCTCTCCTCTGCTTGAGCTTGCCTATAAAGAGCTTCCACGATCCTTGAACATTCAAATCTACTTCTTGATATCTTTACTATGGTAGATGTTCGACTGCAACTGGACTCGAAGGCTGGAGCAACGTGAAAGAGAAGGCAGACAAGATCTTTGGCATAGCTGATACACCTCCACTGCTGTCCAACCCCGGCCCAAAGGTTGACGGCCGGGGTGTGACATTGTGATTCTTATGGTGTTGGAGGTCTTCTATACTTGCATTTGTCTTCGATATTCCGTTGTCACGACTCTCCACGACCAATTTCACTAGACGCTTGACGTTGCACCTCTTCCGACCCTCATCATGGACGAGTGCACACAACCAGTTAACACACAGGACATCTACGATCCTCGACGCATGGGCAGGAACAACTCCGGTCTAAATGTTGCTGACATCTCAGATGTGCTATGCATCCTCCACCCTGCCACGCCTGCTGCCTTTCGCATTGTTGCACATACGGCAGACCGTGCACCACAATACGTACTTCAAAATAATAGCTTTAGCGAGTACGAAGAGGCTGGAACTCAACAAAATGTCGAGGAAGCGGAGACATTCATCATTGGCAGCGACAAGCCTCATGCTATGGATCTGGCTCTTCGCTTCTCTGCGAAGCTGCTTCGACCTGAGCTTGGCTTTGTCTTTGGCCGTAACCCTCTTCACTGCGACGTCGTGCTAGACGGCGATACCTCGAAGCGAATCAGCAATCTGCATTTCCGCATCTACATCAACAATCAAGGTGTGCTCATGCTCGAAGATGCATCGACCAACGGCACGATTGTGGACGAGCAAGTCTTGAATGGCAAACCTGAAGGCAAGAGGACTCCTGGCCCACCTGCACGCATGCTTCAGTCCGGCTCGATCATTCAAATCGTATCGCCAAAGCCAGAAGAGATCATCAAGTTCATCCTTCGAATCCCCAACCGCGAAGGCCACGAAGCGCAGTTTCAACAGAACTTTCATCTCTTCATGAGGAGGGTGACAGAAGCGCAGGTCATTGCCGACAAACGCTTCCAACAAGGTTATCCCAATTCTCGACTATTGTTTCCACCCTCCAAGCCATCGCCTTCGGGCAGCAATATCAGAGCACCTGTCTCGAGCATACATTTCGGCATGCACTGGAGTGGCGGTGAAAAGTACAGCGTGGTCGGCAACATAGGTAAGGGTGCATTTGCGACTGTGTACCAGATTGCCACAAAGACTGATGGTCAGCTGTTCGCCGCGAAAGAGCTCGACAAGAGGCGATGCATGAAGAACGGTGTCCTCGACCGCAAGGTCACAAACGAAATGCAGATTATGCAGACTGTCAACCATCCGAACATCGTTCAGTATATCGAATATCGGGATGTGGAACACTACCTGTACATTATCATGGAATTCGTACCAGGAGGCGATCTGCAACAGTATTTGGCGCAGCATGGCAGGTTAACGGAAGCTGTTGCAAAGAGGATGTCCTCACAAGTGCTCGAGGCACTAGATTACCTACACATAAACAAGATCACGCATCGTGATATAAAGCCCGACAATATCCTACTGGCAGACACAGATCCTGATAACTTCACTATCAAGCTGTCGGATTTTGGCTTGTCGAAAGTTGTCGCTGACGATAAAGAGACCTTCTTGAAGACCTTCTGCGGTACGTTACTGTACTGTGCTCCAGAGGTGTTCCCACATTATGATCAGCACGTAGCTGGCAAAGGCAAGAAGCGCACCAGACGCAGCGCGCCCAGCCAGCCAACCAGGTCATATCACAGTTACAGTCAGTCGGTCGACATCTGGTCATTCGCTGCAGTCCTCTGGTATTCATTGTGCATGGAGCCACCCTTTGAAGGCGTCGCTGATACCACTGGCAAGGGCATGTTCGACAAGATTATGATGACACCACTAGACACGACAGCACTCATCAGAGCAGGCGTGTCGAACTCTGCGATTGAGTTGTTGATTGACATGCTGAACACTGATCCTTCTGCAAGACCAACACCAGCAATGTGCCTGCAACATCCATGGTTTGGCGGTAAGGGCATCAAGGCGACAACAACAACTGCCGGTCTCGGCGCTATAGCAGAGGAACACGAGAATGAGGCACCCGATGTTGGTGGCTTGAGTCTTGGAGAGCAGCCGAGCCAGAGTAGCCAGCTGAGTATCAATTCTGCAGACTACAACTTCTTCGACCCTCGACAATCGAAGCGCTTCAAATCGGACGTCTTCGATTATCGCGAGCATGGGGCACCAATCGATTCTAGCCCGGAAGTGGTATTTGACCATATACCTATCGCGAACCAGGTGACGCCTGGTCCCGAGCAGGTACAGAAAGCAGCACCAAAGCTCTTTGGCGAGATCAGCCAATCTGGTCTTGTGCAGCTGGTCTCAGGAACTGTCAAAGACAAGACGCAGAGCTTCAATTCTGAGGAGGAGGCACTCGCGTTGCAGCATAGTGATCCAAGGGTGCTGTCACAACGGTCCAAGACTAGCGCTTCCCCGAGTTTGCTGGGCGCAGAGTCATTAGTCAGGGAGCTCAAGATGCATTCTCCTCAAGGCTCGGGTGGCTCGCCTACAGCTGAGGTCAATGATCCTGCTACCCCTGAGGTTTCAAGAACAAAAGCGTCCGTCCACGACAGTGCTAGCGAGATTACGCCACGACCTCCGCAGCGGTTCAACCGACAGATCAGCATACCCTTCCCACCATCTCTCTACTGGGACTCTGCAGATCCTAGCACGCACAATAACGAATATGCATCGAAAGTGAGCGGCCACGATTTCACTCGACACCCTAGCATCATTTTCCCAATAAATAGCCGTAACAGTGGTTCAGCGACCGACAAGGATAATGAAGACGAATCGACGGACGGTGAACACCTCAATGGCATCGCACCAAACGCCTCGCAATTCGCCAAGCCTTCACCTCTTGTGGGCAAGCTCATCTCGACGGCCGATTCGTTCAAAGCCATCAATCTGACGTTGACTCGACGCAGAGAGGACTGGGGACGAGCGCCGTCGAACACACAGGTCTACGCTGATGGTCAAGACACTCGAATACCTAGGAGAGCAATCATAATCTGGTTCTTTGCAAGTGGCATCGAGAAGTTTGCTGAAGATGACGATGGCTGGACTGAGCTGCCTGACTTGCAAGCCACCATCATGACGGAGAAGCGTGGTGGTGTCCTCGTCAACGGTATTCACCTACCAAAAAATGAGCCTGAGCGACACTTCTTTGGCAGGCTGTACACTGGTGACGAGATAGAAGTCTTCTCGAAGGATGGCGAAGTCATGAAGTTCATCTGTGAGTTCTTTCAGGGCATTGGCAGACAGTCTCGACCGCAGAATGTCCCACAATTTCATGTCGAGCTGGCACAGGACAAAACGCTGAGTCAGACAATGAGTAAAGCAAAAGAAGATAGCATTGCTGGTGCTGAACGTCCTTAGTGAGATGCATCAAGGAGTCTTGGAGTCCTGTATACACACACACACACACACACACAACCAGAGGAGGAAGCTGAGCATTCTGATTGCGATGTATTATTCGGCAATATAATGACCATCGAATGCAACTGTGCTGTTGTTACATCATTATTGTATACTCGTCAAGTCGTGAGTTGTCATTATCAGTCCCCGTCTGGACCGAGGTATTGATCCTGTTCGCTGAGAGCACTCAATCGTGCATCAAGCTCTTCAACCTCGGGATCGATCGACTCACCAAGGTCACCACGAGGTAAGAAGGTTCGTCCTTCAAGCTTCTCAGGCAGATAGACTTGCACCACTCTGCCCTCCTTGTAGTCGGGGTTGTACTTGTACTCTTTGCCATAGCCCAACTCTTTCATGAGACGTGTTGGAGCGTTGCGCAGGTGGGTAGGTACCGGGAGGCCTGCTTTGCCAGGCTCTTTCAGGGCAGCGTATGCTGCATTGAGCCCTCGATACGCCCGTACAGACTTGGGAGCTTCACAAAGGGCGACTGCACAGTGGGCCAAATTGATGCGGCATTCAGGCATGCCGATCTTCTCGGCAGCGGTATAAGTGGCTGTGGCAAGGCTTAACATGCTGTTATCGGCCAGGCCGACGTCCTCGCTCGCGATGACAACCATCCGGCGAGCAACGTACAGCGGGTCCTCGCCGGACTGCAGCATACGTGCGAGATAGTACAGTGCAGCATCGGCGTTTGAGCCTCGCACGGATTTATGAAACGCTGATATGGTGTCGTAGTGCTGATCTCCTGCACGATCGTAAACCAGTGTTTGAGTGAGCGCCTTCTTGATACCATCAGCCGTGGTGCCTGGTCGCCGGGACAGGTCAAGAGCCAAATCGAGCAAGTTGAGGCCGGTCCTTGCATCTCCATCTGCAAAGCTGGCTAGATAATGCAGCAGTGCGAAGTCGTCAAGTGCGAGCAGGTGAGTTGCGGATGGTGCGGAACCTAGCTCGGGACTTGCTGTTGGTGTAGAGGAAGCTCCTGTCTCATGCTCAAACGCTCTGCGCAGGATGCTGAAGATGTCGTCGTCCGTGAGCTTGGCCAAGGTGAAAGTTCGACATCTGCTGAGAAGTGCATTCACGACCTTGAAGCTCGGATTCTCAGTTGTGGCCCCAATGAGCACGACCTGTCCAGCCTCCACTGGCCCAAGGAAGACATCCTGCTGGCTCTTGCTGAATCGATGTATCTCGTCACAGAATATGATGGTCTTGCGGCCGGTGAGTCGCTGTTCGTTGCGTGCTTCTTCGAACAGCTTCTTACATTCTCCTACGCCGCTCGACGTGCTATTGATTTCGACGAATCTGGTCCCCGCAGTCTGCGCTATCAATCGAGCAATTGTGGTCTTGCCTGTGCCGGGTCCTCCCCACAGTATCATGGACGGCACGCGGTCCGTAACGATCAGGTTTCTCAGCACACCATCAGGTCCAACTAGCTCTTGTCCTGCCACTTCATCCAGAGTTTTGGGTCGCATACGCTCGGCCAATGGTGCATGAGTCGTCGTCTTTGCCCTCTTGACCGCGGGTGTGGTAGGCTTCGTGTCGATGTTGTCATCTTCTGCGACTCGTTTTACACTGGGAGACCCATTGAAAGACAAGGAGAGCCCAGCCCGTGATCTCTCGTTGGTGACATGATTGGTGGGTTGCGAGGAAGCTGTTGTCCTCGGTGTTACTGTGAAGAAAGTCGATCGCTTCTTCTCTGTTGCTGGCTGCTCTGTCGTCGTCGTTGACGGCGGCGGCAATGCCGACAACGACGAGTCTTCTACGAGACTCTGACAACTCGAGTCGAGGTGTGAGTTGATGTTGTGTGGTTTGACGGCCTTGCTACAGATGGGACATGAGACAGTCGCCATGTACATACACAAAATGCTGCGAAGGATGACGCGCTCGAACACGCGGGTTTGAGTCAGCGCGCGCCAAGCTATTCCGACGAACGCGCTCACTCGAAAGCGTTGTCCAACCACAACACAATTGCATGAGTCGTTCGCTTCTGTCTGCTGAACTCAATTACTCACTACACTGCCACAGCCACAGCTAAAACAACCCCACACTCGTCGCACTGGATGCCGAGTCAGTCTTTCGAAAGCAGCGGGTACAGCGACCACTTCACGCCATCGACCGTACGAACACACATCGCGCCCGAACAAGACCGAAACAGTCGAGACGGCAAGAAAAGCGTGTGTGATACAAGAGCGGCTGTGACGGAGCTACTGCCACCCATAGGCATGGCCTATGAGTCAAGATGTCACCAATAGAGCAAGGCAGCAGCCTACACAATATGCATGTCAGGCATGATGGACTTGAGTGGTAAGCCCGGTAGTTGTGCATCAGACAGCTAACGACCTGCATCACATGCTAAACCTTGCACGATCCCGCCAGGCACATGCCTAGTGGACTACTTGCCAAGCCATGACATCCAACGACCGTCGATTTTCGCTCTTGTGCTTCGCAAAGACCACCCTGCAGACGATGGACAAGCAGAAGACGACAGACAGGTACCTGATACTTCCTGAGTCAATTCTATCTACTTCTGGACTCTAAACTCGACCCAAAATGAGATCGGAAGGATTGTACAGATGCTACTGTCATGGTCTAGATGCAAGATCAGTCGTACTTCAGAGAAGAAAAAGTGGATAACACAGTGCCGTCATGCACAACAGCTGCAAGGCTGGGTTGAGAAGTATTGTTCTTAAGGCCGTAGTATCATGTTGTCATGGTTGTTCTTGCTACAGGCTCTTTGGATGGGCTTTCTATAGCTTGTTGTGCAAACCGTTTGCAATCGTCCTGTCGTTCCAAAGCTTGGCGGAATTTTCTGACTCAAGCACGCTTCTCGTTGATTCCCTTGAGCTGAACATCACTGCACCCAGGTGTTAGCAGAGCCGCAGAGTGGAAACGATGGCATGAATACGTACAAGATGAGTGTAGCATTTGGTGGGATCAGTCCTGGAAATCCTCGCGCACCGTATGCGTAGTCGCTGTCGGGAGGGTTAGTAAACGACAGAGTAACAGCGCAGCTCTGCAGCGAATCGGACGAACCCAGTGATTGTGAGAGTTGATTTCTCTCCGAGGGTCATGCCACCATCTTGAGAAAGGACACCTTCGTCCCAGCCTGTTGCTTGAGGTTAACATCGTAGTTCTTCAGGCGAAGCCTTGCGCCATACCCTTGATGACCTGACCCACGCCGATTCTAGTAGAGAAGTCGCCGCGACCGACTGATGAATCGAACCTGGCGAGAAGTCAACTCCATGCGATGATGTAGATGTTGCGGCAGTCCACTCACTGCTTGCCCTTGTGATTCGGGGCATTCGCATCGTAGAGGCTGCCGGTGTACTCCATCAGAATGCTGTCTCCCGCCTTTGGCTTGTCGACACCGTTGCCTGGTGTGATGATCTGCTTTGTGACACCCATGGTTGCTTGTCGATGAAAGTGAGGCTGCGTAGGTTTCGAGAAGAGATGTCGAGAGAAGGTGAAGTAGAAGGAAGGGTAGGCGCAGATAGATCTGAAGCTATGTGCTGACGTTCTTGTCGAATTTTGGCACCCGTTAGTGCCTCTAGGCTGTCTACTTATCTTCGCCTGATCATCGCTTGCGATGCACAAGTTTGTGAATCATTCCTTCGAGAGACACCGGCACCGCAGTTCCTAGTGTAACTATGACAAGGGGATCAAGACATTCGTACGTATACTAGCCATGAGTATCGCCGTTCTGTCTGAAACATGCCACTAGGCAGCACATCCCATCCCAGTGGGCGCTACTAGAGACAATGCTGCCGCGGTTGGGTGCGCGGATAAGTACCCAATCTATATGCCTGACAGCCAAGGGATACATATGCCTTCAGTATCAAGATCCCCGGTCGGCAAAGTATCAAATGCCAACAGTTTCTCATCTTGAAGTGGAGCCTTGATAGCCTTTCATCTGCTCGCAGTTCAGAGAAAGCTTGGATGTGGCAAGTGGCCGAACTCGCCGATGAGAGGAATCCCAGCAGCAGCAGCAGGACAATCAACGGACAGTAAAGCAGTAATAGTAGTAGTAGCAGCTGCTACTGCTGCAAAGCGAGCAGGGCGTGGTCGTTGATTCGAGGGAGCTCAGGTCTAGCAGGTATCGCAGTCATCCAATGACAAGAGGTCGCTGTACCAAAGTCAACTTCGGAAGCGATCTCAATAAGCACCAGGTCTTGACACACTGGTGGATGTGGGTCACATAGCTTTGTGCCCATTTCGTCTCATGTGTGGAACACACATACTCAGACCCGTGGGCTGTACCACCAAAAGCACGAGGAGAAGTAGAGGGAAGAGGTGAGGTTCCTTGTCACTGGCTTTGACCGTTGTACTTTCAATTACCGGTCGCTTGACACGATATACCCGGTCCATCGGTTAAAATTTGAGCAGTGCACTGAGCAAAGGAATGCCTTACCTGTCGATCAATCGCTGTGGCTTGTACGATCATGGCCCTTCCCTTGCCTTGACTTTTTTATTTTCACAAGCCTATCCATGCAGGTATGTGAACCCTACTCAGCAGGATTTTCTTTCACAAGCACAGAGCTCAAGCAGGATGCGTATCGATAGAAAAGAAGTCCTGCAGGGTTGTCAAGTAGAAGCACGCAATGCTGGACAGTGCCTAACCTCGGCAGGCTGACCAAGACACAGCGGGCGGCGGGCAACGGACAGCGATATGAGGGAATTCCACCGGTCATCCATCCGTCTGTCATCATGATGATGCTATTCCCTGGCTGTTTCTGAATCTCGCAAAGATGTGGCGGCACCCCGAGTCAGCGTAGAGTTTGCACCGGCTGAAACATGACAGTCGGGGCCAAAGGTCTTTGCGTCGAGGTGTGCACAGCACAAGTTCTGGCTGCCCGGTCGGCTCCTGGTCACCTCGCCCTATCAGTCTACTGATCGTGCCTTCGACACCTCTAGCTTCTGGTAGCGACACTGCAGAAGCGGCTGCGGCCAGGATTGATCTCGTAGTAAACGCGAGTCTCGTCTCGATACGAGCTCGCCATCTACGGTACTTTTTTGAACGTCGATTATTATACTCTACTGGTGGCAGTAGTGACATGTGGTAAGGTTCCTCCATTGGATCCATCGAGATCACACGGATGATGTACTATGCGCAATGCATGCTGCAAGAAGTCAAAGGGCATGACTCGCTCGGCCTGCAGTGTTCTGGCTTTTCGTACAATCTGCTGTCGTGAACGCTGCATGTACCCAAGTACCTATGCCTATTCCCTGGGGCCAGGCTCTGATAGTCGTCTGTAACGCCGATCTGCCATGCTTTTCGAATGCAGGTACCGTCGTCGTACGAGTCAGATTGCATGTTGTAGCCCGGGGTCACCAGATGGCGGGTGATATATTCGACTTGTTATTGCTCATTAAAACACTGCAAGACATACCTTGCCGACAGGTGTCGAGCATGCAACAGCCGACAGTGATATGCAAGACTATGCACTTGCTTTTGCGTTAGGTTCAGAGTGGTACAGCCGACACTCGGAGGATCTGTCGTTCTGCATGATCAGCTAAGAATATGCACATAGAGATGGTCGACCTGGACTGTGTAGGCACGAGTCGCCAGGCGCATCGTGATGTGATTGGCCCACCATCTCGACAAGGTGATGCCTGTCCTGACAGGCATCAATAGCATTGTCGAAGTGCTGCTCATTCTCAGGGTTGAGGTTTCGTATCAGGCTTAGTTGTTTGGCAGCCCACGGACAACATCTTCGATCGACACTGTCTTCCAGAACAAATGTGGGAAGCCCGGGAGTGGTGATAAGCCGTGATCTGTGCTCGATCTTACAACATGGCAGAGATGTGTGATGCCTGCCTCTCTAGCCTTGGCAAGTGTTGGACTGAAGTTTAAGCCAACATGAACTATGCCATGGCTATCGTCTGATAACGTGAAACGGCCACCCATGGCATGGAACTCCTAGACGACAACCGCGTTAGTGCAGGTCCGCCGTGGGCTGTATCCACGCCAGGTGGCAGAACTTACTCGACAGATCTCCGTCTTGGGATATGGCTCACTCATGCCCTTGCGGATACTGCTCGAATTGAGCTCAAGGACTCCGCCGTAGTCGGCAATGTATCTCAGGTTTCGGATGATCCTAGACCATGTTTCAGGCCAGGTCTTGAAACTTCGCTCGGCATCATCACTCTTCAATCTAATCAAATCCATGTGGCCGATGATGGGAGGCTTCAGCGCTTGAAGCATCCGCAGCTGCTCGTCGAAGTAGTCGTCGTATAGCTGCTCATCCCGGCCACCACTAACGTTTCGAGCGCGATGGTACATGTCAGCGTCGTAGTCGATCGGAATGGTGTGCATATGGTGGATCGAGCCAACGAACATATCGACTGGGTACCTTGCGAGAAGACCTTGGATGATGCCTAGAGACGAATGTCGGATCCATTCACCCTCAAAGCCAATGAACAGAGCGATTTGTTGCTCGTATTTCTTCTTCAGCCGATGTGCCTCGTTGTAGAAGTCATCGAAGAGTTGAGCAAGACTGGTCTCGGTATGTACGTCCGTCTCCTCAGGATAGAAGTCGATGATCTCTCGCGGAATATGCTCGGTCATGCAGAAAGTATGCATGCCTTTCGATATGGCATTCTGGACCACCTCTTCCAAAGTATTGGCTGCATGACCACAGAACTGACCAGAGTGCGAGTGATGAGAGAATGTCATTTTCCTGTACAGTATTGACAGGTTATGCCTGTTATTGTTTGAGTAAGCGCTCCCAGAGAGAGACTGGTGAAGCTCGCGCCTCAATGACGCAAAAGGCTGGTTGACCAATATCAGCAGGTAGCTGTGCAGTCAACCTCGCATGATCGCAACGAGCGTAGTGGTAGCAACATCAGCAAGGTGAGGAACAAGTGCGAATGATCGTGGACACTGGGATGATCAGCAGATGCTATGTCTCATGATGTGTCGTCGAGGCGCACTCGTGGGCCAGATCTTGAGAACTTGACGCAGGGTCGGCGTGCGAGCTTCCAACTGCCGAACGCCCAGCTCTATTGCAACAACGTACAACATCATCTGCACATACAATCAGGATCGCAGCACTTCCGTTCTGCGCTCAGTGGTCTTCTCGTCTGAGATTGCGGGTATCGAGACGCGCTCGACTGTGGTTTCACGCCTGCACCGAATCGAGTCCTTGTCGTCATCGTCATCGTTGCGAGGCTCGAGCCCTCGGACAGCAGCGTAATGCCTCCAAAGCAGGAGAAAAGCGCCCTCAAAAGAGCCAGAGTACGTGCGCAGGCTGCAAGAGCTTGACATAGTCGCTAAATGTACTCAACAGGCATCAGCCGGAGAAGAAACAGAGATTAAGAAGCCAAGGCGTTCCGCTAGACTCACAAATGATCTCAAAGACGAACATGAGCATGTTCGACGAGATGCCGGACTTCCTTCGCCTGTCACGCACGCATCTACGAACTCAGTAAAGGCGACTCCGCGGAATGGTAATACGGAGGAGCTCGATCGAAGAGCCACACCTGAGATCAGTCCACCTCCGTCTCTCAGAACTGGTGCGGTGTCGTCACCAGTTGGGGATACACAGCCTTTTTCGCAATTCGTCAACCCTCCGCCATACTCCTATGAAGTTGAGAACGAGGAAGAGGAAGGTGTTTGGGGATATTTACTACCACTCAATGGAATGTCAGACGCACTTGTGATGCGCAAGCGCGCAGCGTGTCCTCTCCCGGACAACGAGCTTGGCGACTCCAAGAAGGCAAAGCGAAATGTGCCCAAGAAACACTACGAGAAGGTCGAAGAAGACTTTGAGAAGAGGAAGATTAGCTCAATACCTTCTGGCGGTTTCCTGCTAGGCAGGCACCCTGAGTGCGACCGAGTGATCGACGAGCCAACCGTCAGTAACAGGCACACTCTTATATTTTCAGAAAACAAGAACGGCTCCGCGATTGCGGTTCTGGAAGATCTCAGCGGCAATGGCACCTATGTGAACGATGGTATCGTTGGACGAAACAAGCGCCGAGAGCTGCACGACGGCGACGAGATCTCAGTGTCATCTGCAGCACGTTTCATATTCCGCTATCCACGATCGCGAGAGAGCAACGCATTCCGTCAGCACTACAGCATCCAGGGCATGCTAGGAAAGGGCCACTTCGCATCAGTCTACCTAGCCACTGAGAAATCGTCTGGAATGCGCTTTGCAGTGAAGAAGTTCGAAAAGCGCAGTGGACCTGGCGAGAAGAGCAAGATTGATGGTCTTCAGCAAGAAATTGCAGTGCTTATGAGCGTTAGTCACCCGAATATGCTCTGCTTGAAAGATTGCTTCGACGAGAAGGACGGTGTGTACTTGGTTCTGGAGCTTGCCAACGAAGGAGAGCTCTTCAACTGGATCATCATGAAGCACAAACTCACCGAGCAAGAAGCGCGAAAGGTCTTCGTGCAGTTGTTCCAAGGCATCAAGTACCTGGTATGTTGTACCGTGCTATCATCTGTCAAACCACTGACCTATGCAGCACGACCGAAACATCGTACATCGAGATATCAAGCCGGAGAACATCCTGCTTGTCGACAAAGAGCTGACCATCAAGATAGCTGACTTTGGTCTTGCGAAGATCATCGGCGAGGAATCCTTCACCACCACATTGTGCGGTACACCATCATACGTCGCGCCAGAGATTCTCGAGCCCACGAATCGAAGACGCTACACACGTGCCGTAGACGTGTGGAGTCTTGGAGTCGTGCTGTATATCTGTTTGTGCGGCTTTCCGCCGTTTTCAGACGAGCTATACACACCTGAGAATCCATACACCCTCAGCCAACAGATCAAGATGGGTCGTTTCGACTACCCTTCGCCATACTGGGACACTGTCGGCGACCCGGCACTTGACCTTATCGACAAAATGCTGACTGTGGATGTCGATCGACGAGCCACCATTGAAGAATGTCTAGAACATCCGTGGACGACACAGCGAGACATCAATCCCAATGATAGCACCGATGGAATCAGTGGTCAGCTCGCAGATCTCGACTTCGCCAAGCGCAAGCCAGTTCGCGAGCGAACATTGCTCTCGTCCATCAACGATGTCAAGGTCGAGCGCGTGATCAAAACAGAAGCAGACAAGCGGGATGTCAGAGTCTTCGACAAGAACTCTGCACCACATTTCGATCGAATGCCGGGTGACGAGCCGAAGAAGACCAACGGCAACCAGCAACAAGGCGGTAGGCCAGAACACACGGTCGAGCCAGCTCCAGATGCAGCTCGTGATCCGAAGGAATTCATAGAGATGGGCGGCAAGGGCGATCAGATTCTCTACGATGAGAACGTTAGCCGTTACCCTGACGCAACAATGAAGGCTGGCGTGCCAGACGAAGATTGAAATACTACGACCGCTTACGCTGTATACATCATGGGCTGTTGTTGCCACCAAAGGTAGAGTTGACATAACACGCACAGCATACTTCTGTTCATAGTACTGCCTCGATGCACCATAACATGAGATCGAGCCGAATCAATGAAGTGCCAGTATATTATTTCGTCCCTCATGGACCGTTTGCTATTCGTGCTAGTAGTACAGTTCTGCAGGCTGTGTCCCAAGCTCGGTCTAAGTCTGGGACACTGCAGCATTAGAAAAAGAAACGTTCAAAACAGATCGCTCGCTATGCTTTCTTCACCTGATCCTTCCGTGAACGCCATTACTTCCAGAAAGCTTGGGTATCTCAAGAATAAAGGTTCGATGCCTTAAGTCTTCAAAGTAGGGTGCCAGTTCCGTGGCGCTGCAAAAGTCGTACGGTCTTCAAGCCTGGATACGACGGTCGGCAGAGACGGAGCGGTTCTTGGAGTTGTCGCGTGACGTCAATTGTCGTGAGGACGAAGTAGTAGGTCGACCAATGTGCTCCACGGCACTCATCATTGAACCGCCGCTGCTGCTGACAGCGCGCTCATCGTCGTAGTGCTGCTGTTGAATAGTGACGGGCGCGACCACAGGCTCGGATACCGACTGGGTCTCAGATCCAGGCTCGGGCATATGCTCGGCTTCTGGCTCATGGTAGTTAGGGTCTTCCAGCTTCTTCTCTTCCTCGAGAGTACGCTTTTCAGTCCAGCAGCCTTGCCAGCAGTTCCGCCAGTCTCCGATCAGGTAGTTGAAGAGCCAGCGCTCAATCTTGAGGCATGGTGTGATGCAGATTGAGAGGTTGTTGAGGTCCATGCGGTTCTTATCCTGATGGCTGACGAGAAGGCTCAAGTGGCATGTGATTGCGAAGAGAAGATAGTAGTTGAAAGGTGGAAGCTCCGAGAGAGTATCACGAAGCTTCTGTGGTGCTGCCTGGCCGATCTTGTTGTACTCTGGGTTATTCTTCTCGAGCTCTGCAGCAAGCTCGGTCTGAAGTGCGACAGGAAAGATCTCGGTCGGAAGCTCACGAAGCCACAGCTTGAGAAGACTGCTGATGGTGTTGGGATCGTAGAGCTCGGGCTCGTCAAGTAGGTCAATATCGTGTTCTGCAAGGCGTTAGCAGAGAAGCCACTGTAGCTTCCACTCAACATACCTGTATCGAAGCGCTTCTGCCAGTACTTGATTTGTGGGCCACTGCCGGGAATACGGTAGAGACCTTCGGATTCGCAGTTGAGGTTGAGGTAGCTAGTTGAAGTCAGTATGGAACCGAGGATAGACATGCTTGAACTCACTCTATGCAACGCCATGGCAAACTTGGCATCCAGTACTCAGTCTTGTCCTTGCAGGCGTCAAGGCTTTTACTGATGCGGGTGATGCGTGTTTGCTGAACCAGTGGTAGTGAAATGACACGAAGAACGTGCTCTTCAAACACTGGCATGGTCTCTCGCTCATGACTGCTTCCGCTTCTAGCCATCTTGCCGATGCGACTGAGGAAGTTTCCGCCGCCGGTCTTCGCCTTGGACAACGCATTCTTCATGGAGCTGCCCACAGCACCACCCATATCCCGCGAGGAGTCGCTTGTTTCAGGTCGAGGTGTGCGTTCTGTAGACTTTCCACGTTTGTCCTTGCTCTTGTCCCTGAACGTATCAGCTCTGTGGTCCCCTCGAGGTGGTGCAGTGCGCGGCGGCGGCGGATCCACGGTTAGGTAACCGTTTGGCTTTGTTTTCGAAGAATGAGAGTCCTTGCGTTGAGATTTCGAGCGCGTTAGTGGGTTGCGGAAAGTTTTCTCTTTCCGCGGCGCTGTGGTGTTTTCTTCGCTTGATTGTTGCAGTGCTAATGGAGGTCGGTGGCCGTCGAGACCTACGGTCTTGGTCACTGCAATCACGTTAGCATTTGGTCTTTTCGGAGAACTAGCGACGTGACGACAGTGACTGCGTATAATGAGTATCGGGCAAGAGAGGTGAGCGCTCGGCTGCACGCGCAGTGTTGAAGCCATCCACCTTTGCACCTCTCTTGCCTGATTTTGCTCATAACAAACGACAAGCCGTTGCATCCACACGTGCTACAGGTTCAAACATACCATCAAGCGTGGATTTCGACACAGCTTCTGCACTCCCGACCAGACTGAGCTCAGGTGTGCTGCCTGGTGCTTTTCGCAAATGGTATATCTTGGACATGCTGCTACTGCCCGGGCGCAGCACGTCCTGCTCCTCCTCCCCTCTCCCAGGTCGCAACCAACCACCTTGTTGTGACGTCGATGGCAGTCTATCAGTCGATTTGTTGCCGTTGAGCAGCGTCGTTTTGAGCGGGTCCTTGCGAGGGTCGCTGGGATCAGACAATGGCGGTGGTGAGGTCGGCAGTGGAGGTAGCGAGGACAAGGAAAAGCTGCCCTCAATAGAGCTCAGATCGATACCTTGCAGGGCTATGGGACTGCTGGTAGGTCGAGGAGCGGTACTTCTGGCTGCAGTACTGTCGATGGAGAGCTGCAGTTCGTTAGGCTTTGCGTTACGAGGCATTGTGGTTGGTGTTTTAAACTCCTGCATACGCGGAGCTAATTTGGTCTTGAATGGCCCACACTCCTTTCGCAGATCAGCCTGGGGTTGTTTCTTTCTGACGGTGAGCACAAGCCTGTCGAGGGTCGAAAACGTCAGCAACGTTCGGTATGCATCATCTAAGGAGAGCCAATGGTGCTGTGGTGCTGATTGTGCTTATGCGACGTATGCTGAACAAACCAGATGAAGTCCCGTTTCAGCCGCGATGGGCAGCGGGGTGCGTGGGTTTGCTACAGCAGCAGCAGCAGCAGCGGCGGCGGCGGCGCACAACAAAGAGAGAACAAGAGACCCGATAGACGTACAGATTATGGGCGGCAGAAAGAGTGACTTTCCAGGATGCTTGCGCGCGCACGTTGCGCTTATTCGATGTTGTCGTCTATTGTCAAGGATACCCAATCAGTGGATGATTGTATTGTTTTCTGCTGTGATCCTGGTCCTAGCAGTCTGCACCTCACAGAACCGCCTCTAGGAGATCCTGTCGCTGACGCTGGTGATGAGGTGATAATGATGCCGCTGACTCGCCGACTCTCCCAGACTGGTGCAAGTGGCCTATATGTTGGAAGTTTGCTGCCAAAACGGCTGCGGGACCGAACAGTGATGGTGTCAAATGGTGTCTCACTTGACTTCGGATGGTCTCGTGCGCACAAGCTCTTCAAATTCGCTCGATAATGCTGGCTCTTGTTGCAATCATGACACGGGCGGCCCCAAAGATGAGATGGATGAGTAGGATGAAGTTGAGAAGATGTCGCGGAAGATCGTATCTGCTGAAGGAAGGGACCAGACGAGGTCGTAGTCCAGCAAGGACATTGACGAAATTGACTTCGCTAAAACCGCGCTGCAAGTCATTCATTTGCTTTGTCGACCCTGACCCCTGGTCCTAGCGCGATCGACGCGTTTGTGCTCTGTCTTTGGTGTAGGGCATCTCCAGATCGTTCGAAGGGGTCCCTTGTTTCATCTCAACTTTGCGAGGCGTAGGGCACCATCCAATCTATCGTCCTTCGCGCATCGTGTGTGACCGAGATGAGCATCTGGTAACGCGACTCGCCACGTTGCCAACGATCCGGAATCCACTTAAGATCGCGGAAACGAGCTCGGCGTACAAGGCTCCCGCCATCTTTAGGCTCCACAGCCAGCAAACAGCCGTCAGCCATAAAACCATTCTCTCTGCGCAGTCTTTTTCAGCGCTGCCACGAACCCGAGATGTCCTTGGCGGCTGGACCAGGAATAGCAGGCGCCGCTAAAGCGTCAACGCAGCAGCTGACACTGGTCACGGACAAGCATGTGGCGTATATTCGGAGCCTCGATTCAGTATGCCTGCTAGATTGCTCTATTCTTATAAGACTGATGCTCTAGTAGCGCAAGGACGAGCTCGACTATCATCTCACCGAGCATCTGCGTGTTGCAGGAATCTACTGGGGATTGACAGCCCTGCATGTGCTAGGACAGCCTGATGCTCTACCGCGAGACGACATTCTCAAGTATGTGCTTAGCTGCCTACATGATAACGGCGGCTTCAGCGCTGCGCCGCAACACGATCCACACATGCTCTTCACTATCTATGGTGTGCAGATCGTCACTATGCTCGACGGCTTCAATGAGCTCGAGCGACAGCTGCCAGACGGTCGAGCTAAGATCGGACGGTACGTTGCGAGCTTGCAGCAACCGAACGGCACGTTTGCTGGCGATTCCTGGGGCGAGACAGATACTCGCTTCCTGTACGGCGCTTTCAATGCACTGTCTCTGCTCGGCCTGATGCCGCACCAACAACCTGATCAGCCGCCGCTTGTCGACGTTGCTGCCGCACTAGCACACATTCGTGCCAGCCAGAACTTCGATGGTGGCTTCGGCACGAGTCCTGGAGCAGAATCTCATGCTGGGCAGATCTTCACCTGTGTTGCAACTCTAAAGATCACTGGCCAGCTTGATAGCTTCCTAGGTGAGTCTGGTAAGGACCGTCTTGGTGCGTGGCTCAGTGAACGTCAACTCAGCAGTGGAGGTCTGAACGGCAGACCTGAGAAGCTCGTTGATGTTTGCTACAGCTGGTGGGTCATGAGCAGCATGGCCATGATTGATCGACTGCACTGGATCGACAAGGAGAAACTCACCAGCTTCATACTCGAGTGTCAGGATCCTAGCCAAGGCGGCTTTGCTGACCGGCCTGGCGATATGGTTGATGTCTTCCACACCAATTTCGGCATCGCTGGTCTGAGTCTTCTCGGCTATCCTGGTCTGCAAGATGTAGATCCTGCATTGTACGTTGACCACCACAGCATACAGTACAGTAGCTAATTCTGAGTTTAGTTGCCTGCCTAGAAGCGTTACGGACAAAGCTTTGAAGTTATGATCTATGGTCCGTGGCATGTTCGTCACCACCTTCTCGTGGCCTTAGCAGAAGGCGAGTCCTCAACAAACATGTCCGAATGGAGGAAGATAGGTGTACTCACGTACAAGCAGGACCAATATCACCTTTGCCAGAGTATCAGCACACAGAGCCTTGCGGCCATCTCTCTGGCAGCATGAGTGCCATCCGAATGGCTATGCTGCTCCAGTCGGTATGATTGCATCTAAAATATCATGCGCTACGGCCTCGCTGGTATATGGATCTTGCGAGACCGCTGTGTGCTCGAAGATGGCAGAGCAGTCGATGTCTGTATCTAACTCAGACTGCACTGCAATAACATCTAGGAAAGCTCTGGTCTTACGAGAGGCTGTGTGAAACGTATAGCTTGGCTGCAATATGCTCTGCAATAATGCAAAGTACAGCTCAGACGCGCTGTCAGTGCAAGGTGTGTACATTTGTTATATCTCATTCACGTCGTCAGCCTTCGAAACAACCTGCTGAGGTTGCACTCACTCTCGTGTCGCGTCCGCGACAAGCAGCCTAGTCTTGGCATAGCAGGGTGGGGGCCAAAAGTCCATCATCTTGACCGCAGCTGCTTCGAGTCCAACATCACTCCTGTGTTGCTGTCAGTCGCTACCAGCCGTGTTCAATCGATACTTGCCCTTAGATGACCACAAAATTACGCGCTTTCCCAGTGCATTACGAAGAGGACCTGAGCCTGGCTAGAGAAACAAAACACTGTGAGTGCAGCACTTCCACACCAACCTCACTTCCCTCCACACTCTCTCCTTGATGTTTGTGCCTGTCATTCTCTCATTGGATTCTCGTTGGCCGGGCCTTGCTTTCGTTGACGATTTGACCACAACTCGAAACTAATGTTTACTCAGACCTCACCTGCCAATCACTCATTCGAAGCTTGCCAACAATTTGAGAGCTCGATCAGCTCCTATCCGCCATCACATGTCTTGCACAAGCTCCTGCAAGCAGTCCCTCAATTGACCAATCTTGCTACACAGAAACGACGAGATCGATCCCATCGAAGACGGCAGCAGCCCTCGTTCATACTGCCATTGAGTTGATAGCTTCCACGAAGCACCGATGGAGATGGACCGAGATGCTATGCCACTGCTATGCACCATCTGCGAACGAAAGCCAACATTCTCAGACGTCAGCCATCTTCTCACCCACATATCTAGCAAGCAACACTTGAGCAATTATTTTAGGATTCAAGTCCTGTCCACTGGCGATGGCGCAGCGCAAGCAGCTCTTGACCAGTACAACAACTGGTACACACAATGGGACATGAGCGAAATGCTCAAGGAACGTATGAATCAGAAGGAGAAGAAGAAATCCAACACAGCGCGTGGTGGTTCAAGAGGTGAGCGTGATGGCAACGAATCAAACTCGCATGCTGACGCCTCTCATAGTCCCTCCAGCAGCTCGCAAGGCCGTCAAGAAGACTGAGACTGCGGGTCGTCGAACCCACTTCTCGAAGCACGAGCAAGCATCAAAGCCACAGGCCCAAATCAAACTCGAAGCCACATATCCTCCTTTCCTCCCAGCTCACACACACCCGTATGGTCCAAGCTATGCTCGAAGCTCGATCAATACACTGCCGCAAGCCTGGTCCACACAGAATACCTACTTCAAGACCGAAGAAGATTCAAGCTCAGAAGATGCTGCTGGTGAAGACGAGGAAGACTTCGGCTACGTCCCTGGTCGCTATAGACGTATGACTCGCACTAGCAATGGGCCACTCAGCTCTTCCTTCCTGGACACTGATGGGCTCGAGGATTTCGGAGAAGATGATGTGCATGACAGCCTCAAGTTGAAGGGAGTTGTGTGGCCTGGAATGTTTCTTTTCGACTCTGCAACTCCGGAGATGCAACGACGACGCAACCAGAAGAAGGATACCAACGTAGTTGCACGATTGGAGGCTACCAGTAAGATCATTGGACCAGATGAGCTCATATTCAACATGTCTGGAGAGTTCTTGCAGCAGCGTAACATTTGTGGAAGCACTGAACCAAATACTCCGCTCAAGGGCGAAAGCACACCGGAGCCAGACACTCCTCCCATCAAGAAGAGGAAGACACGCAGCAAACGCGCTCGAAATGCCTTGGAAGCCAGGGATGTCAACAACGGCGCTGCCACTCGTCGATCACGACGTTCACACGCATCCTTTGGCCATAGGAAGAATACAATCGCTGATGAGGCCTCTGATGATATCGATAACGCCGTCACATATGAGGGCTCACGCAAGCGCAGCCGGGGAGGCCTGAGCATCCATCGTGACAACTCGGGTCCTGACATCACTTTCAACCACCCAGCGAGCCAGAATGGCTACAACTTACCATATGCAATGTCTGGGTTCGGTAACGGTTCATCGCATCATAGCTACGCACCGTCCCGAGCCGACACACCCATGGCTGCTCCAGCCACGTATGGCTTCATACAGGATGACTACTTCCGCCAAGGCTCTGGACATGGTCAGTTCAGAGGCATCGGAGATGGTTCAGGCATGTCAGCACGCGATCTGTCTGCTTTTGGAGCCTTCCAGCCGTCCTTCAACCCTTTCTCTACCGTCGAGAGTGTACAGCATCGAGCATCTGGTCTCGATGTGCATCCATCGTTCATGCCGGTGACGAATGGACCGCAGATGTTCCCAATGCCAGCACAGCGCCCGTTGACAGCCAACGGCACCGAGACAAGCATGGTCCATGGTCATCCGTCCTGGAACGATCTGGGTGATACGGTTGACCCCAATATCAACTTCAGCTTCTACGATGACCCGGGCACTAATGATACTGGTAACCCACTCTTCTTCGGCAGTGACGTACTCTTTCCGGAGGACCTAGACGCTCTACCAGCAGTGCAACCTACGGTCAAGCCAGATGGTGACAGTGAAGCTGACACAATCTCCTTGGCCAGCGATCAGAAGTGACATGCTCAACGCAGTGCCACTTCGAAAGACCTCTTGCGGCTTCGAAGTGGCCACCACTTATGTTATCACATGATCGATCGTCAACTACATTATGCTGATTGTACATCTATGAGCGTTGTTATGACACGGAGGAGCTTGGCACGGTGGCAGGCATTTATCCCAACATCGAATTCAAAAGCACAATCACAGGGAGGCGTGGCGTGCTGTTTGACGTGTATGTGATAGCATATGTAGAACTTGTGAAGGACCTTTGAGAGTCATCTAATTGACCTAGTCACTCGCTCGTCATGCAACTTCTTCCACCAGTATCCTCGCGCCACCTGGAGGTCGCTGATCTGCTGGTGCTAGGACCTCGCCGGCAGGTGATTGAAGCCATTCCGTTGGTACTCCCAGCATGCTCCCAGATGCAGAATTGATCCATCGTACGTATACAGGATCAGCTGGTATTTCGTCTCCATCTTCACCTTCTGCGCCGGGAGTGCCGTTGTTGTTGGCTTGCGCCGCCAGGATCTCAGCTCGGGTGCGACGCTTTGGAGCAGGTTTTTTGAGCAGCTTGTTAATTGTGTCGATCTGGACTCTGTTAGCAGTGGACGTACACGCTTCCGACATCAGCATACCTTTTCTTCCTCATTACGCTTCTCAGACAGATTCTTGCGCCTTCTTGCCATCTCGGCTCTTCGCATAACGTGCTCTTCTGCGCTGATGTGCTTCTTCTTCTGTGCTTCATTGCTTAACGCAAGCAGACTGGGATCTTCTTCTTCCTCGAATTGACCTCGTTGCCGTCGAGTTAGCTTGGTGAGATCGGGAGTGGCAGATCTTGAGCCATCCTCCATATCATCGTCATCTTCATCCTCGTCCTCGTCCTCGTCCAGTTCCTCGTCATCATCGGGACCAAGTGTTGTGTTAATTTGGCCCTCATCATCAGAGTCGAGATCTGACATGTCCTCGTCTTCGAGCTCCTTAGCCTCAACGCTCTGTAGAGTACCCTCGCGTGGCGCGGATACCTTGACTTTTGGTTTGCCTTGGGTATTCGTGGTCTGCTGTATCCTCGGAGGTGGCGGGTGACTTGCCACTATCTCGTCGTCATCTTCTTCTCCTTCGGCGTCCTCGTCGTCATCCATATCCTCGTCTTCATCGTCGAACCGTTCTCCAGTCAATTCCGGCTCGAGATTATCGTCCATCTCTTCATCGTCGTCATCGTCGCTGTCTGGCTCTACTACGGCCCTTGGGTTACGAGTAGAACGAACGCTACGACCGACGGGTGCGGCTGAACTCGATACCTGCTCATCATCGTCAGGATTTTGCTGCCCGTGGTGCGCATTAGAAGTGGCTTCGCGTAGCTTGCTTGGAGGTGCTTTAACGGTCAATCTGAGAGATGGACTCCCGCCTGCTTGTGTACGGGATAGAGAGGCGGATGATTGTGCTGTTGTTGGACTTACACTACGCGTGTCGTTAGTTCGTGAATATGGACGAGATCGAGCTGCCGGGCGCGTGGAACGGCGTGCAGGTGGCATGATGATGTTGCGTAAGTGGATGTTAACAGTGAGAAAGAGGCAAAGAGGCGAGGGTCGTCACGTCAAGCAGTCTGCATAGCGGCTTGTCGTTGTCTCGCACAGCAGCTGCAGCCTGCATGCCATTGATACATCGATCCTGCACAGCCAGGCATGTCAAAGCACAAAGGGACGCGGTGAGATCCACTCAAGTACTGGCAAGCAACACTGCCATCCATAAGGGCTGCTTTGATGTCGCTTTGACTTTGACGAATGGGAGAAGACGGAGCCACTTACCGTGCGCCTTCTGGAGGCTGATATAAGGGCAGCGATGCTGTTGGCGTGACGCGCAGCGGCGCGCTTATTGCTCCTCCAGTAGATGACTTGAAGCGCTTTGCACTCCCGCGATCGCCTTGTTCGGTCATGCTGGCGTGTGGCTTGATGTCAGGATATGGTTGGGCAATCGAGAGGTAAGCTCTCTAGAGAGTCATGGTCATATAAAGGTCGTCGATCAATGTTTAGCTAAGCGGAAGTGAATGCCTGTGCCTGCCAAGCCAATAGAACCGAGGCTGGTAGTCTCTGTATGCGGTTCACAGCTTCGGTAAAGACAAGCTACATCTCTTGCAACGCAGGCTCGAGCAGCTCCATCTCCTGCGCATCACAATGTCGGACAAAATCGAGAAGATAGCAGTACCAGCTTGGCAGCAGG
This sequence comes from Peltaster fructicola, assembly GCA_001592805.2. NCBI lineage: Eukaryota > Fungi > Ascomycota > Dothideomycetes > Peltaster > Peltaster fructicola. The sequence continues at coordinate 1,396,251 of CP051140.1, forward strand.
CCAACAAGGCTGCTCAGGCAGAGGAGTCGAAGTCAACTCCGAGTACTGATGCAAAAGACACAACTGGGAGCACAGAGGTCGTCGCAACATCATCTGATCTCGTTGCTGCTAAATCAACACCGCTGTCTGAGAAAGCAGGTGCCGAACAGGAACAACGAAAGCAGATCCAGGCATTTCTACAGGATCCTGCGGTCAAGGACCAGTCTACCGAGAAGAAACGAACATTCTTGAAGAGCAAGGACATGCCGGCATATTTGATCGATGAAGAGCTTAGTATTGTGAGGAGCAACTTGGAGGCATCAGAGTTCGCAGGGTTCAGGACACAGACTCAGTCAGAGGAGGTGCCTCTCACCACGCAGCAACAAACACCAGCCCCGATCATCACATATCCCGAGTTTCTCGCCAATGCACATCGTCCACCGCCTCTGATCACACCTACCAGAGTCCTCGCGACCACATATGTCGCCTCCGCCACAGCTGCACTAGCCTATGCTGCAAACACCTTTCTCGTCAAACCTATGGCTGCTGCGCTCACAGATTCGAGACACGACCTGGCCATGCACAGCTTGTATAAGGTTGATGACTTCAACAGCCGTCTGGAGAAGCTCGTGAGCCAGATTCCCAAGAACCCAAACAGCAAAGATGACGAGACCGACAGTCTCGCGGCCGAGCCTACCGAGCTCTTCTCGCGCGATCAAGGGACTCAAACAGCTGAAGTCATAGCGCAAAGTGACGCCCAGATACACAAGGTCACCATACTGGACCCTGTTGCAGCCACAAAGCAAGCCGAGAAGCTGCAGAGCATTCAAAAGCACCTTGAAGAAGTTCTAGCGGGTGCAGAGAAGGAGAGTAAGGCTGTGGAAGAGCGAGAAGGCAATGTGAGAAAGCTGCGACACTATCTGGACAGCCTATCATATGGCGGGTCAAGCGTGAACATCTGGAGCAATGTCGGTGGTCGTTTTGGATGGGAGCAGAATGTCAACGAGCAGCAAAAAGAGAAAGAGAAGAGAGAAGATGCCATCGAAGATCTCAAGAAGGAAATCAGAGGCGTCAAGGGTGTGTTGTTGAGTGCTAAGCGCTTCCCAGCTGTTGGCAGACCTGCTGCTGGTCCAGCTGCGAGAGCACCTGCTTGAGCTTGACCCATATCATGTCTCTGCTTATATCGGACGTCGACAGGACTTCTTATTGCTCCATCTGCGAGCAGTGTCTCATCTCCTGGAACACCAATACAGGCAGGGCACTACACTCGTCGACTAGTGTACCTCCGATCAACGGCATGACCAGCAACATCAAGGTGCTGGAAACGAATCCAGAGAACTTTTCTGCTCAGCTCGACTTTCACCTATCGCCAAATCTCATCGAGGCAATGAGACATCTAGAAATGTGCACAGCAAGCATGATACTTGTTCCCATCTAGGATCGGACAACGATATGTCACCTCTAAGTGAGGTGAACTCTGCTAGATCACGAGTCCCTATTCATCGCGCCTCAGCATACATTTTGGGCCCTTCAACGAGTATCTACAGCTCAGCTGTTTTGATCTTTGACTACTCTGACTACATCACACATCTACAGATGTTCTCCGCCGGGAACATCTCCTCGCATCGCTGTGGGCAGAGAGCCTAGAAGCATGACATCAGTGTCATCATATCGCAACCCCACATGCAGGAACATTGTACAAGCATGCACAGCAATCGTAGACAACCATCAACATCACAACAATATTGCATTCGTTGAACCACATTCAAGATGGGCGCCGAAAGTATCCCCAAGAAGATGAAGGCTATTCAGGTGGTGGAGTTCAAGAAGCCATACGAGATCAATGAAGTCGATGTTCCCTCAGATTTAGGGCCAACGGATCTACTTGTCAAGGTCGCTGTAGCGTCGAATTGTCACACAGACAGCATGGTACAGGAAGGAGTGTTTGGCACCGAACTCCCATGCACTGGCTCACACGAAGGTGCGGGCACAGTTGCAGCAGTAGGCAAGGATGTCAAGGACTTTAAGGTCGGCGACCGTGTCATGTGTGGTCTTCCTCTACATCCCTGCGGGAAGTGCTACGACTGCACGGGACCCGAGACCTATAGACAGTACTGCACCAACATTGACGGCCATGTCGGTGTACAGGTCAATGGATGCTTCGCGGAATATGTCAGGGTCGACTCCAGAATGTCGACACCACTCCCGAACGAGGTCAGTTTCACGAGTGCTGCGCCACTAGCTTGTGCAGGAAGGACAGTCTGGCGATCAGTCCTACAGACTGGACTCAAGGAAGGACAATGGATCTGCTTCGTTGGCTCAGGCGGTGGTCTCGGTCACCTTGGCATCCAGTTCGCAAAGGCTCTCGGCCTGAAGGTCATCGGCATTGACGCTCGAGACGAAGGACTATCACTCTCCAAGGACAACGGCGCCGACGTAGTCATAGACGCACGAAAGGGCAAGGAAGAGAACGTGAAGGAAGTACAGAAGATCACTGGCGGTGACGGCGCAGACTCTACTGTCTGCTTGTCGGACGCCAAAACAGCAGCTGGTCTCGCATGTGCAGTCACGAAGATGCACGGTATCATGGTGCAGGTTGCACAGCCGGACATTGTCGAGATCCCATTCCCTGAGCTTGTCTTCCGTGACATCAAGATTCACGGCTCCCTGATCTGCTCGCCGGAAGAGAGTCGAAGTATGCTCGAGACCATTGCCAAGCACGGCGTCACAGTTAAGACGAATCCGTTCTACGGCCTGGACAAAATCGAGGATTTGACCAAGATGGTGCATGGAGGTAAGATCCAAGGCAAAGCCATCATCATCGTAGACAACGAGCAAATTGAGAAGGAGAAGGAGCTCGGCGCCAAGTACTGATTGCAGGTGGTATCACCGTCATGCCAGCCTCTGTCATTGTCGATACCACGTACCCGTCACTTGCAATGTCAACGTATTCTCTCATGACTGTCATGATCTCATTCGTCTCCCAAACTGCCGAGCATCAGCCAGCCGAAAAAAAAGTTTGTAGGAACCGTGACGTATGTTGATAATCTGTGGCGCGTCATCTCAATTCGCGACTAGCCGAAGGACTACTCATCTGTTGGCTCGTTGCGTTTCATCATCAGACACCAACATACTTCAGACCGGCTGTGCGCGGTTTCTGTCAAAAGAGCTGCTCGAGCTCGCCTGGTGCCTTCGTTTCCTTCAGATCAACCCTAGGAAGCATTTCCATCGACTATCGCAAACATGTTCGGCCTCTCGTACTGGGTATTACCGCTCTGGTCAGGATGCATCTGGCTCGGTAGGTCGACATTGCCAGAAGAAGCATACCATCACTAACGAGGTCGCAGCAACACTCCTGGCAATGCTGCTCGTCTGGGTGCGCATGGGAGAGCCTCGTTACAGGGAGTTCACAAGAAACCAGAATGTGCCATACATTTCTGATATTGGCGCAACATCATGGGGATATCCTACTTTCATTGCCGGTAGTGCAAGCGCCATCTCCGTTTTCACGCTCACCTTCGTTGCGGAACGATGGCTTAGACACAAGGGTCGATTGGCGAAGAATTACAACGTCTCAGAGAAGATCCTGTCGGGCTTTGCGACCCTCTTCGCACTCATTGGAGCACTTGGTCTTATCTTCTTGACCATCTTCGACACTGTTCGCTATCCACACGTGCATGTTTCTATGCTCTGCGTGTTCATGTAAGTGCTGCGACTACCGCCCGAGAAGCTACTAACAATATGACAGCGCCGGCTACATCATCTCAGCTATCTTCATTTGCGCGGAGTACCAGCGACTCGGCGTACACTGGCGCCAACACCGCATCCTTGCCGCCTCTTTCTGGATCAAGCTTGGCTTTATCATCGTCGAGATCGCTATGGCTATTGCCTTCGGTGTTGAAGATAAATACGGGAATTACAACACAGCGGGAGTGCTTGAGTGGACTATCAGTCTGATCTTCATCTTCTATATGTTGAGTTTCATCATAGACTTCCTTCCGGCAACACGCACAAGACATATGGAGGACAGATTCGGCCTACCACACATGCGTGGAGACGATGACGAAAAGGCAATGCAGACACAAGCCTCGGGCAATATGATGGGAGGTCCTGTCTATTCCAATGGAGGTCACTACGGTGAGAACGGTCATCAAGCGCCTGCCCAGGATGCGCGGTACAATACGACGTCTCGCAACTTTTAGACTGGGTTTGTATGATAGCATAGCATATTCCTTGCATATGAATGAGTAAATAGAGCATATACTGATGCATAATACCAAGCAGCTTACACTGCTACCTCTTAATACTACCACGTGTCAGTGCTGCTTGACGACGTGCAGCCAAGAGCGCTGCGCCGCATGCTGCGAGCGCCCGTCCTAACATTGATGTCAGATTGAACGATATGACCTTGATCGAACCTTTGCAGATGCACACGATCACACCATGCTTCGCGCGACCTTGTGGATCATCCTGCTGATGATTCTGTGCTTCATCATGCTCCAATATCTTCTCAAACCTGCAGAGGTGCCTACACAAGCATGGAGCCCGCGGGCATCATCATCGATGAAGGAAGACAACGTTGAACTCATGATGTGGATGCAGAAGCTTGTAGGCAAGAAGATCGGCACAACCCATGATGCCACTGCAAGTGAGCCTGATGTCCGTACGAAGCAGAGCTAACCAGGACAAGACCTTTCCAGAGGCGGATCTTCCACACCAGCACAGGATCATAGTCCCTGGGTTTATGTATACATTGGACTGGGAGCCAGATAGGTACGACCAGCTTCCCGATCTCATCGAGGCTGCTAACGACATTTACAGGCTTAACATCCATACAGACAGTGCAGGCGTAGTGGTCACCGTCAAGTTTGGTTGACTGTGCTGCGCGATTCGTGAGAATTTACGTAGATCAATGCGCACGGTCCTCTGAGTATTGCAACCCCTCTGTGTATGTGAATGTCTCCATTTCCTGATGCAGATAAACCAACACAAAGGCTCACCTACGCATACACCACGCCGAAGACGAGCACACACCACATCCATTGGAGAACAAGCACCAATGGCAACACCTACGCACGTCGAATCAGCGCAGCACTTCAGTACTTTGCTACAGAGCTCGCGGATTGTCGTTACAGATTTTTATGCGGACTGGTGCGGTCCTTGCAAAAGCATAGCACCAATATATGAAGCTCTCTCGACACAGCTCTCACGCCCAAACGTCATTACATTCACGAAGGTCAATGTCGACCATCAAAAGCAAATTGCACAGATGTACGGCATCACTGCCATGCCTACTTTTATGATCTTCAAAGCCGGCCGTGAGACAAAGCGCATCCAAGGTGCGAATGTAAAAGAGCTAGACGCCGCAATCAAATCATTGGCACAAGAGGCAGCCTCAAGTGGTGAAGCAAGCTCATCTGCGAGTGGTGGTAAAGGATGGCTGGGATCCACGATACCCAAGGGTTACGAAGATGTCACAGATCAGGTTGACCAGCGAGGCCTGGATCTCTTGAACCTCGATGCTGACGGTGGTGACGCGAAAGCAATCTTCATGACGAACAAGCCTAGTGCGCTTACTGCCAAAGCAAAAGAAGCGGACGGAAAGGATTGGATCGAAAGCGACACAGATGAAGAGCTTATGCTGTTCATACCATTTCAAAGCACGATGAAGCTGCACAGCTTGCACCTCACATCGATACCGCCAGCGGGAGAGGATGCAGAGGTCATGCGACCAAAGACGATACACCTTTACACGAATCGAACGACTGTGCTGGGGTTTGATGAAGCAGCAGACACACAAAGCACTCAGACGATTGAGCTAAAGGAGAGCGACTATGACAAGCAGACAGGAACGGCAAAGATCGAGCTACGGTTTGTAAAGTTCCAGAATATCTCCAGTCTGGTCATCTTCGTGGCGAATGGTCTGGGAGATGGAGAAAAGACGAGGATAGATCGACTGCGGTTGCTTGGAGAAGCAGGCGAGAAGAAGTCCATGGGCAAGCTGGAGAAGATCGGCAACGAGCATGGGGAGTAAGCGAGCATCTCTGTCAATGTCCTTTTGCATAGCGTAGCATGCGAGCTTCCTGCATGTCAACCACAGCAGCATGGGCAAATTCGATGGACGAATGAGACGACATCGAGCTGAGTTTCCAATCGCAGTGTGATGTTGTAATCTCGTTCAAGCAGACGACTTTGTGTATAGAGCAAACCTCACATGCACAGGACTGGCTCTGGATGAGGCAGAATCTGCTCAAGGTATTGTCGTAGACAGTTGTTTCATTTCTCAACCTGCCCATGGTTGTGACAAAGTATGAACCGGTAAATGCACATGCCGATGCGCCAGTGTACTCGACGAGAGTCACTTCATATCAGGATTCCACGCTCTTCATCATTTTGCACAGGTTCCCATTTAGTGACCTGCTCTTCGGCTCTCAGCAATGACCTTGGTCATCTCGTCAACCTTGGCCTTAGCACGGCCGAAGGTACCAAGTCGCTTCTTCGCGAGCTTTCGTGCACGCTTGTCCTTGCTGTTTCGGAGCAATTCGATGACTCGTCGCTCGTATGGTGCGAGGCTGCAGTAGAATCAGTATACTGCCTTTGTGCTGCATCGGAATGCCTGCGTACCCAGAAACCTCCTTAACGACCTCTCGGACGAACTCTGTGCGCTTGCTCAAGTGTCCCTTCATGCGCGAGACACGAGGCTTCACCTGACGTGGTGTGACCTTCTGTAGGATTATTAGTTCACTGCTCGCTGGTGAGAGAGGGTTGATTGCGCTCGAGCTGTTGTGCCGGACGCTTTCGAGGTGGGACGTACGTGGCCAGCATTGAGACCGATGGCGATGCCGCTCCTTTGCTTGACTTCCTTGGGCATTGTGATGGTGTTGTTGTGGATGTCGTTCGCAGTCTCAGACTTTGACGTGCAAAGCGGTAGTGGTGGATAAATTCGAGGGCTTGGCACTGTTGCGCTAGTGATTCTGTCATGCCTGAGGCGTGAATTCGAGCACAGCACGCGAGCTGCAGCAGCAGCAGCTCCACCACACAACAGAAGAATGCTATCAGAAGTGCCCTTCTCACGAAACGCGTTCGCAACTCTTTCCTGAGGCCGATGTCAAGGACTCTGGTAGTTGCTGCCATTGTCCGTACCAGCCGTGAGGATCAAGGTCAGGTTCATACTCACTGTGTAGACCTCACTCGAGCAAGACATTTGTGCGCACCATCGCATTGACAAACCACTTGCACGTACTCAGCCGCTGCTACCAAACTTCATGCGCTTTGCATGTGCCATTACTACTATCATAGGCAGCCTTCGTCAGCGCAGTGGCCAACAGAGTACGATGCCAAGATGCTCGTTGTTTGACCAATCATAACTGTGTCTGTGCACCACTACATTCTGCTTTGGTAAGCTATCAGGCATGTCGCCAATATGAACACACGCTCCACAGGTCCCTGCCTTCGCCAGGCATGTCTGCTTTTACGAGCCATGCTCACACACTCGCTCGGCATGGTCATTGTCCTTGTCATGGTTCTTGCCTGCACACCTCCACTGTAGACATCAACCGGTGTCGTCTTCATGAGCTGAGTGTGGTGTTACGCTTACAGTCATCAAGAGTGCACGTTGACACAACATGCCAGAAGCGTGCAGTCCGTTGGTCACAAGCGTCATTGTACCTGGATCGAAACGAAAGCGTGTGGTAGCTGCGAGGCCGTCAAAAGGCGGTTGCAGGACATGCCGGTATTGTACCCAATTTCAACTATGTATCACATAGCTCACACTCATCAGAGAACGTCGAGTAAAGTGTGATGAGAGCAGACCACGCTGTATGAGATGCACGAAAGCAGGACGGTCGTGCGCATACAGCCTTGGGAGCTCAACATCAAGCAGTCGTCCGATCATGCCAGCTATTGCCAAGCCAGACTTGTCTCCAGCACGGTTGACGAATCTTTCTTATGGCAACGCCATGCGACCCGAGGAATTGCGAGCACTTGATCTTTTCACCAGACACTTTCTCATTCCTCTCAAGCACTTTTCGCCGTTTGTCGAACTGCCGGATCTCGTCGTTCAGATCTGCATGTGGGAGCCGACAGTGCTGCAAGCAATGTTGGCGATGACTCATGCACATGCTGATCATTTCTCTGTGCACGACACCACGCAGATGGGTATGCGGAACCCAGCTCGGCCTATAGACGCAACTCTGCACTACTACAACAGAGCCATCACAGCAATGAATGTGCATATAAACGACGCTATTGCACACAAGGCAAGTATCGTACCAATCCTGCTGTCAAGCATGCTCTTGATGTGCTATGAGCTCTTCCAGGCCAAATTCAGCCTTGCACAAAAGCACATGAGCAACCTGAAGCGGATTGCCTTTGCGTATCCTCGTCAGCACGGAGCAAATTGCGTTGGTACTGAGACTCGCGCGATCATACGTGAAGTGCAGGAGAGCTTCAGGGTTTTGGACCTGGGTCGTCTCGACCTCGAAGAAGACTCCAAAGCAGACAATGTCATTTACAAACTGTTAGCTGAAATGGATGACCTTGTCGACGAATCACAATCGTTCAGACGTGAGCTGATAGATCATGGTCATTCCATTCTTGCGCATCGATCTCTAAACGGGCTATCAAACGCAATGCAGCATTGTTTGGCTAGTCTCCTAGGACGTACGGCATGCCTGAAACAGCATCGGAAGCTGCAACTACAACTTCAGAGACTACTAGGCGACCATGAGCGCTGGAAAAAGCGATTCGATGAGGCCAAACACACCAACTCAGACGACCGTCTTACATACGAGGCAGAACTACAGCACCACTTCTCGTATCATGCTCTCAAATGCCTGCAGCCAGACACCTCTGCGACTGAGGCGAGCTACGAAGAGGAATGCACACATATGCTAGAAGTGGCAACGCAGTATCTGCAAACATTTGAGACGTCCTTCAAGGAGCCAAATCCATACCACTTCCTCTGGCGAGAGCCTAGGCCGACTATTGGCGTCAATCACAGCGTTCTACGCACACTGTATTTCATCGCGACGAAGTGCACAAGCAGAGCGATACGGAAGACTGCTATACAGCTCTTGCTGGTTGCTAACAGGAGGGAAGGTCTTGTCCCCAGCTCATTACTATCATCGTTTGCACAGACACTGGATGACATACTGCTAAAGAAAGATACACCATCACACCTGCTGTCACCTCACAGTTACGACGAGGTCGTGAGCTCTGACGAAGACAGTACTTTGCTTCCCGACTATGAGAAGCCGTGCTTACATACACATCAGGGTGACGCTTACGATGAGGTCGTGAGCTCAGATGAGCCGAACAAGCCAGGCTCTATCGATGTGTTCTATCTCGTGCTAGGCCGCATCCTCCGCGATGGACATGCCAAGCCGTATACTATTCAAATTACAGAATATCGCTGTGCTCGGGGCAGATATATGATCCCAAAGCCTAATCCTGATGCGGAGCCTTGGGTTGTATCAGCTAGGACGGTTGTACATCTCGAAGACCTCTCTTCGAAGGACATAACAGCATGAGCTACCACGCTGGCCTGTATCGAGCCATGATACTGCAACGATAGCAATAGGTCTACAATGCTAGACTTGCTACAATGGCCGGGAACAACTTGGCCACTTCCTTTGGAGACCGAGGAGGTTGCTAAGTACGACGACATCCGCATCATAGCGATAGAACGCCAGCACTTATTCTGCCGCATAATACATAGTGACAACGATCATGATTCGAGGTATGCTTATTCAACGATGGAATGTAGTAGTACAGTTTACAAGAATGTCCAAGCCAAAGTCCATGCCAAGCGAAACGCTCAATGGAACAATAGCATTGTGTATCAGTATCATAATCCAGGTGCTAGTCCTTGCAAGAGAAGACAACGAAAAAATGCGACAACAAATGCTGATCGACATCGAATGGAAAGGTGGCTAGACCTGAACTTCCTCACGGAAACATAGTGTCCAAAGCCAAGTTATGCCCATGCTGCTCCTCAAAATCAACGAAGAAACGGGATGTGATCCCAAAGAATGGCGTCCGGGCAGGACCTCCATCTAACAAAACTCGAGCATGACGGCGTGGCGTTCGTAACATGATTCGCATAGCAACGACAAGAGACAGCTGTACGGAGGGAGTGCTCTACTCATCTCGCTTGCGCTTCTTGTTGGCCATTTTGCGATCTGATGCATCTACATCGCTGTAGATGACACTGCCGTTCGAGCTGCTTGCACTCGAGCTCGGTACTTGAGCTGTGACGTCGAAGAGCATGGCACCGAGCTCGCTAGCATCAGGGCTGACACGCTGTGCCTGCATCTGGTGGTATTGCTGCTCGTTCTTTGGACGAATGAGACTGCCCGCTTCGCCACCGTTGACGGACTCAATTGGAGCGTGCTGCTCTGATGGCTGAGGAAGCACACCCATGACCATGGTGCCGGCGCCATGTGTTCGCTGGTGCTGAGACAGGTTGTCAGAGCGAGAGAACTTCTTGCCGCAATCTGTGCACTCGAATGGCTTCTCATGAGTGTGGAGAGAGCGGTAGTGACGCTTGAGATGCTCCTGTCGGCGGAATCGTCGCGAGCACAGTGTGCAGACGAAAGTCTTGGATGGGTCATCAGTCAGAGATTGCTTGCGGCCACGGCGTGAGACATTGCCAGACTGTGTGGTACTGGCAGGAGTCTCACCAGCCTCGGAAGCATTGCTTGATATTGGTGCTTGAGATACAGCTTCAAGTGTTGATGCGCTTTCCTCTGGCTTCTTGGCGACCTTTCGCTTTGGCTTTGAGGCAGTTGCTGGCGATTCCTCTGGCACCGAATAGACTGAGGTATCTGGTGACATGCTGGCAGCTGCAAGCTCATCATCGTCACTGAAGCTCTCCTCTGAAAAGAAGCCATCGTCTTCGATCACAGCTGGAACAATTTCGAGACGCTGTCGCTTGTTGCCGTTGAAGTAGACCTGCTCCACTGGCTGAGGCACAAATGAGAAGTCCTCGTCGACGTCAAGCTCGAAGAGAGGCTCGAAGGTCGGCATGCCGGTGAAGGTTGGTCCTTCGATCGGGCAAGCAATGATGACTGGATGCTCATGGGCTAGGCTGGACTCGTGGAAGGTGAGCTTGGCCTCCTCCATGTCGTTGCCGAAGACTGGAAGCACTGCAAGCTCCGAGGAGTTGACAGTCAGGTGTCGTGGGTCGCAGACCTCGTGCTCGGACATAGTTGACCTTGGTGCTGGAGATGGAGAAGGTGAGACGTGAGTCGATGCTGAGACTGTCGACACAGCACCAGATTGTGGCTGAAGAAACACCGGAGTCATTGGTGGAGATCCAGGACGTATCCAGTCACCACCTGCCAGGACTTCAGAGAAGACCTCCTCTTCACAACCTTCCTTGACAGCCGGGAATGCAAATCCAGGCTTTGGAGCGATGATGGCGCTGACTGGAGTTGGCAGCATATCTGATGGTGGGCTGCTGACTGAGCTAAAGCTTCCTGTTGCAGACAGTGTTGGTGTCGCTGGGAAGTAAGCTCTGCAGTCGGTGTCCAATGGCATGAGCATATCCTGGTGGAGAAGGATTGTGGGCTTATTGTGTGCACGAGGCGAAGCCACTGGGGTCAGCATAGCGTGTGAGACGAACGCTGGTTGGTAGACAAGTGGCATAGGAGCGTGGGCCGAGTCTGATCGTGGGAAGATAGACTGCTGGTATGGCATAACATACTCTGGACTGGTTGGAACAACGTTCATTGGCAGTCCATGTGGATGAGGAGTGAAATGGCCATGCTGTCTAGTCTCTGGACTTGGGTCCGGAGTGTAGTAGAAGAACGGTGATTGAGCCATTGGAGGCGTGGCGTGAGCTGCGTATTCCATCGTTTCTTCCTGGTGTATGTCAGTGGGAGAACTCATTATGCTGCCGCAGGGCAAGCTGACCGGAGTGTTGGGCGTGTTAATCGTTGTGATTCGTGTCGAGGGTCTTTACGAAGACTGTCGCTTTTGTTGACTACTAGATATACAATTTTACAAGGTCCTGTGTGTCGGACGAAGAAAGTGTGTGCTGAGAATGAGCGAGTGAGCAACAAGGTCTGGTGATCCTTGTCTAATAGTGATATATACGTTGTAGCATTCCGATATATGTTTTCGTGGGTTGGTAGATTGAGTAGTTGGTGGTTGCTTTGAGCCCTGTAGAGGGAGTGGTAGTATCAGACTGACACAAATGAAGGAATGTGAGGGTTTTGAAAGGTAACGAGAAGAATTGACACAAATGATGTAAAACAAAGTACAATAGACAACAGGTTGATGAACCGTGGGACGCTTTCAAGAGATGAAGCGAAAGAGTGTGATTTAGGAAGGGAAGGGCACGGATATCTTAGAAAGCTGCTGGACCAGCATGGTCGAATCTAGCGTGCGGTGGCTGCTGGGGACATCGGGATGCAGACGACGGTCGTGATACGCCTCCACTCCCAAAGCTAATGCACGCTCCAAGAGATAGCTGTGTGACAGAAGTCGTTGGTGCTGCAGGTACAGATAGTCCCGCCGACTGGTGGCTCCAAAATGGCTCTCTTTGCTGAATTGGTGTGGGTGCTTCGCCGTCCCAGTGGTCTGGACAGCATGACGAAGCCGCTTGTGATGTGTGGCTGACAGTGTGAGTGAGCAGCGTCAATCACGGCGGACAACGCAAGAGACGATTTGTGATTGCATACCACACGTTTCGATAGACCCTCGCTCATGCGACCAACGGCACGACGACCGCTGCGCATGTCTCAGAAGGCGATGACGAAAGGTGTCTTCGGACTGGTCGTCTCAAGTGTGCTGAAGCTGCAGCAAAGTACCTGAACCTTGGCCAATGGCAAGTCATGCAGCAGTGTTCGCCGTCTTTCGTGCGACGGCGACTCGTTTGCTTTGACTGATCTGAACACAAATCGGCGCGCGTGCCTGCTGTGAGACGCTGCTCTCATCCAGCATCACCTTTCCGGCTTTCGTTATGGCTGATCTACGTCTTCCTTCAGGCGGTCTCTTCTCTTCTTACTGCTTGCCATCTGTTGGACATCGCGAGCCCCGAGCGGCACTGTCAGCTCTAGCAAGTTGGCTGGTGTCAACGTGCCTCGGGCCGTGGTATACTATTGGCACTTCTCCGCCTGAGGGTGCAAAGCGTACCATAAAGGCACTTCTCTTAAGTCGTTGCGCGAAGACGATGGAGGGTCATCTGCCGCTCTAGACTGGCCCTCGGCTAGCACTTGAGAAGTACGTACAGTGCGCAACTGTGAGGTGGCACTGTTTAGCAGGCGTCTATGGTCGAGATGAGCACCTCAGAGCGATTATGCAAGCGTGAATGGGAGACTGCCAAGGCCTGAAAAGTGGAGCCTCGTCAGGTGCCGCGAAGCTACAGAATTTCGCGTTCTTCCTTCTGCTGCCCTCAGCTGGAACAATCCTTTGTGGTGTGGCACCGACGAGCCATTTTCACTTTTGATCGACCTTCCCACAATCCCATGGCTCTGTACCTGGGTATCTATCCGCGGTTTCACACCAACTCGCACCGTCTTCTCGAAGCTGTCAATGAAACAGCCCGGTAGCAAAAGCAAGCAGGATCACCGCTCTCTTGTCCGATGAGCCTGCGCATGATCCTTGTCCTTATCATCACTCAGCGATTGTGCAGTGATGCGTCGCACAGGCGCGTGTGTATTGACGAAAAGAACACGAGTTTCTAATCTCATCAACCTGCATATACGCTGGAGCGCTAAGGCTGTCATCAGGCTGGTCACCTATCACGGTATACGTAAGTCTCGCTGACATGAGTCCGCTCGATGCTCGATATCATCGATGAGGGTTTCCATGGCTATAGCCTGCTTGCGCGATTAGGAACGGTTGCTTTGCAAGCCTCGAACACGGCTTATCATAATGCTACTCCCGCCATCATAGAAGTACGAAGCTCCTTCCACGACACCTGTTGCTGCATTGGAGACCCACTACAGCGAGAAGACGGCGTCATGTGCGCGTTTCTTGGTCTGCATGATTCTTCTGCACCCCTCAGGTGCGCAGAGACGGTCAGCAGGACTACTGCAAGGTACCATCTCGAGATGCACACAGAATGTAATCTCTTTCTTCGAACCTTGTCATTACGTCTTTCGTCTGCTTTTTCCTTCGATGACGGAAGGGCGTCGTGTCCTGCCCGGCGATCTCTCACTTCGTGTTGCCGTAGTCAAAAAGCGAGCGGCGTGCTTTCCTTCTTGCACTTGCCACAGGCTCAACGGCAGCAGCACTGGTGTTCGGGGAAGAGGACTGGCCGGCCCTGAGCCTTCTTCCGCTCATCTCGCCTTCGAAGTGCTTGAGCGTCTGGACGACAGGACCCTGCGATTCGTTGGTGAGACACGCACATCTGCCGGGAAATGGTCTGTGACGATGACTCGAGCCAGTCCGACCGTCTGAACCTTGTTTACTACCAGATACTATTCCAGGAACAGTTACAAGCATTGTGCTTTGGAAGTGCGATCGTCAGGCCAGCTTTCGGAGATCTGTTCCACCACAGCAAGCACTATGCGGATTGCAATTTCGAGCGAGACTTCTTATCATCCGGCCTTCGATACAGAGGTACTTGTGCTGGCCACTGACGTCTGTCGTACCAAGTGTCACTCTTATGCCGAGGTAGCTTGCAGAACTTTGCCAGCAGGTATCGATTCTTCGTGGGTACAGCACAATGTCATGCTAGCGGCGTTTCGAGCCTGACAAGACTCGATGCAAGCATTCATGAGTATGCTGAGAGGCACTTATCGATCATGCTTTGTGGGGATACCAGATAGTTGGAAGCAGAGACGCACGCCGTCAAACATTAAACGAAATGCCAAAACGCGTGGACAACCCGACACTCTTCGATAAAGCCTGTCTGGGCTTGAATTCTCTTTTCTGCCGTGCTTCCTCAACCTTAGCACAGATCAGGATGACCCTGGCTCACATCTCTTTCTTGATCCATTGCCAGAGCTTCCCGAAATACACCTCGTCCACTGGCCTGATTTGTCGAAGCACAGGCACTTCAGATCTGCTTCTAACCATCGAGAAAGTCTTTCGAACCCTGGCGTCGATGTGATTGCCGTTTGTGGCACTACCACTGTCATCATCAGTACGATAGGCGGCTTGCCAGTGCGAAAGTAATTTGAGTGCTGGGTTTGTTGATCCTTCGCTCTCGAGCAGGGACAGTCGTTGGACCCAAGTCGACGGAGAGATCACCATGACCTCCTCGTGCTTCTGCAGCCATGTGATCATATCCATCCAGCTGGGTTCGGTGTTGTCATTGACAACGTGATAGACGCTGGGCTCTTTTCTCTCAGCCTTGTGAGCTGCACCCTGTATGAGCGCTGTGGCTGCAAGATCAACAGGAAGCCAATCTAGTGTCTCGTTGAGACTCGGCAGACATCCGGTCTCCTTCGTGCTGCTCAGCATCAGTGGCCACGCTTCAGAGGCGTTCCATACGCCATGACGACTATCTCCGGAGAGTTGGCCGACCCGGAAGATCACAATTCTGTCTGCCATGGACTGTGCTCGGCCGCAGATCTGCTCTGCCACCCATTTGCTTCGAGAGTACCCTAATGGCGATGCAACCTCAGGGTCATCGATCATCTTTTCTGGAATGTCGATCCCAGGGTAACTCATAGCACTGGCCACCGACGAGCAGAATGCGAACATTGGTTTCCGAGGAGATGCCAGCGCCAGGTTGACAAGGTGATTGACGCCCGCGATGTTGTCCTTGACGAAGCTGTGCAAGCGCATGCGAAAGTTCACTGACCATGCTACATGCATGATGGTGGTCGCCTCTCTAGTCACCTGATGGTAGGTTGCGGCATCAAGTCCTAGATCACTATCGGCCAATCTTGCTTGGAGTACCACGACCTTCGAGTGCAAAGATGCCAGTTTCCTCTGCTCTAGGGCTTTGACGACTCGCTCACGAGCAGCACAAGCATCAGCTCCGCGCACAAGACAGTATATCTTGCGGACGGATTCTGATTTGCTGTACTGGTCAAGCACATGTGCGCCGAGAGCGCCTGTGGCACCAGTGAGAACGATGACTTGGCCAGGCGTGTGGTCGGCTGGATCCAGCGATGCATCTTGGAAATGACTGTATTCGTCGACCAGCTGCAGCATGTACGCTGTGTCGTCTACTATGGTTTCATCCTCGCCGTGTCTTTGACGACGAACATACCTCGCTAGTCCTTCTATGCTTCCGCAGTCCTCAACTACAGTCATCGGTAGCTCACGTTTGTCCTGTGGTAACAATGCTTTCAGTCGAGAGCGAATTTGCATGCCGGCAACAGAATCGATGCCAGCTGAGAAGAGGTCTGTGTGATCTTGCAAGGACAAGGTCTTGTGCGATACATTTGACACAATCTTCTTGATCGCCTTAGACAGCTGGTCATCCGAGACCGACTCAATATCGGTTGCGGTGTTGTATGCCTGGTTGATGCTCCTCTCAAATCTGCTTTCGGCTGCCGCACGCAGAAGTGTTCCTTTGCTGCTCTTCTCGAGCGGCACGTCCAGAACAGGCATTGGCACCATCATGCCCTTCGAGATCTTCGCGTGGTCCTGGCTCCCATGGTTGAGCTTCTCGATCATCGGCCAGAGAGCTTCGTGCAGCTCTTCATCAGAGATGTCAGCTGCCTTGAACAGCAATACACCAGGATACGGCTGGCCATTCCCGAAGACAATTGCGTCACTAAGTAGCTCAGATGCTGCGATGTCTGCTTCGAGCGGTGCTGGGTCAAACTTCTTGCCCGTGATCAAAGTGAGCTGTGAGTCTGCTCTTGAGTGATATCTCCAAGCACCCTTGATATCGGGATGAGGCGCAAAAAGGTCTGCAGTAGCGAAAGAACCATCCTCGCGATTCTGCTTCGCCATGTGAGGCCAACCCTTAAGAATCACAAGCTCACTCAGCTCTGTCTCTTGTGGCTCGAATCGTAGCTTGTCCTGGTCTGGTGCACATCTCAGGTACTGCCATGCCTTGTCGTTGGCGAAGTCGCGATGAGAAGACAATAGGAAACCACACTCCGCACTACCGAATCGTGAAAGAAGGTTGACATCCTTAGAAACGAGTCTGTCGCCTACCTCGACCGGCAGTGCAGCACCACCTACGCCAACCATATCCATACTTTGTAGGAACTCAAGGCCACGCTTTTCACCCTCGAGTAGCTGCAGGACGTACGGTACAGAGCTGAAGTACTTCACTGGAGGTGCGCCCTTTTTCGTCGACTGCTCTGCAACCTCTAAACATTTGATGATGTTACCAGCAGTGATGGGTACAGACTTGCCAGGGAAGAGCCAGATAAGAGCAGAGCTGGTCCATGCTCTGAAGAAGTCCGCGACACCGCCATGGTACAATGGAGTCGTTGTAAACGTGGCACAGTCTTTGCCGGATGCCAGCTGAGGCAGTACGCCCACTGCAGCATTGTGTGATTGAGGTATGGGTTTAGGAATACCTGTCGAGGTTCCGGACGTGTGGTGGAGGTATGCTACATCGGTCCGCGAGAGCCTAGGGTTGTCTATCGACTGTCCTGCATCCTTCAAGAGGTCTTGAAGCTGTAGGTCTTGGCCGAAGGGCAGCACAGAGGCTGTCAAGTTGTCCGTCAAGTCGGAAGAGTTCGTGGCTAGCTCGGCATAAGACTCATCGTAGAGCAGCATACGGACATCACACTGTTCGCACAATGCTTTGATTGCGGTGGGCGCACACTGGGGTGCTATGAGTAGAACGGCATGGCCAAGTCTGATCAAAGCCAGCCATGTGAGAAGAAATTCGGGCGTGCTTGGACACAACAAACCGACTGTCGTCCTTCCGGAGGACAATTGGCAATACTTTTGCTTTAAGCGACCTGCTGAGTTGCATGAGCCATTGCGAACATCAGCAAATGTAAGAAGCTGAGCTTGCCAATGTCCAGTCGAAGAAGGAATGGCAAACCCTACAGCAGGTCTGTGTGGTTGTTGTATTGCTTGATGATCTACGACTTCATTAATCGTTCCGTAAGGCTGCTGGATGTGTAGTGACGCAGCCTGCCCTAATGTACAGGTGAAGTACGTAGGCTCAATGCTCATGTTGTCGTGCACATTATGTGCTATACTCGACTGTCACATGTGACATTTCATCAATATCGATGACTTCATTTGCGCTAAGCCGGATGTGAGTACATGACTAAGCAGGATGACTATGGCTTCAGCATTTGTGGACAGAATACCTGCACTACACATTGCAAACATGGCCGACACACAGGCGCCGCCGAAGTTCTCCATATCGATTGGAGGCGTGAAGAAGACTTCGAGTCCAGCAAATCCCCTGAAACGATCCCATGCCTCGTTGTTCGAAGAGGAGGAAGAAGAAGGACAAAATAAGAAAGTGCATACTGTGACACATTTCGACCGCAAGGCTGGCGGTGCTATAGATGAGAACCAACCGAGGAGCAAAGGACCACTGATCATTAAGCCGCTGTCGAATCGAAGTTGGAAAGAGGCTGGACGCAAACGTCGACAGCGAGACACGTTACCTAGCCAGGAAGAACAAGATGCGCGCATTGCACAGATCGAAGCAGCAGAGAAGAAGGAGAGGGATCGAGCATATGGTCTTAATGTCTTCGATGCGCCCGCACCGCCTACAGACATGGAAGGAGTAATTGAGAAGCCAGAGCCTGAGATCCAACGAGAGAAGACTGCAGATGAGCGCGCGATGGATGCCCTGCTTGGCATAAAGCAGGAGTCTTCCCTAGTGGTACCTGCAATCTCAGAGGAGGACGCTTTCCAACAAGATGCAAGATCAGCGCCAGATGGACCAAGTCTAGACGACTATGCACGAGTACCCGTCGAAGAGTATGGTGCGGCAATGCTTAGAGGAATGGGCTGGAAAGGCGGCAAGGCAAAGGTTACGAAAGCACCTGAACGAAGACCAGCTATGCTTGGTATCGGCGCGAAGAGCGATGCAGCTATCACTGGCGAGTTGGGAGGCTGGGGCAAAGCTGCACGAGGAAAGGACGCAGTGATATACAATCCTGTCATGCTCAAAGACTCAAAGACTGGCGAGCTTTTTACAGATGCTGAGCTACAGAAGAAACAGGAGCAGGATCAGCGACAGAAATACGAGGAAGAGTTCGAGAAGCAGGAAAAGGACAAAGAACGACGAAGACGAAAGCACGATGATGAGGACAGACGGAGCAGTGAATACAGACGTCGTGACAGATCGAGAGATGACAGGCATCGCTCTAATGGTGACAGATATAATGACAAATATCGATCTGGTCGTGATCGATCTAGCGACAGACAGCGCTCTGGTCGTGATCGTGACAATCATCGATCTGGGCGCGACAGGTCTCGAGATAGGCGATATGACTCGGACGACAGGCGGCAGCGTGATAGATCAAGAGACCGTCATAGAGATCATAGAGATCGTCATTAGTATCATTACTTCTTGCCGAAGCCCAAGAATTTCTTCATCTTTGCTTCGAGATCACCTTTTCCTTTCTGTGCGGTGTCCGTGTTCGATTTCTTCTGGAGTGGCGCTGCAGCTTGGACCGAGTCCTTGGTCTGCTGCTCAAGATTGACCTTGAGCTCCTGTGCTTTTGATCTGAATTGGTCCTTCAGGCTTGGCTCTGTGCGAGCAGACTGTGAAGACTGCGGCGTCCAGATAACAGTGACAAGCACCTTGCCTCTGAAGGAGAGATCTCGTACAAGACGCTTGGATGCGTCATCCGGGACAGTCTGGTGTCCCTTCGATCCAGCATATCGCAACTCGAATGGCTCTGTATGATGTCGTAGTGTTTCCCGCACCTTCGCATACAGTCCAGCAGCTGTATCTGATGCATAGAACGTGGTTTCGATCATGGATTGATCTGGGTAGCGTATCCGGATGTCGACCTGTTGTACAACGGAGAGCCTAGCCTGTCGCTCATCTTCTTGCTCCTGCAGCTCTTTGTCGCTGGGAAGACGTGTATTGCGACCAGCTTTCGTGAGAGCTGCTTGATGCAGTCTAGCATCATCAACACTAGGCTCGTAGACAGACTGATCTTCCTCGTGCAAAGCCGCAGCTGGTGTGTTCGAGGACGGAGGAAGGAAGACTGCCATGCCGTTGACAGTGTTTATAGCCGCTGGTTCTGTACTTTGCATTGTTAATTCAGGTGCCATCTCCTCGACGGCATCTGACTCGACATGCTCCGTTGCGGGAGTGCTCGTCATGGCGCTCTCCTCTGCGTTCAGGTCGATGTTTGTTATCGAGGTCTGGGTCTTCGGAACCACCGTAGCGCTCTGATCCAAGTTTGCCACTACACTGGCCTCAAAGTACTGGGATATCTCTGCCATGGCTTCTTCCAACGGTCGTTCGGTATCCTTGAAGGCAAGTCTAAACAGAACAGTACCGTTACTGAAGCCCAACTGCGCCAAGGTCTTCTGTAGGTCCGCAAACGTCTCCAAGCTCCTACCCATGGTATTTAAGCATGGTTGTCTGTACAGCAGTCTACCCGCACCAGTGTCGTTCGATGGAACACCCTGTTGTGTCAAGTTGAGCTTTCGTTGTGTTTGGCCTGCAACTCCTTCTTCAAACTTCCGCAGCACCAACCACAATGATGTGTTACTGGCGAACTTGTCGCTGACCCGTGTACCTCCTTCATCTTCTGGTAGTTGTAGTGCTACTGAGACAACGCTCGGCGATCGACTGGCCTGCACAAGTTGTAGCTTCGCGCCAGCTGTGAGTCCTGATAGCCTAAACGGTTGTGAAAGATCGAGTATCTTGTTGGATTGTGTCTTCAGAGTGTATGACTCGGCATTGAGCTTCCGACTCTTGCATGCCTCCTCGAGTATCTCGCGCAAGTATTTGCCAGGTGTGACCTTGATTTGTGTGCGCTTGAAGCTCGAGTCTACTACAAAGACAGAAGCCATTTTAGCCAGGTTGTGGTTGACGAGCGCGTCTTTCTCGTTCTAGGCGAAGGTCTTCTTCGGCGATCTGTCTTCGTGCCTCAAGTGAAAGAGCTCGGAAGTATTTGAAGAGTGCACCAGCGAAGATTACGAGGCGAGGGAGGCACAGCGCAAGTAGGATTGTTCGTTCGCTCCTTGTGATAGCAAGTCCAGTCAAGTTTCGATGCAGGATTGTCATAATGGTCGGGTCAAGAGACGACACAATGTCGTATTGTTGTCGTGTGTCATTGTTGGAAGTCACTGGCTTCCATCATGTTCTGTGAATATGACGTTGTAGTGTTGCCTGCTATGTTATTTCCTTATTGAGCTGAGCACAACCTCAGGCTGAAGTTTTATGCGAAACTCGAGAGGTCGACATTGATTGCGAATGACACACTGTCAATCTCGGAGACAGCTATATGGTCTATAGTTACACTCTTCACCAAGCGGTAGAACGCTATCACGATCGGTGGTCCTGAGGCCTCTAAAATTGCCTTCGAATATATCATATCTCTGTCACAGCAGTGAGAAGTATTCTAGGCCTCGCACTTCGCTATGTCAGGATGCTATTGCACACTTACGGTCTGCAAAAATCACGATATCGCCTGCTTGAGAATGATCATTCGTGTGACGATGCCACGAACGACTCGAGCCTCTACGACAACAAAGCACACAGGTATACTCGTGGAGTGGCAGTATATGTTCGGTACATCTACGCTATGTAGTGATCTATAACGATCTTATGCGAGACGACATGCACTCTGTGCGTCTGCCTCGACATTACTCTGTTCTATCAGCACCAAACTCCTTGAGAGCTGCGATTTCTATCCATTAACGCCAACGCTTGTACCAGCAAATCTATACTCGTGCTTGCGGCACTTATGCGGCACTCATCTCGATCTTCTTGCCTTTGACTGATTTCCACTCGACAAAGACTGATCCGACGATCGACAAAGCGGCAAACGCAACACCAACGTAGAAGGCATTGACCAAGGACTCGTTGTAGGCGACCTTGATGGCTGGAAGGTACTCAGGAGAGAAGACTCTCTGCAGACTTGTGGCACCAGTAGCCAATACATCTGCAGCGTTGACCTGTGGCACTTGCGACATGATGTTGCTGAGTAGTCGGTTGGTGAAGACGTTCTGTGCAATGGAGATCGAAAGTGCACCACCAAGAGTCTGCGAGAACATGATGAGTGCGGTACCTATAGGCACATCTGCTGTTGGGAGGGCGACTTGAACGGCAATCAAGCCTTGCTGCATGCCAAAACCAACTCCAATACCGAACAGGAGCTGGTATCCGATCCATGCACCTGTGCCAGTGTTGACGTTGAAGGTCGAGATCAGACCGGCGCCAATCGTCATGATGACTGAGGAAGCAATGATGAATGGAGTGTACCAGCCAACTGCCGTAACGATACCACCAGCCACCATCGAGGTTATGACCAAGCTGACGACGAGTGGCAAGTTGTAGACACCAGACTGCACTGCAGTGACGTCCTTGATAGCCTGGAACCAGATGGGGACGTAGTAGACCATGATGAAGAAGGCGGCTCCCATGCACACACAGTAGATTGATGCAGCCCAGACAGTGCGGTTAGAGACAACGCGTGG
Source organism: Peltaster fructicola (assembly GCA_001592805.2). Lineage (NCBI taxonomy): Eukaryota > Fungi > Ascomycota > Dothideomycetes > Peltaster > Peltaster fructicola. Next base: position 1,418,736 of record CP051140.1, read on the forward strand.
TGGAAGAGTGGCGTTCTCGTCCTTCCAGAACTGTACGCCGATGAAGGCGATGAGGAGGACACCGAAGAGGACGAACAACGCAATGATACGTCCGTTGCTCCATGGGTATGTTGAACCTCCCCACTGCAGAGCGAGGAGCAAGCAGACGATCATTGGAACGAAGATTGCGGTGCCGATCAGATCGAACTGCTCCAAACGAGCCTTCCAGCCTACGGCAAGAGTCTTGGCGCGGCGTGTTGGGTGGTAGAAGAAGATGATGAATAGGATGGTGACAGCACCGAGAGGCAGGTTGATGTAGAAACACCATCTCCAGGTGACCTTGTCGGTGAAGGCACCTCCAATCAGGGGACCTGCGACAGATGCGACTCCCCACATGCCACCAATGAGACCTGTGTATGCTGGTCGCTTGGCGAGCGGCACGGTGTTAGCGATGATCAAGATTGCACCACTGAAAACACCACCAGCACCGACACCGGCAAGTGCACGACCAATGATGAAGGCTGTGGAATTTGGCGCAGCACCGCACAAGGCAGATCCAGCCTCGAAGATGACGATAGCGCCGAGGTAGACGTACTTGATCGAGAAGAAGGAGAAGAGCTTGCCGTACATGAGCTGGAATGCACAGGTACACAAGAGATACGCTGAACCATACCAGCCCACGTCGTTGATGGCCTGGAACTCATCCGTGATACGAGGGATAGCTGTAGCGATGATCGTGTTGTCGAGAGCCATGACGAAGACTGACAGACACAGTGCGATTGTGATAAGGGTGAGCTTCATAGCCTTTGGGTAGTCGACCTCTTCACCCGCCTGCTCATCTGCATCCTGCTCAATGCCTTCTATCCTCGCCTCGAGCGCATTCTCTTGCGATGTTGCTGTGACTTCTTGCTTTGGAGCTGTGGTCGTAGTGACAGGTTCATGCTCATGTTCCTTCTCGTCGAGAGAGACAGAGGTCGCACTAGGAGCCGTTGTCGACTCGGCAGCGCTGCCCACAGGAGCATCCTGCTTGCGACTGAATGGGTTCTTGATAGCCATGGCAAGTGTTGTCAGCCAAGGTAGTCTGCGATGAGGTATGATTAATGGAAATGCCTGTGAAGGCAAGCCTGACAAAGAGTGCAAACAAAGACGGAGAGAGCTATGAGAATGGTCAGCAAGGACGAGCTGGCCTCAAATTATATCACCAGCGCTGAGTTCTGTGAACCGGAAGTGCAAATGGCTACCGTGCCCGAAGATCAACATGTCAGGGTTGCATGAGAGAGATCGTTGCTGACACACAAAAGCAAGCCTTACCTGAAAAGATCATATCGTCCCATCTCCAGGCCAGGGCTGCCCAATCGGATACTATTTTCATAGCTTCCAGGTCGATCGGAGCAATGGTGATTCCGCTCGTATCAGCTTTGACGACCAACAATTCGACTCATATAACCTCATGTGGACTCAAACGGAATCCATGCTAGCTGCTCAGAAAGACTCGTTATGACGGTATGACCTGCTGCAGTGTTGGACAGTCGGCTTGACCGTCAGTACGTACTTCGAGAGCTGAATTCCGCCTTTTCTCGCCTACCAAGGCCTCGAAGGAGACATTCTACTGAGCTGAGATTGGTCTCCACAGGTGCTATCACACGTGGCTGATTATTGGTTCCTCGATGCACCAGGGTCGGCCACACTACGCTGCCACGATCCTAACGTTGAGCCGCTTCAGGTCGTTTCGTTCATCCGCGCCGTCTATAACACGACTCTGCTGATAACCACAAGCAGCTCTACGATCACACAGAGCCCAACGAGTACATGCCCTCAGTATGCAGGCCACTACATGCAGTGTTGCTGTGGTGTTGGTGTGGCTGATAGAGGAATGACTCACGAAGACGGGTCCTACAATGCCCGTATTGCATGTTATCTCCGCTATTGCGCGTTAAATCCAGGCAGCCAGGAATCCTTCAAGGGTGAAGTAGGCTCAGGCATTGACTATGAGATCTTGGCGATGTTCTTGGGAGACAAGCGTTGCCAGAGCACAAGTCTTGTTCTGACAACTAGTCGATCTCTCCGTATAGATGGCAGCGTGTTGGGCCAAATCGCAGCTGAGTCGTATTCACTGCCACACGATAAGAAACATGGCAGCTGTGATGCTGATCACCTCGTACTGTAGGCAGGTGAAGTGATAACACCTAGCGAACCGTAATGTATATTCCTTCTCATGGTCTGAGCACAAGCAGACATGCCAAAGGACCGGTTGATCTCGTATGGTGCGGACAGTCATGGCTGACCTCAGCTTAACCCCTGTCATTGAGGTTGCTGCTTTGGAGATCCCAGTGGTGCACAAAGCGAATGCGAACTCGACAGCTGACAAGCGGGAAGCGGATTAGTGAGATCCCGGTCCAGTATGCTGGCCTGATTGAAATCTATCGTAGTGCATGACACGAACGACCAAGAGTCGTGTGCTCTGCAGTCTATGGTTGTGGAGCATCTAAGATTGGCGGATCTCTTACTACTGAAGAGCTTCGGCTGGTGTATCACAGTCCAAGACTTCGGAGATCGTCCCAGGCAAGTATATCAAGCAGCTTCGCCGGACAACTCAGGCTCGATATGGCGCTCAGCACCGTCTGGAACGAACCTAGCAAACAAGAGCACGATGAAGCCGAGTGTTGCGATTGCAGCATCGCAAGGAAAGATCAGATAGGCTTTGCCCATACCAGCGAATGCTCCAAAGACCAGTCCAAACAATGCAGTCGTCATGAGCCGTGCTAGCATTTCAACGAGGGTGATCGCGCTCAACGCATCTGTCCTCTGTTCAGGTGTGCACATCTGCAAGATCGTTCCCTTGGCAGACGAGCCAGTTCCAGATGCCAGCGGGAGGATGACTGCGATGACAAACATCTGCCAGTCTTTCGATACGAACACGGCTAAGCCAGTCAGGATACCATCAAGCAAGAGACTGTACTTTGTGAACCACAAATCGAAAGCGAACGAAGTCTTGTCCTCAACCTTAGGTGCCTCGACTTGAGCCGGCTGGCCATCCGTCGCTACTGACGGTGCGAGCTCATCAGGATTGAGTGGACCATGTATAGCAGCCTCTTCACAAGTGACTTTGGCAATTTTCGTCCGTCTGTCCATCCACTTGCGACCATACTTGATGATCAGAGGGAAGGCGAAGGTGAGGAACAGACCTCTGATCAACGAATTGATGCCAATCAGCCAGCCATTCTCAGTCGTGCCGAAGTCGAATATGTATGTGCCATACATCTGCAAGAGCGTGGGAACATAACTGGTCGCAAGAACGCCAAGGAAGATGCCAATGCCGAGCAGAAGTATCCCGTATTCCTTCTGGATCTTGCCAGATCGTAACACCCACTTCCTCGGTGTGAACATGTAGATGGGATCCAGGAAGGCGCTCAACGACTTTGAAGCCTTTTCTTCGACTTCCTTGTTCAGTGGGATCTCCGGCAATGCTAGGGCACACCAGATAGAGGAGATGACGAAGAGGATGAGCGTTGCACGAAAGGGAAGCTTGATATTCTCCCCAAGCAATCCGCCAGCAAGGAAGCCAAGCGATGTCCCGAACATGGCACAGCCTTGTAGTCTGCCAAGAGTCGCTGTTCTGTCCACGGCTTCGACGATCTCAGTTGCGTATGAAGTCAAGGCTAGAAGGTAACCTGCTGGGCCTCCGATGACTGTCAGGATCTGAGACAGTTGCATGATGATCACTCCCATGCCAGCGCCGACTTCGACACCTACGTTCTGTACAACCAATCTTAGGGCAGGCCAGAGGACTGACATAATAAGTGCTTTCTTGATGCCAAGTGCCTTGATAGCCCAGCCAGTGACGAAGAGATTGAAGACACCGCAGAATGTCGTGCTAGCGCCCATGACCGCAACTTCCCTCGCGGTCGATTCCTCTATCGTGCCAAGCTTACAGCGTCCTGGTGTTCCAGGATCTGTGTGTGTTTTGTAGTACTCGTCGCAAGTCATGAGACCAAAGACGTAGATAATCGGCACCTGAGTCACTCCAAACGATAACGAGACCAGGAAGGCTGTGAACAAGACTCGATATAGGACTGATTTGGACCATGTATGCGGCGGTGCGTCAGATTTGGGAAGCAGTGGTGCTGTCTCATCTGTCGTGGTCATCGTGGGCGACAGCTTTCTGTGCGGCGTGTCCGTTGACATGACTGGGCGCTCTCAGCGAAACGTTGTGGAAGAGACAGAACTCAGCACCGTGTGCTTATGTTGTCCTTCGTAGAGCCTGCGGAAAGAAATGCGCCCTAATACTCGGCATTGATGATCATTGGGTGTCTGAGTGGTAACCTGCCTATTCCAGATGCTTCGTCAGGAATAGCGCTTGGTCGTTTGGTGCCTGACATGACAACAGTACTAGCAAAGATCGATCGCAATGTGCATTGCTCGCGAGCCATAGCAGCATATTGCTGAAAGATGCTCTGCAAGCCAGGACACAGCTATTGTTGCACGAAGTCCACAACTCGAAAGGCGTGCCTGACATCTCGCACAGTTTTCAGCATGTGACTGAAAGGACCGCCCGCATCATCGGTGGGGCAACGCTCACAGCCAGTTATTTGAGAACTCACGCACAAAATTGGCCGTTCATGACGTGTCTTTAGCAACAGTCGTCAACATGCCACCCAGTAAGAAAGGCGAGAACAGCAAGAAGGCAGCCGGCAACGCAAAGAAAGCCGAAGTCGCAGCCCAGAAGCAGGCTGCAGAGAGCGCCAAGAAAGATGCATCGGAGGCAGCAGAGTGGAAGAAGGGTGCTAAGGACAACAGCAAAGCGTGAGTATGGTGAACGCGCGGATGGGATTCCCTCTGACGGTACACAGTGATGCTGCAGCAGCAAAAGCAGCCGAAGCTGCTCGAAAGAAGGCCGAGAAGGACGCTCTTTGAAGGAAGAGGAGGACTCCTTGCCAAGTAAAGGAGGCAAAGGCAAGGCACCACCACCGAAGAAGTCAAGAGGACTCGACCTATCTGGACTCGATGCGCCATCATCGAAGAAGGACCTCGCAGCACTCAACGCTACCGGTATCGACAATGCACTCGATGCTCTCAGCTTGACGTCGAAGAACAACGAGCAGCTCGACAGACATCCTGAAAGACGTTTCAAGGCTGCCTACACTGCGTTCGAAGAGCGCAGACTTGAAGAGATGAAAGACGAGAAGGGACTGCGACGACAGCAGAAGATTGAACAGATCCGCAAAGAGTTTGACAAGCACCCAGACAATCCTTTCAACCAGGTCGCTGCTTCGTATAATATGTCGAAGGAAGAGATGAGTGCGCTGAAGGAGAGTGAAAGGGCAAAGATGGAGAACAGATTGGCAGACGATTAGACGATTGGACGCATGGCGAAGAGTGAGCAAGCAGGGCATTGCTATACCTTGGCAAAAGACATCATGATCATGTGCCAGATCATGCGAATGAACGTCGACTGTGCAGCAGAGCCACCTGTTGTTGTCCGATCTGCGGCATTGCTTTCGTTGCATCTCATGCTTCGAAGACTTATCCGTTGACGAAACTTTGGATTGCCAGAGAGCATAACACCACAATCATGACCTGCACGGAGCCTGGTCGATATCTGGCGGTTTGACAAGACAGTCATGGTATCGTGGCACTGATTACCTTTGGGTCGTCGACAACAACGCTCGCATGGACAGTGCATGAATGATAGATACGCTGGAAGTATGAAGAACGCAGCGTCAGTAGATTTACATAGCAGAGATGCCTCAATTGATACCGCTGAACGACACTGGTCTTCATCAATAGCTTATGCACGTCAGCTTCTGCTCCTACTTCCGAAGGGAAGCAGATAATCCAGAGACTGGAAGGACTTCGCCTGTCTTGTCTCATCAACTGCAGATCATCGTGGTGTCGTCAAATGCGAAGCTTGAGTCAGAAGCTCAAATTTTTGAAAATCGACATTGACCAAACTCATCATTTACAAACGAAGATCGCTTTCTGAGCAGACACATGCAGCAGGAGCGAAAGTGGGACTTCATAAGTCTTCAATCGTTCGACCTCGCCCTCGTGGGCTCTGCTGACAGCTACGTCTGCGAACAATTGATCAGCTAGCACAATGAGCACGTCAGCAACCATAGTCCCTATCCTTGGGAAAGACTCGATCATCATTGACTACAATCTATGGCAGACATACGTTGTCCAAGACCTCCTCGCAAACATCAAGACTTCCACCTACGTCCTCATCTGCGACACGAATCTGGCGAAGCTTCATTATGTGCCAGTGTTTAAGCAGCAGTTCGAGGCCGAGCGAGAGAAGCTCGGCAAGACAGAGAGTGACATACGACTTCTGATCTACGACCAGATAAGACCCGGAGAGACATCAAAGAGCAGGAAGACAAAAGCACAAGTGGAAGACTGGCTTCTGTCGAAAGGATGTGTGCGAGACACTGTTATCCTTGCGCTTGGCGGAGGTGTCGTAGGAGACATGATCGGCTATGTGGCTGCAACATACATGCGCGGCGTGCGATTCTGCCAGATACCTACATCACTGCTATCCATGGTGGACAGCAGCATTGGCGGCAAGACAGCAATCGATGTGCCTTCGGGTAAGAATTTGATCGGTGCTTTCTGGCAGCCAGAAAGGATATATATTGATCTGGCGTTCCTCGAGACACTCGACAAGAGACAAGTGTGCAATGGTATGGCAGAGGTTGTCAAAACAGCTGCCATCTGGGACAAGGAAGAATTCGAGCGACTTGAGGAGAACGCAGATGTCATTATGGCAGCTCTCGAGAAGCCGGTAGGTAAAGGTCGCTTCGAAGGTATAGAACAGGTCTTCAAGAGAATCGTCCTTGGCTCAGCTCGAGTAAAAGCTGAGGTGGTGAGCTCAGACGAGCGAGAAGGAGGTCTTCGAAATCTGCTTAACTTCGGCCATTCCATCGGACACGCATACGAGGCTGTACTGACACCGGAGATCCTCCATGGTGAGGCTGTTGCTGTTGGCATGGTCAAGGAAGCAGAACTAGCTCGATATCTGGGAGTTCTTTCACCAAGCGCGGTTGCACGACTCACAAAATGCATAGCCAGCTACAACCTGCCGATCTCACTGCACGATAAGCTCATCACGAAATGGACGAACAAGCACTGTCATACCGATGTGGTGCTTCAGAAGATGGCTGTGGACAAGAAGAACTCTGGTGCACAGAAGAAGGTCGTCCTCCTCGCATCTATAGGAAAGTGCTACGAGCCATGTGCATCGAAAGTCTCCGACAAAGACTTACGCATTGTCATCGCGCCCTCGATACGTGTGCGACCAGGTGTCGGGAAGGGCTTGAAGGTATCGTGCAGACCTCCTGGCAGTAAGAGCATTTCCAATCGTGTTCTCCTGCTCGCAGCACTGGGTGAAAGCAAGTGCAGAATCTCGAACCTGTTGCACTCCGATGACACACAATTCATGCTCTCAGCTATTGAACAACTGGGTGGCGCAACATACAGCTGGGAAGATGAAGGCAAGGTTCTTGTGCTGAACGGCAAAGGTGGTGCACTGAAAGCTACCAAGAAGGAGGTCTACATCGGCAATGCTGGTACTGCTTCACGATTCTTAACTACGGCGCTCACACTGGCCACGCCTAGCTCAGAGGCTGAACATATTGTGCTTACAGGCAATGCCAGGATGCAAGAACGGCCGCAGGGTCCATTAGTAGACGCTCTTCGGTCCAATGGCGTCGAGATTGAGTATCTCAAATCTGGCAGCCAAAGTCTACCACTTAAGATAGCCGCCACTGGTGGCTTCGAGGGTGGTGACATCGAGCTTACTGCAAAGGTCTCATCACAGTACGTCTCGTCAATCCTGATCAGCGCACCATACGCCAAGAAGCCGGTTACGCTGCGACTCGTTGGTGGTAAGGTCATAAGTCAGCCATACATCGACATGACCGTTGCAATGATGGCAACCTTCGGGGTTCACGTCACAAGAAGCAAGACGGAAGAGAACGTCTATCACATACCGCAGCAGAGATATCAGAATCCTGCAGAGTACGAGGTCGAGAGTGATGCGAGCTCTGCAACGTATCCTCTGGCTATGGCTGCAATCACTGGTACTACCTGCACAGTACCAAACATCGGAACGTCTTCGCTGCAAGGTGACGCTGCTTTCGCTGTCAAGGTGCTACGGCCAATGGGCTGCACTGTCGACCAGACACCGACAAGCACGACCGTTACTGGACCGACCAGAGGACATCTGCTGCCACTTCCTGAGATTGATATGGAAACCATGACGGATGCGTTTCTCACGGCTGCCGTCCTGGCCGGCTATGCTTCACCATCCCCAGATAGCACAACAACGAGGATCACTGGCATTGCAAACCAGAGACAGAAAGAATGCAATCGGATCAAAGCTATGAAAGACGAGCTTGCTAAGTTTGACATTACTTGCAGAGAGCTTGATGATGGTATCGAAGTTGATGGCAGTGGCACGGCCATTCGCTCCCCTTCCTCGCCAATTCATTGCTACGATGATCACAGAGTGGCTATGAGCTTGAGTGTACTCGCGTCAGTTGCACCTCAGAGCACTCTAATCAATGAGAAGGAGTGTGTTGGCAAGACATGGCCAGGCTGGTGGGATGAGCTGCACAAAAGCTTCGGAGTTGAGCTTGAAGGCATTGAAGTAAAGGACAAGCATCTCACAAACGGTACGAATGGACACAGAGTCGAGAAGCACTCCATCTTCCTTGTCGGCATGCGCGGCGCCGGTAAGACTACCGCAGGCAACTGGGCATCCAAGTCCTTGGGTTGGCCATTTATGGACCTTGACACTGAGCTCGAACGTGTGGAAGGCATGTCCATTCCCGAGATGCTCAAAGACAACGACTGGGCTGGGTTCCGGCAAAAGGAGCTCAATCTGCTGCGTACGGTGATGAAGGAGAAACCATACGGTCATGTCTTCGCTACAGGCGGTGGCATTGTCGAAACTCCAGAAGCCCGTGAACTGCTGACTGCATGGAACAAGCACGGATCAGTGTTGCTTGTGACACGAGACGTCAAACACATCATGGACTTCCTCCAGGTGGACAAGACCCGCCCAGCATATGTCGAGGACATGATGGGTGTATATCTTCGACGAAAGCCATGGTTCGAAAGTGTCAGCAGTCTACACTTCCACAGCCAGACCGTCAATGTGGCTGCACTTGCTACTGGTTCCAGCAGTCCACTCGAAGACTTCGGACGGTTCTTGAACACGATGGTCAACCACGACAGTGTGCTGGATAAAATACGATCGAAGTCTCACTCCTTCTTCCTCTCCTTGACCTCGCCAAACCTCCAGCAAATCAAGGACATTGTACCGGAGGTCACCACTGGAGTCGATGCGATCGAATTGCGCGCTGATCTGCTTGCGGACGACTCTGGTAATCTGACGACGGAGTTTTTGATTGATCAGATCTCCCTCCTTCGATCTCGCAGTTCGCTGCCGCTAATCTTCACTCTGCGAACTGTAGCACAAGGTGGTCACTTTCCAGATAATGATCTTGAAGGAGCACTTGCGCTCTACAAAGCGGCCCTTCGCATGGGATTCGAGTTCGTGGATCTCGAGCTTACTGCACCACAACCACTTCGCGACTTCGTGCTTTCGCAGCGAAAGACATACAAGGTCATTGTCTCTCACCATGATCCACAAGGACAGCTATCTTGGGGAGATGATGCTGAAGACTGGGTGCCATTCTTCCAAGCTGCTAGTTCTTATGGTGACATTGTCAAGCTGATTGGGTTCGCTAGAACATCTGATGCCAACGACGACCTGAAACTGTTCAAGAAGAGAGTCAGCAGAGAATATCCCGATGTCCCGTTCATTGCCATGAATATGGGAGAGGTTGGCAAGATGAGTCGAGTGAATAATGGCTTCATGACACCAGTTTCGCATCCAAGACTGCCTGCGAAAGCCGCACCAGGACAGCTGTCTGCATACGAGATCCGCAGAGTCCTGGGCTTGGTGGGCGAGATTCCTGCCAAGAAGTTCTACCTCTTTGGCAGGCCGATCAAGCAGAGTAGAAGTCCAGTCATGCACAATACTCTATTCAAGGAAAGTGGTCTGCCTCATCACTACAGTGTGCTGGAGACGAGTGAAGCTCAGACACTTGAGGCAGTCCTTAGATCTGCTGACTTCGGTGGTGGCAGTGTGACTATTCCGCTGAAGCTGGACATTATGTCCCTGCTTGATCAAATTGACAGCTCTGCGGCCACAATAGGTGCTGTTAACACTATCGTACCCTCGTTGAAAGATGGCAAGACATCCCTGATCGGCTACAACACAGACTGGCAAGGCATGGTGCTGGCGCTACGCAATGCAGGCGCATTGGAGAGCCCCAATCCGAAGCCGGGCATGGTGATCGGAGGTGGCGGCACAGCACGAGCGGCTATCTTTGCTTTGCAAAGTATGGGATACAGTCCGATCTACCTTGTAGGACGGACGGTGGAGAAACTCAAGGCCATTGTCACCAGCTTCCCTGAGCACTTCAATGTGAAGATCTTGGCATCAGAGGAAGAGGCAAAGGCATTGTCAGTACAAGAGCAGCCAATCACCGCGATTGGGACCATCCCAGGCGACTCTCCTATCGACCCAAAGACTAGAGAGATCCTGTGTGTGCTCTTCCAGGCTGGTTCAACTTCAGCAGTCAGTATGGGCAAAGATGAGGATAAGCGGGTCCTCCTCGAGATGGCTTACAAGCCTGCAGTGACAAGTCTCATGCAACTCGCGGCGAACAGTCAGTGGGCAACTGTCCCAGGTCTCGAAGTACTGGTTGGCCAAGGGATCTATCAGTTTCAGCTATGGACGGACATCGTACCTCTTCACCATGTCGCTAGAGATGCTGTCATGGGTAGCAAGGACGTTTGATGTGATGAGACGGCTAGCCTCGCACATAGTAACGCAGAACTCAGGTAGTGAGATAAGTAACGAGAGCACCCTGCTCCGACCTGTTCAGGGAGCACCACATACAACATACGACCACCATTGCTCTCTACCAATGCATTCCAGCGACCATAGCATCGACGACACGAGCACTCAGCTGACGGAATCTCAGCATCTTCCTCGAGCCAGAACCAGCGAGTGTGACATCGATGATATCGAGTCTCAGCTATCAATGGTCGAACACCAAAGCTGTCCTTGTGCCAACATCGGCACAGCGAGGCTTACTATTCTTGTGAAGCATAGACAGCAGATATCTTGCAGTCGCCGCTTTGCGAAAAGTGACTGTGTCGAGTGCAAAAAGTGACTGTGTCGATGTTATCTGCTAACCTGTAGCAAATCCAGAACTCCTTCCCCATTCACTACTCTACCCACAAATGCCAAGCGCCCGTGTCTAGACTGCACGGACCAGCACTCTACCTGTACATCATGGGCAGTCTACTTCGCGCTGCTTCTGATCCACAACACCACTCTTCGAGAATGACTGACCCTCCAAGACGAAGCGCAAGACAGCTTGCGGCGAGAGCAGAGAAGTGAGTTTGCCTGCTCAGACTTTGAGCCAGGGCTTACTGACATCTGACAGGCCTGCATCTCAGATTTCGCGAAAGCGACCATCGCGACTGCTCAACTCAGCATGGACTCGCAAAGACACTCTAGCTTCTCGCAACGCTGCTGAGAGTCCACTTCTTCGTCTGCCTCCAGAAATCAAGAATCAAATCTATGGCTATGTCCTTGGCGGCAACGAGGTGCACGTGTGGCCACAACCAACACATGGGAGCGACATAATCGTCAGTGTTTGTAAAGAGCTGGAATCAGAATGGCAGTTCAGCTCAAATATCCGCTACACTGCCTCACGAGGTCTGAACCTTCGTGAAACCAGCAGCTTTTGGCTGCGTCACTACGCATGCGTGGTTGGCTGCAAACACAATCGTCTGAGCCTCGACCTTCGTGTGCTCCTGGTTTGTCGACAAATCCACAACGAGGCTTGCTTGATCCCATTCACTCACAACACCTTTCTTGTGTACATGGTCGATGGCTTTAGACGCTGGCAAGCCAGGTTGATTCCAGCCCAGCTTCGAGCCGTGCAGTCAATCATCGCACACTTCGATGTCTATTCGCACGATCTCCCACCCTCAGTCGCTAAGGATCTACCGAGACTGCAGCGCTTGTGCCTATATTACGAGCTTGATGCCTATAGCACAATCGAGAGTATGGAGACCGTGTACAAGCAAGCCGCTGAGCATCTAGGAGGTCATAAGCCATCGTGGGAGCGCCTCGCAGCTAAGCATGTTCAGGTGGCAATGACCTTCCAGTTCATCAGTCGCGCCACTTTGTACGCAGACACCTACGATGACGCTTTCGAAGTCAGACCATCATGCGCGGACGAAGCCTGCGCGACAATCGAGGCCAAGATCGCCTCAAACTACTGAAGAAGTCCGGCAAGTCCCCTTCGGACAGGATGACACTACATCGACATAGCAGAATCGATCATGTACCTCTAGATGGATATGTTACTGTACAAGTGCTTTTCGGAGCAACCATGACTCTACATCTCGTCCTCGCTTTCGTCGCCAAGCAGCTCACCCTCATCAGGGTCAATAACACTGTAATTGCCCCTGCCTCTCTGAAAGCTGCCTCTGCTGGTGTAACGATGACCTCCGTACGAACCATAGCGACCTCCACTTGAGCGACCGAGCCTTGAGCTCACGGTGCGCCAAACAGTGGATATGACCATCGGGATGGCCACCACAATAGCAACGGCAGCACTGAGCGCAAGCACTGGATACTTGATCCAAGGCGCATCGCTATCGAGGGCACCTCCAAGACCAATCCTACTGCCAGCAGCGCCATCACCAAGTTGGATGCGACCAAACTTGCCATCCCAGTGTCGCCACACATACCAGCCTACAGCCGACGCTGCTGCGATGGGCAGAACGATTGCGAAGAACAAAGCCACGCCGGAGATTCCGTGCTTCCTGTTGTAATCGCCTTCGTATCCATCACAAGGTCTTGTCCTTGCAGTCATCTCAAGCTCTAACCCACCTTGACAGGTGGTCATTGGTATGCGTCGATAGCCCGTGATATCGTAGTATTCCGTGACATTGTCACTTGCGAAACATTGGAGCTTCGGGTCCAAGGGTGTTTCTCCTGGCACCAGCTTGCAAGTGCCGTCGCTCTGTCGCTCGTGGTTGTAGTCACACTCGAAGTCTGCTCGTGTGCATTCGCAAGGCTTACTGATGTCGTGGAAGTCAGGCAGTATCGGTCCATTGTAGCACTGAGCCTGAGGCTTCTTGCGATGATATGACTTGATGTGACCGAAAAGACACTGATTCTCAGCACCCTCTCGTGTGACTGACCAGAGGTCATAGTCCTCCTCGTCGTCGCTCATCTTACACCTCTCACTACGCTCCTTGAGGCCTGAGAAGTCAATGTTGACAGTAGCGAGCTTACCGTCAATTGTGCCCCAGAGTAAGAAGTTCAGACTCGTGTCAGATGGCACGGTTGTTATGCGGTCGATGGCCATCTCATCCTCGGAAAAGGAGTATTCCTGCCAGTACTCTCCTTCATCGAGTGTGTACTTGACAGAATTGACTTTGTCCTTTCTCTCGACAATGACGATGACGGAACCTCGGTCGCCGAAAGCATAAGCCCATTCGCCCTTCTGTATTCTTTTCCAGGTGGCGCCGCCGTCAGTCGACATATAGGTGTCTGCGTCCTTCTTCTTGCCCAGGAATTCGCCGACGTTACCATGCGCAAGCGATATACCTCTTGCGGTAGTAGAGGAATACGTCCGATCAGGATCGTGTCTCTCAGTGAAACCATGTAAGTGAAGAGAGCACTCGTCACTATACTCGCAAGAAGCCTTGTCATCAAGGTCATCTGTCTTGTGGCGAACGAGCTCCCAATGAGCACCGTCGTTGAATGTCACCTTCGTCTTCAGCTGCTTCTCATCTCCGCTCTCGAGATTGCCGACATTGTGCACGACGTTGGCAAATGCCACGCCCTCAATGCCTAGGACTTTCTCAAAGTCGACATAGGCGTCTGCGTTTCTGTTGACGTCGCTGATTGCCATGATGTAATCTGTGCCGTTCGAGCTGGACTTCAGGATGCTACCATACTGACGGTCGGCGTCGTTACTGACAGTCACATGCACGAATATCGCATGGGTACTAGAATCTAGAACCGTGTACCCAGTCTGATGAGGAACTTGGAAATTGCGTGGGAATCGTGCGTCCGCGAAGATCTTGCCATCGATGGAAGCATCAAGCTTCAGGTTTTGTCGTCGTCAAACAGGGCGACCACGATGTACTCAGCCATGGTAGCGAAGCTGACAACATTATGACGAAGCGGCTCGTCGTCATCTTCGAACCAGTTCTTGCTGCCACGAAGGACAAGCTCACCTTTACCATGTTTCTCGTCAGCATACTGCTCGCAGTACACAAGATCAGTCTCGTTCTTGCGTAGTTCGCTATAAACGAACTCGCACTTCCGAGCTCCGCCAAGCAGTTTCTTCCACTTTCCGCCTGTGGTATAGTGTGCAACTCCTCCATTGTCCTCGTCACCAGTGAAGATGAGCCACTCTGGTTCTTTGGGGTGGAATGACATCGGCTTGCGCGGATCGAGCGCCTCTGGTGTGTCCATACTGCTGATTGTCTGAACACGATCTTCGGAGACGTAGACGTGCTTCTTCGAGGTGAGAAAGAAGACACGATCAGTGAAATACCTATGTGGATGGATTGCAATGATCTTGTCTTTGAGTGCGTGCGGTTCTTGCCAAGATTTGCCATGGTCATGTGTGACGAATACTGCGCCTTCTTTTGTAAGGGCCACAATAGTCTCGTCATTGCCAGCGCACTTCTCACATCTCTCAAGGTAGACACGCTGCACAAACTCACCGTGTCCTTTGAAGATCGCAGTTGTGGTCGTAGAATTGACTGAACCAGATGGTGGCGCAGCTGTCTCTTTACACTTCCGCTCGACAGGCTTATCCTTGATGATTCCGCCTCTCTGCTCGCAGGTATTGCCAGGGATGAGTCGGTAACCAGATGGTCCTTCGTATGTATCGTCATCGTCTTGGCAAGCACCTTTCGGAGCTACCAACGGCTCAACTGGGTGACATTCTGTTGTGGAGTTGGTGCCGGGGCGAGAGACGAAGCCGAAATCACATTCGTAGTCTTCGTCCTTGCACTTGCAGTTCTCCAGCTCAGGCTCTATATCGTGGAATTCATCATCGATGATGCACTCCGCGTCAGCCTTTCGGCGGCGAAAGATACGAGTGTGTCCCATCAAGCAAGCCGGATTGCCATCTTCATCGACACGTGCAGGCCAGTCCTCGAAGTCGTCTTTACTGCACTTGTTGAGGTCAAGCTTGCTGAAGTCGAGCGCGATGATCTCATATGCACCCTCCCTATCCTCCTTGGCTTTGGCCGCAGTGACGATGAACTTGAGACTGGTCGAGTCAGGTGTTGTTGTAAGAGCCGTCACTCTGACCTTGTTTTCAAGCTTAGTGGTGGTCCAATTTCGGCCATAGTCGGTCGACCACTTGATCTCATCGGTGGCTTTGTCCACAGTAGACGAGATGGCGACAAGAATTGTCCCAGAACCGCCCATCTCATACATGTGTGGTCCATCGAGAGCATGAAACCATGTAAGGCCTGCATCTGCTGATACGAATGTGTCGCTGTCCTTCAAGTGTCCCTTGAGATACTTTCCCGTGTTGCCGTTTCCCATGACGATACCAGGCGCTGGGGACGAGAAGACACGACCGATGTTCCGCTGATCTGTAACAGAGTGCAGGTGTAGATTGTCTCTGCCTTGCTTCAAAGAGTGCCATGTCCGTCCATCATCAAAGGATATCTCTGTGACCATCTTCTTCTCGACTTCCTCGCCGTCGAGCACATCTTCAGCATTGGAGACCTTGTTCACCAGAACGATGCCAGGGATGTTGGCGACCTTCTCGAAGTCTACAAAGCCGTTGGAGTCACGGTTGGTGTAGTAATCTGTGCTTTTAGTGAAGAAAGTGCCGTTGCTGTTACTGGTGAACAGAACACCCATGGGAGGCTCAGCATAAGCCAGCACATCGACTTGCATCGAGTAATTGGTGGACTCGAGTATGGTATATGCCTTCTCACGAACTGTGTGGTTACCAAAAGTAGCTCTTTCCCAATGCTTTGTGTCGGTAGTGGTGTATAGAGCGAGCTCGTTAGATCCAGAACTTTTGGCTGCTGCGGCAAGATAGCCTGTGACAGAAGCGATCTCAATGATACCGTTGACAGCACGATCGCCGTCAAGATATGGCTCGCTCTTCGTTTCGAAGAAGTCATCTGTGATGAAGATCTGACTGTCGGACAGGAAGAAAGAGTATTCGCCTTCAATGTTGCACAAGATGCGGTTCTTGTCCTGGTCCTCGTCCCCGGTGCTAAATTGCTCAGTGGATTTGGCCCATAGACAAGATCTGACATTTTCGTGCAGAAGCATGACACTGTCGAATCCGTCGGTCGTGTAGTAGACAGGGTACTCGCAGAAGATACTCTCACATTCAACGCCTTGGATAAGGATGCGGTCTGAGTCGCCGGCATGAAAAGAGATGGCCCTGCCCATGTAGTTCACCTCCGAAGGAAGCTTGAAGGATGTCCATGTCTTTCCCTGATCCTTCGTGATATAATGTTTCGTGTTTCCGGTGAGAATAACGGCCACGTTGCGGTCCACTGGATGTTTTTCGACTATGACCGCATCTTCCACATCTGCTATCGTCTCCCACTCGTTTCCGCCATCTGTCGACTGCCAGACCTTGTTCGTGTCCAAGTCTGGGAATAATATGGTGTTGCTGTCCTCGAAGTATGTCAGGCCGATGACTGTATTCGTGAACGAGGTCGTTGTGACACCTGGTCCTTCTGTCTTCTCTTTCGCGACTGCTTGGAGGACTAGCGAGGCTAGGACCCAAGGCAGCTGTAATAAGCAGCGCATTGCTGATTGTGTTTATGAGCGCCTCGTGGGCGAGAATTGCAATATTTGCATCTGCTGACGATGTGACAACGTAGGAGCAGTCGTTGAGGCGTCGTGCCACAGCAAGTCAAAGGAGTACTCAGGCTGCAGTTGTAGGAATGATCGCGCGGCTCGCAATGATGAGCAAGGCTACGCAACGCCTTTCAGCCACACCTTCGGGCGGAGGTGCTATACCACATTAGGATCAGCCGTTGATAACCCTCTGAGGTCTATCACCTCGTAACGACTGATGCGCAGCTTTCGTTGACTGCCAGTGAAGACACACGCGTGATATGCATGACTTGAAGACGGTAAAGCACGCGTGTGTCTCCACTGGCAGTCAACGAAAGCTGCGCAGCCTTGAATGCGTACGCGAACGAGATCGCGAGACGACATCCGCCACAGTCTTCTTCAACTCTTGAAATACTATAACATTGTCGACCTTACAATGGCTCGATGCCCTCGTGATGGCAACAGGTGTTGTCCAAGACGCTTCCATCGCCGCGATAGACGTTGGTCGAACTACCTGCTATCGTAGTTGTTTAGCAACAGCTTAGAACTCAACACAACAGATCTCTCATATAGCCGCAGAGCCCATAGCGACGCTCTCGCTATGATGATAGGGCATATCTTGGCCAAATGCTCTATTGCCTGGACAGAGGCCTGCAAGAAACCACTGATACCCACCGTACCCAATATACCGACAAGAAGCCTCTTCACCCACCCTATCGCCGAGTCTTAGATCAACTGACTGATTGCTTTGGTAGGCGATCACCAAACTGTGCTTCGGACACTAGTCAGTCACATGCATGGTGATCAGATATAAGAAGGCACTTGAGATCATGCTCCTGGTCTTGACAACCAGAATCGCAACTGCTGACTACTATGGCAGATCAGACGCATAGATTACTAGCAAAGAGCTTCGTGCACTGGCTGAGGAATTGGTGATGCTGTCGAGTACCCTTCAACCAATTCAAGCATCAGCGTTGGACACCGAGCTGGAGCTAATGATCGAAGATAGAGTGCCCACAAGATACGATCAGACACAAATGGACCATGCTGTTCCGCTTGTCGGTTCTTTGCTCCAGACGATCGCTGTAAAACGCACTCTTGCACCAGGGTGCTCTGTCAGCAGTCCCTTCTGAGGCTAACAACGGCCTACCGCAGGCTATCAATGCTTAGCCAGCCCTACTAGAGCATCTGCTACGAGTACTTCTTGGTACAGGCTTGCTGAGGCGGGACGACCGCGATAACTCTCCCACACATCTGTCTGCAGGCTATAGCATGGTTGGTGCCGCAGAATCCTTCATTCAGCATTCTTGAGGAAGCCGACTTCCGATACACTCAGCGCCTGCCTCAATGTCTGGACGATGAACAGGTCGATAGCTTACGCATGGAGCCCAGCAGTGCAACTCACGAGCCAAGCACCTGATCTCTCGACCAAGAAGGGGAGACCACCTTTGACATCCTCCAAGCAGACCTAAGGAAACTAAAGCGCTTCACGCATGTCCTAGGATCTGTCGCACATTTCAAATGCCTACCTTCGCTTCTACGACTTCTCAAAGCTACCTGCTGAGCCTAAGCGTGTGGCCTGTGTTAATATTGGAGGTGGCCATGGCCATGCTATCATGCCTGTGCTGGAAGTGCAGATTCGAGGATCAGGTCAAATCTATGCTTCCTGCGAGACAATGAGGCTGTAGCAGTATGCCTACTCGGCCGAGACTATGCTTCCATCTGGAGTGCAGTTCCAGAGTCATGACTACTTCGCAAAGCATCCGAACAAGCACGTTCGAGTCTGTCACTCGTGAGCCATACCTCATAGCCGAGCGGCGAGCCCCCTTTCAAAGTGCTGGAGCAGACGATGTCTGCGGAATCTGGTCTTGATCGTAGACAAGGTCGTTATAGAACAAAGGACTGAACTCTTTGATGAATATGATGATATTGGTGATTCGTGTTGAGGATAGGACAAAGAAGAACTCTCGAGAGGTATGCTAGTCGGTTGGTCTCAAGGTACATGCTGTATAGAAGCTACTGTACCAAAGTCTCGTGCCGTCGTCAAGGCAAGATTATCCGTGTTGCACATCTCCCTGAAAGATTGCGTTGCGGTACAGTCGAGCCTCCCAAGGTGTCTCACAGATTCCAAAAGATTGGTTCGGGCGAAGATCTTCCCCTTGCGCACAGATCGTGTTACGGCGCTAAAGTTGCTGGCGATAGGGACATCTTGGTTCCTTGTTAGACAAGACAACGGTGACATATGTCTTATCCAAAGCTTCTTCATTTTCAAGACACAACACTCTACCATCGCAGAACATGGCCGTCGGCTTCGCTATCACTGTAACGTTCTGTTGATGGCGGGATCCTATACCTACACGTTGCTACCGCAGCTTCACCAAAGGATGCCATCTCTACCCATTTCGCGACGCACTATTGTCTTACTGGTCTTCGCTACAGTGATCTCGCTCCTGATTGTGTTCAACATCGATACTGGCAGGTCTTATCTGGCGACTATCAATGGTCAAGGTTCTCTCAAAAACATCAAGAACTCGACCCTAGGAGTACGTTGAAAAAGCTAGCCCTAGGAGCACAGCTGACCTTGAATAGTTCCAACAAATCTTCGTAGTCAACCTGAAATCACGGACAGACAGAAGAGATGGCATGGCGCTGGCAGCGAGCTATACCGGCCTAGACCTCACGTTCACAGAGGCAGTAACGGAAGGTCATTGAAGATCAAGTACCATGACTAGCCACAGGCTGACTCTCAATAGTGTCTGAGAAAGCTCTCCCTCCCAGCGGTAGCGAGCAGAGTATGTCCAAGGGTGCTTTCGGAGACTGGAGGTCACATCTGAACATCGCCAGACGCATGGTCGAAGAAAACATACAGACCGCACTTATCATGGAGGATGATGTGGACTGGGACATACGGATACATGAACAACTGATGGAATTTGCGCAGGCGAGCCAGTTGTTACTACAACCAACTCTGGGGACCAAAGACGAATTCCTTGATCCCACATATCATGGCGACCTGGGCGACCTAAATCCTAAGACCTTTTACGTCGGCGAGCAGAAGGTCACACCACCTACAACATCGCCTTACGGGGATGTAGACAAATGGGATATGCTGTGGTTGGGTCATTGTGGTGCTACGATTCCGACTGGCAAAGACGACAGCAAGACACCACTTGCCCGTGCGGTCGTGCTCAACGACAACACTGTTCCAGAGAAGCAGCACATCAATCTGGAGATCAGTAGTCCTGCATATCGAGACGACTATCCAGCGCACTCCAGGGTTGTCTTCAGGACAGGAGGCAACGTATGCACCCTTGCGTATGCGCTGACCAATGCTGGTGCACGTCGACTTCTGTATGAGCTCGGTGTACAAGCTCTTCAAGGCGCAATCGACACTGAGCTGGATTCTTGGTGCCGTGGACGTAGCGGCCGGTCCATGCACACCTGCTTGACAGTCGGACCACAATACTTCCAGCACCATCGTCCGGCAGGCCGCTGGGGCAGCATGTCCGACATTGGTGATATGCCCACTCATTACAACGACTTTGCTTTCACAACAAACATCAGATGGAGCACACGAGTAAACTTGCCGAAGCTGGTCAGTGGCGACACCAACTACACTGATATGTTTAGGGATGGAGAACCAGCGACTGGACTATAGAACACCATGAGCTCATGAAGGCGTTGGCATGGTCTGACACCAGTATGAAACAGAGTGATTGAGTTGTTCACGCCATCATGCGCCCTACGTGGAGCACATTCTGCAGTGAAGTTTTGGTTGATCTATGACTAGTTGGTATGATAGATATACAGAGTACAGGATATTATAGAGATCATTTCTCTGGCGGCAGTGGTACTTCAAGCTCGTATGGATCTCTCTGCACCGGCAGCTCTCGATAGGCGTGTTCGCCCTCTACTTCCTGTGCTTCCATCATATGACCATATCCATACACTGGTGGCTGTTGAGGATACTTTTCGTTGGCGGCGTATGACGGTGCTGTCTGACGACGACTGCGCAACATCGACAATATGACCCAGGTAGCTAGGATGAGTACAAGGGGTATGCCGATTCCCAAGCCTACTCCAAGTGCAACTTTCGTCACTGTAGATTCGTTGCTGCTCGTACTTGATCCTGCTTGATTGTTGACGAACGCTAGACTCGTAGAAGCGGCTGCGGCGTCTGTGGTGCCTGTCGATGATGAGGTTGGAGTGCTTATCGATGAAGTGATTGTGGTGCTTGCAAGAGTGGTGCTTGTCAATGTGATAATGGCACTCGTACTGACGCTTGTACCTGTGCTTGCGAGAGAAATACTCGACGAAGATGTTGTGCTTGCTACTATGCTCGACGATGCTACTGGCGTGCTGATATTGAAATACCATGATGATATGTCGATTCCACTGTTGGTACCGTGGACCCAGAGGAAAAAAACTGGCGAGTAGCTGATGTCAGAGTTGGGAGCTGCTACAGTCCACTGGAAAGATTGTTGACCGGGTGCAGACGAGGTACTCCAGAGCGTGGAGCTGTTAAATGCCTGCTTCTTAGAGAGGCTCTGTTGCCATATATCGACTGTGTATGGCCCTTGCCAAGTAGTCGTCCATGAGACAAGCTGCGTGCTACCTTGTTCCCAAACCATGTCGGCAGCCCACCCAGTGCCTTGTCCTGTACTTGCCGGGTTGAAGAACTTGTTGTTGGGGTCGTCTGCTAGACACAAACGGAGGAAGCTCAACATGAGCCATCTGAAAGACGGAGAGCCAGCCATGCCAGGTTGTGAGTTGGGGAAATGTGAAGAGGAGGGTAGGCGTGACAGTGAAGAGTACGATAGGAGAGAGGCGTACAGCTACCTGGAGATCATAACTCAGGACAGCCTTTTCAGCAGAAGTGCGTTCCTGCACGCCTGTGCCGCACAGCGATATCGTGAATTGGCCCTGACTGCGACAACTGTCTCACCAACAGCTTCTGGCAGACATGGGCGTCTACCCGGCAGCATGAGCAGTGGCCCACGCTGGCCATACCTCGCTCGAGCAGTCCTCTCCATTCCTGAAGAAAGCGAATGGTGCTTGAGGCTATTGAGCGAAAGTTAATAGTGTCGTCGAGCGGCTACCGCACCAATTGCGCGGCTATCGAGCAAATTTGACTTCGACGAGCTTGTTTCAAGACTTGCGAGCGATGGCCTGTGGGTGTATTTCGGGATCCTCGTCACAACTGTTGCGCCCTGAGATGCGGCTGGGCGCTTCACTCACGAGGAGATGAAAGACAAAGGTCGTGTCGTGGGCGAGTAGAGCTGAAGAGCTTGAAGCCATAACGGAGCCTCAACCTCACGATTAGGCTCCTCGCAAGCAACAATGAGACTTCGAGAACATGATATGACACCAAGGTCATGGCGCCATCTAGTCGATGTAACTCTGCACGGGATCGCGAGAGATTGTCAGGTCAGGAAGGATGAAGCCTATCCGGCAGACTGCCTGGTTCAGCGTAGCTTCGCAAGGGAGGCTCCTAGACGTCATTCCAATTGACCAGTAGAGGCGCACACACGCAACTCACCTTATCTGCGCATCATGGCGATCACATATCGCTCATCCACAAAACTGCTGATCTTCCTGGATGTTGTCTCGTGCCCGCTTCTATCAACCTTCCAGAACGAGCATGGTTCTTAGAACAAGAGCGGTCCACCAGCGCCGTCGGTGTCGATCATGTCCAATGACCTCAGACTGGCAAATGAACATGTCTACTCATCGATCTCGGGCCACTGTACGACCGGGCAGGCTCTCATTCAAGCAGGTGAGCGAAGAAGGTGACGCCAGGGACTCCCGGTAAACAGTGATAGCATAAGAAAGCATTGTCCCTCTGCAATCGGGACGTAGTCCTCTCCTCTTGTCTTTTCATCCACTTGTCACGAAGATGAAGGTGATCTACAGTCTGGCCGCATTGGCCTTTGCCAGCCTGGCAACAGCTGCGCAGAACCCAGCGCAAGCTCTATACAAGAAAGCAGAGTCGTTGAAGCAAGCTGCTCTTGACCGACGTACAGCGGCTCATCAGCCCGTGAAGAGGTCGAGTCTCCGCCGACGTTCGTCCAACTTTCTCAGCAGCAAGACGCTCCCATTCTACGTCAATGGCACCAGCCTTCCAGATGTAGACTTCGACATCGGCGAGTCATACGCAGGTCTACTGCCTATCTCTGGTGCTGCCAACGAGACAAGGGAGCTGTTCTTCTGGTTCTTTCCATCAAGCAATGTCAATGCATCATCAGAGGTCACCATTTGGCTCAACGGTGGCCCAGGCTGCTCCTCTCTGAGTGGACTTCTGACCGAGAATGGACCATTCACCTGGGAAGCTGGTACACTCTCCCCTGTGCAAAACTCCTACTCCTGGACAAACCTCACCAACATGCTCTGGGTCGAGCAGCCCGTCGGAGTCGGCTTCTCACAAGGTGTCCCAAACATCACCAACGAAGTCGAGCTTGGCAAGGAGTTTGTGGGATTCTACCAGCAGTTTGTCAAGACGTTTGATGTACAGAACTACGATCTCTACGTTACTGGCGAGTCCTACGCTGGCTACTACGTTCCCTACATTGCCGCCTCTTTCATTGACGCCGCTGATCCTGAGATCCCTTTGAAGGGTATCGCTATCAATGATCCAATCATCGGCGACGGCGTCGTTCAGCAACAGATCCCTATCGTACCTTTTGCAGACTACTGGCAAAACCTGCTGTATCTCAACGACACCTTTATGGACCGCATTCACGAATGGAACGACCAGTGTGGTTACACAGACTACTTCGAGAAGTACCTTCAATACCCACCTCCACCAGGACCATTCCCAGTCTTGCCAGATCCATTTGCCTCGCCAAACTACACCTGCGACGTCTTTGATGATGTCTTCGGAGCCATACTCGAGGTCAATCCTTGCTTCAATATCTACCATATCACCGATCAGTGCCCTCATCCTTGGTCTGTCCTAGGTGGTGTCAACGTCGGAGATTACATTCCTCCTGGAGAGATTGTCTACTTCAACCGCAGCGATGTCCAGAAGGCTATCCACGCACCTGTAGGTACAAACTGGCAACAGTGCACAAACACCAATGTATTCGGAGGCAGCAACGACAACCAGACTCTCCAGGATACCTCGCTTGGTCCAGCACAAGACGGCGTGCTGCAGAAAGTCATCGAATACACCAACAATGTCATCATCGGCTCTGGCAATCTCGATATGCTGCTGAGCACTAACGGTACTTTATTGGCACTCCAAAACACCACTGTAAGTGCATGCCATCTTTGTTATGAAACAGTACTGACTATGATACAGTGGAACGGCCAACAAGGATTCCAATGTGCACCAGCGAATGAACTTTACATCCCGTACCATCCTGAGTTCAACGGCGGTTCGCTAGCTGGTGCTGGCGTTCTGGGCACTTGGGGATCAGAGCGAGGCCTTACATTCTACCAGGCTCAGCTCGCCGGTCATGAGCTGCCCGGCTACACTCCTGGTGTCGGTTATCGCGCAATTGAGCTGCTGCTCGGCCGTATCAGCTCTTTGAGTGATATGGACGACTTCACTACACAGAGTGGAAACTTCACTGGTACTACGCCACTATACAAACGTATGGCTGCTAATGGTGGCTACTTATGAATGAGCCTGAACGAAGCAGATATGTAGTTCTGTATGAAATAGAGCTTGCTATGACATGTATGTTGAGTTGAGTGTGACCGGTGAGTGCTGCATGCCCATGTTCATCCTGTT
Organism: Peltaster fructicola; assembly: GCA_001592805.2. Taxonomy (NCBI): domain Eukaryota; kingdom Fungi; phylum Ascomycota; class Dothideomycetes; genus Peltaster; species Peltaster fructicola. The sequence goes on from CP051140.1 coordinate 1,443,389, forward strand.
CTCAGATGCAGCGATGGTGTCACATCACGATGTCCTCGAGAGTTCGTTAGCATAAGACCTCAAACGGTGGCGAAACTGCCTCGATATGTTCAGACAGTGTATGCATCGGCATCTACGGATCGATTCCTGGCTCCATATGATGAAAAGGTGGTAGTAGTTGGTCTGCGAGACTCGCTGGAAACAGTTGAGTACAAATTCGCGGTCCTGAGTATTGCATAGCTGAAGCATGACGGATAGAGCCCGTTGGACAGGTCAACTTACGCTTCATCGATGCGGTCTCGCTATCATGACCTCAGGACAGGCTCGGAAGCAGGCAGGTATGGTCGAACACTGTTGACAGTCCAATCACAGTATTGCTTTAGGACGCCAGCAGAGAATGTCTTGCTTTGGTTTCAACCCACAGGCTCAGCTGTTCTTGCTGAACCGGCTCGTCCACCTGCAACTCGTCGCTGGTAGGACATGCTGTGTCGTGGTCTTGCTTTCTGCTTGTGAACGGGTGTCTTTTTGGGGCCTCCTAGTAGCCAAGCATTCATTGGCTTCCGCACTCCGATGAACTGTCCACGCGGCGAGAACACTTCGACCTCCGGTAGATGATCCTCATTGCGAGCTGTGGCATCATCATGGAATGGATCGTACGTCTGACGCAGACTGGCTTCTTCAATCTTCCTACGTCGAACCTGTGCAACGATCTCTACCCATCCCGCACCCTCGATGAGCAAATCGAGCGCATACACGATGTATGGCAGGTTGCTAGCTTTCTGCTTACCAGCTACCTTGTCCGTCACTGGTCCAGCTCGTTGCTTTGTGACGTCCCAGCGTAGCTTGAACGAACCAGCAGAGCGGACTGAGAGCTTGGCGGCTGCAGTAGCATTGCTCGCAGCATGTCCTTCGTAGACCTCGCCTGTAGAATATGCTCCACTCTGAATCGCAGTGGCCTTCTCAGTACTGGTGACATGTGGCTTGAGGGCTGCAGGCAAGAAGCCATACATCAAAAATACCAGATCGTCAGTCTTTGGAGTAACGCGGATGAGTCCTCCAAGCAGAAGACTCTGACCAGGCTTCACAGATTGCTGCTCTGGGACGATGCGATGTTTCATGATCATCTCCTTCTTGCTTTCCTCCCTAACGTAGGTGTCGATTGTGCTTCTCTCAATGCCTGGCAAGTCGATAAGCTCTCCTTTTCCTTTGCCGAATGGTAGTCTGATCGGTGAGGCTGTGGTGCCTGGCAAGGCCGACACTATCGGCATGGTGGGATATGCCACTTCTGGCTGTGCTGGTGGAAGTAAGGACATCTCGGACTCGTCGAAGACGAAGTCATCCTGATCCGTAGCAAGATCTGCGGCTACTTCCTCAGCTTGTCCGCCTGGCTGGTCCGTCATCGTACCAATAGACGTCGGGTCCGCTTGATGATCAGGCTGGTACAGAGACGTCTCGATGGAGTCAGCCAAAGCGTTCACCGGCACATCGGCTTCCTCGAATGTCGGCTCCATATCGTATCCAGCGTATGGTTTAGTAGGTGCATCACTCGAGGCAATTGGTGATATTACAGTATCCTCTTGCTTGGCCTGGCCTTCTGCCTTCGCCTCTGCCACCGCCGCTGCACGCAGTTTGCCGATGCTAACATCGTCCATTCGTCCCTTCGGATACACCACCTCGACCAAAGCACTCTTGCCAACGTTGACTTTGCCCACCATCCAACCAGCACCACCTCGACGATATATCTCCTCTTTCACTGTCTTTGTCCACCATCCTCTCTTAGCACTCACTAGTCTGACATTGCCAAGACGAACATTCTTGCCGCTTCGACCTAAGGCGTCACGCAATACCTCTTGGATGTAAGGTAATAACTTATCCACCTGCTCTTTCTTGGGCGCCAGGAGATCAGACCGTGTGATGATGAAGTTGACCTCGGCGACTCTATCGCGAATGTAACGAATGCTCTTTGATCGGCGATTTTGTGTTCGAAGTCGTGGCAGATGAAGTGCTGAGGTCAAGTTCGGGATCAGGGACATGGGAAAGTCTGCTGCGTCCATGACATGATAGATGTGGTTGCGGCGATGTGGCGACTCCTCTATGATCGATCGAATGGACTCAGTCGTCGGATGAATGATGGATGTGCCAGTTGACTGGTACTGGAGGTTGTGGCAGCGATCACAGATAGGAGTACCCCTGTCTGCGACTGGACGGCCATCGCCAGGCTGCAACGCACCGAAGCTACCTCTGGCAAATGCTGCCGCGAAAACAGCGTCTTCCTGCTTGCGTCTATCGTCACGCGGTCGTTGTCGCTTCTCTCCATAGAAGCCGGCGGCGCTTGGTTCGACGTTCTGGCTTGGTGCACCACACCCAGGACAAGTCAGCGGGATACTACGCGATATGGTTGTGTCCTTCAAGATTGATGGGTCTGGCGCAGGCTCTGTCTCCAGCGAGGCCAGCACATCTTGCCGTTGTATGCGAGTAGAGCTCAGACTTCTGCTGCATGACCAGGTGAGTGCGTTTTTCAAACCAGTCCTGGAGGCATATCGACAGGACTGTGTCCGCAGTGCATGCTGGTTCCGTAGCAGCACCTGCAGCATCAGCGTCGAGTGTCGATATGTTGATGAACCATCTAGAGCGCAGACAAAACGCGGCGATGCATGGAGGTTAGCTCCATACACCAAGCGTTGAGGCTCTGCGGCTCGCTTGATCCCTGCATCCTTCTTTAGTTAGGTGTGCACTTTCACGTTGATCGAACCTCGTTCACGATAGCACGCAGCGCGTCTCCTGCAACGACCGTCTCGCCTTCTCATCCCTTCTTATTCCAATCTCGGTCTGCTGCACAGCTTGCGCTGTTCTGACTGGGAGTCTCTGATCCTCAAGTCTCTCGGACATGCCTGTCTGAGCTCCAAGGGATAACGGCTTCAAGAACCTTAACGGACCAAAGCAACACCTTTGCAGTCCTTCGTCGCTTCGAAGAGCGGCAGCCACTCTTTTACATCAGCCAATATGCCTACCAACCAATTCCCATATCCTCGCAAGTCCTCCAATCCATCACCATACGTGTCTACACGCGCGACAGCTTACCACCGACAACGAACCTGGCGCACGTTCGTGCCACTTCTGCTGAGTGGTGGAGCTTTAATATGTTTGCTATACTTCATACTTGGCGGGAGCAGTTCGAGCAATCTGGAGGGACGAGCAATCGTGCCGGGCAAAGGACCACCTGTTGTTATTGTCACAACCATTGACGACTCGCTGCAGCCTGCATTTGTGAACACAATCAAGGAGAACCGCAAGGATTACGCCGCACGGCATGGATATGTGACATTCTTTCCCAACACGACCGACTACGATCTGTCAAGCGCACCGCGCAGTTGGTCAACGATCCCAGCTATTCGACATGCAATGTCAATGTATCCACAAACGCCATGGGTGTGGTACTTGACATCAACAGCTCTGATCATGGATACGAGAGAGTCTCTCAACAAGAAAATCCTAGCGCCTGCGAAGCTGGAGTCGTTGATGCTGGTCGACAAGCCTGTTGTGCCACCAGACTCTGTGATCAAGACCTTTTCACACGTGAAACCGGAGCGAATTGACCTGATTCTATCGCAAGATAAGGAGGGTCTCGCTGGAGGCAGCATGCTTGTACGCAATGGCGAATGGGCGAAGTACTTCCTGGACTCTTGGTTTGATCCATTGTTCAGAAGCTACAACTTTCAGAAGGCGGAGGCCCATGCGCTGGAGCACATCGTTCAATGGCATGGAACAGTGCTTGCTAAGCTTGCTCTTGTACCGCAGAGGATTATCAATTCGTATGCGGTCGCTAAGACCGATGCTGGTGGTCAGTCGCATTGTAATGCTCGTCGACTTGTACTGATCATCGTATAGGAGCCTATCAAGAGGGTGATTTCATTGCTAACTTTCATGGCTGCGCTAGAGAGAAAGGCCGCAACTGTGAGGAGGAGATGCGACCAATGCTGTCCCGTTGGAGAGAGCTCAGAGACGGTGAGCGAAGACGATGAGCTACCCGAACATGCAGCAGTAGGAGCTCAGGATATCGTCGGTACATTCAACAGCATGATCGACAGCACGATCGAGATTTTGGTGCTACAGCCACAAGCTATGGTGCCCACCTGTAGATTGTCAGCCAGCCGCCAGCCGACAACGAATCTGAGAGATTTTTGAAGTGTACAACATATAGATCCACGACCAAAGTTACGATTTAGATCGCGAAGTGTTGTTCAAGGCGCTGCTATGCTTGTTGTCTGGGCTTAAAGACATCCCTCACATTGCACTACACACGGTCAAGGACGAAACGAACGTTAATGATGCCTTCATTGTGTTGCAGCAGCCTGATCACGTCTATAGACATCTGATAGGACGCGTCCTACCAGTGGTCATCATGGCTCATCTAGCTGCTACCCTCATCATGGAAGAACTTCTTCAACAGCTTCTCGACGTCATGGAAGTCTGTCTTCGCCATGGCGACTCGTTCACGGATCTTCTTCAAGCATTTTTCCCTGTCTGTTTCATCCGTATTGCCATCTTCACTCTTCATGGCGCCAAGATGCTGGATTATCTCGCAGTGATCCTTGACTTTGGTGAGGCCGAGGGTCGCGCTCGATCCTTTCAGGAAGTGTCCGAGCTGAGACAATGTTGGCAAGTCTTTCTTTTCACTGTAAGGTGCCAGGCTCGTCAGTACGTGCGCAGTGAAAAATAATAGCAATCAATCGAGCACGCGTTCGCGTAGTGCTGCTCATACTGAGAGGGCAAAACTCACAGTGCTGCATCCATTTCTCCGAATTTTTCTTCGGCCTGCGTGAAGAAATCATAGACAATGCCTTTGCTGAAGTCCCTCTCTTCCTCATCGTCGTCCATTTCGAGGATCTTGTCTTGGTCAGGGCAAGGAGGTGGATATTTCGTCCTACTAGCTTACCTGCTCGAATGCTGCGTAATCTACATGATCGCCAAACTCAGGGCTGCCAGTTGATCCATCCTCGGACTATAGACCGTCAGCTAGTCATGCTCATAACTTGGAAGAACACTGTTGAGTTTTGTCATGTCTCGTATTGGTCGTCATCTGGTTCCTTCCCACCTTCTGCAAATGATGGGACGATGTACTCACTCGAGCCTCTGCTGCTGACGATGGTGGTGGCATCTTGTGCAATCCTGTTGTAGATCTCAGGCCGTCGGCGGGCGGCAACACTGTAATGCTGTATGAGTGTTGGTAGACGTCGAAGAAAGTCTTCTACCGATCGTCACAGGCGTCAAATGTCGATCCTGCAATGTCAAAACAACATTAGCATGTGATCCAGCTATCAAGACAGCAGTGGAAGAATGGCATACCGATTGTTCTGGGTGTTGCCGGTCGCACCAGGTGGCTCGCTTTGATCAAAGACAATGATGTCAGATCGAGGCGGTCGCCTAAAATGCCCCTACTTGGAGTGTCTGGAACGCTGGAGAGTGTGCGTGCTACGTGCTGCTGCTGTTCAAAGACAACATCCACGAGCCCTGCTCGTAAGGATAAAGTTCGAGGCCTGGGATGTCGCCCTGCTTCAAATCGTCGTCAGCCCATGATCTGAACCAAGCTGGCAGGCTCTTGCGGACATTCTGGTCGCTAGAAGTGAACGAGGAGCTGATCTTGAGGTGCGTAGGATAACGAGAATGCTGAAAATACCATAGGAAATGCGCAGACTCACGTGTGTCGACCAAATATCAGCTGTCCCTTATGATGTCAGGTTCGTGACGGCTCCAATCGAAGCTCGTTCTGTGCCTTTTCTTGAGGACGTAACGTCTGTCAAGTGGTTAGTTCTGTGACGATCCCGTAGAGGTCCTCACCGTACAAGAGAAAAGGATCTTCTCGGCTAAGCGCAGGAAAGAGTGGTCAATAGGTGAGGTATGAGAATGGTACATAGTGTGCGGAGGGTGCACGAAGGCGATTTTTAGTGTCCTTCTTCTTTCTTGGGAATCGCATCTGATCCCTAGTGGGGCGCTGTGATGTGTGAAGGACCACTCTTCCTTCCAATTTGACTACGGCCTCGCAACACTTCATTCAATGACTCTCGTCCAGCTGGAGGTCACTATTCTTCGACCGACTCCGTCGTGGCGAGAATAGCAAGCACGTCACATACACATGTCGTCGTTTTAACTCCTCTATTTGACGACATCGAGATGACGAAGAGTCAGAGTCGGAGAACGGTGGAGACGATCTTCATTTCACTGGCCTCCATTCCTTCTGCTCACCAATGGGGCTTGTCGTCATACGTCAGGGCTTGCAGAATGATGGTTGTACAACTAGTCGTCTGAATGATCGTCGTTCGACAATAGAACAGCACCTCGTCCACACCTTCATACTCATATCAAACCGCTGACCACATCGAGTCTAGTACGTCGTCGAGCTTCTTTTAACCACATTGTATGCTCTCGAACATGTCTCATGGCCGCAATCTCGCCAGGATGACACAAAATGCAAGGCTGTCGAGCACGGGGACTTTTCTCGAAAGACAAGCGACGTCACTTTCAGCTCACCTTCAGTGATTCGTGCTTCCTCAAGGGTCCATGAGGAAAGGGTCCATCCATCCCATCCCTTCACTTAGAGAGACAAAACTTCCCCAAGCTGGTGGCCGATCGTCTTGACTAGCTACCTCATCAAGCTAGGGACGAGCCCCCATCATGCAATAGCTGTGGAAAGCACACATCTCTCTTACTGGCAGTATTCGCGGCAGATTGTCATGCTCAGTGCGCACCAATGACAGCAGTGTCGGCGCTGTGGAGCAAGTCCCAAGCACGAACAAGATCTGCATGCGATTTACGGAACACCAGCCCATGACACGTGGATCGTGGGATGTGTCCATGCAATATTGACCCTTCCCTCAGGGCAGATTGCTTTCCGCGGCTCGGGTCGACGTGTGGTGCTGAGGTACGATGCAGACAAGAGCTCTTGAGCTCACTAGTCTCCGAAGCATGCCCTTCGAAAAGCTTCTGAGCTTCGTCAAGATTGTGACGAGTGACTCCATACATCCACAGGCTACAGACAGCAGCCTTTCCTGATTGGCGTAAGCATTCGCAGCTCGTTTAGCGAGTAAGTAACATCCGCATGGCGAGGCCAACCATCGTTAGGATGACAGGCTTGTGGAAACCTCGTGCTGCTCAGCATATGAGATGTTCAAGCACAATCGCCCAGCTTTTATGAGTACATCGATATCTTTTTGGTTGCTATGCTCGAAGACACAATCCCAGATCTAGTCATATGATACATCATTGTACAGCTCTGCAACGGGACACAACGCCAGCAACAGCATCATACTCATCCGGTGATCTTGTAGATCGACTCTGCCAGGCGTCCCACATTTCCGGACGTAATACCAGCGACGGAGATTCTGCCGTCCTTGGTCGCGTAGACGGAGTGCTCCTCAGCGAGCTTGCTCATCTGCTCAGCAGAAAGACCCGTGTACGCGAACATGCCAATCTGGTTGGTGATGTGGCTCCAATCCTTCTTCGAACCAAGCTTCTCCAAGTTCTCCTTCAACAAAGCACGCATCTTGATGATTCGGTCAGCCATGTCCTTGACCTCGCCGAGCCACTGCTTGTTGAGTGCTGGGTCGTTGAGGATGGCGGAAGCAATGCGTGCACCGTGAACCGGTGGGTTGGAGTACATTGGTCGCACGAGGATCTTGATCTGTGAGTCGACCTTTGCCTTCTCTTCTGGTGATGAGGTGACTATCGAGAACGCACCGACACGCTCGCCGTAGAGACCCTAAAATATTGTTAGTTTGTTGTGTGTGGTGTCCTGCAATTCAAGACTCACCATGTTCTTTGCGAACGATTGTGCAAGGATTGGCTGGTGGCCTTCCTTGATGAAGTAGCGGAGAGCATATGCGTCCTTGTCAGTGTCACCGGACGCGAAACCCTGGTACGCCATGTCGAAGAATGGGAAGTGACCACCCTCCTTGACGGCATCGCTGATCGCGTGCCATTGCTGCTCGGTTGGATCAACACCAGTTGGGTTGTGTGCGCAAGCATGGAGGAGAACAATGCTGCCCTTTGGTAGTGCCTTGATGTCGGCAAGCATACCATCGAAGTCGAGGCCAATGGTATCCTTGTTGTAGTACTTGTACTGCTTCACCTCAAGACCACAGTCGAGGAATACTGCCTTGTGGTTTGCCCATGAAGGAGTTGGGATGTAGATTGTCTTTGCGCCTGGGTAGAACCGCTGTAGGAAGGCTCCTCCAATTCTCAAAGCTCCAGTACCAGAGATGGACTGTGTGATGGCGACGCGGCCCTCCTTCAGAGGTGCGCTGTCCTCTCCGTATGCCAGACGAGCAGCGGCCTTGGTGAAGTCCGGCACACCAGTGATTCCTGCATACTCCTTGTCCAAGTTCTGCTCGAGGATCTTCTTGTCTGCGATCTTGACTGATGGAAGGACGTATGGCTTGCCATTGTCGTCACGGTATGCGCCAACACCAAGGTTGATCTTCTGTGGGTGGGAGTCCTTCTTGAATGCTTCAGTGATACCTAGGGCTGCATAAGCTTGTTGTCAATCAACCGTATTGTGATCACTAACCAAGGATGGCATCTGGAGGGCCTTGTTGCACCTGAGACCATGTAGATGCAGCACGAATGCATTGAGGTGCGAGCACGGAGCGCGTTGCGGTGGCGCGTTGAAGAGCGGTTTTGGCGATCATCGTGGTGATTTCGACAATGTAGGTTGACTAGGATCTGATGGTATCGATGCGGAGACAGACGCAAACTATGCTAGACACAGAGTGCGAAAGAATTGACTGTGACACGTCTGAAATGAAGCTCCACGAAAATTATAAGGGGACCATGCTGTTTGTCTGTTCAGAGCTTCTTCGCCTTCCGAGCTCGCTCGTCCACCTCGGCACGAATTTAACTTGTCTGAACAACCTCATCTCGTGCCAAGGCATCGATAATTGTGCTTGCGCATCCTCCAAGCATAGGAAGCTACACGACCATGCTGCACGCCTTCGCTCTCACGCCGTGATCGCGATACAGCGGTGAGCATCCTCCTCATATCTCAAGCCGTTACAGCGTCGACTACTTCTTCTATCAATACGCTCGGAGAGCCACTAGTCAAAACATAACGCCGGATCAGCGACCAACGTCGTCGTCGCCACAGATGTTGGTGTCATCAGCTGCAGGCTCTCCTACCAATGCTAGCCCTCACTGAATCATCTTCTGTAACACCGTTCCTACTGCCGAGAACACACCAGGAAGAGGAGGTAGAATGCATACAGATCATCTGCAACGCTTGCATATTGACCATCTCCGCAAGCCAGAACATCCAGTACAGACAGGGTGTGCTAGTCACACATGTAGAAGCATGTTAAGCATACCGCCTGCTCAGGATGACACATGCTTGTATGCATGACCCGAGACAACACGCAAGATCTCGGCAGCCTCTTCGTCTGTCAAAGGCTTGTTCAGCTGTCCTCGTGCCCGCCAAGCGACATAACCATCAGGTCTCAGTAGGAGCAGATCCGACTCATAGACATCACAGACGTGGCTTTCGAAATAGCGATCCCAACTCACCACCTGGAGCGGCAAGTTCATCGTGCTTGCGGCTTGCACAAAGGCTGCACCAAGGCCCTCATTCGTAAAGTCGACAAGGTTGAAGTGTGTTGAACTGAATGCATCGAGCGTGCTGCCTCCGGCAGTCAGGTACACGTGAGGCGCACGACTGCCCGGATATGTTGTAGGGATGTATATCTCATTGGTGCCCTTTGGTCGTTCGCCAGTCTCTTGGCTCTCAACGATGATCTGACTGTCTTTGTAGGACACACCAAGGATGTTACCGTTCTGGTCGTGAAGCCAGTGTCCCTGTCGAGAAATCTCAGCCAGCTCCTCTCGAGCCTTGAGGCCTTCCGGAGAGTCGGCGTTGACCACATCCACACCATACTTCCGATGCGATGCAAATAAGGGCATAACGATCGTGCTAAGCGCTTCCTGTACATGATCCAGGTTTTCGAATGCCACTCTGCGTCTCTCGTCATTATATGAGGATAGCAGCCCATCAGCACCCCATCCTTGGAGTACAGCAGACAGCTTCCAAGCAAGATCGTAGACATCACCAATGCCAGAGTTCAAGCCGTGACCGCCAAGAGGACTTAGCTGATGTGCTGCATCGCCAGCAAGCAAGACTCGTCCACCACTGGAGCGGAAGCTATTGGCGATGGCGACGTCTACTTTCCACAATCCTCGGCAGTAAATCTCATCGCATGCCACCGGGACTGGGCCTTGACAGCCGCCTATAGCCGTGCTGATGATCTGATCCTCAGTGAGTGAGCCTGCCTCAACATCAGGAGGTAGCAGCAGATGGCAGGTCCACAGATCGTTCTCATTCTGAGATACAAGGACGCCGCCTGCTACAACGTTGTAATGCCAGGCTCGAGGAAACGGTATGGCCTTTCGTAAGGCTGCAGAACGGAAGTGGACGAAGGCTGAGGTGAGGTCTCTGAGGTGGAGATGTCAGTGGTGCATGTTCGAAGATCGCACTCACTTACAGATAATTTCGCTTGCTTTCGAGGCCAGCACTTTTGCGAACCCAGCTTCCTCCACCATCGGTGCCAACGACATATTTACTCTTGATCCACAGATGTTCGCCGGTGGCCTTGACCACATGTGTTATGACAGCATCGCTTGTCTCAGTCAGGCCTGCGAATGCTGTTCCCCAGTGGCTGCTGATCAATGGCTCAGCCTGGACTTTCTCTTTCAGCCACTTCTCAATGATGATCTGGTGGCATCGCATGTGCGGCTCAAGGTACTGGCTGCCATCATTGATCTCTTGGCTTTTGCTTCGCTGGGTGGCTGGTCCATCACGCATCCAAGTGTGGATGTGCTTGCCACCGTCCACAAGACTTGTGACGGAGAGCTCGTCGTTCGAGTAGTGCTCTGCCACTTTTGCTGTAGCGATTTTCCTCAGCTCTTCATGAAGTCCCAAAGCACGGTAGATTTCCATGGAGCGTCCATTGGTGTACTCCATCTTCGGAAAACACGTTGTCGTCAGCTCTCGCTCGATCAGCACACATGGCTGCTTGTGTATGCGAGCCAGTATCAGCGCCAAGATCATTCCCACTGGTCCTCCACCAGCAACCAAGATGGGAGTCTCAATATCAGGTGGCCTACCATCCTTGAGAGGGATGTCGGCAGCATCTCGTGCTGGGTCCAATGGTGGAGGATAAACAAGTGATGCTACCATTGTCACAGTGGAAGTAAAAGACAGGCAAGAGACAGAGATTTGAGCTGAGCTCCAGCATGTTCATGTAGTCTGTATTAGTATAGGTATGTGTTACAGCGATACCTCATAATGGCTACTGCTAGCCTCTAGCATCATCGTGTAGTTTTGGATCAGTACAACTATATACTGCAGCGGTACCTCACATCGGCTAGTGCTGATGGCAAAAAGTTCGCCATGTCGTTCCACTAGCGCAGGTGCGGCTGAAGAGGAAGGCAGATGTGCGCGTGCGCGGAGGCAGATGCTGGCGGGGAGGGTGGTGGTCGATGATCAGATTAGATTAAAATTTCGAGTCACCAGTGTGAGAATTAGTCACATACAAGGTATAACCTCATAAACTTCTATTTCAACCTCATATTGCGCGAATAGCTTCCACCAGCTCGTCGAGTTCCACACTTCCGATTGCAGCCTCGTCCACATACCGCCCATCATGGGCTCCATCAACTTTCCTGCAGAAGAGGAGCGAGTGTTTGCACAGTGGGAGGATTCCAATGCATTTCATCGTCAGCTCGAACTCACCAAGGACCTTCCACCATACGTCTTCTACGATGGGCCACCATTCGCTACAGGTACGCCACACTACGGCCATCTGTTGGCCTCTACCATCAAAGACATCATACCACGATACTGGAGCATGCGAGGCCGATATGTCGAGAGACGATTTGGCTGGGATACTCATGGCGTGCCGATTGAACAGATCATTGACAAGCAGCTTCAGGAGGAGCTCGGTGTGAGAGGTAAGGCTGCAGTCGACAAGATTGGCATACAAGAATACAATCGAAGATGTCGAGAGGTAGTCATGACATATGCCAAAGAGTGGCGCAAGGTCATTGGAAGGGTTGGACGCTGGATCGACTTTGATCGTGACTACAAGACCATGGATGCGACCTTCATGGAGTCATGTTGGTGGGTATTCAAGCAGTTGCACAGAAAGGGTGTCGTCTACCATGGCGCCAGAGTGCTGCCATATTCTACTGCCTTGAATACACCCTTGAGCAAGAGCGAGGCTGGCGAGGACTACAGAGATGTGCAGGATCCAGCTGTTACCGTCAGTTTTCCACTTTTGTCGCTCGAGGAACAACCGGAGAACGTCAGAGCAAAGATCGAGGAGGCGTACAAGGCAGCAGGAAGCGAGGACATCAGGTTCGTTGCATGGACGACCACACCATGGACACTACCTATGAACGTCGCACTCTGCGCACATCCCGACTACGAATATCAGATGATCCACGATCTCACAACGGACAAGCGATACATTATGCTGGAAGCAGGTCTGAAGACAATCTACAAGGACCCGAAAAAGGCAAAGTACAAGACGCTGTGGAAAGTCAAGGGCTCAGATCTTGATGGCTGGCGCTACAAGCCTCTTTTCCCATATTTTGAATCGACCTTCAAAGCCCATGGCTTTAAGATCTACCTCGACAACTACGTCAAGCAGGACGAGGGCGTGGGCATTGTTCACCAATCGCCAGCATTTGGTGAGGACGATTATAGCATTGCCTGGCGACACGGTGTCATCAACGGCGAACGACCACCACCTAATCCTCTCACACCAGGCGCAGAGTACACATCGGATGTCCCTGACTTTGAAGGGCAATACATCAAGACGGCAGACAAGGGCATTATCAAGCACATCGAAGGACAGGATCGTCTTGTGCGAAGCTCACAGATCACCCACAGATATCCACACTGCCCTCGAAGCAAGACGCCGCTAATACAACGAGCAGTGCCCAGCTGGTTCATCAAGGTAGAACCAAAAGTACCCGCTCTGCTCAACAACCTCGATAAGACTTACTGGGTGCCACCGTCAGTCAAAACTGGTCGATTCCACCAATGGCTCGCATCTGCACGAGACTGGAACGTCAGCAGGAATCGGTTCTGGGGTACACCATTGCCACTCTGGGTGTCTGAGGATATGAAAGAGGTTGTGTGCGTGGGGTCAATCGCCGAGCTCAAGAAGTTGTCAGGCTACACTGGAGAGATCAAGGATCTTCACCGGGACAGCATCGACCACATCACTATACCATCTTCGCAAGGCAAAGGTATCCTCAGGCGTGTGGAAGAGGTATTCGATTGCTGGTTTGAGTCTGGAAGCATGCCATATGCCTCCTCGCACTATCCGTTCGACTATCCTGAATACGATGCGACGAGCGAAGACTCTGGTCTCGACCGTACAGGCGGTCCTGGCAAGGCCCTCTTCCAGAAGTATCCGGGTGACTTCATCGCGGAAGGTCTTGATCAAACTCGAGGATGGTTCTACACTCTATCGGTTCTTGGTACACATCTCTTCGACACATTCCCATTCCAGAACTGCGTGGTCAATGGAATTGTGCTTGCTGAGGACGGCAAGAAGATGTCGAAGTCTCTCAAGAACTTCCCAGATCCGATGCTGATCATCAACAAGTACGGCGCAGATGCGCTTCGACTATACCTCATAGACTCGCCTGTCGTCCGCGCTGAGCCTTTGAAGTTCAGCGAGCTTGGAGTCAAGCAGATTGTCTCTGGTGTGTTATTGCCACTATGGAACAGCTACAACTTCTTCGCCCAGCAAGCAGTGCTCTACAAGAAGAACACTGGCTCGGACTTCACTTTCGATCCAGATATGCAAAAGACCAACCACAATGTGATGGACCGATGGATCCTCGCTGCAACACAGAGCTTGATCAAGTACGTCAACGCTGAGATGGAGGCATATCGATTGTACACTGTCGTTCCAAGACTGCTCAAGATGGTTGATGACACCACGAATTGGTACATCCGCTTCAACCGCAACAGACTGAAAGGTCAAGCTGTCAAGCCAGCTTCCAATGGTGCTGTTGATGATGAGGAGAGCGACGACACCTTACATGCTATGAACACTTTGTTCGAGGTGCTCTACACACTTGTTAGAGCTTTGGCACCTTTCATTCCATTTCTCAGTGACAACCTCTTCGGACGACTGACTACACACCTTCCGTCGTCGATGACGAAGGATGTTGACATCAGATCTGTGCACTTCCTTCGATATCCAACAGTCCGCGAGGAGCTTTTCGATCCAATCGTGGAAAGGCGTGTGAGTAGGATGCAGAAGGTCATTGAGCTCGGTCGCATTTGCCGTGATCGCCGCACAGTCAGCCTGAAAACACCTTTGAAGACTCTTGTCGTCCTGCATCAAAACAAGGAAGTTCTTGATGATGTCCAAACTTTGGAGCGCTATGTCACAGAAGAGCTGAACATCCGAGATCTCGTACTGAGCTCTGACGAGAAGCAGTATGGCGTCGAGTACTCTGTCATTGCTGATGTCAAGAACTTGGGCATCAAGTTCAAGAAGGACGCCGCCAAGATCAAGAAAGCACTTCCCAGCCTATCAACAGAAGACATCCAGTCATTCTTGAGCAACGGGAAACTCACTGTCGAAGGTCACGAGCTGTCAGCAGAAGACCTGCGGGTACAGAGAGGTGTGAAGAAGACCAAGGAGACCGAGAACTATGAAGTCGGCGTGGATGCCGATGTCATGATCCTCCTCGATGCATTCGCGTATCCCGAACTAGCACAAGAAGGTCTGGCTAGAGAAGTGCTGAATCGCATCCAGAGGCTGCGCAAGCGTGCTGGCCTGGTCCCCACAGATGATGTACAGGTTGCATACAAGGTGGTGGCGCCTGAGTCAACGACTGCCAATGGCGCTACCAATGGCGAGAAAGCCGGCAATAACGAAGCTGCGAAGCTGGAAGGTGAGCGATTGATCGAGGAGATGTTCACGACCCAACACGCTGCATTCGTCAAGGCGGCAAGCAAGGGCGTTGTCAAGCTCGACTCTGCGGACACCATAGCTGGCAGCGTCGTAGCTGAGGAAGAGACGGACGTGAAGGACATTAGATTGTCGTTGACTATCCTGAAGCTATGATACACGAGATCATAAGTCATAACAGCAATGCACCAAGCAGAGCACGAGAGTCGTGCTTATTACCTCAGCGTTCATTGTTTCATTCGGCCTCTTGTATGACAGATGATGGCTGCTGTCGCTGAAATCTGCTCGCGAAACGTACACTCTTATCCGTCCCTGGACCAATGCTTCGCCCAAAAGGTCGTGATCTCAAAATGCTAGCAGGCCTTACATCAGTCGCAATGCCATTCGCACGCAGTTTTCGATTGAATGGTGTGATCTGAGGCGTCAAGCCCTCCAGAGCTATGGTTTGACCGCTCGCAAGTGCAGTCTGTTGAGGTGCAGGAGTGGTGGTGAGGTATGCAGGAGTAAATGCGAATGGAGTATAAGGCGCAGGCGTCGGTATAGCCTTGAATCTGGAGCGTCTTGCCCTCGAAGGTGTTCGTAGGTATGCTGGAGTGCCTGTAGCCTCACGTATAGGCGATCGTTGGTAAGCACTACCTGGTCTGCTGTCAGAACGGGAGGCAGCACGAGAAGCAGGTCGAATGCTTGGAGAGTCCGGTTCGCGATCATGTGCCTTTGCTCGTCTCTCTAGAGCTAGCTGGGCGAAATGCCGTAGCATCTGCAGCCTGTGGCGTTCTCGCAGACGTTCGTGAAAGACATTGCTGCTGTCCTTAAGACGTGCTAATGCAAATCCAGTTGCTCGAAGTCGCTTGTACGTGGTCGCCATCAGTCTCACATCATCCTCTGCTCTGATCTCAGTGCTGAGGTCAGTCATGTCCTTGATGTGCACAGTGCGTGCTTCGATTGTGAGCAAGGCGGAACGCCGAAGCTTTTGTATGTCGTGCTGGACTGCTGCGATATGCATGTCACCAACATCTGCAGTCCGCTGTTGCCAGAACAGCAGAGCTTGTCGCAACGATTCGACTGAACGATGATGAGCCAGGCGATCTGCTTCGAACTGTGCAGCCACCATAGTGGTGCCCTTGCCTCTCAACATTGCAAAAGCCGACCGCATAAGTCGTAGTTTGATCCGACTACGAACTTGATCGTATGCCAATCGTCGCTTGTCTTGTTTAGACTGCTCCGTCCTGTGTCGCCACTGGTCGACAATCTTCTTCGTTCCGACATAGAAAGCAGCATCGCGAGCCCATTTGTTATGCTCTTGGATGTGCTCACCAGCTTGAGTCAGCTTGGCCCAGGCTCCTGGCAAGAGCCTAGCATGCGAGAACTCGTTCGCAGCACGCTCGGCATCCTCGCGCCTACGCAATCGCAGTAGCATGCGTTGAAATACTCCAGTGAGCTTTCGACGTTGAGATTCTTGTGCGAAGTGAGCTGATCTTCGCTCATATACCAGACTCATATCGCCAGACTTGGAGAGCAGCATTTCCCATGTATTCCGCATTAGTCTACGTTCTCTTAACCTTGTACACAGGCGAGATCGTTCCTCGAGCATCAATCTGTATAGCATCTCGCTTACCAATCGTGCGTTGATTCGTTGTGAAAGGCTCTGGATCCGCAACCTGTCGTTCCAGCTGACCAGAGCATTCTTTGAGAGGCGAGTCTGAGCATACTGCCTGGCTATGCGTTGCTGCTCAACACGACATAACCAGTCATATAAAACTCGGTGTGCCAGTCGCCCATCGTTAAGAGCTCTGAGATGTCGCAAACGCGGACTTAGTTGGGCATACTGCTTCATGCAGTGCGTTGCTGAAGCGAGTTGTCGGTGGTTACAAACATCGGCTGCTGTACCATCCTGAAGGCGACGAGTGTTGTGACATTGTCTCCAACGTCGAAATGCGGTACGAAGACATCTTGTTCGTTGAGCATGTTGTCCCTGTTGGTCCAAATCATGGAGAAGACGAAGAGACTCCGACAGTGATGTCAAAACCCGTCGAGTGACGCTGGTGTTGCTGTGTCGTTGTGCTCGATGATCTCGAATCCGATCAACCAATCGTGTGGTGATCGTTCGGGCGAGATTCCTTTCGTATAGTGCATCAGCATCAGCCAAGTGTTGCGCGTTCTCAGACACTCGGTCAAGCCATATTTGACAACATCTGCCCATAGTTGCGAGATCAGCAGCTCTTTGCAATCTCAAGGTTAGAGCTTTCCAACGGTTGAAGAAGCGGTATGCAAGCATGTGGCGATCCGCAAGCGGTTGTATTGCCTGCGTCTCTCTCGTGACAATTGATATATGCTGCAGTAAGTTGCGTGTAAGGTTGTGCTTGGCGAAATCGGTTGCACGCTGCTCGTCCTCTTGTTCTTTGACCCTCAGAGCTCTGCTGGTCACACGTTCAGCGTAGACCGCGCGGAATGAATTGAATGCTTGCGTCAATAGCATCTTGTAATCATTGTCTGCAGCGACGATCTCATCACTCTGCCGTTGATGTTGAACTGCAGTCATGGTTGCATGCCAGATCCTGAGACATCGATGCACCGAGCGTCGCATGCTGGTGTACAAGAAGACGTCAGCTTGTTCTTCCAGCTCCTGGCGTGAGGGATAGTACACGTTATTGAAAGGCTCCTCGTGCGCAACATCGATGGGCTCCTCATGCTTTGCTATGCCTGCTCGTCCTGATTGTGTTCGCGCAGGAAATGCAGCTCTGTCTTGGCTCAATGACCGTGCATGCTTGCTACGATATGCATCACGCGTATGGAGCGGCACGCCTGATAAGTTCTGTGTGTCCTGTATGTCGTGATCGAGAGGGTGTGTATGATTGCTTAGCCATGTCTCCTCGTACCGCGCATCGTCGAAGGACACACGACGCTGGTTCTTGACCTTGGCGTCATTCTGCCATGCTTCTGTGTCATCGTAATCGTAGGTATCGTCAACCACTGTGATGCCATGCGCCTCAAGGAGCGCTCTGAGCGATTGAACGAAGTCGACCTCTGCTCGTGGATATCCAGCTCTTGGCTCGCTCAGTCGCGAGATCCAACGAAACAGAACCGGGTCATGTCGACTATTGATACCCTGCTCCTCGAGAACCTGATCGTAGCAGTCGAATATAGCACGCGCAGGTAAGTCGTTCGAGCGCGCTGCTCTTTTGCATATTATGTCGAGGATCTTAACATCTGTCTCTTATCAGTGGCCGCTTACATGCTCGCGAGGCTCAACGCTACCTTCATCAGTCAGCTCAGGGAGCGCGCTGCCAGCAGCGTCGCCATTCATATGAGGATTGGGAGGAGTGTTTCCGCCGAACGCGCTTCGAGTATTGTCTGGTCATCGGTGCTGAGAAAGCATCTGATGTGTGGAAGAAATGATGCACAATTAGTCGCTAGCCAGTGTTCGAGGCCATGTCCGAGTAACAATGCGCCGTGAGCCAAGATTTGCTGAGTGATCGTGAGTTGTTACAGTAGTGTTGTGCTGCTGTAGACGCGCCTGTCACGCGCAATGGCAGCGGCATCATTCCGCTTTAGTTCTGTCCGTGTGCCATTGGAATGACTAGGTGACGTCTTGCGATTCTTCTTACACCATCAATCAACAATGGCCGCACGCACAAGACCTATCGAGAAGTTTGCTGCAGCTACTGCCAAGTGTTCGGCTCAGGTGCGTAGGTTAGTAATGACTCAAGCTCTACTGATACGCGACCAGGCTGCTGTCTACGGCAAATGCGTGTCTGCAAACTACCAGAATGTCTCCAAGGACATGTGCGCTAAAGAGTTCTTGCAGCTCAAAGACTGTTACCTACGAGCTGCCGGCAAGAAGTCATGATGGCAGAAGAATGGCAAGAGGAGTGTCATAATGGACGATTCATGGGAGCGACACCACTCCGACGGCACAGTGACCAGCCTAGGACATACATGCATTGCTCATGCTCTTCGTAACGGCGTTCCCACTACGATTGACGATCCTGAGTGTATAGTCAGCGACACGAGGCCTTCACGGAGAGTCACCGATCGTCAATGGGTCCCGTCGACATGTCGAAGGAGCTTAGAATCGCCGCCATTGCTTTGGTCTCCTTTGCCTTTCGGTAGCTCATTTCAGCAACGCCTGCTTGGACAGGGCTGATCTATCCGCAAGGAGAGCCTTCAAATCTAACGAGACGTCGACGAACATGCCATCTACCAGATGTTACGCTTTGAGCGAAACCGTGTCTGTCAGTGAGTGGCATGTGCTATACTGGCTTTCTCAAGACGCAAATGTGAACCTACAGTCACACCCTTTCAGCACACCCTGGAGCTCCCGAGCATATCGGCATCATCCATGCCGGATTCTCAGCAAGGTAGACCATCATCACCACGCAGCACCACTCCTGCTTTCGCCCTGGCCGTACACTCGATCTCGGCCTTTTTGAGTCAGAATCTGAGGCTCGCAACAAGCTGGAGGCAATGCGAAAGCTGCTCGTTCACAGTTTTTGAGTTGAGCTCCGTCGGCCACCCGTTCTGCTTTGAATACAGGTCAGCACAGTGTGGACTCTGCTTTGGCAACAGCAGTCAGTCTTTAGTGCATTGTCTTCCTCGGTCGGTGGATGCTCTGCCTATTGGATCACGCTGTCTTCTGAAAGTGCACACGGTACTCAAGCGGATCCAAGGTTTGGAGAACGGAGATGTGCTCCGGATTGGTTCACGGCAGCGGTGCGTTATCCTCGAAAAGCTGTATCGAGGTAGCGAGCATTGTAAGACGTGCTAAAGGATACCGTAATCTGTATGTCATAAGCAATACTTCACCTAGCAGTCGAGCTTCGTGCAAAACAGTACAAATCTACCTCCATCGACGTTGACACAAGAAATGTTTCAAGCTTCAATCCTTATGCATTCTCAAGAGGAATAGGCGCTTCAGATCCTGTTGGGCATCCGTGGGATTGAGCGTTCTTGAGTCTGGTCGATGATAGGCACCTAATATCCTGTGACTGATATTCAGGATCAAAGGCACGATGTCTTATAGGCGATAGGCGCTGCCAATCCTTTGAGGGTTCTAAAGGATCAGAAGTTCGAGGCTGACAAGGTCTTCCACTTCAGGGTACCTCAATCGTCGGTCCAAGATTCCTACAGCTTCAATGGTTCATGTAGGTGGCTCGTTTGACCTCTGACGCGGAGTGCAGTAGGTCCCTGGTATGGCAACCACAGCATCGACAAGGCTTCCTGTTGCTGCAACGGGGATTTTGTCGCATAAGAGTAGTGACATCCATCGCACTCGAATGAAGCTGTCCCGTGTCGCTCGAGCGAAGATATGGCTACAGGCTCTCGTCGCCGAGACGTGGGTCGAACGTGATAGCCAGTCGCGTGAAGCACTTTGAGACGACCGCATGTTTCACCGTCCGGCGTTCTCCAACACGACATAGCTTGCGGCGCTTCCACATCCGATTGTCAGGCAATCATGATCGTCATCGTGTACGCGCATGCAGAGGGCTACGTGGCCATTCCAAGCCGCTGTCTCGAATGCTGTAGCACACCAAGCAGTTGCCGATCTTGATTGGCTCCCATATCACTACCACGATCACCACCACAGAGACAAGTCACTCAAGCACGATCGCTAACCGCATTGCCAACGGCAGCTTCTCGTCGCAGCTCCTGTGTCATCAGGTCTTCGAGTGGTCAACGCGAGTAGCATACACTGTCGTCCGAAGATCCTTCGCAATTTGAGTTGCTGCAACATCGTGTATCTGGCACGCTAGATACTGGGAAATTGCTTCATTTGATCCAAGTGTTCCTGGCCACGCAAGCACCCAACGAGTAGTCACACAAACACCGTGAGGCAGATAGTAGTGGTTGAATCAGACAACTTTCAGATCGATCTATGTACGCCTTAAATGACAGGAAATTGTGTACAGATGCAAACGATCTTGTAGCACATCCATATGTGTTTCCTTCTCCCTCCATGAACTACCATTGCTGGCAAACCCTTAAAACAGTCCGATCTCAAACAAGAAAGCTCCATGTGAGCGTAAGAAGAGAAGGTAAAGAAAAGGTTCGCTTGTTGTCATAAGAAAAGCTGACAAAGGGGGTATCGGTAGACGAGAAGGTCTTTCGTCTGGTTGCATCGTAAAGAGTCAGCAGCTGCTCAGCGCGCTCAACCCGTGTGTTTTCGTGAGACGTCCAGCGTGAGAGTCATGTCGCATCCAGGCGTTGTCCCTCTTTCTCAAGAACGAATCGAGATGCTATGTGCGCGAAAGAAATGCGGTGCAAGTGCAGCCCAAGTCGAGATGGTAAAACGCTCTTCGCGAGATGTCTATAGACAAAAGAAGTGAAGTAGACCAACATGCCGAGGACTAGCTTCGGAGCATGGGTCATGATGTAGAAGAGAAGTCGTTCTTGAGAAAGGGTATGCTCAGATCCGTAGCTTAACGGAAGTGAGGGTGCTCTGGGTGGTGGACGTGACGCTTGCCTGGGACGTAGGTCTCGTAAGCGATGGCAGTCTCGACAACGGTCTCGACAACAGTGACAATGTCTCCGTCAGCGTCGACAACAGCTGCATTGACAGTGGCCGCTGCTGCAGGCGTGGTGACAGTTGCAAGAGTGGTTGGGTTCACGGCAACCTTCTCCTGTACGGCACCTCCAAAGTACTTCGAACCGTCAAAACCACTTCCAGTGGTTTGAGTCGCGGCTGCGTGCTGGGTCCAGGTGTTCTGGAGGGCAGTGACGGTTGGAGTAGTGGCGGCAACAGTGTGAGTAGTTGTAGCAGCGACTGGGGTAGTGCTTGTTGCTGTAGTGGCTGGAGCGACAGCCGAGACGATGGAGGAGATGATTGACTCGGCCTGGTCCTCTCCCGAGCAGAGAGTAACGGTGATGTCGGAGTCGTGAGGGCAGTCCTGCATGCCGAAGGCATCGTCGGTTGCGTAACGGTAGAAGGACTGCTTTGGCGTGCAGGCAGAGTTGCCACTGCTAGTGACTTCCCAGTTGCCGTCCCATGGGTTACCGTCGACACAGCTTAGGTCAAACCAGATGACAGACTCGTCAGCGTGGTAGGTATACTCGTACTGAAGTGGGTGGCTTAGATCCGAGCTCTTCGACAGCTTGAGAGACCAGCCATTGCCGTTTGTGAGCTGCGTCCATGTCTGGTTCCACGAGTCTCCGTGAGCCAAGGTAGCATCGGACTCTGAATAGCCTCCATCAGCAGAGGGCACAGCCCCGAGGTAAACTGGGTAGTTGCAGGCATTGACGATGATGGCCTTGCCTGGTGTTGATGCGAGCGCAGAGCCTGCCAGAATGGCGGCCGATGCAAGAATGGTGCTTGTGTACATTTTCGATGGTGCTGTAATGGTATGTCGTCCAAGGAGTGGATGTAGGTTGCCAATGAAAGAGTGTGAAGCTCGATTCCAACGATTGATATGAATGTGAGAAAGGAGTGACTCTGCGCAGCAGGTTGGAATGCGAACGGCTTGACTGCGAGAGCTGATGCAACAGACAACGGTCGACGTGAAAAGAGATCAGGAGACAGGAGGGAGGGCGCGCGCAACTTATCAGTGCATTGACTACTGCAAGGTCAGCGGCACATCCACGCGCTGCTTCTCATGTGGTGGATACCCGACCAGTTGGAAGCAAGAAGACCGTCCATCCATGTCAACTGCTGCTTTCCCTGTTCCGGCCAAGAGCATAAGAAGGACGAACAAGGGTGGGCCTCGAGGAACAAGTCATCACAGGGGTAATGCGAGAAGTGATACTTCACGCTAAGGGAGCCGTGCCTGGCTTCGGTGTCGATCAGGTACTGTGAACGGCTCGCGTACTGATTCGATGGATGCGGCGGCAAGGCTGGGAGCTCCCAGAGCCTCAACGCTGTGTTTCGTTTTTCAAATGCTCTGCCTTCCGCATTCGGTGTCGAGTCCGTCGCAGTGAGGGTCATCATTACAAACTCAAGGACTTCGAGTTTTCTGCTGCATGAGTCCACTCTACCCACATAGTCCACACTGTCCAGAGGCTGGGTTCCATAATAACGAAGACTCTGATCATCAGCCTGCTCTCGAGCAGAATTTTCGGTCTCAGCTCATGCATCGCCTTGTACCTAGGCACTATGTGTTGGCACTTGCCAGAGGATCCGATGCAGCGCAGGCACTGCGCTCTAAACCTGACGAAAACAGAGATAGAGGCAGTGTGCAGCACGACAGGTCTATTTTCGATGTGTGTGTGTGTGTGCGTAAGTGTGTAAGTGTGAGTAGCCTTGGTACGCCGCACAAGATTTCAACCTTGGAGCCAGACGGACGGATCCGGCAAGTCGTTCATGCAGCAATGTTGGGCCACGCGGCCTGTGAAACGAAGTCAACCACTGGCTCCTGCGATTGCGCTCACAATTCATGCGTTCTCGGCCATATACTGTACCATGGGTACATGTATTTGAGTGAAGTACTTCTCGAAGAAAAGCTCCTCCCTTCATAGGATCGAGGATTGTTGCACGCTCCACAATTCAGGCCGAAAGACTTGCGCAGGAAGAGTTTTACCTTCAGCTCGTTGGTGACCGCTAATTGGTGCGCACTTTGAAACAAATGCTCTGCGTGCAGATGCTGTGTGACTTGGCCGCATACGCATGCGATGGCGCTGTTGCGAAGAGATGATGTCGAGGAACAAGACAGATGGCAGTCCCAGGAATGCAACTGGGTGTCTTCCTGACTCCCAGCAGCCTGGTAGACGGCGACAACACGATCCAGTGAGGTGTGTCACGACCATCGTGACGCGAGCGCATTCCGGAAGGCTGCGATCTCGATAAGCATGTTCCGCGGACGTGGTCACAGCAACACCGCAAGAAGTAGATGTCCACTCGTGCTGCTCGCTGGTTGGTCTGCCAGCGTGAGATCAACATCTGCGCCTGCGAAGCGAGCCCACATTTAACCTCTCTCTACTCTCAACAATGCAGTGGGCCCTTCCTGTTGGTTTTCTCGTGCTCTTGTTCTACTCGTAGTATGACAGGCCGAGCAGAGGCACCACTGCGAAAGTTTTGGAGCCCACCGCATTCGTTTTGGCACCTCTTCGCTACTGATGCACTCGAGTGGATTCTTGCAGTACCTTCTGCATTGGTGCTGCTTGCGCTCAAAATCACTTCGCTTGTGCTGGTTGGGATGTGTTGCATGACCGTCGACTGACTGTCGGTCTAAGCACCGTAAGAAGGCTGGAGGAGTGTTAGAGCAGGGCGAACAGAAAGTTCTGGCGTGATGGAATGAGCCACGTGGAATGCTTGAATCTCTCCCGGATGCAGTGATGGCAGTGAGATCTGTCAATGTATGAGGTATGATCGATCTAGATGCAGGCGCCGCCGGAGATCCGATGTCGATGCCTCACGAATGACCGCGGTCGAGGACTTCTGTGTGAGTATGCCGTACGTCTTGGAGCGATATTGTAGCCTTGCCAATGACAATAGCTGAGAGACGTACTGTTACTGTGACGCCGCGGAGAGCCACAGTTTGACCATGAGTGTTGAGCTACCGATGACAATACCGAATGGCTTCGCTACGATCATGCCCGGTCCTAATGTGCCGACTGTCGTCTGGATGGCTGCTGTGTCTGTCGAAGGCATCGTCCTGAAGTCAATAGGAAGTGCGATTGTAGTGATACCACTAACGGCCGTCTCACTCTGAGCATTGTACCAGCCATCGATCGTGCCGCCGATGGATTGCTCAGCCTGAGTTTGACGTTATTGATCAAGACAGTCACAGGAGTGATAGTCACTCGTTCTTCGACAATGCTGAGATGGTCGTCTTGCTTCCTGTTCTACTCGAGTGCAGCGTCGGGCGGTTTGGAACCGTCTCTCTAGCTGAGCTCTGTGTGTTGTTGGCATGACATTACTTGACATTGCCTGCACAGCTGAATCTGATTAGGCAAGCAGCACACTCTGTAAAGCATGTAGAGCCGTGGTACTCTGCGCTCGCAGCTGACTGCGTGAAGAGGAACAGAAGCCAACGATCTGTGGGACAGGCAATAGGCGTGATTTGTTTCTCAGGACGCCAGGACTCGATGTGACTGTCGGCAGTAGTAGACCTCGATATTTCTCCCAGGGATTGTGAAGATAAGCCTTTGGCTCTCAAAGGAACAAGGTGTCGTCTGCCCCGTATTGCAATGTGGAGGATTACTTGGTATTGGCTGGCTGAACGGTATTGTCGGTACGTCCACATCAAACCTTCAGGCCCCAAGGCATGCCTTGTTTGTCCGACACAATTGCATGTACGAGCTCAAATCGGTGAGGTACGTCGGGCTGGTTAGTATAGAAGCATTGGCTAGCCACGGTGAAGTTACGAGAATGTTCGAACATATCCATGAAGCCTTCATAGTGTGTTGCTGATGCAGAATGGTGGTTGGTGTGATATACCTACCGCTCTTGCCCATCCATTACCGGCCGTGGGTGTTTACCCAGAACTCTTGTATGAAGGTGCCATTCCAGGTGGTATACCTTCCAAGGCTTGTGGAGACTGAGGTAGGACAACCGGATCTTCGATGTCGATGTTGCAGTCGGCGACGCCGGCAGGTGAGATCGTCGCCTACATAGAAGCTGTGTCACCATTTGAGGATATCTGGGTAGAGCTTCCTGTCACCAAGTGATCTCCTATGGACGACAAGATAGAGCTGCTTTGCGGGTAGAGTGAAACGAGGATGGCGAATGTCGCACAATACTGTGACTGACATCTAATTAGACCCAAGCCCTGCTAGGATAGCCGATCCTGTGTCGACATGACTTGGAGGTACTGGTGGCGTTAATGTCAATTTCGTGCTCTCGTTGTTGTGGTCTCCTTCGAAGTTCTGGGAAGTCAATGCGAAGACAATGCTGACATATCCATTGTCAGCATGAGTGTGTGCCGGAGGGCCGATGCGATGCAGATAACGGTACTCTATCGCAAATATACTGCTGACGTGGCGTAACCGAATGCTAAGAAGGACTGACAAGGAGAGAAGCGAGATCAGACTATTGCTCAACAACAGCAGGACATGCAGCCTTTTATACTTGGCAAGTAAAAATGCCAGCGGCAAGCTCTACCACTTGTTTGCAAGACGAGAGCTTTCCATTGGGCGTCAGTAATGCTGTAAGGATTTCTTACATGAAGCATGCTTGTCCCTTCGGCCCCGTTCGCGATGGGGCCAAGGCCTAGGCTGATCCTGTTCAGCTAGGTCGATCGTGAGAAGGGTCGTTACTTCGACAGAGTGCGTCCTCGAAGGCTCGCTTGTCTAGAGGGCGGTGCAGTATGTGGATTGTCTCAAACGTCCTTGGAAGACCTCCGTCTTGTGACCTATGCTCTGCCACTCATAGCGAGACCATATGCTGAATGAGATCCAACCATTTCTTTCGCGATACCATACAAGTGACGTCTGTAGGGCTTGAGCGACATCTCGGCTGATGGAGGGAGGATCGTGGTCACAAGAGTGGTGTAGTTGTGGGAATAGGAAAGAAATAGTTTCGAAGTCACGTCAACAGAAAGTGTGCACGGGCCCTCAATACAAACAATAATGCAGCCGGTACGGCGAAAGATTCATGTCGTGTGTATACTCTACTGAAGGTCGCAGGGCTTAGATGCGCTTTGTTCATCTACGACGACGTTGTATCGGGCGATTTGGCGTCTTTCGCACGCCCTGCCGACCAGGCATACCTTTCTGTTTGTCCATGCCGAGCCCACGACGTTGATGCTTGTGTTGTGGGCTTGCCTTCTGGCGAGCTGCCAAGACTTCTTTCTCATCCACCTCCATCTCGTCGTCCTCGGGACCGCCCTTCTGCTTGAACTTCAGCTTTCCTCTTTGACCTCTGGTGGGCGCATCACGACTCTTCAGTGCATCCACATAGGCATTGATGCCTCCTTCCAGGGTGCCATCACCTGGTTCGTTGCCATTGATCATACCTTGATCATCGAACTGCATGACATCGTCATCAGACTCATTGAATACCAGCTTGCCGTCGAGATCGCGCTTAGCCTTCTTACTGTTCTCCTTAATGGCTTTCGCTCGCACTGGCTTTGTGGAAGAAACATGTGCCAAGGCTCGCTTGTCCAGCAAGTCGAGAGGCTCATCTTCGTCTTCCACGATATACTGCCGACCAGTCTTTGCGCGTTGTCCTTTGGCTGCAGACTTTCGAAGCACCTCATCATCGGAGATGTCTGAGCCCTCCTGAGACTCGGAGTCCGAACCATAGACTGCCTCATCATAACCACTCTCAAACTTGCCCTTGCTGGCAGGTTCGGCTTCTTCTTCGTCTTCGGCCAGCTTCTTCCTCTTCCGTCGCTCTCGAGTCTTGCGGATATTCGTGATTAGCTTCCGGTCAGCTTCCGGTGTGTTCTTCTCGATGAGTTCTGCACCAAATCGTCTTATCATTCGTTCGAAGATGTGCTTGACTTTGGCTTTGAAGTGTTGTTTGTGCTCATGACTCCACAGGATGAGGTTTGGAATCAGAGTCTCGAGTCGTGGAAGTACTATCTCACTGGGCAGTGAGATGACGCAGACTTTGACAAAGCCAAGAACTGAGCGAACAATCTCTCGATCGTTCGATGTAAGGAAGAGATCCATCGTCTGGACGAGCTCCGCAACGGTAGCTTCACGAAGCTGGTCTTTGTACTCGAAAAGCAGTCTCGTGAGTGCGGTGATAGTTGCTGAGATCATGTGCGGTGTGGCACCAGCAAGACCTGCAGATACCATGGTGAAGTACTCTTCAATACTGGCCGATACTGGTGCCGCATCCTCGGGCATTTTTGGCACCTTGTTGATGATGACAGTGCCGCCTTCTGACATCTTCTGGCCCATGAGCACGAGGAGATCGAAAGCTGCCAAACGAGCACCCTCATTGACTTCTTTCACGCCGATCACGACTTCCGGAATGATTGCTGGAATGAAGTGTAGATCATCCTGTGGCAGAGCGGAGACGACCTCAGCTATAGACATCAGTCGATCTCGCTTTGCTGGAGACGATACATGCTCGGCGGACGCCAAAAAGAGCTGTTGAAGATCAGTATTCCTCTCGACGATAGCCTGGCGGCCAATCTCTGATTCGGCAAGTCGTGGGACCAATTTGTATGCTTTCTTCTGTAGCTGTGGGTCGTTCTTCTTCTGTACGACATTTGCAGCCATAGTGAAGAGTCCTGAGAAGCAATCCCGGGGCAGGTAGACAGACATGGTAATCACCAAATCCATCAGTGTGTGCGAGGTAGGTGGCATCTTGAGCTTCCCATCCTTGCCTTCTTTCTGCTTGTCTGCTTGTGTTTGTGGTCCCTGCTCAAGTATGGCAGCTTCAAGCATAGTTGCAACTCGCTGGAAGGTCTCCATGAGCTCTGCTGCAGGCGTGATGCTAAGGAAGGCGTTGATGCATTGCAGAAGGTTACCACGATTCTGCGGTAGTGTTTGACTATAGACGTTGAAGAGGATCGCCAGCAGATTCGACGAGTAGGCGGCGAGGAAGTCCAGATTTAGCTGTGCTTCTTGTTTCGACACTCGTCCTTGACGAACAAGATCCTCGTCTGTTTCCAGCTCTGCGATTGCTTTGTTGGTGTCAACCAGATTCTGTAGAGCTTTGCATACATCGGTGCGAAGATGAGGTTGTTGATAGAGGATGTTACTCAGTGTCTCCGCAAAGCTCTGGTCAAAGGCCGAACGAAGGTCAAGTGGCAACTGGCAGTAGCCTGGCAGACATGACCATATCTGGTTGACCACGGTCTCGAAGATCTTGATGTCCATGGTCTTCGTGGCAGCGCCATGGTCAAGAACACGCTGGAACATGACTTGACTGAGCGGGACGAGTTCGGCCCTGAAGTGTGCCAGATTTGTGTTGCTCACAGCATCACGAATGACGGGTAGGAGCCATGCGCGACCCGCTTGACCTTTGGCCGGCTTCTGTAGGTTCAAAGGCAGGATCGCCAGAACACTCTCTGGTCCCATGGCATGCACAGCCGCAGCCAAGACTGTATCTGCCTCCTTCTTGCCTGCGAAAGCATCATTGCTCCTGAGCTCGCCTATCGTCTTGACAACGCCATTGAGCCAAGGAGTAGACTGCCACTTGAGGACTTCGAACGCTGCTGATAGGACGCTGAAGACCTCCATCCATGCTGCTTGGTACTTTACGGTCAAGACATCATTGAGTACCTTGACAATCTTCTCCAAGATCTTCTCATCCATGATCGACGGCTCGAGGATAACCGTGTTTGGAATGCAGTTGTTTAGTAAGGAAGTCATGCATTCCGCAGCTGATATGCGGACGTTGTGATGGGATGATGACAGGAACCCAGCCACTAATTTGAAGATCTCTGGTAGTTTTGTGAACGTCTCGTCTGCTGAAAGCTGTGCTGAGACGTCATATCCACGACTAAGCACAGCGAGCCATGGTGGAAGAAGTTGTGAGTCGCTCTTCGACGGCTTGAGTTCCTGGATGGAGGAGAGAAGATTCGGTAACTTGGCCGAAGAAACCTCATCTGCAAGACCGGCAAAGATGATTTCGAAGATCTCAAACGCTGTCATCGTGAGGAACTCGCTGCTGCCTCTCGAGATGTTGAACAAGATCTCACACAAAGCGTCCATCTTGCGGCTGGGCCACCCCCTTTCCGCTGCGGCGATCGCTTTGACCAGTTGAAGAGCATGCATCAGCCCAGAGTCGTTGTGAGACTTGCTAGCATGTGCTTGCAGGCTGCGAAGTGCTGTCTCTGCAGCCATGTCAGCAGTAGGGTGGTCGATGGAAGGGCTGGGAGGCGGGTTCGTCAAGACTTTCTTCAATGCGTCTAGTGCTCGCTTCCTGACTTTCGGTCGTTGATCCAGTGCCAGTCCAAGCAGCGCTCCGACAGCACCTCTTGGACTGTCAGGCGACTGTGGTAATGCCCATGCTGCAGCATCCTGGGCCAGAAGTAGCGACTCGAGAGTGCCCAGGACTGCCCGCAGTAGTGGCGCTTCAGCATCGCTGCGTGATATCGAAGGCGCAATACTGCTCAATATCTGTGGGAATTTCGACTTCAGAATGGGTCCGGGGACATGTTCTGTGACAAGGTCGAGTAGGTAGATGATCGCATATTCCACATCCTTGCTGGCTCCGCCTTTTGGTAGCAGGCTCAGAAGTGCTGCGAGGTATGCTGTTGGCGATCGTTCGCTCTTCTGCTCCTTCAAAGTGTCATCTACCGCTTTTAATACGACAGCTGTTTGCTGCTGGCTCTCAAGTTTCGGTGATGATCGAATCTTGTCCAGTTTCTCCGCCAGAGACATGGTTGCTGTATGAAGACGATAGCCACAATATTTCTCTGGAATTTTAGAGCAGAGTGAGGTTAAGGTTTCGCTTACTTGCGCCACGCGGGCGCTGCCGCATGCTTTGTGCGATACTGCAAGAGTTGTCGTCAACCGTCCATGCTGTTATGATGCTGGTATCATACTGTTGTCAGATGGACTGCTGACACTTAGAAATCTATCAACGCGATACTCGATGCCACGATCACAAAGCGACAGGTTTGATAGGGGATCCAGTTGGCCACGCATTGTCGATGCAGACATCAGAAATCAGCAACAGCAGTCATCACGGGAGATCAGACTTACCAACGTGTCTGCATATCCTTGAGAGCACTCGAGAGTAAGGCAGTACAGGACGCAGTCGGCTCTGCAATTTCTTCCCAACTACTGGTCATGCTTCAACTACAGATCGATTGACGACAGCAGCTATATTGCATGTCAACAACACGGGTCCTCTTGCGCCATAGCAGGACCACGGAATGCACAACAAGCCTGGATCCTCTATCCAGCTCGAGAGAACGCTAATATAGATGTAGCAAGCCGATAAGAAGAGCCTTCAGCACTGTACTTCCCACCAGTCTTTAAGAGTGGGAACTTCGCCGGAGAAAGCATACGGAGACACGGTATGTGCAGATCAGGAACGAATGTCAATTGCATTGTCTTTGATCAGCAGCACCTTCAACCAGTCTCGCAAAACAGCGCTATCTTATCCGTTCAACCATACACGATGAAGTACACTGACCACACCGTCAAATCACAGATTGCGCATTTCAATATATGTATTGACCGACATCAAGTCAGCGCTCTACAGCTGCCGTAGGACACAATGCCCCCTAAAGGTGAGCGCCTCCTATTCTATCTGCAAGCGCCATCGTCTGGTAGCACAGCATATGGCGCACAATATTGTCCTGCTGTGCGATCTCGCATCTCGAAATCTTGAGCGCGACATGTTGTGGACGGAACATTGAAGATCGTTCTTATCTTCGCATTCACGGACTTTGTCAAGACTAGCACGAAGTGCACATCCACACTGACTATCCGTAGTCCCTCACAGGTTGAAGGCTCCAGTGCTCTGCTTTGGCACGAGCATCGATCTACGCCTGTCGGCAGCAGCATGTACCGAGTGTCGTGAGCTTAGACAAGCTGGACTGATCCGCCATGACAAGCAGTCGATCACTTGTGGTGCTAAACAGCCAGGTCCATGCCCTGGTCTATCTCAATCAATGATAAGATTGCGGTATCGAACGCTGTAACAGCTGCAAGATTTCCGATGACACAATCTCTCCGACAGCCGATTTCAACTCCCGCATACTAGAGCAGAGCGCTGATAGCAAATGATGCAAGCATGAGAGCATTGCGAAGGAGCACCCAGGGCTGACGCACGTGAGACTCGAAGCCATGAACAATGATCTCGGGAGGGTAGCAGCAGTAGGAAAATCGTCTTTGTTGAACCCTACTCCAGCGGCAGCATGATCGCCAGGGCAGACCTACTGGTCTGTGTGGAATTGATACCTCATCGCCAGTGCCAGCTCAACCACACGGCATGTCACGCTCTACTTTCACACCAAGATGATGATCGTCGCTGGTCGCAAAGAAGCTCATGCTGCGTTCAGGACACTCACTCCACTAGTATATGGCAACATCGATGTCACCACCGAACTCGACCGCTGCTGTCAAGTGCTACCAACCTTGTTCGGCATCAATTGCGCTTGCGATTGGAGGTTAAGCTTCTGTGACAGCGCTACTATTCTGCCAAGTTGTAGCTTCTTTTTCCTGCTAACTAGTCATGAAGATCAGGTGTGCTAACGATACAAGTGGATTCGCCACAGGGTTGCGTGAGCACGCCTGCTGTCGTCACGATATCGTCGACGCTCACATCAGCAGCAGTGGATCGTGACGGAGCAGTCGGACACACCGCTAGGATTCGAAACAAGACACGTTGCTGGTCAGCGCAAAGCAGTCCACATCCTCCCGTTCGCTAGGAACATGCAGGTGTCAAATTCTGGATCATGACATCTGCGAGCCGTGCGTAGTCAGGCACAACGCCATTTTAAGTTCAACGAAGCTGGTTTCACTTCTGAGATACCTTTCTCCGCACGTTGAGACGTTGCGAAGTACACGAATCACGGCTCTGCGTTCCTGACAGTGGCTGATGAATCACGTACGACCTGAAGGCGGGCAAAAACTCTCAAGAATGCCAAATGGATAGACCGCGGTAGATGTCGCATAGCTCGTGCAAGACGCAGGCACCGGAGCAGGAGCAAGCAATCTGACACTGGGACAGAGGAGTGTCATCGCAGGAGGTCTGTGGATGCTAGCACTCGTCAGCGACACATGCAACCATTGTGAGCATATCGCACAAGATACAGCCTGCGATTCGGGGCAGTGATCGCCGCCTCACGATCTTGACAGATCTGACGACACCTCCACGGCCGCGTCGCCCCATCAAGCACCCTGTCGACGGTGCCCAGCCTCGGTCCCACAAGACCATGGCGGACTGCTGAGCTAGTTGACGCCAGATACGCTCTCTGAAACAGAGTTGACGGCTCGGACGAGCAAGCTAATGATCGCTGCCAGGTAGCCATGGACGGTGGTGTACCTGCATGCTCATAAAAGAGTAGGTGAATACCTCGCATCTCTTCGCTCTTCGTCCCACCTCCATCTTCACTCCCGCGACTTTGCTGGACATTGTCTGTTGATCTTTCGTCCCACATACCAATCATCCAAAGATCCTCAACATGAAGAACGCTGTCTTCGTCGCCGGCTTCGTCGCTGGTGTGGCCGCCCTGCCAGTCATCGAGAGAGATGCTCAGCTCCCATCTTTCGCCGTCCCAAGCTTTGGTCTACCCACAGACCTGACTGCTCTGGCTTTGCCCACTGCATTTCCTACAGGCCTGGCTCTCCCTTCTGGCCTTCCTCTCAAGGAGCGTGATGCTGAGGCAGAGGCAGAGGCTGAGGCAGAGGCTGACCCTCAATTCACCCTGCCATTCGCCCTCCCGAGCTTCACGATTCCCAGCTTCACGCTTCCAAGCCTCGCCTTGCCCACTGAGTTCGCCCTACCCACCGTTGCAACAACAACAACAACAAAGAAGGCAGCCAGCACTGGCACTGTCGGCAGCTTCCGCCCATCAGGAACTGCTGTTAGCAAGGCTCCATCCGCATCAGGCACTGCTGTCAGCAGGGCTCCGTCTGCATCAGGCAGCTTCGCAGCACGACACAAACGTCAGTTCGGCCTGCCAACGGGCTTCCCAAGCATCGCCTTGCCCACAGGCTTCCCAACTATCGCGTTCCCGACAGCATTCCCAACGGCATTCCCAATTCCAACAGGCCTCAAGCGTGATGCACAATTCGGCCTGCCCACTGGCTTCGACTTCCCATCTGTTGGCTTGCCAACCGACTTCCCATCTCTTGCCTTGCCTACTGGAGGCTTCGCGGTGCCAACCGGTCTCGTCAAGAAGGCCCGAAAGGCTTAGATAGATCACAGCATGTCTGCTGATATCTGCGCTGGTTCGCTTGAGCATGGATGAGCTGGAAATGACGACCTAGATTAGACACTGTACCAGTGTGAATTGCATGAATGTCCATATACCCAGCAATGACATTGTTACTTCGCTTCAAGCGTCACCATGATTGGTGTTCCTCTTATCTTTATGAATGTGTCTGATGCTTCCTGCTTGGCACTTCCAGAATGCGGCTTGACTGATTACCGTACTTAGCACTCGGGATGCGCCTTTGTTCGCAGCATGCGGGCACAGTAGGTTGTGCAGCTCAGAGAATGCAATCTGTACGGTATGAGCGCCATCGCAAGTCTTACAAGATGATTGAGGTTAGTCAACATGACGTCTGATCCCGATATGCTCCCATCATGCATGGGAAGGCGTTGCTTGCGAGTATACCATTGCGTGCTCATGAACGTACAGGCTAGGGATAGTGATAGACATGCCTTCTCAGCAAAGGGTCTAGCATGATGCTGTCGTCAACGTTGGAAAAGAGTTGCAGCGTAGTCGCGCAAATTCCTGACCATTTGCGGGAGCGGTAGTTGTAAGCTAAAGTAGCGCGAGTACCGCCTCTATCACCACTGTTGTGAACGATGTCAACACAACAGCAACGACAACGAAGCCACCCTCATTGCTCCAAGCCAGCGTTCACATCGTCTAGAAGCAGGCAGATACAATACTGTGCTACCGATAAGATAAATTGAGCTCGCATTGCCTTCGAACGCTGCTCTCGCGGTCACAAGCCTATCGAGTTCTCCGAGACCACTCACTTTACAGCACTCGCGCACCATGACGACTCATTCGAGCTAGCATACATGCAACAATGTCCTCAAATCGCACGAACAGTGCGCTGAATCGCCCCTACAAGCCACCGCTCGCCTCGTCACGAAGTGTTGATCGAAGTCCTTTGACCCCTCGACTGGCACCAAATGCACCGTCGATTGCAAGCAGACACACGCCCGTCAGCACACCCAGACTGAAGCAGGATGTCAAAGAGACAGATGTTAGCACCAACAACGTCACACCGCGGTCGGCGAAGAGAATGTCAAGAGTAGAAAGCACTAGCACCACACCTGTGCAGAATCTGGAATCACCAAGCTTAGTTCGCGCGAGTACTGTCTCGCCGCTTGCGCTGGCAGGAGATTCGACCCAGACAGTCAGCTCTCTATCACTGGGTAGGCCTACGATGGCGCGGAGTCCTCTCAGCGATACTGGAGTCATTCGAGCACATGGACCATTTGTTCGCTCTCATGCTCCCTCAGAGCTAGGTCGAATGGAAGACAGTATCGACTCGCGCTTCTTCCATGCAAGCGATATTGGGAAGGTAGAGAACGAACCGAAGAGAACAGAGCCAAAGAGAGCGGCTGCTTTCTTCTATGCAGATGGTCAGCAGGAACAAAAGTCCACAGCTTCCACAAGAACCACATCTCCTGCCAGATCAGAAAAGCGATTGTCCTCAAATCGACCACCTGCCGAAGCACTCGAGGCCAGCCAGACAAAGTTCCCGCCAGCGCTGTCTCCTGCCCTTTCGGCAGTCTCATCTTCCTCGCCATTCTTTGCTGTGGCTACCTCGCAAAAACCTCGATCGCCTTCTCCATCGAAGGAAAGCATCCATCTGTCATATCGTAAAGGCGCATCGCAGATCTTCGGCTCAAGACCTTCACCAATACCCAGTACTCGAGCTGAGCCAACCTCACGACGTGCCAGCTTCCAGCGTGCCATTACCAACCATACAAAATCACCGTCACTCTCGTCCATTGATTCCGGTCTGTCACAGCGATCACGGCGGCCTTCTACTACGACGCAAGATACTCAAGGCCCTCCGGCGCAGAAAGATGATGCTCACGAAGCATCATCGTCACCATTGAGGTCTCCTTTACCTTCCATCGAGACTTCTCTCGAATCGCCCCCGACAGATGCAGGCGCAATGAGCCCTACAAAATCTCTATCTGAGCTTGCAGCGGATGCTCGTAGAGAGCGTAAAGTTCTCGATCTCGAGATTTCAAACTCATCATTACTCGCCATCAATGCTAGCCTCGAACGAGAGATACGTCGGCAGAAAACAGAGCTCAAGCGCTTCCGCAGACTGTCTCGCGCTGGGCGCTTCTCCACCAATGTACATTACGAGCATCGAGGCTCTGAAGGTCTCGGCGCTCTTGCCGCAGATGTCTATGGTCTAGACGCTGACTTTGCAGAGTTCGGTCCTGCAAGTGGCTTGTCTGAGCTCTACGATGACGTTTCTGACTCTGACGATCAGAGCAGCATCACCTCGGGCGATGCTGGCGACTTGAAAGTCGACCGTCTAGCGATGGATGAGCGCCGGCTCCGTGCAGACCTTGACAAGCACAGAGAGCTGCTCGTTCAAAGCCAGATGATGAACCAAAGCCTGCGACGCTGCATGTGTGCCACTGAAGAGATGATCAAGGAAGGCAAGAGAGCAGTCGACTACAAGGTCAGAGTTTCTGACATCAAGCTTGGTGGCAGGATCCTCACCGGACATGAAGAGGACGGTGATGGTGATCACATCGAGGAGATTGAGATTGAGGACGACTTTGACCATATGAGCCTAGCATCGCCATCATCACACGATGGTGTGGACGACCATGCTCAGAGCTTTGTCAACTTATGGGGAGGCATAGGCTCCAAGACTAATGCAGGCAGGCCCAGCATAGAGAGGAGTGAGATTGGCGATCGCGACTCAGGCATTGAGATCGACAATCACTCACTACAGCAAGATCTCACGAACAGTTGATGAGCTTGAGATCAAGGCGCATTTTCGGGCGTTTACGCTCATGGATTTTCTGCAACGATACACAAGATACCCCTTCATTTTGTCAGCTTTTCTATATCTATTATGCGAAGAATGCTTTCTTCGATTGTTGTGTCCATGTCTCATTGCTCTTGTCATCGTTACGCTTTCTCTTCGTCTTGCCTTTGCTTCGAGTCGAGTCGGTGTAGCCATTAAGACCAAGCACAGCAGTTGGCCGTTGGGCGTCGTCAACCTCGACGATTTCCTTGATAGCCTGCCGTGACAAGCAGCCATCAATATGAGCATTGAAGCTCTTCTCTTCTGCATGTTGCGGTGAACCACAGATTGGACAAGCCCATTGCTCCAAAGGCGGCTTGCTTGCACGCTCTACTGCATCAGCTTCAGCCTTTTCTTTCTCCAACAATTGCCGCCAGGCAAACCCATTGTCGTAACGACGATATTCCTCGCTTTTATGAGTATGTGCCTGGCCAGCGGAGGCCACCTCCTGTGAGAGGCGCTCTAGCTCCTCGAACTCTTCCTGCTTCTCAAGACGAGCGGCGGTTTCGAACTCATCCTCCGGCCATTTCTGCCACCCATCGTCGTCAAGCTCGACTTTGCTCGAGCCATGGGCAGATGTCTCTTGCAGCTGCTTGGCACGTCCGAAGAAGTCTACCTCACCCTTCTTCATGGAGACGAGGTGAGTGCATCTGAGTCCCATGAGTCTCAACTTCAAGCCAGGCATTTCCTTCTCGATCTTCTCCAACATCTGAAGGCCAAAGCTGTATAGATCTTCTTTCTTATATACAGCTTTAGGAGGTTGCAACTGCCGGGTGAATACTTCGTAGGTATGCAACTTCACTTTCAGCACGAGAGTACGGCCTTTGAACTCTGTGCGCAGGAGGTCTTTCTCGAGTTCTTCAGCCGTCCATCTGAGCTTCTCGCGTAGCTCTAGTGGATCGGACATATCGTGAAACGTGCTCTCTGTACCAACACTCTTGCGTTCATGGTCCTCGGCAGGACGCACATCAGTCTTGCCCAGACCGAGGTGTATGCTCATCATGAACTCGAACGCCTTCTCCCCAAACAGCCTATGGAGGTAGTGTCTGTACGCATAGATGTCGCCGCACGTCTTGACTCCGATGGCGTCTAGCTCTCGCTCGAATACACGACCTATGCCGTTCACCTTTCTCGTCGGGAGCTCACGCATGAAACTCAAAATGCTGATTCGATCGTTGGGAAGGAAGAACTGACCATTTGGCTTGTTCTTGTTGCTGCATATCTTGGCCAATCTCGCATTGGCGGCGATACCAGCTGAAATAGTGATCTTTGTTGCTTCATGCACTTCATGACGCATTTGACTGACAGCTTCTTGCGGGTCCATGTTGTGCTCTTGACAATACGCAGTGATGTTGAGATATGCCTCGTCGATACTCGCACTCTCGAATCGCGGATCGTACTTCTCAATCACTGCTCTTACCTCTTTTGCCTTCGTTGTATACTTCTCAAAGTTAAGTGGAATATGCACAAGCTGAGGACATAGCTTGTCTGCCACGAACCCAGCCATTCCAGACCTACAACCGAACTTTCTGGCGACATAATTGCAGGTCGTCAGCACGCCTTTTCCGACAGCGAACGGGATGTCTTTGAGTTCTGGATGATCCAGCTCTTCCACGGCAGCATAGAATGCATCGCAATCGATGTGTACAATCGTCTGGCTCAAATCTCGACTGATCTCAAGCTCGGCGATGTAGTCGTCTGCTCTGCGAAGCTCACTTTTCAACCCACCTTCTGCCTCGACTCTTTCAAGCTCACGCTTCTTCGCTAGTATGCGATTGATCTTGACAGTAAGATTGCGGTCCTTCACCTCTTCGTTGTTGAAGTATCGGCTGCCTTTCGAAGCATTATAGATAATCTCAGAGACTCGCTTCTGGTCGACGCCATCTTGGCCAGACTTTGTCAGTGACGGACCTAGGAGATGGTACTTTAGTGTATGATGTTGTGACGCTGCTGGTGCTTCGGTCGGCAATGCTGCTGGACCATCTGCATGTGCTTCGGTGACTGCAGCTTCAGCTTCTGCAGCGAGATCAGAGTTGTGACGCGGCATTTCTTCATGATGCAAATATTCCCAATGTTGGTGATGTATATGACGCCGCTCACATACGCGTGTTCGCGTAGATTGCATTCACGGAAGTGGTCGGTTTACCTTCTTGATGCAGAAATCCGAGCTTCATGCTCAAAATTTTGGGAACTCAATAGGAATGACTTCACAAATCCTCATCTTATAGTCATGGAGACACTTATCTGGCGCATTGCTCGCCACTGAAAGTGAGCACTACTCAATCATGGATGTACATCGCGCGCGTTTCATACCATACCCGACTCCTGCAATAAGCTGTCTCGCGTTCACGAGATCGAACGACACCGGCCTTGGAGCAAATAAGCCGACCTTGCGACTTGCACTTGCACGCACGAATGGCAGCATCGAGATCTGGAACCCGTTGGATGGAGTCTGGGTGCAAGAGACCATCTTCCCAGCCGTGGCCGGCAATGCAGTAGAGAGCTTGGTCTGGACACAAGAACCGGACGAGCTCTCTTCAAACGGCGACGTGATCGCCGGCCAGTACAGACTCTTCAGCATTGGATCAAGCTCAAACGTCACAGAATGGGATCTAGAGACTGGCACTGTAAAAAGAAAGAGTACGGGCAACTTCTCAGAGATCTGGTGTTTGACAGCACAACCTCGATCCGCCAAACCCTCCACCGAAGACCAACAAACGCGAGCACAAGAGCTGGTGATAGGCGGCGGCGATGGTACGTTGGCACTGCTGAATACAGAGGACAATGATCTGCAGTTCAAGCGGTTCCTTGCAAGGGTCAGTGGCAAGAAGGCACGATGCCTCACGGTGACATACCAAAAACCTGAGGTAGTAGTTGCCGGCTTTGCAGACAGTACAATCAGAGTCTTCGACACCAGGAATGGCTCAATACTGCGGACGATGAGCTTGGGTGTCGGTTTACCTGGTGCTCCAAAGACAACTCTTGTCTGGAAGCTTGCCGCATTACCAAATGGTGATCTGGTGTCAGCAGACTCTAATGGTGAGTTGCGAATCTGGGACGGTAAGACGCTCTCGATGAGCCAGAGACTCCATGGCCATGAAGGTGATTGTCTGGACGTGATAGCGAGCAGCAACGGCAAGACACTGTTCTCTGGTGGTGTCGATGGTCGCATAGCCTGCTTTCGGCGCACGAACGCCGACTCGGGACGATCGAGCTGGTCGAAAGTGTCACACCGCAAGATACATCAGGAGCATGGACCAGTCAAGACGCTGGCTGCTTACGACGGTAAGAGCATGAGCGTC
Organism: Peltaster fructicola; assembly: GCA_001592805.2. Classification (NCBI taxonomy): domain Eukaryota; kingdom Fungi; phylum Ascomycota; class Dothideomycetes; genus Peltaster; species Peltaster fructicola. Next base: position 1,483,185 of record CP051140.1, read on the forward strand.
TTTGTTGCCGGAGGCGGTGATCCTGCACCTGTCCTAGTCCCTCTCGACAGCTTTGGCAAGGAACACATGCGTTCACTGCCAAGCCTACCACAAGAAGCACAGGTAGTCAGCGCCCCTTCTGCCAGGCTTGTTGCGACATGGTGGGACAACACAGTATACATCTACAGATTCGCTAGGCAGAACTCTCTGGAAGTTTTGCGTGATGCAGAGCACGCTATAAGACGGCTGGTCGGTAAAGTCAGGCTGGCTTCCAACGAGACTATCCGATCTGTAGCCCTGTCACCTTCTGGCGATTTACTGGCAGCGTCCACCAGCTCAAGCACAAAGCTATTCCAGCTGCGCAGTGCTTCTGCAGATGACGTACTACTCAAGGTGCGCAAACTCGCGTTGCCAAAAGACATGGCGTCGACTGGTGCCAGATTGCTAGCCTTGGCAGAAGAGGAAGCGGAGGGCATATGGCTGGCTGCTGTGTCGACCGATAATGAGATACGCCTGACAAAGGTAATCTGGTCAGCATCAGACAGCAACAATCTCGAAGCTGCAACGATGTCGATCGAGCTCGAACGGAATTTTAGACGAAGTGTCGACCAGACTGGCTTCAAACGTTACAACTCAACGATCAGTAAGCTGACATTCACTGACGATGCTGCCATGCTGGTCACAGGCGATCTCTCCGGCCGTCTGGACTATTGGGAGGTCGAAGGTGAATTCGACGTGGAGCAGAGTTGCATTGCAGTATCTAAGACTAACCAGGACGACTCGGACGTGGACTCGGATGATGACGACGACACAGATATCGTTTTGTACGGGCAGACGTGGAGATATGGCAGCTCTAGTCCACTGCCTGCACTAGATTCAGCACCACTAGTCACGACATTCCGGCCGTCGGCAGAGCAGAACCTCCTCGACAGTCAGCTCGGCGATGCCGCGATGCCAGCACATCGCAGGTTGTTAGTGATTACAGCTCGTCATCAGCTCTACGAGTACGAAGTGCGCGACGGACTTCTCAGTGCATGGTCACAACGAAATCCTAGCTCGTCTCTCCCAGACGACTTCACACGATTGCGTGACCGCGTCATCGGTGCACACTGGGATCCTCGAGAGCGTCTTTGGTTGTACGGCAGCAATTTCGTCTTCATGCTCGATGTTGCAGATGATCTGCAGGTATCTGAGAAGAACGGATCGAACAAGCGAAAGAGGCAGGTCGATAACACAGCTCCGAGTAAACGTAACAAAGGAAGCGGAGCAGGAGGACCGATTACGAATGGACATGATGTGAGAGGATCTCTCACCGCCATGAGGAGTGAGGACAAGAAACGCACAGGCCTAGACTTGCGAACCACGAATGGCGTGGACATGGATATCGACGATGACGAGGGCGTGGTCGCGGGCGATCTCACACGACTGACACATGACAGCAGCGATGACCGGAAGAAGCTGGTATCTAACCAAACGATCCAACACTGGTCCACAACGAAGTACAGACCCATCCTTGGCATGGTAGCATTGGCACACGAAGCCAAGTCGTCGACTGACGACGAGGATGTCCTGGAAGTTGTGATCGTCGAGCGGCCACCTATACCGGCGACAAGAAAGAAGAAGAGAAGACAGAGATGACCGCTTAACAATGGAGGTTTTTGTGCATGGGATGTGGTCTGGCCAGACCATTGCACACTCAGTAGTCACTGTATTGCCTATACAGCTTCAGCCTCTTGAGTATGTGGCTGCTCGACACAGCAGTCCTGCTAAAAGATCCGACGATATAGGAGTGCTCTCATTGGCAGAGGGCTACTCTATACCCTGCACGGACTGCAGTACGCGTGTACGTCGTTGACCAGATGCCCTTGGCCATACAAAATAAGCAATGTGCAAGCTCTTCGCGAGGTTGTAGATCACACAGCTGTTCGTCCGTAAGGCGAATCGCATGTCTCCTTCATGGTCATGTCTGCTTGTGCGCCTTGTAAAGGCTTGGAGGGGAGATTGCGCAACCCGGAGAATATACAATAGTGGATCGACATGCGTATACTGTATGCTTGTACGGCCAAGACATGCCGCGGTTACGAAGGCGGTCTTGAGGCCAAGAGAACAGCAGCCTGTTACAACGACCACGCTCAAGCGAACGAAAGGATTGAAGAGTTGTTATAGGAAACGTACATGTATCCTCTGTTCAGGACTGTGATGATGATGATCCGCACGGAGAATGAGATAGCGTGGCCCGTGCGCAGGCGATGCTGACGACGCCCTCGATGGCCGCGTCAGACGAAAAGTGTTGGCTGCCGCATGGTGCAGCTTTTTTTCGCCCAGGGACGAGCCTCTGTCCATCAATGCTACTAAGGGTGCCCCCTCCAATGACCTCTCTAGCCTTTCTGCCTATCTATTGCGCTGCAGTATTGCGCGTCCTCAGAGAGACTGCTCCCAGAAGCAAGCCCATTGCTCCATCGTCTAACACTCTCTCACTCACTCTCTCGGATCTTTTACATACTCACTGACATCCTCTCTCCCGTTCGTTCTACCACTATCCTGACGCAGGGACAGCCTTTGCTGTTGCAGGTGTGAGTGCGACAGACTTCGAACGACCTATACCCGTCCCCACGAGGCTCAGACGCCAGCCGATACAGCGCCTTCAAGCGGGCTGTGCATACACTCGGATTCAACAGTCGCAACGCTCGCAGTCCTTCGATAACCACACTCACTTCTACGTCTCTAGCGACCATGGCGGACCAACACAATGCTGTGCCGAAGCGCAAGCCAGTACCGTCGCAGCAGCAGACAACACAGCTGCCTGACAATTGGGCGACAGACCTCACAGCACAGTTTCGACGCACGTTGTCGACGAAGCGCATGAACGAGCTCAGCAGTAGACCTAGTTCACTGCGACGAAAGACTTCTCGACTACCGAACGGATATGTCGTTCAGCCATCACAGACTCCTCCTCTCCCTCCACAACAATCGAGCAACGAACCAGCACAGCGACTCGTCTCTCCAATGTCACCACCACCCACATACAACGCAGCGTTACGAAACCTACCGATCGTCCCTGTAGCGCCTAGCGACAACAAGACGCTCCGATTTCGAAGTATGCTAATGTCCTTGTCGAATACGCCTGTCAAGTGGGAAAATCCTGGTCTGCTGGACGAGGCACTGCGAGTCGTGCCATTGGAACAGATATACGCACATGCTCAAGAGGAGTCGGATCTGCATATCGCCGAGGCGGCATCGCTTGGTGACGATGTGAAGCCAGCTTGGGGATACCAAGACTGTGTAGTCCGAGCATTGATGAAGTGGTTCAAGACTCAGTTTTTCGAGTGGGTGAACAACCCAAAGTGCACAGCATGCAGAGCTCCAACGATTGCTCGAGGCATGGCTGCTCCACTACCCGACGAGAGCGCACGAGGAGCAAGCAGAGTCGAGCTCTATCAGTGCAGCAACCAATACTGCCAGTCATACGAGCGCTTCCCACGATATAACGACGCATTCGTCCTGCTCCAGACACGCAAGGGTCGTGTTGGCGAGTGGGCAAACTGCTTCAGTATGTTGTGTCGTGCTGTCGGCAGCAGAGTAAGATGGATCTGGAACTCGGAAGACCACGTCTGGACGGAGGTGTACAGTATACATCGACGCCGATGGATACACGTCGACTGCTGCGAGGGAGTGTGGGACAACCCTCTCCTCTATTCACAAGGTATGTGCTGCTCGTATGTTATCCTCAGGCCAAGCTGACAGATACCAGGCTGGAAGAAGAAGATGGCATATTGCATTGCTTTCTCCGCCGATGGCTGCTCCGACGTCACTCGTCGATACGTCCGTGACGCTCACATCTCCAAGCCTCGCGACAAGTGTCCCGAGAACGTCCTCATCCACATCATCCGTGAGATTAAAAGTCTGCGACGCCGCGATATGGACAAGAAGGAAAAGTTCCGACTCATGTCTGAGGACGCACGCGAGAACGAAGAGTTTAGTCGAAACATCATCGACACGCTCGCACTCCAGCTGTCTCGCATCTCACCGTCAGATGTCTACCAAGGAGGCTCTGATCAGCCACCACGTCCGGATCCTGATGCACTCAAGGCAGCCGAAAGCCAACAGCTCAGCATTGAAGGCCGCCAGCGTGCTCGTAGCAACGGCGCTTCGGAACACCAACGAGATCAACGCTCTCAATGATATATGTATCATTGATGTCCACATCAGACGACGCCAGAGAGTACACTTCACAATCCATCGCCATTCCATCTGCTTTCATCTGTCGCGGCAACGACTTTATACCGACGACTTCATCTCATATGTCAACGAATCAACAAGTCGCACACGCCAATGTGCGCACACAACTTTGATGCATCACAGCGAGGCGCTTTTTCCTGGGTGGGACTTATGCTTGCATTGTAGCGATCTCTCATCGCTTTTGAAACGTACAGCCTCATTATCTCCTTCAACTGTAGTTCGGTAGTAGTCACTCAAGATAATGGACACGATGGGAATCAAAGGACGACGGACGACTCTATTTCTCTCTTCTCGTATATCTACCATCAAATGAAAGTCGTATCCCGCTGCTTCTCAGTCACACTATTCCTTTGATATGCTCCAGCCTTCGAGCGGCGTTCTTTGACAACAGTCTCCAAAGCCTGGTTACATCTTCGCTAGGCTGTACTATGTTTAGATGTGGCCCTGGACTAAAGATCACCGGGGCTATGGTTTCAGAAATCGTAGGCCAACAAAACATTCATCGGTATGCCAAGAGTGGCCGAGCTCAATGATCAATTCAACGTGCTCGAGCGACGACGCTCTTTGACATCGCTGACACGTGAACCTCCTCGTCGATGAGGCTTGCTCGACAGTAGCATTGCCGTCAGCATATACCCATAACGATTGCTTGGCTAGCACCAAACCTTGAAGCTGAACCCTGGCCCGTAAGGCTGCTGGTCAACACAATACCATTGAACACATGAAACTTGTGATGCCCGAAGACAACAACCTATGCGGTTGTACAAGACTCGTGTCATGCATTGTAGCCAAGTCCTGTAGTCTTGCGGCGTTGCAGAGTTCGTTGTCGCAGGCTGAGCCAACAGAGATAGCACGTCTCAGGCTGTGGTCGGGGGCTGTGTTGCGCCTCTTGGGAGAATGCTTCACTGCTTGGCTTACGCCGCTACAACATAACATTATAACAACCACGTTCGCTACGCTCGTTCCTGCCTTGTCACAGAGTCTCCCTATATATCACCTTTGCTGTGCCTCCAGCAGCTCGACATACCAAATTCAACCATACTTGCGCAACACTACTGCACTACTATACCACAAGGCTTTTGATCTCAGGAGATCAGCCTCACCACTAAACAGTCGGCAACACAGAGAAGAGCACGGAACGTATACACGATGGGCAAGCTAGGCAGATTCGCGTGCATATTCGTGCCATATGCCCTCACACTGATGGCAATGGTATTGATGATCATTGTCGCTGTCTCCGGTAGGGCGACAGGATCAGGCTTGCTCACCGAGCTGTTCGCATGGAAGATCGATTTCAGCCAGCTGTCGATACCTGCGAACCCCAACGCTATCGGACAGGCACTTCAAAGAGGTAGCAACGCTGGCAAGATCCTGAAGTACTACCGTGTCAACGTCTTCGTAAGTCTCAGTAACCAGAGACATCACATAAGAGGCTGCGCTGACACACATCCAGAACTACTGCTCGTCCAACAGCACTGCAGACTCAGTCGATTACTGCAGCGGCAGACAAACCGGCTTCGTCTTTGACTTTGTCGACCAATGGGGTCTGGCACCATCATACAACGGTCAAACCGTCAGCGGCTCAGCTCTGGACGATGAGGTCAAGAACATCTTCGGACAAGCCTTCCTCGACACCATGAACGCTTACAGATCGGCGAGCAAGTGGGTGACCATTGCCTTCCAGGTCGCTCTCTGGACCGCAGTCGGCACTGCCATTGCTGCCATCCTCGCCTTGTTCTCACGATGGGGATCCTTCATCACATGGGTGCTGTCTATAGCATCCTCGCTCTTCAGTTTCGGAGCAGCAGTTACAGCTACAATCCTCTACGGCGCAGCTGTTGGCGCCCTGAAGACTGCATTCGACACCTACAAGGTGCGAACTGATCTCGGAACCAAGTTCCTTGCCTATATCTGGGTCAGCACTGCTCTGTCTATTGCCGCAACCTTGTTCTGGCTCTTCAGCATCTGCTGCTGCTCTGGCAAGAGCAACCCTCACCACAAGGACAACAAGGGCGGTCTGTTGCAAGGAGAGGCAAGCCATGATCCTTACGCTGGCCGTGGCATGAAGGTGGAGCAGACTGGAGGCTACCAGCGTGTGTCCAGCCCATATGCTACCACAGACCGCATGCCTCTCAACCAGTACCCTGCACCAGCACCCATGGGTGGACAGCAGCACTTGGGCACTGACGGCTACGAGCCATACAGATACCAGCGATGAACGACTGCAATGCTTTTGGAACGGCTGAGATAGAAGAAAGTGGAGCCTTCTGGCAGTGGACCAACATTTACGATAGCGAGCACGTACGAGAAATGTACAATGATCTTCTTGGATACAAACCACCAAAGAACCACTTACATGTGCTATGACGATGCAGCTTGCTTGCTTATGATCCGCTGACTTGTGAGAAGACACCTTGCTATCATATGACGATGTGGCAGGGGTCCTGCACTTGCGCAGGGAGGGTAGTAGTGGTGCGAAGCCAGTAAACAATCGAACACTATAGCGGATCTCCGGTATAGCTGTGAGCGGTGTCAAAGAGGATCTCTGCCAATCAATAGGGACATTGCTGTGCTGCAAGCAGTCTCTCACGGACTTCATGCCCTTGTCTATTGAAGTTGTTCCCACCATCCAAGCAAGGATAGTACTATGAGTCCTTGTTGCCAGTAAGTGCTTCTTCTCTCTACTGCATGCGCTGGCAAGCTGCTGCAGAGACCGAATAGCATATGTGATCAGCCACATCGTGGGATAAGATACTTTTGGAGTTGTCGTGCAGCATTCCCTCCCACTGTTAAAGTCTTCTTGACACGGGGGTTTGTGACTGCATGCCGAGCGACGGGCATCAGCACTGCTTTAGGTCAGCAGGACAATTACAGATTCGCTCGCGTAGCTGCAGCATGCGTTTCGGTTGCCAGTAGAGACAGCCAGAATCCTTACGCCATTTCTAGCTTTGTCGTAATCAAGAATGGACGCTAGATGCATCTTCATGCACGATGCGACGCCATATCACCAAGTCAGCATGTCGTGCATGACAATGGTGTAATTTGAGCATGCACGAAGCCTTCGCCAAGCTGACGGACAAGGAAAATTGGAACGGTAAGCATAGTGGTGTGTTGAGTGGTTTTAGAAGGAAAGGGGCAAGTGGATGCTTTCCCAAGAGCATGTAGATGTAACAGAGGCTCCATCACGCTGTACCGAATCATTTGTTACCCACCCGGTCATTGACCGCCAATCTTTGCTCGAGCTGGAGATGTCGGCTTGCTCGCTGTCTCGTGTTGCAGATCGGGAGCATCGCGCAAGGCCTGGCAACGCTTTCAAGCAGGCCGTACAGATGACTGCATATCATGCAAAGCATCGATGGACGTGTTGAAGCGTGTGTCAGTCAATGACATGCTGCCTGCACCCAAGGCAGACGAGGCAATCTAGACACTCCAGACGGCTGTATTGAAATTGGGTGCACCAGGGTCTGAGCGTCTCTTGCCATGTGCCAAGCGTGCACTTTAAGACTACTGCAGGTGAGGCATTTTCTGCTCGCTGCACTGTACGTCCTCTGCATAGAGCCTAAAGTCAATGGGCTCGCAGTGCGTTTCAAGTAGTACGACGAAGTGTGAGCTGTGCAGTAGTTGTATGCATAGCTTCCTTCCGTCAGTGAGGATGCTCCAGGCGACAAAGGACAGCTTCAGAGACAAGATGACGATGGTGGCAGGCTCGGGTAAGGGCGTATGGATCAGGACGAGATCAGACCGGGCGGACAAGGGCGTAGAGAGGAAGAAAAAATAAGGGTGATGCGGGGGTGGAAAGGCGTGTCTCTCAGAAATCGTCGCTCTGAGCTATGACGTCGCTCCGAGGCTGCCTCGCCTACAGTATGGAGTATGATGGCTGCGACATTCCCGGTCAGCAGCAGAAAACGATTGTCTATTGTCGACTCCGAAAGAATACTCAAGACGTACGTAGACTGCTGACCTGCAGGAGGAGAGCCGGCTTTGTGAGACGGCTTTGAGCATCGCCTGTGTGATCAGAGAGACAAGCAGTGAATGGAGGACATAATCAAATTGACATTGCGCTCGTGCATGATTGGCGGCAACCTGCCCTCGACTGGTCTAGGTGCGCATCCCACCCAGTGCACGGCAGTGTGGTGGTGGTAGCAGCAGCAGCAGCAGTGAGCGCAGCCCAGCAGATGAAGAAAGAGACTATCCTAGTAGTCTTCTTAGCCCTTTTTCTTTCCTCCAAATCTAAGCACATCAAACACCACACACGCGCCCGCTCGCAATTCTCGATCGTCCTTCTGCAGTACATACTCATACTACTACTACTCCTCCTCCTTCTCCTCCTCCCACCTGCAACCCTCCTTTCTCTCGAGTGTGTGCACACCATCACCACCACCACCATAACACCCAGAGTATCACGCGATCTCGTCAGTCGCTTTTGCGAAAAAGACCGTGGGACCGGACCGATCAGCAGTCATCTACCCTCTCGACTTTTGGTGCTCAGCCCTGCAGCGGATTTGTGAGGCGCGTCTGCTTACCATTACCAACGCCACTTCCAACTACCCGCTGCTACGCATCCTCTGTCTCATTAATTCACCAACACTTCTCGAACCGACACATCCTAAGGAAACTTCCTGAGCCTGCCTGTCAATTTCAACAACTCGACCATACTTAGCTACCAACGCTTCGCTGCTCATCTTGGGGCCCCAAACCATTGCCGCAACACTCAATCTCCAACGTCACCACAAGGCGTACACTCTTCACACAATGTCTGCATCTCAGTTATAGCCCAGGTAGGCCCTTTGGGTCAAGTGCTGTTGGCAATAGACCAAGATTGCACTACTCGGTATCGACCATTCTAACACAACGATACCACTTCTTTCACCGTTCACTGCGTCCCACATGCCAACCATCATGACGGACCCGAACACTTCTCTTCGGCTTGAGACAGCCGTCACATCTCCTGGTATGGAGCTTCCTGAAGAACTATCAGCAGACGTCGACGAGCCGCCGGAAACGAGTCCACAACACATTAACTTCTGGATACCACCGAAGCCTCACACAAACACATCATACGCGAAGGCAGTACCTCCAGCATACACACGACGCGAGTCCCTCTTGACCCGTCAATTACATACCGAAACCGAGCACTCTGATGAGGAGCATCACATCCGTTCACCTACACGTGGACTGTCCATGGTTTCAACATGGAGCAACCCAAGCACTGTCTCGACTGCAGAGCTCACGAGCGATGACGGCCGCAGTGTGCCTAGTCCAGGCATCAGCCCTTTCTTGCCACCTACACGTATGTCCAACACTCTACCCGTCACGGACAACAAGATCTTAGGTCTTGAACATGTTACCATCAAAGATCCAGTGGAGGAAGGCCTAGGACGAAAGAGGTGTATCACATTTGCCTGCAGTGGTGCCGCCAAGGAGACCTCTCCCGTCAAGACGACTGCACCTATACTTGAGGAGCAACCCGCGTCACCACCAAAGCGCAAGTGCGCACTCAAATTCATGTGTCCTTCCAAGCCGGACGACAAGCCAACACCAAAGCGAGCAACGAGTCCTCCGCCTAAGCATCGACGGATGTCGTCATCGCAAAAGGTCCCAAAGGCGCACCGCGACTCGGACAGCACTGTCGTCAATCCTGCATCACCTCGTTTGACACGAAAGGCTCTTCTTGGCTCACCCAAGCCAGTCGCCGCACAGGCAATTCCAGTACTCGACAACTCAGATGATGACTCCGGTGCTGAGGCCACACGCTTTCACGAGTTCGCTACAAGCGAGGAAGAGCCCGAGGAGTGGACGCAGGAATCAACGTGCTACCGTAACAGACTTTGCGTGACCGACACCCTGAAGAAAGAGAATGTCATTCGTCAGCTCGGCCAGGAAGTCGAAGAGGAAGTCCTCGCCGAGGAAGAAGACGAAGAAGAAGAGGATGACCAGGACGATGACGATCCAGAGGCTGTTGACGAGCAGGACGATCTCGAAGATGAAGAGGAAGAGGACGATGAATCTGACGACGGTTTCCACTCCGACGATGAGGAGGGCTTTGCAGGCTCTGACGATGAAGCTGACGGTAGCGATTGTGAGTGGTGGGCTCCAGGCGCCCTGTCGACTGCTGCCACGTCCACCGAACAGATCGAGCATCTTACCAGAATCTCCGCTCAGCCACAGCCTTCAGAATATCCATCCTCACTCGCATCGATGAGCTCTGCAGGTGTCTCACCACATACATCCCACCGCAGACCAAGGCCATTCCGTACGCACTCTACATCGGCCGCCGTGGACATCGAGCGTCCAGCCACACCAGATCTACCTGACTCAACCGACTTTGTCTGCGGTACTCTTGACGAAGATCGTCCAAAGGAGCAAGCATACCTCGACTGCATAAAGGAGCGGGAGGCAGCTAAGCATCGTCCTATTCCACAAGACATCGATCCAACCTTCCCAACTAGCGACCCTGAGATGGATGAGGAAGACGATGAGGACATTGAGGATCCTGAAGAGAGTGACAACGAAGAGATCATGCACGGTTCCCTCGATTCGATCCATGGCACAGCACGACGCATCTCGCCCACGCCGCGTCGTCCTAGCATCCGACAGCGGTCGCCAGCGCCCTCGCGTCGAGCCAGTACTCGTGCACGATCACCGGCTCCTGCAGCAATCCGTCACAAGTCTCCAGCTCCTGCTGCAATCCGCCACAAGTCGCCCGCACCAACGACTCGTCATCGATCTCCAGCGCCGGTTCGCACCAAGAGCCCAGCACCAAAGGTCAAGCCAACGCTCTTCTCTCCACCACCACATCCAGTGCGAGCCCGCTCTCCGGCGCCACGCAAGCTATTCGGTCAATCACCACACCGAGCTCGATCCCCGGCTCCCGCCCCGCGCATGACCTCACCTCCAAACACTCGCCGAGCCTCGCCTTCCGACCTGTTTCCTGCACCAGCGAACGGTCTGGCAGGTCGTCCAAATACCCTGACCGTTGCAGCATCTCTTCCGAAGCGTCCTGGTGGATTCCTGCTTAGCCGTCTAGGCCACCAAGCCTCAGATGTCGAAGGCGGAGAGACTCCTACAAATGGCCTGCGTAGTGGTCGTCGCCGAGGCGCCATTGATATCGTCAAGGGACTCGAGAAGAAGAAGCAGCGCCGACGTGAGAAGCTTTGTCAAAAGCTCGCCGCCAAAGCTGCTGCTCGCGGCGAAGAGCGTAAGAAGGTCAAGCCTGGTCGAGGCGCCGAACGCATGAGAGAAGTCGGTCTTGAGCTCCAGAAGTACAAGGGCCGCGCCGGACACATCCTATCCTACTAATAGAAAAGACTTTATTATGTCTTTCACAGCAAAATCGATCTGAGCATTTGTCTCAGAGACGCCGCTGGTAAACAATCCAGCATATTGAAACGCATATCGCATGCGGTTGGTCGTCTCTGCGCTCGCCATCACGATTTCGGTGTTACATGGTATAAGCGAAAGATACCCATGGCTTTCACATTCGCAGGGGGAGTTATTGCATCTGCTGACGAGAGATGTTTCGAATCACTCGTTAAACCCGTTCTGAGCGTTGTTTTATCTTAGCCTTCATGGCATTTGGGGATGTCTTTGACTACCAAGTATTCATTCATTGCACTTTTTTGTAGATCAGAAGCAGCACATGAAGGCTGGCTTGTATACATTGATGTCTTTCATCTCCTCGAGGATGTGACGTTCGTTGAGTAAGCTCGCATGCCTGCACTCTATTGACTCTGGTGCTTGCGAACCTCATCCCAGAGCTTGTTATCCTGTGCTTCCACGAAGATGGGCTTGCTTGTGTCTAGCTCATTGTAGCGACGTAGGTCCATCTCGCGGTCAAGCAAAGGCTTGACGTATGGATCGAATGTCTTCCAATACTGCAATATGGTCAGTGAAGTGACGACAGGAGCACACGATGCACGTACTGGATCCTCGAGGTGGTATCTATCGTCGTGTGTAAGTGATGTGTTCGCCCAATGATCTGTTGCAGTGACTTACTTCTGGCTGCTCTCGTGAGCGTACCTCTCGACAATGGTGAAGGATCTAGGATCACTCTCACTTTGCATGACAAACCTGATATGGTCAGTGGAGAGTCCACAACATCGTAGCAGCATTGTATAGGAAACCCTTGGTGGGAGAGTCCTCCATAGGTAAATCTTACCAGCTCAGTGTTTCCTTGTCACGACTGTAGGTCTGGCTGGCTTCTTGCAGCTTGGCAGTGAGCTTCTTGATGGCCTCTGGGTCGTCCTTGGCATAGAGATGAACAACTAGAGTGTAGACCATGGTGTACGTGGACGCTTCGCAAACGGAGACAGGAGTTTGAGGGAGAGAGCTGTTTTGATGAAGAGTGTCATTGTCATAAAATCCCCACATGACTTCGTACGAAACTCCTCATCCATGAACATCGCATGTACTTGCTCTGATTTACATAATCGAGCATCATCTTTTGTCATTGCTGAGCTGATCTTGGTGACATAGCTATTCTCAGGACGAGGTGAACTGCATCATGCAATGCCGAGACAGGATCATATATTTTGCATGACTACACCTTGGTGCTCATTATTGGCCCGGAGATGATATCCTTGCTTGAGCAATGAGAATTACTGTTCAAGGATGTCGTGAGCCCTCCTATCGCCATAACAGGGATGAGTTTGTCTTACTGACGAAACGCCAACATGTCATGAGCTGAACCCAGTCATGTAGCCATACCAACAACGCTCTGCATTACCTGCAACAACTTCTCATCGGCATTCTCTATAGCAGACATGCTTCGCCAGCACACAATCCGATCAGGTCGACAGAGCACAGCGCCATCGTCGGCCACCTCTCGTCGTCTAGCCCAGTCGCCATAGACATCCTCGTAGTCTTGATCCCATCCTATGGAAACGCAATTGATGACAATGCCAGTCTTCGATGAGACCAGCTTCGCTGCAGCTTGCCAGCTGTCGCCTCCATTGCCAGTGAAGAGGCAGAAAGTCCCATGACCTGCTACATCTTGCGTGCTGACTGGTGCTCGATCTGGTATCGAGTCATTCAACCAAGCATGCGGCAGTCTGCTGCCAGGATATGTGGTGATCTGATAGTGGAGCACCGGATCTTCTGGAAGAGCTGGGCGGCGTCCTTCATCCTTAAGATAGATAGCCGATGAGTTGTATGCTAGATTCATCTCAATGCCGATAGCACCAAATTCATGCTCCGTGTACGCGACTGCTTCCTGGAGCTGCTTGCGCCGTATCTGACCAGCATCCAATTGTGCTGTAAGCTCAGCATGCTGTCGTTTTCGCTCCTCGACATCTGTTGGCAGCACACCTAGTGCCTCCCACACAGCCATGTGATCCCGCAGGCCTTGGTTGGCACGCTGCACCACGCCAGCTCCGACTGGCTGTCGTTCTTGGCTGTAAGTGTCCAATAGAGTAGGCGATGCCAGTCGCTTCTCGACAAAGGCTACCTTCCAAGCCAGATTGTAGGCATCCTGGATGCAAGTATTAGAACCAAGTCCATTGAAGGGCGGATGTCGATGGACAGCATCGCCGAGGCAGAAGATGTTGCCTTCGCTGTACCTTGTGGCAACAATCTCATTGATATACCACTTCGAAGCATCCAAGATCTCAACCTTGACGCTGTCATCACCAATCAATTGCCGGACTCGCTTGAGATAGTCCGCCTCTGACGGTAGTACAGCAAGATCCTCGAAACCAGGCTCGGGCAAGATGATGAACATCCACTCATCCCAGGCTTTCACCATTCGTAGAACACAAGTCCAGCCCCACGGCGGATGTTCAACCTCAGGCTGGAATATCCAGTGCAAATTGCCCGTCCTGTATCGCATGTGCTTGTGTAGATCTGCCCGGACCAGAAGATTGATAGCTAGACCTTGACCAGGCTTCTTGTCTAAAGGAATGTCCAGCTGTCGGATCACCTGGCTTCTCGCACCATCGCAGCCAAACAGATACTTGGAGTGGATAGTGTATGTCGTTCCACTGAGAAGGTCCTTCAGCTCAGACTTCACAGATCCATCTGACAGAGCTGTAAAATTGAGGAACTGCGTATCGAAACGAATCTTCCATCCTTTGGCAGTGGCATGACCTACAAGGATAGGCTCGAGGAGTGTTTGGGGCAGGTCGACGTGATGACAAGGACTAGCGGCATCGTAAGAGCCTCGTCGCTTCGGTTGGTTGCCCCAGCTGTGTATACGAGCGAGTTCCCTCCCTGCTACATCATGGCACCATCGAGTGTGCTGCATATGACTTTGTGGTGTGGCGACCTTGAGGCAGTCTTGTTCCAGACCAATCTCTCGTAAACACTCCAATGCCGCTGGATTGTTGATATGTGCTCGAGGTTCCTTCGCCGTGCCGGAAGCCATTGATACCATGATACCCGTCTGGCCATGGGAGGCGAGAAAGCATGCTAGCGAAGCGCCTGCAGGGCCAGCACCTACTATCAGGTAAGGTATTTCGATCTGTGACATGATGCAAGGTAAGAAGGGTAGAGAGCGTACTGTACTGCGTGCCACTGCTATGAGATGCAATCAACTTCCCTTCTATGTTTCATGATAGTGGGAACAGATCGTAGTGACCTCTGATGTCGAGAACAAGTCTCTTGTCTGAACTGCCGATCATAGAGCCTTTCGCCTGACAAAGCGGGGCCTTGCTTCTTCGAACACCTCCCAGTCATGAGTGAAGGAAGGACTATTCGAGGTCTTTGCATGCGTCAAGAGAGCCATCCAGGCGATATAACTCAGAGCGCAGGGAAGATCTTGCTGGGAGTGAGAGAATCGTCGTCCCTGACCGCACCAACGACGCTGCGGAGAGTGGCAGCCTAAATTGTGACACGCTGGGACAAAGTGCTCCTGCACCCAACAGCACGGCGCGAGGATTCTTTCGAGAACCTTCAATCGATACTCTAGTGGTCATCACTAAGAGCAGCGTAAGGGATAGACGATTGAAGCCAATCATCGATCCTGATATATCGCTGACATCAAGACTCTCAGGATGACGTTTGGTTGACGAGCTTGCGCGTGTTGGTGCAGTCGCGTCTCCCAAGCACAAGACTACAATGGCAGCTGCATCAAGCTACATATACTGTGGAAATGTTCTCATTGATCTCTCCACGCCCTGTTCTCCTAGCACGCACTTCCATCACCATCTCATTCTATCGCCAGAAAAGCACTTCAAGCATGTCGAACATCATTGAGAACGTCAAGACAACTCTGTCTCAAAACCTTGGAGGCGTGGCTCACGACACGATCGCGCCAGCTGAGACACGGTTCGATCTCGAGAAGGATGTCCCAGATCAGTCTGGCAAGGTTGCAGTCCTTACTGGATCAACCACGGGTATTGGCTATGGTGCATCTCACACACTGCTGAAGAAGAACATCAGCAAGCTGTTCATGATCTCTGACGGAAAGGACAACGCACAGGACGCCATCAAGGCGATTGGCGAGGAAATGGGCGAAGACAAGGCCAAGAGGGTCATCTGGATTCAAGCTGATCTCGGTGATTGGCAGCGTATGACAGAGGTCGCCAAGGAGATCAGAGACCAGACCGACCGCCTTGATATCCTGGTGAACAACGCCGCGCGAGGTATCATGACAGCTCAGCTTACCGACTATGGCGTCGACAGACATATGGCAGTCAATCATGTCGGTCACGTCGTCTTGACTTCTCACTTGCTCCCACTGCTCAAAAAGACAGCCTCTGAGGGCCACACCGTTCGCATCAGTAACCAGGCCTCCAATGCACACCAGCAGGTCTCTTCTGACCTCAAGTTCAAAACCCTCGAGGACTGGAACCGCGACGATGGTCCAATGGGCCAGTACGGCAAGAGCAAGCTGGCTGCCATCCTGTACTCACGCTACCTCGCCCGTCATCTGACAAAATCTCACCCCAGGATCCTCATCAATGCGACTCATCCTGGCATAGTCGACACCAAGATGTCTACCGACGAGATTCACGAGCCATACCCACTTGCTGGTTACGGCATGAGCGTTCTTCTTCAACCTTTCAAGAAGACTCAATTCGAGGGATGTTGCCCTACCGTCTACGCTGTAACAGTGACCGAGAAGAGCGGTCAGTACATTTGCCCGCCAGCGGCACCAGAGGCAGGAAGCGACTTGGCACAGAATGAAGAGCTTCAGGAGGATCTCATGGAGCTGACGAGGAGAGTTGTAACGCAAAAGTTCGGAGCACAGTCTGTCGACAAGGGCTGTCCTATGAAGGAATATTGAGAGGTGTCTAGCACCTCGTGAATACTATGTAATTGTAACAATTCTGCTAGCATGGTAACGAGATCTTGTTGTGCAGACATACCTTGCTGAGAACGTCCAACTCCTGGCAGATACCTCATCGTGATTCAGTGATGAAGATTTTGGATGAGGTCCTCAGGGCGGGCTACGCTTTAGAACGGCGAACAACTGTTATGTGTATACGCCAGTTCTATCATGGCTCAAGCAATGCCTAGTCTACACGTAACACTCTGGCTCCCTTTCGCTTGCCAGCCTTTCTCCTCTTGTTGCCCTTCTGAAAGGCAGTAGCCTCATGCAGTGTACGACCAATGTTGTCGTCTTTCTTTACTGCATAAATCCTGATCATCCAGTTCTCACTGGTGAACACTTCCTCAACTGTGTTGAGTTCTGGTCCCTCAGACGGGAGCTTGCTCTGTCGGACTCGGTCGACAGCCTGTCCCTGAGGGAAGATGCTGGCGAACTTGTAGTAACTCATCTTGTACATCAAGCTGTTCCTCATTGTAGGCGTAGCCTCTTGGTCAATGCGGTACTCTCCACGAGCTGTGAAGTAATTCCTTTCTTGAACCTCATCTGGCCAGATACCTGCGAATGTCAGCTGTATTCTCCACCACTTCTGTCGTGCTTACCTTCTGCAATCCTCACCATCCACAAGAACTTGTTGATATCATCTCCCGAGTATCCAAGCAGACCTCCGAAGACCACCAACACGTAGTCGACTTCATGTTGTCTCATGATTGGCCAGCTGACCTCCTCTCGTGAGCTCATGGCCTTACCAACGGTGGCGATGTGCGTGTTGTTCCAGGTGTTGTTGTCCACAAGCGTAGGACGATCAGCCATACCTCCGATTTGGTAGCCGTAGTCCCACCAACTCATGACCTTGGCATCTGGAGCAGTGTTCTGTCGAAGCCAGTAGTATGCCTCACGGTAGTCGTCGATGATGTGCTGACCTTGCGGTGTTTGCGATGCCAGCACCACGGATGGCGAGGAGTATGCGTTCGAAGTGACCCATGTGCAGTGCAGGACGAACAGCAAGAGGTAGACCGTGACTGAGCCGCCAACGATCAACTTCGAAACGGCGTTGTAGACACCAACGAGAGGCTGCTTGGTCGAGCGCAAAGAGTCTGGGATGGCAGCCTTCAGCTTCGTGCCAAGATCTGCTGCAGCGGATGCGTTGTCAGCTTCAACAGGCTGCACAGGTGACTTGGCCACCAAGAATGTGTCAAGCACTTGGCTCAATGCCATCGCAGCGGCCACACAGACGATAGGTGTTAGTGTAAGCATCAAACGGACCATGACACCCGCGAAGTAAGATCCGAGCACTGCGTAGATGACAACGAAGACCTGCACATCAGTCAAATCTCGGAAGCAGATGTAGACTCCAGCAGGGAACAGCCAGATGAGCATGTTCAAGTCGAAGAAGAAAGCTGGCCATGCAGTAGGTTGATGCTCCGAGACTGATGCAATGATTGGAATGTGGATCTTGGCGTAGCCAGTGTCGAACAGGGAGTAGAATCGACCACCCCATGGAGCGATGGTTCCAGACACTGTTAGCAGCACCAAGAATGCAGAAGCAAGGACAAAGCTGAGCACGACCAGCGCGAGCAGAAGTGTCTGGAACTGCTTCGATGGTAGCTGGTGGCGGATGTACTCGGTGAAAGCAACGACCTGCAGCAGTCCGAAGACGCCTATTGAAAGTCAGCTTAGGCCCTCACTCTATGGCATCCACATACCCAGAGCAGCCATGTGCTCACTGCTCTGCACTGGCAAGAATCCAACGAATGGAATCTGCATGGCGGCGAGCGTGCCAAGGGCGTACCAAGTTGTGTAAGAAGTGTACAGCCTTGTGCTGTATCGACCCATACAAATCAGGACAAACACATGTAGTGGCAACAAGTTCGTGATGAACGCAAAACCTCCCCATGCTGACACCATGTACCCGTAGCTCAATGCTGTCAACGCTCCCCAGGTAATGCTTCCAATCTTGACAGCCTTGATCCAGAGATAGAAGGTGAAGACCAACAAGAAGATGGCGATAGCCTCGTTATCATAACTTCCTGCCACCGATCGTGAGATATATCCAGGAGTGATGCCCATGAACGCAGCACTAAGCAGACCAGCTGACTGGCTGTCGGAGATCTCGGATGTCAGGAGGTATGTTGCAAGAGCAGTCAGTCCTGAAAAGCCTGGTGCCAGCAGTACACAGACGTTGCGAATGTCGACTGGTATCGTGAGAGCTCGGAGTGCATGGTAGATTGTGCCGGCTGTGACCATCAGACCTGGGTAAAGTGTGCCTCCCGTAACTCGTCCCAGAGGGTGCCATGTTCCTGCACTTATCAGACTTGTCATCGCCTTGCTCTTCTGAACCTACTGTCATCGAACCAGTTCCAGAAGTCGTAGTAGCCATGCTGTACGAGGTACTTCGTCGCTCGAAAATTGAACCAAGGATCAACTAAGTAGTGTCAGCTGTAGTCCCAATTCATCGCCTGCACCGTCTTACACTCGTGGATGATACTCTCAAACCGGATAACCGAGAATAGTCGACTGGAGACTGCAGCGGCAGCAATTGTGCATAGGATGATCAGTCGGAGTAATCCGCGAGTGTTGCGACCGCTCTCTCCCTTGAAGAAGGCGTCTCCGCCTGTAACTTCAACGGCCATGCTGGAATACAATCAAAAGGAGTGTCGAGAAAGCATCAAGCAGGTTCAATGCGCCAGTAGTGAGAGCTCGGTAATATTGTTGATGCAGACGTGTACAATGGAGCAAGCTGGCTTTCTGACTCGTTGAGCGACACAGAGCTTCGACTGCATGACTCAATCACCCTGTCGTATTGTCCACCATCGCAGGCGCCTCAAAGCATGAGAGAACCATGTCAACAAGCATCGACCTCCAGCCGTAGAGCTGTAGCTAACAGCACAGATCTCAGCTCTTAGTGTGAGCCTCGACTTTACAGTTGTCGAGAACAGCAGCATGTTTGACTCTTCCCATATCACGAGCACCACCATGGATGAGTAGTGACAGTCACATTGCAAGATAGCGATGCTTTGCCAGCGTCAGAGTTGTCTCCAAGATATCACGCTTCTTCTATGTCATTATATGAGTATATCCTTAGAAGTCAAACTCCTTTCTGAACACATTGATGTCCATGTCAGCTCCGACCTTCTCAGCGAGATCTCGTCGGTCCATCTGGGTGAACACACGCCTCAGGGTATCAAGAATGTTCGTGCTCTGGTTTTGCTGAAGCTGCTCATCGACCACTCGGTCAGGCACATCGTTACCATTGCCATCCTTGAGCAGTTCTGCAGCTTTTTGACGACCCTCTGCTTCCATGACCTTGTGCATGCTGAGAGCGCCGAGCAGATGTGTTGCGGCCTCTTCATAGCAGGACAGATTGATCGAGCTGACAGCCAAGTTGTACCTCGCGCGCACAAAGTTTGGTCTGATCTCGAGAGCACGACCGTATGCCTCGATGGCGTCCTCGCTTCGGCCAGAGTTGGCCAGCGTAGCACCTAATCTGTTCCACAGTAGGTGCTCCTCGCCCTCTCTTTTCATACTGCCATGTTGAGCACTGTTCAGTGCTACCGTGAAACAATCAACGGCCTTGTCGTAGTCTTCACTGCCATAGAACAGCACACCGAGTCCAACCTGTACATCCACATCAACTCCACTGCCTTCAGGGTTGAGCATAGCTGCCTCAAGGAAGAGCTCTGTCACACGCTCATGCAGAATGTGACGGTCTGTGAATGTCAAGTCCTCTGCTGCTGCTTCGCCGAGTCCACGTGGTTGTACGTTCAGCTGTGGATACTTGATGCTGATCCACCGTTCAAGCGTGCGGTAAGCAAGGGAATCGAATGATTCGTTCGTGTAGCTGACGCTCAAGCCCATGAGAGCGTCCAAGTTGTTTGGATCGATCTTCAGGGCATGTTCAAGAGCCCGTATAGCAGGGACTTCCTTCTCATTTTGTGCCTGTGCCTGTCCGAGAGCCACCCATGCCTCGACAAACTCCGTGTCTTTTTGCACAGCCGCTTCGAATGCAAGTGCAGCCAACGATAGATTTCCTCCCTCCCGCAAGATCTTCAATCCCTCTTCGTAAGCATTCGGTACATCCTTGAAGATGTTGTCCTCCTCGAACATGTAGTTGCCGACTTCTCGTGCTGCATCGGCATCCAGTGTTCGTAGATCGTCGAAAGCACCGTCGCCATCGAAGTCCTTCCACTGGTCGTATTCGTCCTCAGTTGCGGCCATTGCACTGCTAGCATTAGCTTGACGTTCCTTCTGAATGCCGTTCCAGACGGCTTCAAAGTCCCCATAGCCAGTCTCGGAGCTGTTGTCCGTGAGCTGAAGCTCTGGCAGGGTAGTGAAGACTCACCGATCTATGCCGTTCAGCTCCTCCTCGATAGCCTTGTTAGCCTCTTCGTCCAACTGGTCGCTATAGTCATGTAATCGTTGATCCTCTGTGCTCAGCTCTTCAAATTGCTTCTCCCAGTCGGTGTCACTCAACTCTTGTACTCGACCCTTGCCCTTGCCCTCAAAGTTCTGCTGCTGCATCTCTGAAGGTCGTAGGAACTGACTCTGAAACATCGGTCGTTGCATGCTGCTGTATCCTCCATACATAGGTCGGTACTGCTGTGACATGCCTTGGCTGACTGGGCTGGCATTTTCGAATCGTGCTTGTGCGTGGCTCTGTCCTTCTCTGAATTTCGCAAACTCGTTTGACGACCAGGCAGGTCCAGAGTTCATCTTCATCTGTTCCATACCCGGAAGGCCATTCCCGGCGAACTCGCTGGCCCAGCCATCATTCCGCTCGATGCGCTCTGCCTCA
This sequence comes from Peltaster fructicola, assembly GCA_001592805.2. Taxonomy (NCBI): domain Eukaryota; kingdom Fungi; phylum Ascomycota; class Dothideomycetes; genus Peltaster; species Peltaster fructicola. The sequence goes on from CP051140.1 coordinate 1,504,463, forward strand.
CGTCTGAGTTGCTCAAAGTGGAACGGCTCGTTCGGTACTTGTGCATTAAAAAGAGGTGCGCCTTGCTGTGAGAACTCGTGAAAGGCAGCCTCTTCCGCCTGTGATCCACCTTGCGATCGGAAGCCTAGGTTTCCTGGTTGTCGAGATGTGAGTCGGTCACGTTGTAAAGATGTGTCTGACTGCGTCTGCTTCTGAAATTGTGCGAGTGGATTTGCAGCAGTCGAGCATTCCGGGCCACCAAGGAAAGACATATTTGTTGTTGAAAGATGGTCTTCAGAAATCAGGAGTAGTTGTTTTGAGTCCACCAGATGTCTTGTGAATGTCGGCATACAGGTCAGATGGAAAGCCGAGGCTTTGTGAACCGAGCTTGCCACAGTCACTGCTAGATCACGCGATGAGTGTAGCCTGTATATTTACATACTAGTTACAGCATGGCTATAAAGACAAGGTATAGTACAAAAGTGTAGATGTATCTATTCAGAGCTCAGAAGATCGTGGTGCCACCTGCGTCGGTTGCGTGAAATCGATCTTTAGCGTTCTGCCATAGATGGTCTTGTTGCTCAACTGCTTTGCAGCCGTCTCAGCAGCAGCCACGGTTTCGAAATCAGCATGGGCGAATCCTCTTGGCTGTCCAGTACGCCTGTCAATGGCAACTCGGACATCGAGGACGTTCTTGCATTCGCGGAAGAGATCTGATCGGCATTAGTGATGCACAAGTCAATGATGCTGATGCTTACCATTCAGATCGCGATCCGACATCTGGTAGCTCATGTTACCAATGAACAATGTCTTAGATGGTGGGTTTTTGGGGCTGGTATAGGTTGATGATTTCGGCCGATGTCCCTGATCCCTAGACATACTGACTACTGCTCGGCGTCCAAACAAGAGCTGGTCGTTGAATTCGTCCACAGCTCGCTCAGCGGCCTCTCGGCTGGCGAAGTCCACAAAGCCGAAGCCCTTGGATTGTCCACGCTCATCAACGGGAATGCGGACATAGAGAACCTCTCCAAACTTGCTAAATGTTTCCTTCAGCTGCTCGACTTGGACCTCGAAGAAGAGGTTGCCGATGTAGATGTTGGCTCCAGACCGTCGTCGTGTGGTCTGGGCAGTAGACTCTGACGTTGCCGCAACCTGCTGCTCGCTGCTATCTGTGCTCTTCGACACATCTGCAACATAACCCTCGTGCGGAAGCTGGTCGGTGGACTCTGATGTGGCTGCATGTGCTTGGCTTGAGGTCGATGCTGCTTCCTGACCCGATTGTGCGACGTCCGGCTCCAGAATACTCTCCTCGCGTACTTCCTTCAATTCTTCAGCAGAAGGTTCCGCTTGTGCCGGTTCCTTCTCTTCTGCAAACCGTGGTCGGATCTGGGAGAAGTATCGAGAGGGTGTGGCGGGATGGAATTGTGTCACGCGAGTTCTTATGACTGCTTGAGGTGCAACGCTGCGAAGAGCAGATGATGTGAGGACCGCGCGACTGCGCGACGAATGGCGAACCTAGTCAGTCGTCAGTTGTGATCGCCAACATTTTATGAATCGTGTGCCATACATTGTTGATCGAACTTATCTCTGGCTTTTAAGACCGCAATAGAACAGAGGTACAGAAGCGATACAGCGCCGCGACTCAGATTGTGGCGATGGGAAGGACAATGTTAGGAAGGTTGAGAAAGCAATTGCTGATGTGCGTGTCGAGATACTGAAAGGAGATTGATCTTCTTGATGGAAAAGTCGTCTGCGAGTCATGTATCAATACTAGCCTGGGGAGGATGACTTGGGTATCGAAGTTCATTGTCGCATACAACTTGTGCTCCCTTTAACAGATCACAATATGCGCACATCATCTGTCACAGCCTCACCGCCAGTCATCCAGAGAAGAGGCATCACGGTCGTAGTTTCGACTACTGCGTACGTTTCTTTGACGTCCAATGCAAGGTTGATTTACGTCATGGTCGCGTGAGACCGTGCACTTCTCGTGATCAAGGGTCCACCTCTACACTTCCTACTGCTAATCATGTCTACTTGTCGATATGTTTCGCAAACCACGAGATACCACGACTACGACAGATGTAGGGAGAGCTCCGTCGCCAGGCGTTGGTCCTGCAAAGACTCCGTTTACTCTTGCCGTACCTCCCACCATACCTATACCGACCAAGATGACTGTGGCAAAGACCAGAACGCCTGGTAAGGCAGTGCCATTACCCACGATTGGACGACAAGGAGCAATTGGCACCACGAAGAAGAGCCTTGCTGCTGCAAAGCTTAAAGAGAAGGGCAATGGCAATATCATGAGTTTCTTTCGTAAAGAGGAGACAGGGCTATTCTTTGGTGAGGCTACGCCGACCACCAATGGAGACGACAATAACGAGGCCCGATTCAACGAGTATGAAAGTCCTCAAAAGCGTCGACGGCTAAGCGTAGAGCCAGAGATTGTGTCGACGTCAATCGACACCATTCCCGAGCAACAACTTTCACGACAAAAGACTGCGCCTGGACCTTTCATGGAGGATTCGGACGATGAAAACGAAGAGAGGGAAGCGCTCACTCCAGGTCCTCAAGACGTACATCATGTAGCATCTCCTGAACACGATCTCGAGCAAGAAGCAGACACTGCCATCAAACCTGAGCCTGTTGAAGATGAGCCATTCACAACAACCATACCATCGACCATCACATCAGACATAGCACATGGGGTGAGACAAAGTCCGCCTGTTCAAGCAGCAGACGGAATTCAGGAGTCTCTCCAAGACAGCATGGATCACGGAACGGATCTGGTACATCAGAAAATGCGACGTCCGGCACTGTTGAAGCAAGAGACAAGCTTTGCCCCAGATCTCACGGACTTTGCAGAGTTCGAAAATCTTGAGGGCGATTTCGATGAGGACCTTTACGAAGAAGGAGATGAATTCATCGAAAGACGATATATGGAAGAGCAGGCACGTCTGGAGGCAGAAGAAGGCGAGACGAACCATGCACAAACCCAGAACTGCGCTCTTACCAAAGATGATGCAGCATGTCCGATATGCAACGAAAGCCTGGCGGGTGTTGCGGAGCAAGAAGCTGCTGTTCATGTCAATGGCTGCCTTGACGGGAAACCGGTGTCGCTGAAGAAGGAAGCACAGACTCCTGTCAAGACAGAAGGCTCTCTCAATCCTAAGCAGTTTCGCTGGCCATCTAGACCTCCCAAACCTGGTCAGCAGAATCCCTTCGCAATGGACGATGGGTCCGGAGTTGGCGGTTCTGCGTTCAACAAGCTCATGTCCGGTCACGCAGAAGACGCAGCCTGGGCCGAAGCTGCTGCTCATGAGCACGCCAGTCGTGGTAAGCCATCATGGCAACGCACATGTCCATTCTACAAGATCTTACCTGGCTTCTCAATCTGTGTCGATGCCTTCCGATATGGTGCGGTACAAGGCGCCGCCGCATACTTCCTGTCTCACTTTCATTCCGATCATTACGTGGGATTGACATCAAGCTGGACTCATGGCCCAATCTACTGCTCACACGTCACGGCCAATCTGGTGCGACAACAGCTCAAAGTCGATCCAAAGTATGTATTCGATCTCGACTTCGAAGAGACCGTTGAGGTCCCCGGCACGAAGGGAGTACAAGTCACCATGATCTCTGCGAATCACTGTCCAGGCTCGTCGTTGTATCTTTTCGAAAAAGTCATTGGCAAGAAGACGAACGGCCAGCCAAGGATACAGCGTGTGCTCCACTGCGGCGACTTCAGAGCTTGTCGAATGCATATTCAGCACCCACTTCTCATGCCCGATATCCGAGACAAGATCAGTGGCAAGACCACCGAGCAGAAGATAGATGTATGCTATCTTGACACTACCTACCTGAATCCGAGGTACGCATTTCCCAGTCAAGAGAATGTCATCAAGGCATGCGCAGATATGTGTGTCAGTCTGTCGAGGGTGACCGTTGATGAAACAGACGGCTGGGAGCAGATGAAACGCCAACGAGCTGGAGAGGGAATGGTCAAGTTTGTACGCAGGGAGTCCTCTGGCTTGCAAGAGGAAGGCGACCCTACGACAGCGAACGACCTGAAGCTTGAGACAGCACCCTTGACTACACAGCAGAAGCTATCGAGTAACCAGTCACAAGCCACGCGAGGACGTCTGCTCGTCGTTGTCGGCACATACAGCATTGGCAAAGAACGTATCTGTCTAGGCATCGCTAGAGCTCTCAACAGTAAGATTTGGGCCCCTACTGGGAAGCAGCGGATAGTGCGTGCACTGAAGGATCCCGAGCTGGACGCTCTCATGACTACCGATCCTCGAGAGGCGCAAGTCCACATGACGCCTCTGTTTGAGATTCGTGCCGAAACGCTGGACGACTATCTCAAAGATTACTGGCCTCACTTCACAAGAGCAGTCGGTTTCAGACCGAGTGGATGGACGTACAGCCCACCGACATCACGATTCACAGACTCTCCTACGGTGCAAACAGTCCTTCACAGCGACAATTGGAAGTCGACTTTCAGCATGAGAGAATTGGTGCCTCAGCGAGGAAGCACCAGTCGAGCAAGCTGCTTTGGTGTGCCGTATAGCGAACACAGCAGCTTTCGAGAGCTGACAATGTTCTGTTGTGCTCTCCGTATCGACAAGATCATACCTACTGTCAATGTCGGCAGTGCGAAGAGCAGGGAAAAGATGAAATCTTGGATAGAACGATGGCAGAATGAGAAGAAGAAGAATGGCTTATATGCATTGCCAGAAGATGGCAGTTGGTGAGTTTCTGCTGCCTCAAACTATAAGCTAGACAACGTCCTGTCATATCGTACAGCTGCATACTTTACATATCGAATCGATCTACCTTCAGCTTCGAGGTATATCCTCTTGTGATGAGTCGGCGTCAGTTTACGTGATCGGCTGTCGCAGGTCTTCATTCTTCTACACACCCAGTGCACGAAGGATATCTGTGCGACCATAGGTGCGATGGCCGCTCCCCAAATCCTGTAGGACTATTGCCATTCACCAGCCTGCTTACAACGCTGTGGACTGACTGCTCACTCCAAGCCTTTCAATCCTGCCTCGGTGCATCTCCAAGTCTCTCAGCATCAATGCCAGAAGTGTCTGCGCCAAAGAACACTACAGTTGTGGTGATGTCGTCTCTAACATCTCTCGTCCTTGTCGGCGGTAAGGACATCAGCGCTGCAAAGAGACCATCTCTGTTACCTCCCAAAGCATTTCGAACCAGGTGGTTGCTACAAGATTCGTTCTCGACAGTGAAGTATTCTCGCTTATTCTTCCACCTCAAAGACTTCTCTTCAGGGTCGTAGTAGAGATCTGCATCGCTCTTGTCGTTCGAAGCCTCGTGAGAGGTGAGAGTGGGCGAGGATCCTGGTGTCAACACATCGCCGGTGCAAGTTGCTAATCTGTCAGGACCTTGTAGCAGTTTCTGAGCTGTCAGTGCAACGTCCTTCGGGTTGTACTTGTCAAGCCACATCTGAACCAGCTCGACAGCTTGTTCAGTCGAAAGCTGATCCCACAGACCATCACTCGCTAGGATCAGGAAGTCAGGCTTCGCACCGAGCTGGATCTTGACGTCTTTGACCTCTGGTCGAGCTGTGAGATATGGAGGCGTCTTCACCACACCTTTAGGCCTAGGCGGGCTCGTCCATAGAGCTTGATGCAGGAAGCTAGTGATGTTCTCTGGAAACTTCCATCTGCTGTCTCCAAATGCTCTTGTGACTGCGAGACCAAAGAGACGACCTGATGACTTGTCGATGATATCTTCGCCAGGATGTTCGGCTTCTAGTCGCTTGACTTCATCCTCGTTGAAGCCTGTCTGGTCTACCGACATTGGCATTGCAACATATCGACTTTGCCCAGCATCCCACCGACCTAGGACTGCCCGGGAGTCGCCAGTGTTCGCAACGCGCAATACCTTATTGTATGGATCGTAGACTGCAACCAGAGCACATGAACCTTGATCCGCTAGTGATGCTACATTGAGAGCGAATGCTCTAGACTTGTCGGCAGAGCTCAGCAGCTCTTGAGCTTGACCAAGAATATCCTCATCGGTTTGCACAAAAGCATCTGCGATGAGTTCGTTGATCTCCTCGCTGGTCAGGGCATGCTCAGCCGTGAGAGCACCCGCCTCGATGAGTCTGCTTCCAACCATTGTGGGAAGCACATCTGCTAAGAAAGCAGACGTGCGAGGACCAGCATGACCATCAAAGATACCCCATATCCACCATTGACGAGTAGGATCATGTGGAGAGTAGAAGCCAAGGGAGACGTGCTGATCCTCGCAAGGCACATTCGCCGGCAGTCTGCAAGTTTGTGAGATAGCTGATGTCGAAGCACTCCAGCCTGAGCCGTAGCTCAACACATTGTTGGCTTTTTCTGCATCATAGAAGACGGTTTCGGTTGCTCGTTCGTAAGCAGTGCGTTCTTCGAGAGAGACAGGCTTGCCACCGTATCCCTCGAGGCCTCTCTTGACTTCCTCAGCAACGTCCCGCAGCTGGTCAAGGTCAGTGATAATCTTGCCAGTGGTGTAAGAGACAGCGAGGGCTGCTGAGGTTACGGCAATCAGGGTTCCGCGAAGTATGCGCCATCGTAGCTTGGGCCTAACGACCTGCTGCACCGGAGGTTGCTGGAAATACGTAGTATGAGGCTCATTATGCGAGCTATTGTGCCTTCGGGGACAGTTGTACGCCTGCCTATGCGATAACAGGCGTCGACTGAGCACTATTGCTCGCCGCGGGAGCATTTCCACCAATTTCTGAGCTGATTCAACGTGATGCGAAACATTCATAGCAAGGGGTGTTCTCGAGTTATGCGCTATACCTGAAAGGGAAAACTGTACACAGCAAGCTGAAGACGATGTTGCGAGCTTCTGATACAGACTTCCCTGAAGAAACCATTCTCCTTCCTCCTACCTCAGCACATACACTTAGTCATGATATCGAGTGTAACCCGCGATCTACCATCTGTGAAAGCAGCATCGTGTCATCATGGTGAGGAGATCATCGTACAACTGTGCTCATACATTCATTACAAGGACTAATGCCAGCTTTCAGGCGGTAACAAAGACGGCCTCTTTCCAAGAACTTTCAAATGTGTCCATCGACGTCAGCATCATCTCCCAGAAGCACGAGATCGCAGGAGCTGCGGTCAATGCCTTGGCGTCAACGAGACCTTCGTACCGTTGAAGCTTGTGCAGGTAAGCGATAGTCCTTCGATCCATGGCTCGCTGTCCCTCGACTCGAGCTTGCTGAACGACTGCATCAGCCTGACTGTCGTGTAGCTGGCCTCCGTCAGAGCGAATTGCTGTCCGAGACATATCCTTGCGCCACCATTGAATGGGAGATACTCCCAGCCGACTCTGAGACCCTTTTTGCCAGTCTCTGCATTGTCCAGCCAGCGCTCAGGTCGAAACTCCTCAGCGTCCTCTCCGTAGTAGTCCTTTCTACGGTGAAGAGCGTAGACCGACCAAGCGACGACCTGGCCCTTGGGACAGAAAAGAGGAGACTTGCCATCTGGTCCACCACCAATAGGTAATGTTGTGTCCTCAAGAGCAGATCGCGAGTTATTGGGCACGACAGGGTGTAAGCGCAAAGACTCGTTCAGCACCGCTTTGAGGTACTTCATGTCTTTGATCTGTTCGAAAGTTGGTGCTGCACCTTGCAAAGGCGCAATCTCTTCTTGTAACTTGTTCCAGATATCAGGTCGCTTGGCGATGACAAACCAAGCATTGGACAGAAGCGAAGCTGTAGTATCGCGACCAGCTAACAAGATATTCAGCAGCTCAGAGCGGATGCGGATAGGGTCAGAAGTTTGTCGGACAAGCTCATCAATGAAGACGTAACGACCAGAGTCCTCGCCGCTGGCCTTCTCGGCAAGCAACTGATTGCGCTTGGCCATGCCCTTCTGGACGAAGGAGTCAACGAAGTCGTGAATGAACTTTCGATCATGCTCCCACTTGGAGTCCTTGGCGAAGAATGTCATGATGGCATTGATGACCATGCCAAAGCGAGCGTTGTTAGCGATGTGGACTTGTGAGCGGTTGAAAGAATCGGCGAAGCCATCAGCATTTCCAGAGCTCAGAGCGTTGATGCTCTCTCCGAAAAGGAACTCTGTTGCAGAGTCGATTGTCAACAGGAAGAACAGCTCTGAGAGGTCGACGGTGCTGCCATCACGTGGAATGTGTTTGATGAGATCCTGGATGTGGCGCTCGAACATGCTGAGATCTGCAACTTGCGTACGGACAAAGTTAGGTCGCAGCATCTCTCGGCTTCTATGCCACTCTGCTCCGTCAGTGGTGAAGATGCCTGCATAAGGTCAGCATGGTTGTGGCATATGCCTTGCTACCTACCATCACCGAGCAATGGCCTAAAGCCAATCTTCCTCCTCTCCGAGACTCCAGATCTTATGATCGGTGGCCTGAATGGTTTTGAGGATTTCCGGTTCCCGTGTAACGATAATCTTGCGGCCAAGCATGACGACCTCAAAAGTGTTGGCTTTCAAGGTCTCGAATCGGCTGAGACCGTTCTCCAGGATCGTATGCGCTCTGATGTTCTTCACGTTCAGACGAAACAGCTCCCATCCGAAGATTCTCTCCGATTGCTCCAACTGAACGGCAGGCAGTGCGCCCTTTGCGCGCTGCAGGCTTTGCCTCCTCTGCCGCAGAGTGATGAACGAGACAATGCCATACAGAAAGAACGCAGCCGAACCGAGAAGCATGAGCTTCGCCGTTGGCGGAAGTGCTGAGATATCCATATTGATTGTGCTTGAATGTTGAAGCATCAATGGAGAGGAGTCAGTCTTATGTATGCAACAAAGGGAATAGGCGAGGTTAAAGATTCGGGTGCGATCTTTCTGATCGTGATTACAAGACTACTTGCAAGGTTGGTTCGCCCTATGGCTCGGGGAGCCACTTCGGCCGACCTTCGTGACCGGCCAAGGGTGGTTGACTCAAACATGCATGCTACAGTACTGCAGACGCCGTGGCATGACATTCCAGGTAATTTAGACACACCTCGCGCCTATTGAAGCACAGCTCGTCCTATCAGATCCGCGAATCGGTGCTGTTGATGAGACTGACATAGGGCAGCAATTCTTTGAGTTTCCCCGTTTCCTTGTTCTCCGCCTCCGTATAAGTCGTATGGGGGCCGGGAGTCGGTCTGTCAGAGTTACCGCCCACCGTCCTGTATCACATGCGTCAAAGAATGACTGTGTCCACTTCATGCACCGTAAGACGGAGGTACATCTGGCAGTGTCACTTAGTAGAACACATTGGCGGGAGACAGCACAACATCTGACAGCGTTGTACGGCGTATGCTACGAGATGCCATGTGATCAGCATATTATTGTACAAAGTATACAGCATCGTAGGACAACGACTAATATCGTCCACCGTAGCCACCGTGACCACCATTGCCGTAGCCTTGGTTGTTGTAATTGTTTCGTCCGCCCTGCTGGCCATTGTAGCCTTGGTTATATCCACCTTGATTGTAGCCTCCTTCATAGCCTCGTCCCGCGGAGTTGTTGTAGCCTTGATTTTGATAGTTGCCTTGGTAGCCGCCTTGATGGCCGCCGCCATAGCCACTGGCATATCCGCCCTGGTCAGCGTAGCCATAGCCGCCTCTTTGAGCTGGAGGATAGCCTTGAGGTGGTCCGTTGTATCCGTTGTGGCTGCCTTGCTGGTTGAAGCCATGTGCTGCAGCCTGTGCCGCAAGACCTGGTGGTAGATTCTGCCAAGGCTGTTGCTGGTTGCCTCGATGGCGGTCATCGCGGCCGTTGTGGCCGTTGTCATGACCTCTCGTGCTATTCCCACCGTACATGTCGTCTCGAGCGGCATAGTTGATACGACGGCCATCGCTGCGATCACCGTTTTCAGAGAGTCGAACGCCTCCATGACTCCTTCCGCTACGCTCAGCTTTGCTGCGTGTGGTTTGGATATCGTTATAATCCAGGACTGGTGGGCCAAACTTGACGCCTGGCAAGAGCATGCTCTGGTGCAGAGATGGCAATACTGGCATCATGTAATGTACTGACACGCTGCCATCTTCGTCCAGACTTGCGTACTTCTCCTGCGTGCTTGGCAGTGGGAAGTCTAATGATGAACCGGGAATGTACTCCTCGTTCTTGACGATCTTGCCATGTAGTCCTTCTGACAGCTTGTGATTGAGCTTGAGCTTACCGTCACCAGCTTTCTTGCCGAAGAAGCTCGCAGAAACGCTCGGATACAATGGATGCTTGGTCGAGAAGATCAGCGCCTCCTCGCCGAATGCATTGCGACGCTTCTCGTCCTCAGTGAGTAGTGGGTACTTTGTAGCCATTGCATCAAGCAGTCGCTTCTCGTCAATGAATGGCAACAGCGCCACACCTTGCCAGGCAAACTTCTTTCCGTTGAGGTCGACGTCAAAGTCGACAGGATAGAACTCTTTGATAGAGCTGTCCTCGTCGGTCATCAAGGGATGGAAGACTGCTGGGATAGTGTGATTTGAGGCTGCTGGCATGACACCCATGAGCTGCTCATATGGGCGGAACGGTCCACCCTTGTCAAACTTGATGACCTGCTTGTCCATATCTTGGAAATCTGCACCGAATGGAGCATAATGATATGGATAGTACCACGTCCATGAAGGACATCCTTGCATGTAGTAAAGCAGGACCCAAGCGAGTCCTTCAACATAGCTGCGGGCAACCTTGTGGCGGAACTCAACATCATCAGGCGAGACATGGAACTTCTGCTCGTAGTAGCGGCCCTGGTAGCCATTCTCCCAGAGCTTGACTGTGTCCTCAGGCATCATGTCTTGCTCTGAAGAGTTGCCGCCGAGAGCTCCAGATGTGCCACGACTGATTTCGATATTTGGTGTGTTGCGGCCAGGTGTAGATGGATCTGTGCTTACTTCATCCGCCTCCTCGCGCATGCTTGCCGTTCTCTTGCCAAGCGCTGTACCGTTCTTCAACTTGTCCTTGAGTGCTGCGGCGGCAGAGCGGTTGTCTGCGTTTGCCTTGTCGATCACGGCCGTGCCTCCGACGACATCTGCGTGTGTGAGACCTGCTTGATATCGTGGATCATTCTTCGTTTGAGCATCCTTGAGGGCAAACATTGGCAGAGCATTCATGTCTGGCGCAATATCGTCGGCCTTGCGTATACCACCGCCGGCACCTCGCTGTATGACAGACTCGTCGAAGCCCGAAGAACCCCCTGAGAAACGTGCCCTCTTGTTGCTCTGTCTGCGATCATTTCGCTCGGCATTGCGTCGATCTCGCTCTTCCTTACGCACTTCGTTCTCTCGACGTCGTTTGAAGATGGCATCCTCCTGTTTTGCTAGACCTTCAAGGATGACCTGTGCTCTTGTCAGATCCACATGACCATCCTTGGTGACATAACCGCCCATGGCAGGAATGTTGTCACGCCAGATCGCAATCAGCGTGTCGATACCGTCTTCTCGGATATCGAGTGATGGCAAATGCGGTAGGAAATCGTTTCCGACGAAGAAGCACATGAACACCCAATCGTCCAGCGCTCGTTCAAGGTCGAAACGGAACTTCTGGGCAGGCACGCTCATCTCGACAGCCAGGTACTCACGTAGAATGCCAACATGCAGCCAAATGAATGGCTTGAGCGGCTTCTCTGGTACTTCCTCGCCTGGCTTAGGCTTTGGAGCGCCACGACACTGATCTGCCATGTGGCCAGGCTGATTGCACTTTCGGCAATGTCCAGGCTTTGTGTCGTTCGCGAAGACATCTTCACGCAGCACACGGAAATGTGGTTCGTGTGTTGCGATGCCAAGCATGATGAGATCTGCATCTAGTCCATAGATGACGTGCCTTGTGTTCGGGTCATGTGTAGGAGAGCTACGTTGTGATCGAACGAAGTTCATGATCTTATGCTCACCTTCTCCCGGGACTGTTGCATCTGAGATGATGACCTTGAGCTTCTCCCAGGCAGGATCAGTGCTCAGCTTATAGCTGACCCAGTATCGTAGACTCTGCGCCAGAATGTTCATGAAAGGCGTGCCAGGAGTGATGGCATTTGAGTCCCAAGTTTTCTTGGGCTTCTCTCCGCCCTCGATCTCGGCGTCACGACCACTTGCTTTGAGCATTGCATGGTACTCAGCAGTGGCTTTGTCCTTGTCGGCAGCTTCTTGTGCGGAACGGAAACGACGAGATCGTTGTTGATTCATCTTTGCACGAGGCGCAACACCATCGACAGCAATCATGAGCAGCTTACGTGGACGAACCATATTGACAACACGTTCAGTGTACTCGAATACTGCGATCATCATCTCTTCCTCGTTGGCGGGTGGTGGGCGATCTTCGGGATGGGAACAGGGATGGACAATACCGTTCATGTCGAGATATAAGTTGTCCATTTCTTCGCCGTTCGGATTCGGCTTGCGTGCGTCAACTGGAAGGACTGTCTTTGTGCCATCGCCATTATCTAGCTCTTGTGGCAGTTCTTCGACCACGGGCGAGATGATCTTGGGGTACTTCTTGCTCAACCAACGGAACAAGGCTGGGACACCCATGATGGGCGATGGAAAGGTGGTTGTTGAAAGGTGGAAGACAAGGGAATATAGGTTACTGAAGGGAGCAGGCGGCGCACGAGAATGCTGATGTTACGCACTCCTTTACAGCAAAAGACACGCGACGCACAGCAGAGGGTGTTGACAAGCTGCTGGCTGTGTTTGCGCAGGTGATGGTCGAGTAAAGACAAAAGCCCATCAGTCATTTCGCGTCGCAGGCTCTACGATTCTCACATCTCGGGTTAGCGGCGCGCCACGTGCTAGCTCCATACAGAATCAGGGACCAAATAATCGCAGCTGTCAACAATTACTCTGGAGAAATATACACTCAACGAGATCAGGTCCGAAGTGATTGTCGCGTTGTACACAACACTCCTGCTCGAGCAACGACAATGCGATAGCTCGCCCTGGCCTGCGCGTTGCAGGCACAACTTACAAAATGTTGAAACAACCACCTCTGCAGACGGCTACAGCCACGATCGAGAACTACTGCTCACGATTGCAGTCAGCAACACTGCTTGAGGATCGAAGAGCAGCTATTGAAGGCCTCAGAAGCGTCGCCAAGCAATACCCAGCTTCAGTCGCCAGTGGCTCCCTTCGAGAGCTGATCTTGACACTGCGTAGAGATGGTCTTGGAGAAACATCGTCCAAGAGACGAGACGGCGAGCCAAGGAGGAGTGAAGAGGGCGGTGACGTTGACACCATCCGGTTGGTGTTGGAGACACTGTTGCGTCTGTTTGAGCCAGATCCAGACAGTCCTGAGGCAGGCGATGAGATCGCATTGTTCCTCGCAGATGAGTTCTGCATGGTAGGTAGCATCAGCATGTCAAGTTGAGTACAGGAGCTAAGCTAATACCAGAGACAAGAAAATGTATCTCTTCTCCTGAACCTCCTCGACCCGACAGCGGCATACTCTGACAACCTGTCCTGTAAGCTGACTGTTCAGATCTTGTCGGGCATCTGCGCTGCACGTCCGGAGAGATTACAGGAGAGCATACTTGGTGCACCGCTGGGAGTTAGTCGACTGGTGGGCGTGTTGGACAACTCAAGAGATGATGTTCGCTATGCTGGCTTGGAGCTGCTCACGCATCTGACTGGAGGTGCCAATGAAGAGTTGAGAAAGATTGTTGCATTCGAGGATGTCTTCGCTCGAGTATTTGCTCTCATCGCGCTTGAAGGTGGTCTGGCAGAAGCAAGAATAGTGGTTCAGGATTGTTTGACTCTCATGATCAATCTTGTCAAAGGCTCTGCCAGCAATCAAGGTGAGTCTACCTATCCTACATATCACAGAACCTGACCATTGCAGCGATGTTCAGAGAGTCTGGCTGCATCAGCCATCTTGCAGAGCTGCTGCGCGATGCCTTCCCACCAGCTGAACCGGAAGCACCTTTCATCACGGAGAATCGAGTAAGAGGAGGCTGGGGACTGCTACAGCTATTGAGACAACTACTTGTGCCTGGAGAACCAAGCACTCCTCAAAACCAGGCAGCATTCTTCAGAGTCGGCATAGCCCAGATATTGGTGGACTTAGCATTTGCAGATCTCCCTCCTATGGTTAGAAGCACTGCTCTATGGTCTATCGCGGACTTGATACGCAACAACGCAGCCATACAGGTCAACTTTGCGAACACACAGCTCGGCAATCAGCGATCGAAGGACGAGCCCAATCACACACAGGTCAATGGCACACGATCAGCAGCGGTCTCGGCAAGAAACAGTGCTCGACCGAGCCTGGACAAACCGCCCACTTACATCATTGAAGCACTGCTTGATCTTGTGTTGCACCAACAGCGGGCACAGCACGATCTGCGCGTGGCCGGTTGTGCAGTTGTCCAGGCATACCTTGTCGGCCATCTCGAGATTCGTGCACACTTCCTGCAACGAGCGATAGCGGGACATAAAGAGCGAGAGGCAGCGCCTAACGTCTTATCATCCTTGCTCAGCGCTAACGGTGACACTGTCAGTGTCGTACTATCCGGGTGGACCGTACAGGACTTGGTCAACCAGAATCGAGAGGCGAAAGCCGCCTTTGCAGCAGTCCAAGAAGGTGAAGCAAGCGAGGGCGAAGATGTATTGACCTCTATCTCAACCTTGGGCTCGCAGCTGCAGCAAAGTATCCAGCAAAAAGCTGAGACATCGCTGATTGCTGCATATGCCACCACTCTGTGTGTCCTTTTGTGGGACTTCGCAGATGGCATCAATGATTTCCTCGCCGAAGGATCAAGCACACTGCAAACACTTGTCGATGCTGTCAAGTCAGATTCGGCTGTAGTCTCTGGTCTGATAGCCACACTTCTGGGCATAATCTATGAGTTCAGTACGAAGGACTCGCCTATTCCGCGGAAGACCTTAGCAACGTTGCTGACACAAAAGCTTGGCAGAGACAAGTACCTAACTGCCTTGTCCAGCTTGCGAACGGATCCCGCTATACGGGACTACGATCTCTCGTTGGATGTCAGTGACAGGCTAGAGTTGAGCGAGAGCTTCTTCAACCTGTTCCTGAATGAGTATGCTCGCCTGCGAAGGGCGATCGACAAGGATCCTGGCATTGAAGTCATTCCTTATGCTGCAGCAGAAGCAGGAGTCCAACGCGACATTCTTGACGAGCTGCGGAACCAGATCACAAATCTCGAGACTTCACTATCACAGAGCCAGCAAGCAGCAGCAGAGAACTCGCAGCAAGCACAGCAAGACAAGCTACAGTCAGAGCAGAAGCTGGCGAGTCTGCAAAAAGAGGTCGAGCAGGAGAAGATCAATTTACAGAAAGACCTGAAGCTTGCGAATGCCGAGACAGAACGCATCAGGTTGGTGATCAGCAAGATGCAATCCAACCACGAGGATGAGAGTCGGAAGTCACAGCAGGCCCGTCAACGAGAGCTTGAAGATGCCAATATCAAGCATGCTCGAGAGCTCGCAACAGTCCGCCAAGAAGCAGATCGAAAAGCGCAGCAAGCCAAGCAAGCAGCTGAGCAGGGTTTCGTGCCTGTCAGACAAGACTTTGAACGAAGACTTGCAGAGCTTGGAAATGCTCATCGTACTGAGCAAGCTGGACATACTAATGTGAGGACGCAGCTGGATGCATTGACCGCTAAGCATACGCAAGCTGAAGCCAAAGCAACACAGATTGGTCAACAGCACCAAGACCTAAGCAAGAAGCATGCTGAGCTAGAGGCATCGTCTCAGCAATTACAAGCACGCGTGACCAGAGCTGAGACTGATCTACAGACAGCAAGAAAGTCGATTGAGGACAATGATGCAGTGGTTGATGGCTTCAAGACTCAGATTGCTGAGCTCTCGGAGGAGGTGAAGGGCAAAGACAGAGAGCTGGAGACTGAACGATCTGGATTCACTGATCTCGAAAAAGAGCTAGAATCGGAGCGCTCGAAGAAGACAGAGCTTGACAAGGAAGTCAAGAAGGCGCAGTCTGCCGTTGCTGAACTCAAGGAAGCACAAGCTACCATCACTGCACTCACGAAGCAACTCGAGGAGGCCAAGAAAGAAGGGACGAAGGCCGCGAAGCCTTCCAAGAAGGACGCTGACGCCGCCAAGAAAGCTGACAAGCTGAAGGAGCTCTCTGACAAGCTTGCTGAAGAGGTGAAGGAACTCAAAGCGGCAGCTGAACAAGCCGAGCAGCGTGAAGCAGGGCACAAGCAAGAGCTCGACAGTAGTCATAAAAGCCTTGAGGAGGCAAAGGAGTCTGAGAAGACTGCCAAAGAGGAGCTCGAGAACTTGTTGCTCGTCATGGGCGAGATCGAGAGTAAGAGGGACGAATACCGTGCAAAGGTCAAGGACCTTGGCGGTGAGGTCAGCGAGGACGATGAGGATGAGGAGTCTGATGAAGACGCAAACGATGATGTTGATTAAGGCATTACTTTCGAATACATCATGCCTCGCGGCTTCTGTAATACATGTATGATGTTGACCAGACGAGGTCGAGTCTGCGCTACTGCTTGACGTGGTGCGGTGTAACAAGGTTCTCCGTTCGTTGCTGTGATCTGTATGTTCCAGTGGGCCCCCACTTGTGGTCCCAGTACGAGACACAATGTATCTTGCAAGGCCATAGTCTGCAGAGACGGAGTCCTCACCTTACGCAACGGAGCCTTGGTGTCTCGCCCGCCTTCAGTCGCCATGGCCTCTTTCTGATGTATCTTGCCAGTTATAAATCTCAAAGAGATCGCTGGTTGTTAAACCATCAGCAGATTGCATAAGACGAGCTGCACGTGTTCCCGTGATGGCAACAGCGACTGAGATGAACCTGACAGACTTGCACAGTGCTGAACTGGCCAGAGTCCGCAGAGCCTGACAAGCCCAGGACCAGTCTCTCGAAGAGAAGCAAGGAGACGCCATCCCGCCCGAAGAAGTCGTTGATTGATGACTCACACCATCATAGAATGACGCATTGTGTTCCTATGGATCTTCCACCTGCATTAGTCAACGTCATTGCTGCAGATTTCGAGATATCCTCGATCACTTCATGACAGAGCTATCGGAGTTGTCAGCTGTGCAAGCTTCTTTCTCGACAGTTCCCTTACCTCGCCTGTCAATGCACTGCACTCGCAGAATCGATCTATACGCATCTCCTGTGCGACTTGTAGCCCTTCTTGGGGATAGATGAAAGATCGACCATTTGGGCCATCCTTCAATGGCTTAACAGTGCCTGCGTAGTCTTCTCGACTCCTCACGTCTCGCTTCAATCCAAGCAGAACGACGGGAATGCTTTCATTGTAGTTGAAGTGCGTCTCAACCACATATTTCCACTTCGTCTGGACGCTCTGCAACGATGCCGGGTCGCTGATAGCGAAGCACAGCACAATGACGGCGGGACGCAACAGGGTGTAGTTCTCCGGAAAGTCGTTGTCATAGAACTCCAGCCGCAGCTGCATACGCTGGAAACGTATGTAAAACGGGAATGGCTGATCGCTATCGCGGAGTTGAGGAAGCTGTTGTCCAGGGCCAAGAGGGCGATTCGACAGAGCCAAGCGTCTGTGTAGCCATCAGCGGCAGCACCTCAAGAACGGGTCAAGTACTGACGACAAGAAGGTCGATTTGCCGACGCCTTCATCTCCAAGCAGCAAGACTGGTACTTCAGGAGGATCCTGGGCGTTGTCCATCACTCCTCGCGGAACAGCTGGTTGATGCAGCAAGGTAAGTCTGCAAAGTCCAGCCACATGGCACACGGTCGCGTAGGTGCAGTAGTCTGCCAGTGTTATCGGCGTCTGGAAGATATGACGAAAGCAGACCAGGGTCTGCACTATACCAGCAGTAGCTGGCGGATTTTCCGCGTGCAGAGCCTCTGGGAAGAGCTTTCACGGACTTCACTCTAAACCATGACGCAGAATTGCTCTCAGACTCTCAATCCACTTCAATACTGCTGGCCAGACGGAGACTGCATCGGTCAATTGACTGGCGGCGCAGATAATCTTCGGCTCACCAACATCATGACTACTTAGCGACCACAAGCTTTGCTACAGAAAACTTTCATAGGAGGCTCTTGTATTTGACTATCCGCTATCGCGACTCATTCTCGACACACTTTCACACCTAGACCGCCAACATGGTCAGAAATATCGTCATATTTGGCGGTTCTTCGCATCCGAACCTCACAGAGACAATCTGCACTCACCTCGGTGTCCCGCCAGCAAAGATACACCTCTCGAAGTTCTCGAACGGTGAGACTCGTGTTGAAGTCGGCGAGTCGGTGCGAGACAAGGATGTATACATCGTTCAGTCAGGAGGAGGACATGTCAACGACAACCTTATGGAGCTCCTGATCACACTTTCGGCTTGCAAGACCGCAAGTGCACGACGAGTCACCGCAGTGCTCCCACTGTTCCCATATTCCAGGCAGAGTGATGTGCCGTACAACAAGATTGGAGCACCTCTGGCCAGGAATCCGAAACAGATCCAAGGCGACGCCAAATACACCTTCGACTCGCGTCCATCCACACCGCTACCTAATGAGGAGCACAAGGGACTTGGACCTAACGGTTCGAATCACCTCCATAAGAAGTTGAACGGTCTGGCGATTGGACAGAGCAAAGGAAGAGCAAGGAACAACACTGGTGATAGCGTCAACAGTGAGCATGGCTCATATTTTGACGACACTAATGGACTTCCGGCGCCAACCTCTGCTCCAGTGCAACAGGCCCCAAGTCTGTCGACGCAGCGTGGCTACAAGCAGTGGGTTGCTCAGGCAGGAACGCTTGTGGCGGACTTGCTGACTTGTGCTGGTGCTGATCACGTTATCACCATGGATCTGCACGATCCTCAGTATCAGGGATTCTTCGATATCCCTGTCGACAACCTGTATGGGCGACACCTGCTCCGGAAGTACATACAATCACAGATACTGCCTCGATATGGTGGACCTGATAGCTGTGTCGTCGTCAGTCCCGACGCTGGTGGTGCCAAGAGAGCTACGAATATTGCAGATGCTCTAGGCATGGACTTTGCCTTGATACACAAGGTTTGTTAGGCTCGTGAATCTACGAGCTTCGACTGACACGGCCCAGGAACGTCGTCCAACGGCTGTGCAAGATCGACAGAATGCCTCGATGCTGCTCGTTGGTGCTGTTGCAAACCGATGCGCCATACTGATTGATGATCTGGCTGATACGTCCAACACCATCACTCGAGCTGCCAAGCTCCTGAAGAAGGAGGGAGCACATACAGTGTTCGCCCTGGTGACACATGGTGTGCTCTCGGGCGATGCTGTAGAGCGCATCAACGCCAGTGCTCTTGATAAGGTTGTCATCACGAATAGTGTACCACAAGAGGAGCACCTCGCGAAGTGTCCTAAGCTCGAAGTGCTCGAGGTTGGAAATGTCTTTGCAGAGGTATGTGGACTTACAATTGTGCAGGACATTACTGACTTTCCACAGGCCATTCGCAGGGTCCATCATGGAGAGAGTATTAGTGCTCTGTTCCAGTATGATTAGATGTAGACAGGACAGCATGCGCGCCATGTGCTATACATGAGGGCAGTGCTAGGAGTATCTTCTCTGCAACTCGATAGAGTAACGACTCATCATCAGTCATTCTCAGCATTATCTAGTTCTTCATATATGCCCTATCCAACAGCAAACCTCAAGGTATCAGTGGTTTAGGGGACAGTCTATGGTCGCAGCTCGACTTGAAAGCATTGGGTGCACAGTCTGTCTGTCGACCCTTCGGCCTGATGTCTCAGACCTCCTCTAGATCGAGGATGATCTCCTCGTCACTCAACACCTCGATGTGCTGATACTGCTCTGGGATCATCTGCACATATTGTTTCTTCTCAGCAACGAACACTGAGATAGCTGTGTTGCATAGCTCTGTATCCATCTTCAACCACAGGTCGTTTGTCTGTCCACGAAACTCGAGGCCATTGTCAATGCTCCAAACCTTGCCATTGTTGAAGCAGAAGATGTGCATGTTGTAACATCCCAGCGTGATGGCTGCCTTTAGTGCTTGCCAATCAGGCGCCTCGAAGCAGTCCTTTAGCTGGTACCGCTTTATGTGGATTGTCAGAAGGGTGCCTGCGACAAGTCCAACATTGCCCACGCATAGAGTGATGTGGTCCTTGTCGATGCGAGACGAGATTTGCTTAGTACTATGGTGCCGCGTTGCAGCTCTTTCATTGTCGGTGAGGAGATCTCGTTCATCAAGGTCGTCTGATCCGTCTTGATTATCGTTCTCTTCAACTCCGGGCTCCTCGACCGCACCATGCTGCTGACGATTACCTGTGATTGTCTTCAGTGCTGCCTGAACACGAGCGCGAGCTCTTCCCCAACGACAGCATGCCAATATGAGGTACTGATATGCTGACGCGGGCTTCATCGTGCCATACTTTACCAAGCCTGACACAATATGCTCCGGCAGTATGTAGCCCGGGGCAACAGTGCCATTCCTCACATGCGGGAGCTCGAAGCGGTGGTCAGCCCTAGCTTTCAGGGCAGTCTCGACTGCAATTCTCTGATCGCCGTGATCGGGAATCCTTGCACGCAGGCCGAGATCTTTGATGCCTTGCCTGGCAAGTTCTTCGATGACAATTTCCGCATTTGTGAGCCACTCGGTCTTAGTCCAACCGAAGAGATTCTTTATGAGTACAGGAGAATACTCATTATCAATCAAGAAGATATTTGTGAGCCACTCCGATGTCCATGTGCTAGTATCCTTCTTGTCGCACTCGGCAGACAGCAAACGCCTTCTCGCATGCATCATGTCGAGATGGAGGTCGTCGAGCGCGATCCCGGTTTCGGAGTGGATTGTGGAAATGGCGCCAAGTGCGAGGTGAGATTATAGCTTGCTGCTGGTGGATTCGGCGAGCCCGATCCCGAACACAAATTGATGATGTAGCTTGTAACTATCTAATGAATCGAGAATAGTCACCGGTGCGACAATGATGTAGAGTGAGGTTTCTGCTATTCAGAAGCGGAGAACAGGCACGGATGTGACCATAAGGTAATCTTGGGAGGTAGAGGGATGGCTTTGCCGTGGGAGTCGTCCGTAGACCTTGATGTGAAGTTAGGTGTGGTTGTGAGAGCAGAAGTAAGGTAGGTAAGTAAGTCTAGAAGAACTCATTCATGCGCAATGTAGACTAGCGTGAGCTGCAACACCTGGCTCTACTCCCTACAGCTCGCATGGAGCCAATGGTGCTGGGCGGAATGGCTCCAGAAGCTGATGGAAGGACATTCGCGGTGGGAGGATATAGAATATTGGGACAGTTGTGGTAGCGAAGGAAAGATAGGACTCTAGCAGCTTACATTTGAGGAGACCATAGTGATTGCTATACTTCGATTGACCTCCCGAGGAATTTAGTCCTCCATACTTAGCCTGTTCCATGTCGCCATCAGTACATACTGCCTACTGCTCTGATATCTTCACTCGACCAAGTTCTGCTCGAAGTTCTCATACTTAGGCTTTTGATGATTGTATGTAAGTCCAGGAGAGTCACTGTAATGATACACAGGGCGGTCGTGATTCAAATGGAGCTGAGAGAAGTGTAAGGGATGTGGACGATGCTAATCCAAAGGCAAGGTGAGGTGTAGTAGTGTAGGAGCTTCGTCGGAGATAACGCGAGCTTAGTCCGCGCTAACAGTTCGGCAAGTCAGCCGACAACTTTTTTATGATATTTGTGTACGTCGCAGACAGTTCGCAATGCACAACCACCAAGCATGAGTCTCGCGACCACAGATCTTGTGGGCGTCAATGGCTCTGTCAAGACCCAGCGCAGGTCACGGCCGCCAACATCACGGCTCTCAGCAGAAGAAGCAGCAAGGAAGAAGCGACAGTCTGAGGCACTCCAGCAGTATGGTCGAGGCAAGAGTATACAGACGAAGAATGTGAAGGACAAGAAGCTCAAGGCTAAACTTCGCGCCCTCGAAGAGCGTCACCAAGATGCAGCGCTCAAAGCCAAGGATGCTGAGATCCTGCTCGAGAACGATAGTGGATTTCTCGAACCAGAGCACGAACTCGAACGAACATACAAAGTACGCCAAACCCAGATCCGCGACGATGTCGGCCTTGAGACCGCAAAGAAGAGCTTTGATTTGCAGTTGGCAGAAGGTCCTTACGTCTTCGACTACTCGAGGAATGGTAGAGATCTGCTACTAGCAGGGCGCAAAGGACATGTTGCGACAATGGAGTGGCGATCAGGCAAGCTGGGATGTGAGCTGCAACTTGGTGAGACAGTAAGAGATGCAAAGTGGTTGCACAACAATCAGTTCTTCGCGGTTGCACAGAAGCGGAATGTCTACATCTACGACCATCATGGCGTGGAGATACACAACCTCGAGCAGCATGTTGAGGTATCGCACATGGAGTTTTTGCCATATCACTTTCTTCTGGCAACCATCGGCAATGCTGGTTGGGTCAAGTGGCAAGACACGAGCACTGGCAAGCTTGTGGCAGAAATGAGCACTAAGCAGGGCACACCAACAACAATGACACACAATCCGCACAACGCCATCCTACACGTCGGTCACCAGAACGGCACTGTATCGTTGTGGTCACCCAACAGCACCACACCTCTGGTTAAGATGCTCTGTCACCGCGGCCCTGTAAGATCGCTCGCCATGGACCGCGAGGGAAGATACATGGTCTCTGCAGGACAAGACTCGAAGATGGCAGTGTGGGACATCAGAACCTTCAAGCCTGTACACGAATACTTCCTACGGCGACCAGGAAACAGCGTTTCAATAAGTGATCGAAACCTAACTGCCATCGGATGGGGAACTCAAGCGACGATATGGAAGGACCTGTTCTCTAAACACAGTTCAGACGTCGAACAAGTGAAAGCACAGTCACCATACATGGCATGGGGAGGTGAAGGCAATATCATGGAACGTGTTCGATGGTGTCCGTTTGAGGACATACTCGGCATAGGACACAACAAAGGCTTCTCATCTCTGATTGTGCCAGGTGCTGGAGAGCCAAACTACGACGCACTTGAGCTCAACCCATACGAATCGACTAAGCAACGTCAAGAGACAGAGGTCCGAAGTTTGTTGACCAAGCTTCAGCCAGAAATGATTTCTCTTGACCCCAACTTCATTGGCAAGCTGGACACCGCCTCCAACCAACAGAAACAAAATGAGAAGGACCTCGATCGCAAGACGGGCGTCGCGGCAGAGCGAGAGAAGATTGAGGACCTCAAGAATCGTGGCAGAGGGAGGAACAGTAGTCTCCGCAAGTTCTTGAGAAAGAAGGGCAACAAGAACGTCATCGACGAGCACAAGATGAGAGTGATGGAGCTACGAGAGGAGCAGCGCAAGCGGCGGAAGGAAGAGTCTTCAACAAAAGCACTGGAGCTTGGTCCTGCACTTGCAAGGTTTGCTGGCAGGGCTTGATGCCTGCGTGTATAGATCTGACTCATGTCTTACGACGTTACGATTACCTGTATTCTAATGGTCAGGAA
This sequence comes from Peltaster fructicola, assembly GCA_001592805.2. Taxonomy (NCBI): domain Eukaryota; kingdom Fungi; phylum Ascomycota; class Dothideomycetes; genus Peltaster; species Peltaster fructicola. Next base: position 1,527,850 of record CP051140.1, read on the forward strand.
AAGGCCACATCGAACATGATCGATTGGCTTTTGGTCTAGATCATCCTCAGTTGCACACTGGTATGTCGGCACCAGCATAGGTGAGATGAGCCTCGACACTGACACTACCTTGTCCGTTCACACAGTCGACTGGCTCCTGTCCAAAGCATCGATATATCGTTCCTGCATCTGGTACACCGGTGGTCTGATTGTTCATCTCCCAAATCTCTGTTCTGCTGTGCCAGAAGCCAGCTGCAACGGGTGGAATTTGAGGGACGAGATCTTGGAGTGGTCAGCAAGGCTTCATCAAAAGATATTCCAACGCACCATTTGCGTGTGTGACACGTCTGTAAAGACCAACGTTAGTCTCCGATGCACCATTCAGAGAATCACTGTAATCCGCAAAAGGCTTGTTGCCAACTCGTGGCTCGCCGAAGGACCATCCGGCAGTAACCTTTGCTCCAAAATCCTTAGTGTCCTTGAAGTAGTTGAAGGTGAGCTTCGCCAAAGCACCTCCAAGACTTCCGCCAGTGACAGTGATCGTGTAAGATGGATACGCTTTGACAGCTGTCTCTAGAGCGGATTCAAGAGGTGGCATGATCGAGTTGAAAGCGTTTGCAAATCCGGCATGGACCAGGCAGAGGCTGCAATTCTTAGATGTGGTGTAGGGCAATGGAACGAACGTCAAGTCGGTGATGTAGTCCACTGTGCTGTTCGAGCCTGGATAAGCTATGATGAGTTCTTTGCTGCTATCGAGTCGGTACAGTGATGCTTGAGTATCGCTGCTTGTAATGTTGAAGTCCTTGATAGTCACTGCTCCTCCCGGAGGCTTTTTACATGGCTGCTGGTAGGATGCTTCCACGTATGAAGCATACTTGAGGATGGGAGCGAACGCAGTTGGGTCTGTTCGTTGTCAGAAAGGGACGACCTCATGGTCACTTGCCATACCCAGCTGCTTAGCAGGGAGACCGAGCTGTGCGGTCACACCAGCTGTGAGCAGAAGAAGAATTGAGCTTGCTTTGAACGGGAGAGACATCTCGGAAGTGGTTGTTCGAGAATGAAGAGACGCTGTCCATCGTTATATTCTTTCGCCATGCCATGAGGATGTCATGAGCTTACGGCTGCCGTTTCGGCTCAAAGCCTAAAGTGTCATCCTGGTCGTATTCGCTGATCACTAGCACACAGGATTATATCGATCGCAATCCTGCCTACTCGATTGACGTCGTGCTCGAAGTCTGGTTGTTGCCCTGATAGGTGTCTTGTCCATTGGGGCTGCAAATGGTGTCAACGTGACTCTTCAGCCGATTCGACAACAGGATTCGCATGAAGATGCCCACACTTCCACGTTTACTTAGGTTCAACCACGAGGCCGTGCTTTGCCTGATGTCAAACTCAATTCTCGAGCCCCATTTTCTATGCTTGCGTGACCCTTAGCGGACGCATAGCCTTGTTTGTGAGAGATCCTCACGCTTCTACGCTATACATGGTAAGTGTACACCAAGGTATGAGGGTCTGACAGATGGGGCCATTGATGTACCTGTTGTATTCATGCACCCCACCATCTGACGGTCCACATGCATGATGCTGATGCCAAAGCCCGGAATCGCCAGCTAGCAGCTCTGAAAGCCAGCAAGACAACGCGGAGGCAGCATCTCCAAGCTTGCCAGAGCACACTGACTTCCCAGACATAACATCTCATCAAGATCGTCAGGTTCAACGCATACAGACCTGCAGGACCAGCTGTCATGTCTGGCATTGGAAACATTCGGCCAAGAGGGGGCCATCTCGGCTTGATCCTTCCTCTGTGCACTGCCTCCGCAACAGTGGGCATGACCATCTTTCAGTATCCTATGCTCTTGGCTTTCCTGAACGCAAGACCCACGATTACTGGCAAGCCAATGTCGAGATTCTTCGATGCACTCGCTGTCCCTGCTATAGCGAGCATAGTTCCGACGACTCTCGTCAGCGCTATATCGGGACTCGTCTGCGCGCGTTGGTTGCGTACACATGTCACGCTTGAGACGACCTCTGTGAGCAACTGGTACCTCTACGGCTCTGTCTTTGCAGTCGGACACCTAGCATTCGTGCCTCTGGTTGCCGGTCCAATCAAGAGGATGGCTGAGGCTGGGAGAGATGTGATCACAAGGAGTGAGGAAGAGATCGAGAAGGCCAACGAGAAAGAGCTGAAGCAGTGGTTGATCGTTCACACTGTTCGCACCCTCACTGTGGATCTGTTCGCGTTGGTCTGTTTCGCTGAAGGTGTTGCACAGAGTCTCTGGATCATTTGAGGTCACGAGCTATTGTCAGTCGTTATTGTGTGATCGTGGTGCGTCGTCGTTATCAATATGTTCTGTATCATGGCTTCGTATCCTGCTCAGCATGCGAGCGGTGATGATCGTATTGCGTTCATTGTGTACCATGATCTACCAGATCGCAATAGGTATACCAGGAAGGCATGAAGTTGAGAGCATCGCATTGTACTAAAGGTGTGTCCGACCTGGTGAGACGCGTCGCGTGGCCATAGCGCGCTTCTCATCTCAGAGTGCTGGCCATGATAGTACTATTTGACACCACACCAACATCTTGCTCGAAACAGCCGCACGCAGTCCGGCGGACCACAGACGACAAAGCCAGACCTCTAGGAAGTGAGTAAATGCGAAATGGCACCATCAGGGACTGGTCCAATGTACGCCGATGAGGAACGAGTCCTCTGCTTCCATATGGAATTGCTCTACGAAGCAAAGGTCCTTGAGTCGAAGCTGAAGGACCCCAACGACAAGAAGGACGGCTACATCTACAAGGTGCACTACAAGGGCTGGAAGAACACGTAAGAACCATCACTTCATCATCGCTTTCAGCAAGTCATGTACTACTCGATTGCTATGCGTGGATGAGTGCATACGACTAGCAGGACAAGAGGCATTATCGTCCTTTGTTTGACACACATTGCTACTGCTCTATGAGGACAGAGACTGACTTTGCAAACAGCTGGGACGACTGGGTGCCTCAAGAGCGCATCCGCAAGTTCACAGACGAGAATCGTGAGCTCGCACAGAACCTCAAGAAAGAAATGGATGCTGCTCGGAAAGCATCGGCCGCGAAGGCTATGCCCCTGTCGGCGAAGAAACGACCCTATGGCTCAGATCTTGCGGGCAGCTCTGGTCGTGGAAGCGAAGACAGAAGTTCTGTCGCTCCTCCTCCGCCGCGAGGCACCAAGCGTGGACGAGAGATTGAGGGCGTCGAAAAGGTGAGTTTGTGGCACATCAGGCGAATGACTGACTGACTCGTCCACACAGGAGGAGGACTTCTACAGGCGACCTGCCGTCAAGATCTTCATGCCGGATGCCCTGAAATCAATCCTTGTTGACGATTGGGAGAAAGTCACAAAGGAGCGCAAGCTGCCGCCGTTACCGTCACCTGCTCCGGTCACCAAGTTCCTGAACGAGTACGAAGCGTTTGAGATGGGCCAACGTGTACCCGGCTCTGCTGATGCTGATATCCTCGAAGAAGTCATCGCTGGCGTCAAGGAGTACTTCAACAAAGCGCTCGGCCGTATTCTGCTCTACAAGGTCGAGCGACAGCAGTACTTCGAGATACATCGAGAGCTGGAGAAGGGTCATGGCGAGTATGCCGGCAAGACTCTGTGTGATGTCTATGGCTGCGAGCATCTACTACGACTCTTCGGTAGGTCTGATCAACCAGTCTCGACATTGCTAACATTGAGCCAGTCTCACTACCTGATCTCATTGGCCACACGAATATGGATGCGCAGGCGGTCTCTCGATTACGTGAAGAGATCACGAAGATGCTCAGCTGGCTGTCCTTACGCATCAAGGAGTACCTGTCGACCGAGTATCAGTGGATCGGTAATGAGGACGCCGATCCTAAGGCGACTGCGTGATAGACTGTCTTCTACCTAATCGTACCTTAGCGCTGGTGTTATGGTCAGATAGTGATTCATTCATTATCTCTATGGATTCAGGCTGTATCCGCTCAGCTACCCTTGCCGTCCGTCACGTAGCTCATGAGAAGACCGTTCCTCTTCAGAAGGATGTGGTCAGCACGGAGCCCGATTGGGCGATCTTCGCTACACTCGTCCTTTACCTCCTTCAGCATTCTTTGCAGGTTGCCTTGGAAGGAGTCGAGTACCAGAGTGCAGAGTTTGCAGAGAGCAAGGCCACAGCCTGTCCTAGTCTTGTCAAGCTGACTATTGTTGGCGGTACAGCACTCCCATCGAGCAACATTGCAGCAGATCGAGCACCACGTCTGTTCGTTGTCACCGCGCCGAAGAGCCCCGAATGCTTGCTGGAAAGTCATCGGATTCCACTTCTCTATGCGTCGCATATCATGATGCGCACAAGCAATGATCTCGATACGCCTGAGGGTACACATACAGCATAGCTTCGTGTTTCGAATTCTGTTTGCTGTACCGGCACGATGTAGTTCTTCCCAGCCTCGTCCGTGAGGTAGCTGCCGGACAACGACCTCTGTAGGTGGAAGACCAACAAGTGCCAGGCTAGGATTTTGGCAAAAGTGGCAGTCATCCTCGCCTTCGAAGTCGTCGTAGTTGAACACGAATGGATGGCAGAACTTTGTCCTGAGGCGGATGACAACAGCTCGACCAGCTGCTGGCAACCGTCTGTGTAGAGCAAAACTCGTTGGTAGTGTAGTGTGAGACTGAACTGCTCGCTCTGGTCGCTCAGAGGGTCTGCCAATCTGAGTGCGCTCACTGCTGACCTTTTCCAGTGTATCAGCATCGTCATCGTCGAGATTGTCTCCCTCCTCATCTCCATCTGCCTGGCTACCGCCAAGATCTATCTCAGGCTCGCCTTGCTGGATCGATAGTCGTTGCTTCCTACGATTGGCCCTTCTGATCCGTTTACGCTCCTCAGCTGGATCGTAGTCACCAGTATCATCCTCGTCGTATGCGACGATACCCGCAAGTGTTTGCTCTTCTCGTGCTCCAGGACGAAACTCGAACCTATGGGTAGCTTCATCGGATGGCGCCCAGTCCAGCAGCTCACCAGGGCCGAACAGATCTTCAATGTTGAACATTTGATTGAAGTCCGTAGGCTCGCCGAATGCGAACATATCGCTACTCAATGCTTGGTCGTCCTCCATGGTGATGGTGTTCAGGAGTGGGAGAGTGGTGTATAGACAGAGAGGAGAAAACACAGAAATCGATAGTGTTTCTATGCCGCGCATACGATGAACACTGGTCTGTGATCAAAGCAAGTGAGGGTGAGGCGAGAAGAGAGGAGAAAGCATACAGACATATTGGCTCGTGATGATCACAGTGAACCCAATGCATGCGCTGGTGTCCTCACTGAGCATGATACTCTTGCTTGTACCGGCTCGATGACTTCTTGGGTCGCAAGCAGTGTTCGATTGAGGCCTTTGTCACTGACATCTCTGTTTCGACGTTGTTGGAAGCTGACGTCCACATTGTGGTTTCCTTTGAGATTGTGGCTCGAATCATCTATTTCTTGGTGCAGGTCTGCCCTCGTCCCCTCCAAACGACGTACAACTTCTTCGCAATCACTTCTCAAGACTGCCATTGAAGCTATATGAAGCTGTTCTTGATCCGTCACGGTGAGACTGTCGACAACATTGCAGGAATTTATGCAGGAGTCAAGGACTCCCAGCTGACGAACTTTGGTGTTGAGCAGACCAAGAAGCTTGGAAGTCACTTTGCCACGACCGATGTCGTCTTCACTCATATCTTCGCCTCGCCATTGATAAGAGCGTACAGAACGGCTGAGGCTATCAGAGACGCACAGCAACGCAAAAGTAATGATGCTCAACCTTTACCCGCACTCGAGATCATCAAAGTGCCAGACCTGATCGAACAAGACTTTGGTTACTACGAAGGCAAGCCTTTCCATGCTCGCTCTTCTCCAAACAAGGCTGGCAGAGTCAGCCATGCAGAGATTCACAAGAATGATCCCAGCTTCGTCGATGTCGAAACGAAGGAAGCTATGAGCAAGAGAGCGGACAACTTCTTGGATTCGTACCTCCTACCCATTGTCGACTCTGGGATTGAACCGATCATCGCCGTTGTATCTCATGGCATGCTACTGTCGACTCTCTGGCGTCGTATATTGCTTAGGATACCTCGTAAAGCCCTCAGTATTGCTCCAGAAGTCATCACCGCTCGAGGACCTATTGTGCTAGAGCATCTTGGTGGCTGGAGCAACACTGGATGTCTCAGATTGCATTTCACTAAACAGGAATCCACGGAGCAAGTCGCAACGGACGACGTCAAGGCCATTACGACAGCTCCTGTCCGAAAAGACTTCACTGGCTTCACAGTCCTGATCGTAGCGATCGACAGCAAGGCTCACCTTACTGGACTCAAGAGACAGCGCGGAGGCATAGGCAGTCTTGGGAACGACGAGTCGCAGCAGAAGCTGACAAGCTTCTTCAAGAAGCCACGCACAGGCTGAGGCGCATGAAAGTTCCCAGGATCGGCTATGTGCTGTTGTAGGACGATGCCTATATGGTATATCTCGATTACTTCCTTTCTACATCTTGTCATATGTGCAGCGGAACCTTCCCAGCTCGCAAAGCAATGTACAGAAACGCCGACGCGGTGTCTTTTTGTATCTTACAAGGCCGATTAGTGGAACTCTGCTTGAACACTGCCGTATTTGACGCCATCGACCCGTAGCTCAAAGACTAGATTGGCACTCTCAATCTTCATGTGCAGCTCGAAGTCAAGGTTGTCAAACTCGACGCCTTTCGTGGTGGTGAGACGGGTAAAGAGGGATTTGTCGACGGCGTTGAGATCAGTCTTGAGCGTACAGACATTGATCAAGGTCTTATCCATGGCGTCGGGTGCGGTCTCTGCTTCGCAAGCCACAAGATCGTCTTCAACGACAAGCGACTGCCCAGGTCGGAAGTTTCGAGTGTAGTGGAACGAGACTGGCTCTTCTGCTGAGATGGGCGTTCCCTAGATCTGTTAGCTTGATGTCCAAAGCATATGAGGCAGACACAAACCCTGGCAACATGCCACTGCATTCTGTCGCTGACCATCCATCGCTCCCAGAGTGGACTCCAATATCGATCTGCGATGGGATGCTTACTCTCATCGAATACCGTGGCATAGCTTGTACCATAGTGCCATCGACTCCGTCTTTTCTCCACAAGACTGCCCTCCAGACCACGCAGTACAGCTCCTCGCACGACAGCAGTCCATGCGTGCAGAGGCTGAAGAATCTCTACATTCTGCTGTGGTGCCTTTGCAACCTCGTGTGTTGGCTTCTCAGTATACACTGGAGGAGGAGCAGCATTGAAGTGCTTTTTCAGCTTGTGGTAGAGGTAATTCGACTGTCCGAAGCCACCGACCAGGATGATGCCAGATATTATGCCGTCCTTCTTCTTGATCGCCTTTACTTGTCCTTCCAGCAGCTCGATCACTTCTCTTATCACTGGCTCAAAGATCTCCTTGACCTGTTGCGAGGTCATGATGAGGAAACCACTCTCCAGACCGGCGTCTTCGTCATCTGGTAGGCCAGGAAACGGCACGTTAACCTCTGCATGCTCGTCCTCGTTGAAGTTTCGCTTGACGAACTCCTCAAAGTACCGCAGACCCATCATCCATGTCTTTGGCTTCTTCTCGCGCATCATGTAGTATCTCTCATCGCCCAATCGTTCTCTGACATGGTCCTCGAACCTGTAGTTCAGGAACGCCGAACCACATAGACCTCCAGATCCCACAGCACTCTCTTCCACTCGCAAAGGCGCGACTTGTGTAATCTTGTATGCAATCAAATCGACCGTTCCACCTCCTGCATCACACACAATGAAGTTGTCGCCAACTTTCAGGCCATTGGGCTGGATCGTCTTGAGGGTATACACTGCTGCAGCCTCGGGCTCGCTGATGAGTTTCAGTTCGTGCCTCTTGCCCATGCCTGCACGTTCCGCAGCTTGCAGGGTAGCATTCTTCGCGGCGTCGGACCACACTGCCGGGACTGTCAAGACGAACTCGATCTTCGTCGTCTTCATGAAACTTTCGCCATATCTCCTTGTGAGAGTCTCGATGGTGTGGTCGTAGATCTTGGTGAGATAGTCGGAGACAGCGTCCATGACTGTGGCATCGGATCGTCGTAGCTGCGCGGCGGTCTCCAGGGGTGACACGAAGTGAGGTAGCTTCTGGTTACGGTCGAGGAAGAGCTTGATGCATCGCAATCGCTGCTCTTCTGGCTTGAATTGGAAGCCCCATCGTATCTGGCGCGCGGGTTGTGTCTTCTCTGCGTCTGTGATGACATCGCCATTGGTGGTTGTTGGCGCCGGCACGTCGTACGCGATCTCGGTGGGCACCTTGTCGGACGTGATGCCATTGCCGCCTGGCCAAGTCTTGATGATGTCGAGATCGTCCGGATTGGCGCTGTAGACAGCTGCAACACCACTGTATGTCGTTCCAAAGTCGACTCCTACCACGAGTCTGTCCTCAGCCTGATGGCCATTGGTCCCATTTGTGGCAGGTGTATGCTCCTCGACTTCTTTCGCTCCACCATTCATCGTTGGTGCTGCCATGTCCGACTCTGCTGCATTCCTCTTGGGCTCGGCCGCGGTCATGCTCGCAGCAAATGTTTCGGAGGATCGTGAGGAGGACTTGAGAAGTGATCGCACTAAGTTAGCAATGACCGAGCTTTGAGTCTGAAGCTTCGCCGAACGAGGCCTGTGGCTTTCAAGGTAGCGCGAACTGTGGTGAAACTGCGAGTGTAATTACAACGATGGGGACAACAAACTGGGACACATGTACATTGCCAGATCGTCAGCGATTGTGGGAGATGCGTAGGCAATGAATGCCGCAGCACCTTGAGAATATCATTAATCGATCGACATAGACCTGGTCGAGGCTAGAGGACTCAGCTCAACATGGAAGCGTTAAGGTTCAGCCTCTGGTGTCTTTTCGGAGTCCGGGATCTGCTGAAAGTGAGACTCTGCTAATGAAGCTGTATCAAGGACGATTCAATGACGATGAATATCCTGGCGGCAAATCCCTGAAGCATTGCACAGCATGTATCATTTGGTCTCATCTCACCAAGGCCGAGATGGCACGGCTCATCGTGTCATATCACAGCGAGATCATCCGCAGCCACGATTACTGCATACGCTGGTCATGTCACTGCCCGTGAGCTTAAAATGATTTGGGTAGTCCCCCAAACGGCGATCATCCCTCCAAGCAGACAGACGACTGTGGAGCCGGAATGTTGATACTGCTCTGATATTACCGTCTCGTCCTCGAGGACGTCGACACGCGACCTCGAACTACTGCAGATCGTCATCTCTGTCACATGCGGTTCCAAGCAGCCAATGCTGCAAGGTCGGGACGAGGCGCTGAGATCAAGGCAGTCGCCGACAGGTCCAGTTTGGAGGCCAGCTAGCGGACGCACTTGGCTGGAAATACCATAACGTCGATCAGCCGTTGCCAGCTAACCATGCTGCTATAGAGGAAAGCACACCGACTGCAATGGCCAGTCCTTTCGACATGCATTGCTGATTCATAACGCATGTTGAATGATGACAATCCGCGCAGTCATGGCAGATGATCCAACTGCTACAGATAGTGGCTCACTGCCGATGCAGGATGTACAGATAACCACTACCAGTGTGCCCAACGACGACAACGATGACACACAGACTGGAGCGGGCTCGAACACCATACGATCCAGAGGCTCGAAAGTCTCCAACTTGCGTGCTGCGTTCGAGCAGTCTGGCAGCAATGACCTGCCTCGATCGCGAAGCAACGACAGGCGATTGGTTTCGGGCGGCCGATCCAGTGGGGTGGAAGCAGAGCTATCGCGGTTGAAGGACGTTCTGGCGAAAGAGCAGGAGCAGAGAGATGCTAGCAAGCAGCGCATGGAGGCAATGCAATCAGAGCTGGAGGAGCTTCGCAAGCAATTGCAAGCACATGAGGATGCTAAGGTTGACTCGGAGAGTGAGCTCATGCTCGATGGGCCAAGTGAGGCGAACGGACATGTGGAGATGGAAGACGTGATCGATCAACATGATCTCCCGGACGAGATGGACCACTCGGACGACCATAAGACCATAGAGCTGAGTGCTGCAAAGGCTCACTATGAGAGCGAACTGGGCCAGATGCAGGCTCAGCTCGCAGATATGAAACGAAGCATCGCAACCAATACTAGGATCGAGACTCATGAGCTCACAGACACCAGCATTGTCGAAGATTTCAGACTCATCAATTATCATATCCAGGATTGGGTTGTCAACACTCTCCGCAGGACGAAAATTGAGAAGACTGTCGAGGAGATGTTAATAGCTATCGACACTGTGGACGAGAAGTATCGTGGTGTCTTAAGAGCACTCTTCAGTGGTTATGACAGCGCCTGGAAAGTTGCATTCGTGCAATCAGCCGTGTGCTGCTATATGGTGCCTGTCTTCCAGCATACCATGCCATTTGGTCTTCCCTCAACTCTGAGATGGTCCGAGGCTTTGAAGTCAGCTTTCGAAGAGCTTGAGACAGTTCTGGACCCGACAGCGTACAGCCGATGGCGAGCAACGACATGCGATGTTATCTGCCAGAGCGAAGTGATCGCCCCTTGTGTGCTATCAGCATCTGACGAGCTCGCGACTACGATTTGCTCGACCATCGACAAGGTCTGCGGTACCTCAATCCCTGAACCGCAGGTCGATGCTCTGCGACTCGTGGTGCGAAAGATGATTAATTTGTCGCACAGCCTATGCACACAGCGTGCTTCCTACAGTGTGCACCTACCTGCACCTGGGTCAATATACATTCCAGATGAGATGGAGAGCTCGCTAGACAGTCATGACCTGCCGACTGACTGCAAAATCCAGTGCGCCGAATTTCCTGCAGTCTTCAAGAGTGCTGCCACAGGTGGAGAGATCAACATATTAAAAGCTCGAGTTTCGCTCCACGATGCATTTGACTGAAGACTGACCTACCGTATGCTCGTGGTCTGAGCTCTACTTTGTCATTCACGACGCTGCGGTGCTGTTGGCACGCTAGACTTATCTACAGCCTGGCATGTCGAAGACTGCGAGCCTTCTGATGCTGTCTGGTTCGCCGTATGCTGTGCACTTGGGCCTGGCTCTTCTGTTCGACCAAGCGGCAGGACCGCCCGGCCAGAGTTACGTTGCTGCTGGAGGGTCAGTTGTCGAAAGGCCGTAGCCAAGCCTGATGCTTGGCGCATAGAACCAATGTTATGCCGTCGAGCTGGCCAATCCTGTCCGACTTGGGATTGATCTGCAACATTGAGCTCATCGATGCTTCGCAGTGTGAGAGCTGCCAGATGCTCGAGGCGCAGACGAGCAGCCGGTATCCTGGTCATGTCATGCGAGCGACGCTCATCAGCCAGACCGCAGGCTTGGACAGCAGCATATCTGAACAACGGCTCTGCCTGAACTCGTTCCACACTTTGCTGTATCCGCTGCTCCCGTAAGTCCTCGTCGTTTGCTGTCATTTCATGCTGCTGAGATCCTACATTGTCTGCTGCTGGCTGCTGCTCCAGTATGTCACCGGTTGTATCTGCTGCTGGCTGCACCGCCTTCACATCCCCTTCTGCTGCTGCTGCTGCTGCTCGCTGATCTGCCTGTGGGTCGGGGCTGTCATCCCTGTCGATGTCTGCCCTGTCTTTCAGCTTCTCCAGACGATCCAGTGTGTTACAACCTTCCGCAAAGCGCTTCTTTACCCAGTCTAGAGCATCATATGCCTCTATATTGTCCCATTCGAACCTGACAACCCACTGTTCGATCCGGACAAGGAGCTCCATGAGGTCAATCATGGGATGATCGGGGTGATCACGACAGTGCTGTAGGTAAGGATCCCACACAGCACCGTTGAATAGGGCAGCGATGTGTACGTACATCATCACGTCATCTTCATGAATCGTCGGAAGTGCCCTGCAAGTGGTCAGTAGATCGACCGTTCAGTACGCCAAGGAGAACTGGCCTGATGCTGCCCTCCCATTGGGTCAACCTTTCGAGCAAACCCGGAGCAGATTCGATGTTGAGCTCAGGGAGCCCTCGAGCGGTGTTCATGATGCGCTCAGCACGCGACAGGGCACGAAACGAGCGTTCTCTGCAGACGCCGAGCACGCCGTACAAGAGTGCCTTGATCACGGCGGTGTGACCACTCACGTCGGTCCAAGTGCCGTAGAACAAGCCGCGAGACAGGGCATTGATCTGTCTCACCATGCGCGTGAGGTCGGCGAGCACCTTTTCCGGCATGGCGCTCTCGCTGTGTCGAGCCTCGAGGTATTGCAAGGCAAAGACGTTTCGTGGTTTCGATTGCTGTGAGTACGATCGAAGTACTCGCGCTGTCAGACTCGCCTGTGGATATGCTGTCTCTGTCTGCATGGTGAAGGTTGCGGCAGGTTGTATGTCAGCGTGTGGTGGAGGAGTAAACACAAGCTTTGTAGAGTCTGCTTTTGGAAGGAACGTCAAGCGTTGGACAAACAGCATTTGCAGCGTTCTTGGCTACAGCCTGAAGCATTGCTTGCTGAGCATAACAAAGGTGGATCAATTCAATGTGCTCGCTCGCTAGGAGTTCATACAACAGATCTGCTAACCTACTAGTCACAAGCTCTCCGGCCTCAGTGCTCCAAGTGTGACCTCGTCACAGATAATACCATTCTTGATGCATCCATTCACTCGTGTCGACTCTAGTACGAAGCCAGCCTTCTGCAAGACTCTCTGACTCTTTGTATTACTCTTGTATGCCGTAGCATTGAGGCGGACAATGTAGCCGAAGGTCTGCCATGCCCATGCTACAAAAGCTGGTACCGCTCGGGACATGATGCCTTTGGAGTGATACTCTTCGCCAAGCCAGTAGCCAAGTGTTGCATTGAGCCTGTAGACACCAGATCCAAACTCGAGACTGATGCTGCCGCATGGGACGCCATCAACGACAATGACATAAGCTGCAGAAATGCGGCGAGCAGTGGTGATACTCAATGAACGGCCGCCGACAGCTTGTGTCTCTGGACTCCGAGTGTGAGCAATCCATGCCTTTGCATCGTCGACGGTATATGGATGAGGCATGCGATCGCTGAGAGTGTTCCACACGTTGCGATTGTTAGCGTGATGTGCGTAGACTTCAGCATCTTCATCACGATAACGCCGTATCACGATGTGATCGTTGACCACACAGATGACATCTGTGCTGTCCATCGTATATTACCAATGTGTTCCTCCAAATAGATTGTCAATGGTAAAGGTTGCACAAGGACGCGAAGAAGGAGTCTATGAAAATGAGTCACATATGCGTCCTAGCGCACAGCACCAAGCCGCAGCAGCCAAAATGAAGCTACAAAGAGCAGCAAAAGGGATGGAGATGTAGGCAAGCTATGGTTTGCCCCGGTCCTCACAGTCCGACGGACTCAGAAGCGATTAGGAATATAGCGCCCAGCAGCAACGCATCGAACTCCGTGAGGAGCTCAAGACACGTACCACAGTTTGATCCAAGATCTGTCGACCGAAACGTCCTCACGGTGGAGTCAGAAGCCTCATGAATGGCCGAACTGTCGCAACATCAACCGACAGCACCCTTGCGGATGCGCCAGGACACTGGACACAGATCGTTGTATTGAAGAAGAGATGGATCTCACGCTGTGAAGTTTTGTATACAGCCCGTAGCGCTAGCCAAGATTTCTGTGCCAAGACAGCGGCTGAGTTCCGCCTCGCACGCACCAAGCGCACCCAGCATGAGCACTTCCCAAAAAACTAGCATTCGACTTCGCATCGACACTCACAACACACAACCAAGATGTCGCACCGAAAGTTCGAGGCACCACGTCACGGTTCGCTGGCATTCTTGCCACGAAAGCGAGCAGCTCGTCACCGAGGAAAGGTCAAGAGGTATACCAGACGACTCCCAACTATGCAATCGCAAATACTGATGCACATACAGCTTCCCAAAGGATGACCCAAAGAAGCCAGTCCACCTCACCGCCGCTATGGGCTACAAGGCCGGCATGACTACCATCGTGCGCGACCTTGATCGTCCAGGTGCCAAGCTGCACAAGAAGGAAATCGTCGAGGCTGTCACAGTCATCGAAACTCCTCCGGTACGAGTTGTTAGCGCCAATACCATTATGGCATGCGCTAATCCGTACATTCTAGATGATCGTTGTTGGTCTGGTTGGCTACATCGAGACACCACGCGGCCTGCGCTCGTTGACTACTGTCTGGGCTGAGCATCTCAGCGAGGAGCTCAAGCGACGATTTTACAAGAACTGGTACAAGAGCAAGAAGAAGGCTTTCACCAAGTACGCAAAGAAGCATGCCGAGGAGAGCGGAAAGAACATCACCAAGGAGCTTGAGCGTATCAAGAAGTACTGCACAGTCGTTCGTGTTCTTGCACACACCCAGATCAGCAAGACTCCTCTCAAGCAGAAGAAGGCACATCTTATGGAGATCCAGGTCAACGGAGGCTCCGTTGCCGACAAGATCGAGTTCGCTCACGGTCTTTTCGAGAAGCCAGTCGACATCAGCAGCGTCTTCGAGCAAAACGAGATGATTGACTGCATTGCCGTTACCAAGGGTCACGGATACCAGGGTGTTACCAGCCGTTGGGGTACCAAGAAGCTTCCTCGTAAGACACACAAGGGTCTCCGTAAGGTCGCCTGTATCGGTGCATGGCATCCTTCCCACGTCCAGTGGACTGTTGCTCGTGCTGGTCAGATGGGTTACCACCACCGTACCTCTGTCAACCACAAGATCTACCGTATTGGTAAGGGTGACGATGAGGGCAATGCAAGCACCGACCTCGACCACACCAAGAAGCAGATCACACCGTAAGTTTAGATCACTGACTGCTCATGAAACTTTACTAACCATCAGCAGGCTTGGTGGCTTCGTCCGCTACGGTGAGGTCAAGAACGACTTCGTCCTCCTCAAGGGCTCTGTCCCAGGTGTCAAGAAGCGAGTCATGACCCTTCGCAAGTCCATGTTCGTGCACAAGGCTCGTAAGGCCTTGGAGGCAATCGACCTCAAATGGATCGATACTTCCTCCAAGTTCGGTCACGGTGCTTACCAGACAGTGGCCGAGAAGAAGCAGATTGTTGGCACACTCAAGAAGGATCTGGTTGCCAACTAAGCGTTGCTATACGGGCATGGCGTTATTATATCGACTGCATGAGTGGACATGGGAAGCCGGAGAGGCAATGTTTCATATACCACGAAATCAACCATGATCAACCAATTTTCTTGCTGTCTTCTCCCAATTGTCGTCGCTGTCTTGCTTTTGATCTTGGTATTTCATACTTCAGAGTGTGTCTCCCTACGGTACTCTCTGTTCGTTTTGGCAGCCATTATGGCTCTGGCGCTCCGACAATACAGCTGCTTTAAAAACAAGGGGTACGCTGAGCAAGTCGTTCAGCTCATGAGCTGGCACTTTCCTCAGCAGTATTGACTTGATAGCAGAGACGCCGCACAAACCAGTGCTATCGTCTTGCAGCTTCTGCCACCAGGCCAACTCTCTCTGCTTCTACGAGACTGTAACCAGAAGCGATGCTTACATCCTCCCAAATGAGTATCGCCGGCAGAAGCTCGAAGCAAGAGTCATGCACTATTTGTTACCACGAGCCAAGCACGTTCCAGCATAGAGACCAGGCATAGCTGTACTGCCACTGTTTGTCGTCGCAGAAAATCGCTGCCAATGCTTGCTGGCGATGGTTCCATGCTGTCCGCCTTCCTGCGACCTTCATGCTTAGCGTCACGTACGCCTATGAGCAAGGAAGAGCCACTGCGCGCCAAAGATATAGGAGAGCTGGTCGACTGCCTGGAAGACGCAGATACTGCAAAGTTCTTGGCACGACTGAGGATTGCGTTGTCGAGTTGTGACAAAGGAGACCAACCTGGCATCATACCTCAATTATGATGATTCACTCGACTGCACCGGGGTTGCTGTTGGTCGAATCAGGGGCCTGTCGAAGAGCGTGAACGACGAGCTCAGGACATACACCGACCAAGTCACACGGAAGGATCGGAACA
Organism: Peltaster fructicola; assembly: GCA_001592805.2. Taxonomy (NCBI): domain Eukaryota; kingdom Fungi; phylum Ascomycota; class Dothideomycetes; genus Peltaster; species Peltaster fructicola. The sequence goes on from CP051140.1 coordinate 1,543,816, forward strand.
GGGATCAGGATTTGAAGCAGAAGCAACAAGACAGTAAGGCTAAAGTAAGGGGAAGAGGGAGAAGCGAGCGCTGAAGGCCTCACGCAGAGGACGACTCTGACCTTCGCTTTCAGGTGCTGGGCAGTCTTGGACCGTCGGAAGGGAGTATCACGAGCATTGAGGATGTCAAGTAGCGCCTCAGGGAACACGGTGCAGTCGATTGAGAGACCTGTGCCAAACGGCGGCCAAGTGCGGTGAGAGCAGACCTCTCTTGATATCAGTGTACCATAGCCACCCATGGTGGATCGTGTATACATATGCATTATTTCGTGTCCTTCGTGTACTGTACAGTTTCCTCCTCATGTTACATCTGTTTAGGGAGCATTCCGATAGTAGTCTAAGAAGTCGTCGTCAGCAAGTACTCGTAGATCCTTGCTGTTGCCTTTCAAAGCATTTGGCTTGAGCTCCTCCTCCTGCGGCGTCACGAGATCTTGGTCATCGGGCGTGGATGTTGTAGATACCACACTGGTTTGTAAGGAATCGACAGGACTCTTTCGTTTCGCTGGGGTGCCGGCAATGGTCGTTGTGGCGGTGGCGTCCTCGAGTGCCTGCGAGAAGCGAGTTTGACAACAAGATGAGTGCCTCCAGCTGCGTCTGCGTTGTCTCCTTTCGTGCCCTCAACAATGGGTGCGCCTTGCGAAGTACTCTTGGCAGTGTCTTGTGACGTCTGCTTCGGTGACACCTGTGGCTTGTTTGTCTGTAGTGCCGCGGACTCCATGTTTTGTTCTCCTGCCTTTGGACTGCCATGTCGTCGCTCAACAGGGACCCGCGGGATCTTCGCTCTGCCTGCCTTGTCCGTCAAGTCGCGTGAGGTCCCATTCTTCGCCGAGACAGCCTTGCTTTTGTTACTCGCAGACGACGTCTTTCGACGAACTTGCACGAGCAGGGCAGAGATTGTGTCTTCCTTCTGACAATCCAGACTTTTCAACTTTGCGAAACATATATCCATGGAGGATACAATGGCTGACAAAGCCATGTGCTGATCCAATAGAGTGTTTGCATACTCTGGTTCGGCTTTCCTTTCGCGCAGACTCGTAGTGATAGAGCTTGACAACTTCTGGCGCTCCACGCGCATACCGGTATATCGCTGGTGCAATGCTTCAGTCTGTCGTCCCAGATCTTCCAATTTCGCTATCAATGAGCGATCGTCCATACTTGTTACGTCGATTGCTGTGGCAGTCCTCTGGGACATCCCTGCAACGCGAGCTCGAATCGCATCAAGGGATGCCGACTCTACCGACTTCTCAGATAATTGGCGAGCAAGCTCTGCATTCGTAGATGGCTCCGGTTGTGATAGCGAGCTGCTTGTAGAGCCTTGCGAGTCGCCTCGTTGCGCACGCTGACTCGGGACTGTTGTGAGCTCGTTCGTAGGTGGCTCAGGCTGTATTGAAGAAGTGGACTCATTGCGTACTGCACGTGGATTGACAACCCTTCTTATACCTGCTTTCACAGTATCTTTTCGTGGCACCGGCGGTGGCACTTCCGAGTTCGGTCGTAGAACAGGTGTTCTTGCGGTTCGAGGAACAGATGTGCTTCCAACCTTGAGACCACCCACAGGTGTAGCAAACCTGGCTGGTGGCGAAGATGGTAGCCAGAGCTCTTCTCCTCTAGTGTCAGCTTGTAAAGACGAATTCTGCAGGTTTATCGATGTGAAGTCGGCGGATTGACGATCAGCTCCTTGGCTAGCTGAAGCCTCAGGGTTGAGCTGAATACTCTGTGCTGGATCCCGGGTCGTGGTCTGCTCAGGCACACCCACGGGTGTACCTGGTCTGTATGCGACGTACTGCGCTAAAATGGGTGCTGCAGTGGCTGCTGCTTCTGTCTCAGGTGGACTTGCTCTCGAATGAAAGTATTGTGCGAGAGGCTCGTCCTCTCGAATGACTGGATGACCAGAAAGGCCTGGCGAATATCGTCTAGGCGTTTTCTTGAACTGTGGAACAGGTTGCGGGTTCAACTCTGCCGTGAGCTCAGCTGCTTCTTCATTTCGCTGTGGCTCAGTCTGCTTGGCGTCCGCCTCCTGCTTCTGCTCAGCCGTCTTGACAGAAGATGATGTGCTCACGACCTCAGCCTGCTTCTCATCCACCTCAGTTTCTGAATCAGCCTCGACCAGCACAGGAAGAGGCTCCGTGGCAGCTTGTTGTGCCCTCAACTCTTGGGTCTGTTGCGCAGCCACAGCCATTATCTGGACGGACCTCAACGAAGCATCCCTCTTGTGCATTGGCGATACCGGTGATGCTTCAACTGAGTGCAACGACTCCGGATTCTCCGGCAACGACTGTGTCGTTGGTGATTGGCTGCTATACTCTGCGATAGCTGGCTCATTCGCCGATTCTTGTTGCATGAAGAAGTTTTTGTACGATGGCAGCTTTTCGGACCTAGGTTGTCCTAGCATGATGTCTGCTCTGAGAGGCGAAGAGTTCTGGAAGGCCAGATTGCCTCTGGTAGTACCTGACCTTGACGTTGTCGCTAAAGCAGGCAGCGCGATGTCTTTCGAACGTCCAGAGGAAGATGTAGAGCCTATGGGTCTTGCTGAGGGCTGTCTCGCCGTCAGATCTAGATCATCTAGAAGGTCCAAAGGTGATCGTTGAGTATTTACTGATCGCTGGTCCACTATCGATTGCTTGGTAGTCCTCTGGTCAGACAATAGATTTGGAGGACTCGCCGGAAGACTTCCAGATTTGGGTGATTGTGTCCTGCTTGTGGTAGGTATCTTGCTCCCAGAGAATGGCAGGTCAAGTGGCACACTCTCGACAGACCTCAGAGGTGACGACGGACTGGGTATATTCTCGATAGTCGGTCTTCGTGGTGGCCGCGACTGTTCCATGTCACTCGCTTGGGTCGTGGGACTGCCAGCATAGCTCGTAGCCTTCTCCGATAGCCTCCTGCGAGCTTCCTCGGCGTCTTCTTGCAACAGTTCGTGCTCCAGGTCAGCGAGCTTAGGCTGTCTGTTGAGCATCAGCGCAGATGCACCACCAATAGCATCAGAATCTGGTCGTGGTATGCCTTTTGAGACTGCGCTCTTCACATCGTACTCGTCCGCTCGTTCAGCCAAGGTAAACAGGCTTGGAACTGAAGCAGTTGATGTTGCTTTTGCGTGGCTACCGTTTGATCTGGCAGACATTGAGTCGAACGCCGACGAGGAAGGCGGCAGATTTGTGATATCCAGCGCCAGTGCAGTAGCTGGCTCCCGCCTTGGTGTTGTCATCTGCTCAACTACTCGTGGCTGTTCTGAGAGAGTGATAAGGCTGGGTACTCGTGCGACAGACGGCACTTTTCTATGGCTTTGCACAACAGGCTCAATCGTAGGTCGTTCCAGAGGCGGTATAGCAATCGATCGAGCCTTCTCCACTCGGACTGGGCTCTCCGAAAGTTGTGGACTTTCGCTGACGCTTTCTGGACTTTTTCATCTGACCTCAATCGTTCTTGATCTGGGCTTATTGGCTTCTCTATGGTTACAGGTGAGTGTACACTCCGCTTCGGCGATGGTAATGTGATGCTCGTTGGTGACGCCGGTCCATCTCTCGAGGTGGGCGATCTCACCTTGACCTGGAATTTCGAGGAAGGTGGCGTCAGAGGCGTGGTCGGCTCAACCGAAGCAGGTGTCATCTTCGGCACAGGTTTTCGTGCTATTGACCTAGGAATGGGCGGTACGCTGGGCGCATCAAGAGGAACCTGGGGAGGTACATCTTCATCTACGTTCGTCATCGCGGAAACAGGAGACCCAACTGTGGGCGCAGTTGTGCTGGTGTTTTGGCGAGCTGGCGCATCGTATAGGATGATAGGAGAGACAGGCGATATGGGCGAGATGGGAGTGGGGGTCGCAATTGGTGATCCTTGTCGAGAGGATTCTCTCGATGTGTCAGAAACTTCGGCAGGAGGTGCTGCAGGCATTAAGGATGCCACAGAAGGAGGTGGAGGCAATGGCTTCTCGAGTGTTGACTTCCGAATCTTCTTGACCTGTTCGGCCGGCTCTTGGCGTGTGACTTCGCGCTGCACTTGTACATTCTGGAGTGAAGGCTGAGGCAACTTTTGTGGACTAGACACAGCTGTATCGACTCGCAGATTGTGATCCACCTTGCGCTTCGCACTGAGACCTGGTGGTGTGTATATCGGCGAGTCGGCACGAGGAGTCATGCTGGGAGACTGCGGCCGTGTGTTCTCATGCGCAGGACGAGGATACTGCTGAGGAAGACTCAGTGGAGATCCCGGGCTTATGCCATACTGTCGTTGAGGAGACGATGGCCCGAGCATATGACCACCATGAGGCGAGTGAGGTCGAGGAAAGGGATATCCATGCGGCGATTGTGCTCGGCCGGCGTAATGACCAGGCACCGGAAACATTGCGAGATCTGGTGTCGTCGCATTAGATCCAAATGATAGTCCTAAGCCCACAGGATCTCTAAGCGACACTGCAGAAATTGGCGATTCCTGTTGTCGCAACGGCGATCCTGATCTGTGTGGGCTTTGCATGCCTGGGCCAATTGGTCGCTGTATGCTAGGCGACGAGTACCCAGCAGGAGCACGCAGACCAGCTGTCTGGGACCTTTCGACGTGCGGCATGGTCGTGTTTGCTACATGCCGTGGCGATGATCGCTCGTCAGACTGCTGATTCTGCTGCTGCCTCGTCAGCAACCTCTGCACTTGCTGAACGCGCGACAGAGGCTCCGTCGCAGGTGCCTCAGCATCTGCCGACGATTTCGAAGGTTGTTGCAAAGGATTTCCTGACATACTCACAGATCTCCCACGACCATGGTTCGATCCTGATACTTCGATGGTACCGATCGCTAGCACGGAAAATCAGTACCAAGTCTGCGGGAAATGAGAGACATACCAGGAGGAGAGCGTGTAGCAGGCTGTGTTTGTCCGTTCGGCGTCGGCAGCATCTTATTCTTGTTCTGCTGTGATGCGTCGAACGACAGCGATCTGCGCGACCGTTCGATTGTGCGCGAGGCCGGAGAAGGTCTTCGTGCGCTCGTACTCGCCGGCGCTGGAAATAATCTATACGCCGATCGCTCAGTAAGAGGGTCATAACCGATGGCCTGCTGTAGATCAGCGTCTATCGCGCGTGATGACACATTGGTCTCATCATCTCTCGGCCTGCGCAAGCGATGCTTTACATCTGTGTGAGTTGAAGACGGAAGTTGAGCTGGACTTTGCGACCGTTGCATCTTGGCAGCGGGCTTGCCCTATGGCAAGCTTCCAGCTGAGCGGATGATTATAGTGCGTGTTGATCAAATGTGCTCTTCCAGACTTCCCAATGTCGTCCATGCCCATCTTTCTGTCGTCTGGAGGGTTTGTTCTGCGACCGTGTCGGCCCAGAAGGAGTGCATATGTGGTCAAGTCTCGAGGAGCAGTGAATGTCGCAATAGTAGTCCTTCTAGCTGCAGCATGAGCCGAGTCTCTGATCACCACGCGGGGAAAGAGAGAGAAAGGAAGGACAGTCCAAAGGAGTCCGTCGAAAGCATGATGAGACGCTCTCAACAGTATGCACGGTGCTTGTTTGATTCCTCTGCACCGCCTGGTCGACCGCCTTCAAAGGACTCACAGACGAGCTCAACTGCTTGCTGCAGCCATCACATTTCACAATCGTCCGCATCGGACCCAAGCCCATTCGTTGTTATTTTCTCTTCGACAGGCCCCTTTTTGCGAGCAACATCGAGATTGGTCGAGGCTGGCCTGAAACAATGATTAGAGTTAGAGTAGTGTCCGCCCCCAGGATCGGGTCGTTTCACTTTCTATCAGTGCTCTAGTCCATCGAGAAAAGCGTGGCCTGTGGCAAGATCTTTCATGGACACTGTCGCGTGCTGCAGGAGTGCTGACATATGCATTGGAATGCTGTTGATCTCGTGCAGTCGTCCCCAAGACGGGTACGCAACGATGCGGCGCCGGAGAGGTTGAGATTGTCGAGATGCGCCAGCCTCCTGATATGCAGGTACTAGCGTCGACATCCATGTCTGCGCTGCAGAGACAGGTCACGGAGCACATGTCGTAGAGCACACCCGAGAGCATATTTTGAAGATGGCTGTCTGCCCTGAGCAGGCATCACCGGCAGCCACCACCACTCTATAAGCTGACCTCAACGACTTAGCCAGATGGTGGCTTCGCGAACGATGAAGTTTGTTGCAAGTTCAGGGCATGCATGCCGATCAGAGCGTGAGCGAGGAAACGTGGGCAAAGACGCCGTCCTGAGTATGTCGTTGATGGAGATCCTACCATGCATCCTTGACGCAGCTCTGGCGCTTGCTGTTGATCAACAAAGCTGCGGAATAGGTCATGATCGTCGTGATGAGGATGCCCTAGTCTTGCAATGTGGAAAGTTCGAGATCTTCTTATTGTTCTGAGAGTGATTGATCAGTGAGATGGTAGAGCGGCCCAGCAAGGCGGACTTCATTCTTAGAGTAGACATCGCTATGAGTATTGTTCATCAGCAAATTCATATGTATACAGCCCGTCTTGCAGCTCACACTGCCTAGAATGCGCTGTAAGACGGCATTACATGCTCTGTCTATAAGTTTGTGAGGTAGTCTTCGATTTCTTGTGGGCTGAGTTTGCGGAAGCGTGGTCCCTGTGCGCCTTCGACGCCTTCGTAGCCAAGGAGGTTGTCTGCCGGCGGTCCAACAATGCCTGCAGAAAGTCAGTACAGCTGATCGATGCGACATGCACAACCTACCAATCTCGACAGTGTCACCATTCATCTCTCCCTCGATCGTCTCTTTCAGCGTCAGCAGTGCAATGTGCACGGCATCCTCCAGCTCCAGTCCCTCGGTATATCTCTTCTCGAGGAATGTCTTCGCGCTCGTAGCACTCTTGCCGATTGCTGTTGCCTTCCATGGAAAGTAGCTGCCGCTTGGATCGACCTGGTAGAGACTTGGGCCACCCTTTCGGATGCCACCAGTCTTACCTGTGGTCTTCTTCTTTTCCGTATCCACGTCGGTCATTTGATCCTCCGGCTTCACCTCAGGAAGCTCGTCAGGCTCGATGCCCTCATCCCAGCCTGCAATCAGCAGACTCACACCGTACGGTCGAACACCACCACTCTGTGTTGCCTCCTGCATCACTCGCGCGACATCTTGCACCAGTATACGTGTTGGAGGGTATTCGTTGTAAATGCGCTTGTAGCCGGTATGGCTGACCTTTCGTGCCTTGTCGACGAGTACTCGGTAGTCTGGGCCCATGCCACTGTACACCATGCCGATGTCTGGTGTGATAAGGGAGATCTTCGACGATGATGATGCATCGATCAGAGGCGTGGAAGACTTCTTCTCGGTGGCTAGAACAACGCCATTTGCTGCTTTGATACCAAGTGAGGTCACACCTTGGTTCACTGCGTTGAGGGCATATTCTGTAGTGTGTCAGTAGTGATCGGCAATGTATCTAGAGACAGTATACCTATTTGTACGAGCTTGCCGCTGTTCAAAGTCAGCATCATGCATTAACATCTGTGCTTCAACATACCTGGGCGAGAATGTGGTGAGAGAGAAGGAGTATCGATCGGCCATGTTGGCCTTTACGCAAGCTGTTGTGTTCTTCGAATTGCGAGTACTCGACGATGTGAATTGTGCAAGGAATAGTCGATGTCGTGTCGCCGTGTATTGATTGATGTCGAAGCTCTAGCTTGTGCTGGTCAGGCAAACGCGCGACACGAAGCTCAGGCCGCCAAGAACTTCGATGTCATTCGTTCTCCAGACCAAAGCCAGCTTTGCTCACTCCTCGCACTTCGATTCCCCTTCCGCTCGTCACGCTCATTCATCGGAAGGCCACCATGTCCTTCTTGGACTGTGCTTGGCCTAGTAATATGACGCTTGCTTTCGGCTGGCCTTCTGTCACATACACATAACCATGGCTGCATTCACATCAGGCGCTGACTGGTCTTTTGATGGCATCCCTGGTGGATGGCAATCGCCAACGCAAGCCGAGACGACCCAGTCTGAGACTACACAAGAACCTGTCTTCGATGCACCGCAAGAGCCTCAGCAGGAGCGTAAACACTGGCCACCGAGACAATGCCGTATCTGTCTCGAGTTGGTACAGCCGACCTTCGAGATGAATGATTCTCCTCTTCCAGCAAGTCTTCGCCCAAAACCACGAGTGACGTATACCTCGAGCGAAGGAGGACGTCTACTACGCCCATGCAAATGCAAAGGAACACAGAAATACGTGCATGAAGACTGTCTGTCAGCTTGGAGAATGGCAGATCCGTTGGCAAAACGCAACTATTGGGAGTGTCCGACGTGTCGATACCGATACCATCTGCAACGTCTTACGTGGGCAGCCTACATCAGTAGCACAAGTTCTCAGCTTGGTCTGACAATGCTGATACTCTTGGTGACGGTCTTTGTTCTTGGCTTCGTTGCCGATCCCATCATCAACCTATACCTTGACCCAGTCTATACTGTCTATTCTGGCGGAGGTCCGACTGGCAGCCTTGTGTTCGAGGATGAAGCCGCGGGCTGGACCGAGCATTTCGTCAAAGGTCTTGCGAGTCTTGGACTTTTAGGCTTCGCCAAATTCCTCTTCACACTCAGCCCTCTCAACGTTTTCAACATTCGCGCAAGAGGTGGAGGATTCGGCGGTGCAAGAGTCGCTGCTGGCACTGGACGAGACAGACTGAGTCAGATTGGCTGGATAGCGATACTCGTTGGTGTGGTCACTTTCCTCTGGGCTGTCTGGAAGGCGGTAAGAGCATGGTCTCGTCGGACTCTACAAGCAGCTGGTGAACGAGTCATGGATGTACCAGGCAGTAATGATGAAGACGAAGATACGCAGTAATGATCAGGATCTCGACTCTGCCATCAAGCAAACGAACGCATGAATGAAGGGACGATACTACTTTCTCCATCTCTGTTGACATCAGCTCAGCTCGATGCCGGTTGCCCACTCTCACAGCTGCTCTATGCTCGTCTTCTGCGCTGGCAGCGATTCGACGCTGTTCCTTTGCTTCACAGCCATTCCGCATTGCTTCCACACTTCCACAACTCTCAATACTGATCCCATACCTTCCAACACTGCTCATTGCGGACCTCCTTCACACTTTCTCCTCCTTGCAACACTTTGAGTTGCCACGTCTTTGTTCCCTCTTCGGGTCTCCATGGCGTGTCAATCAGTCTCGTTGCGAACATCAAACCTTTGTTCTCCAAGCACTGTCTTGTTGGAGCGTCTTGCTCTGACAAGACATCTGGTGCAAGGAAACGTTATCAACCAGCGTGGTCACTTCTGCCCTTCTCGTCCGATCAGGATATTCTTTTGTGGAAGAAGCAATTGTCATCATCTACTGGTACAGTCAATACTCGACATGGCGGTAGGAGTCTATGACAGTATCAATGAGTGATCGGTAGGCATCAGCTTCGGCTGATGTATTAATGGCTGCCAGACTGCTTGCAATACATCGATGTTGCCGTCATGGCGGATGGTGCTCTTCTGACAGTCGCTGTTGCTGTGCCAAGGATACACTGTACTGTGGCAGATATCTATAATGATGTCTCTTATTTGGAATTCGGGAAGCACTTTTCGAGAAGCGCCATCAGGACTGGTCACAACACCACAATACACTCTGATGACTACAAGAAGCCTCTTCGACGCCGCCCGTCGGGGAAAACGGGCATCCACTGTGCCTACCATTCGTGTCCTCATCTGCAATCTTATTTAGTCTACGTAGTCCATATCACACGAGCAATGTATCAGGCTAGGTTTCGCCAGCATTCCAGTGTCAATCTCGTATTCGCATGTGCTGTAGTCCCTCTGGTCATGCACGAGACCATCGAGGAATGTGGCATACGGAAAGACAATTGTCGTCTACGGCCGAGGCAGGCATGCAGCTGTCGAGTCAGCAGTATCAATCACATCGAAGTTAAAGCACAGATGATTGTGAGTGAACAATCGTTTCAGAGATATCATTGCTTCACAAGGTAAGACGGATGGATGAGAGCGTTTGTGAACATGACAATGCTTGAGTAGTAATATTTGACAACTGAATTATCCTAATTGGCTTGGTCTTTCGCTACATAATCGCAGTGTAGTTTCAAAGATCGTCACTCGCAGGCAATGCCACAAATCAATGCAGAATCGATGCTCTAGCAACGACCAGAGAGTTGTACCCGAGTGTCATGGATGGAAGCACCGTTTTTTCCCACCCGTGTTCGTAAGACATTAATTTCCTCCATGAACTCGTCGTCTTCTCTGCTCGTATATTTTGGTCGGATGCTGCTCATCGCAAAAGGAGTGGATCATATGCACATCGAAAGTCGTAGAAAGCATGCTTGATGTGGTGTGTCATGGCTGGATCATCCTTTAAAGGAGAGCAAGAGCCAGGACACCGGCAGCGAGACCGAAGGCCTCACCACGGACAACTGGAGCGGCGGCACCAGTGTAGGCAGCTGCAGCGCGGGTGGTGGATGCGACGTATGAGGCACGAGCAGTGGTAGCCTGGATCTGTCCGTCGGAGATCTGGGTGACTGGGTTGGCAGTTGGGCCCTGGATCTGACCGTCAGAGATCTGGGTGATTGGGTTCTTTGCGGTTGTGGCCTGGATCTGTCCATCGGAGATTTGGGTGACTGGGTTCTTGGCAGTGGTAGCCTGGATCTGACCGTCGGAGATCTGAGTAACTGGCTTGCACTGAGTTGCTTGTGCCTGACCGTCGCTGAGCTGGCAGATTGGGACTGGAGTTGCCTGTGGCTGGCCGTCTGACAGCTGAGAGGCAACGGTGGCGGAGCTTCCAACTGGGATGACATCGATGTAGATTGGCGAGCACTGTGGTGCGTCGTTGATGAGGTAGAGGTTGTAGAAGTCACCGCTCAGGCACTGCTTGAAGAGGGTGGTTCCGCCGATAGCGAGAGAGCCGTTTCCACAGACAGACCATCCTGCAGTGTAAATAGCACCAGTCTGTGGTGGAGCATCGAACTGGAACTGGCTGTTGGCAGCGATGTAACCAGTGCGGCCCTGGCTGTCGGTGAGGACACCGTTCTGAAGCATGACAGTGAGTGTGTTTGCCTGTCGCTGCATGTGATTGTCAGTGGATGTCATGCATCGAAAAGAGGAGATATGGGCTTACGCTTTCGAGGTCACGCTTGGAGGTGGTTGCGTTGATGGTCTCAATCTCGAATGAGCCCGAGTATGAGGTCTGGCAACCAGCTGGTGCTGATGCTGATGGTGCAATAGCAGAGGTAACACCCTGTGGCACGGCGTAGACTGCGGCCACGAGGCCGAGAAGAGCGAGTGAGTACTGCATCTTGTTGGTAGCGATTGTGAGTTGGCGAGGAGTGGGAAGGATGAAGGATGACTTGATGATGGTGATGATCGATGCTTTTTGCAGAGATGCAGATGCTATCAAGCGATTGTTTGTGGAATGTGAAGAAGTGTGATGAATTAGAAGAAGAAGAGTCGATGTGTGGAATGCAATCTATATTCAATTGAGGACGAGCCACCAACCCCTCGCTCCCATGGAAACCATGGGCTGGGAACATGGGTCTACTGTGCATATCACCCTCGATTCAAGCGAAACACCGGCCTTCTCGTTACTATGTTACTGCGTACCATACCGCATGAGGCTCTGTCCCGCACGCGATCTACAGCTCTATTTGCAGCGATGATGGTAGGTGTGTTCAATAGCGGAATTTCCTTGGTACATTCGGATGACTTCAACATCCAGCTTTCTGTAGCAACGCCGCACGCTAATGCAAGTGGATCTCCTAGTCGACTGGTAGACCAGAGGGAGCCTTTGTTCCAGTATCTACTCGCTCATTGAATGAGTTCTGGCCGGCCGCGGGATGAGGAAAAAGAGGAGGCAAGTCGCTCACTTCCCGAGCTCATCCTAGGCGAACATACTCGTACGCCAGCACATGCTGCCTGCATGAGGAAGAGGCTGGACGGTGGCGAGATCTCAATGCAACGGACCAGAGCGGGGCGCATACTGACACACAAGATCGTGTTGACGTGCCGCAAGCATATACATACACATGCAGGCTTGAGAGGTCGAAGCATAGGTGTCTGGTTGCTCACATATGCAACACTAAGAACCGCTACGATCCACGAAAAGAGGCCAAAGCATTAGTGCTGCAAGGAAAGCAGTCTTCGAAACGGCGAGCTCTCCTAGTCGAGGAGTTGTCGACCTTGGCAGTGAGAACCACATGGTGGAGAATCCCTATCCAATACCCAGAGACTGCTGCTGCTGACGACGACACCTCGAATCCCAACCGATGAAACAATGGCAGATGCTGAGTGTGAGGAGCCTCTCGCATGTGGTTCTTCCCTCTCTGTGTCTTCCGCATCTGGTCTGGTATGGAGCAGAACATCCTTGTACAAACCAACCGCACGGCCGTACTACTTGACTCAACGCGCGGCAGGAAACTGGGAATTGTCTTTTGTGTGCGGCAGGGCTCCTTCGAGTGGACAAGGATGTGCGTCCGAACTACTGTCGAGACAAGGGAAAGCTCTAACATCTTTTTTTCTCGAAGCTCTCTCTGACTGCATACGAGCTGTTACAGGATTTTCCTTACTGCTTATGCTCAACCGCATGCTGCTCAGCATCGTCATCATCATCGTTCTTGAAACCGGACTGATACTTTATAAGCGAGCAAACCACTTCTCTCCATCGGCGATGATGATCTAACGTCGAAAGAAAGGTAGGCGGCAAAGCAATGGCCATGACACTCACATCGACGCTATCACCTACGCCATCGAGGCTGTGGTCAAAGCTGGAGGATCGTCCGTCTATAACGACTCGGCGGCAAAATCGGGCGAGACAGGACGGCTAGAAGGCTTGCTTCCCAGAGGCTGGCATCCTTGCCGCCCATCAAGCCACCCTGCTTGGCTTTTCTGAGGCTCTGCTTGTCTCCCAGCCGACCATTCCTTACACAAGGCGGCGTATTTCCTGTGCATGAATCGCTGTCAAGGGTTCAGAAAGGACGAAAACAAGAGGCTCCATTCACCACTGTCGTGGTGGCAGGTAAGAAAGAGGCCATGAGCGCTAAACCAGTGCATCGGAAAGGCAGCATTTCCTGGTCGCCTTGGCTACATTGTTGAATTGTGGCCGGCCTAACGGCACAGCTTTTTTCTCTTTTGCTGACAGTTCCCTCCACCCCACAGGTATACCACACCACGCACACCATGTGTGAAGCTGCTTTATGCCGCATCGAGCTTTTCCATGACGCCAAACAATACCTGAATACGAATCCAGCTGCACGTCAAGCTGGGAGCTCTAGCAATCATCCGAAAGAGGAGCTACGACGATCTACGTATCTCGCGTGCACTAACAACGACTCGATAGTCCGGCGGGGATTCCATGGTTCACAGAGGCAGCAAGAAGTGCAAGCTCATTCTTCGGCGAGATCGATATGCTATTATCAAATTATGTATGACTCGCACACAGACGATTGTCTCTCCTCAGCCACACATCGGTTGGGTAGCTTTTTTGTCCCTCCTCACAACCAGTAGGCGTTTCCCTTGCATATACCTCGGCGCTTGACCCGAGTGGTGCTCGATAGCAATCCCAAGTGTACATGATGAGCGCCTCTCATCTTCGCTAAACAAACTAAACGAGTCGCTATGAACGCAGCAAGGCGAGAAAAGCAGGGACTTTCGCTCACTTTTCGTAGATCTGAGATCGACCAATGCCCATTTGGATATAAGCATTTGCAGCCAATCGTGGCAGCATCTGCATCACCCTCATTGTCCGAGAGCGCCAGCCTGATGTGGTACGCTCAAAGTACCATGCTTGCCTGGGGTGCCGATGAGCTTGATGTTGCCATTGGCATCCACGGCCGGGTATCTTGCACGACGCTCCAGATCGTCGAGGTCGAGGTGACTTCTGATGTACTTGTTGCGGCTGTCGTCTTCGACCTTATAATCCCAGCTCGTCCATGCGCCCTGCTTGAGCGCGGCGTGCGCAAAGCGTCGCTGGCGTTGTCGCTTCAGCACGTCCTCTGTGATCGTCTCCATGTTCCATTTGGCTTTGGCCTCAGCTACGAATCGCTCGTACACAGCCTGGATTGATGCATCTTGGCTGGTGGCGAGATTCGTTAGCTCTTTGGATCGGACGAGAGGTCGTAGAGCAGATCTGGATCGGCAGGACAGGTGATGTACTTCCACTGACCGCGGCGGATCATCATCATAGGTGCGATAGTGCCTTCGCCCATGTACTCAGCAAAGACAGTGTCGTGATTGTCTTTACCTCGGAGATGAGGCACAATCGATTTGCCATCCATAGGCAAGCCTGGAACGAGCCTGCTGCCTACAATGTCGACGAGCGTTGGCAGAATGTCAAGTGTGCTGACGTTTTGAGACACACGGTGAGGATGCCACAGCTTGGGGTAGCTGAAGAGCATAGGCACACGTACTGACGACTCGTAGTAGGACATCTTGTACCACAGACCTCGCTCGCCAAGCATGTCGCCATGATCACCAGAGAAGATGACGATCGTGTTGTCGGCGAGACCGCACTTCTTCAAAGTGTCCAGCAGGATGCCGATGTTGTCGTCGACATAGCTGACAGCACCGTAGTAAGCACGCTTGGCTGCCTTGATTTGCTCTGGCGTGAACTCGTACCCTTCAAGATCACAGACTCGCTGAAGACGCTTGCTGTGTGGGTCGAGCTCGTCCTTGGGGATGTTGACGTCTGGCATGTCAATGTTGACGTCCTCATACATATCCCAGTACTTGTGCTCGATGGTATAAGGATCGTGAGGATGAGTGAGAGAGACGGTCAGACAGAATGGTCGCTTGTCGGCTGGCTGACGAACATAATCGTATAGGTACTGCTTGGCCTTGTACATGACTTCCTCGTCATAGTCAAGCTGGTTGCTACGGACACAAGGACCGGCCTGGAAAATGGAAGAGCTGTTGTGGTACCACTCAAGCCTGGTTTCTGGCTCGTCCCAGTTGACAGACCATCCAAGGTCACCAGGATAGATGTCAGCAGTCAGTCGACGCTCATATCCGTGGAGCTGCTCGCCGATGAAGTGCATCTTGCCACCAAGGATGCACTCATAGCCGGCATTCCGCAGGTAGTGGGCGTATGTGATGGTGTCCTCTGGGATAGGGCTGGCATTGTCGTATGCGGCGATCTTCGACGGCAGCTGGCCTGTGATCATTGCCATGCGTGAAGGAGCGCAGAGTGGTGAGTTGCAGTACGCACTGTCAAAGACAACTGATTGCTCGGCCAGCTTGTCAAGGTGTGGCGTCTTGATCTGACTCTTCTCATTGTAGATCTTGAGCTGAGGTGCTGCAAGCTGATCTGCCATGATATAGAGGATGTTTGGCTGTGACGGAAACAGTGGCGTGCTGAAGCCATTTTGTCCTTGGAAGCCTGTGGGTGGGGACTCAGGAGGTGTCTGAGGCAGTCTCCTTGTTGGATTCATGATGAGTCGCGAGTATGAGCGCACGAGAGATCTACGAGGTCAATGAAGGAGTGTCTCGCAGTCTTTCGGAGGTGAAATGTAGGAGTGATATATGCCGCCTCTTTTGACTTGCATGCAACGCTGATTGTAAGCAGGATGAGTCGGGAAAGATTGTCAGCAAGAACAACATGTGGTATGCAGGGCGTTGGGTATGAGGAAGAAGGAACTGATTACCTGATGGCGACAGACATCTGATCACGCTTCGTTTGTGCTTTGGGATGTGTGATTTTCGAAGATTATCACGCCATCCGGTGCGCACTGTTCACCTCTGATTAGAGCCGGCGCCACCAGTCGCGTGCCCTCGTCCCTACGTCTTTGTCCCTCGACAGCCTGCTGAAGTCGCCCGTCTTGACCTCACTCCTCACAAATTTCGAACTCAGGCCTTGTAGCAGTCGCATGCACGTCGAGTACGACTCTTGGCTGCTTCTACGGCGTGGTTGTTGTCGAAGATGTATGTTGTCGAATTCGAGGAGGGCAGAAAGTCTATCACATCGACCACTAGGTGGCACGAGCCGAAGATGACTTCTTTCGCATCGCTCGTCCACTGCGTCGGGCATCGTTTTTCATCAAGGCATGACGTCCCTGCTGAACATTCTTACAAATACACGAATCACCTTGCCAGGATCCTATAACCACAAACGGCAACACGGAGCTTGCGGTGTGCTGCTTTGCTCCTTGTGTTTGCTGACAGGACAACCACACTACCACGGGGCCTTAGTCTCATAGCGCAGAAGGGCCCTGATTTTCTTTTCCTCCGCATTACGTCAATCGCACCCTGTCACCATCCGAGGCTCAAGAAATACCGGAACAAGACCTCATGGCAAACGTTCAGGATCAGGGCCCGCCGTCAGCTGCAGCAGCAGCAATCGGTACCGCCATCATCTGCGGTGTCACTGGATACTTCATCGGACAAGGTGCATCGCTCGGCTTTTTTGGGCGAGCACGCACGCGACCAGATCATGCAGCTGAGGACAGCAGTGATCTAGAGGAAGAAGAGGAGGACGATGAAGACGAGGATGTACAAGATCTTGGCGAGCTGAAGACATTCACAGGCTCGAATGAGGAGTGCAAGCTGGTACTTGTAGTGAGGACAGACTTGGGCATGGGCAAGGGTAAGGAGATGCTGAGGTGTTGAAGAAGGAAAAAAAGCTGACAGCAAGCCAGGCAAGATCGCTGCACAGTGCTCTCACGCAACACTTGCCTGTTACAAGACTATGGTGAAGGCAAACCCTGCACATCCTGTTCTTCAACAGTGGGAGCGCCTTGGTCAGGCCAAGGTCGCACTCAAAGTGGACAGTGAAGATGAGATGTTGATGTTACAGGCGCAAGCTATCAGCCTTGGTCTGTGTGCAAGAGTTATACACGATGCAGGTCGTACACAGATCGCAAGTGGTTCAGCTACAGTGCTTGGCATTGGTCCCGCGCCGAAGAGCAAGATTGATGAAGTGACTGGACACTTGAAGCTGCTGTAAGTGGACAGCGACCGAAGCTGATACGACACTCTGTGCCGACAAGTTCCACGTCACACTCCGCAACGCCGTCGCAGGAGGACACCAGCGAGGTCCCTCTGATGTCCTACAGCCATGTCATCTTGCAGCATGACGGTCCACGACTCTGCTCTGTGGACTCTCTCAGTACTGTCCAGGATTGGTTTTGTGTATGGATTATAAGCATTGCTGATCCGAATCGACACCCTTCCTGCACTTCTCGGCGGTAATGAGACCATATTGGTCAGCGAATTGAGGCCGCTGCGTAGTCCAGAAGATCTAGCACATCGTGTTTTCTGGCTTGGGCAAGTGAGAAAGAGGCAAGATTGCTGGATGTGTGTCCTTTCTCGATATTGGCGATAGGTGTTTAGAAGGATATCCTTGCTACAACAATCGAAGATCAACTTGATCAATCGCTCTGAAAGCCTGGGAAGACTGCTTGACACAACGAGATCCCCAAGAAGACGATGGCGAGGTGTCTTTACGCTACCTGTCGCTTCATCAAAGATCTGCTGTATGATATTATACTTGCCACAAGCGACGCAACACATTAGGTCAGTCTCATGGCTGCAGCTTGATTGTTAGGCTATGAGATCGATAGCATGGTAGACCCAGACGTACTGTCACATTGATTAGCTGCATGACGGTCATGGCGAAGTATGCCAGGAAGACATTGCAATCCATCCTTTCCACAAACAAGGACCGGCAACAGATAGGCTCTATACATTAGCCCCATCACTGAGTAGCAAGATCATTCGACGCTGTGCCTAGAACTCACGTAGTAGTCTTTATCATCAACGGACTGATGTTTTGCTGACGACAGAGAATGGTCTGGACTGATTAGCACAGCAGCTACCGCCGATTACATCATGCCGACGATACTGATTTGGATCGGACGAAGCCCCGAGCACACCTTGTCAGTAGTCGACAACCATTAGACACACCGGTCACGTGTGTCTGCGGTCAGTCAGATCGCTTATCCTACCTGAGACCATTGACAGCGCACGAAGGGCCGATAGCAACCAGTCACACTGGCCATGTTGACTTTCGTACGGTGCTGTCCGTCTTACAAGGTTCACCGTCTCATGACTGCTGCACTCGAGCCTTGGCGCGATGAAGGCGTCTGACTGCGGCTATCACAAAGACGACAACCAGTCATCGAGAGAGACAACCACATGCACCTCGGTAGCCGTTCAGTTGGTCGATTGGCATGTAATCAATGCTGTGAAGCTTTTTGCTCTGTCGGTGATGCACATTCGTCGACCAGAGCTTGATGCGCGCTCCAGTCCTGGGTGTGCTGATCTCCGTGTTGCGACGAGTATGCGGCCTGCTCTACGCGCCAGAGCGAACGCAGATGTATTCGACGTGCAGCACGTCGACACATCCTGTCTCCACTCTGTTAGACGAAGGCAGTCCAGACTAACTCCTTGAAGAGAAACAGGGTTCTTGTGAAGGCAGCGCCAGCGCGAGGTAAATGAGTTCGCACATCCCCAAGCTGATCGTACGTACACTCCTCGTCCTCCTGAATAAGTTGATCATTGTCGTTCGTCTCGAACAGTCTTTTCGTGGTACAGATACTGCTGTGCAGCGGCAATGCCGACCAATCTGAAATTCGAATGCGGATTTGACGCAGAGCTGGCTGACAACGCATACGCCCTGCGGAGTGGTGCAGCCGCATACTGGATGCGCAGTCAGCCTGAGCTCTTGCAACATCTACCTCCACTCATCGATCCAGCAGCCGACGATCAAACGGATCTGAACAGTGTTGACCTCGATGCCACTCCGCGATCCAGCGTAGTTGACTCTGAATGCTCCATGGCTGTAAAAGCGGAGAAAACGGCGCGACGAGGACTCAGCCTTTCCATCACAGATGAGCGAAAGACACCGTCGCTCTCTTCTGGAGGCACCACTGTCGACTGCTCACTGGCACTGAGTCGAGCACACGAAGTCCTGACGAATGGCGGTCCCATCGACGATGAAGGAATGCTGTCATCGCCACTTCGATCAATCCAGTGCGAGTTCTGGTTCCTAGGCTGCACTCGAACATTCGAATTTGTAGACTTCCAAGCCTGGCATGAGCATTGTAGAAGTCACCTTGGTCCACATGAGCCGCCTAGACTTGTCAGTTGTCCGGTCTTGGGTTGCCCTTGGACGGAGAAAAAGGCCTGTGGTGAATCAGCCTGGCTGTGCCGACAGCAACACATCGAAGAGAGCCACGTCCTAGAGGCCATGCATCAATGGAAGCCAAGAGTGGACAGTGTTCTCCTCACCCATCTCTGGAACCACAATCGCGTCGACGACATTCAGCGCAGGGTACTGATCATGGAGGGCTGTCGTCGCGTCGTGCCAGCAGCGTTCGTCCAGAGCCACGGCGAATGCTCTGCAGGAAACAGACGCAACCGGCCGGCACGTCACGGCAGGTCGTGATGGAAAATGTTGAAGGTTAGGATAAGGTGCTGAGGACAAGCGTGAAGTCGATTCAAGGCCTCGTCCGGAGGGCGGGCAACGGGCTCTCGGACCACTTCCCGGACATGATGAGCCGGCAAGAGAAGGATGAGAGAATAATAAGCTGTGGGAGACGATGACAAGAGAAGGGCTATGATCAGCAGGTCAGTTGACTCACTGACAAGAATCAGTAGAACGTGCGTTTGGGGCTGGGTGGCTGTTTGTGTGAAGCATTAATACTGGGGGCGCATTTTCATGACGAGTCCATCATTTCTTTCATGCAGTGTATGCAGCTAGGATACAAATGTCTTAATGGAGACAACCTGCAATAATGAGGCAAACCAGAGAGGCTGGTCGCCACAAGTTGTTGTGTTGCCAGGATGTTTGCACAGCCTCCCTTCCACGCGAGATTGCAGATCAAACGACCATGCCACTCGGCAACTTCCAGATGAGTGCACATTACTGCCTTTGATCATCTCGCTATGCAGTAGAGGGTGTGAGGCCGTGGACTGAAAGGTGAGATGTCAGACTGCTGTACGTCGGACGCAGGTCATCTTCATGCGGCCGACAAACTCTGTTCATGCATGGCTGCAATACCCGCGCTTTTCTCAGCCTCCGGCCTCCAGCTCAGCGATGCGCTTCTCGATATCCGGCACAGCTCTGAGCTGGACATCCAGTTCGTCCTTCTCATCTTCCAGCTGCAGTCGCTTCTCAGCATCCAGTTTCGTGAAGACGTACGAGCCTTGACCGTCGAATTGTAAGATCCACCCGTGGTATCTCCACAGACTGCGTCGGTGCGATACAGTCATCAAGGTGATGCCCAATCGCTTGGCCTCATCGTACATGATCTTCTCCACCTCTGCTGTCACGCTACTCGTGCATTCGTCCAGAATGGCGTACTTGGGCTTGTGGTAGAAGAGACGTGCGGCGGCGATTCGCTGTTGGTGTCCGGTGGACAGCACGTCGCTCCATTCGGCTTCCATGTCCAAGCCAGTCTTTTCCCGTTTCGAGCCTGGCTCTGCTGTCGATCTCTTCTTATCCATACCCAGCAGTCTGTCGATCTCCAGCACCGAGAGGATCTTCATGAGATCCTTGTCCGTCACGCCCTTTGCGCGCATATCCAGGAGGTTATCAGGGTAGAGGATCTGCTGTCTGAGTGTACCCTTGCTCAAGTACGGTCGTTGTGGGATGTAAAAGATGTCATCGCTCGGTGGCTTTCTCACCTTTCCACCGTATACTGGCCAGAGACCGCCGAGAATACGGAAGAGACTGGACTTACCGCAGCCGTTGGGCCCGACAATGAGGAGATGATCTCCTGGACCGATATGGAAGCTGAGTGCCTTGACGAGGACGTCTCCGTTCGGTGACACAATTGGCACATCCTTGAAGTCGATGTCTTCACCCTCCACGAGTTCACCTCGTCCCGCCAGCACTGCTGCGTTGGCTTCAGTGGATGCTGACGACACGAGCGCCTTCTCGAAGTGTCCCAGCTGAGTATCGCGGATCACCTCGAGCAGCATGCTCACCCTGCTAGTGTAGCCTGCGAGCTGGCTGATCTGCTTGTACGAAGACATAAGTCGACCGAATGCATCACTGCTGCTGATCAGTAGACGTCGGTTTGTCATGAAACTGCCAGTCTGCTCAGCCTTTGGTCCATTTCCAATCATCTCAGCCGGCAGCTTGAAGAATATTGGTACCGAGCACAAGAGCAGTCCAAGGGATCCCCAGAAGTATTTGATCACAAAGTCTTCCATCACGCCGTGGTAGAATCTCCTTCGAAGTATCCGGTTGACGTGCTTGATCAATGTGAAATAGCCTTTATCAAGGGTATCCTTCTCTGCTTCATGTCCACCATACAACGCCACCTCTTCGCTGTAGTCGATCAGACGGGAATGCTGGAATCTGAATTCTCCTTCCAGTCGAGCCTCCTCGGCGACGTATTTGCCGAATGGTGGTGTCAGTGCCTGCATCACAACGTTGCTCATTTGGACAAGCAATGCCATGGCGAACAAAGACTCTCCGCCAACGTGTCGACTCAAACTCCAGCTGTAGATCACCAGGTCCAGAATCGGCTTGGCTAGGTTACCGTACACTGATGACAGTCCGTCTGCGAACTTGCGTGTGTCGACAGTGATCAGCTGGTCAGCGTTCTTGATTCGATCGTCCAGTGCAGTAAGTGTATAGAAGGTCATATTGTTGAGATACTGGTCGTGAATGTAGGTCGTCAGCCGCGTTCGATATCGCAGCGCCAGTGTCGTTTGGTGGTACGACAACTGGGAAGTGTTAGCTCGCTCTCGAACCATCGCACTCTACTTACCATAGAGTTTGTGAATGTAGCCGGCACTGCAACCAGCATCCACCACACCAAGCTCTTCAAGAACTCTCGCGCCTTTCCCTTGACCAGGTTGCTGACCAGTTCACCATCTAGCTCAGCGACATAAAGACTGATAAGTGTCCGAAGCACAAGGAACACCGAGTGACTTATGATCAATCTGAACTCCTTGCTCTTCCAACCAGGTATGCAGATTCGCAGGAGACGAGCGAGATTCCTGAAGAACTCCCGATTGAGCTCGATCTTCTTCTGACCTTTACTGTCTCTTCCATTCTGTCCTGCTGGGTCCTTCTGTCTGACCTCAGCTGTTCGTGCTGCCGCTGCTTTCTGCTCGTTGACGGCGCTGCGCACTCGATTGACGACAAGCACGAAGAGTGCGAAGTATACGCCGCGCGATATGCGAGTTCTGTTCTTGATGTAGAAGCCCGCGAACTCTCCTATCAGCTGCCGTGGTGTTCGCGAGGCTATCGACCGTGGTAAAGGCACAGGGACCTTGGAGTGAGCGGCCATGACGGTACAGTCGTGCGCATGCACAGGCGTACTGCTAGGATCGTGTCTGCATCGGCGAAGGCTGGCAACTCGTTGATGTATGTCGTTGAGATGGAAGTGATTACATCGTGACATGTGAGATGCCGCCTCGGCTACTAGCTTGGATGTGGAGCATTGTGTACAACCATATGATTATATGAATGCCAAAATGCCAATGTCGAGCACGCTATGAAGAGCTATCTAGATGTCTATATGCCAACAACAGTCATGAGTAGGTAGCCCACAGTCACAATAACGCCATATGCGACAATACTGGCTGGTACACCTCTCGTGATGAAATGCTTCACTCCCAAGTAACGCTGACCAGTTTGAGGATCCTCCATCATGATTGCGGTCATGTTCGGGAAGCCAGACGTTGGAAGACCCATAGCAGCAGATGCCATCAGTACTGAAGCCATGACCAGAATGTTTGGATGTGGATCAGCCATGCTGTTGCCAACTTCTTGCACAAGTGGAAGCACGATCAGTGCAGCTACTGTGTGGCTAATGAATGTTGCAACAACGCCAATCAGGGCGGCGAAGACGCATAGCACACCGTATAGACTAAGTCCAGTGACACGATCTGAGATGGACGTGGCGATTGTTGCAAGCAGTCCGGAGGAGTTGACAGCCTTGCCAAGAGCCAGACCACCAGCCGCCAGGATGATGATAGTCCATAGGAAGTTGTTGAAGTCCTCTTTGGTAAGGATTCCTGTACCAAAGAACAAAACCATCGGGATGATGGCAATGACACCCATATCGCCAAACACGCTGTCTAGCTGGTGACTGAAACACCACAGGCCGATAGTGGTCAGCGTTACAATGCAGATGAACAGCTGGATGCCGGTGAACTTCTCCTTCATAGGTCTGATAGGGACGATTGTAGTGTTGCGGCCAGGTCTAAATGTAACCAGAAGTAGCAGCCAGATCAGGATGATGCTCACGATACACACCGGCAAGGCGATGAAGAACCACTTTCCCCAGCCTGGTTGTGGTGTCATGTACTTCAGTGCAATGAGATTCTGTGGTGAGGCAATAGGCGATGCGGCGCCGCCCATGTTTGACGCCAGAGCAATACCGAGGAGGAGGGCTTTCGACATTGGTGAGTCGGCTGGTAGGTTGCGAAGGATAGGCTGATGGTCAGTACGGTTTTGACAGCGTGCGAAACAACATACCTGTATGATCGAGAAGCACAGCACAGGTGCTGCTACATTGCTGATCCACATACTCATGAACAGAGCCACGCCCATGCTCGTCAGTAGCACAGTCCTTGGCTTCGTGCCAGCCTTACTGAGGACAAATGTTGCCATCTTCTTCGCGATGTTATACTTGCTCAATGCGGCAGCGATGGTGAAACCACCAAGCAGCAGCATGATGACAGGCGTCCACATTGCAGAAAAGATGTAGCCAGCTGCTTCCTTCGATGTCAGCCGTCGATGCGGCTTGGCATCTTCGCGCACGACTCGCAGGACCACCACGAGGAACGGTACCAGCAGAGAAGTGACGAACAGTGGGATTGCTTCTGTTGCCCATAGCAGACTGACGAAGATAACCATTGCAAGGCAGTTCTGCTGCTCTGTCGTCTTCATGATAGGAACAGCTAGCAGGACAGCAAACACTGCTACAATGCCAATGAGTGCCCAGAATGTAGGGTCGAGGATGAATTTAGGACATCGGTAACGTCCCAGAGGTGTTTGTACCTCTTGGGTCTTGGCTTCCTCTGCATCACCTTGTAGCCTGACATTCTTGTGGTTGCTGTCCTGGCCAAGAATGGTGTGCTTGAAGCCGAGGTTTGCCGCCTGCGCCTTGCGCTCGATGCCTATCATTTCACGCCAGACAGTGTTGCGCTCCCAAACCACATGTTCCCTGAGATGTAATCGCAGCTCCTTACGAGCCGCCTCCAGATCGTCTTTCGTAACGACCTTCGCATATGCCTCCTCTAGCTTGGCAAGATGATCGCTGAGGATGGAGAGTGTACTCTGCTGGAATGGATATGCGGGCTTGACGTTCTTTGCAATCCAGGAGTCCTTCAGGTTACGATCCAGGATCTTGTCATACTTCTTCAAGACCTTCGAGAAGCCAGTTTGATTGAGCTGAATGAAAGATCGCAGCTCACAGACGCTGACATAGAGATTGATCGTCCGCTTCTTCAGAGTAATACCCTCCTCATACAGCGCTTGCAGAGCATCGTCTGGAAAGTCATTGAAAGCCGTGCTTGGTCTGCGAGCCTGTAGCTCTGCTGATGCGCGCATATGGACAGGGCTATCAGGCTCGTCCGACCTGATCTTACTCTTAGTCAATGGAGCCTGCTCACCTGTATCCTCATCGTCACTCTCCTCCTCGTCAGGCGCTGGTACATCGCGAGAGCTGATAGTTGACGTTCGTCTTCTGTTGCCACTTTTGTAGCTCTTGAATATGCTTTGCTGTCGTGCCTTTGCCCAAGCGTTCTGCCGTCTTGCACCTCCTTCACCATTTGCTTCTCCAGCAGTGTGCTCGGCTTCGAACTCTTCCACATCACGTAGCATGGCATCAACCTCGCCATAGATCTCGAGCTCTTTCAGCTGGTAGAAGGAACATATCTTCTCCAGCTCTTCATCCAGCTTTCGCGAGAACAGACCATCTGGGTCGCTCCATGATCCTTGTGTCAGCAGCGGACTCTGCTCTGGGTCGTCGCCTGACGACTGTGGTCTTGTGCTTTGGTTTTCGCGCTTCTCGAGCTGATATATGAGCTTCTTGAGGTTCGAGTAGCTCAGGTAATGTGATGACCAGTCTGGGACAGAGTTAAATTGCAGAGAGTGTGAGAACTTCATGTCTGTCTCGATCAGCTCGACGAGCTTCTCCCTTCTTTGAAGCTTAGCAGTAGGCGTGGGCTGTAGCTCGACTGGTCGGAATCTCCTTTGATGTCGTTGGACGGGATACTTCGCAAGCTCGATGTTACTTATAGCGTGTCCATCGATACCATCAGCGAGCGGTGGCTGTGGGCGGTCCAGCTTTGCGCGAAGGCATGCCCCAAAGGACGTGTTGTGCGTGTGATAGAGATGATCGTAGGTGACTAGAGGCCGGGGAATGATAGCAGGCAAGAGGCCGTAGTGCACTTAGAATGGATCCACAAGATGAGCCATAAGAGATGGTGGTGCGGCTGATCGAAGTTGATGGCTCGGCTTCAGCTTTACACGAATCCTTGCTCGAGTACATGTAGGATGTCTTCACTACTGCTCAAAAAGAGATCAAGACGTATTGTAGAGCAGACCGAATCTGCATATCATGCTTCATCGATATCCTACAAGTACGAGCAATGAGGTTCCCGACTACATAGAGTGCTCAATAGCAGCCTTGGATTCTCGCAGGCCTTCGAGTATCGCAGACTCTACTCTACCGCAACGATCTGGGCCTGCAAGGGCTGGGTCCCAACGTGTGTAGCTTCAGAGTCGACTCATAACCACGGCGTGCTGCAATCTGAGTGTGTGCAGCTATGACCGAATCACCAGGTCATGCTATGTGCAATACTGCAGCCAGTGCAAGTCACACTCAAGACCAAGGGTAGGAGAGGAGAGCCATGCCATTCAGTCTTCTGTGACCGCTTACACAGCTCGCGCCCATGTCGCATGCTGCTTTACTGCTGTGCACTGAGTCCAGCGGGTTAGTGCTGGATCAATCTTGCCACAGCAAGCGACGAGTTATCAGTATTGCTTTATGTTTTCGTCCACCGAAAGCTCGTGATGCACTCACCGACCAGCATGAGATTCCCTCAAGTATTCACGAGGGATCTGTATGCCTCACAGACGCTTTCAAACGATGCGAGGGCATCATACGGCGTGGTGTTGCCCGCTGTCTGACATCAGACGAAGATGCGATTTTCGGCCAAAACAGAAGAACCCTCGCTGCTGAAGGCATTTTGATAAGACACAAAGACTCTCCACAATCACGCTCACTGCAGGGCAACGCACTGCTACTGCTCTCGAGCAAGATGAATGTCTGGAGAGCAGCAAAACGAGTGTTCTAAGAGCAAAAGAATGACCTTGGCAGGGATCGAACCTGCAATCTCTTGATTTACATATTCTCGCTGTCGATCGCTCGTAGGAGATAGTCGTAGTCAAGCGCTTTGCCATTAAGCCACAAGGCCAGGTGTATCAGCTTAATTTGAGGATTGATGATAAGACAGGGTGAGCCAGAGATGAGGCTTTTTCGTTACGAAGCTTGGGCTCATCATCAACTTCGACCGGATGAATGTAGCTGGTGCCGCATCAACTTTGCAGGGAGACGAGTAGTATTGTAGCAGCACAGCTGCGTCTGAGCAGATTGGTGCTATGATAAGCGAAAAGGAGACCAGACGAGAAGCTCGGATGTAAGGGGCGGCAAAAACTGTGGAGCTTTGCCTGGATATCAGCCGAGCTTGCGCCGAACATTTTACAGCCTTTGCAAAGATCGCCATAGCAAGAAGAGCGAAGCTGATGGCAAATGCCCTCCAATCGGCCGTGAGCCTCGTGACTTGTAGAGGCGACCACCAATCTCACGACATAACACAAGTCCAAGTAGTAGCGATTATGTTCGACACAGCAACCAAGCGCAATGCAGCGGTCTTCCTGTTTCAGGCAGTTATGAAGTGCAAGCGCCACCACATGTATACAATGCTGGAGTCTAGGCATGATCCTTCGTAGACTTTGTGCGCAGGGTTCTCTTCGTTCGTGACGGATGGTGTGCACATGCACTCAGTCCACCAGGGACGGACTTCATCCCATCGATCTGTTATTCCAGCTGATGATGAGACCTGAACATTCGATAGATGTGCCATTCCGTGATGCCGTCATTGTAAAGCTTCTTGCGGTGCATTGTCGAGATGTCTGTAGATCATTTGATCATGCTCCTGCAGCCATTACATCGATGTGCCTGAGTTCTCTTCAAAATAAGCCTATGCTGAGTCACATTCGATCGCGCTGATCATTGTGCTTTCTGTGCCTTCGCTTTTGCTGCCTTTGCCGCCTTTTTCTGATTGCTCCTGATCATAACCATGCTTAAAAAGCTGCCTACTACTGCGCCGCCGAGGAGTAGGAGAATGACTGGAATGCGGATGGCCCACACGCGTGGTGGGAAGAGTGCTTGAACAGGATGCGACTCATCGACAAAAGGCTTGTGCAATCAGTAGTGACTTTGGAGCAGCAGACCTGTTGACATACTAAGAGAAGTGTCCAGATTGTGTAGTAAAGGAAGACAATGGTTGCGACGGCGAGCATTGAGAGACCTACAAGTCGGTCGAGCTGCTCAGGTTAGCTTATTAGCTTTACTGAAAGCAGACGCGTCATACTAATGTGTTTGCGCCCATGTCGCTGTGGTCAGTCGTCGGTGAACCAGAAAAGTGCTGATCGTGAATTATAGCAGCTACAGATTCACGAGACGACGTGTATGTGATGAGCGCGACTTTTGGCACAAACAGATCCACGCCAAAAGTCTTGCTATCCGGGGCTTGGCTCGTGAATAGTTAACGCCATCTTCTAGATGTTTCATTAGGCATTCAAAGGCGAACACTTGGCCTGTCCAGCAATCTCACTCTTCCCTACAATCAAGGACAGCGACACTTAGCAAATTACCGCAGGAGCTGAGCCTACCACAAACGCCACTCCATCACTTCGCGCAAACGACCTTGACGGACACCAGGTGTCAAGATGTGGGTTATCGATTGGTGTATGTGGACAAGATGAACCCCGAATGCGAGCACTGATGGCAATCAACAGTTTGGGATCTCCTTGCACAGCTTGGTCTTGCCAACAAGCATGCTAAGCTTCTCTTCCTCGGCCTCGACAATGCAGGCAAGACTACTGTACGTCATGTATAGATCGAGTCGATCATTTGAACTAACAGTGAGCAGCTCCTTCACATGCTGAAGAACGACCGCGTTGCTATCCTTCAGCCTACTCTTCACCCAACGAGCGAGGAGCTCTCTATCGGAAGCTGTCGATTCACAACCTTCGACCTCGGAGGACATCAACAAGCTCGTCGTTTATGGAAGGACTACTTCCCAGAGGTCTCCGGTATTGTGTTCCTCGTCGATGCGAAAGACCCAGAGCGATTCGCAGAGAGCAAGGCAGAGCTGGATGCGCTCCTGAGCATGGAAGAGCTGAACAAGACACCTTTCCTGATCCTAGGTAACAAGATTGATCACCCAAATGCTGTAAGCGAGGATCAGCTGCGACACGAGCTTGGACTATATCAGACGAGTAAGCACAATGAAGGGAGACGTCGAGTATATACTGACATGCTGCAGCTGGTAAGGGAAAGGTCGCTCTGGAGGGTATCCGACCAATTGAGATCTTCATGTGTTCAGTGGTTATGCGCCAGGGATACGGAGAGGGTATTCGCTGGCTGTCACAATATGTCTAATGTCAGAAGCAGCAGCAGCACGGGAGTGTCTCAAGCTTCAGCATCGCGACCACAAACAAGATGTATCATGAACAGCTGCACTTTCCGAGCACGGCGTATGGGCTATGATTGCTGAACACAACTTTGCAACACTATATCGTACGAATTGCATGAAGTTATACCATTTTCTAGGTTGCATACCTGATCTCAAAATTTCCACACTCTCAGCGCATGAAGATCTCAATACTGACCTCGTTGCTCCAACCAGGTGTTTCTGCGTTCTGCTTCCAGGCCTTCTCGATATCGATCTCCAGCAGCTTGTCAGACACCTTGTTAATGCTGACACAGGCCTGTGGAACCGGCTTGCCATACATGAGCACGAAGAAGTCGTCTGCGACCGACTTCTCAGGCAGTGTGCTGATATACAGACCGGCTGTACCTAGTGCCTTGAAGCTTGCCCAGACACGTAAGCGACCATTTGACTCGATATAGATGTCAGAACCCGTCACAGCAGCCGATCCAGTCATCTTGTTCAATAGTCCGAAGAGTGCCACTTGGACATCACCTGTGTGTAGCTCAAAAGAGCGCAGAGGATACGCCGACAGGATATCCCAGCCAGTCTGTCGTAGCATGACTCCAAGGAAGCTGTGCTTTCCAACTCGTTGCAATGGCTTGGAGATCTCCGAAGAGACGAACGAGTGAACCACATACTCGCCATGCTCTGTACCAGGGATGTCTTCCAGCTTGACGAACTCCCTCAACGTGCGTTGTGACACATTGAAGACACCTAGGATACCTGTACCAGTTTGCGCATGACCAGCGAATGTGCCAACTTTCAGCATAGATTGGGCGGTATACTCATTGTACGGATTGATCGACTTGCCAATGATATCTGGACGAAGAATGATTGTAGTGTTCCTCGTTGTTTCAGCTGTCATCTGTTTGATCAGCTCAACGTTGTGATGACCTGGGTAGTCGGTGAAGTAGATTGGTCCTCCGCTCACACATCGTGCTGCAGCGTGGAAGGCTGCCCATTTGTGTGAGGTCTGGAACATGTCCCAGTCCGGAAGAACGTTCAGGTGCTGTGAGATGAGACTGTTGTGTGCATTGCAGAACACGTGCCAGGGATGGCTAGCATCAATCTCCGGAAAGAAGTCGTCAGAGTTGCGTACGAGGAGTCGTGGCTTGTTGGTCGGCAGTTGTGAATGGAAGATGATTTGTGGAGTCTGTGACATGCAGCTGATCGCTCGAGAGCTGAGGTGACGCAAATGTGCGATCGTCCATGCGTCCTGATACTCTGTGATGAGTGCTTTTCGATCGGGAGCGTTGCGTATCTCGTCGGTCATGAATTGAGCATCCGTCTTGACGCTGTCCACTCCATTCTCGGCAAGGAACTTGTAGAAGTCATTGTACATGCGGCCGACATCGTCTGCAGCGACCACTGTGAAGGAACCCTCATTCTTTGGCACCTCTATTGTCTTGTAGTTCTTGGCGATCCAGCCGTCTGGTGAGACACCTCCCCAGTAGCCGAAAAGTGCATGCCACACGGCGACTATACAGTGTTAGCATGAGAATCTAAAAGTTCAACAACGTACTGTGCTTGACATTTGGATGTCTACCGCGAATGGCGGAGGTAGTTCCTTTCAGACCATCTGGAAAGCCCTTCTTGTTCGCCTCAAACTCAAGCCAGCCACGATTGATCTGGTCGGTCACTCCTTGCTCACCAGACAAAGATTGCCAGTTGTCGTCGATGATCAAGTTTGTGATGTTGATACCCTCCCTGGTAAGATCATCTAGCGCATCGTAGATTTTCTTCGCACTTAGGTCTTGGCCAAGGGCATTCCATGTACAGTATGTGAAACCATCGTACCACTCTTCGAGCCACTGTGTATCGACTTCTTGCTTCTCGGAGATCTGCTCAGCTTTGCTAAGCTCAGTAGAGTTGAGGTCAGCCACGATATGGCGTGAGTGATAGAAGACCGCGGCATTGGCAACATCAAAAGTATCCGCCACAGCTACCAGTATCCGAGCGATACCTGCTGTAGGTCGATCATTGCGGATCTTGATGTATACATTACCTTGCGTGTCAGATGTGAATGTCGTCAGCACATCTTCGACACCACTAACTGCCAGAGCAACTACATGCATCCCATCAGATCGTAGGAACGATGCAAGGATAGCATCTTTGTCAAGGGCAAAGTGAGTGTTGCCCTGTCTTGGAGCAAGCCAAGGTATCCATGTTCGAATGATGGCAAACCAGCGTGCAAGATGAGTAGGCTTGCCCAGTCGGATTTGAGAGCTGCCTGACACATCTCCTTGGGCCGCCACTACTGGTGCTTCCAAGGAGTAAAGGAGTGTATTCGCAGTATCTGGAGTGACGCTCTTCACCACAATATCAGAGCTAATGCCGGAGAAGAACTGCTTGAAGTCGTGCTCGGCATGCTTTTGATAGTCCTGCGTGTTGTACAACAGGACGCCATCGCTCAGACCTGTAGCATCTCGGCTCCAGGTCCAGTGACCACCTACCCTAGCCTTGAGAGTGAAACTGACGGCGTGTGCATGCTTGGGAGATCCTGACAGCTCTCCCCTGTACCAGAGCTGTGCCTTCTCACGGCTTTGTCTGCCAACAAGAAGGACATCTAGTGGTTGTGTAGGTCGTAATATGAGTTCACACCAGTCATGTTCGCCGTTGTGGTTGTGCCAGATCACAATCTGAGGCTCTTGGCCACGCAGAACTTCAGACGCCGATGTCTCGACGCACACAACGAACTTGACCGAGTGTTGATCCGAGGGGATCGTTGTAGCTTGACCTAAGGCTGGTGTACAGGTCAAATTGAGATGTACTCCGTCGTAAAGATCCACATTCGCAGGCTGGAGTATGGTCTCCCGCTTGGGAGGTGCTTGTTCCGGTAGGATATCTGTCATCTTTGAAGCTGATGAGTCGTCGAAAACTCGTTGTCCAGTGTTGATATCACAGCCTGTTGCTTGTCAGTATGATCGGTGGACGACGATTTACTCACGTCCGAAGGTGATGCCCTTCTGCTTGGAAGCTTTGAGAACCATCGCGGAGGGAAGACAAGCACAGCTTAGGTGTGATCGATGTTGTTTGATGCCGCGTCATTCAAGATTGCCCTGGCAATAGCAAAGGACGGTTTTGAATGTCTGTAACACTAGCAAGATCGATACAGATCGGTGGGATGCATGCGTGACTAGCTCTCGCGTCACCAGGCGCATGTCGATCGCTCAGTCACTTCCCAAAGCGGCAGCTAGCTTCAGCTTTTTTGTGACCTGTCGCATCTTCGTCATCTGGATGCTTGTCCTACCAATGTTTGACAGCATTTGCTCTCTACCGCTTTCGTCTGAGCTCTTTGCACAAGCAGTGCATCCCGAAGAGCCACTGGTCGCTGTTGGACTCAGCAGCGGCCATGTTGCGACTTTAAAACTACCGCCACTAGAGGACGGCCTCACAACAACCACGAGAAAAGAGCACCTCGGCAACAATGGCACAGACACAATCACAGTCGCATGGCGAACTCGACGCCATCAGGCAAGCTGCCGCTGTCTTGCTTACAGCAACGACGGTCGACAGCTGTTCTCAGCAGGCGCAGATGGACTCGTGAAGGCAGCTGATTCTGAGAGTGGTAGAGTGACTGGCAAGGTCGCAGTGCCGTCAGATACTACCTCAGACAAAGTGGACGCACCAACGGTAGTGCACGCTTTGAGTCCTCAAACATTGCTACTGGCAACAGATTCGGGAGCACTACACCTTTACGACCTGCGTGACCCAGCACCTTCGCTTCCCGTCAATGCCTCAAAGACTGCTTTCACCACTGCCCAGCCGTCAGCCACCCATCATCCACATACCGACTACATCTCCTCACTCTCAGCCTTGCCCGCATCTGCCGCATCCACTTCAGGCTATAGCAAGCAATGGCTCACGACGGGTGGTACCACACTCGCCCTGACGGATCTACGACGGGGAGTGCTTGTCAAGAGTGAAGATCAAGAAGAAATACTGCTATCGAGTTTGTATGTCACGGGATTGACCGCGAAGAAATCGAGTGGCAGCACTGGCGAGAAAGCTGTCGTTGGAGGTGGTGATGGTGTCATCACATTATGGGAGAAGGGTCAATGGGACGACCAAGACGAGCGTATCATTGTCAGTCGCGAAAAGGAGACTCTTGATTGCATGGCTCATATACCAGATGGCATAGGCGGCTTTGGCAAGAAGATCGCGGTCGGCTTAGGTGATGGTAAGGTCAGATTCGTGCGTCTCGGCATGAATAAAGTGATAGGGGAAGTGCAGCATGACGAAGTTGAGGGCGTCATTGGTCTGGACTTCGATGCCGAAGCACGAATGATCACTGGAGGTGGCAGCATCATCAAGGTATGGGGAGAAACTGTTGAGGTCGAAGATGACGAAGAAGGAGAAGAGGATGCCACAGCAACCACCAAGCGAGCTGCCGCCGACTCCTCAGATGATGATGATAGCGATGATGACGATGATTCCGATCCCAGTGAGGAAGAGACCACGAGAAAGAGGCGTAAGAAGAGGAAGAGAGGCAAAGGCCCAGCATCAGCAGGCAACGGCTTCAGCTTCAAGGGTCTTGATTGACCGTGTAATGAATTGGTATACGCTGTATGTCTGCGAAAAATCCGCTTCCTCAGCAACAAATGTACAATTATCAAAGCCTTCCTCCCATCGTTACGCATGACACCTCCTCAGACCTGGTATGGTCGTCGAGAGCTCGACCTTCGTACCTGACCGCTGTTGCTGCGAGGTCGACGATCGTAGTCGTAGTCTCGGCTTCCACGGTATTCTCTGCTAGAAGCACGAGGATCTCGGCTTGACGATCGTCTGTGGCTGTGTCGAGATGAATGGTATTCGCGGCGAACAATGACCTTGTTGTCGTCTCGATGGTTGCGGTGCACTAAAAGGGCCAGCAACTAGGAAGAGTCAGTAGATGTCCTGAAGCACACGATCGTGGACTTACGAATGTGGTGAAGAATAGAATGATATCAATGATACCAAATGCAAAGCTGGCTTTCAGCATCGAGCAAGTCTTGTTTGGATTCGAGCCCCAGCTGTTGTTTGTGTAGTAGCCGTACCAGAAGACGCCGAGATTTGAGTTGAAGCTCGAATCCGAGGTATAGTCGTTGCAATTCGCATTGCTGATGAATCGAAGAACGACCACACCAGCGATGAGAGCAGCGCAGAAGCCAAGATCGACTAGAGCGACGAAGAGCGCATCGTGTCGTGCGCGTAAGTAGTTGAATAGCGTCACTGTTGCCCATACTAGCGCCAGTACTGTCGCAATGAACAAGACCAGCACGAAATTGGGTGTCAACTGGTTGTTGCTGACATATCCATTGACGAACCATGCGAGCATTCCCACAGGTGGAATGAGCATAATGATCTCGAATATGCGCCAGCATATGAATAGAATGCCAGACAACGCCATTGCGAAGGCTGTGCTCTTGCTCTTGAAGCTATGTTCCTTGCTCTTACAACGTGCAGACGCTTGTGATTCTCAGAGGACGTCTGTGTTGTGCGAGGCGCGGTATAGTGGGATGCGTGGTGTGCGGCGTCTGACAGCTGATGATGCTGTGGTGTGCAAATGTGGGGTGTGGTGACGGTGAAGGAGTGTTGCAGCACGTCCGACAGCAAGGTCGAAGTCTGAGTGAGTGAGATGTAGAAAGAAAGGACCTACGAGGGGATCTCGGGATGCAAGATAATGCAAACTACGACCTGTAATGACGAACGACCTGCGACCGCTTATAACAATAGCCTTGTTTCTGTGAGGATTATTTGGAGGCAGGTAGTGGCTGGGTGGGGCTGGCTAGCACGTGTGAAGCGGGAACATCCTTCTACACCATACCATTCTGAACTAGTGGCATTTTGAGCTTGTCAGACGAGCCATGCTCTGCACTTCAAGCATCTGAGGCTTTCGACATCATTTAGCTTTCTTCTGACGATCTGAGCCTTGCAGCCAAGCGTCCGGAAGCATGACCTCAAGGAGGGACCCGGACACTCACAACCATTCCCGACACGTGCCTTGAGTAGCTGCAGGAGAGGCGCCAGCCGGCATGGATGTCCAGAGCCAGGAGAGTGTCCTAGACTCATACAAATCGGAGCTCGATCGCGAGAACGCCTTCTCAGGGCGAGCAGAGATATGGCTTGGCTACATCGTCGATGAGAGAGACCTAGCAGAGTCCATAGATCTGGACAGAGCCAACGACCTCAGTCTTCATCTGTACAACGCTCATGCTATTAAAGCAAAATATTATGACTCAACCACTCAGCAAGAAGGTCTGTCATTGCGAAACAAGCAACAGTGGTTGAGAGCCGAGCCTGACGGAACCATTCCCTGGACGCCACCGCAGTCCTGGACGGCCTGGCCGATGAGTGCAAACGACGTACCACGACCTGAGGAACGTCATGGCAACTTGGAGGCTATGCGAACTGTCGACGATCAGTTTTTGAAGATGCAGGAGCCTTGGTTTCCAAGTGCTGATCTCGAGCAGGAGGTTTTTGCGCTTCTCCTACGAACGGCAAAAGGTCAGATTCAAAAGAACGATCGACAACTCAACCACCGTGTACTAAGCTCGCTCACTATTCCTAACGGGACTGCATCTGTTATTGACATCCACAGCAGCTCACCAGCTCGGAAGACTGCAGAAGGTGAAGACGTGGTCGATGAACCAGTGGTCGATCCAGCACCGCCATATCAGCTCACAGATGACGATGATCACGCAAGACAATTGCTCATGCCCACCACCAGACACATCTTATCCAATCTTGAGGATCTGTTGCTGGCTTTACATAAGAGTAGAGCGTCTGGTAATACAGCATCAGAAACAACCACTGTTGGACCTTTCTCCAGAAAACGCAAACGCTCATCCACCGTCGACCGCCTGAACCAGATCGACACTGCTGGGGTTGACCGACCTGATGTACCTGTAGACGGGACACCTCGAGAAAGCCGAACACGTCAGTTACCTACCCGAGACTGGAGCGAAGTGCTTGGCATAGCTAGCATAGCTGGCATTGACAACGAAGTTGTCATGAAGACGGCTCGCCGATGCTCGGTGTTATTCAAGGAGGACATGATCTTTGACAACAATCCGGAGCATGGCGCTGGTGACTCTGCGGGTATGGTCGAGAAACAACCTGGCGAACACTCGGCGACGAAGCGCAAGCACCGGACAAATTCGATCACTCCCAAGAATGACTATGTCGCCACGGTCATAGAAGAGCTCTCATACTTTGGTCGACATAGATAGAGAGTTGATATCGGAAATGAGCCCGTCACGATTTAACGTGCTTACAGGTGCAGTCCACATAGGCTCCGAACGCCGTGCCTATGGGCAAAATCCACAGAGGCTTCGAAGAACGTCCCCATGGATACCATCCACGGAGGCTTCGAATACTGTCCCTGGAGGTGCACTTCACAGAGGCTTCGAACACCATCCCTCCAGGTGCACTTCACAAAGGCCCCGAACAACGTCCCTACAAGTGCTCACCCAGAATGAAAGCCATTGAACAGTATCCCTACAGGCGCGTCCACTGATGCTCATGAGCGTGTAAGGGAGCCGTAGTGTGATATCCATACAGTATTCCTGTGCTACCAAATGCTATCTTTCGATATTGAGAAGAAGCTTTGGAGATATCGCGAGCATGTGGCTCCAATCCAGAGGTGAGCTTCACGCGCCGTACGTCTTGGCACGTCGTATATATCCTGCGTTTCTCCAAGCTCCCTCTCTCACAACACACAAACACAACCACTGACACCTCGAAAAATCAGCTCTCAAGGTACGAGAGCTTTCTCTCTGCTTGACCTCATCACTGACTATCAAAGATGGAAAACAAATTCACTGAACGCGAGGCTCAAGTCATGGCCTATGCCTGGCAGTGCGTTGATGAAGTCAAGGTACGTGCTGCTTGTATCTCCAAATATCTAGTACTAACTTGTCGTCTTGCAGATGGACTACGAGAAGCTCGCCACGCTCTGTGGCTACACCAACGTTCGCTCTGCCAGCAACGCCTGGTCAGCAATCAGAAAGAAGCTCAACAGCTTGGCAGCTACTGGTGCCACTGATGCAGATGCTGCCTCGACCCCAAAGAGCTCTACGAAGAAGCGTACCAAGGCTGGTTCTGACGACGCCACTCCAGCAAAGCGTAGCCGCAAAGCTGGCAAGGTCAAGCACGAACAGACCGACGATGCCGAGGACGGAGGCAATGCTGATGAGGCTACAGCTGATGTCAAGGCTGAAGAGTCCATGGACAAGGATGAGACCATGGAATAGGCTTCACACAGTGTTCCCTGTTCAGCCGATAGGCTCATGCTAAGTGATAGCAGAACGACAACTTGGAGATAGCGATCGTGTACGGTACATAGCTGCTACACGAAATCCTTCACTCAATGCCTGACACTGTGCCCTCACGAGAATGATCCCACTCACCAACAAGCTCAGGCTGGCGAATAGCAAAGCTACAACTCAGGGAACGCGACAAGAATTCGTCCATCACTGTGTGTATCTCGCTCATGACATCCCAGCAATGCTTATACTGATGTGCAACGTAGGCTAACCTTCGAAGCTGGGAAACTCCTCGTTCAGCGAAGGTTGGACTTCGCGTTTCTCTGGACTGGCGATGTCATTCCTAGGAGGACATGAATGGCTCTGGCTCGGAGAGGATCTCTTACGTCCTGCGTTGAAGAAGTCTTTCACAGAGCGAATGGATAACCTTCGCTCAGGCATATCTCACATGACGCTCGCATGGAATGTCTCCGTAGAGGCATCATTGACATCTGCTTCGGATTGATCTCCTCTTGACACTGAACAGATATCAAGGCTCACGCGCTTGCGTCCTGCTGAGTTGATGATTAACGCATCACTGCGCGCTGGACTCTGGTAAGGCCCTCTACGGCGTTCTCGGCCGTTCGAAAGGCACAATGATTCCCAGTCCTGCAAAGCACGTCAACATTGAGGCCTCGCGCGACTCAGAGCGCTGTGCCACTCTGTACGGCTCAAAGTGTCGTTAACTTCGACCGCAGCATGTGAGGCACCCCCGACGTCTCCGCAAGAGATGGCTTGTGCTGTTGCCAGGTCAGGTAGGTAGTGCGAGGCAGCTCGAATGGAAACTGCTGGAAGCTCCAAAACCCTTCTTTGCTCGTGAAAGGCAAACAGCTAAATAATTCTCCTACCACACTTGCTTCTAGCAGACTTTCTTGCAAACACAACGATACCCGACTTCTCAAGTCAAACACACGATCGATAGAGCTCCTCGCAGTTGCTCTACACACTTGTGAGTACTAAATTATCACACATCCACAGGCACAATCGCTCACAACCAGCAGCATTACCCAGAGAAATCTCACAACACCGCAATCATGTCGAGCGAGACGTTCGAGTTTCAGGCTGAGATCTCTCAGCTGCTCTCCCTCATCATCAACACTGTTTACTCAAACAAGGAGATCTTCCTGCGAGAACTTATCTCCAACGCCTCCGATGCTCTGGACAAGATCCGATATGAGGCACTCTCAGACCCATCCAAGCTCGATTCGGGCAAGGACCTGCGCATCGACATCATTCCAGACAAGGAGAACAAGACATTGACCATTCAGGACACTGGTTTGGGAATGACAAAGACCGACCTGGTCAACAACCTTGGTACGATCGCTCGATCAGGCACCAAGCAGTTCATGGAGGCTCTCACAGCCGGTGCTGACATCTCCATGATCGGTCAGTTCGGTGTCGGTTTCTACTCTGCATACCTCGTTGCAGACAAGGTCACCGTCATCTCCAAGAACAACGACGATGAGCAGTACATCTGGGAATCCAGCGCAGGTGGCACTTTCACCATCGCTGAGGACAACAGCAAGCCACTTGGCCGTGGTACTAAGATCATCCTTCACCTCAAGGATGAGCAGCTCGACTACCTGAACGAGAGCAAGATCAAGGAGGTTGTCAAGAAGCACTCCGAGTTCATCTCCTACCCAATCTACCTCCACGTCTCCAAGGAGACTGAGACTGAGGTCCCAGACGAGGATGCCGAGACCACCACTGAGGGTGACGAGAAGAAGCCAAAGGTCGAGGAAGTCGACGACGATGAGGAAGAGAAGAAGCCAAAGACCAAGAAGGTCAAGGAGACCAAGATTGAGGAGGAGGAGCTCAACAAGGTCAAGCCAATCTGGACCCGCAACCCAACCGACATCACAACCGAGGAGTACGGTGCGTTCTACAAGTCGCTCTCTAACGACTGGGAGGACCACCTCGCTGTCAAGCACTTCTCCGTTGAGGGTCAGCTCGAGTTCCGTGCCATCCTCTTCGTGCCAAAGCGTGCACCATTCGACCTGTTCGAGACCAAGAAGACTAAGAACAACATCAAGCTCTACGTCCGACGTGTCTTCATCACTGACGACGCTACCGACCTTGTTCCAGAGTGGCTCAGCTTCGTCAAGGGTGTCGTCGACTCTGAGGACCTGCCTCTCAACCTGTCCCGTGAGACTCTCCAGCAGAACAAGATCATGAAGGTCATCAAGAAGAACATTGTCAAGAAGACCCTCGAGCTCTTCACTGAGATCTCAGAGGACAAGGAGCAGTTCGACAAGTTCTACTCTGCCTTCAGCAAGAACATTAAGCTCGGAATCCACGAGGACAGCCAGAACCGTGCACAGCTTGCCAAGCTGCTTCGCTACAACAGCACCAAGTCTGGTGATGAGCAGACATCCCTTGCCGACTACGTCACCCGCATGCCAGAGCACCAGAAGCAAATGTACTACATCACCGGCGAGTCTACCAAGGCCGTTGAGAAGTCACCATTCCTTGACGCACTCAAGGCCAAGAACTTCGAAGTTCTTTTCCTCGTCGACCCAATTGACGAGTATGCATTCACTCAGCTCAAGGAGTACGATGGCAAGAAGCTCATCGACATCACCAAGGACTTCGAGCTTGAGGAGACTGAGGAAGAGAAGACAACACGTGAGGCCGAGGAGAAGGAGTACGAGGCACTTGCCAAGAGCTTGAAGACTGTCCTTGGTGACAAGGTTGAGAAGGTCGTTGTCAGCCACAAGCTGGTTGGCGCACCATGTGCCATCCGTACTGGCCAGTTCGGTTGGTCTGCCAACATGGAGCGTATCATGAAGGCTCAGGCTCTTCGTGACACCAGCATGAGCTCATACATGAGCAGCAAGAAGACCTTCGAGATCTCGCCAAAGAGCTCAATCATCAAGGAGCTCAAGAAGAAGGTTGAGACGTCAGGCGAAGGCGACCGCACCGTCAAGAGCATCACCACTCTGCTGTACGAGACCTCTCTTCTCGTCTCTGGCTTCACCATTGATGAGCC
Organism: Peltaster fructicola; assembly: GCA_001592805.2. Classification (NCBI taxonomy): domain Eukaryota; kingdom Fungi; phylum Ascomycota; class Dothideomycetes; genus Peltaster; species Peltaster fructicola. The sequence continues at coordinate 1,583,737 of CP051140.1, forward strand.
AGCTGCCTACGCTGAGCGTATCCACAAGCTCGTGCAGCTCGGCCTGAACGTCGATGAGGATGCTGAGACCGAGGCCGAGACCGTCGATGCTGATGCTCCTGCAGCAGAGGCTGTCGGTGAGAGCGCTATGGAGGAGGTTGACTAGATCACTCGTCAATCTTTTCAGTGTTCTTCCAAGCGATGGTCTGATGTCCTATGAGCAATCGGCGTTTCATGCATACTCTAACTACAGATCACGATGCAATGTGTCGTGTGTAATTCTAGATACAACGAATGAAAGTCTTCTGCCATGAATCTGTTCTCATGTTGGCTTTTCCATCTATTCAGCGTCGTGTAATTGCTGTTGTGGTCTCGTCAGGCGAATTCTGGTTTGCGGTGTCTGTAGTCATTGATCCGCTGCATAAGCTGGTGTGCCTTGTCACGGTCACAGAGTCGTCCTGAGAACTCAAGCAGACTGTTTTCGTACTTGCTGATGACGTTGTAGTTATGACTGATAGACAACGCTGGGAAGTTGTCAGCCGTGGGATACTGTCCAGGATGTATACTGACGTAAAGCTCTGGGAATCGTGAAAGGCGCACGATGCTACAGCCATGGCAATCGATCTCAGAGGTATAGGTAGTGTTGTAAACCGTGCTTGTGCAGCGCCTGAATGGGGGATCGTCGAAGACCACCGTGGTGCATGTTGGAACATCGCTCGTGGTTGAGTCGGAGCCATTGTTGTCGGTACTCAAATCGTGATTAGTGCTTGCAAGTTGTCAGTCATAAGCATGTTGTTTCGTGCTTGACATACCGACGACAGCTTGAGGCCAATGCCACGAGGAATGCTATATGAAATAACATATTCGGTTGCAGAGTTGATGTGAAGCTGATCGTCGTCTCAACGCTGCTCAATTTGCAGCTGCTGGCTCTCCCAAACACATCGCTCGCACATGCAATCGCCGCCGAGAGCACCACGAGCCCACTCTCGTCGTTCTTGCACCGGCAGGTCCAGATCGCAATAGTGATTCAGAACCTCTTCGCCCTTCCTGACGCCTGCCTCGTTACGGTGAGTCTTGGTGCTACCATGCCATTGCACGCGCTGCTTTCTAGTACGGAAAGTGATCTCACCACCCCATTCCCAGCTGACGTTGGGATCACAGCTGTGATTTGCGAGACACCACATCGGATGCACAGCGCAGACTTCTGGGCCACGGATGGCTCTGCCACCAAGACCAGATAATCGTGCGGATGCAGTGCCTCGAAACTTGGCGTATAGAGTGTTGAAGACCCACACGTCATACTTGGCATTGGCGAAGATGTCGATGTCCATCTTCTCAAGCATGTGGAAAGGAAGGGTGATGTTGTACTTGAAGCTGAAAGGCAGTGTCGTAGGCTCAACTGCGACGTCGCTGAGATCGTTGAAGTCGCCCCAGATGTACTTTGTCTCTTGTAGATCCAGTGGATGGCAATCTTGGGTCTCGGCCATTGCCAGTGAACGAAGCAGTAGCAGAGAGTACAACGAGTCTGACGCCTCCTGCAGTGGAACATCTTTGGCTATGGCCTCCACGTCTCTATCGCAGAGTGCCGGATGGTAGGATTGCGAAGCCATATCGTAGCATGTCTGACTGCAGAAAACAACCTGACATTCGTCGCAAGCCACAATATCGGCACTCCTAGCACTTCCAAGTTCAGGCAATTCTACACTGCAAGCATCACACAAGGCGTCTTGCAGCTTGTTGTTGGCCGTCAGCAGGGAAGTCTCTTTGAGCACAATCTCGTCCGGCGAAATGTCCTCACGAGCGAATACACCAAGTTGGACCACCTCTGTAGTCTGACCGTCGTTTGTAGTGCTGGCAAGTGCAGGTAGTCTCACAGCCTTGACTTCGAGTCTGGGTGCGACAGCTTCCATCATCTTATTGAGTATGTCGAGGTCGTCAAGTCTGTTAGGCTCGTATGTATTCCAAGGGTAGCATTCTCTTCGTACTAGTCCCATGTCCGGCCAGTCTGCGGCGTTCTCATGCGCTGTCGTTGGTGTCGACTCACCATATTGTAGTACGGCAGCATCTTTGATATCTTGCAGCGTCTTCTGTAGCTCATTACTCGCTGGATCGAGCTCGAGACCTTGTGTGCAGTAGAAGTACGCTGTCTTCAGGCATCCACAACCCTGTAAAGTTTGAGCAAGCAGTGTGTAGACCTGCGTCCGGTGGTTCTTCAGACTTGCTTCGTCGTTCTTCGTGGCTGTATGTGGTGTTAAGACATCCCAGGCTTCAACACCTTCCTCAAATGCTTGAGAAGCGCTTTCATGATTCTCATCGGAATCGTCCGAGATGGCGTCGAGGAGCAGCAGCGCCTTGTAAGCTGCACCCGCCGCAAGATCTGAATACCTTAAGCGCACGTATGTCCGTGCCAACAGAATATGAGCGGGGGCAAGATACGGTGACTTCTCGATGAGCTCAACAAGCCATCGACGTGCTACTAGGAGTGCTCTGACTTCGACATCTGCGATCTGGAACAAAGCATCAGCTCAAAGTGCCTGTTGTGAGACCATCTAGAGCGTAAAGCTGCAGGCATGTGTTGAACACACCTGGTTGTATTGGTTTGCTATACGCTCACTGAAGTCGTCGAGGATCGTTTGTAGCTCTGGAGGTGTCGTCGAGGCCCAAACCTGAGCAGCATATACTAGAAGAGCAGGTGCAATAGATTTGTCATTAAGATCCGTCGATCGTTGTTCAGTCTCGTGCGATTCATTGACTGGCAGGAGTGATAATCGAGTCGCTCTGGTCAGCAGTGCTGCGATATCATCGTCCCGGCAACTCATGGCCATTGCGTTATGCTCATGCTCGATAACTTCGACCAGTTTGATAGCATTTCAGAGCTTCATGCAAAGCGCGCACAGACCAACTGGGAGTTTCGACTGATGACTTCAGGCTCGAAAAACACATATACTGCTGCGAGCCTCCCAGCTTGTTCGTCATGACGAGCTGATCTTCCAATGACTGTCATGACGGAGGCGTGGCGTTCAGACTACATGTACTTGGAGAGGTGAGGCTTGAGCTCTAGGTCTGACATCACTTCTCGTAACCACATACCGCAGTCCCCTTCACGCTGCACTGGGATACCACACTGTAGACTAACATCGAAGCACATCCATCGCACGAACTAGCAGTATGCCTGGCTGGAAAGATGAACAGCAGTCCCATCGACGATTCCCTGAGCGAAGTCGCAAAACTGGACACAGTGTTCAGGGCGAATCATTTCAACCTCGAAACATGCTAGGCCGCTATGCACTTCGAAGTGCTCACTTCGAGAAGCTAAACGCTCGCACACGAAGCGTCAACGAGCAAGGAATGTGGCTTGAGATACACGGGCTTGTTGAGTCGGCGACGGGATACTCAGCAACATTTGACCTTGGTGTCGTGTCTGGTGTTATGCTGATCGCAGGGAGTAGAAAAGCACTTCGAGATGTTGTGGAGGAGGCCGATGAGGAAGAGGAAGACCAAGGAGAGTCGTCTGCCGAGAGTGAAGACCAGAGCTCAGAGTCAGATGCTAGCAGCGAGGAAGTAAGAGACACCTTCGTTTCCGCGCCAGAACGAGACCGACCAGCACACGCTTTTGAGAAGAACACCTTCAGGACACCAAAGTGGTTTGCACAATGGCGTGGTAAGATTGCTGGTACGGCGGAGTCATCACAAGCTACCCAAGATACTCCCGACAACGACAATGGGCCGAATACGAATGATCAGCAAGAGCCACGAGATAGTACAGCATCAGAGAGCGTGCACAATGTTCAAGCTCATCCCGATAACAAAGCACACTTCGAGTTCTCTTCGGCCGCTTGTCGAGAGTTTAAGGCCACATTTTCCTGTCCGGCACTGGAGGCTCGCGAGGTCGCTGTACAAGGATGGAAGATTACCGGCAAGGCCTCACCAGCCACAATCCATTGGAGCGAATACGCTTTATGATTTACTATATCAGCATGCTCGTACAGCATTGCCTTCGCCGTTCCCTTCCGGTATATCCGTCTAAGCATGGACATGGCAAGAAGATATGTCCACAGCTGCGACAAGCACGACATCGTACCACATACAGGAGCCAGGTTGATGCATCAACGGAACAAGGAAAAGATCAATATTGCTTACAGGATCTTGGATGCTATACGGCTCGAGGGCGGCCACAGCGGCAGCAATCCCTAAGAGTATCGCACGACATCGATGAGTGTAGTCGTCGATAGAGATGAGCCTGATCTTCCGCGCAGTGTGAACACCCACCCAATCAGACTAGACAGATCGTTGATTCATCCAGCGATTTACTCTACCGGCAGATCTCGTCTGGAAATGTGCAGGCAGGAGCCGCAGCATCCTGCTTAGCCGACGTTTTGCATATACACGTCTTTGCGGCACATGACCGTAAACTGGTTCTCCTGCCAGGATCGATCACTTGCAGACATCGTGCGCGAGCCAAAATCGCCAAGCAAACCATACCCAGTACAGCCAACGCAGAAGCTATTCAAACATAGCAGCACAGCATCCTGGGCCCTTACGAGGCTGACCTTCAGCCACGATCGAACTTCGAAAGGGTATCACTCTAAGTTTGATCTTAGATTAATCTCATGCATGCCACTCGGGTTGTGTGGACCCAGCATGTGTGAAAGAACCTTCAGGGTTTATCGTGAGCGCTATTGCTAATCGACCAGGCTTGCGTGATAGGTGCGCATCGTGAACGCGCATGGGCATCGATGGCACGACGCGTTTCATGCAAGGCTCGCGACGACGGCTAGCGAGCGAGGTCCAGATGATGTCGTCGTGATGGAAGATCGACATGAGATGGCCTCACGACGCGCAAGATGTCAGCAGCTGCAGATCACTGGCATACTTTGATCGACTGCGAATCAGGATCCTCAGATGAATTGTGCCACAACTTGCTTTGTGTGCGGTGCCTGACCACGGGAGGATAGTTTGGTGCTGTCACAAGAAAAGAAGCTGAGGAGTAGGTGTGGTCGTCACGCTAAGCCCACTCCCACATGGATCGACGATCACCACTACCGATACGATGGTCGACCTTTTCTGCTAGGTCGCCGTTTGCAGACTCGTCAGTGTGTAGCACGATCTCACTATGCAAGTGGTCGGTATGATGAGATGAATCTGCTGTGGCGTCGACAATAGGCTTGAGGTCTCCTCGTGTCAGCCTCAGTGAGGTCTCTGGCACATGAAGCATTCGGCAGTCGCAGTGGTTGGTCCTCAGAACGTGATGGTGGTGACATTGATACATTAAGATCATCGAGTGACACACAACTCGGAAGCGGTCATACCGGGTGACATACACAGCGCGAGTATGGTCATATGAGGCAAGAAGGAGTGGTAAGGTAACGGCTTCAATCATATCGCTATAGGGTATCTTCCAACATTGCTAAATGCTCCAAACAACCATTTCTTTCGTGAATATCCATGACAAGTGCTCCCAGAGCGTCTTTCTCATTATATCTCCTCCAAATATCGTTCGCTCGCGCTTCAAGCGTGCTGATGCTTCCGAAATGGTAGGAGAGCTCGATGCAAGGCTCGGCTCGACTATGTGTCTTGTGCTGGCCGTCTTGTCGTTTCACTTGAGTGGTATAGATTATGATGTGGTGTGGAATCCGAGCATGAGGTGTGTTCAGCGGTTGACGAGGCCGACTATTGCAGCGCACCGCGAGCAGTAGTAGAGGTTGAGGCCGTATGGTACCATGTTCGACTGGCCAGTGTGTATGTCTATGCTTGGTGTCCTTTGGCATCTCGAGCATCGTGCAGTATCTGGACAGGATGAAAGAGAGCTGCTGCTGCTGTTCGAGCCAGTTGAGTCGTCACTTGAGACGTGAAGCACATTTTGTGTAGGCTTTGGCCGTGGTCGTGCTGGAGACATGGCGGCGTTTGTTTGTAGTTGCAAGAAGTTGAGACCTGACGACGACATTGTTGGCGAAGAAGGGCCTGGAGATCTGATTGCTACTCGCTGAGCAAGTAATGGATTGTTTGGGTACGAAGAAGGAACTTCTGTTGGAGTCTGAGATACTGGCGAAGTGAAGCCCGGTGTCTCGACAGAGTAGTGTTCGAAGGAGAGACGGTTGTAGGTTGGAGGTGTGATAGAGAAGTAGCAGGCCGCAGAGCTGTCTCGTGGATTTATGGCAGTGACCATAACGTCGTGCCGAGTGTCGATGATCTGTTCGAATCTCGATCGTCAAACAGTAATGTAGGGAGGCCAGTAAGAGTAGTGATTTGCGCAGTGCAGGTTGGCAGACTATTATATGATATTGAAGGGAGGTCACCTACTGGGAGAGCGTTGCGCGGCCACACGCCTGTATACATAAGCTGCTGAACCGATTCATCGGGCTTCAGATTGAGACATCGAAGATCGGATGGCTGAGTGCCCAGAGAGACAAGGTCTTAGGCAGACCAAGTGACTAACCGGCCAATCGAATCTAGAGTTTGTCGTACTTGGATCGCACATCGACTGCAAGATCGCCTGCGTTCGGGCCGGAGCTATGTGGAAAAGTTACCCTTGGCTTTGGCCTCCCATCATCACCGATGGTTGTTACGACCTATGCTTAGCGAATACTGCACCAAGCTCTTCCTTCTCACTAGCCACAATCGTGGCTCCTTGTCCTTATTTGCCAGACGATCGTTCATCCGCCTCCAACCTTCTAAGCGTTGTCTTATCAGGCAAGCAGACCTCATTTTTTTCCTGCACAAGGACTTCGGCACCAGCAAGAGATGACAAGTAATCATAACAGCCGGGTTCTTTGGCGCTCGAAGCGACATTTGCAGCAAGGGATGCGTCTTTCGCTTTCCCATACGCGATTGACTCAAGGCTGTCAGTCTGGCCAAGCCGTTGGAGAGCTCTCCAGAACCACATACTCCACCCAAAGACCAATGTCACCGCAGCTTCGTCCGCTTGTGGAGGCTGTATACGATACATGCGACAGGGAAAGGGACTCAGGCGCAGTGCGAGCGCTTGTGTGACTCAGAATCATGCTTCTGTCAAAGCTCTCGGGTATTTGCTGCTCGGTATTGGTCTAAATCACCCCCTCAAACAGGGCAGACTGCTTCTGGTTCCTTCTTTTGATCAGTAGATCTACGATCCACTGCAGGGCCGTTGGATGGTCTCTGACAACGGAGCGGACCGAGCAGTTCCTGAAGGTCTAGACCGCTCGAATCCACCGGCACGCTTGGTCTTCTGATACCGAACGCCTGTAGCTGAACCTGGCAAAACATGGACAAAAACAGGCTCATTTGCGACGGTCCAGCAGGGTTGAGGCCATTGGTTTTTGTGGCACGTCCCAGTGCGTACCTTATGGCCCTTTAGCATCAAGGGTAATGGCTAAGGTCTGAGGATCATCTGTCCACGATCCCAACGGCAAACTCTAGGTCTGTTGGAAGACTACTGATTCGACTGAACGCAGCATTCGATCTTCCCGACAACTTTAGTTGCTTGCTGCTGCTGGTATAGCATTGAAGCTTCAGGGTCACACGCTGGTAAACCGCTGGACCCATTGGAGATGAGGGTTGACCCATCGATGCAACTGTGTTGTCGCCGTGGTCTGGAGTGGTCGGAGCAGGCCCCCATGCACCAAGGGTAGGTGCTCAAGATGCTCAGCAGCGGCGACGGGTCACATGAGGCCAGACGTGCCTGCAGCAAGGTATCTTGTCCAACATTGTTTCCAGCAATCTTATGTGTTGTCAGGGGCTCACTCGTCGGCCGGTCTCGATTGCGGCGCCTGTGATACTTCATGTTAGGAACCATAGTGGTGTGGTCTGGACTGATAATCCTGGAACAGCTCAAAGATAGGTGACATTCTTCAGGCCCTCATTTCATCGAGATGTCTCTCAACAGCTGCGTTTGGCTCCAAGACAGCATCATATCGGTCCACCTGAAGATTGTCGGGTCGTCAGACGCGAAGCGCATCAACTCCAAACTGTGATCGTTGCACAAGCGTTGCTTTTGCTTCGTGGTAGCATCTGTCGCTCGTCTTCAGCTCAGGGCGAATCGAAGTCTGCCCAAAGGCGACCCCTGTCGAGCAGCTTGCCATTGTTATCGAACCTCACACCTTCCTCGGCGAGCAAAGCAAGCTTCTTCTGACAATTGCTGCCGCTCGGGGCCTTCTGCCAGTCACCTTGAAAGCCACCGACGTACTAGACGTATTCGTCAGCATACTTGGCATAGACACCTTGATGTATACGCACTCCGCTTGCAGCGATCACTCGATGACACGGAACTTCCGGTGCGAAAGGATTCCGTCGTAGAGCGCCTCCTACTGCTCGAGGGCTTGATTTGAGTGCCTTTGACATAGCAGCATATGTGCTGACTTTCCCGCTTGGAATCTGGCGTAGCAAAGTGTAGACTCGCTCTTGATACTCAGTGACAGGAGACATGTTGTCAGTGATTGCTACTCGGTTGTGAGAAATGCGAGACCATATATCATGTCATCCTCAATGGTGGGAGTTGTGAGTCGTGAGTCAACAGCGAAGACGCGACGCGTAAAGTATCCGAACGTCATCCTTTGATGACCAGACTTGGCTATCTGTCCTCTCACAGCACATGAGTATACGGTTTCCCAATTGACGCTGCAGACGACTGGTCAAACAAGTAGCATGGTCACTTGTTGACTCTCCTGGTGCTTTGAACGGTCGTTGAGACTCTGTTCCGGCAATGGCTTCAACGACACAGGAGGCAAAGCAGCCTGCGAACAAACCTTTACCGACCGCCAATACACGACTCAATCGCTTGCCTGCTCCTACACTTTTCGTTGGACCTCCATCTCGCAATGCCTCTCAGCTCTCGCTCTCGCGACAAGCCGCCGAAAGTGGTGTAAAACCTACACGCGAGCCTCTTCAGCGACAGAAGAGTGCATTCGGTCGAAATGACACGGACTCTGCCCTCAAACCGCCAAAAGATATTCCTACGCTCCAGCTTCGTCGACCTAGCGATAAGAGCATTGAAACAAAATGGCGCGAGATGCAGAATACATTGAACGAGGTGGAGTTCACGGCGCAGTCTCCTATGCATGTGTTCGGCGAAAAACATGCAGCAGCTTTAGACGAGCTTCGAAGAGCACAGATTGAGCTGGCCAGGGCTTGGGGACGAGGTAACGATGAGCAAGCTGCAGCGCCTGAGGTCAAAGACGATATCGAGAAGTCAGAATCAGTGCTCGATCCAAAGGTGACACGAAAGCGAGCCGATACAGAGGCGAGTGCGTCCACTCAACTTAGTGGTGAGAGTGAGGCCAGCGACGTCACTGTCAGGAGCGTGAGGAGTCACCTAGAGGAAGATACTGCTGAAGACGTCCGACTTGCCAACGAACGGCGAGCTGCCAATGAGGCATACTTCAAAAGGTCGATACGAGCGTCAAGGAAGTCGTTGCAAAGCTCGAAGCTGTTGCAGAAGCAATGCGTGGCGTTGAAGGAGAGTCGAAGTCGCTTTGGGATGGAACAAGTGCCTCGTCTGACAATGACCCTCGACAAGGCTCTGTTGTGCAAGGTTGAGATGCATATACAGACAACCTCCTGGCTGCAGGAGTGCTAAAGCCAACAGAAACCGACTCACCGCATTCTAAGCAGCGGCCGACTCTGCCTTCCGAGCATCTCTATCTGCGATATCAGCCATAAGCTTCCCTATGTCGGGTGGATGACGCTGCCAGGTGAAGCCACTCAGCACCAGACAGACCACCGCTAGATATAGACATATGCGTAGTGACTCGCCGAAGGAGCTTGCGTATGTCTCTCGTACAGCTTGAGCCTGTTGGGCGTTCAGAGTCTGCACTGATGCAGTTGACAGCTGTAAGTCCGAGATCTGGGCAGGCGTAAGGACACCCGCAAGTTGAGATCGTGCATAGGAGTTGAACAGCGCGTTCGAGGCGGCAACTCCGATACTGCCGCCAAGCACTCGAGCTTGTGCGATGATACCCTGCGTGACAGCTAGAGGAGAATCAGCCGTTGCGAAGGTCTTCGTTGTCACACTCACCATGATCGTCTTGATTCGACTCTAGCGAAGTCATCAGGCTGATGTTGGAGAAGGTCAAGCCTACACCAAAGCCGAGAAGGATCTGGAAACCATACTCCTTCGTCTCGACATCTATACCGCTCGCCAACGTCGATAGGAGACCACAACCAAGCATCATGAAAGCTGCTGCGACAACGAACGTCTGGAAAGTATTGTTACGCTTACTTGAGACTGCGCCGCCAACGAATGATCCAAAGGCCAGCGACGCCAGTAACGGCAGCAGTAAGATACCCGCCTGCGCGGGATCCTTGAGGTTGACGATCTGATAGCGTAGTGGTATGCTGAATACTACAAGCAACAGGATGAAACCTGTGAGCATAGTGAATCTGTAGGATGTAAGTGCGAGCGTCAGATGCGACTGCGCTGCTTACAATATGCCAGCAACCATTACTCTGCTCTTCAGTATGTGGAAGGGAAAGATAGCTGCGGTCGGCTTCTTTGATTGCTGTCGATGAACGAAGTACTCCCAGGCGAACAGAAGAATCCAGCACACACAGCCGACCGCGATCGTGGCTACCACAATTGAGCTGCTCCATGGATAAGCGCCAGTGCCTCCTGTCTGGAGACCAAAGACGAAATGCACGCACGCGGCCAAGATCAGCAGACTACCGATGTAATCGAATTGTGCGAATGACAGTAGCTTGTACTCGGTCGAACTCTGTGGCCAGGCGATGAAGAAGAGCAGAGCAGCAAGAGCGCCTGGAGGAGCATTGACCCAGAAGATCCAGCGCCAGGTGACATAATTTGTGAAGAGACCGCCGATCAAAGGACCAAGCACTCCAGCAACGGCTATAGCAGCGCCCTCGAGCATTGTCAGCAGTCAACTTGGGACTACTATAGAGACTCACTATCATCATCGACACGTATGCAACCATCTGTGGTGTGCTGACCTCGACCACGATGATCAGAGCCAATGCATAAAGGCCTGCACCTCCGACGCCCTGCAACGTTCGACAGACGATGAGCTGATCAATGGTCTTCGAGAAGCCACCACCTATGGAGAAGGCGATGAAGATTGTGAAGGAAGCAAGGACTGCGAATCGACGACCGATGAAGTCACTCAGGCGAGCAAAGATGACAGCGAAGCCTAGCGAGAATCAGTGGGAGTCCGCCGAGCTTTTATGTAGCAGTACTCAGGTCGGCGAGCGTGTATGCCAACACAACCCATATGGTGCTTGCCAGCGAATTGAATTCTATTGCAATGGTAAAGACAGATGTCGCTACGATAGATGTGTCCATGATTGAAAGGAACAGCCCTACGAGGAGACTACGAGTCGTCAGCTATGGCGATGGATTGGTGTTCGATGCAGACCTGAAGATGATGAGAGACTTCCGCCATGCTGCTAGATGGTGCATTCGTCCTACAGGCGCAGTATGAGGTTGAAGCTCTCTCCTCGTGCCGATGGCCTGCTTAGAATTGTCCATGGTCGCCATTGTTTCAGTCGTAATCGACGGTGTCAGAGTAAACTCTGTATGCTTCGTTGCTTTCTTCTGATGCTGTGGAAGCTGCAGATGGAGTAAGCTCTATAAGTATGCCATATCGACTCACGTGGCTATCCACTGTGATGCCTTGGCTGGCATCTGAGAATACACGAAAGTTGCGCCGGGCCAGCGTATCTGTTGCGTGTAGATGCAAGTCATCAAAGGTATGGACGCTGGTTAGAGTGACGCTCGATGATGTCGGCGTTTCCAGTCGCCGCTCCGACCACGATGGTATTGCCAAGCACAACTCGCATACTCAGTAGTCCACTCTCTCGCAATTATCTCTGCTTTCAGTCAGAGGGACGTGCTGTGGCTCATTTGCAGTACTCCATGCAGCTCGTTTGTTTCATGCTAATTTGCTGGTGCGGTACGAGGCCGTAAGTGAGGCTGGTATTCCTTGTTGCCACTCAGCACTCCGGGATGAATATCTGTCCGGCGTCCTCCCATCACGACCGGACTTCGTCCTGTCAGAGCAGGTGTTGAGCACCTTCGATGGCACGAACACAGGCAGTATTCCTGCATCCTCAAACTTAGTCTTTGATCACGAGACAGGCGCAAGCGGAACGGTACAAGCGACAACTCAGCATCTCCAATCTGTCTTAGCAGAGGATATACGTTCACGCTTGCTGCTGTGTATGATTGCCTCATACTGTCGGATTGTCGACAAGTAATGATAATCCAACTCGCGGATAGGCAAGGTGACGCCGCTTGCCCTCGATTGCTCACCTGTATACGACACAGGTTATGCCTGGACATATCGCTACGTTTGCGGCGTCTCTACCTTTGCTTGAAACGCACGAACGCCTCACACTTCCAAATTGCTTAGGACCGTTCGCAGAAGTTTTACGGGCATGAGTGTCGTCGGTCTTTGGCTCATCGTCCACATGTGTGTCATACCTCGTGGCACAGTCACTGTCGATTGAACCACATCAGGGCAGTATCGAGTAATCATTGGCCAAAGCCTGTCAGCACGAATCCTACACTTATCGGACGATGCATACGAAATGGAGAGCACCTTATCTTGGGACAATCTCGAACGCATTCCAGTCAAGACGAGAGATGCATGTATACATTCATTACTCTGAGTACTGGACTGTACTACTGACAACATACCTCAACTTCACAGTCGTCTTTCAGATAGTTCCAATAGGTGAAGCTATTCACAATGGGTAATCCTCACGATGATCGCGAAGCTTTTCTGGAAGCACGCTAAAGAAGCTTGGTTGCAGCAGCACGTCACATCACTACTTGATCAGGCATTTCGCCGTAGCACATCAGGCGGGATCACTACCAAACATCGATACCTAACCGTTCTGATCGCCAGCACGCGACAGGAAGTGGGCGGCGATGCCGACTGGTGAGGAATACGAGCTCGTCGCTCTATCTTCATCTGCTTGATCTCTTATACTCCTTCCTCACCTTCTGCTGTCCGACCCTCATTGCTCGACCGCTCGCGCAATGGACACTAAAGTTGCAGCTCCAGCACATGCTGGTTCGTACTACATCAGGCCGCAACAGCGACGTCTGCACGATCGCGCAGTGCAGTTCGAGGAATACTTTCACTACGCAGAGAAGACACGCGCAGAACAAGATAGCTTGCCGGCACCGAAAACCAACTGGGCGTCAACGCTGCTCAGAGGAAGTGTCGAAGATGACAATCAGATCGATCACACAGACGACGCGCCTGGTGCACCATTCACAGAGAAGGAAGATGAGCGCAGACCTTCGCATGCACAGGTCAACCTGTCCAATCGTGCCAATCGCATCGAGATCACCGACAAGGAATGGACTGATGCTTCACGAGCTCTCAGGACTGCTTCCGCCGGAGCGTGCTTCTATCTCATCACAACTGACATCCTGGGCCCGTATGGAGTAGGTTTTGCCATGGGCACGCTTGGCTGGGGCCCTGGAATCGTGCTCTACACCGTCTTTGGAGGTCTCGCAGGTTACTCTGGCTATCTGCTATACCATTGCTTTCTCGGCCTGGACTCTTACGAGGTAAGTTGAATCTCAACGCCTGCGATCGACTACTAACAGCAATAGTTCCCTGTCAAGAACTACGGCGATCTTGCCTTTCGCCTGTTCGGTACGATTCCAAGACAGCTTGTCAATATCTTGCAAGCTCTTGCCTTGATACTCATCCTTGGTCAAGTCACCATTCAGAACGGGCAAGCACTGTCCCAGGTCTCCCAGTTCAAGCTATGTTACGTCGTCTGTCCCATCATCTTCGTTGTGCTGGGATTCTTCATAGGCCAGATCAGAACTCTGCGCAATTACGGCTTGATTGCGAACCTGGCCATCTGGCTCAATCTTCTGGTCATCTTCATATCCATGGGTGTCATGGCTCATTCGCCGCCGAACTATGCCATCAGTGTGCTTGGTTCAGCTGGCGGAGCTGTCAATCCGGACACCATCACGCCAGACGCAGATGGCAATTACCCGGATGTCATTCACTACAATGGACTTCCCGACTCTGGTAACTTCGTTGGCGCCATCAACGGTCTTATGTCTGGTGTGCTCGCTTACAGTGGCGCTCAGCTGTTCGTCGAATTCATGGCTGAGATGAGAAGACCTCGAGACTTCCTCAAGGCTATGTGGGGAGCTCAGCTCTTCATCTGGGCCGTCTACATGATCTACGGCTGCTTCGTCTACTACTATCAAGGCCAATACTCTTTCTCAGTCAGCTACCAAGGCGTCTCACCTTATGGGTGGCAGACTGCATGCAACATGCTCGGCTTCATCAGTGGCCTCATAGCTGCAGGTCTGTACGGCAACATAGGAATCAAAGTCCTGTACAACAACGTTCTCATGGACATCTTCAACGCTCCTCCACTCACCAGCACTGTCGGCAAGATTCTGTGGGTCATCATCGTTCCTCTCTGGTGGATCATCGCTTTCATCATTGCAGCTGCTATTCCAGACTACTTTGGTTTTGTTTCGGTGATTGCTGCATCAACACTGCTGCAGTTCACTTACAGCTTTCCTCCTATGCTCGCTCTGGGATACGATATCCGCCGCAACGCTATGCGAGTCTCGGGCGGAGGCTTCGACGCCGCCACAGGTCAGATTAACCGCAATCTGCACGGCCTGAGATACTGGGTCAACGGCTTCTTCACTGGTGGTATCTTCCAAATTGGAATAAACGTGTGGCACGTTATCTACGCACTAGGATCCCTCGTACTGGCTGGATTGGGCATGTATGCTGCTATCGAAGCTATGATCGAGGCATTCACGGAAACGCAGCTGAACTCCTTCTCCTGCGTCTCGCCTTTGGATCTGTCAGGATAGCGGTGTGTGAGAAAGTAGGAGAAGAAACACTTCAAAGCTAGACGCAAGCGTAAATGCTGGATGATCAATCTCACAGACCTCAATCAATCACATGAAAGCGTCATGATATGCATTCGCATCATCTTCGTACGCATAATATATAGCTCTATGTGTAGCGGTTGATCTCAGAGTTGACAGCATTGTCAATGTAGCTGTCTGCAGCCGATGGCAGACCCTCCTTGGTCATGAACTGGTTGATCTCGCCATCCACCATACCATCCATGCCGGAGGCCTTGCCGCCCTGTTGATTGCCAGAGGTGTTGCCACCAAATCCGCTGGAACCTTGTTGCCTCTCTCCAGACTGGTTTGAATTATAGTCACTAGACTGGTTGGCATTTCCCGATTGACCTCCGAATCCACCTGACTGGTAGTTGTCGTTACCACTGCTGCGATCGAATTGTGAGTTGCCACCGCTCTGCTGGTCGTCGTAACCACCACCAGTCCTGCCAGATGACTGCTGGTTGCCGTAGTTGTCTTGTCCGCCTTGGTCACCATTGCTATCTTGTCCGCTCTGGTTGCCCTGGTAGTTGTTACCGCCAGAGCTGTTGTTCGACTGTGAGTTCATGAGGTCGGAGGCACCCTCCTTGAGCTTGTCCATAAATCCAGTCATCTTGAGTGTGTATCTGAAAGGTTGGAACTGTAAGAGAATGTCTGTTCAATTGGTTGTAGATGGAGTGTTTCTCAAGAATGGAGATGGTCGTAGGATTTCTTTATTGTATCCCGCATCGTCGTAAGCGAAGCAACAATGACGTTGTGGGCGTGGAGGTATGATGCAAGACCCACCATCAATTGTCCAGTGATGATCAGAGTGCTACTGCGAACTTGATCAAGGCTAGCCAAGAGAATCAAGCATTCAGAGCAAAGCTTGGCTGGGATGCATGCGGCCGGCAGTTACTCAAAGGCCTTGGTCGTCCAGAGTTCATCGGTGAGCGTGCAATGTATCCCACAAACGGAGAATAAGGCTGTTGCGTTAGACGAGCATGACCTTCTGAGATATGCTGAGAACCATTACTTCGATCGATCATCTTCTCCAAAGGCCCTCCGAAGTGACAATGTGCCTGGGTGGTGTATGCTCTCGGGAAGATGTGCCTCAATGACGTCCGTTCGACTTGGCTGTCTTGTCGTCCATAACACTGTCAGCTTTCTCGTGGTCGTGATCGTGATTCTCATGTTCATGATTGTCATTGTGATCGTGGTCGTGAGTGTGCATCTCAGCCTGCGTGCCCTTCCGATCATTCGCGAATTGGTCTACGAATGGCGCAGACTGTTGCGCAGTTCTGGCCGTGAAATTGACAGCCACCTTGTGCACTCCACGGACAGCTCCAATGACCTTCTTGCGTAGAAAAGTCTCGACTTCAGCCTGTTCGAGCAATGTCCACTCGCCTGGAGCAACAACCTCAACGTCGACTAAGAAGTTCTGTCCGCTCTTGATGCCTCGTACTCCTGCAATGTCGACGTCTCCTTTCCACGCCTGTATTGCTTGCTTGGCTGCAGTGCTCACACTCTCTTGCACCTCCTTATCGAAAGCCACATCTGCCAGCTCCAATAGTGCCGACTTCGTGTTCCCCCAGCCAGCCTGCACGATCATACCACTGATGAGGAGACCACCTATCGGGTCGAGCCAATGGGCATTGGTGAAGAAGTGACTGGCGCAGATGGTGACCAGGGCAACGATTGCTGTAAGACTGTCGACACGATGGTGGTAGGCATTGCTCTCGAGAACGTTGCTTCGTCTTTCCTTCGCAATCTTCATGGTCGCGCGGTATAGCCATTCCTTGATAATGATACTACCTCCCGCCAGCCACGCCGCATTTATGTTTGGCCCAAAGTCTTGCACGCCGTGGGAGTGATCATGGCCATGACCGCCGATGATAGGTATGTGGGAGAGAATGTGCGACAGCTCGGGAAAGAATTGTTGTGTAAGGGCGATCAAAGCCTGTCCGCCGATGGCGAGACCACCAGTCAAGAGAATGCCAGACACAGCGAGTGCGCCCAGTGATTCAACCTTGCCATAGCCAAAAGGGAAGTCTGGAGACGGAGGGCGGAGTGAGTAGGATATGGTAGCTAACGTCATGATATCTGATACCAGATCAGTGAGCGCATGAAGCGCATCGGCTTGCAGTCTGCAGTATGGTCAATTGTGTCGCGTGACCATCTTGGACTCACTCACGCTTTCGAGTTGAAGTAATACCCTCCGGCACCTTTTGCAACGGCCATTCCAAGGTTAACGAACAATCCGATCCTCGTTATCCTTACCGCCGGGTCGTTCTTGTCTGTGCTCGTGAGGAGGGAGTTGTCATGAGGGTGATGTCCATGGGAATGACCCATGTGGGAACGCTTCTGATGCCCGTTGACTAGTCCATCGTGGCCCATGGTGAAAGCATTCGTGGCTAGGGATGGCGCTCGTGAGAAGTGTACGATGTGCGACCACTGGTGTGGTGACCTCAACGGCCTGGTGGAGGAGGAACGAGTCTGAGCCGCTGAAGTTGTGTCTGTCTGCAATACTCGTCGCTGCTGTCTGCTGTTGTGACTGTTGTTTGTCGCGGAGAGGAAGACGCGTGTCAAGCGAATGGTGGACGATGTAAGCAACGTGTTACATGTCAGTAAGGGACGCCGCGAGGTAAGAAGCCTCATTAAGAATATGCCGCCGGCTGAGGGGCTTCGTATTCTATGCAACGGTCAATGCAGCGACACATCGGATGCGCGGGTCGCAACCTATGCTGGAAGAGTGGCCTGGCGCTTCGATAGGCCTTGGATATACAGTTCTATAACCTCTTCTTGCCCTCAAAGACGAATATCTTGAGCCACTTAGTCATAGGCGCAGCTTGGACGGCTGCTGCCGGACGTTGCTCTAGCGCGATACGTGACATGCAAGGCTGGGATCAAGACGACAGAGCAAATGTAATCGTGAATTGTACAGAATTTCATTATATTGTTACAGGTCATATCACGTAGGGATGGTCTCAGACCTCAGTGGGTGCGAGAACAGACTGGATGCTGATGCCGCGCTGTGGCGCTCTCGTAAGCTGTGGCGCAGAACGATAGTCTGTGGTAGAATATTCAGGATGAAGTGATCGTGGTGGGACATCAATGGTCCGGCGATGTTGCGTGATTGGTGGTGGTGGCCTGTACATGGGAATGGCAATGGGAAGGCTCTGAGATCGAGCGTGGTCCATGTAGCTCTGGGAAGCTTGTTGTGGACGAGGACATGAGCCGGACCAGGTGGTGGCACTTTTGTTGGTGATTGTGGACGGTCCGGCATCGTCGCCTACCTCCATCTCAGCGTCCGAGCCTAAGCCGATACCAGAATCGCTGTGGTGATCAGAATTACCTGAGCCTGGTTCCTCGAATGATCCACTGTAGCTGGCTGAAGCTCGGCGGTGTGCTGTGCGAGCAGTCGACTGAAGTGTCTTGAGGCCCTTCTCCATGCACTAGCAGAGTCAGTGTCGTCTTTTAGGACCGCCCTGAGAATCTTACCTTTGCTTCGACGACGTTCCACCTCTCGCCAAGCCTAGCCGCGAGGACTTCCCACATCTCTCGTCGACATGACATATACTCTTGAGCAAGGAGCTCGAGTTTCTGGGAGTCCCAGTCCTCTGCATGTCGTCGCTCGACAAGTCTCTCATGTCGCTTCCGACAAGCATTGGCAGTTTTGTTTGGAAAGTGGCGGCTGGCTATTGGTTGCCAGTTGAGGCCTGACGCTCTAGCATGTAGTAGAATCTCGTCGTCTGCAGGACTCCAAATTGCTGCACTTCTTGTTGTAGATGCCGATGGCTGTACTGCTTGGGCTTGAGGATAAGGTGCACCTGCCCAATGCATGCTGTTGGTGGATGGAGCTTTGGACTCCTTAGGCATTATGCGTATATTACTATGATGAAGCATTCGTGTATGTTCGTATGATTGGTTTAAGGACGCCTTGTGATGCTGTATGCTGGATAATGAATGATAAGAATGCCTGTCCCTCGTTTGACGAGATTAGATGCTGGTACCAGACCGCAAAGTATGAAACAGAAACCCAAATGAAACAAGGAAATAAGGACAAGAAGTGGTAGGTTTGTAGGACACAGTCCGTGAATGCTCTGAACAGGAAGAAAGGCTGGTCAGTGGCGAGGTCAACCCTATATAAGCAGGTCTGAGGTCTCATGGCCGTATGCCTCGATCGTAAACGAGACCAGAGGGTGAAACATCCCGCAGGTCGCTCGGCTATTGACATTTCGTGCATTCGTTCGTCTCAGTATGGCTTGAAACGGTGAGGTACGAGCGCTTCTCCAGAAATCAAGAGGCACGAGACGGGGCAGAAGGATGACTGGCCAGAGTCATGGTGCACAACGATGGTCGAAGATGTTCGACGATGGAGAGTCAAGGCGAGCCGCCTGCCAGATCTATTCTCAGGCCGGTCCTGCGCGAAATGAGGCTCGATGAAGCTGGTCGGCGCGTAGGTCTGGGTCTGTTCAGCGGCTATCTCTGGGTTACCGTGTAGGTGACCTCCGAGGTCCACGATCGACCCACTCTCTCTATAGCGATAAGGCAAACAGTGCGCTTCTTTGACACGTCCGAAGGCCAGTAGGGCGAGTCATGAAAAGTATGCTTGGTGGACTTTGGCGCCCGGACGCCTGAAGACGATGGCAGTGGCTAAGCGCCGACTTCTGGGAGGCGCTTTGCAATGCCAAGAGACCTTGCAGTGTACCGTCGGCGAGCAGACTGGAATAGTCATTCCGTTCTCGCTGTCTGCTGCGATTTCCTTGGACATTCGATGGCGTTGATGAGGCAGACAACGGAGAACAAGATCGTCAATGTTTTGATGATGTCCTCTAGTGAAGCTAATCCTAATTTGGCAGAATGTTGTGCATCAGAACATAGTACGCGATTGTAAGCTGTCTCACAACACTCTCCACACTCTGCGCGCGGCCGACATGAGCGATGACGGCATCTCCACTGCAATGGAAGGTGTACAGACAACAGCTACAACAGAGGTGGCGCCGCAAGTCACAGCTACACCAGGACCTCGAGCAGCGGCACTGCAACGACTCTACTCGGATGCCACCACGCACGTTCTGAAGACATGCAGCTACAAGTCCTTCGCCAGCTGTTTTCCCAGCCCAGCACATGCAAGACCAGACATCTTGAAAGACTTGCACAAACAATTCACGACCGATCTTGGACGACAAATGCGCCTCAACTTTGATGTAATCCTGCAGGATAGCGATGTCGTGCAGAGGCTTAATGAGCTTGACTATCTCATCGACGACGCGAAGAGGAAGAGAGCAAAAGCGATCGAGGAGGCACACGGGGAGGTGTTGCAGCATCCTATAGCGTAAGTTGAGAGGTCTTTGCGAGTCAAAATGCTTATTGTCGAGGCAGATCACACACGTTACCAGCACGAGAGCTCTATCTGGCTCATCTCGCACCATCACTGTCGCAGATGTCACAAGCGTTGAGTGAGCAGCAAGACGGTCTTGCGAACGAAAACGTCCAGCTTCTACAGGCAGTGATGCAACAACGACGGCAGATAAAAGAGCTCATGGAAGGGTTAGAGACGACTGTAGCACATCTCGAGCAAGCCGCGACCATGCTCAGCACCGAAGATGTTGACAAGCTCCGCGATGAGGTGCGCAATGCAGATGAAGAGATGAGAGCCACGACATGATTACCCGCATCACATGATACCCAGGACAGGCAGGCGTTACAAATGGTGACTTCTCTATCATTATCGTTTCTACGCTGGAACGCTGCTACATACAGCGACAGTAAGCAATCTCATTGAGGGTATATCGCGAGCATGAACCACTCTATCGGAATTCAAAGACGTTGTGAAAATCGTGTCCTGGGTCAAGTCTCCTTTATTTGTCCTTTCTGTCATCGTCCGGCACAGCCTGTGTCCGAGCACCACCGTCGATTGACTGTCCGGAAAGATCAGCTGAGAACCGGACGTTCTTCAGCTCCAAGCCAGGTGTGGTCGCTCCTGGTGTCATCAAACCTGGCGTCAGCATATCCTCGAACATGCCTCCTCGTCCATCACTGTCCAGCGTCGAGTCAATACTGTTGCCACGACGATGCATGTTGTCGTCCAGAGCTGCGGATCCTAGATCGAGCGCAGTCGCCTTGCCTTCACCATCGATCGAGCCGTCAACGCTTTGTGCTACGCCTTGTGGACCATTCGGCGAGCCTAGCGGAGTGTTGATGCTGCCAGTGCCATCTTCACCACGCATATCTGGACTCTTTGACAACCGCTCAACCTGCTTGCGAAGCTCGTTGAGCTCTTTCTCCATTCGTCGGCCAAAGACATCGATGTAGTAGGTTGCACCATTCCAGCTTGCCCAGCTGAGTACGACCATCATGAAAGTAGCACTTGCCCATCGTGACCAGAACCATATTGGACAGGGACTGAGTGTGAGTAGTGCATACACGTACTGGATCATCATGAAGATTGGCTCCTGGTAGATGTCAGGGAAGCCAAGGACGAATTTGCCCAGGAAATTGGCACGATATGAACGTCGCAGCCAGGTGAAAGATGTCGGTCGTCCAGCAGCAATCTGGGCTCGCTTGCGCACGGTGATGAGGAAGTGATATGATAGCTGCCAGAACGCGTATGGCAGAGTGGCCCATACAATCATGTCAAGCAGCCTGTAGTGTTCCGGAGACCCGGGGAGCGAGTATTTGATTGTGTAGATAGCTGGGAAGCGCTCTTGCTGCATCTCCTTCGGTATCAGGTGCACCAGGACGTGCAGAGTGGCGCATGGCATAATGTGAATGAACAGACTGGTGACCTTGTCGAGACTGTGGAATACCAGACTATTTCTCCACATGATGATAGCAATTGCATTGTTGCCGAACGCCAAACAATAGGTGCTGATGAGCAACCTCTTGCTCTGCGGATAGAACCAGATCGATAGCACGAGGAGTAGGTTGACAAAATAGCAGAGGTCGGCGAGGAAATAATGCAGACCAATCTTGTGGTAGTTGTACCATCTGATAGGCATGAAGTATGCCAGTTGTACAGTGTACCAGATGTGGAACCACTCTGGATATGCGCCGATGAGGTATCCTGAGATGAAGATATTGAGCACAGCAGTAACGAACGATATCTTCTCTTTCAAGGTGACTGTCTTTGCGTTGTTCCATCTTCTGCCCAGCCGATCGACTGTCTCTTTCATGCGCCTGCGATACTTTTGCAGCTGCTCTTCTGGTGGCGGCACACGCTTGCGCCATTCGTCCACGAGATTATTCCTACTTGACATTGCACGCTGTGTGAGCTTTCGTCTTTGCGCGCGCACTTTGTCTGCTCGTTGCGAAATGGCATTCTGCATGCGCTCAAGCCGTTGAGGTAGGGCAAGATTCTCCAGTATGTCGAACATGCTCAGCCTGTCAACAGGCGGGAAATTGTCATTGCCGAAGGCATCGAAGCTGCCATCGAGGTCTGAACCTGTCGTCGAGCGTGCGCCTGGGGTGCCTGGTGTTGTGAGACCACTGTAGGAACCTTGCGCTGTCAAATAGTCGCCGCCGCTACTCAGATTTCGTTTGTGTGAGGGCTTGCCGTCTGTGATGCCTGATGCATCCTCCTCTTGACCGCCTCCCATCTTGGTGCTGCTGTATGCTCCTTTGTCGTCGTCGTACTCTGAGCTGAAGTCTGAATCGTGCTCCTCGTCAACAAGATCTAAATAAGAGGAACCGTGGCCAGCATAGTATGGTCGTCGAAGAGAGGAATGGTGGTTAAGTGCCATCAGCGCGAGAGGTGTTATCAAAGCGCGTGCCAGCACAGACACATGTGACCCGACGTCAGCGACTGGAAGGGCCTCGCTACGCGCGAAGGTACTGGCTGATACTGCTGAGAGGGGCAGCAGGACTAGTGCTGGGAGAGAAGCAGAATATGAGCAATGGATGTACGATGACTATGCAGCCGCTGTACAGCATATGCCTTCGTCGAGCAAGTCTGTTGAACGCAACACGCATGCGTTTTCTTGCAATTGGTTGGTTGAAAGCTGAAAGGTAGCTTGACGATCCGGAGAGCAACCTGCCGAGGCCGTCACAACTAGGTCACGATCGATTAGAGCAAGATGGTGCTTTGGGCATGAGTCGGACGCCCAGATATGATTCAAAACGTGATTCTTTGGCTTGGAAGCCATAAAGCTTCCAACTTGATCTTCCAAGAGTTCGTGAGGCAGTGACGTCGGTAGCTGTATCCACTTTCTGGACTCTTTGTTAGTGAGGCTCTGCATGTGCGCGCTACTTGTCGCGCGTGGGATGCGGGAACGCGCTCTCATCGCGTCCCATAAACACTACACTGTCGCAGAGCATCAAACATTTCATCTTGCACCTGAAATATGACAACCTGAGCAGCATCGTATCATCGGTCGAGTAGCATACTCGCATAAGCAATATGGGTAAACTGATAGAGTTGCACCTTTGCAACTTCAAATCCTGGGCCGGCACTCATGTTCTACACTTCGGCGACTCGTTCTTCACCAGTGTCATCGGTCCCAATGGCAGTGGTAAATCTAATACTATGGACGCGATCAGTTTCGTCTTGGGCATCAAATCGTCGCATCTTCGATCAACACATCTTCGCGACCTGATCTATCGAGGACGTGTGCTCAAGCACTCCAAGGTCGATGCAAATGGAGACGCAGTCGAGGCCACAGAAGGCGACGAAGAGGAGGATGACGATGATACACAACCGACGCAGCGTAAGGACCCACACTCGGCCTGGGTCATGGCTGTCTACGAGGACGATGCTGGGGAGGAGCTGCGATGGAAGCGTACAATCACTGCCGGCGGACAGAGTGAATACAGAATCAATGATCGACCAGTGACAGCGAAGCAGTACAACGACGCCCTCGAAGCAGAGAACATTCTGATCAAGGCGCGCAACTTCCTTGTCTTCCAGGGTGATGTCGAAGCTGTGGCGTCCCAGCAGCCAAAAGACTTGACGCGCTTGCTGGAACAGATCAGCGGCTCCCTCGAATACGCCAAGGATTACGATGCATTGAAAGCCGAGAAAGAGAAGGCTGAAGACGAGCAGAGTCACAAACTACAACTTCGTCGTGGCATCAATGGCGAGATCAAGACATACCAAGAGCAGAAGCAGGAGCTGGATCGATTCGAAGAGAAGCGTGAGGCGAAAGAGCAAGCGGTCGTCACTCACGTGCTGTGGAAGCTGTATCACTTCCAGCGCACCATCGAGGAGTCTACGGCAGAAATTCAAAAGCACCAGGAGGAACTCAAGGAGTTCCGCCGCAATGTTCAAAAGCATGAAGAGAAGCTTGATGAGGCTCGACGAGATCAGGCAAAGTCAACTCGGAAGATGGGCAAGGTGCAGAATGCTGTCAAGGAGCGCGAGCGCCAGGTCGCCGACAAGGAACAAGAGTTGCTACCAGTCGACGAGAAGCTCAATCTATCACGAAACAAGCTGCAGTCGAATCAGAAGCGTGTTGATGAGATCAGAGCCCAGCGAGATAATCAGCAGAAGAATGCGGACAAGCTGCAGAAGGACTACGAGACGACTGAGAAGGCACAGAAGCGCTGGGAAGAGCAGATGCAGTCCCAGCAGTCGACAGGCCGCACACTGAGCAAAGCAGACTATGAGGAATGCGAGAGTCTTCGCGCAGAAGTCTACAAGCAGGCTGGTGATTCACAGGTGAAGGTCGACAACATGACACGACAGTTGAAGACAGATGAAGAGGGCGCCAGGTCCGCGAAACTCTCAGTCGAGAGCATGCAGAACAACGTCAATACCCTGCAAACAGACATTGATAGTATTCAGGACCGACGTATCGACCTTCAAGCACAAGTCAAGTCTGCCACTAAGAGTGTCCAGGCGAAACAGGTTGCTATCAACGAACTGACCAGTGAGCGTACACGAACTCGACAAAAGCGAAAGGAGCTAGACGAGAAGCTGCGTAGCACTTTGCTGAAGCTACAAGACGAACAATACCAGCAGAACGAGTCGAGGAAGGATGTCGCTCGACGAGAGACGATTGCGCAGATGAAGCGAATCTATCCTGGTGTGCGAGGCATGGTTCATCAGTTGTGTAAACCCAAAGGCAACAAGTACGATACTGCATTGCCAATCATCCTCGGCAGACAATGGAACAGCATCATCGTCGACTCGGAAAAGACTGCCGGCGATTGTATCCAATTTCTCAAAGACCAGCGAAATGGGCACATGGAGTTCCTGCCATTGGATACAATCGTGCACACTCAGCCAGACGCCAGGCTCCGCAACATGCATCGAGGCGCACGCCTAGCTATCGACACGATTGAGTACGACTCTAGTGTCGAGCGAGCGATGTACTCAGTCTGTGGTAATGATATGATTGCGGATGACTGGGACATTGCCCGTGAGCTGAAGTGGAAGCGACGTGTCGATGCCAAGATAGTGACTCTCGACGGACGTTGTATCACCAAAGCCGACCTCATCTCTGGAGGAGAGGGACCGAGCGATAGGAAGCGCCGGTTTGAGGACAGCGATGTGGAGGCCTTGAGGACTCTTGTGGACAAACTGAGAGTGGATCTCGAATCTTTGCCGAACGACAATCGACGACAGCAGGAAGACGAGCAGATGCAGGCTGAGCTCTCCGGACTCGTACAGAAGCAATCTCTGCTCAACGAAGAGCTCGTCGCCCTGGAGGCTAACCTCAAGTCGAAAACCAAAGAGCTCAATCATGCCAAGAAGCAGCTTGCAGAAGCGATACCTAAACAACGCGAGCAGGATCGTGAGCTTGAGGTCTTGCGTCGGCAGCACGAGACCTTGTCCACACAGGTGTCACAAGTGGAGGACCAGATCTTCAGGGACTTCTGCCGCCGACTTGGATTCGCCAACATCCGGGAGTATGAGCGCCAGCAAGGCTCACTGCAACAGGAAATTGCCACGAAGAAGAATGAGTTCAGATCACAATTGTCACGACTGGCAAATCAGCTTGGCTACGAACGAGATATGATGAAGAACTACCAAGACCGTATCAAGAATACCGAGCTTGCAGTCAAGCGAGAGTCCGACCTTATCGCTACGCTTGAGTCGCAAAGAGAAGAGCTAGCCGGCGAGCTTGATCATTTGAATGCCGAGATTGAACAGCTGAACGAGCAGGTTGGCACACTACAGACAGAGCATGATGTTCGCACGGCTGCAGTCGCTGATGCGCGCAAGGAGGTCGAAAAGCGTAGCAAGTCCATCAACAAGACCTTACAAGCAATATCGTCTTTGGACGCTGATGTCGAGAAGGCTGGCTCAGAACGATATATGGAGCTGCGTAAGTGTCAAGTGGAGAACATTTCACTTCCACTTGCGCGCAGGAGTCGAAGTCTAGACACTTTGCCGCTCGAGGATGCTCTTCCGGAGCAGGACGATACTGCTATGGACATCGATGGCGAGGAAGCCGCTCGGCTTGTCAAGGTCAAGGACTATGGCATTCATCCCGATTTTGACGAGCTCGACGACGATATTAAGAACGACGACAGCGACGAGATGGGCGCTTCGTTGCAAGACTCTATCATATCTTTGCAGTCAGAGCTCGACAAGATGGCACCGAATATGCGTTCGACAGAGCGGCTGGAGGCTACATCAGAACGATTGCGAGCAACAGACAAAGAGTTCAATCAAGCTCGCGATGCGTTCAAGAAGGCGTCCAAGGCGTTTGAGACAGTCAAGAACAAACGCAAAGAGCTGTTCAACAAGGCCTTCAACCACATCCGCAAACAGATCAAGGTGACATACAGGGACTTGACCAAGTCCGAGTCGTGGCCTTTAGGTGGTCAGGCTCATCTTGATGACGAAGACGAGGAAGAGCCATATCTAGCCGGCATCAAGTACCATGCTACACCTCCTGGCAAGCGTTTTGCAGCTATCGATCTGCTCTCTGGAGGTGAGAAGACTATGGCCGCACTAGCTCTGCTCTTCGCCATTCATTCGTACGCACCTTCGCCATTCTTCGTCCTGGATGAGGTCGATGCTGCACTGGATGTGGCCAACACGACTAAGCTGGCCAACTATGTCAAGGATCATGCGGGTCCTGGTATGCAATTCGTGGTCATCTCGCTCAAAACTGGCCTGTTCCAGAATTCGGAGACACTGGTCGGCGTAATGCGAGACCAGACGCTGAACTCAAGCAAAGCACTGATGCTGGATGTAAGTTTTATTACGAAGTATGTCTAGTATTGTGCTAACATATGTACAGCTACGAAAGTATCAGCCGGTCTAACCTAGCAGAGGCGCCTGCTCTTGCGGCTGTTCGTTCTTCGGCGCGATGGGTCCATAGAGGATGTAATGCTGTATCATGAAGATAATGTCGAATGCCAGACTTATGTTTGCCAGCCCAAACTTCACCGGATTACCTGTCAAGCCTGACCAGTCAGCTTGTCGGCTACTATCGATGATAAGCTGAATCATGCTGAGGATCCCGCCAGCGAAATCCAGCTGAATCTGTACCATAGACCAGCCAGCTGTTGACTTCCGCCTGAAGTTCGAGATGACTTGAGGAATGTACTTGAAGACCGTGAGTAAAAGCTTGATGTATTGAAAGGTGTACACCAGGTCGAGCCACACCCATCCACCATGCTCGCCGTACTGTATGGTTACGAGGAAGACGACGATGAGCAATGCTAAAGCGCTACCAGCGATGGTGCCGTCCGTGACTCTGGTCGCCCTGCGTGTGGTACCAGTCTTAGGCTCCCAGTCCCAAAGACGAGGCCAGAATTGCGAGTAGGTGATGATGCATAACAGCAGAGCATGTAGACCGAACGCTACGTCGTTGAAACGCACGGTAGGCTCAGGACTGAGCGGATGGCGAGCGGCGTACTCCGATCGTACGGTCTTTGAGTACAACAGGGTCAGCACCGATATGCTATATGAGGCGAATCCTAGTACGTTGAGCTTTGGAAAATCAGGTGTGAGGCCTTCCGTCGTCTGTCGTCTAAGGTTGAGCAGAGGCTGTGGGTAGAATGAGAGCGACCATGCTAGAAAGTATAGCCAGCCGCAAATGCTGTCTTTGGGTCAGTGTGTTGTGAGAGAGTCGTGGATCACATACTACGAGGTGATGACACCTATCAGGCGCCAGTCGGTCGCAATCATGACAAGTAGTACAAGTCACATTGATGACTTGGTCTGATGATTACCAGGAGGGACACTCGAGTGGTTTATATGGCTATGAGAGCTTGAGAAGTCGTGCAGAGTAGCGGAAGTCGTCGTAGGGAAGCCTACGGACTCTCCGTCCTCCACTCTCAAAATGAACATGAAGATTGACCGCAGATCTTGCTATCGACATGATCTACCCACTGGAGCGAGTCAAATGCGCTGCTAAAGGTGTACGAATGGGCTCCCAATGGAGATTGGAAAGACACAGATGCCGGATGATGTCTCGATACTGCTATTATATACTATGCTACCACTTTATCACCGCTATGGCAGTTAGCCGCGGGCAAGACCATGTCCCTAGGGTTACTCGGTGAATGATTGCCTACGGCATGAGTATCAACCAGATGAAAGCGTCAGCTGAAGTCGAAGGCCATTTGCCAGTCGGCCTTCATCATGGCTAACTTGTGAAGCATCGGCTCACCCTTGTTCAAGTTTCGAACTGTATCGAAGGGTTCATATATGCGCTTCTCTCGTAGTGGCTTGACGATCTCAGAATCATCCTCATCGTCGGAGATTGGCTGTGCTTTGGCCTGATTTACGCTGGCAGTAATAGCCTTCAGCTCTGCTGCGATAGAAGCTTCGTCGTGAAGACCTAGCTTGAGCATGGCATTGCGGAAGTGAGCATCGCTGAGATCACTCAAAAGTCGAGACAGGATGTGTCGTGCGGTAGCATCATTCCCTGCGAAGGTGGTATGGAACACAGCTTCGGCGAGCGGAGAGCTTGCTGTATAGGACGGCAGCGAGGAGCGTCCAAAGAAGACATGGTCGAGACTGGAAGACTCTTTTCGAACCTCCAGTAATGCAGCACGCATGTATTGTGCATACTGTTGGCGATGCATAGCCAGCGTCTCGGGTGAGTCCACCCAAGCAGGATCGTCCTGATCTTCGTCCTCCTTGTCGTCTTCCCACTCGTAGCTTGCAGGATCATAGTCGGTGGTGAGGAACATTGGGAACTTCTCATATCCCACGCTTCGAGGAGCAAAGGTAACACCATCCCAGTCGATGATGGACAGCAGGTGACCGTCTTCCGAGACGAGAATGTTCTGCACGTCGAAGTCAGGATGTGAGAGCACAAACTTATCGCGAGGGTCGTCGTTTGGTTGAGGCATCCAGTCTATAAGCTTGCGAATGAGCCACATGACTGTAGTGTGCTTGTTGTCTGTACCGCTGCTGATTGCGTCACTATAGTTTTGGTCGAGCAGATGACGGAACCACTGACTGACATCGGTGAGAGCCGGTGAGTCGCAGTAGATGGTCTCGAGGTCAGGTTGCCATCCTCGATTGAGACACGCTCGTATGTTTGGAATGCGTAAGGCTGCTGTCCCAACGATTTGTCCATCATCATCGAACACGGGACAGCCGCTGGTTGCAGACGAGTATCGATCTAGCTGTGCCATAGCCTTAGCGATATCCTGCAGGGCGGTCTGGCGGAAGCGCTGCACATCGAAGTCTGGCGACTTGTTGTACCAGTGCTCGCCCAGTGATACGCCTTCGACGAAGTCCATAATGATGTACGGGCAGCCAAAAGCATTGTGTAGGCTGGCGTCGTAGGAGTGTACTTGCGGAACCGGGATCGTGGTCTCTTTGCGGAGCATGATCATAGTGTTGACTTCGGCAAGCATCTTCAAGCCCTCACTTTCGTGCCACTCTGCTTCATTGCCCGACCGAGGGACTTTCAATATCCACTTTGTATCATCCTCGAACAGTATAGGGAAGACGGCATGGAAGGTGCCAAACGAGGGCTCTTGAACTATGATCTCTGGTTGTGCATTCGTTGCTTCGTTGCAGATTATCGTAGTCCGAGTAAGTGGCAGACCGTGGCGGATGCGTTGACAAAGTTGTGGAACAGCATTTTGATTGAGGCGTGAGAGCACTTCGACAAAGTCTTCTGAAGGATCGCAGGCGACAAACGAGTGCGAGCTGCTCGAAGCGCGATCAGAACCATCAACACTGTGCTGATCATCGTCACCGTTGATGTCGTCGGTTGGTGGTTCACCATACGATGTGGCATCAGTATTGCTCTTAGCGTCATCTTCTGAGAAGATCATTGATGAAGTCTCAGCGTAGCTGTCGTCAGAGGTATCGCACTCGATCTCATGGTTCGTCGTAGGATGGAGATCGATGGCTAATCGTTGATGGGCCCGGTCATTCTTCGCAATGAACAGCGCGCTGGTGGGACCACGTGAAGTGAAAGCTGCGAGAGCAGCAAGTGTGTTGCCAAGGAGATGAAAGACTCCGGCGAGCATAGCGCGGATTGCGTTGATCTTGCCATTGCGAAGCTCATGTTGCGCACGCTGGGAAAGTCCGAGCAAGATGTGGGCGAGAGGAGTGAAAGTAGCAGTAGCGAGGTGCAAAGCCAACGACGGCATGCATGATAGTCCAACACGGTGAGCCATTTTGATGGACTGTGTCTCGATGATGTTGAAGCTCGATGCTAGTGGCGAGAAGAGTGATGTTTGTATCGAGGAGGAGAGTAAGAGGAGAAGATGTCGATGATTGTTTTGAAATCACCATTTGTTTGCTGGCTTTGTACTAGTTTGTGCTTTGTCTTGTGACTCGTAGCAGCTTGGTTAGTCGAGTCTTTAGTGAATGAGGTCAAGCATTGTACATGGAAACAAAGGGATATCCGGGTGTATGTACAAGTCAGTGGCTGGAGGGGGTGGGTATGCTTGCAAAAGTCACATCATTCATTCTCGCGACGAGGATGGGTAATGTGGCTTTCGCAAGCATGAAGTCAATGTCCATTATGAAGTCCATTGAATGGCTTGCCTTATTGTTGTTACTTGTCGATTCACGCTGTAGCATGGTACAACTTCTTCATACCTAAGAATCCATCGCTCCATGTCGATACCTTCCATCTTTCACCAAGCTTCAAGCTCTTGTCCAGCACTATTGCGAAACGAAGTACTCGCCAGCAAGAGCAATTGCTTGAGATCCTCCTCCAACGTCAAATTCGACACAACGCATCATCAATCATGCGTCGAGCCACAAAGAACAACCACAAGCCGGCCAAGCCGGCCAAGCAAGTCCAGCAAGTCCAGCAGGCTCAGGAGGTTCGAGATGCTAAAGCCATGCCTGCGACCACAAGAATCGACCACAAGCATCACTGGTAAGTATTTCCCATCAGATGTCTGACTTGACTGACTGTTTACAGTGAGCTCTGCCGTCACGCAATCAAAGCCGCCTGTATCAAGAATGGACACATGTTCATCTGTGGAGGCATCCCTGAGGGTTGGGATGGCATCGACCGCATCGACGATACGAAGTACGAGAATGCCGAGTGGCACTGCTGGGGAGGGGAAGTCCCGTCCTACACCAAACGCAAGGTCGACTTCTGCGTAGGCTGCAGAGAGAAGTTCAAGATGGAGGGAAAGAAGAATGCAGCAGAGAAGCAAGCGAAGAGAGATCAGGAAGCAGCCGATAAGGAAGCTGAGGAGCTTGCTGAATGGGGCATCAAGCAGAAGAGCAAGAAAGGCAAAGGAAAGACTGAGAAGTAGGCCAAGGTGCAGACTGATCCGCGAAGTCCTTATGCGCATCATAACTCGATGTCATAACATCCTTTTGGCGATATTGGCAGCATTCTCCAGGCTGCTCATGCTGGTGGCAACATCATTGTCTTTGGCGGTGTTGGGAGTTTTCTATCCTGGCAGCTTGTGTCGATGGCAGCGAGGTTCTGCTGTCTAGCCCGTAGTGTCCAACGCGCACTACACACTCTTTGTACCATTAGTATCAACCACAATGTCCATGGATCGTGATCCAACATTGATTCTGGGAGTGATGTGTCTGTGCTTGCAGCAGGAGGACTAGACCGATCTCAGTGGATGATACATGATTGTTTCGGCGGACTGACTCAATCATGGACTTGCTAATCGGATCTCTGTCCTTGGAAGGGTGATTGCTGGACAGTCAGAAGCAATATTGTACCCACGACTCATCATCCGCAAAACTACGTGCAACATAAACCGAGTCTTCCCATTAGCTTTTGACGTTGCTGAATATGCAAGAATGAAGATTGAGAGACAATAGAACTTATAGTGAATGACATGTCGTTGTCTACGACAGATGAAGTCGTAGAGCGGAAAACGCGCTAATTGCGCTAGTCCGCATTCGCACACGTGGGACCACAGGGTTAATGCGCGCCGGCGACATGCTGGCCTCATATGCATCACATGTTTGCGAGCAACACAACAAATACCGTTCGGACCTTATTCACACTGGGAGCTCGACGAGCACAATCGCTTCCGTAGCTACAGTGCGCATAATGACTTGCGCGACCGCAATCTGAGCTACCCACTTCGCGCCTACCATTCAGATGACACACGGGCTTGTCCTGCCTCGCAGTCACTACAACAACTCCCGGAAATGGCAGCATCACAAGGAGACTCGCCCGCTCCAGTCAAGCGCCCGGTAGGACGGCCGCGAATTCACCCTCACAAACATGCGAGCGAGCCACCTCGCAAGAAGCGCAAATACATTACTAACACGGACGGACTTCCGAACGGCGACACCAACGACGACAACATAGAAGGCGTAGCAGGACTCGGCGCTGCGGATCTGACGGCAACACCTCGCTCTGCGATGCAGACGCGCCCACGACGCGAACGACCCGAAAGATACATACCTCCTATGACAACTCCACGACCGCGATATAGCAACTCAGCCTCAGCTGCAGCTGCGAGCCAAGCAAGCGATGGCTACAAACCGCGAGAAGAAAGAAGCTGGGAAGACTTCCATCCAGACTTAGACATCGATGCGCCGTTGCTCATCTTCACTGCCGATGAGGTCGATGGACGGAACAAGGACAACCCGGTTGCTGCTGCGATAGCACAACTCGCCGCACAGAAAGAGGCGGAGAAGGCTAAGACAGATGGTGAAGGAGAGGGCGACATGAACGGGCAGGACCATGCGATCGCAGAAGCGACGCCTGTCAAGCGCAAACCTGGTCGCCCGCCACGAAGACCCGAGTCAATGCTCAACGGCCTAGGCTCTCCTCCTGCTCCTCGAATCACTCCTTTGCCTACGCACAACCCCAAAGAAAGACTCAATCTGCCGAAGCCCTCATTCAGGCAATTCAGCCACTTTCTGAAGTTCGAAGAGGATCAGAAGGAGAACAAGGTCAACTATGTGGATCGCTCGATGGCAGCTATCGGCTTCCAGGAGAGTGATCGCTTCGAGCTGCCCGAACAGAGCCTCATACGACTGTCGGAAGCACAGCAGATCGAGGATGAGGCTGACGTCGGCCTGCGACTAGCCAGCGACTTGCAGCAAACTAGTCCCAGTGCTGCGGTTGTCAGCCGCGTGGAATACGACATGGATGAGCAGGATGAAGAGTGGCTCGAAGCATTGAATACACAACGCAACGCAGATGGCGTGGAAGGCATTAAGCCCGCTATTTTCGAGATTGTCATGACACAGATTGAGAGGGAGTACCATGCTCTGGAGAAGCGTATACCGAAGCCACAGCCACGACACGCACAGACACATCGACCACGATCCAGCTCGCAAGCGGCCGTTAATGGCGATCCGAACCCTCCTGGCGATGAGCCAGATAGCAAATGTGCGATCTGTGATGATGGAGACTGCGAGAATGCCAACGCTATCATCTTCTGTGATGGCTGCGACTTGGCAGTCCATCAAGAATGCTATGGCGTTCCTTTCATCCCTGAGGGTCAGTGGTTCTGTAGGAAGTGCAAGGAGATTGGCAGAGGCACGCCTACATGCATATTCTGTCCTAACGTGGATGGCGCATTCAAGCAAACAACAACTTTACGTTGGTCACATCTTCTGTGCGCGATCTGGATACCAGAGGTCACTATCGCCAACCCGACCTTTATGGAGCCGATTACAGACGTGGACAAGGTGCCCAAGGGCAGGTGGAAGCTCCACTGCTACATCTGCAATCAGAAGATGGGTGCTTGCATTCAGTGTAGCAACAAGAGCTGCTATCTCGCCTTCCATGCTACTTGCGCACGACGCGCGAAACTCTTCCTTAAGATGAAGAGTCAACACCAGGCCGGCATCGATACTAATGCACTGAAAGCTTTCTGCGACAAGCATGTTCCACCTGAATGGCGACGAACACAAGGTACGGATCGTGCCATACTCGAGGCCAAGCACTGGTACCGACACGCAATGAAGGACCACAAATGGGCTGATAGCCAAGCTGCTGCGCAAGAGCTTGGTGCTCCTCCTCCTCCAGATGGAGGACTTGCCGATGGTACAATCGCTACCGACGATACGATTACCGTCGCAAATCAGAAGCGCAAGCGCAATGAGAAGCCAAAGATCTACTGGCGACTACCGAGTGGTGCGCCAATAGTACCAGCTGTGGTGATCGAGACTGTGGAAGCGAGCTTGCAACGCTTCACAATCCACAGACGTAAGGAGTTTGTTGAGAAGATCTGCCGATACTGGACATTGAAGCGTGAAGCTCGCCGCGGCGCTGCCTTGCTGAAGCGTCTACAATTACAACTAGAGTCGTTCTCGAGCATAGAAATCACTCGCCGGAACTTTATTGGACTGGCTGGTCGTGAGAAGCTTGAGCGTAGAATCGACTTCGCTGGGATCCTTCAGAAGGACATGGCTTTCGTCGTCGACTTGGCTCAAAAGGTCAAGGAGCGGGAAGCACTTCGGCTGCAAGAGATCGAGGAGCTCAAAACACTTATCGATACTGTCTACTTCCCTATACCTGCAATGCTGCTACCAATCTTACAGCGTGCGCAGAAGTAAGTATATTGCCGTGGTTGATTGACAAGACTGACATTTATCAGGTGCGATGAGAAGAACAATATGTTTGCTGCTGAATTCGAGCATTTGGCTGAACGCTTGCGAGAGCGCTACTACACGTCTGTGGCACAGTTTTCTAAGGACTTTGGCTTAGTGTTGTCCAACAAGTTGGCTTCTACGGCCAAGGGCACCATCGCGCGTAATGAGCACGATGCCGATGTGGTATCGGTACACAACCAGCTGAACGATGTTGGACCACGCGCAGCACAAAATAGTGCATTGTCTCACGAACAGAAAGAGGCCAAGAAAATGGCTAAGCGCATTGTCAAGGCAATCAAAGAGCCGCTCGAGGATGCTATGCGTAAGGAAGCTGATCTGCGAAGACTTGACGGCGACGAGAACATAAGACGACTAGACTCCTTGCCGCTATTCGCTTCTACCGACGGGGTCAAGGAAGAGGAACCACAAAATGGAAAGCATCGACCAAGAAGCAGCACCATCAAATCAAAAGCTGGACGCAACCTCGACCAGGATGGCGATGAAGAGATGCTCGACGCAGACGTGCCACTCAAGCAGGAGGATGGTGGGCCTGCTAGTGTTGCCTCAACCGCCTCTGGTAACGCAAAAGCTGCTAGGCGCACGACAGGCAAAGCCAAACCTGCAGAGCCACTGTCGCCACCAATCTCTTTGTCATCAGCTAATATCCAGCAAAACGGCGAGTCCAGCTTGCAGCACGACACCTTCGCACAAGGTGGTGTGCCCTGGTATCTTGAGTCCTTCCAGCCTAACGGTACTGAGGTCCACCAGGAGCAGTATAATGGCCGCGATGTGCTACGCGCAATGAGTGAAGAGCTCAGCGATATGGACGAAGATACCCTGACCGAGCTTGCCACCAACAATAATAGTCCCGTCAAAGAGAATGGCACTCGTGCGGCGAAGAAGAAGCAGCCTGCTAAAAAAGCAGCTGTGCGCAAGAAGCCAACCAGGACGATGACTCGGGCTAGATGATTGAGATGCTGCAGCGTCCTGGTTTGGCATGTATACTCATTTGGGTGCGCCCTCGATAGTGAACAATGGGACGGTCCAAATCTCCAAACCTACGCCGCTGACAATGACTCTAATGGATGACTGCGCTTCTGTAGGCAATAAGCCGATAGAGCTGATATCAGCTACGCCTGAAGGTATGACTTGCAGCTTGCGTGTCTTGTACGTGACAATGTTGATCTCCCACAGTATCAAGCGCTGATCGAGACCAGCAGAAACAAGGTGTACGATTTCGTCGTGCGAGAGTTGAGGTCCGATGAGCGCCAGAGCGGTGACAGCAGCTGCGTGTGCTCTCGAGGTTGAGTGTGTCAGTAAACTTGTGCCAGAGGAGCCTATCGTCGTCACTCCGATTGCATTGTCATCACCGCCTGTAGCTAGCAGCAGCTTGTCTTCGGAGAGTTGTCGGACCGCTGAGCACAAGACTGCGCCTTGATGAGCTCGATGACGTGAGGTCCACTCCAGGAAGCTAGCAGCACCTTCATTTCTGTGTTGCCACGAAGCAACGTGTCCGTCTGTGGCTGTGGTGAGGTAATGTTCAGCCTGACCAGTTCCCAGTATAGACGTAGGACATGCAGTGAGGTAGTCCGCATCGACAAGATGGTTCCAGCCTCGCAAGGGCTCGTATGACCAGACTGCGACACGAGAGTCGGAATAGGCCATTGCTATGTGCCATTCGTTCGTGCTGGGACGTTGTGTGGCCTCAAAGCTCATGATCCTCAGATCACTCTTGCCACTCCGTGGATACATGCTCTCACATACTATGCCGATACCGAAGATTGGGCAAGTCTGTGAGACACGCCATACGAAGAACTCTTCGAATCCGCCGGACGAGAAGAGATAGTCTCCATTCTCTGAGAAAGCTAGGTGTTGAGGACCAGTGTTGTGTTGACGAAGGATGTGCAAGCAGGGTGTTGAGCAAGAGGTTTTGAACTGAGGTCCAGGAGCAGGGAGCAGGGATAGCCTGATATTCGTGTCCTGAGCACCAGTAGCTACCAACGATGACCCATCGCTGTAGTGTTTGATAGCCATAGATTTGACTTCACGACCATGGCTGCCGGTCTTCACCATTTGAGTCATGGTCTGGCGGAAGTGCTTGATGAACACTCTTGATGCTTTTGTCCAGACGAACGTGAAGCCGTCACTGCGTGGCCAGATAGCCCAATTGCGGTGTGCTCCACCACAGTCCACTGTGAAGACCTCACGCTGGCTGTTGATGGAGTACACTATGAAGTGTGTGCTTCGGAATCCCCAAGCAAGTACCTGGTCGTCCTGTAAGATGGTCAGACCGCCAACATTGGGACCTAGCGGAAGTTTGAGCTGATGGAGACGTGATATCGTCAGCATATGCACGCCGCTTATTGCACAAAGTTCGTGGATAGCATAAGTGCTGTCCCGACTGGTCGAGAAGAGGTGACCGAGAAGTCCTTGCTGTGGTTGGCGTGCGTCCGGGCGCCAGGTGAGCGAAGTTACAGCCTCTGTATGTATGGTAGCGACAAGCAGTGGCTCAATGTTGGCATCATTCGGTAAGGTGCAGCTATGCCTGTAGAAGGCCACTGTACCTTGTCGCGAGCCGAGGATCGATAGCAAATCACCACCTTCCAGTCGCGCATGAGTGCTGGCAGTGACGAAGAACTCATTTGGCAGTGTGTAGTAAACACTGCTTGAAAGTGTAGGCCCTTGTGAGGAGTTGCTGAACAACTTGAAAGTGGCTCTCGGGTTGTTTACCTTCGTGATTAGAAGTGCATGGTTCCCACCTTCAGACGGGAGGACAACAGGCATTGTACAAGCGAACAAAGCTGTGGTCTTACCTGGATCAGAGTCGACGGAGACCGGCAACGATGCTGAGTCCGACCAAGCATAGAGGGCGGCGCCATTACCGCCAACAAATGCTATCCCGGATGCTGCAGCTACTACAGAATAGTTGCCCAGATCCGATCGTAAGAATTCTCTGAGGACACTGGGCTGATGTGACCCCAGCCGGTAGGGAATGATGTGACCCCGTTGAGTTGTTAAGATGAGAGTGTGCTCGTCAACAAAGGCATATGCTTTTGGTGTCTCTGTGCCAGTACTGAGTTCCTGGTCTTGACAGCCGTTGTCCTGTGTTGGAAGACAGGCTATGGCACCGTCACTTCCGCCAGCTATGAAACGGCCATTCCCACTCCTGGCCACAGCCCATATGTGTTTACCAGCGTTCGCACTGAAGATGTCGATGTGCTTCAGAGCATATGGACTGGAACCGCTGCGGTCGACTTGCAACGTCCAACTGATTGTAGTCGCATCTTCGCCGAAAGACTTGACAAGCATGCCTGGAGCAGTGTCGTCGAACCTGACATGCCAAATACGGCTGACATGGCCCATTGCCTTCGCAAGCAAACTTGGTCGACTCTGGAGGATGTCGTCGTCGTCACTTCTGAAGCCGAAACCCGTACTTCGGTCGAACTCTCCATTCGCTATCGTTGCTGAAAGGTCAGAGATGTCCCAGACACGAATTGTCCGATCGTCACTACAACTCACAAGAAGCCGCTGGCGACCATCGAGTGTAGTTTCTGGTAACTCAGCTGAAATGCAGACGCCAAAAGTGGAGCCTTCGTGTGCAGAGAAGCTGTAGTGTGTTGCTGCCACGACAGGCCCTTCCTTTCGCTGGCAGGACCATACAATCACGTCTCCAAACGCCGTGCCCGAGGCAATAAGCCATTGGTCTTGGGATATCGCCTGTACATGAGCACAGTATAGAATCGTGTTGCTCCCTCGAACTTGATGCACTACAGACCATGCTGGACTGGACTGATCCTGTTTGTCAATAGTGAGCAAGGCATTGTGCGCAGTAATCAGAGCGCCTCGCCCTGCTTTAAACGATGCATCGAGAATCCAGTCGTCAACTTGGCGCTGCATCTGTGCGACAATGCTGACTGTGCCGATATCAAGCTTTGCAATGCTGAGCCACCGTCCTCCAAAGATGAGGACATCCTTAGAGTCATGGTCAACGACAATGCCATGAATCGCTTGGTCCTCGAAGACACGCCATCTGCCTAGAAGCTCTTGTTTGCTCTCACTGTATGCACACAGAAGAGAGCCTTCGCCCGCCAGGATTGTATCGTCATCATGATATGCGAGTGCTGTTATAGGCAGAGCATGCCTCTCGAGTTGACCTCCTCGTCTCTGCAGACGCGACCCATGCTGGCTCATCGAGTGGCATAGCGAGCCGTCAAGATCAAAGACGTGCTTGACCTTGTATTGTGGTTTGAGCAATGCTGAAGATTTCGTGAAACATGCCTTCTACCTTCGTACCCACCCGCTAAGACCAAGTCGGTAAAGGTGAAGGTGGACTATCAGAGCCGCAACAATGTTGCTGGAGGGTAGTTCACTCTTGATCTCTTTGCAGCAGTAATCAGCAAGTGCGAGCAGGACGATCGACGGCATGCGCAGCAACAAGAAATCATGTCAGCAGGGAATGGTCGTATGAGCATTGATCCATACTCGCCAGCAGAGACAACATCAGCTCCAGCGTCTGTTGCTCCAGGCAATTCATCACAGTTCCAATCACCGCGCCGAGGACACATAGCTCGAGTATCAGAGGATCTACGACTACCTTCGAATGCTCCGCCGCTGCAGTACGGACAACAATACCAAGGCACGCCTATGTCGTATCGCCAGCCTCCCACTTTCAACCTGCAGCAGCCCGACGGCTCGCCAGCACCACAATCTGTGCCTGGTGCTCTTCAACCAGCAGGTGGTAATCTGAACCGACCTGTGCCCAGCTCAGGATACTCAGCTCCTCACGTAGCGCAAGTGCCGTCCATACAGACAAACGCGCAGCAGTACACGACACAAAGCACGCCTCGACTACATTCTCGAAACGACTCAATGGATCGCACGCCTTCAACGACCGCGCAGAAGTACATGCCTTTCGCTCAAACGCCCTCACAGACGCCTACATCCTCAAATCCCAAACACTACAATGCCTTGTCGTCACATACACCAGTGGGGCCTTCACACAGCCCTCTCAACCTTGGAGATATTCGGTCGAGGACAATCTCTGATGCAAATGAGCTGGCGATGGGCACGAACACGCTCTTCTCATACTCGGATACTGCAACGAACTCAAACTATTTGGCACCCTTCGCAACATATGCTTTCGACTGGTGTAAGTGGCCGATCCATGGTGGAGGAGATGGCGCTGGTAAAATGGCGATAGGAAGCTATCTTGAAGACCCGCACAACTTTATACAGATCCTGGACACAAAGATTGTGCCGCAAGAGGTGAAATCGTCTGGACAGTCTCCTTATGGATTGGAGTACACGAAGGTCGCAGAAGCAACGTGTGCATACCCTGTTACGAGGATACTGTGGGAGCCACCAAGTCAGGCGAAGACTTCCACAGATCTGCTAGCGACATCTGGAGATCATCTTCGCCTATGGTCCTTGCCGCCCGCGACGTCTTCTGTCACCAACAACATCAACAGCACAGCAAGTGTGAACACGCGAGACCCTACGCCTCAAAAGCTGCAGCCATTGGCCTTGCTCTCCAACTCGAAGACGCCGGAACATACAGCTCCATTGACGAGTCTTGACTGGAATCGTCTGAGCCCGAAACTGATCATAACAAGCTCGATTGACACAACTTGCACAATATGGGACATACCGACACTGACAGCCAAAACGCAGCTGATTGCACACGATAAGGAAGTGTTTGACGTGAGATTCTGCGCTGGCAGTGTTGATGTGTTTGTGTCTTGTGGTGCTGACGGCAGCGTCCGTATGTTTGACTTGAGAAGTCTCGAGCATTCCACCATCATCTACGAACCGGCTGAGAAGTCGGACAAATGTGAGTGTCTCGTTCATGCTCTGCGCAATGCTAATTTTCTAGCTGCATCGCCTTCAGCATCCTCTCCGACAAAGCTTACCGCATCGACCATGCCTGCTGCACCACCACT
The DNA here is from genome assembly GCA_001592805.2 of Peltaster fructicola. Lineage (NCBI taxonomy): Eukaryota > Fungi > Ascomycota > Dothideomycetes > Peltaster > Peltaster fructicola. The sequence continues at coordinate 1,624,382 of CP051140.1, forward strand.
ACTGCGACTGGCGGCCTCGCCTCATGATGCACATCTACTTGCCACATTCGCATCAGACTCGAATCTGATTCGTATACTGGATGTGCGGCAGCCTGGCACTGCACTGCTGGAACTCCGTGGACATGCTGGCAACCTCAACAGCATAGAATGGTCGCCTCATAGGCGAGGGCTTCTTGCCAGTGGTGCAGACGACTCGCAAGTACTGATTTGGGATCTGCTAAACCAGCAGAACCAGGCCAGTCTGGTAGCGGGAGTCAACGGGACCGGCAATGGAGCCGGTCTTACTGAAAAGGGTCCTTATGCATCCTGGAGATGCGAGTATGAGGTTGCCAATGTCAGCTGGGCGCCAGAGAGCTTGTTGACCTCGCAGGGAGGAGATTGGATCGGAGTCTGCGCTGGCCGAGGTGTCTGGGGTGTGAAGATTTGATGAGGTGAAGTGCTTTGATGGGATACACAACAGCGTCGGCGTCCTTGGTGTCAGCATATAACGAAGCATTTGATCAGTGCAGGCAGCAGCTCAAGTTAATCCAGAATCCTTAGAGCGGACATCAAGCTCATCGAGCTTGTCGATAAGCTGCTTCATCTTGAATGGCTTTGTCACGACTGTGTCCATGCCAGCTTCTATGGCGAGTTGTTGTTGTTCTCCACGAGCATTGGCCGTCACACCAATGATTGGTATGTGACCTATAAGGACGCCGGAGTCCTGATGCTGTCTGACTCTGCGTGCGCACTCTAGACCGTCACATACTGGCATCTCGATGTCCAGCAGTACGACATCAAGTTGAACACCATCTGGCTTGCTCCAGTGAGTCTTCATTATGTAGTCGAGTGCCTCGAGGCCATGGTTAGCCACCTGGACGGTGTAGTGTGCACGCTCCAGCATCGTTCGTAGGACTCTTTGGTTGATGAGGTTGTCCTCGACCAGTAGTATGTGGTATGGATGTGCGGTCAAGTCTCGTCTATGCTTAGCGACCGGTGAAGTGAGTGCAGCGTGATTGCTCTGACTGCTTTCATCGATGGCCGCCAGCTTTGTAGTCTCTTCAGGTGGAGAACAACGAGATGCTGTTATGTAGAAAGCAAATGTGGTGCCCGCTCCAAGTCGCGAGGCTACACCGATGGCACCGCCTTGAAGTTGGCACAATTGCTTGCAGATGAAAAGTCCAAGGCCCGATCCACCATACTCTGCGTAAGTTTTCGGAGAGGCCTGTGCGAACTTGTGGAAGAGCTTAGCACTCTCCGTTGCCGTCATCCCTCGACCAGTGTCAATTACTTCTATGCTCAAGAAGACTGGCTGTTCCGCAAGATCGTGGTTTCGCCATTCGACGTCCTGCACATAGGCACATCCTTTCGATGAGGTCGTTGGCCGGGTTGTGCTGGCAGAGAGTACGATAGTGATGGATCGCTGTGGCTGTGAAGCTGTAAACTTCACAGCGTTCGTGATGAGGTTGATCACAACCTGTTGCAAGCGGCTCGGATCCAGACTGAGCCAGTCTCCAACAATAGTTTTGTAGCTGTCATCGACGACTATAGTCATGTCGACGTCGTGCTTCTTCAGCTCGGCATCAAAAAGCTTGGCTGTCTGTGCTAGGACATCCTTTACTCGAGTAGGTACTTGGCAGATGTCCAAGAGTCCTGAGTCGAACTTGCTGAGAGTGAGAACGTCGTCCACGATCCTCTTCTGATGATGAACACAGGTCATGATGATCTCTGTGTTTTCCAGCATACGGACGATGGAATCGCCAGACACAGTAGCCGTGTCGCTCACTGGTCTGAGTGTCGCCAATTCGCTTGCAATACTTTCCACGGTCAGCATGATCGCCGATAGAGGATTTCTTGTCTCGTGTGATATCATGTCCATGAAATTCTCCTGCTGTCGTTTCAGCTCGAGAGCGTCCTTCAGCTCGCGCTCCTGAGAGCCTTGCATCCACTTCTGCGGAGTGATATCAGTAAGACAGCCATAAATGCCTGTCACTTTATCGTTCGCATTCAATTCCGGATATGCGGATGCTATCGTCCATAGCACTCGGCCTGCTCGTTCTGGAATGTCATATACAAGGGGTCGCGACTTCCAGCGCAACTCGAAGGAAACACTTTGTCCTTGGGTGAGCTTCGTGAACTCCTTGTCAGCCATTACCTGATCGTCCTCGTGTACGAAGTCAAGCCACGACTTGTTCTCTCCACTGGTCACTGGGACTTGCGTGAGTTCTCGCCAAGCGGCATTAGCATAAAGTACACGCCCAGCACCATCGAGATGGAACATAGCGACTGGTGAAAGATCCGCCATCTTCTGGAATCGTGTCTCCATCTCCATGCTTTCTTCTTGCTTTGCTCTGAGCTCTTTCGACAAGCGAGTTGCGAAGTTGACCTGCTCTCCAATAAGGTACAACGATGCTAGTGATGTTGTACACTCGCGCATGACAGCATTCAGGAACTGCTCATAGTCCTCATTGAACGCCGCCAATGGGTTGATGCCTAGCATCATGAAAGCTGGAGTGCCTGTGCTATTTCTAGGCGTGATAGGAAACAACACTGCTGAATGACACTTGTCACCATGCGTCCTAGACCTGCCAACACATTGTATACTCTCCGGCAATGTGCATTGCTGAGTGTCCAAGAACAATGGTTTCTCCTGCGCCATGGCTTCGGCGAAGGCAGGAGATATGTATTGTTCAGCGGACTGGGCATCGAGAGTGTCTGGAAGACTATGACCGGATAGTCCGACTGTGCCTTGCAGGTGCCAAATGCCATCGTCGGCCATGTCTGAGTCATGATCTGGCTGAGTGGCGTACAGCATGGCAAAGGGTACATCAGACACGGCTGCCTCACACGATTCCAGAAGCCGCTGCCACAGCTCATTCAGACTCCTAGCATCAGCCGCATCCTGTATCAGACGCAACAGAATGGTAAGGCGTCTTCTGGACACCTCTTTGGCAGTGACGTCTGTGGTAGTTGCGTAGCTCCCAAAGACACCACCCGTGGAATCTGGTAATGGCGTAATGGAGAAAGTAGACCAGAACTCCTCGCGGTAACCATGGCGCTCAGCGATGATAGGTACAGCGTCGTGGACACTGGCTATGCCACGTTCCAAGCTCTGGACCAGAAGCGGTTCGAATTGATCGGCCAAGCCTGGCTCGTCCCAGAGGATTCGGAATGTCTGGCCAAGACAGCGAGGGTGTTTATTGCCAATGACAACAGAGTATGCTTCGTTGTAGAATGCAATGAACCTGGGTCCAATCCAGAGAGCTGATCCGGCGTCAGTCATGCTTCAATGCAAGCGTTATACTCACAAGCTGCTTGCTTGTCATAGAGGCACATGTTGACCTTGCGACGCAAGTTTGTGTCCCATCCAGACATTGGTCCCAATTCAGTCGCACTCCAGTCATATTCACGGAGGAAGCGAATGTAGTCGCTGACAACTTCGGGCTGAATGGATAGCCGTAGCGTGGTGAGATCGAATGGCCAGACAGCTGTCTCTGTGTTTTGCTTCTCATGCGGCTCCAGGACACCTCGCAATCGTGCTTGCGTGAGCGCCGAACTTCGCGCTTTCAGCGTGTTGTATAGCCATTCAGGATCGTCCTCTCTGAGCTGCTGAATGAGCTCGTCGAGCTCAGGCTGCATCTTAACTACCGTACGCACGCCTGGCTGGGCGTGCACCAAGTCCAGCATCGAGAGCCCATCAGGTGAGTGCGTAGTGCTGCGTGTGAGAAGACTTGACGCCACTGGTGATGAGATATGCTGTGGCTTCGTAGCAACTCTATTTTTCCGACCCACTTGAAGCGCTCCCGATGAGCCGATGATGTTGTCCTAGCAAAAGCGTCCATCAAGTGGAAAAATTCTCATTTTCAGGATCCGCTATAGAGGCTCTAGACGCGCTGCCCACGTGCAGTGATGATGCTTCAAAGGTGGAGGTCCCTTGCCATGGTATGCCCTTCTGGAGATGATGGTGTCCTCAAGGATTTGTTGCCACGACACGAACTGCCGGCCAATATCTTTCCTTCACTAGGCTTGCTTGAAGCCATTCGTGTCACGTCTAGAGGTGCTGCATCCTGAGCTGTCGTTGACAACTGTAGTAGGCTGAGCCTCGATGTGTCGGTCGTGGAAGCTGCCACAAGGCCGAGCTGCCGTCCTCAGAGACGAGGCCTGGTGAAGGCTGCGCAAGGCTCGCTGTACGGTGACAGACGTTCATGCCGCAAGATTTCTGTGGGCTTGCTGCAGTGTTGAAGAGATGAAGCGCAGAGTTGAACGGCGAAGCTATAAGACGGCATTGATTCCGGACCACGCTCCGAGTGCTTTCACCACGGGTAGCAACTGTACCTCGCACGCAAGAAGACCGTCAAGCCTGCGAATGAGCATACTGTTGAGAGGTATCACCGTTGTCCTGGGCACTGCTTCCAGTGTCGTTGCTCAATCTCTGGCAGGTTTGAAACCCTGAGCTTTGCGGGACGTGAAAGTGGTCTCTCCTCGCATCTTCAAAATGAACGTCTGCTTGAGGCATGCATCACTTTACCAAGGTTACATAGAAGGATCACTCAGGACCTGTTTGGTGAGACATATGCAGCCACACACGGGCAAAACGCTTCGCCAGCTTGGTACACCCAAACACATTCCTCCGGTCTTCAATCAACGTCATCATCTACTCGTCAGTATGTCTAGATTGCTTTCACCACCAATGACTCAATGATTGATTCGCGAAACGAGCCGCAGGTCCATGTCTTACGTGCCTGCGGGAGTTGCGAGCGTACACGCGACCTCGGCCGAGCTTCAACGCGATGTCAGCCTGTGAGCTTACTCTTCCGATTCTGTCATGACAACATCGATACACCACAAGACGCAAACACGTCAGGATGGCATGGCAACGATTTGGAGTGCTTCTGGCCTGCGCACTTCGTTGTGTCGCTGTCTATGAAGCCGGCCAAGTGCCGCTGATCACACCGTCGCGGGTTTTTGTATGTTGTGCTGGAGCTGACTGCGAAGCAAAGGCTGATGTCCTTCACAACAGACCTTGCGTCAAGTCCATCATCATGGCGTTCACAAGTATCCATACCTGCATCGATATGCTGACGTACAGGTCAGCGGACCGCTTCACATCACAGATGAGTACGGTGAAACGCTGATAAACCATGATCCTCGCTACTTCATCCGAGACGACTTCATGACTACCCTTCGACCCGTCTACAGCTCCCATGACCACGGACATAGATCGCAAGATGATGCTATGCCAATAAGCTGGCTTCAAGACGAGCGGCGAGGTCCAGCTGTCACTGATAAACAAACGGTCTTGAGCTTTGCGAAGATGGCAGCAAATGCCTACGCTCGTAAGGACAACTCAAGTGAGTGGAAGTGGATAGATGTGGGTAGCGGTTTCAACTACACTGATGACTTTGGTTGGGAGAATGATGGCCTACGTGGTCACGTATTTGCTGATGAGCAGAACCAGACAGTTGTCATCTCGATAAAAGGTGATCTCATTGACAGAGCCCAGGACCGACTGACCGCTCGCAGGCACATCCGTCTCTTGGCTCGATCCTCCAGATACAGTACACAGAGATGTCCTCAACGACAATCTTTTCGCCTCATGCTGTTGTGCTCAAGGGTGGCCATGGCTTGGCAAAGCAGTTTGCAACTGTAGAACTGGCTGGAACACGTGCAACAGCACCTGTCTCACAGCTGCTCTTCGGACTAGGACATCATACTATTGGGCGGCGAAAGAGCTATATCATAATATCACTATGCTCTATCCCGATGCCGACATATGGATGACAGGCCATTCACTTGGTGGTGTAGTCAGCTCACTGCTAGGACTGACCTTTGGCTTACCAACGCTGACCTTTGAAGCATATCCAGACGCTCTGGCAGCATCCCGTCTCGGCCTGGCAACGCCACCAGACTACAGTCCCGGTCGTCCAGGAGAGCGTGGTCTTCATGCACCTCATGTGTATCACTATGGTCACACAGCAGATCCGATCTTCATGGGGACATGCAATGGTCTCTTTTCTACCTGCAACTCCTGGGGTTATGCTCTTGAGAGCAAATGTCATACTGGTGTGCAGTGCATCTACGACACTGCCAAGGACCTCGGATGGAGGCAGGATGTCCGTGCACACAGCATTGTCAAGGTCATCGAGGATGTGTTGGATGTATATGATGATGTCCCTGAATGCACGAGGGAGACGCAGTGTACCGATTGTGGGAAGTGGAAGTTCGAGACCGGTCACCATGGCTGACGACCGTAGCTTGAGCACCGGCACTCATCGGCCAGAAGGTGCAGATCGCAGAGAACAACCGTTTGCACATCTGGTTCTGAGCGAGCCGTGTCATGCGTTGACCTGTCTTGCCGACCGGAGCTCCTCAGTACGCCTCGCAATCATTTGATGCCAGCCAGGGGTGCAACCATCTCACTCGATCTCAAGAATGGCTATGACTTGAAGCACAGCGATGGTTTGCATAGGATGAGTGGACTCGCAGGAGTGAGCACGGAACCTAGGAGTATGATGCTCAGACTGGTCGAGGCAAGGAGTCCATGATAGCATTCCGCCAATTTCGTCAACAAGCAAGGGCTCACTAGGAGTCGCCTGTTGTCTGACAGACAGGAGCTACAAGCCTGCATCCTGCGCATTGCTCGCAACATCAAGGAAGAAACTCTAGACTGGCTGCAAAAGCACTGCGAACTGCATGTCAGAGTGATGGGCGGATAGCAAGCCGCGTCTCTTGACGACACGCCTGACCGAAAGCCTCGCATGCATTGCACTGCTTGTTGCTTCATCACAAGGCTCACTGGTGAGCATGATGGACATGCACTGGTTACAACCACTGTATGCTGTCTGCTGTTCAATTACAAGGGGTTTCTGTTTCGTAAGACGACAGACTATTTCTAGGCAGTAAGTGAAATTTGGCGTCAATTTCCATCCCGGCATTGGCAATCATACACTCGCATCTACACTTAGACATCTTGTCGGATCTCAAACATGCTATGCAGAGTTTCCCGAGACATCTTCGTAAGACTGCTCCTGAATAAAGTCAGTAATTATTGCAGGTCTTCCTCAAAGATCGTTGGTCAACTTTTGTGGCTGAGACAGAGAGTCTTCTCATACACACCATTTCATCCACACCAAGACTACTTCCCGCACTCCAAAGCCTCTGCCACCATGGACGCCATCATGGCCCTAATGAGAGGATGCTAGAAGCTTTACTTGCCGGCACCAGCCAACCTCAGGACGTCCTGCATGCAAGATACTTACAAGACCAGCTGTACAACATCGCCGGCCTGTATCCTACAAAGGCATCTTCGTCTGTCAGTGGCTACTCCGTTACAGCGACGTCAGATGGCTAGACAGTGTCATAAAACTACCAGATGACATACTCACAGCAGAGACATTGGAGCCGGAGGGAGACAGCGCTATGCCGGACCAATCCTTGGTAGAGTCGAATCGAGGAACGCCGATATAGCCTTCACAGGTCGTCCTAGCCCATAGTGACACTGAGGGCGTCGAAGATCAGATCGATGCCTCGGATGATGTGACATCCTTCCACCTGGGCTCAGAGTACAACTGTGAAGAGCATCAGTCAATACTCGACAACAGCTGGGACGAAACAATGACCTTCTCACCTACTTACACTCATCAGATGACCTCCTCCCTCGATATAACGGAGCCTCAGGTACAGCATCGTCTAAACGCATTACATCAGGAGGTCAACGCTTGGTGGTCGGCACCGTTGATACATTTCGCCACAATCTACGACAGAACGTTCACTGATGCTGCTGATCCTGAACAGCGGACGACAATACACAACCAGCGAGGGTTGTGGAAGACCTTATACCAGCAAGGGAAGGAATACCCAAGCTTTGGCGATCTTTTGACTCTGCAACCCCATGACGGTGACAACTCATGGGCATCAGATAGAATGATCGCCTTCGTACTCGAGCAGACACGCTCTACGTCAGAAGTTACTGACTGTAGGTACTTCCTGAACGATCCATCGTTGACCACCATGACGTTCAATGGCCACGGTGAGGGCACCAAGGCCGACTGCATGGAGTGACAGTTCCACAAGAACTACGAGATGGGCAACCAAGGACCAAATGTCGTACATTTCCTTGAACACAAACCCGCGGCCTGCAACGACGTACATTTCCCACTATGTAACAAGTCCCATTGGCGACATATCCGCTTCCATGTGATCGTTGACACCATCACAGGCACCCAAAATGGACACATCATCGTGTAGGACTCCATGGTCAATATGCTCTACGGGCACAGCGAGAGACCAGCTTGGGGGAGTACTGCTCCTCGCCGCCATCATGGCTTCACAAAGACCCGGCTCTGGCTGAGGTAATGTCGAGTGGAGCGAAGATATCGTGGTTGCCGATTGCGCACAACAGTACGGAGCTGAACACTGTGGTTTTCTCGCCATCTACTTTGTCCAGTGCGCGATGCTGAACCTGCCGCCATCGCCGAGCCGACGGACGACGATAGTAAGAAAGCAATGGAGCTCCGACTGCGAAAGATCATCCTCAACGGCTTCCTATCGGACATAAGCAAAGAGTCGCCGTCGCAATCACACAACTCGTTTGACGAGCACATATCGGCAGCTGTCACAGGACACGACAGCCTCAACAAGTGTTCATTCGGTCCGTGGTCGGCATCTGAGTCCTACGAAGCTCTGGAGACAAGTCAAGAAGATCCCAGCAATGTCAATGACCCTCAAGAGAGCTGTATGCCGGCTACATTCGGTTCGTGGTCGGCACCTGGTCGTACGATGCTCTGGAGACAAGTCAAGAGGATCCCAGCAATGTCGATGACCCTCAAGAGAGCTGTATGCCGGCTACTTGTGGTGACGACTACCTTCCCAGATACAAAATTTAGTAACGTTGTAGACTCAGGCAAACATCGATAATCCACAACAGGCAGTACGTGGGCTACTTATGTGACGAGTTCGTTCCCTCACTCACGGTTCAGCGATCTTATGAACGGATCCTTTGACATTGTGATCCTTATGCAAGATCTACTGCCCTACGGACGAGATCATGTCACTGTTCGCACTCGTCGAGGCCGTGTGAGCCGAGAGTCTTCAGTGACGATCTTCTTCCGACAACCACTCAAGAGTATGTGTCCGAGACAATCCAGTCGGTGTTGCCCTGTTTACCAAGACACTACTCTCCAATATACTTCCACCGATAAGAGATATGGCAGTGCTTGACTGGACCTGGGCTAGCTGTCAACAGTCGCGATGTACTCCATCTGGCCATTTCGGAGTTCGGCCGCGAACGCAGAGTCGTCATTGCGTTCGGCATTGTCTTTCGATTGTGTTTCTGGGACAATACCTCTTTGCAGCTCGGAGCTAAGTGTTGCTAGGCGTGGCCGAGGATTACGACGCAGAACATCAGTCTCGATATCCTCGAGCTCGTCAAGAATGTCGTTGAGCTGATGTTGCAGACGAATGACTTCGGCAGAGATGTCATCTAGCCGGGCTTGTGTGTATCTTGCTTGAAGGAAATTCTGTGATGCTGGTGCATCTGCGAGACGCTTCCTCTTGCTCGGATGATGATGGTCTGCCATGGTTTCGAGGGGAGCTGTACGTGACTTTGATGTTAAGACGAATGTTTGGAAGACGACTGGCCCTGCAATGTTCGACCAATGTGTCATTCGCAAGAGATATCGAGAAGGCCGAGCAGCAGACGAAAGAGCGCAGTCCCGCACAACATCTTGCTACAGCAAATGTAAGAGCTGGAAGCCGTCAGAGCGCAGCGGCCTCATCCTGGCGAGATATTGACACTCTCCACGCTGCGGCATTGTGCCTGTGTTCTGCGACCATGTCCATGAGCAAGCGTAGAGTGATCTGGGGCGCATATCGCATGTCTATGATATGGCTTGAGGATGAAATCAATGTAGTAGATGTGCTACACCTTCGTAGGCGCAGAGAGTGTTGTTGAGTTGCATGACCGTGTGAGCTTAGCGTGCCTGCCATGTCAGTCGTTGATATTGTAGCTTTTCTTGACGACACATCTGATATTCTTCCTCTTCACATTCCACCCATGCCATCGAAGTGGATGCACTTCGACCGCGAGAGGCTGCTCACGTCTTATAAGAGTACTCAGACCGCACGTCGTATTCGAATCAGGCTCAGAGCACGATGTTGAGAACATTCGATACCACCTCACCTACGTCCTCGAAGCTGGAAGGCCGTTCCGCAGACGAGGAGGAGAAGAAGAAGAAGCAGAAAGTCCATGGCCAATATACGCACAAGAGACAGTGATGGTGACCCAACATCTTGCTCGCCATCACTACCTGAACCTGCCTACGATGCATCCGATCGTCATCGACGGCAGCCGCCGCTTATGTGGCAGCACTGTGATGGTCAGTACAGCAGATGCCACTACTATTGACCCTCTGGACGATTTCCATCATTGACACCAACACGTCAGACTCAGGAGTGATCATGTGTCTTGGAATGGAGAAATCTAGCATACGTGGAGTTGTGTCCAAGCTCAGGGAATCATCAAGAGTTCGCAGGTCAAGGTTCACTTGCATGTGCATGCAGCAACCACAAACTACTCCCTCCTGAAATAGCATCACTGTCGGCAAGGGTTGCGGAAGATCCGCAGGCCTCGTGGTTATCCTTGCTCGTCAAAAGCAAATGCCGCAACAAACTCACGCGCCTTCGATGCAAGAGGAGCGGTGATAGGCGTCCTGATGGCACGCCTTGCTCTATGATGTCGATCTTGCATGGCAGACACGGCGCTGCATTGCCATTTTTGAGACTGCGAGACCCAACAAACACACACCACTTTCACGCCTATGCATGATCGCTTATTTTTGTGCAACCGGCCAGAACATGCTTTGCCTGGACCAGAGTCAAACATCAACGTCTTGCAGGTCACAATACAAAGATGAAATCTTCGCGCCAACGAGTCGACACGATAACAAGCAAGGGAACCTGGTCGTCGGCACACAATGTAATCACTCTTCCTTGTGATGGGCGAGAATCTCAATCCACTCCCTGATTCCTGTCGTGGCTTGCTGAGTACGCAGATCTTTGTCCCGATCGAGCACGGCGGCGTGCGGCTCCTGCAACGATGCAAATGGTGTCATGCTCGAGTCAAGTCGAGATCGCAGTCTCTTCAAGTGTCGTGAAAGATACCCCGTCTCCTCACAGGATCCGCGCGACGGTTCGATAGTGCTATCACGAGAAGGCGAGCCATGATAGCTGAGACTTCTTCTCCTGATCCACAGGGCTAACGAAAAAGAACAATCTGCAATTGTCCAATGATGCAGAAGGACCTCTAAAGATCGGCTCTACAAGTCCACGAGTCTGACAGGGATTCGGGCTCACGAGCCATGTATAGCAGGAGTTGCCACACTATTTGCTATGCAGTTGGTGATCGGGACAACAGGCCCTGCAGCACCAGAAACGATAGACCACTGCGTGTAGCGGAGGGAACATTCGCCGTCTTACTCATGCCTGACTCCGCAATCTCTTCGCTGGACTCCGACAGCGTATGACTGGCCATCGAGCGTTCTACAAGGTCGAAGATCAAACATCTAGGAACCCCAACGACTTCGTGGTCGGACAGGATCACAGACGGCTCTTGTGGACACCGCGAGCACGATCAGCAGTTCTAACTCACCTTGGTGACTGCTCGGAAGTTTGGCTTCAAGCTTCGCGGCCGAGATTAGTCGAGACAAGCAGAAGCCCGTGCGCTGCGGCAGCGAGATACCTCGTCGTTCTACACCGGGCACGAGCAAGGCGAGATTGCAAACCAGGAGAAGAAAGATAGGCTGCGAAGTCCCAATCTCTTGTATGCGACAGCATAATATGCTACCTGCGGAGCGTCCGAACGGGCGCTGTGGTGGCTGATTCTTCGCGACAAGCGAACGCGCTTAAATGGAGAGACTGGCTCGGCAGACACGTGTCGCTGGCTGTTGAAGATCTATGCCTCAAACACACGATCGTCAGAATGGCTTGCACTACCGCGCATTGATTTCCTAGAAGATTTACGATGTCCATGGCACGAAGGATTCATCTACCTTGGGCCGCCTTATCTTGGTGCCACATGGATGAGCAGCACATGATCTCAGTCGCCGTTATAGGCCTGGTCGATCTGCCTCCGTGATGAACGATCCACGGATTGCATACCACCAGCATGATACATCACATCTATAGTGCAAACACTCGTTCTGCTACTCAATCAGACGAGGAGGAGTACTTGCCCTATCAATTCACGAGGCTACGGGATGCGTTGTGCCGACGGCACTTCTCCACCTACGATAAGGCCAATCCACGATAGACATGGATCACGTTCAACTTGTCGCTACATGTGTCAGAAGACGAATGACCCTGACACCTTGCTGTGTTATGATCGCTTAGATGAGTGACGACAAAGTGGACGACGGGTCGTCACCGGTGTGAGCTCTTGCAACGCATGACGGAATGATGTCAACAACGTCTGCTTTCCAAGCGAATGCAGTAATACAGCAGTACAGACGAAGGCAGTGTTATGCAAGTGACCCTGTAGCGGGGTGCGACATGGCCTTCTATCACCGATTTGGGTGTCGGTGTGGAAATAGAAGTGCATTGCCCAGTCTAACCAGAAGAGCGAGAAGTCTTGCATCTCCTTCACCCAGATCGGCTTGGACAACAAGAGCTAAACTCGATATAGGCAGGTCGAAGAGCAGTGTGCTCTGCTGTCCACCGCCTCGCCACGGTCGCTCCGTCTTTAGCTTTTGGCTTCGAGCATGCATGGCTCGGTATCAGCGACAACTACCAATCACGAAAACCGCAGCGCCCGATGCTCGTCTTCCCTTGCTACACTTTCCAGAACCACGCTATTGTTCGGCAGCGAAAAATGTGGCTCCAATGACGATGTTCTGTCGCCAGCAGGATCTGGCGGAGCATCCTTCAGAAGAACGCAATCGTCTCGAGAATGGTCAAGCCAGTCAACAGAAGCGAGCAGATGATTCGTGCAAAAAGAGGTATTGTCATCACTGGAAAACCCAATAGAGGCCGACAGGCATCTCGCTTCGAAATCCCGATGCCATGGAACATGACTGGAGCATGCATGAGAAACTCACCGAAGGATGTGCTGCTATACAAGCCCTGTCTGTAGCAAAAAGTACGTGAACTGGCGGACAACAGGGCAGGCACAAAGAAAAGCCACTGGAACCCACACACCGGCACGAGCGAAATGGCGGCTTCACCGTGCTTGCTGACCCGCTCGACTGCAGGGGCATTCATTTTAGCCTTTCCTGTGTGTCCATAAGGCGGTAGTGTTTGCAAGGGTACACAGCGAGGCGTTGCTCTATCTTGCACGTCTCTGCTGCGCATTGATCACGGTCAACTTATTCTTATACTTAGCATCTACTTCGCCTCTGTCGCCAAACGGGTTGCATCTATTCAACTAGCTCGACGATTACACTCTACGCTACTGCATTCCATCCTTCTGCTACCACTGGGGACAAAATATATGATCCCACCGAGAATCCTCAGAGCCTTATATCCCTCCATTTCAACCTATCCGTCGATCCTCCCATAATCTTCACTACTCTCCTATACAAGCACAGTCTTCAGCTTTCAGCTCCTTCCGTCAACCATACTCCAAACGTCAATCAATCATGTATGTTGGCAGTATTGATCGACGAGGACATGACTGACGATCAAGCAGACGGTCAAACAACCATTTCGAGGAGCGTCTGAGCGCTACCTCGATCCTCATCAACGAGTGATTCATGGCTACCTTCACATATCAAGAGTTCCCACCGTCGACAATGGGCTCCAGCGGCGCAAATGACTTCACCCTCTTTCCTGCATATGATTGGCCTCAGGATCAGACCTTCATGCCAACTACCACATACGAAGAGCAGGCATACCTACAACCCACCGCGTTCGACTACAACCAGCAGTACCAGTTCAATGGATTACAATACCAGCAGAAGGCTCAACAACCTTTGAGCCCAAGGCAATCGCCAGCACACTCAATGGCGAATTCCTTCGAGGCCCAACCAGCCTTCCACTCGTCAGTGTCGGACTCCGGTGCCTCTGCGCAAAGTACCATTTCGTCTGCGATCCCATCTCCATCTGTTCTGCCACAAGCTTCAGGCGACTGGTCGCAGCAGAACTACTATCCTATCGTCCACAATGATGACTCCATTGTTGGGACGGGTATGCCCTTCGAAACCATCCCAGTGGACACAAAGGGTTGTGTCGGTGAGTTTACAGACATTTCATCTACTCAACAGTCATTTCCTTCTTCTTTCGCTTCATCGCTCGCACGGCTCTCACCTGTCGTCCCAACGCCAATGCTTCTCGACAACAAGGCAGGCTCAATGAGTCCTCATGAGACTGTGTTCAGGAGCCCAGTCACTCCGAGCACTGGATCACCTGTCATGAGTCGCAAGACTGGTCAGCGCGCTGGTTCGCGCTTGTCACAGTCGATGGCATTTGATGCCGCAGCACGACCAACGACAGCGTCGAGACTATCCTTTTCGTCTCCTTTCTTTTCTCAGTCAAGTGGCAGCTTTCTTCCTCCACTAGACTTTTCTTGTCTGTCTCTCATTGCTTTCATTTCCTATGTCGATCTCGCAAGAGCACCAGCTGACTTCTTTCTAGACCCATCCTTGATTCAGCCATTCTCGCCACAGTTTGCAGATGTGCAGGCTGGACACTCACCACACGTATACGCTCCAATCCCATCACCAGCACCATCTGGACGATCCGTTCGCAGTCCACATGCTCGCCAGCACTGGCAACCATATCCTACTTCAAGACGGCAGAGTGTCTCGTCGGTACACTCTCGACACAGCCATGCATCAGTATCATCGGACGACTCGAACAAGGGTCTGTGCCCATATCAGTCTTGTGGCCGGCATTTCAAGGATCTCAAGGCGCATATGCTCACTCATCAAGAGACCCGTCCAGAGAAGTGCCCAATCCCAACTTGCGAATACCACATCAAGGGCTTCGCACGAAAGTACGACAAGAACCGACACACATTAACGCACTACAAGGGCACGATGGTCTGCGGCTTCTGCCCAGGTAGCGGAAGCGCAGCTGAGAAGAGCTTCAACCGCGCGGACGTGTTCAAGCGACATCTGACCTCAGTACATGGAGTTGAGCAGACGCCGCCAAACGCACGACGCAAGAGCCCTCCAAGCACAGCCAAGCGGTCGTACGGCATGCGCGAATCAGGCATGTGCTCGACCTGTAACAACATCTTCGCCAACCCACAAGACTTCTACGAGCATCTCGACGATTGTGTGCTGCGAGTGGTACAACAAGCAGATCCGAGCGAAGCAGTCAACCAGAAGCTCCTTTCCGCAATGACCGACGATGCAGATGTGCAACAGACGATGGAGCGTCACATGCTCCCAAACGAGCTTGACGGCCCAACATCATTCGATGACGATGAAGAGGAGGACGATGGAGAGGATGAGGAGGATGGCACAAACCGCAAGAAGGCCTCGAAAGGCCGCAAGGGTGCGAACAACTCAAGTTGACAATTAACACATCCCCGAGGTGCATCGCACGTCGGGGTGGCACTCATCTCACGAGCGGTGGCGCAGTATGCAAGACTCGCAAGGGTCTGACATACAGCAAAGGCGGAGTTCCTCCTGCAGGTCTGATGACCGGCAAGGGTAACAAGCGCAGAAAGCACTATCCAGTCTCCTGGGGCGCAGCACCAGAGAAGATGAGGATGAAGAAGCGCGTGCTCTGCGTATTCGATGGAGACCGTCGTCTCTGGAAAGACGACATGATGCTCGATGCCAACCACGAAGTCCGCATTCCTCTTCAGGGTGTTGGCGATGGCAGAGCTTGGGTGTCAGACCTGGATGTCTGCACGCTCAAGCGTGCTGAAGGTCTCCATAACGCAACTGACGAAGAAAAGGGACCTCGACTTTCAGATGAAGAGTTCGAGCAATTGATGTCATGATTGCATTCAAAACAAGCGAGGCTGCTGGCTGGCTCTCGACTGCATACTGTTCGTAAGACCTGCATTTTGGGCTGGACACTTTGTTCACATTACATACATATACGCGATACCCAACGATGGACAGCTCGGCTCTACTACAACGATACTTGTTATTCCTGTATCAAGACTGTGAACAGATCAATGTCAGCCAAGGTCGTCTGTCTGTGGTAGAAGTCAACCTTACTGGGTTTTGGTGACCGTTGGTGACCGTTGGTGACCGTTGGTGACCCTTGACGACCGCTTCAATTGTAGAGGGTAAGATGACAGCCTTTGAGAAAGTGGTGGTGATCTTGAAGACACTGTCCTTCAACATCCGGACTGTGCCTATGAAGATGATCATGCGTCCAGGTGAAATTGGCTGGCTCGCAGCTGTCGAGTAGGCCGTGAATCGTTGAGGCCCGTTGAGGCCTTCCCTGTATCGGAACCCAAGCACTCCTCATAATCTCAGGGCAATAGTACGCACTGCTACGTTGATGGCACAGGCGTTCACTCCACGATATCAACGGCCAACGTTCAGACTCTGGCCTACACGACAGATGCATCTCGCTGTCCAACTGACGGCAACTAAGTGCCGAACATGAAGCAGACAAGCAGACTCACATGACAAGCACCTGATGTCACTCTTCGACAAGAGCTTGGCATGTACGTATTGCGAGTTCTCCTTGCAGCACTATCAGTCCAGCCGTCCAGCCGTCGATCAGCAGGTCGTTACCAAGACTTGGCCGCCGTCGATTGGCATGAGAAGAGACGAACAACGTTCAAGAGAAGTAGTTGGAACACGCGACTGAGCTATACGAGGACTCGAGGAGATATCCCGGTTCGCGACTCTATCGATGTCACTCGTCACTCGTAGAGAGTGGGGCCTAGGTGGCTGTCAAGGGATCTTCCGACCCTCGGCACCTGTCAAATTGTAACCTAACGTTGATATTGCAGGTCCCTTTACCAATCTGGAAAAGAGGTTTGTTTCATTGAGCTGCATACCTTGTACATACTTCAACACCTTCGTCCACGGTCGTCGGGCGACTCATATCCCCACAGTCATGGCAAACACGTCGCCACCAAGACGTGGCCCAATGCAGGGTATCTTGATCGCAGACTTCGTCGAAGATCCAGCAGAGATATGGCCAGTAGAACTACCAAGACCGCATCGCCACCCTGACGAGTACCTTATCCGGGTTACACACGTCAGTCCTCAACATGCAGATATCCTCCATGCCAATGGCAAACATCAGAATGTCTCGAAAAAGGGGCACATCAGACCGCCATTCATCTTAGGATATAGCTTCGCAGGAGTGGTAGAAGAGGTGGAGACTACACCAAGCACACACAAGCCCTTCAGGAAAGGTGACAGAGTGTTCGGCTCACATATCGGCGCATTCGCAGAGCAAGTATGCGTGCGACCAGAGCACATACGGCGGATACCAGACAGTATCGATAGCGCGAGTGCTTGTGCGATGACAGGACAACTCGTCAGTTACGCTGCTGTCAAACACATCGCAAAGGTCAAGCCAGGTGAGACTGTCCTAGTCAGCGGCGCATCGGGAGGTCTGGGATATGGATGTTGTGCTGTCGCAAAAGCGCTGGGCGCAAAAGTCATTGCACTTACGTCGAGCGAAGAGAAGGCTGCATTGATGAAGAGCAACGACGACATCGATCACGTTGTGGTCACCACCGGCAACTGGACGAACCAAGTTCTCGCGCACACCTCTGGACATGGTGTCGAGGCAGTATTCGATAACATAGGCATGGTCAACGACGCTCTGACGTGCTTAGGCTACGAAGGCAGGATCGTCGTCTTGGGTTTCGCGGCGAGAAACGGCGTGATGGAAGAGGTCAAGATGAATCGAATCCTACTGAAATCTGCCTCTGTCGTTGGACTGCGGTTCGGGCAGTTCAGCAGACGCTTCCCAGAAAGATTCAGGGAGGTCAGCCGTGGTTTCGAAGAGTTTGTGCTCAGCGGAAAGTACAAACCAAGACTATATGGCAAATATCACGGTTTCGAGGACATCGTACAAGCTCTACGCGACCTGGCAGATCAGAAAGTGTACGGCAAGATCGTGGTCAGCCTGGACTCACCCGAGACGAAGGCGAAGTTATGATCCATTTGATAGCCATTTGCTATGCTCATATTGGACCATCTACAACGACCGACACATATTTAGGGCTCTATAAGGATCACCAGCGATGCACAACGGAGGATGACCATACGCATGCATACGTGGTGCATTAGTATTGTGCTCGCTGAAGAGCAGCACCCTTTCACCATTCGACTGCCACTGTTGCACACGAGATGCATACGGTGAGGTTTCCAGCATTGCGGCTTGGGTCCTTACAGACGGGCATGATACACATATCAGCGGACTTCATAGGCTTTCGATTGTATACGAGATCGACTAGTTAACTTTGACCTTGCGCTGCCTGAAATCTCTGATCTCCTTGATGGTAGCCATCAACAGTGGTACCGCCATTGGTCCCAGCAGAGGGACATACACCGCAACCTTATGCTCGTCTGGAAAGTATACCTGACCAACCATGCTGGGTTCGAAGAAAGCCTTCTCGACCGCTTCGTCTGCGAGGCGCGCATGTGTCAGAGCGTCTTCATATCGTCCTGCCTCGAGATTATGACATGCCATTTCAAGGTCGGAGACCGAGCTAGACACCGCCTGTGCAACACTCTGTGGTATGGCAATTTGCTCGAGCTTCTGCGTCAATCGGACCAGGGCACCAAGAGTGTCTGATGCTGAGACGATGAGAGCAGCTATACGCTCACGGGTCAGGGCGTTGATACGAAGTCGAAGCGATGCTGGTTGGCGTGGAAGACCGACAAGTGCTGTCAACTGATCCGCGAAGGCGTACATGATAGGTTCGAGTTCGGCAGCTGTCAGCTCGGATGTCTCAGCACGGTTGAGTATCTGGACACCTCCCCACTGGGGTATGACCCAGCTGTTTGTGGTAGAGTCCTCAACTAGCAGTGGCATTTTGTCTGCAGCTGGGACGTACAGTACCAAGTTAATAGTCGGACCAGAGTCGATTGATGGACTCAACGGCCACTCTGCTGCATTGATGAAACCGGAAAGATCAGTTCGGGAGAGTGTCCAAGCCTGCATATCCTCGTTGTAGTGCGGACCCTCCATGGACGGAGAGAAAGACGACAGCAGCTGTACTTGTGTATCGACTGTGAAGTTGCTGATGCTAGAAAGTGAGTCCAGTAAAGGATTGAGGTACTGCTGCAATGCATGCTCGATGTCCCATGCTGATGGTGCTGAAGATGCGGAAAAGAGCGAGAAGGTGATGTGGTACGATGAAGCATACTTGAAAGCACGAGTAGATCGTTTCTCGAGCTCTGCTACATCTTCAGCATCGTGGCTGACCAGCTCTGAGTATGCGCTGTTGCGCAGGACGTGGGCAATTGCTGCTCGTTCGTTGGAGGTAGCAGCCAAAACACTATCGACTGCCACCGCAGCACAGTTGGTTATCGCATTCTCTGTCATCGGCCGTGGGCAATGTACAACGACGTTTGAGCCCCAATCGTCAAGTGATGCTGTAGCACTGGTATGGGACGATGCCTGAAGCTTGATTGTAAAGGCTGGTGGTTGCGTACTTTCAGATTCATGGGCTTGCCATCGATACAGACCAGTATTTTGGCTGTTCAGTGTCTCTAGGAGAGCATTGGAGAATTCGATTCGTTCTATAGAATCTGACGGTCGTTCGTCCTCGACGGAGATATAGATTGGATATTGAAAGCTGCATGCCTGTGGATCGTCAGTGCTAGTCGTGGAGACATCGCCAATCGCCGTACCTTTCCTTCAATCCAACGACTTGCTGCGCCGACATCAAGCTCTGCGCGGTACACAGAGGTGGTCCAAATCCAGTGAGGAAGTCCAAAGGCAACCACTATGACCCAAAATGCTGCGAGGATCAGCCGTCGAATCCAGACCTCATTTGCTGTGTCCGGCGGCGCAATCGCCTTGCGTGCAGAGTTCGTTCGCACGACTGAGCTTTCGACTCCTCCAGTAGCTGCCGTGCTCGCGCTCATAACGGCATTGTATGTGGAGTGTTCCTTGATGGTTGTACAGGTGGTTAGAAAGGTAGCAGACGCGTTCCGAGATTTCTCCGACGTATGGCGCTCATATTTGATTGACGGGAGGAGCAAGCACAGGAAATCAACATCACAACGAATCTGTATCGAAGACAAGCCTTGAGTAGGACGTGCTGTATTTGCTCATAACTTTCGTACATGCAGCTACAGCATCACAACGCCAACACCTCCCATCTTGGTAGCATCAGCTACAAAGGCTTCATTGACGCCGCTGGGCAGCTTGGCAGTCCTGTAGTTGAATAGATAGAAATGGAGACGACCATCACCCGCCTCGAACTTCTGATTCTGTAAGAACAAGGGGTTGTCCATCAAGCTCAACGCGTTGAAGACATGGAAGCCATCCTTCTTGGCAAGAATGAGAGCATCACGGATGAGGTCGTTGAGACGAGCACCGAGTGCGGTGTTGTTGCTCTCATCTGTAGCTTTCTCTTTGCCCTTGCTAGACTCTGTGAATGCGCTTTCACTGGCGTAGTAGTAGAGATATGCCGCTCGGATGAAGACCTTTTCATTGGCCTTGAGCACAGTTGACTATGACAAGTAAGCATATACCTTGGACATTCTGCGTCCGACGTACCTCGAGCAGATAATAGGAGAAGAAGTCGGTGATCTTGCCGTTCACTTCGACGACATAGCTCCATACCACACCTTTAGAGGCATCTGAGCACATGCAGTGTGTAAATTCCTCCTTACCAAACTCCTGTCTCATGCGGAACCGCGTGAGGTAACGTGCGAGCAGATCGTATACTTGAGGAATGTCTGCTGGCTTCATCGGTCGAAGACCTTTGATGCTAGTTGTAGAAGTCAAGAAGTATCTTCGAATCATCTGCTGCTCGGTTGCATTCCGAGGCAATGCACTGAATCCGTTCTTGTAGAGATGTCGCCAGTCGAGAGAACGATGGTAGTATCGGCAGGTAGCGATCGGTGTGGGTAGCAGAGTACCGGCAGTGTACAGTGCTTGGTATGTTCCGGCGAGGTAGCATCTTCTGGTGATCTCCTTGATCAACACAGGAGTCAGACCCTTTGATCGCAGCTTTCGGTGGATGCACAAGAAGTTGATCTCGACGATGCCTATCGGTGCATCTCCGATCTTGATCGAAGCAGGCACACCAGAGATGAAGGCCGTAAGTTTGCCTTTCCTGCCCTCGCTCGACTTCGTTCGCACGCCAAGGTGCCATTCTTTGCGAGCTCCTGGTGCCTTCAGTGCCCAATTGAGAAACTCAACGGAGTAGTTGAAGCGAAATGAACCCTCGGTATCCTCGACATAGTGGTTGAAGAGTAGTGTGTAGAGCTCCTTCAGCTCGTCCTGGTTGTCAAGATCGACATCATCCCAAACGAAACCCTCAATAAGGGATTGTGGTGCGAGCTTCGCAGTCGCTTGTGATAGCTTAAGCGGTAGGATTGGCCCTTCTGGCAACTCATTACCATCCGTGGTCTGCAAAAGATTTGGCTGGTGTAGTTTGGGTACAGGCTGCGTGTTCCAGAACTTGTAGTCCTCTGGCGCTTTGCCCTCTTGTTTCCAGTCAGGTTGCTGCATCAAGGCGAGTTGCTGAAGTAGTCCCTGGATGTTCTGCGGAGGTACTGGATCATCTTGCTTCTCTTCCGACATTTTTACGGTAGTGTCATCCTATTGAGGTCGCACCACGCGTCCTAAAGCTGGCCAATTTGTTCATTGTGGGGACGATCTCGATGTGGCTGTGGACACTCCCATCACCACCAGCTCTCATCATCAATGCTGCACGAAGCGTTCCATGCAGCTTGGTGTAGCAGTGCTCGGAGGAGCACTCCTACGACTGTTGTTGCTGGCCTTTAGGTACACAGACATCGACTATCTGGTCTTCACGGATGCAACGCGCTTCGTGGCTCTAGGCAGATCTCCTTATGATCGAGCCACATACCGATACACGCCACTACTGGCCTGGCTGCTCTACCCAACGGTCTGGTCAGGATGGTTTGAATTCGGCAAGATCCTCTTCGCAGTCGGCGATCTTGTGGCAGGATGGCTCATCTACCGGATTCTGAGGCTCCGCGGCATGAACAGCTCGAGTGCTACGAACTATGCTAGCATATGGTGGCTCAATCCAATAGTCGCCGGCATCAGCACGAGAGGAAGCTCTGAAGGACTCTTGGCAGTCATTGTGGTTGCCATACTATGGAGCGTTCAGACGAGAAGGATCGCTGTTGCAGGCTCTCTGCTTGGCTTGGCAGTCCACTTCAAGATCTATCCATTCATATACGCGGCGAGCATCTTCTGGAACTTAGAGCCAAGAGCAAACTCGAGCCCGGCATCAATCAAGGAGCAGATCTGGGCAGCCATTACGATTGAGCGACTTAAGCTGGCAATCTTCAGCTTTTCGACATTCATGGCGCTCAATCTTGTTATGTATCGATTGTGAGTTACCACCTGCACTCAAAAGTCCGCTGCTAATCGACTCAAAGCTACGGCATGCCGTTCATCGAGCATAGTTACACATATCACCTCACAAGGATAGATCACCGGCATAACTTCTCGGTGTACAACACACTCCTCCACCTCAACTCTGCCTACGACGACACGAGTCGCCTACGAGCAGAGTCGCTCGCATTCATACCACAAATGCTGCTCTCAGTTGTGGCCATACCACTGCTCCTCGCCAAGAAAGACCTTGCAGGCACCATGCTGGCTCAGACGTTTGCCTTTGTCACATTCAACAAAGTGTGTACCAGCCAGTACTTTCTCTGGTACATGGTGTTCCTACCATTTTATCTACCTTCCTCGACATTCTTAGAGAAGCCGCGACTAGGTGCGATTGCTGCGGCATTGTGGGTGGCAGGGCAGGCGGCATGGTTACAGCAAGGCTATGAGCTAGAGTTTCTGGGTAAGTCAACCTTCGCGACGGGTCTATGGGCGTCGAGTGCAGTCTTCTTCTTGGTCAATTGTTGGGTTCTGGGCATCATCGTGCAAGATGTTCGTGGTGTACCCAGCAAGATCGATTGACCGGCAATACAACAATGAAGCCACTTGCGAGCAGGCACAAGATCGGAGAGAGTGCTATCCTGGAAGTGGAATACCTGTGAATGCTAGGCATATGTCGCGTCACAAGTCAACACTGTCACTCAAACCCCCGATATACACTCATATGTGCTATCAATCGCGCGGCTAGCAGTGGGGTATGCGCCAACGATTAGCCGCCTTGGAGCGGAGTTGCCATGCGCGTGTATGTCTCTGATGCTCACTCTTGTGCTCTCCCTGTCACATTCAGCTTGCCTGATCTACATCTTCCATCAGCAGTGGATAGCTAGTTTAGCATCGCATGGTCTCGCTCATGACGAGGGAAGCACCTTTGACACGTCTCCATACAACGCCAGGCGGGCGCCAATCGACCTCTAGCATTAGCGGTCAATCAATAGTCAGCAACGATGAGTGCATCAGACCTCGAGAACCGCACGCTCAAGGCAAAGCGGGCAATAAACCAGCACGGCCCAGCACCCACTGGTCCGATGACCTTCTTCCTGCGTACTGAGGCCGAGCTAGATAAGAGCGTGCAAGAGAGCGATGATAAAGAGCATGGACTCGAGCCCTCGACCGCAGACACATCCTATGGAGTACAAAGCCTCGAGGACACTATGAATGATATTCCAGACACGATGAGTTCGCTGGTGCAGATCAGTAGCAACGAAGGCATGACTGGCAACAGTGTGCTTGCTGGACGCAAGAGGAAGCCGGGCAATCCAGTGCATCCCAAGATTTTCGCGACTGGACAACGAATAGTCTCGAGTGAACGGTCATCATCACCTTCAGGACCGCAGAGTGTGTCACCCCTCCGTTCACGTACTCGACGGACATCACTGGGATCTGGCGCCCACTTCACGCCTCTGAACATGAGTCCACATCCATCGGCGACTGCCCACGGCACACCGTCTGTCAAATCCTTCAGACTCTCTGACGAGGAAGCCAGTGTCGTGTCTGACTCAGGAAGTCAAGTCATACAGTCGTCAAGCAGCGATGATGATGTTGAAGTACGAATACCGCCTGCCATGCTTTCACCACCGCCACAACTCGTCATGCCTAGCATTTCAATGCCTCAACGCCGGCCTTTCACACAAAGAGGGAGAAATATGGGACAAATGAGAGTGATGACAGTCGGCGGTAGCGGCCTTGGGAAGACGAGCTTGATCAGGAATATGTTCAGATTGTGCGAGGATATCGTTCACATTGATGGCATTACAAGCAGTACTGCTAGTCTATCGACAGCCACAAGCAACAACTCCAGCATCCTGCCGACCGCGACGATCACCGAGCTTCATGCATCAACAAAGCCTGTACCTACATGGTGGTCTGATGTTAGAGATGGCCGCAGCTGGTGGAGGAGAAAGAGCTTCACGGATGGCGTACTTGAGAGGAACTTACGTTTTGTGGACACACCAGGGGTCAACAGTAATGCTGAAGCCCTGCAGATATTGAAAGAGGTCGATACTTGGTATAGGCATGGCATGCAGCTGGATAACCTAACGGATAGCCAACTACTTGCCTTACTCAGTGGAAGAGGAGACAGCCATCTTGATGCAGTCCTCTATCTTTTCGAGCCAGAGGACAAGCATGTCTCAGAAGTCGAGTTGCAGCTGATCGCCGAGCTGTCACAGCGGACCAATCTGGTGCCTCTAATCGCGAGATGTGATCTTGTTGATGCAGAGGCACTTGAAGCTCGCAAGGCTGCCCTCTTGCAGACATTGATCTCAGCAAACATCGACATCTGTTCGCTGACCGCTGTAGACACTTCGCAAGATCTACCGACACTGCATGCTCACGACATCTATGCAATCTCCTCGCTTGCTGATGATGGAGATATTATGGATGCCAGCACACTCATGGCATCATCATACATTCCTCCTCTGCATGCCAGCGACCTTAAGCTGTTTGTGGATGCCCTCTTCCAACCTGGCACGATCGAGCGATTACGACATCAATCCACTGTTAAGTTTCTTGCTTGGCGAAGACGTCAACTCGGTCGCACTACTTCGCCTCAAATGCTTGACATACCATCGTCTGATAAGCATACAACATCCACCGAAAGCATCCTCGAAGACCCGAGCAAGGTTCTTGTGCCTCACGGCTACTCAAGCTACTTTCGCTCGACATCTCCATCATCTGATGCATCTGAGCCACTATTTGCACGACCGTACACTCTACCTCAGCACCACGCGGTAGCAGAACCCTCTCGGCACATTCACGTAGCTAAGTGGGCTCGTGATCTGCGGTGGAGTCTACGAAAGGAAAGCGACCAAGATGACCAGGTGACGCGGCCATTGAAAGGTCGAATAGGAGGTGATCTTGCTATTATTGATCCTAAAGACCCATTGGGTATCTTGTCGTTGACGCAAGCATTCGGACGACGAGGCTGGTTCGCTCTGCAAGTTGTAAGCGGTTGCGGGCTGCTGAGCGCTGCTGTATGGTATGTTGCGAGGAACTGGATTCAGTGGCAGACGTGGTTCTGGCCGGGACAAGAAGGTTACTTTGCTCCACTTGCTGTGCCTGCACCGACTCGCAGTTGGCTTGACACGGTTCGCATGGTCTAATGTCCAAGCGGGATGATATGGAGTTCTGGATGATGGCATAATGAATGGGTGGGACGACTGATACTATGCTCAATACCTGTAGCGGCTAGATACCAATAGCGATGCTATATTGTCTCTACTTCTACTGTGATGTGAGCTGAATCTGTGAGCTATACTGGCTGGACTTCTCCACGCAGTGCCTGTAGCGGAGGCATCAGCTTTGCCTGTAGGCTTGTCGGTCGTTGGAGTGTTGCAAGGCAGGGCATTTGGCTTGTCGTGACCTGATCGTGCGCCAGAGCAGTACTGCCATGCCAATAGGCTTGGCTACCACGTTATGACTCCTCCTGTCTTCATGCTCTTGTCATCATCATCGACTTCTGATTGCTTCGTCTTGTTGTTGCACTCCTCTTCATCCGTCAATAGCCTTGACACATCCCATAGCAGCAAGTGCCGCAACACCACCTAGCACAACCATTTGTACGCCATTCTTCAAGCAGGAAACTCTGTCTTTCTCGCCGATCAACGACGTCTTCACCCAGCCGAAGATGAATAGAGCCAGGACCATGACCAGCACGCTCAATTGGAAAGCTGAATGCACACTTTGCGTGAACAGGTATGGCATCAGCGGTAACAATCCACCAAAGAAGTATCCAGCTGAAATAGTGAGACCAGAAACGTAAGCTCGTGACGGTGCGTAGTCTGCTTCAGCAAGTTGGTGGTGGAAGCGCATCAGGAAGTCAATCGTTTGGGTTGGTGACTGCATCAGACTTTCTGCAAGCGAATCGAGTGTCGTGTCTTCGATGGAGTAGTCGCGGAAGGCTGCGCGCACCATGCTGCTGGCTCTTTGCTGGTCGTTGTGTACCACTGACCTCGTCTCTGCCAATGCAGCGTGATATGCCTCTGCTTCACTCTTTGCACCGAGATAGCCTCCGAGACCCATGCTGATACCGCCTGCGATAAGCTCTGCCAGACCACCGAAGATCACGACTTTGGTGTCACCGAGAGCTGAGAGTCCTGCGGTCAGGGCGAAGGGGACTGTCAATCCATCAGACCTGTTTGTGTCAAATAGATTCGAAGACGTGTAGGTGGTACATACAGGCCAATCGTTGCATCAGAGATGATTCGAGGGTTAATCCTGAAGGGCGACGTCAAGGCGTTAGACTCTTGGTCTCCGGACAGCTCCTTCTTGGAAGAAGCTTGGCCCTGCTCGAGGAGCTTCTCAGATGAGCCCGAGTACTTCACATGCCTGCCATTCGCATCCTGTGGTAGGACCGCTCTCAGAAAGGCAACAGCCATACTGGTAGAGACTCGCGTTATGAGCGAGATGTAAGAGAAAGAGTGTTGTGTCGTCTCGACTTATGAAAAGTGAAGTCGCAAAACGGAGACGAGAGCGAATGGATTGACGCTTACCTGGGCCTGGAAAGGATTACAGCATCTTTTAGTAGTACCTGTAGAGACAATACGCCGCGTTTGCCATTGCGTATGTGAATGGTTGGAGAGCGCAAGCACGTGGTGGTGCATGGAGGCGAATGGGCATGATGATCTCCACGCTAGCATGCTAGGACCCTTTGCCTCGCCCAGCTGAGATTGGCAAAAATCCTCGTTGTTTGAGTTTCGGTGCCGTTCATCCATGTGCATGCGGGCTGCTGTTATCACAGCTTCTGCTCTGTCGAATCTACTCGGAGCGAGCAATTTCTGCGAATGATCGCTCAGCTCGTAAACGACTCATGTCACTTTGACTGGAATGTTTGACGCGGCCAGGTACACAACGCCAAGCACGAGTCGTCACTCTCTGAGTTCGCAACGTCAGCTCGTGTGGTACAACCTCAAGTGGTGTGTTTCACAGATTAACAACTGGGACAAGCGTAGCCAGTTTGATAGGATACGCGTTGCGGGCTATGGACCCAGCTTGTTACAACATAATCCTGGTCTACTGACGGTCATTAGATCACCAGGCTATCAATTCCTCAGTAGTCACCGTCATCGCCATCACAATCGTCGCCATCATCGCCATCGTCGCCGTCCTGTCCGCGACCACCATTGCTGTTGCAGGACATTGTGAATGCCTTCGCTACGTGAGATCCGTCTGGTATTTGCACGCTGTCAGTGTAGACAGTCTGCGTGCTGTTGGCCCAAGCCTTCTTGATAGCAGGAAGGACAGTTCGGCCAGTGTCTGGCGAAACGATGCAGAGGTTAGGCGCGTTGTAGGTCTGCACGTTAGCAGCAACGCTGTTGAACGGCCCTGGGGTGGATGAGTTCAGGAAGACGGTCTCTGAGCTGCTAGTCACAGCATCGTATGGACGGTAGACGTCACCAGTTTCCGCAGCGACGTTGGAAAACACATTCGCTCCTGTGTCCCATCTGCCGAGCGTGTGGAGGCCCCAGTTTGCCTCAACCGTCGAGATCTCAGAGTAGTGGTTGTAAAACTTGCTGTCGGTGGTTCCAACGAGGTCTGATGGCACAGCATCACCGAGGAGAATGGAGTAGACACGGTTGCCCAGAGTGTAGGTGTGTGTCTCATCGAATGTGATGAGCACAAGCGTACGCTTCCAGAAGTTGCTCTTTGGGTCATTCAAGAGTGGTGTGAGGAAGTCTCGGGTCCATGAGCCTGCTGTAGTCACGCTCGTGTCATGCCCATCGGACGTCATGTTTGGTGTGATGAACATCCACTGTGGAAGCTTGTCTGCCTTGAGGTCGGTGTAGAACTCGGTCAAGTTCTTCTGCTTTGCCAAACGCTCTGGTGTGATGTTCCTGTTGTAGATGATGGTAGGATGGTGCTTGCGAACGTAGTCATTGGCCTTGGTGTTCTGATTCACCCAAGCCATGCCTTGATAGCCAGAGTATGGCATGTCCTCCTGGTAGGTAGCCCATTCAATAGACTTGTCCTCCAACAGGTCAACTACTGAAAAGACTGACTGATCGACCTGATTGAAGTTGTCATTGTCAATGCCGAAGTAGTCTCCACCAATCGATGCAACGTAGTTTGGCTCGGAAGGATGGGTAACGCCGTAGTAGTTTGACAGCGTGATACCTTTCTGAGCGAGCCATGCTAGGTCTGGGTCTGCAGCAGCCTTGTCGTAGTCAGTGTTCTCCAGCCAGATGGTCACAAAACGATCAAAGACAGCGCCATCCACATGCGAAAATTTGTGAGAGGTTACTGCCGTAGCTTGAGCAGCAAAGACATCCGATGCCGAAGTGGCTGTAGGATTAGCAGCAGCGAGAGCCTGGCCCATGAGAGCGAGCGTGCTGAGGAGAGCAGCCTTCATGTTGTAGAGAGAGGGTATCTGAAAAACTGAGAAAATGATGATACTGGCAAGCAGAAGAGCAACGCCTAGGACGAGAGCAATATAAGACCAATACGAGACATGGTCATCTCTACGCCTCCACGTTGATACTTCACGATCCTGCCGGACAGCCGCTCCGAGCCTCATTCTGGACAAGCCGGACGAGCAAATGCATTGAGCGTGATTGGATTGCGTTAAACCCACGACGTAAGTAGTGAAAAGGTTGATGCAATAGAACATCCATGGAAGTTTGCTGTGGATTGTTATGGTGGCAATCCAGGGAAGCAACGATCCTCGTGCGGACAACACCTCCTTTGATTGGGCGGTCAGCTACCTCAGCTAATTTGATGAGGCTATAGCTTGACACCATCCAAGACCCTGCCAATATCACGCTACAACAACCACGTGCTCATACATGCAGCTCGCATGCGTGGAAACGTGCAGAGCTTCGAGAATCCATCCTGCGTTTTGCAGAGACTTCTTCAGTGTGGCGCAAGTGGCTACGGCAGAAGAGCTCCCGCACTCTTTCCATCGTTTACAAGCTTTGACAAGCATTGACACCAAGACTCCATAACCCTAGCGTTGCACGCAGCTTGGATGGAGCATACAGCCGCACAAAGACACCATGAGCTGGCATGAGGACAACAGCACCGAACACCTTGATGAGTCAAGAGATGGTTGTGATCAGGAAGAGCAGCGCCAACTGTTGTTGAGCAATGGATACCAGGAGGAACTGAAGCGTGGTCCAGCACCGTGGCGTCTCTCCCTAGTCATCTGCGCCTTCGTCGCCGCTGGCTTTGGCTTGATCGTTCTCGTCGTACTTGGCCTGAGTCAAGAAGTTAAGGAGGCACAACATGAAGTCGCGGAAGCGCTTGGTGTGCATACAACTGACTATATCTTGGACACGAATTGGGACAGCTACGCACCTCCCCAACGACGAGAGTACACATGGACTATCAGAGATCAAGTCCACAACCCAGATGGAGTGTATAGACCTATGATACTGGTCAACAACCAATTTCCTGGTCCTTTGATCGAAGCCAACGATGGCGACACCATTGTGGTCCACATCGATAACAAAGCTGTCAACGCAACCTCCATCCACTGGCACGGTCTGTATCAGAATAGCACACCTTGGATGGACGGTACAGTCGGCGTCACCCAATGTCCAATTGCTCCAGGCATGAAGTTTACATATGAGTTCACGATCAAGGGACAACATGGAACAACATGGTGGCATGGGCATCAAGGAGTCCAGACAGCAGATGGTTTGCATGGACCGATTGTTATACACAGTCCGAAAGAGAAGGAGCTGCAGCGCATTCAATACGATACCGACCAGGTCATATTGCTCAGCGACTATTACTACGATCTTTCATCAGCATTGATGTTCAGCTACCTAATGCCTGATGCGGAGAATGCCGAGCCTGTCCCTGACACAGCTCTGATCAATGGTCTAGGTATCCGCGACTGTGATAGCGTACCAAACAGACGCTGCAACAATTCCACTGCTGGTGTGCCCAGCATTAGCCTGGCAGCGAACAAGAGACACCGTTTACGTATTGTCAACGTGGGTGCCTTCGCGGAGTTCCAGTTCGAGATCGATGAGCATTTGCTAGCGGTGACAGAGGTCGACGGCACAGATGTGGCTCCTGAGAGCTTCCACCGACTCAACATCAGTCCGGCTCAAAGATATAGCGTCATCATCGACACCAATGTCTCTTCAGCTCGAACTTTCTGGATGCGAGCTCGCATGATCACTGGCTGCTTCACTGATCCGCCGGCTACACTTCAAGCCAACGCGCTAGCCGTTGTACGATATGATGGGGATGCTGGCAAGCCCGAATCACACGACTGGGAAGAGACATTGCCACTGGAGTGTCGAGATATGAACACCACCGGTCTAGTGCCAACTGAGATCGTTGCTGCTCCTGCCACGCCAGATGCTGTCTTCTATCTTCGCTCCAACTTTGAGATTGGAGCTTATCGATTGAGTCGTGGATTTTTCAACACAAGTTCCTGGCGCGCGGACGTGGCAGCGCCAGGCCTTGCACGAGCCATTGACGGCCTTCACTCGGACAACAAGACCTTCGATGTACAGGGCGGTCCATTTGTCAATGCTGCGGCTTTCCATGTCGAGCGTGAGATGGTGGTTCAGAGTACTGGCATACAGACAATAGACCTGCTTATTTCCAACTTCGACGATGGCAACCACCCACTCCATCTTCATGGCTACAAGTACTTTGTCTTGGCACAAGGTCATGGTGCACCACCTCTGACTCGCATCGACGCTGGCATCACTCGCGAGTCTTTAGCACCATTGTACGCAGTCGTCAATACCACGAATCCACTCCGTCGAGACACAGCATCTGTCGAAGCCTTCGGGTGGATTCTGCTCCGCTTTGTGGCCGACAATCCTGGGATGTGGGCCTTTCACTGTCATGTCTCATGGCATGCCGAAGCTGGACTGCTCATGCAGTTCCTTACCAGGAGTGACGAGCTTGCGAACATGCCAATGCCATATGCCAACGCTGATCTCTGTAAGGCCTCTGGCCTTGAAAAAGGCATGGGTCCTGAGGATGCTGTCTTCGCAGACTTTGCGAAGTGAGAGAAGTGTCTGTGAGTCAAGCAGGGTGGACCCCGTGGTCCTTCCTCTTCTGTCCACAACACCACTCAGTAAGCTTCCAGGCCCGGACGGCTAAGGCTTCTATCGACACAACAGGGTCACCGGGATACTGTCGGCAGCCTAGCAGTCTCAGAGCCTTGAAATGATTGTACGTGCGACTAGTAAGAGCCTTTCAAGAGCTTAAAGGTTGACTCAAGAACAAGCGAGAAGCAAGTTTCCTTCTCCGTTAGTCGACAGTGGCCCTGAGCGTTCAAGCACGCTATAGCCACGATGAGGAACACGAAGAGAGGACGTACGTGAGCTCATCGAAGTAAGTCGGAGTTTGTACACTCGAAGGCAGGCGAGAAGCGATTTCCCATCGTCCGTCAGTCGACAGCGACTCTGAGCGCTCAAGCACGCTATGGCTACAATTGGGACCACGAGGTCTGCCTGAATGTGTCGCCTCAAAAACACTATCACAAGAGAACTCCGAGCAGAGCGACGACTCTGCACACATCATCGAAGTTCAAGATGATTACATGGAAGACCCAACATACTTTGATGCGACTTTGGGAGTCATAGCGATGTCACTGCGTGGCACTTCGCAAAACGACGGCATTTAGGACGAGTTCACTCATCCACTAGTGGTATAATTGATAGCAACGATGACATCTACATACATTCATCTTGCACTTGGTGCCTTTACTTTTGCTCTCGCTTCACTGAACCCTAGTACTGCTTTGCCACTTGTGTCTTCACACCAACCTTCGAGGATTATCTCGTCGTCATCCTCTAGATAACCATCCTGGTACTTAGCAGTACTCTGTGGCAGGAGCGCTGTCTTGGTCCTCTCAGCCTCGTACAGACAGCCGAGCTCTGCCTTTCCGCCTTGCGCATTGACGCCAGAGCCTGAGATCGTACCTGTGCCCATCAGATCACCAGTACGTAAACCACAGCCGCTGGCTGCATGATGCGTGAGCTGCTGATAAGGTGTCCAGTACATGTATCTGAGATTGCTGGTGCTAAGTTCCTTTTCCTTGCCGTCTCTGACAAGCTTGACTCGTAGCTTGATGTCCAGAGCTCCATTGTTCCAGGTTGGCCATGTCAAGTGCTCGAATGGTGGAGGGTCTTGCTTGGTGTTAGGTGGTACAGAGAATGGCTCTAGTGCTTCAAGTGGTACGATCCAGTTAGAAATACTCGTAGCAAAACCTTTGGAGTGGAATGGCCCCAAAGGTCTCATTTCAAAGAGCTGGTGGCTATGCTGGATCAGTACACGAAGGTAGTGCATGCCAACAACCTACTCTCTAGCAGACCAGTCGTTGAGCATGACGAAGCCGAAGATGTGCTCTTTGGCTTCGGCGATCGACAAGGTCTCGCCATACGGCACTGGCTTACTGACGAAGTAGCCCATCTCAAGTTCAAAGTCCAGCTTTCGACAAGGACCATAGATAGGAGTTGTGTCTATGCCATTATCGAAGGATACGCCGGTAGGACGAGTGAAGTCACCAGGGCTAGGCAAGACAGAGCTCGTCCTGCTGTTGTAGACGCTCGGTGCATACCACCAGTTCTTCGCTATCGACTTCGTCGTCATCTCGCCAGAGCACTGTCTCGGTTAGTCGATGCTTTGTGTGGTGAGGCTACCTACGTTCTGACAGTGCTCCAGTGAACTGTAGAAGTCACTGAAGCCTGGAATCTCCATTGGTAAATGTGGCTGCACATCGCTGAGCAGGACCAGACAGTGCTCTGGGATCTTGTCGTCCCTAATGGCATCTTGAAGATGTGTACGGACAGCCTTGCGAACAGTCCAGTCCAATGCTGCGAAGGAGTTCAAGGATGACTTGTGGCAAGATCATGTCAGCTTGATGCTGTCTCCAAGCTGTGGAAGTGTACTTCTGCAAAGATCGATACCAAGTCGACCGCGACACTGTTGAAGTGGCCGGTCTTGGCGAATGCCGCTAGGTCAATGGCATGATCACCAATGGCCACAGCACATCGCGCCTGGGGTTTCGAGCTCGTTGTGATCACTCCATATGGCAGGCTATGGATCGTGTGAGGAAGCTTGTCCAGGAGCAGAGCAGGCATCATGAGAGGGTGGTTGTGAGCATACAGTACCCTCGACCAGCAGAGTTGCTGATGTAGAGCTCTAGTGAGCAGCACCTCGGCCCCACGGAAGGAGCTATTGGAGCGCTGTTATTCTTCCATCATCAACACTCTCCAACGCGACCTCCTCACCTCATCTCACATGGAGGCACATCATGACGTACGATCAGGGTAATCAGACGCTCTGTCACCAAGGATTGCCGCGCCGGAATGCTGATTTTCCTGCTCTCGAAGGAGTAAAGCTCGTGCTTACTACCACGCCAAGACTCTACTCCAACATATGAGCACTGCCACCGGCACTAAACGATGATCAGTAAAGTCAAACGACACTACGGGCCTTCCAACCATATTCCAAGCAACTCCAAGCTCTGTTGTCCTCACGCCTCCTATCGACCGCTACGCGTCTGTACATAAAACCACTCGACTTGGCATTGCTCTGCCCAGCCGCCGGACTCGTACTCAGAAGAGATATGGTTCATGATGCTCTGAAAGCGTACATCTGCACTGTGGAGGGTCTCGCGGCTGCCATACAATTTGGAATAGCTATGTGCTGCAACCATGGCTAGGCTGCGCTGCTCTGGACGATCAAGAACATCTGCGACTGATGTCAAGGGCTATTGGAAGTCCGGCGCGAGCATTGACAGCACGCCCAGACTTATGACTGCGAGAGCTGCTATGCTCTGGTGTCGTGATGACATGCGCAGTTGCTGCCCAGCATCTTGTCTTAACCTTCTCAGACGGCGTCTTGGTACATGGTCATGTTGATGCAGATGAACCATATTTACAGAGGACTGATATGAGGCGCAGAGTCTTAGAGATGACGAATCAGACAGAAAGGTGCAAGTATATATACCCATTTCCATCCTGTCATTCACCAATCCATCCCATCCAGCTCTAAACAATTCAGTCTCGATACAGCACCTAACCCACCTCTACTCGCCTCGTTTCTCCAAGCAATATGAAGATCACAATCGTCGCCGCATCTGCTTTGGCATATGCATCAATTGCTACTGCTGTACCCGCAGCAGTCAACGCCGAAGTACAGCCATATGAGCTAGACCCCCGATCAGCTGGCTGGAGCAATAAGTGGTGGTCGCGCAAACGGCCTCAGAAGGACATCTTCGACTTCACGTCCACCTACTATGTGACCGCCACTCCTGATCAGGTCATTGCCACGAACCAGACTGCAGTGCCTGGTCAAGCTGGTGCTGTCGGCTACTACTACTTCGGCATCAATAGTCATCTCGACACTATCTGCTACGTAAGTGCTCTCCATTACTTCAAGCAGATCAGCTGATAGTATCTATAGAACATCACTCTTGTCGGCATCCAGGGTAACTACCAGTCTCCTGCGAAGACTGCAACCCACATCCACGAGGCAGCCTGTGGTCGTGCAGGTCCTCCACGACTGGCATTCCCAAATCCAGTTGCTGATGCCAATAACGCAAACATTCGTCGGTCCGCGGGATGTCTGACCGGACCTTTCACAACCGGCATTCAGGTCAACAACACTGCTGGAACGGACACCGGTAATGGCTTCAAGGTCGCTCAGATTGAGGCTAATCCAGCTGGCTTCTTCGCTGATGTACACACCGCTGGTAACACACAAGGTGCCGTACGTGGTCAGCTTGCATAGATATGTGAAGGGATGATATCGGAGAGGTCGGCGTGGTAATGGTGCAGATGGAGTAAACAGGAGAGAATAGTGAGGGAAGAGATTTGGTTATCGAGTCGATGTTAAGCTGCACAACAAGCACGAAAGACATGCTCTTATCTTACTTCCCTTCATCCTAGCGCCGCACGTGTCTCCTTATCATGCATGAGATAGTCTTGGACTTTACAGTCGTTCGCTGCAAGCTTCTATATAATGTGGATGAAGCACAGCTGTATAGCATGCCTACATGCACTCTATGCCAACTACATCACGAACATGAAACTTAGTTTGCTCGAAGCATTGATCTTGCGCGAGTTATATCATAGGAGAGCTGGATCAGGTATTGTCACTAGCAGTTTCAACAGGACTGTTTACTATCATATCGTGCGTAGTACATCCTGTCTGGCTCTGGCAAAGACCTGATGCAGTAATCGTACAGTTCGCCAGACGGCTGTTGCTCTGACCCACCACACACCGTGGCTGAGCGAGCATCGTAGCCATCGAGGGTCCACTGAGGACTGATACCAGCAGCTGAAAGGTTACGTCGGACATGCTCGCGTGGGCTCCAACAAGCTGGCCGAAGCATCCCTACTTTTGACATTTCTCATGCAGTGCGGTATTGACCTGTGCGGCGAGTGATGAATGCTCATTCCGCATCATCTGCTGTTGGACCGTTCTGGACATCGTCATGCCCTGCTCATGCGAACCAGTTGTTGTACAGCTTGTCCATGTACGCTGCATCGACTGCAGGACACTTTGTCGTATCAACTCCCAGACTTCGCAGGTGCTGCATCGTCTTGTTGGTGTCGAGGCCCCAGTAGACATGACCTGTGCTGAAGAAGGCCTTAATGCCAGCCCATCGTGCATCATCACCTTCTGCCCAGCATGCATCCTTCTCCATCAAGTCGAACCACTCCTCCATGGGAACAAGCTCCACTGACTGACCTGCATTTAGCTTGTGCTTCGACGTCAGGTCAGTCACCGGCAGAGGCTGCGGATTTGTGACATGGTATATCCTCGCTTTCTCTGCCTTTTCCTGCATGGCCAAGGTGTAGATCCAGTCGGCTAGAATGTCGACAGGGACAAAGTCAGCAACGTATCCAGGCATGTCTGGAGCAACTCCAGTCGCCATCATGCCTATGATACCTTGCTGGACGATACCGACCCGGGGTTCAGGCACGCCGGTCTCCAAGGCACCAGTCATAGCTGATCCTCGAAGGATGTTGACAGGAAAGCCTCTCTCAGCGGCTGCCTCCAAGAGTCGTTCGCCCACCCATCTGACAGGACCATAGCCATTTTCGTCCTCATCTGGCGGACTGTAGCTCCTGGCGCTTATTTCATCTGCGAGCACTCTGTGACGTTGATGCCTCTTGGCATTGTACCACGACTGGAGCTGTGGTACGCTGAAAGTGCTGAGGTGCGTGATCGTACTAGCCTGGGAGCCGCAAGCACTAAGCTCAATGATATCGTGCATACGCTTAACATTGACCTCGCGAAGCATTGAGTATGGCTTAAGCAGGCTGACTGAAACGCTAATGTTGATAATCGTGTGGACACGAGAGCCAAGCATAACGAACTCGGTATTGCTGAAGCCGAAGTGGTGCTGGGTCATGCTGCCCTTGTGTACTTTCACACGCTTCAGGAACGTCTGCTCACTGAAAAGAGCAGGGACAAGCTTGTAATGTCGTAGTCTCGAAAGCAGCCATTCTTTCGACATTGGTCCCTCGGTGCCGACAACATGAACGATATCAGTACTCCTTGTCATGATCTGCGCAAGGACGTGCATGCCTTGGTGACTGTCTGCACCAGTCATGAAGAAGTCTGTAAGCTCTGTAGGCGAGAAGAGGTCATCGCTGTATGATGGAACTTGTATGTCTGCTGGGAGCTCAATCTCTGCGGCCCAGTCGATCAACGGCTTCGACGGCTTGTCTGCATTCAGGGTGTTCGTGATGGAATCGTGTTCAAGCTCCGGCTCGTCCTCTCCTGGTGCAAGTGAGTTCGTGATTGCGTAGAGTGTTGGTGCTGCGAAGAGCTCTTTCAAAGTGATGGTGGAGCTCAGGCCTTGCTTCAACTTGCTGTGCAGTCGCATCATTGAGAGACTGCTTCCACCAAGGCCAAAGTAGTCAGCATGTTGGTCAATCGGAGTTTCTGCAGGCAACTGCAGAGTCGACCTGAATAGATCGGTGACTGTTCGTTGCACCATAGATCTTCGTTGACTCGAACCGTTTGCCACTCTTTGCACCGCTGGCCGCGCTGGAACGTTTCCACTACTCCTCCGATTTGCATCGCGAGAGCCGGGCTTTGCGATGCTTGCAACACTATCAGGTAATGATATGACACTGTCTTGTCTGCTAGAGCTGATGGACGTAGCCTTGAAGGCGGGACTCTGACTCGACGCTGACGAGGCTGCCGAAGATGTTGTCTCTTGAAGACTTGGCCGGACTGCTCGTGTGGCACCAGCTCGGATAAGTCCATCCAGATTGCAAGTCAAGAAGGTCTTCCTGTCAGTCTTCCCGCTCATGGTGGTAGGGAAGTCGTCGAAGAAGACAAAGCCAGATGGGACCATGTACTCATTGAGTGCGATCCTCAGGCTCGAGACAATGTCAGCGACAAGATCTGTCTTTGGGACATCGACCCCTTTGATGAGTACCAAGAAGGCGAAGAGTTGTCGCTCGTCCATGAGCTGGTCAGCGTTGTCCTGATCATTGTTGTGAGGCATTCGAGCTGTAACAACCACGTCTCGCAAAGTCGGCTTGCTTGTATTGGCGCATCGCATAATGTTCTGTTCGATCTCTCCAACATCGATTCGCAGACCTCGCAACTTGAGCATCGTGTCTCCGGCCTTGCGGCCTAAGAAGTGGAGGGTCATCTCGCTATCCAGGCGGCACATGTCGCCTGTTCGGAACATCTTGCCACCAAGCAAAGCAGTTTGCGGAAAAAGCTCTGAAGCGAACTGATCATCCAGAAAACCTTTGGCAGTCTCATCTGGACGATGAAGATATCCTAGTCCGACCTGAGGACCGCCAAGATAGAGCTCACCCGGGACACCGATGGGCAGTGGATTTTGAGCACCATCGAGAAGGTACGTCTGCACTGTCGGAAGAGTGTACCCAATGGGCACTGCCTTGACATCAGCTTCTGGTCGAGGGACTCGGTAGATTGTTGCTTGGACCATCGCTTCACAAGGTCCATAGGTGTTGTAGAGCTCAGGAGCGAGGTTGAGATCGTAGAAGGCCTTAGCAAGACGAGATGGGAAGGCTTCGCCGCAGAACCATGCGACTCTCCACTTGTGGCATGCTTGCAGCATCTCGGAGTCAGCTTCTAACAGCAATGCGAATTGCGTTGGCGTGAAGTAGGTAAAGGTCACTTCCGCATCGTGCATGAATGAGGCTAGAACAGCAGCATCTCGTCGAGCATCAGAAGAGGCAATGCACATTGTCGCACCAACAAGCAATGGCGACCATATCTCTATGACACTCAGGTCAAACGCCATGGTGATCTGATGGAGGAAGCGATCGTCCTTTGTGAATTGGTACTGCTCTTCAACAGTGGCAAGCATTGGTGTGGCATTTGAATGTCGCATGATCGTCCCTTTAGGCTTTCCTGTGCTGCCTGAAGTGTATGTGACATAGAACGGATCGTCCAGCCGTGATGCCTGTGGCTTGATTCTCTCGGTCTGCGTTGCGGCTTCGGACAATCTGATGAGCTTCTGCTCCTTGAAGATGCTTTGTGCTGCAGCGGCTGTGTCGTCGCCAACAAGAACAATCGCTGCGCCCGAGTCGGATGCCATGTAGGCGAGTCGCTCTGCAGCGAACTTCGGATCCAAAGCGACATAGGCCGAGCGACAGAAGAGGATGGCTACCATTCCCACGATCTCTTGAATACCAGGGGAAGTATACAGACCGACATGAGACCTGGCCTGGACGCCTTTCTTGACAAGCTGAGCTGCAATCCTCTCAGCATCGTGAACCAGCTGGGTGTATGTGATTCTCTTGCCGTCACTAGTCAAGCACGCATCCTGGTCTGGGAGAAAGAGGGCCATCTGTCGGATCCTCTGAGCGATGTCAAGATCAGTGTTTAAGTTGTGATGGTCCACCGCCGCCCAGTGTGCAGCCAGCATAGCGAGTTCTGTAGATCCGGTCATCGGAACCTCGCTGACTGGCTGTCGAATGTCCTTAATGGAGCTCTCCAAGAAGCATAGGAAGTTTTCCAAAAACCGGGACATGTCTTTTGCATCGTACAACGCCACGGAGTGCTCGAGGGCCAACTGCAGACCACGCTCGGGATCCTCAATGGCCTCGAGGCTCATATCACAAGCAGTCGGTACATCCTCTGTCATCAAGCGCTCGATGACAAAGTCAGTCGAGGCAAACTTGGGCATTGTGCCATGAACCTGATAGTTGATTGCAATTTGACCGATCGGAAAGACGCCTGGCTCGACCTTGACACCGACAGCTCGCACGATATCATCGAAAGGAGCAGCATGAGCCATGGCGTCCAGAGCGGCGTCCTTAGCAAGGCGAAGAACGTCTTCTACCGCACCACCAAAGTCTGATCGGATCCGAATTGGAAGCATGTTTGTGAATAGACCTATGATATCGGCAACATCGGGGTGGGCTCGATCTCCGTCGACGGCCATGATTGCAAAGTCTGTAGCATCAGAGTATCGATGCACGAAAGCGCCGAAACTTCCAAGGACGAAGTGGAAGGGAGTCATACCGAGTGTACTGGAGAGGCGTTTCATGCGGCGCATAAGTCGTGGATCGAGACTCATTCTATGCACAGCAGTACTGATGCGATGCGATGCAGCGATCTGCTCCTGCTTGATGAATGGAAGAAGTGGTCCACGACTTGGCATGCCGGCCAAGGATGTTCGCCAGTGATCCAGGCGTGCGATGGCCATGTCAGACTTCATACGCTCATTATGCCATGAGGTGAAATCGACGTAGTGAGTGTGCTTCCACTTCGAGACGTCGTAAGCCCTTCGCGCCAGGGCATCATCATAGAACGAAGCAACTTGTTCCAGCATACGGTGACAGCTGCCGCGGTCAAATACCAGATGATGTACAATGAACACAAGAGCGTGATTCTTGGCACCAAGCTTGACCAGAGCGATTCTAAAGACTTCGCCATGGCTCAAATCGAATTCCTTGGCTTGGAAGTTGCGAGAAAAGGATTCGAGAGCGGCTTCTGCATCTGCACTCTCGCTCAGGTCCTCAAATGGCATCGCGATATCGTTGAGATCAACAATCTTTTGCTGCATGTGGTGGTCACCTTCGTAGAAGGCTGTGCGAAAGACCGAGTTGACTTGTGCGACTTGCAGCCAAGCGTTCCTCATTGCGCCTTGGTCGATGTGTCCAGAGATCATTAGCATAAGTCTGCAGTTGAACATTGTGTTGTCGTCAGCCCATGTTTGCGTGAACCACAGCCGGTTTTGGAAGGTCGATAGTGCAGCATCACCGGCAGAGATAGCTGGTATGTTGGAAGTAGTATCGGCATTTGGCTGAGAGGGTACTGGCTCTGATGCAATGCTTGTCGATGCAGTTGGAATGCCCTCAAGGACTTTCTCGAGCAAGGAACGGATGCTCTCTGCGTTGAGCAGAGCACCTAGTGTCAGTTTTGCTTTTAACGACTTGAGGAACCAATTGCGAATGTCACTAGCCATGAGAGAGTCCAGACCATACGTGGACAGCTGAGCCTTTAGTGACAGCTCTGAGCTTGGTATGCCTGTGAGGGTCGACAGCCGCTTGAAGAACGACGCAGCTAGGTGTGTGAGCTGCGTGTGCTTGT
This sequence comes from Peltaster fructicola, assembly GCA_001592805.2. NCBI lineage: Eukaryota > Fungi > Ascomycota > Dothideomycetes > Peltaster > Peltaster fructicola. The sequence continues at coordinate 1,665,410 of CP051140.1, forward strand.
CAGGAGCCTGCTGCAGAAGTGATGTCAGGCTATCTGGGCTAGCCTTTGGCATCTTGCTCTCCAAGGCTGGCGTGTCGCTCGAGCCGCTAGTCTTCTGCTCGAGCAGCTTGAAGTGAAGTCCCTCGAAAGTCAGCAAGTCCGAGGACATGCCTGTCACTGAGATCCGAACATCGGCCTGCGTCTCCGTTGCCGAGTTGGAGATAGACTCGGTGCTGACAGTAACCTCAGCGTCTCCCATCTGGACCCAAGGCTTCGATAGCAAAGCTGTGATTGTGGCTGAGCCCAACTGGCTGTGATCGAGTTTTGCGGCGATATTGTTTGCTGCCATGTTCAAGCTTCTGCGAATGAGCTCAGGCTGTGCCTTGTCTTTATCACTGAGAGCAGCGGTAATCGTGAATTTGTCAGTCGTAGAGGTAGGGAGGTTGGTGCTTGATGTGTCCTGTTGTAGCAGCTCGACTTTTGCTCTGAAGACTTCTACCGGGGTTTTACAGTCATAAGCATGGATGCTGACAGTCGATGAGGCGGCAGCGCTGTCCACGAACAGTTCCGTGATGGTCTCCAGGGTTGATGTGCTTGATTTCAGCTGCTCATATCGCGTTGGCCGAATCTTGATAGCCGGGTGGCTCGCCTTGATGTTCCTGCATCGAAATGCATCAATTGTCATGCTCAACATCATAGGCAGTGTCAAGCCAAGGCTGTCCTCACTGTGAAATGGGCGAAGATCCTCGATACGGAGGACACTGCGCCATCGACTGCTATTGCTCGTCCAGCTGGGTAGCCTCCATCCCATTAGATGATGGCGAGTCTGATGAAGTAGCAGTTCATCTGACAGGCGGGATGTGGCCCAATACATCTGATGGTCCCATGGGTAACTCGGAAGATCTGTGAGTAGTGGCAAGGCTGCCGTGTCGTTAACCGCGTCGAGATCAACAGCTGCTCCATGACTGAAGAGTGCAGCCGCAGACCTTCTCAGAGCTTGTGCGGCATCCACACCCTTCAGGAGTGTGGGTAACACAGGTATCTCCTTCCTCATTGCAGCAAGCGTCTGTCTGATTGGACCACGAAGAAGTGCATCTGATCCTATCTCAAGGATGACATCGATTCGCTGTTCGTCGAACTCGTCGAGCACGATGCCTGTAAGAGCGTCTGTAAAGCGGACGGGCGAGAGGAGGTTGTCGATCCAGTATCGAGGACCCATCTTCTTTCGATCGGCCAAGCGAGCAGTGACGGCACTGAACATAGGTACAGCTCGCGCTGACGAAACCTGGCTTGCAGCAAATCCAGACATGGCATCTTCGTACCTCTGTGCAAAAGCCTTCATGTGATGCGAGTGGTATGCCTGCTTGACGTTGACCTGCATGGAGAAGATGTCGCGCTCTGCTAATCTCAAGTCGACTTCCTCGATGGCATCCTCGTCTCCAGAGATGGTACAGCTGCTTGGACTGTTGACCGCGGCTAAGGTGAGTCGATCTCTGTATTCAGATAGCATACTGGCTGTCTCTGCCTCAGACATGCCAATCGCTAACATCGTGCCACGGCTCTTGTTCTGCGAGGCTTCCGGGCACGACTGAGATGTGTAGAGACCACGATAGTATGCGTATACGACTGCAGTCTCAAACGAGATGATGCCTGATGCATAAGCTGCTGCGATCTCGCCACTTGAGTGTCCACAAGTGGTTGTGGGAAGGACAGCCCATGAGCTCAGCACGTCGACCAGAGCAAGCTGGAGACAGGCACAGATTGGCTGTGCATACTCTGACTTGAGTATGTTGGAAGTGCCTTGAGGTAGAGCCATTTCATCAGCAATGCTCCAAGCAGGGCCGTCTGGCAGAGATTTCAGGACGACATCGCATCTGTCAATGGCTTTGGTAAAGACCTCGTTCGTGCCATAGAGACCAAGGCCTAACTGTGCATATGCAGCACCTTGGCCAGTGAAGACGAACCCAACACGAGCGGCTGACTTCGACCGGACAAGTGTGGGTTCCTGAGGATTGTCCAACTCCTGTACGAGGTTTGAGGAGTCGCTCGCAAGGAAGATTGTTCGACAAGCGTGCAGTGTACGATGTGCTGATAGAGTGTGAGCCAACCGTAACAGGTCTAAGTCTTTGTCTTTGTGCGCAAGGCAGTAGTCTCTTGTTCTCTTGATGACCTCACGGAGAGAAATCTCGGATTGTGCGGTCAGGGGTATCAGCACGGAGCTTGCTGATGGCTGTGGCGTTGTGTCCAAGAGCTCTGGCTGCGTGTACGATTCCAAGATGACATGTGCGTTGGCACCTCCATAACCGAATGAGTTCACGCTGGCTCGGCGAGGGCTTGAGGTTATTGGCCAATCTGTGAGCTCGGTAGGCACTTTTAGCAGATTTCCAGTCCGTTGTACAGACTCGTTGGCCTTGTCAAAGTGCATGCTGGGAGGTATCTTGGCTTGTTGCAATGCCATAGTCACCTTGATCAGGGAAACAAGACCTGCTGCTCCCTCTGTGTGCCCAACATTCGTCTTGACAGAGCCGAGCAAGAGTGGATGCGTGCGATCGCCTGTGCCAAAGACAGAAGCGATAGCATTAACTTCCTTCTCATCTCCGACAACAGTGCCAGTGCCATGGCCTTCGAAATATTGGGTATCTGCTGGGACAAGCTCAGCCTCTCGATATGTCTGTTTGATTAGAGCTTCCTGGGCGTCCTGGCTAGGCAGGGTAATGCCGTACGTCGCACCGTCATGGTTGAGTGCTGTCGCTCGTATCACTGCCTTGATCTTGGTGTGCCGCTTGATTGTATCTTCAACTCGTGACAGTACGATCGCTGCGATCGCTTCTCCTCGAGCATAGCCGTTCGCCTTGGCATCATATGCTTGCGATGCGCCGTCAGACGACAACATACCGAGGTCTGCAAGCTCAGCAAACAGCCCAGGGTGAAGATGTAGAGCACTGCCTGCGACGATAGCCTGTATGGGTCAACAAACTGCTGTACAGCAGCTAGATATAACTCACAAGATCAGACTTGCCTGCTCGCAAAGACTGGTTTGCGTAGTGTAGTGCAGTCAGTGTGGATGAGCATGCTGTATCAATGGAGACACTCTCTCCATGAAGGTCGAAGAAATGTGAGATTCGACTAGAGGTCATGCTTGTACCCATGCCTGCAAAGTAGTAAGTACGATTACGATTGTCCTTTCGAGAGATAGCCATACCTGTCACTGCATATTGCGGCTGCGAAGCTGGGTCTAAATCAAGCAGCCTTTGGTAGTCTTTGCTGAACGATCCTGTAAAAACTGAGGTATTGCTGCCAGCTATGCTGGACATAGTGATGCCTGCATCTTCGAGAGCTTCATACACGACTTCGAGAAGAAGTCTCTGCTGAGGATCCATGGCTTCAGCCTCTTTTCTAGAGAGCCTGAAAAATGTTGCATCGAACATGCCAGGATGTTCTTCAAGAAAGTAAGCAGTGCGTGTGTTTGTCTGATTACCATCGATCAGCATCTTGAAACCCTTACTTGTAGCTACTCACTGTCCCTATATGGGTAGGATTTTGGTCGTAGTATGCATCTATGTTGAAGCGGTCTGTGGGAATGCTACTCCTGACATCCTGCTTCGTGGTGATGTTCTCCCATAACGTCGAGGGACTTGTTGCACCAGCCACACGACAAGCATGGCCAACGATGCCAGCAAGTTCTTTTTGGTGAAGTGGAGCCATCTGAATTGAGATCAGCGAGAATGTTTTTGTGTCTAGGGGCAAAGAGGTGGGAGGTTGCTGGGAAGGAATAGCTGTCTTTGTTCTGAAGACAATCGACCAGACTTATCTATGGTAGAGACATCCTCCAAAAGTGCGATCGACACGATGTGTCTTAGCTCGAACTGGATAGTCTTCCAGCATATTTCATGGCATCAGCTTGTCGTGTACACGGCCTGCATGCCGAGTTGCCAACCCGTTTAGCTCAAGGACGAGTACATCGTGATGCTTCACAAGCCGTGTACTACTCATCTGACTACCTGCATGTGTTGAGATAGATCCAGAGAACGAGGGTTATCCACAGTCGCTTGCGTCAACAACCACAAAGACGGTCAGTAGTCGCCTGCGAGTGTCAACAGACAGTGATCGTTGCTGTGTGAAGACGTGCTACTGCTGAGATCGTAGTACGTTTCTGGCAGGTCTACTCCTGGCTGTGCTTGGCTGTAGATCTGTAATGTGTGAGCTCGTTAGTTGTACTCGGACAAGGCCACGTCCCAGAGTTTCATCTGCATGGTAGTCGTCATGATGCTTTGGTCTGCTGGCATCGCGACCTACCGTTTGAGTATACTGGACATCCAACTCAAACGCAAAGCGAAATTCCGATGGATGGTAAGGCTGATATCCGTATTTTCCTAGTAAAGTGTACCGGGCGATTAGTGTGGGCGCCGTAGCAAAGCTTGCATGGCCGTGAGGCTGCCAGCAAGGATGTCAACAGGAGCCTCGAGACGTGCTGATGAGGAGAGATGTGCTATCGTTGACGCAATCATGATATATGGTCGTAAGCACTAAGCCTACGCTCCATGTACAGTGCTGAGTGACCACGGTGATACTCTGCCGGCTCGTAACACAAACTGCCACATTGGGAGAAAGGTTTCGGTTGCTTGGTGTCGATGCATGGTCAGCCAGCAAATGCAACGCTGCAGGCCTGTGTCGCGTGCAACTGATACATTCCTCCACTGATGAGCAGTATACAGTGCGTAAAGTGGACATTGCTGGTGAGTGATAGGAGGTGGAGTTGGAATTGGCACTAAAAGGTCTTTGGAACTTCGGGCGGGCGGGCGCGGAAACCGCCGCTAGAAATCCTTTGCCAAGGCCTTAGTGAGGTCAAGGAAGTCAACAATATGCATATCAAGTAGATCGTTGCCTTTCTCGTGTCTCTACCTTTCGGAGTCTTCTACGCATGCAGGCACCAACGATGGCACATGGACGTAGGATCTGATGAGATCGATCGATCTGAGGATCGACGATCGATAAGCTGGACGCTTATGCCGGATCGCTGATGGCGTCTTCTTCTCGCGCTCCCATTGAACGCGCTTCGATCAATACCGTCGTCAGCTCGAGCGGCACCAAGTCTTCAGGGCCGTAAAGATGTGCGCTGACTGAGTCGCAGCAATGGACAAGAATCAGCTCTTGAGGTCCATCAGAGGCCGCTCCACAAAGGGTCGATTGCCCTCACCCTTGCCACACTGTACCCAGAGTTCGACGTGCCCCAGGGCTACGCTTTCACGAGCTACAGCTTCCATTCTACTATCCCTCACACAACCTTGATTCGTGCCCAACCTCGCCATGGGCAACGCTCGCACAGACGTCATGTCCAGCAACCCAGCAGACGGCGATGTCGTCTCAGCTCGGGAGAAAAGGAGCGCAAGGTTGTCCGCAAGCACGGATGAGGTCACAAGGAGTACGCCACAACCTGTGGCTGAGCGCAGATCTACCATCAAGACTGCTCTTACAATGTTCTCGTTATGCGTAAGTACAACAGTGGACGTTTGATATCAGTATCTGATCCTCAACACAGCTTGCTACATTCTTGACAGCTCTGGACGTGGTTCGTAGTGCCTTCGAGTCTTACAACTACAGCACTGACAAAGCCAGACGATCATTACCACAGCCTTGCCTACCATTGCTGAGCAATTTAGTGATCCAACAGGTTTCACTTGGATTGGTTCCTCATATCTACTCGCCCAGGCTGCCAGCACACTCATATGGGGTAAGCTGAGTGATGTTTTCGGCAGGAAGTCAGTCTTGCTACTGGCCAATGTCCTCTTCTTTGCTGGCTCCTTGGTCGCCGGTTTTGCTGTATCCTTGGGTATGCTGATCGTCGGTCGAACACTACAAGGCATTGGTGGTGGTGGTATCATCGTACTGAGCAACATCTGTGTCGGCGACTTGTTCAGTCCACGTACTCGAGGCATCTTCTACGGCATCATAAGCGGCGTGTGGGCTGTTGCCAACTCTCTAGGGCCCATCATTGGTGGCGGTGGGTCTAGAGCGCTCTCGACTCTGATCACAAGGCTGACATGTTCTCTACAGCTTTCACAGAGCGCAGCTCATGGCGCTGGTGTTTCTGGATCAATCTCCCGCTCGATGCGATTGCTTTTGTGGTCATCCTGCTGTTCCTGGACGTTCATAACCCAAGGACGCCTTTCGTGCAAGGCATGCTTGCCATAGACTGGATCGGGTCAATCCTGGTCATTGGCGCAACTCTCCTCTTTCTCTTCGGCATTGAATTCGGCGGCGTCTCATTTCCATGGAACTCAGCTACTGTCATATGCTTGATTGTCTTCGGCGTGTTGGTCTTTGGCCTCTTCGTGCTATGGGAGGCGAAAGGTGCTAGCAGACCAATTATGCCTATGCGTATCGTGCGAGACCGATCGAACGCTGCGTCCATCGCCGCCTGCGCAATCCATGGATTCGTCTTCATCTCCGGCAGCTTTTATGTTCCGTTCTTCTTCCAGGCGGCTCTCGGTCAATCTCCTCTTCTATCTGGAGTATACCTCATCGCCCTCGCTGCCTCCTTATCGCTCGCATCCGTTGGCACTGGACTGTTCATCAGCCACACAGGCGATTACAAGACACCCATAATCGTTGGATTCATTCTTATGTCACTCGGCTGGGGCTTGTTCATCGACTTCGATGCCTCCTCCAGCCTTGCCAAGCTCATCTTGTATCAGATCGTGGCTGGTCTTGGCGTGGGCTGCAACATACAGGCACCGATGATAGCCCTCCAGTCAGGCGCTCTTCCTCAAGATGTTGGTATGGCTACATCTCTCTACGGCTTTGTCAGGACTCTGGCCACGGCTGTCTCAATAGTGGTGGGCAGCGTCATCTTTCAAAACGAGCTTTTGAGACGGGCTGACTCAGATCCGCCACTCGCTGCTGCGATACAGCGGTCAGGCGGGTCAGCTGGTGCAGGCGACGTGGTGAGCATTGTCTCATCACTAGAGCCTGGTGCAATCCCAGCGGCGCAAGAGACAATTGCTCAGAGCTTGAGGCCGGCTTGGATCATGTACACAGCTTTTGCTGCACTGGGCATCTTTTGCTGGGTCTTCATCCGCAAGAACACTTTGAGCCGCAAACATGAGCAGATCAAGACAGGCCTGGGCAACGACAAGGCACGGAGTAATGCTGGAACTGCTGAAAAGACGGTCAATGATGTGTAGCTGTACCAGCCGCCAAGATAGCTGACCTATCTCTCCGAGTTGTTGACTTCACAAGCCGTTGTGATGAAATGGGTAGGATACTTGGAATCAAGAACGGTCAAACGACCCGATCACGTTCGTCAGGCGACTGCAAAAGAAACGGCTGAACATTGCCGTCTCTACCGGTGACCTTGGAGTTGAAGCTACATTCCCATACCGCATGTGTATGTCTCCCTCATGCAATTTGCTGCAATAATACCACCAACCACCTGCCATCATGCGTAAGATATGCTAGTCATATCGCAAGGTTGTCATCGTCGATCTGGGGACCTCTTGTGTACGAATCTAAGTCTTGGGCCCACTGCTTCGCATTGTGGTTCGCAATATGGCCATCGTACTCACAATCCAGTCGAGTGACACTGTATGGCCCGGTAAAAGCTGACATAGATGTCATGGCAGCATAGATGAGATCTTAGCGTGCATAGAAGCATCTTGGCTTGCATTGACTTCAAGGATTCGTCCCGGAACAGCTCATGCATGACTTCACAAGCTTCCATGTGCATGCAGATCGCTGGTCGGCTGTAAGGCACATACCACCTCGGTTCCTGTAGCTGCAAAGGACAAATGATCAGCATTTAGATCCCCGGGATCATCGTTGAGGCTGATCTGATGACATCCAGTATTCTGCAGGATGAGGATGATACTCCACTGTCTTACTGTAGCTCGTCGAAGCTACGCTTGCGCATAGTGTGCAGCAGTAAGTCATGTCAGATCTGACCACGTCGAGTTGTCGTGAGCTCTGATACACTAGCTATCTGGTGGCTCACTCAGCTGTCCCTCGCCGTCTTTGAAGCTCTTCAAACAACATTTCTTCTCTGATATCGTCCAAGAATGGGATCCATGGAGCAACCATCAACGAGTCTGGACGAACTCAGACAGATCTGTGCTTTGAATGGTCCACCACAGGCCGCAAAAGAGGCTCTGTTGCACCATGTGATCGGAGATCAGGTTCGAATTCGTCCTGATGAGCTTGCAATCAATGCCTGGGACGGAGACCTGACATACGCTGAGCTGGATCGAGCTGCAGCCAACCTTGCAGTGCGCCTGGCTCAAGCAGGTGTTCAACCAGATGTGGTTGTCCCACTGGCCTTTGGCAAGTCGAAATACATGATTGTGGCCATGTTGGCAGTCCTCAAGGCAGGTGGTGCTTTCTGTCCGCTCGAACCAGGCCAGCCACCAGCAATCACAGCAAATAGTAGGTCCTTTCGTGAGTAGTCTCGTCAAAGCTAAGACTCTCCACAGTCATTGAGAAGGTCAACGCCAAAGTTTGTCTCTGCTCGATGGCACATCTCGAGCTGTTGGAGACGATCGCGCCCAAGCAGCAATTGCTCATTGTTGACGAAAAGAGTGTAAAGCCAGTCGAGGCCGGTACCACCACTATCAAGCAGCCTACCGGAAGTGACGCTGCCTATGTCTTCTTCACTTCAGGCAGCACGGGTGTGCCGAAAGGATGCATCAACGTGCACAGCGCTGCCAGCGTCGGTTTCCCGGCGCAAGGCAAAGCCATGCACTTCCGTCCTGGCTATCGTGTTCTTCACAGAGCGACGTTCTGTTTCGATTCTTGTCTGCTTGAGACAATGGTGACTCTGGTCAGTGGCGGGACTATCTGCATACCAACTGAGCTGGCGTTCCGAGAGAACCCAACCAAGGCTATGGCAGACTATTCTGTCAACTGGGCACTCTTCGCACCAGCATTCCTGGGAAAGGTTGTACGATCGTCAATCCCGTCCTTGCAGACTTTGATATTAGCTGTCGAGCCAATGAGCGACTATCACATCGAAGAATGGACGAAGCAGGTGACACTCTGCAATGCGTATGGCCTGACGGAATGCACCGTTGTGTCGACAGTCAATTCAGACGTGCGTCCACGGTCGAACCCAAGAAACATAGGAAAGCCTGTGGCAGTGCATACCTGGATCGTTGACGCCAACGACATGAACCGACTTGCACCCATCGGCGCCATGGGTGAGTTGGTCTTGTCTGGGCCCACACTGGGCAGAGGCTATCTCAATGATCCGAAGCAGACGAATGAAGCATACCGACCTTCGCCAGAATGGATGCCATCAGAGTATCGAGCTGTCGACTCTCGCGTCTTCAGAACAGGCGACCTCGTGAAGTACGACTCTGACGGTTCCATTATCTGCTTAGGCCGCAAAGCAAATCTGAGTGTGTACAATGGCACTCCGATCATAGCCCATGAGATGGAATTCTATCTTCAGACAGCACTTCCCAGCGTCGCTCAGTTCGTTTGCGAGATCCTGGAGATTCCCGGTCTTGGCGAGACACTTGTTGCATTTGTCGACTTCAAGACTGATCCGCTTGGCAAGATGACACACATAAGCGGTGAGGACAGTGCAAAGCTTGGTCAGATACTGCACAAGAAGATTCCCGCCGATCTTCAGGCCGTAGCACCTTACCCAGACAACTGCTGGCCAGCGGTCTTCGTGCCATGCTGGATTTTGCCGAAGAAATGGTCGGGCAAGCCGAATCGAGTTGAGCTGCGTAAAGCAGGCGAGAGGTTGACCGATGCACAGCTTGCAGCATTTCGTCGTGGTTGGGACGAGAAGCTCTCTTTCGAGCCTCAGCCTCAACAAGACGAACCATGGGTTCTGAATATCGCTCCATAGCTTAACGTACAAAGCATGAGTCGGGCAGCCGTGAACAAGGATTCCATCCCTCAGAACCATCTGCTGAACACTAGATGTGCCGGTGATCTCCACGTTACATCGCCACTGAGGAGATTGAGTTGCCAGCACATGCTGAAGTGCTCCGTTATGCTCAACACAACCAGCCCATGACGAGATGACGTTAGCCCTGTATGTCAATCGTACACCCCTGTCCATGCTAATATAGTAGCTGGAGTGCTCTGTAGATGTGTAGATCGCGTGCCAAGTCGAGGAATCTTACATGCTGCAGTGATACATTAGCTTGCAGTAGTCCGATCGACATAGATGGAGACTACCTGAAGCTCACCAAGTCAAAGCGATGCCGACGTTGAAATATTTCAAGGACCTACGAGTCGATTTGTCAGAGCTCATCAATCTTCCATGATGGCCAACCCTTCAGCGATTGCCCTGGTGGCAGAGCATCCAATCCTCCTGCTTGTCGTCGTCCTTGTTGGCTATCTCCTGCATAACCGTTACAGAGAGAACTTGTCGAGGTTCGAAGGACCGTGGTATTCTTCGCTGTCCAGCATCGGCACATTGTATCAGACCTGGGCTGATGGTGATGAGCTCCCATATGTGAGTTTCCAAGAGCTTTGGCAACCAGATATTGACGAGTAAGATCCACCTGCACCACAAGTATGGTAAGGTAGTAAGGATAGGCCCTAAGAAGCTCTCCTTTGCACAACCACAGGCAATCCGGGACATCTACGGTCCTCAAGGTATAGGCGAGAAATCGGATTTCCACATTGCACATCAGCAGATTGCGAACGGTGTAACTATCCGAACTCTCTTCGCATCGACCGACAAGCAGTGGCACGACGATGTGCGTCGTTGTGTGGCTTCAGCCTACTCGATGAGCTCAATGGTTCAATATGAAGCTCTTGTTGACGAGTCAATCGGTGTGCTGTTGGCTCAGCTAGGCGATCGCTTTGCCGACAAACCAGGGAATGCAGGCGTGGTCGACTTCCCTCGATGGCTGCACTTCTTTGCTGACGATGCTATAACGTGCGTAGCCTATGGTAAGAGGATTGGTCATATGGAGGCTGGAGAGGATATTGAAGGGATGCTGGCGTATGGAATCATGGATTCCAAGCGGTCCATGTTGATCGGCCAGGCGATTTGGCTGGAGCTCTTCGGTCGACGAAATCCAGCTTATCTGTGGCTGCAGCGACAAGGCTATTTCGTATGTGTTTCGACCTTGTTCATAACGCATATCTGACTGACAATCTTTTGTTCAGAGGGAAAGTGATGTGCCACTTTCGGTCAAGTTTGCAACCACTCACCAAGCAGAACGCCGACGTCTGCGAGCACAAGGGAAGAAAGACAATGACAGTGGTCTGGCGACGCTAACGGACAAGTTCCTGTCGTCATCAGCAGCGCACCCAGAGGTCGTTGGAGACGATGAAGTGCTGGCTATGGGCCTAAGCATTGTCGCTGCAGGCTCCGACACCACCGGCATATCTCTCAGCGCACTCTTCTACCATCTCATGCAGAATCCTGACAGACAGCGAAAGCTGATCGCAGAGGTTGATGCTGCGCTGCCCACTCGACAGACCACATTGACTTTCGCGCAAGCTCAAAAGCTGCCATACCTCACTGCCTGCATCAAGGAGACTTTTCGTCTCCATCCAGCGACACGGTATGCTCCAGAGCGCGGTATGTGAATTCAGCAGACGCATGATAATATACTGACCGTACAGTAACGCCTCCACATGGCCATACGATCGCTGGGCAGCAGATACCAGGAGGCACGGTCGTCTTTGTCAGTGCCTGGGTCATCCATCGTGATCCCGAGATCTATGGTGACGACGTCGATACGTTTCGACCAGAGCGATGGCTAGAAGGTGATGCCGAACACATCAAGACCATGGAGCGCAGCCTCTTCCATTTCGGCATAGGCAACTACTCATGCCTTGGCAAGAATGTTGCACTGCTCGAGATGTACAAAGTTGTTCCAGCGCTGCTGCGTCGCTTCGAGGTGAGTTCGTGTCGACAAGCTGTGTCAAAATACTGACAATGCCAGATCTCGTTTGCAGATCCGAAGAACACCCGATGGAGCTATGACTTTGGCACGTTCGTGACAGTTAAGGACTTCAACGTCCGACTGTCCAGCAGGATCCCTAGCTTTGGAGTCTGACAGGCTCGTCATATGTAACGCCTCCAGTAGAATGTAGACGCCAGCCCGTGACCAGCAGTCCTTGTCAGTCTTGGGATTTGCGACCTAGGACACTATGCTTGTGTACCATGTTGGCATCCACGCGAGAGCGCACCAACGAGTGAAGGACAGCGCTGTGCTCGTACGCCCCATGTTCGACTTATCGTTACACCCTACTCATCAATATCTTGAACCGAGAACAATAGCTCGGGATCAGGATCATCGTCGTCGTTGTTGACCAGTTGCCCATTTCTTGCACGAGTGTGCCTCTCTGTCGGTCCTTTCGAGCTACTACCCGATTCTTCATCCTCGTAAGAGTGCGGCTGCGGCTGCGGCTGCGGCTGCGGCTGCATGACTAGACTGTCGAGTATGGTCTTCCCACGTCTCAGAGCATCCAGCTCAGCTCCGATAGCTGCGATCAGTAGCCGCCAATTGCGTTGTTCGGCGAGCTCTACCTGACTTTCAAGATGTGCTATCAATTCCAGCATATGCTTGTAGAGCTCCGATAGACGATCCGCGGCTGTTGGCTGTGGTGTATCGTCCCATGCCATAGTTGAATCCGTCATGGAGCTCAGCATTGCCATTTCCGAGCGAAGTCGTCTCTCAAACTCGCTCACTTGACCAACTACGTTCTTCCAGATCTTGGAACCTTCGTTCAATGCATCTCGTTCCAGCAGGACACTCTCCGAATGTGCTTGTAGGTCATGCTTTTCGAGCGCCACCTGCTCCTTGGCTAAGTCTAGTGTCCTTCGGCCAGGCGGCAGCTGCCAGATCGATTGCTTGCCATCCTTTATCGTCTCTTCTGCTTGCTTCGAGCTGAGGAACGTCTTGATCTCGTTCTCAAGCAAGTTGATGCTCGTCGTATAGGATGAAAGCTTAGCCTGGACGGCGTTCTCAAGAGCTGTAGCTTGCTTCAGCAGTTGTCGCTGCTTCATCTTGAGCTCCATGAGATGTGTTTCTACTTTGTTGATCTCGTCTTGCAGCACGTCAGACTCCTGGTGAAGTCGTTGCACTCGTATGGTCTCTTCCTCGCCATCAACCTTCGAGGTCGCTTCCTGTAGTCCGATCCTCTTCTTCTCCCAGCCATCTATCTGCGCCAAAGTAGCATCCTTCTCTTGCAGTGATTGATCGGTCGACTCGATGTCTTCGTCCTTGATAGCTGCCAAAGCTAGCATGCAGCTGTAGATGCCTTTCCTTGCAGTCCGAAGACCTAGCTTCTTACGCACAGGTCGATTGACTTGTCGAGGCACGCTCCCTTGCGTTCTAAGCGTGGGAGTCGTGCTACCAGCAGAGGAAGCTTCGTCAGATGTGCCATGCTCGAGTCCTCTAATCAGTCCTTCTGCTTGGGCATCAAGGAGGAATTGTAGGTCCGCGTGCAGCTCGCTTTCGAGATTTGCAGACGACGGTGGCTTTTCGATGACCATAGATCTGCTGGATAGCACTGTGGAGTGCTTTGGTGAGGACTTGTAGGTGCTCTGTACAATCGGAGGAGGAATCATGGAAGCACTCATCGGTGAAGGTGATCTCCATCGTGGTAGCTCGTAGCCCTGTTTATTTGGTAGTGATCGTGCGAACCACGAGCTCGAGGACGACATTGTATTGAGGAGTGAGTTTGCAGGTCGATGCTATATCGTCGCTGGGTATGCTTTGTTGTCACATGTCAATCATTCCAGGCAGTCATTTGTCACTTCCTGCGCATGACAACGACTTCAACGAACAGTTCTTTCGAGTGGATTCGCGCATCCTGCCACTTCAGCTGATCAGGCATTAGAGAAGTGCATTGTGCAAGCAATAGAGACTTGACGTCAGATCGTCTAGTTGTAACCGATCCTTGGTCGTGAAGCCATTGTGTCATCAACTTCTCGATTGCAAGCATCAGAAATCTCCTTCAAGGTCGACAAGAACAACAGATATCTCGCAAAGCCAAGTCAATTGACCTTCACACCATTACGACGATGTCCCTGGAAGCACCACCACGCTTCTTGCTCCTTTTGCCGCCTCCGTCCAAGGATGTCAGTCTCGTGAGCTTCAGGAGTGACTACGACGAAACCATATCAGAGGTGTTGAAGGAAGTCTCGCTACAGTCGGAGTCTTCGACTGGCGCAGCTGTCCTCGAGATCGCATTTGCTCTTCCACACCTAGTGGGGAGCACAAATCAATCTCGTTCTGCATTGTATCACCAGACACAACAACACCTCGCACTCTTGTACAAGCTCATAGTTCTCATCGCTGCAAGGGATGCCATTGACGTTGAGGACGACGCTGGCGTCGATGTTCGAGTGATACCAATAGCCTGGAGTCCAACACATACTGATGCCCAAAGCTCATATACAGCTCCAGTTGTCGACATACATGCATTGGCGAAATCAAGCAGAGTATGGCAGTATGCTTTCGGTGTCGAGTCCGAAGGAGGAGAAGCTATGGTAAGAGCATTCGTGGCAGCTAAATCTCAGACACAGAGTCGGACGACCAGCGCGAGTAGTGCTTTGGTCCACGGTCAAGGTGTCAATCACCATGTTGCTGTGGGAGGCACATTCGATCATTTGCACATCGGACACAAGCTACTCTTGACAATGACACTGTTCACAGCGGATATTCAATCTGGCTCGTCTATCACCGTCGGCCTGACAGGAGATGAGCTTCTGAAGAATAAGAAGTATGCAGACGTTCTGGAGAGCTGGCACGATCGAGAGCAAGCGATCGAGGACTTCTGCGATTCTATGTTGGATTTCTCGAGCTGGCCATCTGCGAAAGAGCGAAAGATTCGGGACGAGCCAGTCGTCAATGGCAAGTCTACTGACTTGCACTACTCGACTGGAGTCGTGGTCAAGTGTACTCAGATCCAGGACCCGTTCGGTCCAACAATCACAGAAGAGAACATCTCCGCTATCATCCTTTCGGCAGAGACAAGAGCTGGAGGTGAAGCGATCAACAAGAAGCGATCAGAACAAGGCTGGGCACCTCTGACAGTCTTCGAAGTTGATGTACTGGACGCTGAAGCAGAAGGTGTCACGAAAGAGGGCTTCGATGCGAAGCTCAGCAGCACTGCCATCAGACAACGCCTTGCTGCGAAAGAGAAGTAGGACTGGCTCTGATACAAGTGACTGACAACCGCTATCATAGACCGATCGGAGCCCAGCTGTTATGTATGCGATCGTTCATACCGTACGTTCCGGCAAGTTGAGACATCTGGAGCTTCCGAGGTGGACCACTGTGCTTTTGTACGAAGCTGCGATGCGCATATTGCTTCGAGTAGCACATCTACTCGTCCCGATCATTGTATAAGGTTGGCTCCGACAAAGCGCAGTTCGTGGTCAGCTGCATGCTGAAGCATTTCAAGAGGGGCCGCTGTTGAGGCTTTCACGACTTCGCATGCACAGCCACAACTGCTGGCAATATCTTCGACATCGAGGCCGCTACGTTTCATTGTCAACCACATACCACGTATAGTCTACAGCTCGGGCTGCAAGTAGCTGCTGCCAACGGCGAGATACCGCCTGACGAAGGAGCTTTTCTCGCTGTGGTTCTGGTACTGGTACAATCACATCTTCTTCCCTTCCGTCTCGCCATCACTCTTCCCTCCACGTTGCACAGCGTCATGGCGAGCTTCGATGACGACGCCGACTGGAAGGCCCGCAACTCGAAGCACATCGAACCGGAACAGAACTACTTCAGTGAGCCCGCCTTGAATCGGTGGACGCAGGCCAACAGCGCAAGCAGTACCCTCGTCGAAGCCGACCAACTCCAGAGAGCCCTAGCTCAGGTCGGACCGTTGTATTATTTATGGCATCTGCAAGCTCGGTACCCGGTCAGATGGCTTGTGGTGCTCATCGCATTCGTGACCTTCTATGGTGGCATCACATCTCTTACAACTGATATCTGTCTCGCTATTGCACAGAAGAGTATCTCTGGAGGATTCTACTTATATCAATACTACACAGTACCTTTGTTTGGCACGCAAACCTCCCGATGGTTACATACCTCAAACCATGCGAGTATGCCTTGGAACACTCAACTCATCAACTACTTTCTCATCAAGACCGCGCTGACGATCTTTGATGCATTAATCAGCCTTCTGTGGGCACTTGCCTCCCCTCCACATCAGCTTTCGACCCTGCAATCACTTGTGGTCATGCTTATTGCTCTTTTCATCCCTGCGATGTGCATGATGCCGCAAACACTGGTCGCTTGGTTAGATTGGACGCTCGGAATGGGAACGATTGGTCTGGGCAAAGGTTTCGTGGGAGGCGTGACAGCCTACTTATGGCTTGGGAGTTGGATGTGGGAAGCATATGCTACTGCAAGCTTGTGGATGCAACATCATTTCTGGCCTACAGACGAATTCGTGTACACCTCGCTCGCCTCAGACGAGATTCGGCTGCTTCACCTCCACCGCAAGCTGCCCTTCTGCGGCGTTCGTGCTTCAATTGCAATCGTCAGACTCGACAAACTCCCAACATACGAGGCGATATCGTATACATGGGGCAACTCCCAGGACCGTTGCACAATCCTGCTTCAGGGCAAACGCTTCTCGACAACGCGTTCGGCTTGGGAAGCTTTAACAACGCATGGGTCTTTCTGGCGACCCATGACTGTCTGGATCGATCAGATCTGCATCAATCAAAATGACGACATTGAGAAAGGTCAACAAGTAGCTATGATGTTTGATATCTACAGCAATGCTGACAGAGTGGTCGCTCACCTCGGGACCTCTCCTTTCGCGAAAGTAGCTGTTGGTATGCTTTCAGAACTGATGTGGCAGGAGTTTCAGGACTCGGACACCGAGCTGGCTGGATTCATGGCTGTCGCTACACTATTCCACAACTACGAGGCCATATGCGAGCTTTTGCAACATCCATGGTTCTCGCGAATATGGGTGGTCCAAGAGGTTGCTGCTGCAAAGGAGCTAGCCGTCGCTTATGGGGGTTTCATGATCGATTGGGAGTCGATGGCGTCTGCACTCCGAGTTCTCCTACGCCCAGGCATACGTGATGGTCTCGTCCTACGACCAGCGCTCTTCGATAAGATCTCACGGGCACTGATAAATGTGATGGAGATGATGGAGATAGGTCATCAGGTACGCATGAACCGGGCGGGCGGACTGAAGATCGAAGTATTGAAACTCACGGCTGCATACTCCCTGCCGTACATGCTTGGCAAGACGAGTGGCTTTATGGCATCCGACATGCGAGACAAGATCTACGCTCTACAGTCCGTCTCTCTCCCGGCTCGTCGACCGCACGGCGAATCAGTGCTATTGGAGTACGACTACACGCAGAGCATCGAGAGCCTTTATCTCGAGCTGGCGCTCCGCGTTGTATTCCACTCGCCGGAGCCATACTACATGATGAACTTTGCAGGCCTCAGCAAACAGGGCCAACTCGAGCTCCCGTCATGGGTTCCAGACTGGACATCACCCGCTGGGAGATTGGATAGCTTCAACCAAAGAGTCGTCACACACTATCTTGATCTCGTTGATGTCGTGGGACAGGTGCTTGATCGAGCAACAGGGACAGAGATGCGGCCCACGCCGAAGCATGAGTCTTACCGTGCTGCGGGTAGCACAAGACATGTCTGCCGGCTCAAATCCTACAACTTGTCCGTCCATGGAGTTAGAGTTGGTAGTGTTACTAAAGTAGGACAAGTCAAGCCTCCGGACGTGCAGCAAGACTCAGAACCATACGTGGACCGACACAACCGGACTATGTTTCCAGCAAGGCTCAAGAAGATCGCAGCGTGGTATCGTGAAGCCATGACGTTGGCATTGGAAGTCTATCACGATCCGATCGCTTGCGTGGACGCTTTCTGGAGATCATTGATAGGTGATCGTTGGCAAATGGTCAGACCTGCTCCCACGAGGGCGTTCGACGCATACCTGTCGTCCATGTACGTACTCAAGTGCTGGGAGGAGACCTGCGACAGACTTGACCGCGGCGAAACCGATGTTGAATTGCCCAATCATGAGCTCTTTCTGGAAGCACGCATGTTCGAAGGAGAATGGCTCACAGCATTCGGCGCTTGTGCTGCCAACCGGTCGTTTTGCACGATCGCAGACAAGTACATCGGTATCGTACCACTGAACACTGAGAGCGGAGACATCATTGTTATCGCGCTGGGTGCAACGGTGCCCTGGGTGCTGAGACCGTTGGTCAAAGCCGGACAGGCAGAAGAGGGCAAGTATCTCTTCGTCGGCGAATGCTATGTTCACGGTTTGATGGACGGCGAGCTGATCACTCGCAACATCTTCATAGGCTCCAACGTCCTTTGGGAACACTTCGAGGAGCCAAGGAGGAGCAAAGTAAAGACTGCTGATGCTGCTGAGAAACACCCTGAGCCAGCATGGGTCACCATACTCGAGAAATATGACATGATCGAAGGCCGTAACGACGATGGACCGGTCGCTGATGACGATACTCCCCTTGAGGTCGAAGACGTGTTTCAACAGGACCAAAGCGGTGATTGCTTCGTGCCTGGCTGCGAGTGGTTTACACTTTGCTGAGGCGTGTGATGAAGATGATCCGGCTAATAGCACAGACACCAATGCATGCGTGCCTCCCCGGCATGAGTGAATGCTGGGATGCAAACCATGTCTACGGCCGATCACAGTGAAACATATGTCGTTAAGTATGGCTTGTGCTGTCTTTGTGACCCATGCTCAGCGAAGCGGGTGGAGTCGTGTGCTATTGCTGCTTGCTTGTTGTCTCTCTGACCACAGTGCAGGTGATGCTGCATTGGTGGTGCATCTTTGGTCAAAGAAAAGGATCTCGGCTGCGGAGCCATGGCTGGGTTCGGCGACTTGCATAGTGTTCTATCGACGAGCAGCGGCAGCACCATGCAACGTCAGACTCTCGCCAGAAAATCCTTCCGTCGCCGCCATTGTTTTTTTACTCTCGGGCCAGCCCTCGTTCCTACCGTGCCGCTGAGGTCAATGGTGCCAGCGCACCACCGCAGCCCACACGCACTGCTGCACCTCTCTCCAAAGACAATGACATCTCATCTGAACATCTGGCCTGTATGTATGCGGGTCTCACTTTTTAGTCTGCCATGAGCCGCGCTTTTGATTCGCTCGGACGCTGGCCAGCATGGGCTACGACTCGAAGAAAGCTTACTCCCAAGCTGACTCTCTCTTCCCTCCATCCCTCCCACCCACGTCCGACCTAAGCACCTCCTCCCTCATCCTCATCCTCGCAACCTTCTGCACATCTCGTCATCTCTCCCCGATCTACAAGCGACTAGGCGGCTAGAGGCAAGACGGGCAACTGCGGTCAAGGCCGCGCTCGCAGCCGCTGTAAGTCATGTGATATGCCTTGTGGACCTTTGATGCCTGCCATTGGGTGTAAGTGATTTGGCTTGCAGAACAAATCCAGCTCTTCCTACGTCTACCTACATCAAAGTCACTTCCTGTCTCTCCTCCCTCTCCTCTATCCTCCCACCAACACATCCTGCTCACCCACTGTTCACAATCCTGCAAAGTTCCCTCTTCTCGCCTTTTGTGCGCAGAGATGCTGCAAGCTTAGAGTGGGAACCACGAGCAGCTTCTTGTCTCTGCTCATTTGTCAGACGTCGTGTGCCTCACATGACGTTGACATCATCCTCGTGATCAACTGTCCCTGCAACGGCCGACCATCCGTCTGTCTCTTCGCCTGGAGACGATGCTTCGCGATTTCTCGACCATCGACAACAACAAGAATGCCGCCGTTAAGTATACGGCAGAAACATCCTGCTAACAAACTGTCCAACGAGCTTATCGTGCTCATTCTCGAACAAGTTGAGCCAGACTCAGACAAGACGGTACCTGTCGATCGCCGTCAATTTCTCTCGGTAGAGAGCTTTGACTGTCCTCCGCGCTCGCCTCGAGGCAGGGACATCGGCCTGGTGAGGCTCGCTTCGAGACGATTCGCTCAGCTTGGTGCGCCATTCTTGTTCACTCGGATTAGTGGTCGATTGTCTAAGCGAGGACTGCAGAAGCTTGAGCAGCTGGCAGAATGGCCACATCTTACACAGCACGTGAGGATGTTCTCCTACATGGTGCCCTACTTCTATGCGAAAGGTTTGGACTGATTCCTCCCTGATTGCACGAACCACCTCTGATCAATCCCTAGGCGACGTACCGTCTCAAGAACTACTAAGTCAGCTGAAGGCTAGCTTTGGCAGTGAAAACGTTGCTCGTTTCCAGGCCAAGGTGCACGAACAGCGCCACATCCTGGACGCATCAGACGACCTCCGAGTACTCAAGAAGACTGTCGCCACATTCACGTCGCTACAGCATGTCAAGCTCCTGCGTACCCAGGACGATGAAGACAATGCATTGCTCCAGTTCATACGACAAAACGCGGAAACGAGGCACTTGGTCCATCTAGAATGGGCGGCTGCTTGTTCTCACGCATCCAAGACGATAGGGACAGCCCTCCTAGCGTCCAAGAACGTACCGTGGTCTCGCTTCTCCTCGCCGATGCTCAGTCCGCAGAGCGCAGAGTTCCTCAACTGGCGACGGCCGGCCTCGCTATCGACGCTCGCAGAACGGCTAACATGTTTGACGCTTCACTTCGACGACGGCATAGATATGGATGCTAAAATGGTCGAGCTTTCTTCGCTGTTCAGGACGGTGTTCCTCGCCGCCAAAGGCATGCAGGCTGTGCACATTGGTTTTCCGGAGAGCTCTCCGCTGGAAATACCACTAGAAGCTGTCTTCCACAACGTCACGTGGGATCGACTTGTGGCGTTCGGTGTGCAAGGATGGAAGCTGGACACCGATGAGATCTTGGGTTTTGCTCGCCGACATAAAGAGCGACTGAAAGGTCTTCGTCTACGCAGGGTTCTGCTCAACGAAGGCTCTCTGTGGAAGCACGTGCTTACCGGTCTGAGAGAGTCCATGCATCGTCTTGAGTGGGTAAGTCTTCGACGTATAGGCTATGCGGATCAATACGAGGGTGATTTACATGGTGTGGAGGTCAGAGACGACCTCGAGAGCGAGAGCGAAAGTGATCTAGAGGACTACGATCCTATGGTGGGACCAAGCAGCAGCAACGTCCATCGACATGAAGGAACTGTAAGCGATGACGAGCGAGACACTGACACCGACTCGGACGATGAGCATGGACCAGCGGCTCATGACATGGACTTTCCGCCCCTCGACTCTCCAGTGACGCCCGCATCTGCGCCATGGTGTAGTTGCGATAGCGAAGTTGACGCCATCGACGACCTGGAGGATGATGGCACCGCCATTAGCAACACCAAGCGCAAGGCGTGGGAGAAGTGGGTTGTCCGTAGGTGTTTCGTACACAACGGATGAGCCCTCGCCTGGCTAACACCGGAGTGCATGGTTTGAATCCAAAGGAGGACCCTTGCTCGTACTAGACCGTTGCCATACTGTGGTGCGCACCGGCAATCATCGCTCGAGCTTTGAGAAAGGTTCGCGGACCGTGGTCCCAACCGCCCTGGATTGAGAACAGTTCCATCGGCGGTCAGTGCTTGGTATGAGTCCTGGTACTGTCAAATGTCAGCCTGCATGAACATAGGGAAGAACAGAGTGGGATGTGTAGTTTTCGTGGGCGGATACATTGGGTAAGATATAACGACGAAGTGTGGGATGCTCTTGGTGAATCTTTCGAGTAAGAATAAAAGATTGCATGGCGTTGGAGGTCCGTTTGTTTCAGCCAGGTACTTAGCACACCGAGATATAAGGTAGCTTGTGGTTGTACTGGTGACAGCTAACACAAAGCATTCTGAGCGACCCTTCGCAGGCCGTCCGTACCGCGTGCTCGTGACCGCGCCAGAAGTGATGTTTGGCGAGAGTCACCATGCATGAGCTAACTTTAGTGATATGATGGCTTGGTGGAAAGTGATGGTGTCGTTAGCATATTGGATGGATATCTGCGCTTGGCGCCGTAGTCTAGGACGGTCTATGTATGTCGCCGAGACTTGCCACGTTGTGTCGACGTGCCACCCTTGTTGAAGGTGTGTGAGATGACAAAGAATGGATATACTGGACAGTCCTGCTCGGCGTCTTGTCAGTCAGAAGGTTGACTTCCTGTATGGAGCAAACGCTGCTCGAGATTGCACGAATGGCGTCGAATGAGTCGTGAGAGCAGCCGTGAGAGGGTCTACGGTGTCAGCGACGTGATGCAGGTCGATGCAATCGCAATAGTATGTGAAAGGCGCCGATGGGCGTAGGTCGACGGATTGAGCTGCAAAAATGTATGTATCGGACTTCAACCGCACGGACCGGACGATCGCTGTCCTGAACCTCAATTGCCATTGTTCCCACTTGCATTCCACGAACTCGACCCTAGCCAGAAGCCGGAACTAACATGATAGGCTGAGCGTTCTATTGATCGCGCTGCGATCACACTGTCCTCAACACGGCACTCTTCAGACGCAATGGCGTGCTCCGTCGGTCCTTACCATTGATCCTCACCATCTGCTTCCTAGTACTGTTGTACCACGCACTGCACCCGCAAGCAACATGGCGGACGCCACTGGGCTTACATCCATCAGGACCGACGGCTGAGCAAATCGCCAGTGGGGAGAACATCTTGCCGGACCTCCGCACGGTGAAGAAGGACTATTCGAAATCGCGGCCAGGGTTTACATTCAAGGAGTCAGATGCAAACTTTACCTCGCCCTATCCCATAGGCGACACGAAACCTCCAGGAGAGCTCTACACGAAGACGCTGGTCATTGCAAGCACGAAAGAGGAGAACACAACATGGATAGAGCCGGAGCTTGGAGATATGATTAAGAGTGGTCTGCTGCAGCCAGCTGTTTACGTGGTAGATGACAAAACGCCCTCTACATCCGCCTCAGAACAAGGGCCACGAAGCATCGGTCTATCTATCGTATATCATCGACCACTATGATGAGCTTGGAGACGTCACCATCTTCATGCACGCTCATCAGTTCACATGGCACAACAACGAGCTCATGGATGGAGATGCCGCTCTCATGGTCAGACACCTCAGCCCTGAGCGAGTGAGTAGACTGGGCTATATGAATCTTAGATGTCACTGGGAGCCTGGATGTCCTGAATGGCTGTACCCAGGAGAGGTCACACGCAACCTCGAGAAGCAGGAGCAGCACATCATCGCCGTACAATGGGCGCAGCTCTTCCCTGGTGAGCCTGTGCCGACCATCCTGTCACAGCCATGCTGCGCGCAGTTCGCAGTCAGTAAGGAGCGCATACTCATGCTTCCGAAGGAGCGCTACATTGCTCTGCGTAGGTGGTTGTATGACACAAAGTTGGACGACTACATCAGCGGCAGGATCTTCGAGTATACATGGCAGTATCTCTTCACTGGTGCTCCGATAGATTGTCCCAGCATCAGTGCCTGCTACTGCGATGGCTACGGCCTCTGCTTAGGTAGCCCAGAGGCATACGATCTCTGGATGGAGCTCAGACACTGGCTGGGCGAGCTGCGATCAGAGTTGCTCAGCTGGTGGGAGAAAGCAGATCTCGTTGAGCAGTTTCGCAAGAACAGCAGAGGTGGCAGTGGTAAGGTGCCTGCGCAGTTCATCCCTGTGAAAGGAAGAGATGCCGTCCTTGAGTACAACATCACAGCGACTTGGAGTCGAATGAAGCAGATGAGAAATGATGGTTATGAACTTGGGAAGGATCCAGCACAGAGAGCTCTAGAAGCTGGACGGCCATGGAAGGCTGGAGATGGATACTAGACAGGGCTCTTGTACGGCTACGGCTCTACGTGACCATTGTGCAATGCCATCCTCGTCTCTCATGCATTCTAATTGCCTTGTGGTGATTGATGTTGTGTGCTAGTTTTAGTGATGCCCGTCAGAAGGGGAGCAGTCGTGAGGTCACGGTGGTCTCACAGAGCCAGGGCATATCGGCGAAGATCTGTGAGCCATTGGCGGATTGTTGTATGTCGACAGATCCTTGTTGGCATATTGGCGCTGAAGTGGCGTCTCTTGCATAAAGAAATGAGCGGAATTGATTGCACAGTCGTCAGATTTGCTGAGCGCTTGGATCGTCAATGGACATTCCTGTAACCAGGCAGGATTGCTAGCTTGTGGCATTGTTGTTATACCAAGATGAAGCCCAAGACTGTGGCCTCTGAGCGAGAGACTGCAACGCCATTGAGTGCCATAACCATTGTGCACGACCAAGCGAAGACACGAAGCGGCTTTCCATCCAGGTCGAAGCAGCCGCTCATCGCTCGTCTTGGATCTCAGTCCTGCGGAGTTTGATCACCACGACAATCATGGACGGTGACTTTGCGGCACTGCAGTCACACAAGTCGAAGGTTGATACCATAGCCGACGCTGTCCGAGCCTTTCACAATCGAGGAGAGAAGTTCAGAATCTATCATGGAAGCACGAATACAACAAGACGTACCAAGCTCGATCGCGCAACTGTCGTTGACACAAGTGGACTGAAGGATGTACTACACGTTGATGTTCATCGGAAGACTGTCGTTGTCGAGCCTAACGTGTCGATGGAGCAGCTAGTCGATGCTACGTTACGACATGGTCTACTCCCACCAGTGGTCATGGAGTTCCCTGCCATAACCGTGGGTGGTATGTACACTCCTCTCTGTACAGATCTGTCGCTGATACTCTGCAGGAGGTTTTGCTGGTACATCTGGCGAGAGCAGTTCTTTCAGGCACGGCTTGTTCGAGAAGACAATCACGGCAATCGAGATCGTGCTTGCAGATGGCGGAATCATGCAAGCATCTCGCACTGAGCACGAAGAGCTGCTCCATGCCTGTGGAGGATCCTTCGGCACATTCGGAGTCATTACTGCGTTACACATAGACCTTGTGGAAGCAAAGCAGTTCATTGAATTGACTTACACACCGATCACCAGCATGGAGACGGCACTGGACGTTATCGAGACAAAGACCGATCAATCTGCGAACCAATACCTGGATGGGATCATGTTTGGACAACAGGCTGGTGTCATCATGTCTGGACGACTGTCCGATGCGCAAAACGGTCTACCTGTCTCGCGCTTCACTCGAGCCACTGATCCGTGGTTCTACCTTCATGCCGAAAAGTCATGCAACGAGCCTCTGATTCAGAGTACCGCGAGGTTATTCCCGTAAAGGACTATCTCTTCAGATACGACAGAGGAGCGTTCTGGGCTGGCAAATACTCCTTCCAATACTTCATGATGCCCTTCAACGCATTCACGAGATGGCTCTTAGACCCTCTACTGCGCACTAAAGTCATGTATCATGCCTTACACAAGAGTCATCTAGCAGAGGAATACCTGGTCCAGGACATCGGATTTCCCTACAAGACAGCACCCAAGTTCATGGATTACCTGCATAACACCTTCGGCTTCTATCCAATATGGCTCTGTCCTCTCAAGGTCGATCCAGATATGGCTCTACACCCACGCAAGATGGCAGCTTTCGTCGAGGATGCCCGCAGTCCTGGTATGATGCTCAACATTGGTATGTGGGGACCAGGCCCGCGACGATATGAGGACTTCATCCTTGCCAACCGGGATATCGAGAAGATGACGCTGCTACTAGGAGGTTTGAAGTGCTTCTACGCTCAAGCCTTCTACACTGAGCAAGAATTCTGGGACGTATACGACAAAGAGTGGTATGACAAGATGCGGCTCATGTACGACGCCTCAAGCCTTACGAATGTCTATCAGAAGGTGAATGTCGACCTGAGTAACTGGCGGCCATTACACCAATTGCCGTGGAGAGAATACCTATATGAGAAAGTTTCAAGCTGCAATGGCCGGTCAAGGGTGTATACGGCGCATTGCAGGTCTTTCTCAAGAGTGATTATCTACTTGGATGATCACTTGACATGACACTGGCTGGCTTCATGGATGTTCACCAGAGGAGTGATCACAAAGTCGAACATTGATTCGGTGACACAGCGTGGTGCTGCGAATATTTTGTCGTCCTCTTATATCCAAGGTAAGAACTTGGACCAGTCTACTGTTACAAAAGCGCTCGCAGGCAGTGAGCGGAGGGAGGCAATGTCTTCGGCTATGATTATGATTCTGCAGATCACATAGGTAGCGCATATCGGTGTCATCACCAGAACCGATCGAAACGGCACATCTAGAGCAGGAAAATTGCCTGTCAACTCATTGTTCCAAGGCGTGTTCCAGAGTTTGTGCAGTAAGTGCTTGCCGCCTTGGTTCGTTTTCGCATTTGAGGCTGTATGCAGATCCGCCTTGGTCGTATGCTCGACTGGTGCATCTAGCATTATGATCTCGAAGCAAGCTCCGATGAATGCCATCGCAGCTTGTGTGATTGATACAGCGCGCCACAGCTGCAGCTCGACATTGGAAGGAAAGAAGAAGCTCCATGCGCCAACGAAGAATGAGGTATATGCCATGCTGACACATAGCACGAACACCAACCAGGCTTTTGTGCTTGGCCTGGGAAAGTTGAATGTCGTGAAACGCTGAAGTGGAGGGTTTGGCGACTTCATTATCAGGTACATTCGGCGCAGGAAGTTGACCAAGTAATTCCAAAGCAGACTGCCAGCCCATTCCTTTCGTGAAATGAAGTCGAGGGGTGTGTTTCGATATTCGCCACTGGCTGATTCACCGGCCTCTCTCATGATCTCCACCATGCTAGTCTTGAGCTCGTAGAGCTGCGTAGTCTGTACATCGGATGGCTTGTTCCACCAAAAAACATAGGTGGCCAAAGTGCAGTAAATGTTCGCCATGACGGTCATTTCGAGAGTGGTAACGGCAAGGTGCTGTACGAAGCGAGCTGCTGTGTTGACAAGAAAATTCGTGGCTTGTATGATTGTGATCAACCTAAGGTACCATCAGATCAGCCATCCTGCACACACACACAAGTCTGCAACTCACTTCGCAGCGGAGTCTGATTTGCCCAGCCCTTCAATGTGCTTCCTTGTCAGAGGTGTGTAATCGATGTGCTGCCTTTGCAGCAGGTAGAGCAGCTGCTTTGCATTCACTGGAAAGCTCGGAAAGTCAGGCGGCTTGACGTGGATACCGCCCATATCTGCATAGAAGCTGTGGACGATCGTCCAGTCGTGATAGCCTGCACACCGAAAAGCCTGGACGGTGCTCCGAGCTGTCTGCCACTGTCCAAATGCCAGTAGGAAGACAAACTCAGGTCCCAGCAGAGTGAGAAGAACGAAGTAGAATTTGTCTCTCGTGATGTCCCACTCGCCATCGACCGGCGATGCCGCGTTGGTACATACTGACACTCAAGCGCAGAGGATGAGTGTCTGCACGGATGACCAGATGATATCCCAGGTACCACGACCGTTCGGGGGAGCTTGCCAGCCCAACACCTCCACAGACTTGGCCAATTCTGTGTGGTTAGCAGCCATCCAGACTCTCAGCGTTGGTGGCGGTAGGTACAAGAGGTAGCATCGATGCTAGTGGAGCAGCAGAAGAGAGTCCGAAGACATATGAGAGAGAGTGCGAGGACAGCCTTGTCTGACTTGTCTCGTGTCTCGCCCGGGACTGAATTATACGTGAGCAAGGATTGTCGAGCACTCAGATCACACTGAGACAGGGCGACTATCACGACCTCTCAGACATCAAGAGCAATTCCCTGGAGGGTATCTACACCATGGAAACCTTCGCCCATGCAGATGACCCAAGCAAAGTGCTGCAGAACTACTGAAGGACCCACGCAGTGCGGTGTTCTCGTCATGCACGAAGCATCATGGCAGGACCACTGCCATGGACGTAAGAGAGTGAATGGCGGTTCAGGAAATGCCACGGCTTAGTACTCTCGACCACAGCCCGACTCTTGGACTCTCTGGAGCGATGAATGAGATCGAGGTCTTTCGGAATCGCGTAGAAGGATAGCAAGAGTTCGGTCTTCGTACAGTCTTGCTTCCAGTGCAGCTGACTGTCTTGCGCCGCTCACTCGGCGCGATTGAATGCCTATGATCATGATTCGTAGAGTTGAAGAGGCAGATGGTGGTATACCGATGAGGTTAGTAGCTATCGCTCGTGTAGATCATGGCGCCGCCAGACTCTCTTGTCATTCAAGTTATCCTGCCAACAGCGTCTGCTAGAGGCCTCCGACTTGCTTTGTCCTAGACAATAGGTGCTCGGCGGTACCACGGAGTCGCGCGTACATGGTTCAGGTCTCCCAGTTGGAGGGAATGAGACATCATCATCTCTCATCAAAGGAATGAAGCGCTGAGTTAAGTGCAGAAGAACAGGCCTGATGGAAGCATACCAGGAGGTCTGTGATCTCAAGCAAACCTCGACGCACGGGCATCTTGGCGGTGCGGCCCTTCCCGCATGAAGATATGAAGCCAAAGACAATGTCCTTTGCTTCGCGAGTGTATGCCATCGACAATGCTAGATCAGAGGTCTCAGTGTTCAATCTCTGTACCACGTTTAGCAGCTCGTAAGGCAGTCTTGAATATTCGAGCTCTTGGCTGCATGCACGATCACGATCGGTGAAAGGAATCGCTGAAGCTCGACACTCCTTCGACATTTTGATGCAGCACTCACATCGGTGGTAATCGATGGAGCTCCCACTTATGCTCGCAAGCTCGATTCGATAACATGGAGCCTGCTTACAGCTTTACTGTACCTTCGATTGAGGACGACACTGTCCTTGACTGTCGAATCTACCATCCAGGTGATTTGTCGGCACGATTGCCTCCTCAGCAGCACAAACTCGAAGCACTCAGAGGAGCTGTCATTGCACATCCATATTCACCATTGGGCGGCTGCTATGATGATCCCATCGTCCTTGCTGTGACAGAAAAGCTCCTTCAACAAGGCTATATCGTCGCAACCTTCAACTTTCGAGGTGCCGCCGGCTCAGCAGGGAGCACCAGCTGGAGCGCAAAGGGTGAGAAGGAAGACTTTATCACATTGGTTGGCTTCATTGTTCGGTACATGCAGAGTCTTGCAGAGTCCAACTACACACCTGGTGAAGATGCCTCGCCTGTTCACCAGGCACCCAGGTGTCCACTGAGACTTTTACTGGCAGGCTACTCCTATGGCTCCCTCATCCTCACACGCATTCCATCGTTGCATAACATTCTGCAGAGGTTTGACAATGCAGCTATAGGTACGAGCGCTGCTGAGGTTATACTTCGTGCTCGCCGTCTGGCACAGGAAACGCTACGAACAGCACAGGAGCTCGATACGAAGAATGTGCGTGGTAGAGGGAGCTCTACATCGTCACCGTCTGGCAGATCGCGCGCCCTCTCCAATACTGTTCGGGTCGGCGGCGAAGAGACACAATCGTCCGAGCGACGTCTCAGTCGGGGCTCACGTGAGTCTCGTCGAGGTATAGACATGGTTAAGAAGAGTGCTGAGGCACCTCATCGCATTGCAATGCACTTTCGACGACATAGCAGCAGCAAATCGCAGGAAGACGTATCAGAGAAGTCTAAGGACGAGAAGACGCCACAATTATCTACTACTGCGCTCATCAAGCTCCGTTATCTTTTGATATCGCCTCTATCACCACCACTTTCCTATACTTTAGCACCTCCCAGTCACATCATGCAGTTTTTCGGACAGAGTAGCAGCGTTAAAGATGCCTCGACGGGCTTTGGTATGCTCGAGCATGATACCCTGGCGATATGGGGCACGAACGATGGCTTCTCATCCTCCAAGAAACTCACAACCTGGATCGAGCGATTACAAGCTGCAGCACCTGGGCTGATCACTGGCATTGACGTTGATGGAGCAGGGCACTTCTGGCGTGAGCACGGCGTGTTGAAACAGTTACTAGAGGCCCTCGCGAGCTGGACTGAAAGTCATGTTGTCTAGAGAGTCTCGATGGCTTGATATACATGCTCATAGTTAGCTGAAAGTTAGCGCCCATGACCAGGTATCGGGCGGACGCTGCTCAACGTTGACAGTGTGTAAGATGTGCTGCTCGATGGCTGAACATCGTGGAACTCTGCCAGTCCTACGACTTGTCCGGTGTATCTCTTGACGTGATATCCAAGAACAATATGTCCAGGTTATCCATGCTGCCAACATGGATGCTAAGCGTATATTGAAGCCACCTGCGCGCAACAGCAAGTAGGGCTGGTATTCCACTCAAGTCGTCAGAGCTTATGCTTGCTGGCTGGCGTGAGTGTGGTTGCTTTGTTGACCATACCAGCACTGTCGTCGACAACTCGCATCGAGTGCTGCAGTTTCGAGAGCTAATCATGCTTATTCTTTGGAACCTTCCACCTTCAGCTTCCAGTTGACCGGTCATCGTCGCTTTGGTCTACGCTGGCATCGCAACAGATGACCTCGGTGTTTATTATGCTGTGACGAGGGATGTCAGGCGTTCGGCGACAGGGACCAGTGGAGCTGGCACACTCTTTCCGACGCTGCCATCGCAATAGACAACCTTGATCTCTATTGTGCTACAACGGGAGCCAGGCATAGGATGAGAGGTCTGTACTAGTACACCTGATGCCTTCCGTTTGGGTTGCCAGTGTAACCTGCTCTTATATATAGGAGCGATTCGCATGCGTGGTGCGTTGCTGTTTCAACGTGCTTAGTGGAAGCATGTTGCTGACAAAGGGGCTGCTGATGCAGGATGGGGTGGCCATGGCCAGATCCTGGTTGTTTGAGACCTGCTGCTCGTGGAGTTGTGGTTGGCGGGAGCATCCTCGTCAGTATGATCGTAGTCATGTTCGCCTGCAGGATCGTCTGCTGGATCGCCGTCGCAGTAGATCTCTAGGTCGTTAGCAGATCAAAACACCATTGTCAGCAGTTCTGATTCTCTTCCCAAGCACGATGAATCGAGAAGCACCCTTCGCCACTGCAGTTAGGGATCAAGTCACTTCTTTGATGCTGAGTCTGACTTGGATCACTTGTTGCCCATGGGTAGCGGTGTTGTCTGTGAGACATCTACCGCGATGATCCGACCATGATCGTAGACATTGCACAGGCAATGGTGGTAGAGGGTGACTGGGCTTCTGCGATATAGCCGACTGTCGAGGTCGCTATGAGGGGATCATCTGACGCTGAGGAGTAGCCTTGTCAAGATTGTGCACGAGCTTATCTCCAGCTTCAGTGGGCATGTCGCTGAAGAAGCTCAGCCTTGGGACACGAGCGGTACAATTATTCGCAAGTATCTCGTACGTGACATACCAGCGCATGATTCATCGTCCCTTCCTTTGGCGATACAGCCATGACCGGCAAGCTTCAGGTATTGATGTCTGCCGGCAGGCACAGGGTAGCAAGACGCCGAGGTCGCTTCTCGGCGGCTCCCTCAGCAAACTGCTTAGGCGTTATACAGATCTCGTAGTCGGCCAAGAGAGTGCCTATGAGCGGTTAGATCTGGCTTGAGGTGCGGCTGGAACTCTGTGTGGATTGGTACGCTGATGTATGCAATCGTTCCAGCCAAGCTCACGCCGTGTGGGTGAGATAGGATCTTGTCGCTCCACTCCTCGTTGTTCATGGCAGGTGACCAGATTATATACGGCGGTCTTGAAGGGAGCGTAGATAGCTCAGAGGAGTGGTGTAGAGGTGCTTGTTGAGGCTGTACGTCCCAGAGGTAGCCTCTACGATAGCTTCGGCAATGCCCATGATGAGAGAGGCATGCCCATGCTGATACGGCGAGCGTTTGGCTGCACGCGGTGTTCTTCGATATATATGGTGGTGGAATCACTAAGCCTGTTGCATCTTGATTGCATCGAGCATGAGCTGGCGTGATCCAGGATACTGCTCGACATAGGAGTCGCTGGCGTAGACTTTGTACGTGAAAAAGCCCTCTCTATCCGTCCATGGCATGATGGGACCGACACTGTTGGAGTATTAGGGTCGGCTGACCATCAACAATAAGTCTCATCACAAATGTTGACGCGAATGTCGTGTGGTGGATCTTGTCTTTCTCGATCGACTGGACCATATGTGATCTGTGGAACGAGACTCTGGTGCGCTCGTCTCCTTCGCCTTGCTGTGGCTCAACAACAGTCACTCTGCATTGTCATGTGCTTGTGGCTGTGAAAACTGTTGGTCATCCCTAGTGTTGACTTCGCGATCTCTCCATGCGATTGTGGGACTATCGGTCATTTGCAACGTTGTTATTGTGGTCGCCGACTGTTGGCACAGTTGGGCGAACTGCGCTTCTGTCTCACAGATTGAACACTCTTGCTCTCGCACACCTCAGTGTGAGCCATGGTAGCACCGAAGGCCTCGTCATATATAAATGGACTCGTTCGTCAACGGAAAGCCCCGCCCGTCGGCTACCCAGTCGTATGTCTGTCGAAACATTACATTAAATCGAGTCTGGAGGGAGGCGGGTTTGTGCACAATGAGCATACCTCAAGTAGTCATCTTGTTCCGTATCGGCTGTCGATTCGTACGCATATCGATGCGATGATCAAGACTGCTGAAGTGGTGTGACGGATGGAAGAGGAATGAGTTGCAATGGAGGTGATGCGCCGATGGTGAGAGGGAAGAGACTGGACCGTAGACCTTTATGGAGGCTGACGTCCGAGCAGCAAACCCAGGAGTGATTTGTGTCTCATTCACTGTGGCCGACCAGCAACAATGGAAGACAAGAGGCAGTAGTCTTTGCGTCAGTTGACTTCGCTGTTTGCCATGAATGAATGTGTCCAGAAGCACTGTAATCCTCTAAAGGACGAGCAAAGGTCAGACACATATGCCTGTTGTAGCAAGCAGAGTCTTTGTCTTGTGTGATGGGCATGATGCTAGAGGTTAGTGTTGCAGAAGAACAGTGTTGCCTACCACATGTGAGGTCGTGTAGCTAGCTTGGCAGCACGTCTTCTCGCCAATCACCACCTTGCTATTACAATCCACTTCAACGATGTTCAGATCGTTAACAACATCAAAATCTCCCATGAATAGCGATAAACATGCTGTATTCTCGACTGAACAGTCTAAGTATGTTAGGAGGTCGTTCGCCAGCACCGCTTTCGCCTCTTCCCAAGCCTCTTGCACTTGAAGAACAACATCGCATTACATTACCGTCATAGGCACAATACTACTCAACTCTTACCCAGTACCGACACATGAGACCCTCGCGGTCAACTGTCACCAGCTACTTCCCATTTCAGAGGTCAGCCATGCTTGAAGACCACCTCCAGAGCTTGCACATCGCCTCTTTCAAGGCACCCGAGATCAGCATACACGAGCTCCCACAGTCAGCAGCACTTCCTGCCGCCGCCGCTCACCACAGCGCCCTCGAGAACATCCCCACAGAGTTGAAGTGTGAAATTGCGCGCCATCTGCGCAAAGCCAACGACCTTTGTGCGTTCCGTCTTTCCGGCAGATCCCTCGCAGCAGCAGGGAAACACGAGATCGAGCAGCGCCTTAAGACGAAGAAGGCCGTCTCGCCACGCTATCCTGCTCATGGCTACGACCCGCGCCCCTTGTGCACCAAGGTCTATGAGCTTAGTAAGTTCTTCTCGAGCAGCGTCTTGAAGCATCTCAGATTCGTCAATTTGTGTCCTCGGCGTCCGGAACGTGGCGACGCCAACATACACAAGATATACTTGCCTTGTCTCGAGGAGCTGTGGGTCCAGAATCTTGTGTTCAGCAGCAATCACCCGGTCATGGTCCTGCTAAGAAGTCATTCTCGCACACTCAGGAGAGTCAGCTTCATCTTGTGTGAGATCGTCAGACCGTTCGCTAGTTGCCATGAGCAGCCAGAGGCTCTCCATTCCCGCATCTCATGGAACACAGTATTGGAAAAGATGGATCACTTGCCATATCACCTCGATAAGGTCGAACTTCAGTCCATACACATCTGCACCGGGCAAGGCAGACATTGCCTTTGCCATGCACTCAAGGCCGATGCAGACCGCCTGATGCTTGAGCGAGTCCACACTGCAAGAGCGTATCCTACTGCAATCGAGGTCGTTCACGACCATCGCAATGCCCGGAGAGGTGTTTGGTATGGCAAAGGAAGCATCAGAGCTATGCTCGACGACAGCATGAAGCACGAGGCCCAAGTCTCGGCGATATAAATCGTTTGAGGTTACCGCAAGTGATCGAAGACATCGTGCTATGCCTTCAGGCTGGTCGATGTACCGGATGAGCTGCCTGGCAATGGAATATTCCGTCGTGAGAAGGCGTCTGTCGTGCCGAATAGCAGGTGTTGCTTGGCACCGAAGGTCTTTGAAGCATGCAGAAAGGCAGTCCTTGTGCAGTACTAATAGATGGTCAATAATTTTCTTCTCAGCCTGTAAGCACACACGTGACAGTCCCATGCCTGTGCAGTTCGGCGATGCCGCCTTTCGGGCATCGCTTGAGACAGCCACAGTGCCCGCCATTGTCTTGCTCATTCGACGTGCCGAGAATGGGTGATTTCTCATAGATTAAAGAGGATTAGCCAGGGGCACCAACGCAAGGAAGCCGCAAAGTTTGCGACGACACCCCGCCAATTGGAACGGCGAAATGCACTGACTCTTTCACCTCGTGGCTCTCTTTGATACTGCTGTGCACCCACACCACTTCTCCAAGAAAAGCCGAGCTCTGATATATGGGACGGGCTGCGTGCATATGCCGCGCTCCTCCACGATCCTTGTCGAAGATGATCACCGCCCAAGCGCAACGGTACGACGTTCCTCAACAACTGAGCATATCTCCGGTAGCACATGATGTATCCTCTGGACCTGCACCCGATGGCGATGTGCAAGGAGTCCTTGTCACGAAATCATCGAACACAGCAGATTGTGCTTCTGTGACGAGCAGTTCCTCATCTTACCAATCACGTCCTCCTGAAACACACTTTTACTGCAGCGAGCCTCGATACCACTAGCGTGTGCGTCTAAAGGCGAACGGAACGCAAGCCATCTCTACAGACGCACGCTTCTCGATGTGGCTGCTGCTCCTCCTTCTGGCCCATCGCCGTTGTGAAAGACAAAACGTCCCGCGCGAGTCAAAGCTCTTTGGAGGTGTAAGCCCGCTTCACTTCAGTTCCTTGGCCGCCGAGAGAGCGCTCCTCCTCCATTGTATCTGCCCAGTGCTGTGACATACACTCATTCATCTCTGCTTGTTGTACCACACCGTACCGACTTCTCGATCCTTGTGCTTCTCAGCTTTTCCCATTTACCTGTCTTTCAACCGCTTACCAATATCTCAAACCACG
Organism: Peltaster fructicola; assembly: GCA_001592805.2. Classification (NCBI taxonomy): domain Eukaryota; kingdom Fungi; phylum Ascomycota; class Dothideomycetes; genus Peltaster; species Peltaster fructicola. Next base: position 1,700,446 of record CP051140.1, read on the forward strand.
GCTACGCGCTCAGCATAGTCTGATATGGCCCAACAACCTGGCTCTCTGGAGAGCTCTCCCGAGGTAGCGTACTACAGCATCATCCTGCTTCCAGCTCCTAACACCTTAGCCAGCATCTGCAACGACTGTCTGCTCTCTACCAATATCACAATGCGCCTGAGGTCGCACCAGCACATGGCCTGGAATACGATGATTCGAACTACCCACATTCAGACAAGTATCCCGTGATACACTCAATGCCAGCATACAACTCGAAATGGACAGGCAATGGCTTCACGAACGATAACCGACCGCCCAAAATCATCTTTGGTATGAAGCTGCGAACTTTTCTGGTGGTAGCGACGATCATGATTATGGTCATTGTAGGAGCTGCAGTGGGAGGCGCCGTGGGTGGAAGCTCTATCAAGACAGGAAGCTCGTCGTACACGCCCACGACGACGGAAAGGTAAGCTAGACTCAGCATTTGATCAAATAGAAAACTGACCTTAGTAGCACAACTTCATCAACCACATCTGCGTCGAACACACCAACGACAGCGACACCCTCAACATACTCAGCACCGACAGCAACGTATGCACCACTATCGGACTGCCCAGCAGCCAACAACACTCTCTACACATCTTCCTTCAATTCTGGGTCGAGTTCGTCGACCACAGGGCTCAACTTCACAAGGTATTGCAATTACCAGAGCCCACTAACAACTCAAAACACCCTGCTGAGCACATTCGCCTACACTTTCGAGGACTGCATAGAGACCTGTGCCGGAATCAATTTCTACAACAGCAATGTCAACTGCCAAGTGGCTGCCTTCGAAGTGGGCGCCTCTCGACCGGTGAATTGCTGGTTGGGACAGTACAACACAACAATCTCAAATCTGAAAGCACAATCAGGCACAGCTGTTGCGATCCTGCGATAACGGCAGCTCGATAATCTGAAACACAGCATCCTCAAGCCCGGAGGACACAATCAGGCATTGCTATATTGCATTGCTGGGCAGCTCGACATTCTACGAGCAATGAAGGACACATATTTTTAATCTAACGGACCACGACATAGCGACTTTACAGTATTATCAGCGTTCGGGCATTGGCGCTAAGGCGAGGTGTATACCTCAGGGACAACAATGGGACGAACGCATAAAGCATGGGATAGGGAGTTCCTGCATCAGAGATACCAGCAAGCTCGACGGACATTCATTGAAGCCGTATCAACTTAGAATTTATCAAGCCTCTTGAGAAAACCACTGACACCTTTCTCCAACTTGTTGATTTTCTCACCGAGCTTGTCTTCGGTCTGTGCTTTCGACTGTGGCTTACTGTGGTGACCATGTGCAGCCTCCTCTTCCGTCGGTCGGTATGCCTGGCTGTGAATGCTGCCTGTGAAGGCCCCGGCCGCATTGTAGTGTCCTGGTGCAGCAGGCGCTTGTGGTGCGGATGAGTATTTATACGATGAGAAGCCAGCTACCTGTGCTTGTTGACCACTTTGCTGCCCTGGCGGCGATGTGGAGGGCGGAGGAGGCAACGACGCGTACGAGGGAGGCGCCGAGGGCGTGGGTGGTTGGTGTTGATATATGCCTGGCGACATTGGTCCTGGTGATGTCACACCCGGTCCAAAGTTGGTCGGGTATGAGGCATATTGTGTTGCTGAGCCAGCTTGCGGGCCAAAGGATGGCTGTTGTGTAGTTGCTGGTGCTTGAGGGCCGAAAGATGGTTGTCGTTGCTGTTGTTGTTGTGGTGGTGGTCCTCCTTGTGGTGGGCCTGCTTGTGGGCCAAACGATGCTTGCCTCTGTTGCAACGGCGGCGCTGCTGCTTGTGGTGGACCAGGGAAATAGGAAGACTGTGGTGTGCTCTGCAGGCTGGGACCTCCTTGCTGTGAGTACTGAGCATACTGCGGATGTTGATCGTATCTGGCAGCATCATTCAAACCAGTTCCAGACGCTCCGTCCGGTGGCGGCGGTGTCTTTCGCGATGAGATATGAATTCGGGTGCCGAGGAGCTGCAGGGTTGTAGGCTACTGGTGTAGGTTGCTGCGGAGGAGGCGGTATACTAGCCGTTGATGCGGGTGTTGGTGGACCAGGTAGCGATTGTGCAGATGTGGTACTTCCTGCTCTTGGTGGGAATTGCGCTCCGATAGCAGTGTTCTCCAGCCGCTGGACAACCGGACTCATGCTGTCTTTATGCTCTGTTGGAGCAGCTTGACGAGCCACATCACCAATATCCAGCTTCTCAGCAGGCACTATCCCATTCAACCTGCCCATGAATGCAGTTGCGTCACGTTCTGTCCAGAAGTATAGATCGACTGTGTGCAGCTTATGAGCCCATCTTTTCTCGTTCCGCTCGTCCCAAGTCGGCAGATGCCATTCGGCTTGTGTCTTGATGCGCGGCTGGTCGAGGACCATGCTGCAGAGGGTAGGATGTTTGCTCGAGTAGGTGATGTACTGGACGGCGTCGAGATAGCCAAAGAAGGCGTCTTGATCTGCTGTGCCGGCATGATTGGCAATCTCCAGCTTCGCACGTCGCTCGGTGGCAGAGTAGTACAGGTAGACATAGCTGCCTTTGGCGAATCGGTCGTGTTGCGGTTGTGAAGGAGCTGCCACTCGATAATAGTAGTGCACATCAGCATACCTTGTAGCCGGTCAGTAGTTGCAGCACCACATGCCCATGCTGATCTTACACTGTGGTCAATAGTGTCTCGCCTGGTCCTGCGGGCATGATGTGGGTGTTTAGACAATACTACAAGCTGATGAAATGTGGAAGAAGTGGTGTAAGAACGCTGTAAAGTGGACACAAAGAAAAGATGCAGTACGCCTACGCTGTACAGTGCTTGCTTGCTGGGCCACAGCAGGCTATATCAAGGCGGGCATCCAGAGCTCTACGGATGGTAGCTGAAGAGGTGGGCGGTTAGAGCAGCCAATGATGAAGAGTGTGGTTCTTAGAAATGCCATGTGAATGCGCAAAAAGGATGAAGGTCAGCCGAGCGGCTTCACTCCCGAGAGTGTCAATATCGATTGGAATCTAGAGAGCACAAGGTCATTTCACTCTTCTGCCAACGTCTACTCTCGCTGTCCTGCGCGCTCACGTCTGTCATTTCCGACAAGGACGCAACGCAGAGCGTTCCCCTTCCAGCGAAGGACGACCACTACAGCATCGGCCGTGAAGGCCAAGAATACTTCATCTTCGCGACTACACAGCAAAAATGTCTTTGGTTGGCCTCGCAAACGTGTGCTCGCATCTACAGAATGCGTCCCTCGCTCGTCTAGGTCTTACATCAGTCCCATACACGAAACTCCACCTACAAATATCTGTCCTCCTGCAGAAGCAAGGCTTCTTTTCAACAGTAGACCTCGCCGGTCCTACACCACCTTTATCCAGATTTCCGCCAGGCACACAAGGCCAGCAAAGAGCACTCTCAGCAAAAGGGCGTGATCGGGAGAGTGCATTGGTGCGACTGGTGAAGAGGAGGGAAGCCATTGAGCGAGAACGGGTCAGGACAGGAGCTCAAGAAAACCCACAACTAGTGTCTGAGCAACTCGTGCAATACTCAGATGAGCTGCTTCTGAAGGGCTACCAGCAGCATGACCTTGAGTGGGCCAGGAAGAATGCACATCTGTCCACGGAACAGCTGCTTGCTGGCAGCGTAGAGGTTGAAGCCATGGGCTTGACGGTCGACGGTCAGCAACTAGACCTCGCCGCACGCACAGTGGACACAATAGAAGAGGGCATCATCACACAAAATAACCGCGCATCTCGACGGTTATGGCTTGGATTGAAATATTGGAACGGCGAGCCTGTACTGCGCAAAGCACGAATGATTTCAAAGCCTACCAAACGAATATGGCTTGACAGACACGACATGACGAGGCTGGTACGAGGCGCACAAGCTGGTGAGGTCAAGGGACTGGCCCGCGTTGGCGAGATCATGGCAGTCAGCACAGACAGAGGAATCATGGATGTGCGAGAATGCGTTGAGCGACAAATCGGAGGTCAACCGCTCGCTCGATTCTGGTGAAGGCTAGTAAGCCAGATATCATTCAGATATGTACATATAGCAATAGCATTGTATAACAAACAGCGCTGACGATCACAATCTTGACACAAACCCACTCCTGTCCATCTTGACCAGATAGTTCTTGTTGATGTCAGCCACAGACACGGTTCCTGCCAGCGCCATGCAGAGCTTGATTTCGTCCATGAACAGCTTGAGACAGAGCTCAACGCCAGCTTGACCTTTGTATGCCAAACCCCAGAGCACAGGGCGGCCTATCCAGCAGAAGTCTGCACCCAGTGCAATAGCCTTGAACACATCTGCACCATGTCTAATGCCGCCATCAACATGGACAGGAATGCGGCCCCTGACAGCATCGACGACCTCTGGCAGAGCATCAAGTGTCGCTAGAGCTCCGTTGAGCTGTCGTCCTCCGTGGTTCGAGACGACAACACCGTCAACACCGTACTTGACGGCGAGCTCAGCGTCTTCGCCTGTAGCGATACCCTTGACCCACACCTCCATCTCAGGATGGCACTGTTCCTTTAGCCATTCGATATCTCGCTCCCAATTGAGCGTTGGATTGGCAGCATGCGTGTGAAAGGTGATAGGACCAGTGGGAAGCACACGCTTCTCTCCATCAGTGTAGCCCACCTGCGAAGACACAGGCTCCTCGCCTTTCTGCTGCTCTTCAGGAGGAAAGTTTGCAATCTTGAAATGGGGAGGAAGCTTGAACTGATTACGAATCTCCAAGTTCCTCCGTCCGAGCAGCGGTGTGTCGACAGTCAAAAAGACGGCCTTGTAGCCAGCTTTCTTAGCTCTGGCTATAAGCTTCGTGCTGTGTGCTCGCTCCTCAAACAGGTAAAGCTGAAGAACATTTGGCACGTCGGGACTTGCGGCCGCGACATCCTCGAGCGTGGTAGTAGCAAACGAGCTGAGACCCATCGCAATGCCTTTGCTGTTACAGGCTCTTGCTGTACCGAGCTCGCCATCAGAATGCGCGAGACATTGCATGGCTGTCGGTGCCACTCCTAGTGGTACAGCATTCTTGTAGCCAAAGATGGACGCAGTCGTGTCGATCTTGCTCACGTCTCGTAGCACCCTAGGTCTGATGCGGTATTTGGCATAGGCGTCGATGTTCTCTCGGAGTGTAGATCCAGAATCTGCGCCTTCATTGTAGTAGTCTCGAGTCTGTTTGTCCATGCGATTGTAGGCGATGGCCTCAAGCTCCTTGATAGTGAGGCAGTTCAAATCGTGATCCGTTTTGCCTGCCATGGCTGTGATGGATGAGGTAAGATGCTTTGGTTATCAATGTGAGTGAGATGGAGATCTTATCTCGAGCTCTAAGGTAGAGACTACAGCATCGACGTAGTCCATTGCTTTAGTCCGTAGCAGTAGCGTCGATCAAGAAGCGGCGACCTCGGTCACTGTTGCATCAGCACTCAAAGCTTGCATGACAATATACTCATCCGACATGACACAAGGTCGGCCAGCATACACTGGTGGATATCCTTCATGGTAACGACACCGACGTGCTTGGAAGCCGCAACACTGTACTGGTCAGCGTCGCCAATCGCTCGGATGGAGCTTATGACGATCGTCAGCGCGCCGTGGTATGAAAGACGTCACCGTGAAGCTACCTCAACAAGTGCTATGTGCCCAAGACTGTGCCTTCGTCTAAAGCACTGTAGAGATGAAGGAATGGTGTGTCCACTTCCAGACACTTTCCTCCAGCAGGACGACCACTAGAATGCGCATCCCTTGCTTGCAAAATCAGACACATTCACGTCAGACTCCACCTTGAAATTGTCCTCGTGGGTACAGGGACAAGGGACGAATGAATCTTGGGATTAGACGAAGTACATTGGATAACTGAGTATCGGGCCTGTATAGCATACAGTGATGTATGCATGTCGAAAACTCTCTTGAAGGAAAGCGTTGGCTACTGAAGCCTTCATTTCCTTGAGAATCTGATCTTGCTCATCTCTCGGCGTTATGGCCGAGATAAGAGCTACAATACGAGTACAATGCTTCGCCATGAAAGGGCGAGCTCGCGTGACGACGACGACCTCCTCCTTGTGCTGTAGTGTCTGTTTCGATGGAAACACACGCTTGGTGTTTCGTAGTTTGCATTCTGTGTGATTGTCGCTTGGGATAACGGATGCTATGCTTTTGTTCTTGCAATCTGTAGGCGCGATGATGCCGATAGCAGATCCCATGTTGGATGATGGCAGCCGAAGTGTCGGAGAGAAACCCGTGCCAGGAGACGATTTGGAAAAGATAACGCTTGGAACGCTGGAAATCTGATGTTGGAATGGTCATGGCTGATCAACCCATGTAGTTCGGTTGCATCATGTACTGTTGCTGCTGGTTGTAGAAGATCGGTTGCTCCATGCTGGGTGGCGGCGTTGGAGTGCTTGGTCCAGGTACGTGGATGTTGTGCACGTACGGATGTATTGCACGCATGTCCTTGTCTGGTGTGATCGGAGGCGTGATTATACCCACTGGCACTTGGTACCCAACCTTCTGTGGCGTCGATGGTGCAAGATATTGTGTAGCATTGTACTGCGGCTGCTGTGGTACCGCTTCTGCATAGCTGATGTTCATGGCCGGCACTTGTGCGAGCATGGCTTGTTGGTGCAAGAACTTTTCCACTGTGACAGCCACAACTGAAAGCAATGGTGAGCTGTACTTACGCACCAGTGCTGGTGATGGGTTGGTGAGGATCTTCGAAAGATTGAGGACGACATTTGGATCGTAGTATGATGCCCAGTCGTTGAAGCGTGGCTGAGCACGTCCAAGGACACATCGAGCCAGTGCAAGTGATGATCTGGCCATGACCGATGGGCGGACAGAGATGAACTCCTTGTGATACAGGGCAATCTCCGTGAAGTATGCTGCCATGTTCTCAAGCTCGTCGTCGACTGAGCTCTCGTTGAGGGCCAGCTGTGCGAAGCTCGAGACGGTTGGGTGGCCGACGATCCAGTCGAGTGTTTGTAATACGTGCCATTCCATCTGTGTGAACATGTCGTCCTCGTAGAGCGAGCAGCACATGAGCTTGAGCTCACGAATAGTTGGCACACGCTCCTTTCGATCGCCATACTTGGCTGCAATGAGCAGTGACGCACAGCCAACCAGCTGGTAGTGACGCTTGTACACAACTCTACGAGAGCAGTAGCGATCCAAGAGATTGACTGCAAGGTGGAAGGTTTCTGGGAGAAGCTTGAATGCTTGATGTGCTTCGAGGAGGAAGTCGAGGAGGTATGGTCTCATGAACCATTGGATCTCGGCCTGAATCTCGATGTTCTGGATTTCCGGCATCGTTCTGGCTTCCATAGCCTCCATGTGGTCGAGTACGTCCTCTTGGTACTCTTCAGCAGTAGCACGTGACAGCTCTTGTGCCAGTGCTTTCTGTCTCAGTCGGGAGAGCTGTTGATGTCGTTCTCGGTCTGCAGCTGCTCGTGCATAGATGCCATCTTCATCGTCGTGACTCTCCACAAAGTAAGAGTCACAGTAGTTGTAGTTGCCAGCGAATTGTTGTGGTTGGTACGCCATGTTGTCAGTTCTCCAGGATGACAGGGTTATATTGTAACAGTAAAAGAAGGAGGGAGCACGATGTGAGTGCTGAGAATTGTTGAAAAGCGAGAACAATTAGAGAGTGTCGGTTGCCGTTGGATGGCGGTAATGATCGTGATTAGTTTGCGAACGCTTGTAGTAACTGAAAAGAGTGTATGGTCAAGTCGGACAGCCTTGCTATAGCGAAGGCAGCTCCAGGTATATACTCTGGAGGATATCTGGAAGAAGTTAGCATACATTCGAACGCGTGATAGGCTGCGTATTCGCCAGCAGATCCCTGGCGACAAGGAGCATGCCTACCTTTGGAAGATGAGATTACAGCGAGCTTAGAGGCGTTCTGCTCCTTGCTAGACACGACCAAAGGTGTGATTGGCAGGTGAACACGCGCAGACACCTATTGCAATCTGCAGAGAAACGAACTAACGCCTCTGCCGATGCTCGTTGAACTCGGTAGATCCCGTACGTCGGATGTCTTGAGGGTGACCTCAAAGAGACTGGGGAATGTCAGCGTAGCCCTGTCGGTAGGATGTGTTTGCTGGCCGTAAGGGAGAGACTAGCGAAGTGACGACTAATGAGTCTGGAACATACCTGCTGAACAATGAGTCTGATCGTGTGCTCGAAGCGGTGGACAGGAAAGATGACGCTGAACTGAGTGACAGAACGCTGCAAACTGTGAAGATTGAGGTCAGCATGGTTTCTCATGATTGAAAACTGAGCAACGTCACGGTGGTGGCATGGTGTATGGGACCGACGATATGGTACAGGCAGTTAGTAGACGTCAATTAGGTATTGAGCGTAATCTTGTCCTGGAATTAAGCACAGACTTCGAAGGTTCTCGCTCCGGAATGTGACCATTGAGAGTCGTGCAGAGAATGCCGGGCTCGACCGATTGATGTGAATGCGAGCCTAGGGGGCTCTTGTGACGAGAGGAAAAGGTATTTGAAGCAATTTCGCGATGGACTTGGCTGTTGTGAGTCCATCGAGCTTTGTGCTTGCCGAGATGATGCAACACCCAGTTGGAAAGCAAAGATCGCGGGAGAAAACGTCTCGTGAAGACATGAGCAGTCGTGTATGATGACCCTCCATCTAGAGTATGGATGGTATGGTTTGCCGGGTGGTATGCCAGTGCTGGAAGTCCAGGCTCTGCCCTTCCCTCCACTCCCTTAGGCTGGCATGCAGTGACGTATCGAGCTCTTTCATTGCTCACCCAGCACTTCTCACTCTGACGCTCCACTTCTGCCACTCATGTGCAATTTACAGGTATGAATCTTTCTGTTTCTGTTTTCTCTTACCTTTTGAACAATAGAATCCGATGGCTATGGGTGGCAGTGAAAGCAGTATGCGGGTACCCACTGTTGTCGACTTGGAGACGAGGATGTAGGAGGGAGGTGGTCGTTCGTGGGACTAGACGATATGCTCTACGATCAACGAAGAGGAGAGGTCGTCGAGGTCGAGGTTTGGTGAAAGAAAGATGTTGGTTCGTCAGAGATTTCGATCGAGGATAGGTATTGCAGCTATCAGCACTCTTATCTGACACTGCAGCTATACTGGAGTGAAATGAGAAGTGCTTCGGCAGGTCAATGTCGAGGAGATCGAGACGAGTCTGAGAGAGTCGATAGGAGGACAGTGTTGCAGGAGAAGGAGAGGACCGCCAAGACTATTGTTGTCTGGTGTGTGCTACTCCTTATGATGTGCTTGTCTCAAAGCTCCATTGCATACACAGAGAGGGTTAAAGGACAGGACAAAAGACGGAGTACGACAAGAGGATGAGAGAGTATGTGTAAGAGCAAGCATACTACGCTGGCCTGCTTCACGACACGTCCGAGAGTGGAGATTCTATGGCTGGGCGTGAAGCGACATGGACACGGCTCGAAGTGGTAAGACGCTGGACTAGCGCCTGGCTTCAGCAGTGCCTCCGCCAGTCAATCCTGGACCATGCAATCATGGCAGCCCATCCTAATTATCACGCCTACGGATAATCCGCGATACTTCTGGCTGCTGTGCCTCTCTCACTATCGCTTCTCCCGTTTTGTGGCGCACTCTTGCGTGGCAGTCTGAGAAGCAAGGCCAAGTTAAAGTGCCGAGAGCACGATATGACACGGATTGATTATCTCTGCTCTCATTTCGTTCGTCACCATTTCGACTATGCAGAACCGTTGGTTGGGCATGCAGAGAGTGCATCCACTGTGCATCCACTGCTAGCCAAGCAATCTCTGTCAATGAGCAAGCAGTTCAGACACGATCCTGGTCCGAAAATGACACAGCTTCGCGTGTTCGACTCGAGCCGGAGTATCTAAGCCGTACACTGGCGGCGAATCACGATCTTGCGAGCAGTACTCTCTTGGTACAGTTGCAGCAGCTAGCTGTGCACGATAAAGTTGTGTCTTCTGCCGGGAGCCAGTCACTTCCTACTGGCCTGATCCTTGCTCGACCAGAACCCCAGCTGCATGTGCTGTTCGCTAGCAAGCAGGCTGATCTTTCTCAGCAGAGCCCGGTGCTTGGCTCAAGGTTTCGAGATCCTCTTTTGCTCATCACGAAGCACTTACAGAGCTTGCAGCTTCACGCTACAGAGTTCGAGACGCGTTTTGCCTGCAGCTTGCATGGGTTCCACCATCGTGAACTATTGCAGCCGTCAGTCTCCAATCTTCACCAGGTGAGCTGTTGTGTCTCACTGGTCCTGTCTAGGCGCTCGCAATCACCGTCCTCAAGATTGTCCTCCTGTCTGCATTGCTTGTTCGAGACGTTGCGCTAGAAGCCACTGGCAACCGCTGGCCGCTGGTTTGTGCTACAGAGTCTGCGACATGCAAACTCAACTGCCTTGCAAAATGTTTGCATCAACAAGCGCTGAGCTCAAAGTCGTTGATACGCGCGCAAAGAGGAGTTTGCTAGGTCATATGCCATGTGTCAAACGTGCCTCGACTTGTCAACCAAGGATGGCCTTTCTCTCCGTCTGAGCTCCACCTCACGTCATATTGGAGTGATCGCTTCTTCATGGGTGGACATATCACATGTCGCACAGCTTGTGCACCTGCAGGAAGCATACTCGTCCATCCATACCGGAAGCCTACTCGCGAGATGCAGTACGACGTCTACAAACAATGGAGGCTATATTCAATGACGATCACTCCTTACTTCGCATTCCACCTTTCAGCAATACTTTTACCAGACGATGCCCTGCTTAGTTTTGAAGTCAATTGTGTACGAACCGCTCTGAGACGTATCTTTCGGTTTCTGGCGGAGGGCCAGGAGAAAAGCTCTGGACACATTGTCCGTGCCAGAATCATATCAGCACTCTCCTTACTGGCGGACAAACGCAAAGCGTCAGCACGGTCGTCCCATCTCCACAGTGCAAATCACATTCTTAGGCGATCCTCGGGCCTACCTGTCAAACGTTACGGTGACGTATAGTGCTTATACTTGCGTATCTTACATGTGCAACCACCATGGCCTTCCATGAGAGAGAGAGGTCAACACTCGACGACAAATCCTCTTGATGAGGACTTAAATCTCCATATCACAATCGTCAGGGCCGAGGAAATCAGGGTCAAAAAAGGGTCTGCACAATCGCTGCAAGATCACAAACCTTCCACTCACACTCGGCATCCATCTGCTCTCAGCCGCAACGCAGCAAGCGCAATCGCCGATTGATAAAAAGCTCCAAGGCATCTTTCCCTGGTTGCTATACGGCCTCCATCAGATCCGTCTGACCCAAGACAGAGCCGTTGTGCTATAGTCTGCTGGTCTCTTCACTGGTGCCGGAAGAAAGTTGAGATTATCGTCAACATTCGTGTCTACGATCGTATCTCATCGTGCTGCATCGCCCAAGCTGCGCCACTTGTTCAGTATGCAAGACCAAGGATCCTCACGGCACATCAGCCTGCTTTGCTCGAACGTCAAGACCTCCAATGGCTGGATGACTTGCCTGGACAGCCGGAGACTATGCACTGAGCTGAGCTGCAGCTGCTGATAGTGATCAGCATTGTGAACTCCAATGATCACGCCTTTCAAGCCATCAGGCCGGCGATGGCTTAGCATTGAGTTCACCGAGTGATAGATACGCTCGCGTGCTCGCGCTTAAGACGCGTCTCTCAGACATTTAGCCCCTAAGAGGCTGGCGAGTCGCTTTCTGGTGTGAAGTGGTTGTACGTGGTCCGATTTGCAGCCTGCGTTGCAGCCAACCTGATAGTGTTGCTCGCGAGGGCAATAGCCTGCATGTACCGTCAGAACTATGTTGCCGGGCAGGTCTTGACATAGCTGTGCCTTGTTTTTCAAGCTCTTGGCATGCACAGTGTGGTCACGCCGCTGGATCTAGTTATCATCTCAGCCTTATGTCCGTCATGCTGCCTTCACGCGTCTGTCAACTCTTCTCGAGTCGCGCTATATCACGCTGCAATCACGAGATTCGTCTGGAATGTCGCTGAGAGCATGCAATCGCTTCGATAAGCACTGCATGTCAATATGTCCGATCACAGGCAATGCTAAGCTCGTATCTCTGAAGTCTATGTGTAGCTCTCTATATCTGCTTTTCTATGACTAGACGGCTATAACTCACCATCCCAATGACTCCTTATGGCGTCTACACAGCCTGTCGCGTTGGTGTATGGTACATCGTGACCACCGTGCAGTAGCTCGGTATGCACGTTGTCCTTTCCAAGGACCTCGATAGCATCCTCGGCCGTCTCCTCCGGCACGACCACGCCGTCAGTCTTGCCAAAGATGACCAAGACCTTGCCTTCTCGCAGGCCTTGCGCGTGTGCAGCAGCAGAGGCCCTTGGTCGCTTCTGAGCAGTCAGCCGAGAGCCAATTAGACGCCATCGTGCGTGCTCGGTGCTAATGGGAGCATATCTGATACTTGAGATGAATGCGGACAAGAAGCCAGGGTGCGACTGCACCTGCCAGACGACAGATTCTGCAGCAGAGCCAGTAATGTGAGGTATGAGTGCTGCTGTCGAGCTTGGTGTGTTCTCAGCAGATTCGTCTTTCACTGCGGACTTAGGAGGACTCGAGCCAACGAGGCGCCTCCTGACAAGGAAGTTTCGGTATATGTCAGGCATGATGCCGCCATATATAAGCTTACTGCTCCAGTGGAATCTGCTCGCTCGCATCAGCCCTGCCGGTGCTATCAGGACCAGACTGTCTACAAGGTGTGGGAAATAGCTCGTGAATGTAGCACCAATGCCGCCTCCAAGTGAGTATCCGACAAGTGTGAAGCCATTGTCCTCGCCAGTCCACGCTATAGGAGAGCTCGCGAGCACTAGCAAGATCTGTGAGGTGAATAGCCTAATATCTTGCTTGAACTCGAGTGGGTCTGGTGTGTCGCTGTACCCACGTCCAAACAGATCAAACAGCATGACTCGACATCCAGCTTCTTCGACAAGCTGCTCTGCCATCTGTCCCAGGGCGATACAAGGCGTGCTGATGCCATGGATGAATAGTACCTTCTTGCCGTCCAGTGGGCCCCATTCATAGACTCGTACTGAGCCGTACGGTGTATCGACATCTCGAGCACCTTCCAGAGCATCTGGGGGATATGCTGATGCATTGTCGTTCTCCGTCAAGGAGTCCGTCGACTTCGGTGGTGAGCTGAAGATAGCTGGTTCTCTGAAGGACGCCTTTCTTGCAAGATTTCGCAGAGTTCGTGCTGCAAGGAGTGTAAGCGTAGGTACGGCGACGAGAGAAATGATCAGCTTCCGGTCGCGGAAGTCGATCTTCTCGAGATACTCCATGGTTGTCGAAGCAAATTGATCCATTCTAACTATATTGCTGGCAGCGTTGTCTTCCAAACTATGTTTTGATACACAGCATCCGGCTGGTGAAGGTGAAGTGGAACAGTCGATGGTCCGCAAAGCAGCAAGGAGAGTGGCCCTCACATCGTCCTCATCACGCTGTGCGTTCGCCCACACTGATAGTCGTTACCATAGCGCAACTACGATGAAACCGCGAGTCGAGATCTCTGCAATGCCAAGCCTTGATGGCTCTGATGACAATCCCCGGTGCGGCTCTGCGAACGTGGCTGATCATTTTCCCCACAAGGGTCCAGCCAATGCTCTCCTTGGAGAATACCACCTGGAGGCTGGCAAACAACGTAGCATTGAGCTTCCTACTTCGACTGGTGTGGCTTGAGGAGCAAGAAGTGCGTGCAACACGGCAGCAGCTAGTGGTGTAGGTGCAGTCGTAATGGCTTCCACAATGCCACTGCGCTCCGCAACCAATTCAGGAAGCACGACCGCATCGACTCGACGACCCTCACTCACATCTTTTCCCTCTAGTCGACCACCAGACATACCACCGATAAGGAGTACTGGCGCTTTTCATAGGCGGCAAAAGTCCTCAGCATCGCGATCCTCTCACAGTCAAGGATCGTCTCTGGGCGCACATAACCATAGAAGCAATGGCATGTCGCTACGCGCCTCGAAGCCTCGAACACAGCCGGCCCGGGTCAAGTCGCAGTACCCAGCGGACAGCAACGAGAAACATGTTGAGTATATCCTTGTGGCGAGCTTCGATATTGATCGAGGAAGTGTCATGGAGCACCAGTATCCAGGACCTGTAGGAGGTGACGAAGTAATGCTCGCAGAGCTCATGCTACCCGATCAGACACACACTCGACAGCAAGACTGGACGATATTCTTCTTACACAAAGACGCAGAAGCAGAGGGAGAATCTCGAAAACAACGACGTCTGAGAAAGAGAAGACGGAAGGATGGAGAACATGGTGAGGCTTCTGAGGGAGATACTGAAGATGACGAAGATTCTGAGTACGACGAGTTTGACGACTTTGCGCCTGTTGACCTGGACGGTCCACCGCTGGTCTACGTGCTCAACCTGGTCAACACGAAGCAAGACAATACTGTCAAGCGTGGCGCCATTGTGAAAGCAATGGCAATCTGCACACGACACAGTTTCTTACACATCTACAAGCCTCTTCTGCTGCTCGCGCTAGAGCAGTACTTCGCACATCCCACGATTGATACGCTGGCGACGCTATATGAGTCCGTGAACAACATGGACCTCTCACTGATGCCACGACTGAATCCTTACGAGAGCTTCATTCTGCAAGCTTCGAGCGCCAAGGACCTCTTCATTGAGAAGTTTGAGGCAATGATAGCACAGCGATTAGCCAAGTCGTCTGGCGACAGCAACAACACATCGCCAACGCTGCAGAACACGCGAACACGATATGGTCTACCGCGAGACACACACGAGTTCGACACAGTTGTTAATTATGCTAATGTGCCAGTCCCAGTCAAGATACCTACTGCTCTTGCTGTCGAGACTGTAGGTGACTTCAGTCTCATCAAGCTTATCACAATCTTCTCGACACCACATTCGACATCACCGGTGGCCTTCACACCTACACATCCGCATCTGACGACCTCCGGACCAACAACACATCCCATCATCGTCCTTCTCAATGCACTTCTCACACAGAAGCGAATCATCTTCCTTGGTCACACATTACCCTCGTCCGAGGTGGCCGAAGCAGTGCTTGCTGCGTGTGCACTCGCATCTGGTGGCATGCTGCGAGGCTTCACCCGATACGCCTTTCCTTACACTGATCTCACGAAAATAGACGATCTTCTAAAAGTACCAGGCTTCATCGCTGGTGTCACTAACCCGGCTTTTGCTCACAAGAATGAATGGTGGGATCTTCTTTGCGACATCAACACTGGACGAATGAAGATCAGCACCCGGATCGAGGCAGCACCTCCAACAGAGGGTGTGACTTTGTTTCAACAACAGAATCCTGGTCTCAACCTGAGCGGTACTGCTAATCATGGTACCGACACAACTGGAGACCTAGCCTTCATGAACAGTGTGTTGGCAAGCATCAATGATAGACACGGCGAGAACGCAGTACGCATCAAGTTTCGACACTGGATCAGCAAGTTCACACGGCTTGCTGCTGCGTTTGAGGATGTCGTCTATGGTGCTAGTGCGCTGCACATTCAGGACACAGTGACGGCGACTCCAAGTGCCCCGTTCGTGGCTTCATTCGACTCTGCTCCCGGATCCATGCCGCCAACGCCTGGGAGTGTCAAGAAGGATGGAGAACTGCCTGCTGAAGTGTTGGGCCATGGCTACGTTTGGCCTACGCAGATTCAGAAGAATGCGGAATTGGCTTCACACGCCACGCGTATAGAAGGCTGGCGGACGACGAGGTCGTACTACAACTTTGTGCAAGATCTGGCCTCGTACTACTCCATGCGTGCAGTCAAGGCAGTGGATCTGCAGCACTTGCACGATAAGCTGGCCAAACTGCGTCTATCTCCTGACGTTAGCCGAAATATCTATCTCGCGATATGTGGTACAGTTCAAACTGAGCCAGAGATCAACCAGCTGCTCGCGATGATCGCCAACGGCATCTGGGACGCAAAGATAGGGCCTCAGGGCACAGGCTCGGGGTTGTTCTACATTGCGTACGGACTATTCCATCCCAAGATTGAAGTAAGAGAAGCCGTGGCGCAGCTACTAGGGCGTATCAAGAATCATGAGGCTGGACGGCACTTCTGGGCGTCGCTGGGAAAGTATATCAAGACTGCGTGGGAGAAGGTTACGAAAGATGGGGCAGCCGGTCATGATGAGACGTTCTGATGACTCCGTACGATTGGTTAAGACAGCTGCCACAGGATACCCATTGTCGCTGATCATAAACAATGTGCTACGGGCCATACACGATGACGCCCCGATTTATGCTTGTGTCTTGTGAGTTGTAAGGCGAGCTTAACGCCCGAGCATTCAGTGAGGCTGCCTGCCTAGACCAATGATAAACTTCATCCTTTAGCACTCTACTATCGACAAACATGCCGTGATAGGCAGGATTACAAAACCATGGCGCACTGCTTGGATTGTACACGCGCTAACGTGGTGTTGCCTTGTACTCAAGATATGACTATCAACAAGACGAAAGGCAGTCGAGATGATCAAGTGCTTAAGTACACATATATCTGCTCTGACAGTAGCATCATGGCTGTGCTCGCATCGTTCCCTTCACAGGTAGCTCTGACTTCTTGTCGCTCTTCTTCAGCATGACTCTCATCTCAGTGGTATCGGACAGCCTTTGGCGTCAACCGGACAAGCCACGATCGAGTCGAGACAGCAGTGCTAACAACCCAAGCAAGGGCAGAGCCAACGCATCGTT
The DNA here is from genome assembly GCA_001592805.2 of Peltaster fructicola. Taxonomy (NCBI): domain Eukaryota; kingdom Fungi; phylum Ascomycota; class Dothideomycetes; genus Peltaster; species Peltaster fructicola. The sequence goes on from CP051140.1 coordinate 1,717,148, forward strand.
TCACAACGAGCGAGACAGTGCAAGCCCAGATGGCACAAGCCTAAGATCGATGAAGAAGCATGGATACAGCACGCCTCGTTCAAGCACTTCTTCCTCAACCATCTCGTCAATGCACAAGCGTCGTGATTCAGGGTATGGCTACGTCGACGACCGCTTTTCGCAGGCAAGCGATAACTTGACTATAAGTCCCGGCGACTCAATCTCCCAGATTGGTACGAATAGACGACGCAAGAGCTCAAGAGGGTCCGGCAGCTCGTTGGCAAACAAGGCCATGATTCCGTACGGCGAGAACTTCGAGACATCCTCGCAGTTGAGTGGACATTCTGGAAGCAGTCTGAGCTCGGGCTGGAGTGAGAGCACACAGCCGTTCTATTGTGCTCAGAACAAGATGTACCTGCGCGAGGTCAGGCCATCGTGGGCTCGTGGTGTTCCTGGTATGCCATGAGACGAGGTATACGCATGGATCTCGACAGTCTGTGTGCAATGTAGGATATGTGCAGGGGCGTATCGGAGTCTTCTGCAAGACTCTACTTGTGTTGTGCTCGATCAGATATCGCATAGCTAGTCTTTGTATCCTAGAGAAGTATCTTAGGGGTATTCTTGGTCTGTACCGTGCCAGGACGATTGTGCTGTACCGACGCTGTTGTGGTAACGAGTATCGGTGCCGAGATGTATCGCGTGACATAGCCCTTGAGACTCTTGATACTGTCCTCGGCCACCCCTGACAGGATATCTCATAGTTTGTTAGATCGTGTTGCCAGGTGGACATGCCACCGTGGTCTTAGATTGTACTATTGCCTCTGGCCATGATGCGGTGCGTCCAGGCATGTGGTTGCTTGCTAAATTGTTGTGCGTGAATGTAGTAGCAGTGTGGATAGTACTACCTACACGTAGACACGCTTACTAGGCACGCAGGTTCCTGCTGACTTGAGGGTGGGCATCGATGCTGCTGAGTCGTGTCTATGCCGCCCACGGAGTAGGATTGACTGTATGGAAGCATGATCTAGGGCTATGTCGGTCGCCTCGATCACTCTGTGGCCATGGGAGAACCTGGACGAGCATCTCCCGCTACCTTCTCTTTGAACGCTGTCACTATGTCAGCCTTTGCCCGCCGCGAAGGTGCTTGTCTTACGCTGTCGACACATAGGGCATTTGCCTTGACTCGCTTCCGAAGAGATCCAGTCACTGATACAGTGCTGCGAACAGTCAGAGCCAGCTTCCACGAGCCTTTCGCATACTGACCATGTGGAAGCAGTGTGTGCACTGGCCGATGACAATGGGACAGTCGTCGCCTGGATACTTGCACTTGTTGCACGCGCCCTCGAAAGTGACACGACAGATACCACACGTGTCGTCAGCGTCTTCAGGTAGGTCCCACTTCCACTCTGCGACGGCTCGAAAGGCTGTGATGGTGACCTTCATGGTGCGTGCAGTGTGTGTGGCGATGCTAGGATGGATTCGCATATAGAGTAGACTGCACTATCTAGATAGTTTATGACCACGGGATCAGCACACGTGTGACTTCCACCTCGCTGTCTCCTTCTCTTCACCAATACACATGCAATGCCGTGCTGAGTGGCAGCTGACATGAGTAACACAAGATCAAGTGAGCTAATGGTTGCAGGACATCATCAATAAGGATGGCATTACACCAAGCACTCTACGTCGTAATTTTATCGACCAGACCATCATGTACGAAATAGGACGTCAGACATTCTCACAGGTTCGCGAGTGCCAGCCATGCCAACTGCAAGCTATGCTGATCATACCATAGCTCACACCTAGGCCTCACTATCTTTGCCTAAGCTCTAAAGATCCCACAGCCTTGATGCCAACTCATTGCGGTGTTTCACCATACTTCAGTATCACCAACCTTTTGCAGAACATGTCTGCTGGTGCGTTCGCGTCGGCAGATACTTCGCCTGATCAACAACGGAACGTTGACAGACTCTCAAGCGCTCAGAGGTATCCTCGAGCTCCTACAGCTCTTTGCTCAACGGTTCTGCTGTATACTCGTGTAGATACCAACGCCCTCGCACAGAATGCTTCGATTGACCTGCTCTTGGCTTGGCCTGCTTGGGTGGTTATCACTAGATGCCTATCACAGCCTTCATCTATTTCGCGTCGATTGTTCTGCCCGCAGTGGTCTAGACATTGCTTGATCAGACAGGCGTCGCCCGCAGTTCTCAGCTCACTCTGGCATCAGTTTCAGATCAGCCAGCTGTGCTAACTTCTCTCGTCTAGCAGCTTGTCGCTCAGCTCCGGAAGTGCAAAAGCGAGCGTTCGAATATTGGTTCTTGGGTCTGTTCTGACCTGCGACACTCTCCTTGGGAATTCGAGGGTGCTAGTGCACTGGTCTGCCAACATGAATGAGCAGCCACGTGCCAGACCTGATGGAAAGTCCATCCCTTCGTTCGTGGACACTCTTCGGCCTTGACTCACCTCTGTGTTGGGAGATGTTGTACCTCTACTGCTAGACTGAGCCTGTAGTCGCACAGACAGCTGTGTGGCTCAGGACGGCAGCCGCTTCTGCGGTAGGTCTGGTTTTGGCTGACTACACAACCCTTCACATAACGTAGCTGCGGAAAGATGAAGCCTTCGGATTTGACATCAGCCCTTGCATGCTCTGGCTGTACATCAAGGAAAATGCACTCCTTCAGCAAGTTGCACAGCTCGCAGGCTCAATACTGTATGGTCAGTGGCTGGACAGTTGAGCAGACGAGGTCTAAGGTAGGCGCCAAGCAATAGACACGATCGCGCTTTACCAAAAGGAGATGCTGCCAGTTCGTGGTCAGGCAGCTCACTTCATAGCGTGACAGGATCACGTCAACTGTCAGCACCATGCGTGGTATCTGCTCATCGATTTCTCAAGCATGCACTTCTCGACAGCGTGATCGTTCAACACGATTGTTCCTGTCGACCGAGATGCAACTAGGCCTTCACGAGAGCAGTATCGTGCAAGGTCAACAGACAGGCGCCCTTCACGCATTGTAAACTTCTCAGAAATACTTCCTTTACGATGGCACCGAGTAAACCGCATCCTGCGAACAATGCCAATCCTCGTGTCAATACTATGCTGGGTATAGTGTCTTGAGAACAGACGGAAAAATCATAGTTACATCAGAATTGATAATCATTCTTAGATCTAGCAAGACGACTTGAGCACGCACTCAGCAGTCGTGCAGGTGTCTCATCAACCCTCAGCAATGAGCTCACGGCAGCACTTGACCGGACGGATGCTTTCTCGATGAAAGCATCAACGTCAACAGTTGCATCCCAACTCGACAAGCTAGGCTGCTCCGTCTGGAACGCTTCCATTCGAATCGACTGTGGCTTTTCAGACAAAAGCGATGACGAGACCCGGGCAATGACTAGACTCATCTCCTATGTGCGAGGATTTGCGTTCACACTTCTCGCTGCTGCAGTAATAACACCAGCTTCCAAGGACGACACAAACTGTACGCTGCGATTGTTCAAGACTGCACTCAAAGCAACGCAGTCGGCACTGTCAAGCGAACAGACCGATCTAGCTCTTCGTCTGCTAGAAAGGTGCTCGGACTATGCCGGCGAGACTGATAATTCAGCACCTGTCGTGAACACCATCGAGAGTGAGGACTATTCTCTCGAAAGCCAGAATCGCTTTCTTATACAGATATATCTGCTGCTTCGTGTTGAACACGCCAAGCTGTGTAGGAACTCTGACCTCGCCGAACACTTTCTGCGAAAGGTGGACCGTCAACATGTGAAACGTTCCATTGAACTCACGGAGAAAGCAGCATGTCTGTGTCACGATCTTGGACTTGCACTCGCTATCGCTGGTGAGCAAGACTCTTCACGCGCATGGCTGCTGAAGGCACTCGAGTGCATCAACGCGTGTACAGTACCGCAACTACAAAAGCGTATCCATGATCTTCGTCTCTCGATTACGACCAGGCTTGTGCGTCAACTGCTTAGCCTCCACGAAGAGCGAGCGAATCATGTAGCCTGGGATCTGGCGATGGAGTTGACAACCAAGCACGGCATTGACGATTGCTTGCATATCGTTGTGCTCGAGCTCGACGTTCTGCTGGCAATTGAGCCTCTCAGGCGGGATCTTCTAGGTCAGACAGCAATGCGCTTGACTATGAGCGATCTAAACGATGGAGATCTCGAGATGTACGTGACCGTGAAAGCGCTTTTAACATAACTGACCACACTCTAGCATATCTCGAGCCATCAACAAAATCAAGATCCACGATCGAGGCTGTGCTGAACAGATCCTCAGGCGACTTACACAACGACAATCGGTGCTGTCCGCAAGTACAGACGACTCTACAGCGAATCAGGGCCGCCTTGAAAGATGCCTGGTCACATACACGCACTTTCTTAGCTCCGAAGGCAGCTCGCAGACCTCCTCTCTATCGTTACTCTTCGACGACGTCTCCAATCATATGAAGGGACCACTGAGTACAGCAGCTACACATGCCATACAAAGTCTTCTATGGAGAGCCATTTCAAGTGAGACAGCTCCCACGAATCCCGACTTGCTACGAGCTCTACAGCACAAGATCCTATTCAACTGTAGCAATGCTAATAGGGCTCGCATTCAACGAAAAGCAATACTGGCTTCGCTCCATGCTGCAGACTCGATCACAGCACGGCAAGTCTACTTTGAGATGTCTCCACATTGCCAGAGTGAGGCGCTCTCGCAATACATTGGCTTCAGGATCGCTCTCCAGTCAGATGACCACACATGGGCTGCGAGATGCCTCCAGGACATAGCAAAACAAACAACAGACGATCAGAGCTTACTTTACGCCTGTGCACTAGAGGCACAGCAATCATCGAAGCAAGTCTTTGCCATCGAGTCCTTGTCAGCTCTGGTCAACAGCACGCCATTGGCAAGCCTCACTCCATCATTGCTGCGATGCCTAGCACGATTGCTGCTGACCAACTATGATGTGACTGTGCTTCCGAACAATGTCCTCTTTGCGCAGTTCATGGGCCTGTTCGACCAGTTTGTGCAGCTTATCGAGGCGCGGCAAGAAGATCTTGACGGAGGGTGGCAGGACGAATGTCAATGGTGGAGCAAGCATGCTCACAACCTCAGTCTAACATGCATCAACACTTCATCAGCCGACCACTCTGTACCCCTGCTCAAAGCTTGCATGCGCATACTGAGCCGTATGCTCAGTGGCGAGCGCCAGGCTGAGCGAGAAGCTACAACGGCCAAGCTGCAAACTTGTCACTATATCGTTGCAACCATTTTGATCAGTAATGCTCGTAAGCAGACAGATGATGAGCCAATGTTGCAGCGATACCTGGAAGCGCGCCAAGAGATTCAGAACTACTTCAAGCTGGATCACCCTCAAGTTACTTCTACACTTCATGAACCACGACGACGATCCTCTCTTTTGAGACGCTACGAACTCGAAGCGATCATCAGGCTCAAACAATGGCAAGACTTGCAACTTACGATAGCGAAATGCCTGGCGTTTGATGTCGATGCTGAGTGGAATAAGCTTGCAGACCTGGCCTTGATCTTACACAAGGAGCTCGCGCAAGTGGGCACCGACTTCAGTATCCACGCACCAGATGCGCTCGAGCTGCTGCAGAAGTCTTTGAATGAGCTGTGGAAGAAAGAGAAGAACATCAAGCAGGTAGCTCGTTGGCTCCGAACCGCATTCGCCATCGACCTGTCCATCAATCAAGGAGTAAGCAGTAACAGTCATGTTACGTTGAAGCTATTGGACCAAGCGGCAGCACTGGCGAGTCGTGGCGCGCAAGGCTTGACTAATAGGTATCCTAGCGAAGAGCTACAATGGCTTGCGAGTGCAAGCTTCAATCATGGAGTTGACCATGGCATCAATGGCGGACAGCAGATAGCTTGGCAGCTCTTCGATGCTGCTCTAGAGCTGGCAAGATATGCAGACGACAATGGCGCATTACATGCAAGCTTGACGGCGAGAAGAGAGGAAGCGAGCAAGAAGATGAAGAGTAATTGATGCATTGCTTCAAGCGACCCACTCGTGTATCGGCTCAATATACTCATCTCGACAACACCTAGACGCCTGCGCTCCAGTATAGTACAAGTTTCGCACCCGGGAGATCTCAAGAGATGAAGGCGTTGCCCTTCTCTCGGAGCACTTCTGCGCTTCTCGTAGCGTCCATAAACAGTGCGACAGCCTCCTTCACATCGTCACCACCTACGACATTGCCTTCACTACCCCGTGCTCGAGCAAGAATACTGGCAGGCGCGAGAAGCTGAAGGGCATATCGCAAGCTGACGCGCACACCCTGTCTCGTGAGCTCCTCAAGTGCTTCGTCAGCGAGTGATGCGCTGACCCGAAGAGCCTTGGCATCGTCTGTAAGTTGTGGTGCAGTTGCCACGGCGTACTCCAATCGTGCTCGAGTCTGGATGATACTGCGAATCTCGGACTCCTGGTAGGGATGTGTAGGTATGATAAGAAGTCGAGGGAGAAGATCTGGAGGAATGCCGTGCGCGGAGATCAGACCGGGATCTGATGGTGCTGATGGTGATGTTGTGCCTCGTACTGTAGTCATGCCTCGATTCGATGCCAAGATCACAATGGGCGAGAAAGGCGACTCCAACGCGCGGTTGAGGAATGTGAAGCACTCAATGTCGAGCATGTGCACCTGATTCGTTTAGTTGCGTCTCGTGTAATCTCTCCTTACTTACCTCATCAATGAACAGCACACCAGGCACAAGCTCAGCTATGCCCTGATCGATATACTTGTTGACGACCTTGTTAATCTCACCTCGCAGCTTCTCTGTGATCTCGGTCTTTCGTGGCTTCATGAGCTGGCCCATCATACTAATCACGTCCTGTCCTCCTTGTGGTCGTGCATTGGCAATGTCGAGATCGTGCAGCGTCACATCCTGGACGATATCCTTCTTCTTGTGCACATCACCCTTTGGTACTGGCACGTACTCCTCTGCTTCAAGATCAAACTCTGTGCTGAATGCGTCACTTCGTCCAACGCGCTTAACAGCACCGGTGTTTGCTTCAATGTAGATGACGTCTCCCACTCGAACGCGTTCCTTCTGGACAGCTTCGTATATGCTTGGATCCAGTCTCAGCTTCTTCGTTCCTTTCGAGCTTCGCAATGTGATGAGCAGGTGGCTGATCGTTCGTCCGTAGCTGCCAAGAGGATTTTCTGCTTCTTCTGGTGTCAGCTCTGCGACCTCACCCTCATAAACCTCTTTACGCTCCTGCACTCGTAGACCAATGGCTCGTCGGAAATTCTCCATCAAAGCCTCTGTCTTCTTGACCTCTGCACTGTACACCTCGCTACCAGTCATCAGACAGAATGGCACTTTCGTTCCGAGCTCTTGACTGACAGCGAGCGCGAGTGCAGTTTTACCAGTCCCTGGACCTCCAGCAAGTAGTACGGCCTTTCCTGCCATCTTCTTCGCGCGAATGAGGTCGACAACGACACCGCATGCTTCTCTTGCAGCCGTTTGTCCCACGAATCCTTGTCCAGATGTATCTGCCTGGCCGTCTGATCGTAGGCCTAGACCCTTGATGTGTGAGTGTGCAGCAGTCCGTGTTTCTCGCGATGCATTGTTGACTTGACTGATCTGAACGGGCTTCATGCCGCCTGACTGAGTTGTAGCTGGTGCTACTTGCGCGCCATTCGTAGCCATGCTGGGAGCAGGGGTGCGGCTCGTTGATCGCAGGCCGGTCAATTCGTGATATCGATTGTACAGGTAGCGTTGAGATGCTTCCGCGACGCTTCGTCTTACTGGGTTTGATATGCAGATGCGCGGTCGAAGCGATTCACAATGTTTTATATCGTCCACCTTGCGCTGTCTCGCGTCTGAGCTTCGAAAAACGCGAGCTCGACTAGGTAAAGCGCTTACCCGAGTCATGTGAGAACTGCTTATAACAAGCACATCCTGATTGGCACATCGTTCGTCATCCGGCGTGGCGTGCTAAGAGGTCGGGTCATGGTACACCTTTAGTCATCGGTGTTTCCTACAACAATCAGGCCCTCTCACTGTTATTGTTATTCTTAACACACGCGACTCTTCGTGATTGACCGGACAGCCCTGCATGGCTACACTGAGATCGTCCGGCCTGGCGAGCATCTTCCGCTTCAGCGCACAACCGACAGCAGCAAGTCGATGCTCGAAATGTTTGAAAGCACAACGATGTCCCTTCTCATCTGCTCGACCATATCGATCAAGCCAAGGCTCGAAACGACCTCTCATGACAGAGAGCGCTTTCAGGAATCAGTCCCTCGACAGTAGTATACCGCCGGCACCACCTCGCAACACTGGCACGCCCGACACGAGCATCACCAATGCCTCGAAAGCAACATGGCCGCCTACCTCGCCCTGGCAGGAGAATGCATCTGTCCGAGAGGGTGAAGCCCAAAAGTCTAAGGCTATACCACCTGCAGTAGAGACTATTGCTGCCACGCCGGCAAAAGCGCCGGCGAAGAAGAGCAAGCTGAAACCACGAAAGGCAGCACTGAACCTGACACCAACCGCGGTTGAGCATCTTCGACAGTTACATGATCAGCCAGATGGAAAGTTCATAAGAGTCGGTGTCAAGAACCGTGGTTGCTCTGGCCTGGCTTACCATCTGGAGTATGTCGACAAGCCGGGCGCCTTTGACGAGACAGTGGAACAGGATGGTGTCAAGGTCCTGATAGACAGCAAAGCGTTGTTCTCGATCATCGGCAGTGAGATGGATTGGGCAGAGGATAAGCTCGCCGCACGCTTCGTCTTCAAGAACCCGAACATCAGTAAGTTGACGAGTAGTCTGTCCTATCATAGAACTAACGCCTCCTAGCTGAACAATGTGGTTGCGGCGAGTCTTTCAGCATTGGTTGAGCGTATCTAACACTTTCCAACATCATCAGCATTGCATAAGCATGACGGACGATCTGTTACACGATCTGTATATATGTATACACTCTGTCGACCTTTCAGAATTTGCCCGGCTCAAAGTCAACGACTCTGATGTTTTGTATGATGCCGTCTAGACTCTTTACGAACTCAAGATGCGATGGATCCTTCTCCAGATAGTACCGTCTGTCTTCTTCGCTTTGAAATTCACTCACAAAACCGTGTGAGAATGCACCCTGTGTTCGTTAGTAGAGGTCTTCGACAGGGATTGGTCGTCGCTACTACTTGATGTCCTTCAGGACTGTTGTCCCGACCGCCACCATATGACTTCACATATGGCTTCTTCGTCTCGGGATGCAAGCAAGTATCCGAAAGTGCTAGCATGCGTGTACACACCTGTAACGTTAGCTGGTAGATGCTTGAGGCGTTCGCTTCATACATCTTTGACCTGAGCGAAAGTTGTGGCTGGCTTAAACTCGAATAGCACAATGTGTATTATAGGCATCCTGATGCTGGAGCTGGTGGCTAGTTTCTCTTGTGGCTACTCTCTGAACACTTGCCAGGGAATCAGACTATGATATGATTGTTGTATTACATAAACCTATTCTCATGTACATGTAATAATGGTATAAGATAGAAGGATGACGTCGGAAGCCGACAGACCCACCACATCACACTTCGTTCCCTTGAGTACTACCACGAGCCCCGAGCCATTGCAACTGTGATGATGCTGAATGATGCGGCAGAGCCGGATCAAGCCTGCCACTAGTGTGAAGCAGTCACTGTTCCTACGATCGAGTAGGCAATTGTCTCGACCTTCCAGTTGTGGTTTTCATATGTCCCACCACGGCCGCAGAATTTCAAGAATATCTTTGGCATCAAGCTGTGTAGTTGAGTTCATGCTTGTAAGAATCGTGACCGGCAATATCCACGAGTGGTAGTGCAGAACATGACCTGCCGCCTAGAGCACCGTCTTGATTCACAATCAATGCATGACGGCACTGTCCGGTGAGTTGAAAGAGGGAGATTGCAAGCCGGGAAGCCTGCAGAGCTGCCAAGATTCAACGATGTTCTGACAGAGCCATGAGTAGCAGGTGCAAATGTCAGTGATTCACTCTGGCAGCTCAATGGCCGAAGCAAATATTGCCCTTTGCTGGACGCTCCAGGAGGTCTGGCTGTCCATTCTTTCCGGAGCGGGAGTCTTCTGGAGAGGCCTAGTCCTTTGGTTGATCTTGCTCACGTAGGTGTCGTATAGTCGTGAGCTTAAGTGCTTTTCAAGCAAGTGCACATTGCTGGGCACGACTTTTCCAAGCGCAGCTGGCATAGCCAAGGCGAACTTCGTGAGGATCTCATTCTGCTCGACGGTAGCGTTTGGAGCACGCAGCTTGACCTCCATGCCATAGCGTGTGGCAATGGTGTAAGGAAAGTCTTGGACTGGCATTCACAGGTGAAGCTCGGCGGTATTGGTGTCCTTTGCTCTCGCCCAACGTTGTCTTGTCTTCTAGTGTATGAAGGACCCGTACCATTGAGTATTGCAACGAACCTCATATCCGTTCGAAGCTCAGCACTCCAGAGGAGAAATGCTTGGGTCCATCACGGAGCTCAATTGTCCTTGATTGTACGTTTGTGCGGTATCCCGCGGTCAGCGTGTGGTTTCCTAGCATAGTATTGGGCTTCAATTTCCAGATGCAGAGTCATGCTTCGAAGCTCGTCTTGTTGCTCATCTAGGCTGTGTATATGGACTCCTGATAAGCCATGGATGTAAGCGATCACGAGGATAATCAAGAGCAGTAAAAGAGATCGCAATACTCAGGCGACGCGTGAGACCCATGTCGCATCGATGCCGGCTCGACAAGAGAAGGAGAGTTGTCCATGAGACGAGCAAACCTATCAGGCTTTCCAATTATAGCTGTTTCAAAGACATCGCGAGCTGGGTCAGTCTGAAGATTGCGCAGAACGCGGTCTCTTTCAAGCTGCAACGACAATGGCTCTTGCGGTATGTAAAGGCCGACTACGCGACTTCGGTCAATGTATGTATCACGCGTGGTGTCACACACGAGATTATGCTTGAAAGGTGACGTGTTGACCAAGACGAACGCGTTCACGAAGCTGATCAACACTTTGAGCGTCGATCACAACGTCATCCCTGACCATCACAACCACGCAACATCATCTTTCTGCGCGCCAAAAGCTTCTCTTCGTCGCATGAATAGAGCCATCATGTGCGAAGATGGCATCCATCCAGCCAGCCTTTCCGCTCGAGCTCATTATCCGCTTCTCGACATCTGAGCCAGACCAGACTCTCCATATCCTCGACTCGCAGAAGACCTCAGGCCTAGGACTCAAGCAGCACATACGCGCCAAGCTTTCAGCATCAGCAAATAGTAATCGCTTACGTCTCATCCATGCGGGCAAAGTCATAGCCGACAGCGCCGCGTTAAGTCAGAGCCTTGGGACACTTTCTGCGCCTCCAGGACGAGATTCTGGCACGGCAAAGAGCGAGAAGGCAAAGGGCAAGCTCCCTGTAAGAGAAGTGCGTGCGGCTACCAGAGTATACATACACTGCAGCATTGGCGATGTTCTGTCACCGGCGGAGCTTGAGCATGAGGCAAAGCAAGCTGAAGAGGCCAATGCTGCCTTGTTGTCTGACAACCCTCTAAAGCTCGATACGACAGCATCGCAGAGCTTCAAGAGCACGCAAGATGTACACACCACCACTCCCGCACCACAGGGCTTCGATCGCCTGCTCTCTGCTGGCTTCACGCAAGCTGAAGTCGCCACTCTGCGCTCACAGTTCCTCGCGATCCAGTCCCATACACATACTCCTGACACCATGCCAACAGGGCCGGCCTTGCTTGCACTTGAGGAGAGATGGCTAGAGCAGCCAAACGCAAACACTGCTAATGGCAATGGTATGGCAGAAATCGATGGCGACGACGGGCTAGACGACATGCTATGGGGCAGCCTTGTCGGCTTCTTCTGGCCCATTGGTGTTATGTGCTGGCTGATCCGAGAGGAGGGCGTCTGGAGTCGACGAAGACAGCTAATGGTACTGCTTGGAGTCTTCATTAATCTCATGTTCGGCTTCCTGCGACTTTTGAGATGAAGGCTCTTATAGTTCTTGCAACAGCAAGGTCGATTTGGAGCCGCACATCACTCGTGTCACATGTCTGATACCCGGGACGTACGTCCAGCTCTCCTGGAATGCCGAGCCCAAAAGCCCAAGCTGACCGTGTGCATTCTCCCCGACGACAAAGACTCTACCGTCAGCAGTGGCAAGCACTGCGTGACCATTGCCGATGGAGACGTCAATGACATCTGGCTCGTCTTCAGCATCTAGCTCGACCAATGTCACCAGTTCGCCTTTCTTCGACTTGAGACATTCGAGCTCAGCTTCTTTGCCAGGCATACCTGAACCCCAGAGATATGCTGCGCCATCCTCCGAGAGGGCAGACCCCATCCATCCTCCCAGCGCTATCTTTCGCAACTTCAGCCCAGCTAGAGCCTCGACCAGCCCAGGCTTGTCCGCTGATGTTGCATCAGACCCGATCGTGCTGCGACCCAGCGAACGGTGACGAGGATCACCCCAAGTGTAGAGATTGTCGTTGTTCATCAGCATGGCAAAGCTGGCCATGCCGGCAATGAGCTGTTTCGGTCTACCTGGCACCATGTGATGTGCGACTGGATAGTTCTTCGGGTCAGTTGGCTCGAGATGCCACGCTTTGAAGGCTTCTAAAGTGGTAAACTCGCCGACGTGAGCAAGGTTGCCGTTTGGTGCTTGTGAGAAGATACAGGCGACGCGTCCATTGCCAGCCATTGCTAGAAAAGCAAGTGAAGGACTAGCAGCCGTGTCTGCCAGTGTAAAGCCTGACCCTGCGGGACACGACAGGTAGAGTCGTCCTGTATCGTCCAATGCTGCCTGGAAACCATCGTGGTCTCCGACTACTGAGCGTAGGACTGTATTGTTCTCGACTTTCTGCGTCCATTGCGTGTGTCCAACGCTCGCTATTACATTTGGTTTCTGAACGACAAGACTCGACCATGTAGATAAAACGACATCGTCTGTATCATTGCTGATGCTCTGAAACTCCTTGACATCTCCATCGAGCTCGCTAAGCTGTCGGAATGTGTTAAAGCCAGCTGCCAACCACTTCTGAGGCATTGCACTTCAGTCGAAACCCTCAACGTCCCTAGCATGCTATGCCTCTGTTACGAGGTGCTCGCACCACAGTGATCGCGCCACAGTGATCGTTCTATGACATCTAACAGCAGAAAGGGATTCAGACAGCTGATGTTGCAAGCACAAGGCCGCGGACCCTGGCTACATAATGTTCGAAATTGTGAATGACTGTACTGTTATGCAAGGGTATAGCAATGTACAAACGCGCTCTTTCTCATATGCAATCCCACGCAATGCCATCATTCAACCTTGTCCAGCCATATCAGACAGTAGAGCTCCAGTAGCCAATCTCAGCCGTCTAGCACCAAGCAGCTCATAAGCTGAAATCTGCCATGCCAAGACAGCTATCATTTCCCATTCATCATAGCCTGGAGACCACTCCATTTCTGTTTGATCGTATCGAGCTCAGTTTGTGTCTGTGTCGAGGTCAGCAAGGCACATGCAAGATCATACTCCCAAACATACCTCAGCATGGGTCAAGCTGATCTTGACCAGCTGCTGCTCAGCATTCTCAAGCTCGTCTTGTAAGTGTCTGTTCTCGTTCTGCACTTCCAAATTTCGCTGCATGATTCTGTCCATCTCTTCTTTGAGCCGCTTCTCGACCTCTGCCGGCTGTGAATCGACCATCTTCTGCAGCTCCTGGACCTGCATCTCTAGAGCTTCCTTGGCATCATGCAACGTGTCATTCTCGATCTTGTACTTGACCAGATCTGACGCAATGCCGACATGCTCAGAGTCGTGTTGCAGGACGCGGTCCTCTAAGGTCTTGACTTTGTTAAGTAGTGTCGAGTTCGTCGTACGTAGATCATCGAGTTCAGCCTCTCGTTCATGCTCAGTCCGTCTCTGCTCTTCCCATTCTACTTCATATGCCTGCAGCAACTCAGGTGAGATCTTGATACGTGTGACGTCCTGCACGAGCTCATCAGCTCGATACAGCTCCTTATCAGCTCCACCTGAGACAGAGCCGAAGAAGCCTGAGTCAAGAATAGATGACGCTGACGGCGATTTGTCAATATAAGCATCGAAGAGCTTCTCCTTGAGGAATGTACTGAGTTGACTCATATCCTTCATCTCGAGAAGAGCCTCTCTGTTCTTCTGCATCAAGACGAGTCCAAATCTCAAAATTGCTGTCAGTCCTTCGCTGAAGATCATGTCGTACACTCGCAGGACCAGCTGCAGTGGGAAGCGATATGCAAATAATGTTAGGAACCACTGCGTGGCATAGAGGTTTGGCGAGACATGTCGTCTCTTCAGGTGGCAGAAGAGTGCAGGTTCGTGATCTTCCAATAGTCTTTCGAATTGGTACAGCCTCAAATGCAGACCGGGCATGTCAGGCTCGAAAAGAGTTCGGACCTGGTAGTGGTGCATCAACCGTATCAGTAAAGTAAAAGCCTCCTCCTCTGACATGTTGAACAATAGCGGCATAGCGATGAAGTTGATGCCTTGAGCATATCCCACAGGCGTATCGAACAGCGCGTATGCTTTGCACACACCAAAGAGACCATCCTGAAGTCCTGCGGATTGTGTATACTTGCTGAAAGATGTGCGTGCGCCGAGGTCACGCCTTATGGTCTTCTCGAGCTTCTGTATGGCTGCCGATTCTCGCTTGTGCTTCTCTGCCAGCAGCTTGTGTTGCACCTCAGCAGTGCTGCTTTCGATCGAGGGTGACGTTGTTGTGAGAGATGAGTCTGCAGCAGCATCTGGGGTCTCCGATATACTGGATCTCGAAGACGTGCTTGATTCCTTCTCTGGCTGGCTGATTTCAGAGTCCGTACGAGGTAGAGCGGGTGGCTTGAGATCAGACTCCGTTCCTCTAGTCTTCAGAGTCTTGTACAAGGCCTCCAGCTCCTCACTTTTGCTCTCCGCAAGGACCTGCCAAACAACGCCGCGGATAGCAGCTGGAATGCCCGATGCAATAGCTTGAGACAGCTCATCTCCGCTCGTCCTTGCTACAGCAGCAGGGCCTTCATATACTACGCTTTGCCAAAGATCCCAATTTACAGGTGCAGGTTCCTTTGATGGTCCCGCAGACATGCCAGAAGCTGTGCCTGGTGGTAGATTCGTGTCCAGCGTTGGGCTTTTGAGCTGGCTTACGGTTGACGAAGTTCTCTTTGTTCTCGTCGCCGTCTTGGAAGCGTCGACTTTAGTCTTGCCGTCCATGGGATCCTCGTGCTCAAAATCGTGATCGCCATCATCCTCGTGCTGCTCTTCTTGCTCGCGCAGTGTCCGAAATCGATCTTGCAAGCTCGGCCGTGTGCTCTCCGTATCCTCAGCACCATCCGCGATTGCAGCCAGATTGGCAACTGAAGTGCGATCGTAGCCGCTTGCACTATGGGCTGAGTTTCTGCGATCTACACCAGATCCTCTTGAAGGCGACTGTGCGTTCTTGCCCATACTGCCCATGCGTCCCAAGAATCCTCCGAAACCACTTGAAGCTTTCCTTAAGATGCCAGGCGCTGGAGTTGAGGACTGCTTGGGCGGCACCGGTGGAGGTTGTGAGTCGTCGATAGCAGAGGAGCTCGCTTCGGTGCTGGTAAGGTCGGTTGACACACGCTTTGAGGGTGATCCTTGTCGTGCGGTGTGCGCGGGCGAGCTACTGCGAGGCGTGTTGCTACCGTCGACTTTTACAGGAAATCGTCCAGGCGATGCACTGCGGTCGCGGCCGTTTGGTCCAGACATCAATCGCTGCGATAGTGGTCTCGGTCTCGACGGCAGCGGTGTGTCTGACCCGACTGAAGGTGTCAAGGAGCTGCGTTTCGCTGCAGATTCAGCATCGGGCTGGGTCGGTGCGCTCTTCCCTAAGTCTTTCGCCGTTGATGTGTCGTCGGCACTTGCGCTATCAGCAGGTATAGGCTCCAGCTCTTCAACCTTTGCTTTGGGAGTGTCTATAATGTCTTCGCTGGTGTGTTCCTTGCTTGTCACATCAGTATCACTCGTCGCTGCTGGCACATCCACTGTGATGTCTTCTGATGTCTTCGTCTCATGCTCTTGTTCGTCCTCCTTCTTCACCTCCTCGTCAGCCATGGTTATGCGGATCGGCGGTGGAATAGGTCGTTGTGCGGCGAAAGGTCCTAAAGGGCTGCGAACAGGATAGTTGTAAGGTCTGATAAGTCGTCTCCGATCAAGAACATGCGTTCTCGAAGTATTGCAATCAGCAACAAGAGGGGCAAGAGGGACTCTGTTGGTGTAGGAGCCGGTAGTGTTAGAGAAGAAGCTTTCGCTACGTAGGGATTCGCGAGTCAATGTAGTATTATTATTACGTGTAGTGGTTGCTACCGCTGTCATGTTCATATATACAGCGAGGAGGACACAGACATGGCGGATATGGTCATGTCGAGTGTTTTCTCCAAATAATTAACCTGCTCAGCATTAAACTCCAACACGTTTCTTGTCAGCCGTAAGCAACTCCTCAGAGTAGAGAGACAAGGTGAATTTAGATACTGTAGATCCCAACTCAGGTAGCCAACACTCCCTAGCAACCAGGGCTACCGTTAGCGACGCTTAGTTAGTCTCAGGGGGAACCATTCTTTTACTTCTGTTTCGCTACAACCTGTTGGCGATCAGCACAAGGACATCTCGAACCTTTGCTGCATCGCATGCCCGGTCAGTAGTCGCTCATGACGATCTTCATCTTCGCCGGCTTATCGCTGCAGCGTAGTTCATATGCTTGAGTGAAGCATCCGCGCGCGAGAAAAGCGAAGTCAAGCAAAACCACAAGTCGTACTATATGCTGTAGCGTGTCACGTGCTCGATGAGCCACAAACTGCAGTGCTTGGAGTCGATGGAGCACAACTGCACGACCGACCTGTCCGCCGTCTTACCAGATCGTTTTACTGCGACATCTATGGCTCAGTAGAGGTGGAGTCTGGTGCTAGCAGTATCGCGGGAATAGCCAGAGATGGCATACCAGAGGCACTTCCAGCATGCAATAGCAACATGCTCTATCCTAGAGTACAATTCGATCGAATATGGCTTGAACCAGCCGCGTGGAGAGACGACACTCCTCAGCGACAGCCTGCACTATAATTTTGTCGTCGAAGGAGTGCTTTGCTCGGACATCAAGGTTACCTGAACGAGTTCGACAATTGCCAGCAGTCAGTAAGGTATCCTCAAGCGGCGCATTGATGCCGGCGGGAGATCTGGCGACTGTTGCGGTCAACTCACGCGTAAGCGCAGTGCCTGTTGATGGTAGTGAAAGACGATATTGTGCCTTGCTCGAATGGTAGTGCTGTCCACATGCTACCCAACAAAGAGCCAATCTGGGGACCATACACGCAAGCTGATCTGCTTCACGACTTGAGATGTAGAGTAAAGGAATGCTGCGGCGAGTGTTACCTCGAGTCGGGTGGAGGATTTGTTGTAGAATAGTAGCCTGCTTCTTTAATGTGAGACGCGGATCTGCAGCTCAGTGGGGACGTCACTACATCGGCCGAACCAGACATTAACCACACTGTATGCGCGCAACAAAGACTACTCGAGCACTTACGTAGTCGCGTCTCGCAAGTGCCAGCTCCTTCGTCGTCTCATGGTGTCGCCATCATGAATGATGGAGTCTACGAAGACTCAACCTCGAAGCTCGCCGAGCTACTCAAACACCCAGATGACCTCGATAAGCTTCCCTCTCTGCGCGCAGAGTTCACGCGCAAGAAGGCCGCAATCGACTCACAGCTCAAGCATGGATTGAAAGAGCAGCTTGAGGTTACGCAGAATGGCATGTCCAGTATCACGGATGGTCAGAAGATCGTCCAGGCGATCAAGGAGGAGATGATGAAGATCGAAAAGCTATGCGCCGAAGCGCAAGGCATGATTGTGGACTTCTCCGAGATCAATCGCATGAGTGTGATGCAGCGAAACTTCTCGACTGTGGAAGCTATGAAGAGCAGTATTGACGGCTTTGGCGAGAAATTGGCCGAGCTGGACGAGCTCTTGAAGGAGGACGACGAGGACCTGGAGAACCAACCAAATCTATTGGCCATACACGCTGGACTGAGTGAGCTACGAGACGTTCGAGATCAGGCAATGGACCAAGTCAGAGGCGCAGAAGGCGAAAGCGGACTCGAGCTTATAGAGAACCTGCCGCTGGACAATGGAGTTACCTTGCGCGACTATTTCGCCAAGCTCGACGACATCATCTACCAGTTCGACGAGCACGTTGGACAAGCATGTATCGACATCGTGGGTCTTGTACAGACTGGCAACAATGGTCTTGTTGTTCGCCTGGCGCTGATCATAGAAGAGGAAGAGAAGAAGGATAGGCGCGTGAAGGCACTACAAGACGCTGAGAGAGAGTTCCAGGACGTCGCTTCGAGATTCAAGAGCATACAGGTCGGCCACAGAGAGCTTCGAGGGTACAAGAAAAAGTTCTTGCAGGCGGTCGAGTACAGTGCACAAGCTCGCTTCGAGGCTGAAGTCAAACCTGACTTTGCCGATGATCCTGAGCACATTGAGAAGGCCTTCAAGTGGTTCTTCGATGACCTAAACGCTGTCAAGCTGGGTATGCAAGACCTTATGCCGAAGAAGTGGAAGATCTTCAGATCATTCACCACCATATATCACCAACTGATGCACGACTTCTTGATTAGCCAACTCGACGACAACAACATAACGCCCGTACATATGCTCGCTATCTTGAACTGGGTGGACAAGTACTACAACAAGATGCTACGGCTTGGATTTAAGGAGGAAGAGCTCCTGCCACACGTCATCGACTCAAGGGAGGCCGAGCTTGTGCGTGACTACAGATCGTTGATCACAAAGGCTGTTGAAGAATGGATGGACCGCATGGCGAACACCGACCAGCAGCACTTCTTGAACCGAGCTGAGAATGTTCTCGAGCAGAATGCAGACGGGCATCTCCATACCAAGAGTCTAGGAGACACCTGGACTATGCTGCGAGAACAGCTTGCCGTGGCTGAATCATCTGGTCGGCCGGATGTCATCGAAGGCGTTATTGAGGCCATGTACGTTGCTCTCAAGCAGAGATTACGCATGTGGGAGCGTCTCATCGATGAAGAAGCCCGCAAATTCGAGGCTGGTCAACTTGGACAAGAGGCTGTCAGCTCGTTCCACGATTGGCTGGTTGCCGTGGCCAACGACCAGATCACGAATATCGACGATGATCCATCGTCCGGCACTATATCCTACCTCACGCGGTTCAAGGCTGATCTCGAACCGCTTGTCACACCAGCTTTCCTGGTCATGACCGCTCCTGAGCATGAGGCATTGAAGAATGCCTACGTTGATCTGAGCACACACTGTCTGATGCAATTCGCCAAGACGATCTTCAGTGTCGACTTCCGCAGCACGATCGTAGAGTTCTTCACACAGAACTGGTACAGCAAACAATTCGTCGCACAGATCATTAGCACGTTCGAGGACTACCTCAACGATTACAGTGCTGTTTTCCATGCATCGTTGCAAGAGATTCTCATCGAGGAGCTCGCGGACGAGCTGCTGGTAAGATATCTCTGCGCCGTCCGCAACAAGGGCGTGAAGTTCAGGCGGCAAGATCCCTTCACGCAACAGATTCGCAATGATGTTGTTACAGTGTTCAAGTTCTTCGAGAACTACCCAAACACATTCGAGATTGTCAAGGAGAAGTGGCGAGCAGCAGGTCTGTTCGAAGGTCTCCTGTCGGCAGGAAAGGGCCAAGAGATCGTTGATGCCTACGAGCGGCTGAAGACCGCATACTGGGATGTACAAATCGGCTGGGTGGAAGCAGTATTGAGGTCCAGAGATGACTTCGACCGAAGCATGCTAGTTAGTGTTAAGACCGCGGCTGGAGAGATCAATGTCGAGCGAGGCTTGGAGACGGTTATGGGCAGGGTTAGGTAACTCCATGATGTTACAAAAGGAATCTTTTCAGCCAATTAGCTCTAAATGTACATTTACAAAGTGTCCTGCAGCAGCTTGTTCATGCGAGCCATCTTGCCTGATGCGCTGAGGTCGATTGTCCTGTCACCGATCTCAACGATGAGACCTCCCTTGATTTCTGGGTTGACCTGGGTTGTGTTAGCATTCGTATATACCTTCTTCCGTCTTGCTTACCTTGGGCACAACCTTGAGCTTCTTTCCTTGTCCAACATACTGGCTCTTGCTGACTGCGGTTTCGAGCTGCTTGACGATCTTGCTGTCCAATGGTGTGGCAGAGGTGATAGTCATCTCAACCTCTCCACGCGAAGCGCTGATGAGCTGAGCGAACTTCTCAGCAACGCCATCAAGTACGCCCAGTCGGTTGTTCTCAGCCAAAGTGTGGAAGAAGTTCTTCAGTGTGTTATCCTTGTCCTGAACATTTGTGCTCTTCTGCAGCTCCTGCACGATCTGCTGCTTGTCCTCTGCTGACAGAGTTGGAGAGCTGATCATGTTCTGAAGCTTGGTGTCGCGCTTGAAGGTCTGAACGAGGCTGTCCATTGCCTTTGCAACGGTATCGAGAGATGAGCTCTTTGCTGCTGCGGTGTACTGTCACTGTGTTAGCTTGCGAGCTTACGGCTGCTGCATGGCGATCGCACCAATGCGCTGGCGTATGTGCCATCGAGACCGTAGAGAGGAATTGGGGGACGGCTGTTGGCTGCAGCTTTGGCATCGGCGAAGGTCCTGCTGGCGGTGATGGACATGCGCGGAGCTGCCACGCGGGCAGCTCGTGGTACGACACGGCTGGCGAACATTGTGGTGATGAATCGTAGGGCGTCAGCGATTGATTCGTGGGCAGAAGGAGCTTCTTGCAAAGTGAGGTGTTGCCAATGCTTTCCGCGTCGGCAAAATTCCGGGAAGCTCCGATCGATTGGACGAAACTCGACATCACTTGGAGACTGACAGCCATTGCACATACAATCTATTGTTTTATAGAATTGTGCTGCATCTCCTCCCGACCTCACGTCCTGCAGTCTCAGGTGCTATTGTATATTGTGAATGCCCGAAGAAATTCCACAAGTAGCTTGGCACCGACTATTGTAGCCGGGAGATTATTCCATTCACGACTTTTGTGAATGGCACAAGTTCGATCAAAGGTGTTATACAATCATATTCAGTGGAACGACAAGCCTTCCGGTCGAGTCAGCGACGCGTCTGGCAGCGACGTAGCTTCTGATACTCGGTCTGATGAACCTTGCGGGCCACCTTCGACACCTGAAGTAGCGTGCTCATCACTCATCTCGGTCAACGACGCAGGAGCGCGCGGTTCCGTGGCCGGCTCTGACCTCAACGAGATGCGACCTCCCTCATCCTTGGTCCATCGTTGCAGCCACTGTGCAGCTGTCAAGAAAGCATCCCGCTCTTGTATATCCTGTTCCGTTACCTCTTCTGCAGGGTCGATCTGTTTATATTGAGCCAAGGCCCTCTCATAATCTCCTTGTCGAGACTGAAACCACCTCATTCTGATAGCTTCTGGTATTGGTAACTGCTTGGCGAGTAATCGCTCATGTTCGCAGGTCTCCCAGTCCTTCAATGTCGCCGTGGGCGAAAGCTTGCCCAGCATTGCGATCAAATGTGATCGCCTCGACTTTGCGTTGACCCATTTGTTTCCTTCTAGCTTCACATATTCGAATTTGTTCACTCGGAACCTCAGCTCGCTTTTGTTCGTCTGTAGATTGTCCAGAACTGCGTTGGCGTCGAGCTCTTGTGCTGCTTCATTCGACAGTGGAGGTTCCTCAATGCTGAGCTGTGCAAGTGCTGGTAATCCGAGTGCTTTACGCTCCTTGCGGAAGCGTTCTTGGATGGTTTCCGTCTGCATGATTGCCCATCGCAACCACCATCCAGCCTCACCTAGCTCCTTGATACGTGCTTCTTTCTCACCCAGCAGATACTCGTCAAGTCCGCCCAGCTTATCAATCGTTCGCATGACCCTCGTTGTGACACGAATCTTGATATGTCTTTGTAATGCGTGGCTGTATAGCTTTTTGGCTTTGACGTTGACTGACCAGGACCGGCGAAACCTTGTCTTGTACTCCTCTGCTGTGTTGTTGCCGAAGCGAATCATCTGTCCGCCGTACAGTCCTTTCGAAGATTGCTTGTACCATCTTGTTGGTCCTGGTGGATATGCAGGCACAACATCTGCTACGATTTCAGGGTCGTTGGCTCCGAGACCAAGAGATACCGTTCGTCTTGCAGATGTTGAGAAGGCACGAGCGCCAATCTGAAGCTGTAGCGAGCGCTGACATATGCAGGTCATTGCGATGGTGGGTGAGGATAGCTGCACGAGAAATTATGTTCTCGATCACCATCAAGCATGAAGCTCGGGAGTGTCGTGCGGCCACCACGAATCATGACTCGCGAGCACACATGGAGATCACCACGGGTCGACAACATACTTGCACACAGCCTCGTTTGTCTTCGTCTAATCGACTGGAAAAATGCCTGTCAACTCTATTGGACGACGGATTATCCATGTCCAGCAACGGCTTCTAGATATCCGCACAGGCACAGGAGCACTCCTGTTGCCAAAAACCATCAAGCGAATACATCTTCGCTTTGCGCCGCACATCAATGGCGGCCACATGGGACCTCGGTGAGGAAGAAATTACTTACCATCGCGCAGGCAAAGCTGATTTTCGTGATAGGAAGTTCTGGCGGAACGAGTTGATTCGACTGAAGTACCACAACCCGGCAGTACCGATGAGTGTTGATAACAAGGCACCTCAAGAGGAGAAAGCAATCATGTCGATACACTTCACCGCAGCTGACGCGAAGCAATCGTCAGATTCACCGACATCCTCACCGGCAGCAATTGATTCCACCACTCAAAACAGCACACCTTCAGATGCCGCATCGACCGAGCGAGTTGAGACGATCGATATGACTGGTTACACCAACACAGAGATTCTCGATGCTCTCGTGAAGCTCACAAAAGCCACAGTCGTTGAGCCGACTCCTGAAGATATCGCCGAAGCACAAATGCTTGAAGAGGACCGCATACGAAGTGCTCGAGAAGCTAAGATTGGCCTGGCAATCCGCACACGACAGAAGAGGGAGAAACAACTACTGGAGCAGGCAAGAGGCGATTTTGTGTAATGCGGAGGTACCATTGTAAGATTGATGCATAGCACAGGCGTTCTGAAAGGCAGGGCATGCATTGTACATGAAGCTGTAAATATATCATCTACGAGACACCACTCGCGCCGTTCCACCATGCCATCACGCCTAGCACAAAGACTATGATCATGGCGTCGCTGATGATGCTGGCGAAGATGCTAAACCAGCGGCCTGCTATGCTCAGGTAGTTTCCCCAGGGTGGAGGTGCCAGGTTCGCGACGGTAGCAAGCATGCCTCCTCCCTGCAGTTGACCACCTTCCATGAAGAACCTCGCACTTTGCAATCCAAGCTCAGCAGTGATGAATATAAGGAAGAGCCGTGAGCCGAAGCCATCTTGGCTGCCATCTGTGAAGGTCGAGTTCGTTCTCGAGAGAAGTGTGCCGTCGAACGTGCTAGTGATCGCAATGTAGCCAGCAATGATGATAGCGAATATGGCATGAGTAAGACGCCAAAGGTATGTAGACCTAGTCGAAGGCGGTGGCGCTGACTGCTGGGGTTTAGCACCGTTCAAGAGTGTTGATAGCATCTGCATGGGGTCCTCAGTGTTGTGGATGTTGTTAGGGTCGTTCGGGTCGCCTCCAGCCATACCCATCATCTGCTGAAGCATCTTCGTCATGGGATCTTGCTCGCCTGGGCCTGACTGAGTCTGGTCGGGACCGCGAGGTCCAGCACCTTGTCGAGCCTGTTCCTGCTGCATCTGCATCATAGCCTGAAACATGGGATTGTCTGCTGAGCCCATCGAAGCGTTGAGATCGCTTGCCCGTGGCCCACCGTAGTTCTGTGTCGTGATGTCGACTTCATCTGGGTCGGCGGCGCTGGGCGATTGCACTGCTGGGCCACCAAGCACCTCTGTTGGCGGCGCCACACCACCATTAAGCTGCTTGATCCTGGCAAGTCGCTCTTCAGCTGCTGCTTTGTCCTGACGTTTCTCGCGTCGGAGTCGAGCTGCACGTTGTCCGGGTGTCTCCTCGGTGCCTTCCATTGCAGTCGACATGTTGTGTGTGATAGATTGTGGTCAAAGTACTGGTCTGTTGTTCAGGACGAGGATACATGTAGTGAATGGATGAGGTGGTGGGAATTCGATGTGACGTCGCTTGCTAATCATCACATGCAACCTCTACAAACGGGATGGAGCTGTGTAACGTATGTTTATGATATACAAGCTCATACTCCAAGCAGCAGCGAGTGATCATAGAGCGTACAATTGTCATGGAGCAGAATGGAGTAGCTTGGATGAATGTGTAGCCACAATCTCATCGTTCATGTCTTCGCACGGATGAGATCCATGTTCCTCGTGCCATCGTCATAAGTTCGCAACAGCTTGATCTGCCAATCTCTTAATGTAGCGTCCTCAATCTAGTGCATAGATCGATTCGTGCTCTGCACTCCGAGAGGAGCATGTAGTTCAGGCACTGTTCATAGAAGTCGGCGAGGCCTGGTTGATACCCCGATGTGGTACAGAGCCTCCGCAGGTGTTCACTGAAATTTGCCCTGAAGAACCACACAATCACAGTCGTTCACCTCGGACTACACACAACCTTCTCAACAGCTCGATTGAGTCACGACGCTGTCACTCTCCTGCATCAAAAGCCCGCTGTTGCGCGGCGCACGCCTTTCCTTTGTACCAATTCGATTCTCTTCCACCAAAATGGCAGCAGTTCAAGCGACACAGCAAGCTGTCGACCCTGGCAATACAACATCTGGCACTCTCAAGATCGAGAACACAGACAAGAGGGACACCCTTATCGCTGCGGAGAAGAAGTATCAGAAGCAATGGACAGAAGCTCGTATCTTCGAACAGAATGCACCAACATTGCAAGAGGTGCCATACCATGCCATCTCGCCGAAAGAGCTGCGCGAAAAGTATCCCAAGCACATGGCAACGATGGCATATCCTTACGTGAACGGCACACCTCATGCCGGCCACTCGTTCACAGCGTCGAAGCTCGAGTTCGTCACTGGCTGGCAAAGGATGAAGGGCAAGCGAGCACTTTACCCACAAGGATTCCACTGTACTGGTATGCCTATCAAGGCTTGTGCTGACAAGCTTGTGCGCGAAATCGAGCTGTTCGGCAAGAACTTTGAGAATTGCGCGGTCGAGGCGGTTGAGGGCGAGACAAACGGAGAAGTTCCTGCTCCAACGCAAGAGATCACCAAGACAGATGTCACTAAGTTCTCTGCGAAGAAGAGCAAGGCCAATGCGAAGACAAACGTCAAGCTCAAGTACCAGTTCCAGATCATGTTGGCATTGGGTATTCCAGTCGAGGAAGTTCACAAGTTCGCCGACTCGAGTTACTGGCTACAGTACTTTCCGCCATTGTGGCAGCGCGACCTCAACGCTCTCGGTTGTCGTGTCGACTGGCGAAGAAGCTTTGTCACCACCGACGCAAATCCATACTACGACTCCTTCGTGAGATGGCAGATGCGACGTCTGAAAGAGCTTGGCAAGATTAAGTTCGGAAAGCGATACACTATCTATTCACCAAAGGACGGACAAGCATGCATGGACCACGACCGAGCAAGCGGCGAGGGCATCTTGCCACAGGAGTACACCGCACTGAAGCTCAAGGTGAAAGAGTGGCCTGAGGATGCCAAGGTGAAGCTTGAGTCGAAGATTCCATCGGGAGCCAATGTCTACTTTGTCCCAGCTACCCTCCGGCCCGAGACTATGTACGGACAGACTTGCTGTTTTGTTGGCCCAACTATCACGTATGGCATCTTCGAGATTGAAAAGGGCAAGGAGTACTACTTTATCTCGGACCGTGCAGCTAGGAACATGGCCTTCCAAAACATCTTCCCAACATGGGGTGAGTTCCCTAAGGTTGCAGAGTTGAAGGGCTCAGAGGTGATCGGCACTCTGGTCGACGCACCACTTTCGATACACAAGGACGGTGTTTACATCTTGCCTATGGACACAGTCAAGGCATCAAAAGGAACTGGTGTCGTTACTTGTGTGCCATCAGACTCGCCTGATGATTACGCAACAACCATGGATCTGATCAAGAAGGCCGAGTTCTATAAGATCAAGAAAGAATGGGCTGAAAAGGAGATTCTGCCGATTATTGAGACGCCGACATATGGAAACCTCACGGCCAAGTATCTCGTCGAGACGATGAAGATCAATTCGCCAAAGGATGCAAAGCAACTGGCTGAGGCCAAGGACTTGGCATACAAGGAAGGTTTCTACAAGGGCAAGATGATCTATGGTGACTTCTCAGGCAAGTCTGTGGAAGACGCCAAGCCCCTTGTCAGACAGGAACTCATCGATGCCGGACTTGCGTTCGCATACGCAGAGCCGGATGGTGTGGTCATGAGTCGAAGTGGAGACGAGTGCGTTGCGGGACATCTTGACCAGTGGTTCCTCAACTATGGTCCCCCTGACCGCAGTGGTGACGAGACGTGGCAGCCAACTGTTCTCAAGTATGTGCAGAATCAAGACGGCGAAGGTCTCAACCTCTTCAGCACCGAATCCAAGAACGCTTTCGAAATGGTCCTCGACTGGCTGTGTCAGTGGGCGTGTGCACGATCATACGGTCTTGGAACAAAGCTACCATGGGACGAGTCACAACTGGTAGAATCTCTATCAGACTCTACCATCTATCCTGCGTACTACGCTTTCGCACATCTCCTCCATAAAGACATCTTTGGCAAGGAGAAGGGTGCTGCCAATGTCGCACCGGAAGAGCTCACTGACGAAGTCTGGGACTGGCTGTTCACAAGGCGGGATGAGATTCCTGAGACCAGCATCAGCAAAGAGAGTCTCGAGATGATGCGACGAGAGTTTGAATATTGGTATCCGATGGACATCAGAGTGTCTGGCAAAGATCTGATCCAGAACCATTTGACCTTCCTGCTGTACATTCACACTGCGCTTTTCCCACGCGAGTACTGGCCAAAGGCTCTTCGAGTCAACGGTCACCTGCTTCTAAACGGCGAGAAGATGTCGAAGTCAACCGGAAACTTCCTCACACTGGCCGATGCAGTGGCCAAGTTCGGTGCTGATGCCACCCGCATTGCACTGGCTGACGCAGGTGACAGTATTGAGGATGCCAACTTCGAAGAGTCTGTGGCAAACTCAAATATCCTGCGTATGTACGAGCTGCGACAGTGGTGTGAGAGCGTCATTCTGGATGCTCGCATCCTCAAAGACGGCGAGACCTATGCCGAGGTCAAGGAGAATGAGCGACACAAGAATAACGACGCCATCATGCGGACTGGAGCCAAGGGTTTCTGGGATGAGCTGTTTGAGAATGAGATTAACGGCTTGGTCCGAGAGACCGGCGAGCAATATGAGCTCACTAACTATCGAGCTGCCCTGAAGAGCGGTTTATACGACTTCACTGCAGCGCGTGACTTCTACCGAGAAGTCACTAAGGCAGCAAGCGTTGGTATGCACATTGATCTCGTCAGACGTTATGTTGAGCTGCAAGCTCTGATGGTCACCGTGGTCGCACCACATTGGGCAGAACACATCTGGCTCGAGGTCCTGAAGAAGTCGGAGACTGTGCAAAAGGCACTTTTCCCAACAGTACCGGATGAGCAGGCACATCTGACAGCAGCTCGCGAGTATGTCCGTAATACTTCCTCGAACATCACTTCTGCAGAAGGTACACAGCTCAAGCGTATGCAAAAGGGCAAGCAGACAAGCTACGATCCGAAGGCAGATAAGAAGCTCTCCATCTTCTGCGCTCTGCAATATCCGAAATGGCAAGATGGCATCATTGAGCTGGTCAGGGACAATTTCAAGGACATGACGCTTAACATGCCAGCGGTCAGCAAGAGCATCCCTAAGACAGAGAGCAAACGTGCTATGCCTTTCGTGCAGCAGCTCAAGAGATCCTTGGAGAGTGGCGTGCCTGCAGACACTGTGTTCGAGCGAAAGCTGGCATTCGACGAGGTTGCTGTGCTGAAGGAGATGGTACCTGGTCTGAAGCAGATCGTGCAGAAATGTGTCAAGGTTGAGCTTGTCGCCATTGATGATGGTGGCAAGAGCGGCAAAGTCATTGGAGGAACAGAGGATGCCCAGGTCGGCACTGAGCGCGCTCAGCTGCCACCAAATGCTGAGGCTGCTATACCAGGACAACCTACGTTCTTCTTCGAGAATATCTAGAGGTGCCTGTATGAGAAACACTTGTGTAAGACATTTACTAGTCATTAAGTCATTGTGCAAGGCGATTGCCACCGTGGTGTTACCACCGCAAAACTCGCTCCGTCTCCCCAGCTTGTGGCGGGAAGAACTCATTGATCAGGTCGATGTAATAGCTCTTCAGGTCTTCTACCTTTGGCACTTCATCGCTCTTGCTGTAGAGGTCGTAGGGATTGAAAGCCTTAACAGCCTCGAGCATCTTTATGTCTTTGTCGTTCATCATCCATCTATACCCGCCAGCAGAATGCCATGGATAGAAACTATGATACCTGATCATGGCGAGCGCCTCATCTGGCAGGCTAGACTGCTCACGGCATACATGGTAGAGGTATTCATCGTGGCCCCAGGATAACATGATCTTCTCCAGACCGCACCCAGGCTGGTAGATGCCATGTTGTGTGCTGTATATGTCGTCCTTGGTGTCTGGATTTGCCGCGAACGTGCCTGGGTAGATGATGCTCTCCTCGTCGAAGGCACAGCCGACTGGGAATGTGTCTCCCACAACATCCCACTGTCCTTGCGCTGCGTAGAAGTAGAGGAGTTTGCCCAGATCGTGGATGAGACCTGTAACTTGAAACCACCTTGGCTTGCCGTCACGACGTATAGCTTCGGCGGATTGTAGAAGATGCTCGATCTGACTGAGCTCAGTGTCTGGATCAGACTCATCGATAAGAGTATTCAGCTTCTCCATGGCTTCCCACACGGTCATATGTGCTCTTGTGCGAGAGTAGAAGTCGTTTCGTGCTTTGAGGTTGTACGCTACAGTTTGTTTCGTGTGCTGCTCGAGGTAAAAAGCCTTCACCCTGTCACAGGCCTCCTCATACTTTCTGAACTGTGTCTTGTCTTTGTCTTGGTCGAATTGTGATTGCTCGTAGAGTGAGGTAGCCTTGAGAACGTTGACTTCGTCTATGGCGTCGGAGATGGCTTCCAGAGCTAGACCATCTCGATGTAAAAGAGCACATGGCTGCTCGATCATTGCTGTAGCCATTATGAGATGTGTCGTGCTAATGAAGAGCACAGTGATTTAGTTGGTAGAGTAATAAGGAAATATGAAGGAAAAGGGAGAAAAAGGAAGAAGAAATGAAAGCAGTAGAGAAGGATGTGATAGCTCAGCTCATCCACTGCTACCCACCAGCATGATCATGCCATACCAGATCACATCTGCGCGACGATAACCTTCTCAACAGCAGCAATGGACGCACACATCGTTGCATTCGTGGCCACGAAACCCAGCCAGGCGTCCTCCTCACAGGCTGTGAATGGTCAAGGTGCATCGCATCGGCGATACTCTCGAGTCCACGGAACCACAATGTTCCCACTTCCTTCCTAGCAGGGCAGCAGGAGCGGGGGACTGAGATACTAATTTTCCGGTGTATACCCATGGTGGGCCACTTAGGTGGAGGAACATAGCTTTTAGCGAGGGTGTGAAGTGAAACAGGCAGTTCTTCCGGGTTGAGGCAGGAAAAAGGTATCGCCGTGAGGCTGCACCATGTAGGCAAAGGCCGACTCTGAGCAGACGCCGAATGACTTCGTTGCTGACGGTACTGAAGACTATTGAGATGTCAATGCCTCCTTTTCGTGAAACTGCTTGGAGCTCACGGATGCGGTGCGCTATGTGCTCTTCAAGTGTCGAGCATGTAGCAAAGATGACAGAGAGCTCAGGAAGCAAGCTCTGGCTCGAAGTTGAGCTTCCCTTTTGGTCTTGCAAGGCTCCATACCAATGACGTTATTGCTCAACTTTTTGATACGTCGGCAACTCACTCATGACACCCGCCACACTCTTCCATTTCACCTTCAAAATAACAGGAATGAACCCTGCTCTCGCTGATTTTATCCTCGCAAAGACACCAGGACACATCAAGGACCAACTCACGAAGCACTCCGAGATGTCTACACACACATTAACACTGAACACGGGCGCCAAGATCCCTGCTGTAGGTCTTGGAACATGGCAATCCGACAA
Source organism: Peltaster fructicola (assembly GCA_001592805.2). Classification (NCBI taxonomy): domain Eukaryota; kingdom Fungi; phylum Ascomycota; class Dothideomycetes; genus Peltaster; species Peltaster fructicola. The sequence continues at coordinate 1,747,320 of CP051140.1, forward strand.
GGGCCTTGTCAAGGAAGCAGTAGCACACGCTCTCAAGCACGGCTACAGACACATCGATGCCGCACTTGTCTACCAGAACGAAGATGAGGTCGGACAAGGACTGAAGGAGGCTTTCGACTCAGGCATCAAGCGTGAGGATGTTTTCATCACCACCAAGCTGTGGAACACATACCATCGCAAAGCCGAAGAGTGCATTGATCAGAGTCTTAAGTCTCTCGGCGTTGACTACGTCGATCTCTGGCTCATGCACTGGCCCGTGCCAATGAATGCGAACGGCAACCACCCACTTCTGCCAAAGCTGCCTGATGGCTCTCGTGACCTCGACAAAGATTGGTCGTATGTGCAGACCTGGCAGGAGATGGAGAAGGTGCTCAAGACTGGTAAGGTCAAGGCCATCGGTGTCTCTAACTTCAGTGTGAAGTACCTAGAGACTCTGCTCAAGGAGGCCAAGGTTGTGCCTGCTGCAAACCAGATCGAGAACCACCCATATCTCCCACAGCAGGATATTGTCGACTTCTGCACTTCCAAGAACATTTTGATTGAAGCATACAGCCCCCTCGGCTCAACTGGCAGTCCATTATTTAAGGAGGAAGGTGTGCAGGAGGTCGCTAAGAAGCACAACGTGGGAGCAGGTACAGTGCTGATCAGCTACCAAGGTATGCAGTCGTGGTATCGTTGTGGACTCCACTAATGAGATATAGTGGCTCGAGGTATTGTCGTACTGCCAAAGTCCACGACCAAGCACCGCATCGAAGAGAACCTCAAGGTCATCGACTTGGATGATTCTGACCTGCAAGCTCTCAACAAGATCCATCAAACCAAAGGATTGACTCGATTCGTGTACCCAGAGTTCGGTGTAAGTGCTAGCTGAGGGTACGAATTTTGATGACGACTGACAATCTTGTAGGTCAACCTTGGTTTCCCTGACAAGCAGTAGAATGCTGTTGTGATCATGCTGCAGAGGTGGACCCGCTATGGGCAAGTCAAGCTTAGGCATAGACATAGCGGCCGAATGTAATGATAATGAACACATCACATCGACTCACTTCATCTTGTACCATCCTTACGCTTCAAAGCTTCGTTGGTGTGGCTGAGAATGCCCTTGAGGCTGTCGTTGCGTCGTGCTAGCAGAATGATGTCCTCACTCCTTATGGTGTCTCTCCCAGCATGTTTTGCAAATGCCTCTGTATCATGACTGATGGCTTCTGAGACTGGTCAGCACAGTGGCGTCAGCGAGCCTTCGTGGTGGCTTGCCTATCTGTGACCATAACATCTCGCTCAGGCCACCGATGAACTGTGGTGTGGTGTTGATGTTCTGCTCGATGGCAACAGAGTCGATCATATTGCCGACATGATACCAAAGAGCGGTCTTGAGGCGCTCCTCCTTGGTGCCCTCTTCTAGCGGATCCTGGGCCATTTTGGCGTATCTGCCGGCGGCGATGCACATCGCACGCGTCCGTACTCAAATATCACGACTATAACATGCACAGACCAGCGATGTCCGCTTAGTCATCTCATGGAGCAGTACGACTTCACGCGCAACTCCAGCTGCCTTGCCAATCGACACGCAAGTCCAATGGCATCGATGTCGTGGTTCTCGCGATCCAGCAAGCCTGCTGCGCCTATCCCTCACTTCCCATTCACCTGGGAAACGAATCCGTACCGATGCAAACGAATATGGCCTCCAGACTTTGACCAGCTAAGCAAAAAGCACCAATTCTCGCTCGAGCGAAGGTATCGTCGACGGTCGAAGCTGAAGTGGGCCAGACCAAATTGGACAAAGGGCACGAAACTTGTGCAATGGGGAGCTATACTTGGCGTTGCAGTATATGGAGTAATTGTCATGGATGTAGGTTGACAGTATGGCAGTCTGGGTTGAGAGCTGACGTAAAACAGCTAGGAAAGCTTCCAAACTTGACCTGAGCCCCTCGAAGCATGAGATCATACAATCTTGAAGTGTAAATAAAGGGCACATCAGCTGTGTTGCATGAAGGATTGCTGAGCCACAGTCACAACGATGTTAGCTGGCCATACCAGAAGCGGCCACAATCAATGGCTGTGGTTCGAAGCGTACAGTGGAGTGCGAAGAGGATGCTCATGTAAAGGATATTTTGCACAGCACCACAGCTCGACACCATGGGAGAAGCCGGATTATGACAACTGTCGTCAACGACAGCAGAACGAAACATTGCTAGCACAACTGGCGGGTATTCTTGCACGACAATGCGATGACTTGCAGCTGAAGGAGTATTACTACACTCATAAGTATACAATCAGCAACGTAAGCAAGCCAGCACCGGCTTGCAATGGCCATAGCGACGCCCGGGTTGCCGCTTCTCCAAGAACTGGAGCTGGTGATGCAGCCATAACACCTTTGGTAGTCGACACAGTGGCGGATGCGTCGACGACGCTAGACGTAGTCGACCTTGGCCCAATGCCATATATAACATAGCCGCCAATCCCTGTACTACTGCTCAAAGAATCTGTCGTGCGTTGAGCGACGAGCTGTGACCGTCCTTGGCGATCTGTCGTATACAAAGGGCGTAAGGAGATGTCTGTGGGTCCAAGAAGGCTACTCGTCACAACCGATTCGTCGCCCACTGGTACAAGAATGCTGCTGGTGAAGACTGCTCCGTTCTCTCTCGTTACAGTCGTCAGGCTCAAGGTCTCGGATGCTGTCTGCTTCCGAGGCAGCGTCGCCGTGACGCCGTTCACAATCAGCTCTGTCTTGCCTTCTTTGTCCGTCACAAGAGCCACTGTCGCAAGCGAGCTTGTGCCGATCGTGATACTGGCTCCTATCGCGAGAGTCTTGCTCCCTATCACGAATTGGCTGCCAATTTGGCTGATAGTCTGACCATAGGTCGTTAGAACGGCCGATTGAGCTGTAGTGACAGTCGTTTGGGCTGCTGGCAAAGCACTGATGAACGCAGTAGCACTACCAACGACGACTTCCAACCCTCCCATCGACTTTGTCTTCATTGCAAGCACTGTTGTTTGTGTTCCACTACCTAGCACGAGTGCTGAGCCGAGCGGAATCGTTTGACTCTGCAGGATAACTCGACCGGCTTCAACTGTCACCGGCTGACCTTGGAGAGTCAGCACCTGTAGACCAGGCTTGGAAGCTTGCGAGTCTGGTAGTAGGACGCCTGGGAGTGGTGATGGCTGAGTAGCGACACTATACGCTGCCGTGATCGACGCGGGCTCTTTGTTGTGCGCTACAGTGGACGTTGGCAAGCTGTCATGTAGCGCAATTACTACGCTGTTTGATGTAGCCACCGAGGACTGTGCTTGAAACGCTAGACCATGTAGGTCTGTCACAGACGATGGTGCTTCGGCCTCGTCAGGCGCGCTGACAGCAGAAAGATGCTGTGGACGATAGATGACCCAACCGTTGGCGAACCCTTTATGTCTAGTCGTTGTAGTAGCTGGCGAAGACACTGTATCTGTGGTTGTTGTGCTCAATGCAGCACCATCAGGACTTGAGGTAACAGGAAGAGCGCCTGGCTGAGGACCGTGCTGCGGTCTCGCATCATCAGTCGAAGATTGTTGAGCGGCACTCGTTGTTGTGCTTGCACCGAGCACTCTTCCCGCTTCGCTCGTGGACTGTGGTACAGGACCTGTTGACAGTATTTGTTGTTCTATCGTGGGTCCGACAGTGCTTGTCAAGGTGGTTGATATGGATACAAGGACAGCTGGATCGGCCGACTCTGCTGAAAACAGTGCTTCTGGTGGCTTTGTCTGTAGGAACTGCCATATTGCTGTCTTCGATCTGAATGTAGGTGATGGCGACGATTCTGGTGACAACGTTTGTTGTTCTATCGTGGTGCTTGACGAAGCTATTAGGGTGGGAGCAAGGGTAGCCACTTCGGCCGAAGAGACCGGCTGAAGTACCTTTGGTGCTTCTGGTGTCAAGTTTCCCAACCGTTGAGACTTTGGAGGTGTGTATGTGATGCTTGCAGTGGGTTGCCAACTTGAAGAAGACGTAGGAATGCTCTGGCGAGCTGGAGACGCTCTTCCGATCGTCTGGGCGAGAACTCCCGAAAGAATGATGGCAATCAGAACGAGAGACAATGACGGAGACGCCATAGTGAAATGGAATCGGCCAAGTTGAGCAGAACGGAAGGGATGAAGGGAAGTGGTCATGTATCAGCTCGAACGACTTATCTTGTGCTCGTCTCTGCCACGCGAAAGGAGGCCCGTCCATTTGGTGTTACGCATTTCGTTCACGTCTGCATGCTAGCACGGGTCAGGCAGGCGAAAACGTGCTGAAAGCATGTCTCGATGTTACATTGAGTGTGTATCGGTATCTCATTGGTGGAAAGGAGATCGAAATCCAAATAAAAGATGATACAGCGACGAGGCTGAAGGATGGCGCTGAAGGATGCGGCTGGCCTTATACGGCGTCCATGCGAGCTGAGTTGTCACCAAATCAGAGTAAGATCTTCTAAACGTCAGCCGTTGATGCCAAGCCCGAGATGCTCGTGTCTCCTGGTGTTTGCGATCAGAACATGTCGTCGATTTTAAGTGACCATGGGCTGGTCTCAGACGAGTGTGGCAGTCATGCTCAGTGCACAATCTCATTGCGTCGATGCTGGACACATCCCAACAACTGCCGTAACAATGTGCGCATGTGATGGTCAGGAGATAGAGTGGATGATACTGGTCTAGGGGCCAAGAAGATGTAATGAGGTTGCCGGAAGGACAGCTCCGATCCCTTGCACTCGGAAAGTCTTGGCAGGAAATGGGCAGAGAACGAAGGCCGCGCAGGGCTATGATACAAAGATGTCTATATCTACAATGCATATCAAGGCCTAGAGCTGTGCACAGCGCCTAGCCTTGCCAGTCTCAACAAGTAGCACAGCCAGGTGTGAACGCCAAAGACATGCATAACCCTACTAGCCAGATCATTTCTTGTTCCTCTCAAGCCTCTCCTTCTCAGCCTTGGCGACGAGCTCTTTCTGCAGTTGCGGCGGTGCTGGAGCGTAGTGACTGAACTCCATTGAAAACTCACCCTTTCCTTGACTTGAGGCTCGGAGCTGTGAAGAGAAGCCAAACATAGAGTTGAGACTGCAGTCCGCAGTGAGCACGAATTCATCCGGTCCAATCTCCGTGTCGTTGATGACAGCATTGCGTTTGTTCAACAGGCCGACGATGTTACCCTGGAACTCGTTCGGTGCTGTGACCACGGTCTTCATCAGCGGCTCGAGCACTTGCGGCTGTGCTGCAGTGAACGCCTTTCTGAAAGCCTGCTGCGTGGCGTTCTTGAAGGCCATTTCGGAGGAATCTGTCATATGAGTAGCACCATCGTTGATCTGCATGTAGGTACCAAGGACCTTGTGGCCAATGAGTGGGCCTTGTGCGCACGATGCCTGGAAACCCTTGTCACAAGCAAGAAGATACTTCTCAGACACAGTTCCTCCAGTGATAGTCTGCTCGAATTTGTTCTCGCCGAGTTCACCAGTTGGTTCCATGAAACCAATGACACGGGCGTAGTCACCGGATCCACCAGTTTGCTTCTTCAGCAGGTGGTCGAATGGCACTCGTTGTGTGATCGTCTCGCGGTATGCGACTTGTGGCTGTCCAGTGGTCACTTCGACCTTGTACTCACGCTTCATGCGTTCGACATAGATACTGAGGTGAAGCTCTCCCATACCGCTGATAATGGTCTCGCTACTCTCCGAGTCAGTGTGGACTCGAAATGTTGGATCCTCACGTTGGAAGCGAGCAATAGCTTTCGAGAAATTTGCGCCGTCCTTGCTGTTCTTTGGTGCAATAGAGAGTGAAATGACAGGATCAGGCACGAACATAGAGGTCATGCTGTAGCCTAGACCACCCTCTGTGAAGGTGTCACCAGAAGCACATTCGATACCAAAAACAGCACAGATCTCGCCGGCGCCAATCTCTTGTACTTCCTCCATCTCATTCGAGTGCATGCGAACAATTCGAGGAACCTTGACCTTCATGCCCGTTCGTGCGTTGTATACAGTCTGGCCCTTCTTTAGCGAACCTTGGTAGACACGAACGTAAGTAAGCTGGCCAAAGTTGGATTCTTCAAGCTTGAAAGCAAGACCGACAAAGGGTAGGCTGTTGTATGAGACGAGCTTGACCTCTGCTTCTTTTCGCTTCTGGTCCAGCGCCAAGTTCTCGACTTCAGAGGGATTGGGCAGGTAATCGCAGACTGCATCAAGCATAGGCTGAACAGACTTGTCAGCCAGAGCAGACCCCATTAATACTGGCGTGAACTTGAGGCTGATGGTCGCTCTCCGAATGGCTGCCTTGATCTCATCGGGCGACGGTGTTCGCTCGTCCAGAAAAGCGTTTGCGATCTCATCATCCACATCAGCCAGTGTCTCAATAAGCAGTCGTCGCTTCTCTTGTGCAAATTCCTCAGATCTGCTGGCACTTCGTCCTCCTGACGACCACACCCTTGTCACCTTCGGAATACACTGCCTTCATACGGATGAGATCGACGATGCCCTTGAACTCATCCTCAGCACCAATTGGTATTTGGATGGCAGCGGCTGGAATCTTCAGCTTCTGGTTGATGCCATCAACGGCCTTCCATGGGTTTGCTCCAGCTCGGTCCATTTTGTTGACAAAACTAAGACGTGGAACGTTGTATCGCTTCATCTGACGATCGACTGTGACCGTCTGACTCTGCACACCAGAAACAGCGCACAGAATCATGACTGCGCCGTCCAGCACTCGCAGCGCACGCTCGACCTCAATGGTGAAGTCTATGTGGCCAGGCGTGTCGATAAGGTTGATGTGATACTTCTCGTCCTTCAACTGACCCGATATTGGATCCGGCTCTTTCTTGACCCAGTCACAGAATGTTGCTGCAGACTGGATAGTGATACCCTTCTCTCGCTCCAGGTCCATGCTGTCCATCTTTGCGCCAACCGCATCCTTGCCTCTTACTTCGTGGATATCGTTGATACGCCCGGTGTAGAAGAGCACTCGCTCAGTTGCCGTGGTCTTGCCAGAATCGATATGTGCTGCGATGCCAATGTTGCGGACTTTGCTCAGACGAGCTGCCTCCTTTGGATCGAGGTTGTCTACGATAGCCTGTTGTGAGAGAGAGCTAGGGTCATGCCTAGCGGTATCTTGCACTGCCGCAGCGGCGGTAGCATACTGTCGGGTTCGATACACTCGAGGTAATCGCTGGCATTGAGTGGCGTGTGATGTTGCCGCCAGGTTGACGAGACTTCTACGCGTACCTGCACATTCTGACGTGATGACAGCGCATCGCCGCAGTGTGTTGCGACAGATGAGCGATGTCCTCATTGTTTGATGGTGGTTGGAATGGATGTCGCACTGCTACGAAAGTTTTTGGGTACATCCGGATCACATGCTTGTCGCTTGTAGGGGTCTCCTCCGAGTACGCCGCATGGACAGTACATTGCAACAGACGATACAGACAGCTGCATTGTAAGTCATATATCGTAATCTAATCTATTTGTAGAGTCACCGTGAATCTACTAACGGACAACTTGCTAAGGACTGAATACCTCTGTCTCCATCATGTATTCATGAATGCACAGCTTCATGATGCTGATCGCCTGAATAGCTTAGAGACCGAGCGAAGCTTCTTCAATCGCTGTTCCTTGTGGATCTCGTTCACAGCGTCTGCGATGAGGGTCTCGGAATCGTGGCTACTGTGTCTCTCGCCGAGGTCAGGTCTCGCATCGCCGGTCCCAGACGGTACAGAAGTTTCAGGCGGCACGCGCGATCTACGATATCTGCTGCCTGGCAATGCATGCTTCAACGAACGCATGTTGACGGCGTTCTGCGATTGTTGTGCCCAGTGTGGTCGGTCGTACTTGCTCAGTCTTGGTCGTGTTGTCAGCTCGTCGTCCATGTTCTCTAGCAGCTCTACATTGCCAGGCAGGTCGACCCGTTCATACGTCGTCTGCGAGCCATGCTTGATAGCGACAAGCTTTCCCGCAGTGTCATCGCTCTTAAAACGTCGTCGAGGAGCTGGCTTCACATCGCTATCTGATCCTGTGCCAACACCGTCCTCTCTCCGCCGCAGCAGTTCGGCGTGCCGGCTGTGTCCCGAGGTGCTCGCATGCCTTTGAGGTGTTTCATCCAGGGCAGCAAGGATCTTTGCTGTATTGTAGCATGGCTTGCCATCTGCTGTCCATTCGGCTTCCAGCGGTAACGATCTTCTCAACGATTCCTTTTGTGTGCTTCTCCTCTCCCGTGGTGCCGACCTTGTTTGAGCTCCATGCTGCTGCTCTTGCTTTGTATGAGACTTGCGATCCTGAGCTGCTCGACGCGCCTTGTCCTGCTCTTGCTTCGCAGCCTCGAGCTTGGCATATAGCAGGACCGGATCGACTGCTAAGCTGCCCATTGACCGCGCTTTCTGCTGCCTGATGGTCGGGTTGATATGTCTAGGCTGAGAGAGGAAGAATCAGCAGCCATTCTGACAGGCAAATGCGAGGCGCGATCACACTTGAAAATCAAGTTTCACGCTTCTTGAGACTCGCCATGCATCTCCTCACCTTAGCGTGCATAGGCACTTGTTGTGCCTCGACTAGAGACATCTCAGACCGTAGCTACTGCTAAGCACAACGTTCTCAACGGAGGACGAGGACGGCATGATGGAGCGAGGAACCTGTCAGTATATCTTACAAGTAGTGCTGTTCTTGGATGTGCCGCAAGGAAGGCGCCGTCTTGACTAGAGAGTGGTACGGGACGCTTTCAGCGTCAAGTGCTTGACATCCGGCTCGCCTCAAATGGCTTCAGTCCGGCGTTGATTCATGGAAAGGCCGCATGACTATGAGCCAGTAACGCGCAGGATTGTCTTCACGCGATGGATCAGCGTGCTCTGTCATCCACACGGATCAGGTCAGGCACAATGACATCCTCGTGCAGTGCAGAAAAAGCTTCGCGTGGTCGGAAATATGCGTAGAGACAGGCACCGAAGTAGTGGTGTGCAACCAGGGATGACACCAGTGAGAGTCTATGTGATTGGTATGATGGTGACGGATCCTGCCGCTTTCAATAGCAGATGTCTGCTTTCGGCCATGCGTTCTTGACGTGGGATCGTTCGGGAAAGCTTGATGATATATGGCGTTGGTCACCAAGCCACATGCAAGGGAAGAATGCTGTATAGCGTTGAGATCGAGAGACATAATGGTGCACACGAGGGAAATCTTGCCAGACCACCAGCCAAGTACCGCCTTCCTACAAAGTACCATTTGATTGAAGTGATATCCCAGATTCACGAGACTGGCTGTGATCAAGAGGGAACCAAGATTATGTTGCAATTACGATTGCTCCTGTATGTCTATGCTAGCTGTACAATTGATATGCTCTATTCGTCCTTCTTGCTCTTCTTGCTGAACAATCCAGCAAAGGGCTTCTTGATGTAGCCGACAAGCATACCTAGGAAGGCGAATAGCTTGTCGAAACCGAAGCTCCATCCTCGTACACGCACGGTGTAGATGAAGAAGTACACAAGGAGGTAGTTTGTGAAGACGAAGACCAGGAAGATACCGAAGTCTCGCCACTTGTCGTTGGCAGAGATATTCAGCGTTGCCAAGAACTGGTCGCCGTTCTGATAAGGACAGTACTGGCAGTCCGAGGTGTCATTCGGGTTGAGAAGGTAACCGCCAGCGGAGGAAGCAAAGCTTCCAGCGTAGTCTGAGCACGTCTGACCTCCTGGAGGTGGGTCAAAGTGTGCTGTTTCGGAGCTTGCGCACTCTACTGGGATGCCGTGAAGTGTGGCAGAAAGCACACCACCGATCCACCATGTCGATGGGTTGACTGCAAGAGTTAGCTATCGTTCTATGAGTACCGTAAAGCATGACTTACCATAGTACATCCAGTACCTCCAGAAGACTGGGAGAGCGGAGTACGGTCGAACGACACCGTTGAAAAGCGAGAACATAACGAAGAAGAAAGGTAAAACATTAGAGATGACTGTGAATGTTGGTGCGAAGGCACAAATCCACTGTCCCCAACTGGCCTGGAACAAGAAGAACAGGATCGTCATCAGATAGACGTAACCTGAAACACTGCTCTCAGTAGGCAGACCAGTGGCCCAGTACCACAGTGCCCAGTAAATGGTACCTGAGATGATGGCGATTGGAATCTCAGCCACGACCATGGCTGTGGAGAAAGCGAACCAGCCATAGATACGTGATGGATACTCTCGAGCGAGCCAGAGAGCCATATTTCCGAAGAACTTTGGCAAGACTGCGTTGACGACTGTTGGTGGAATAGTCAGGATCAAGAAAGACGTGAACATGCGGTTGGTCATGTCCTGTATGGTGTAGCCAAGCTGCCAGAAAGTGAAACCGTTGAAGAGACCGACAATGACAGCGACGAAGAGCTTGCCGTACATGTAGCTTGGGTCTCTCCAATACTGCTTGAAGGTTCGCTTTGTCAGCTCCATTGTCTGTAGCCATTGCGAGGCAGCGAACTCTTTCTGCTGCTCCTTGCGGACAGCCTCGGGGATCGTGCGACTGCGGGTGAGCTTGAGACCTTCAATCTCCTCGATGACATCTGCGCACTCTTGAGACTTCACCCATTCATCATTCCAATCGATCTTCATGCCATCAGCGCGGCGATGAGGCTTTGCAGCAGTCTCGAGAATGAATTCGGCCACGTTCTTGCCTGGAGGACACTGTACACCACGATCTCCGAAGTACTTGATCACATCAGCTCCATTTTCACCAACCTGGCCGAAATAGAACATGTTGCCACCTGGGTTGAGTGCGAGGATCATGTCAAACTCCTGGATGAGGACAGAGGATGGCTGATGAATTGTGCAGACGATGGCCTGGCCGGCATGTGCGAGCTTGCGCAGGAAGCGAACGATCGAGTATGCGGACTGAGAGTCTAGACCAGAGGTAGGCTCGTCCAAGAAGAGTAAGAGAGATGGTTTGGCTGCAAGTTCGACACCAATGGTGACACGCTTCTTCTGCTCAACGCCAAGCGAGTTGATCAGTGCGTCTTGCATGTCGTTGAGCTCGAGGAGGTCAATAATTTGGTTCACGTAGGCAAGCTTCTCGGCCTTTGGTGTATAGGATGGTTGACGGAGCAGGGCAGAGAACTCAAGAGCTTCTCTGATCGTTGCAGTACCATCGTGAATATCACCTTGAAGACAGAAGCCAGTGTTTCGCTGAAACTCTGGTCCCAATGGACGTCCGTCAACGAACATCTCGCCGGTAACCACACCCATGCGTTGACGTTGACTAAGAGTGTTGAGAAGAGTAGTCTTTCCCGCACCAGATGCACCCATCAGTGCAATCATGAGGCCAGGCTTAGCATATCCGTTGACGTGGTTGAGCAGCTTCTTCTCGCCGCCAAGGTATGGTACGCTGAAGTCGACATCTCTCCAGGTGAAGATGCTCTCGCTCTTAGTGATCTTCTGCATGGCCTGCTCCTCTGCTTCCTCGCCTTGGGAAGAATCGCCCATACCGGTCTCCTTCCTAGCAGAACTGCTGCTGTCACCGCTGCTACCAGCTTGCTCCTCATCAGGTGGAGGTGCCTCAGCAATTTGCTTCTTGGCCTTCTTGGTCTTCTTGAAGATCAGCGCACCACCTCCACCACTAACGAATTGGAACGACTCGGTGAAGAAGATGGTTAGCAGGAGGTAGAGAACAATCCATGCAATGACAACACCAAAGTTGCGCCAGATGTTGTTTCGTGAGTAGCTGTACTGTGTGGAAATGTATGTCTCACCAGCAACAGACTTGCCATTGACAGCTGCGCCTGCTACAGCACAACCCTGGTAATTCGGATCGATGCCTGGACCTTGCGGAATGAGCTGCGAAGGTGCACACTCAATGGTACGATAACCAAATTCGTTCGCTAACACAGCTTCGAAGGAGTAACTCAGTGGATTGATCCAATAAAGCCAGCCGAACCAGATGTAGTCAGTCAGAAGTTGCGTCTTTGGAATCACGTAACCAGTGTAGATGACCAGTAAGTTGAGCGCGATACCAGAGAAACGAACCGCCGTGTCGATCTCAGGGCTGACAGATGCGAACATTCGGTAAAGTGATGTAAGCAATATCGTGGTGATGTAGACGAAGAGCATGTAGATGAAGAACTTGCCAGCGTCGACATAGAGGTTCGTCATGAAGTACATGATGATGCCGAAGATGACGACCTGTACGAGGATGACTGGAAGGTCAGTGATGGCACGAGCCACACTGACGGCTGCGGGATGGTAGAAAGCGTACTCCTTGTGACGGGCAGCAACAGCGCGACCGCTGACGGCCTTCATCAGCTCTGTAAGTTGCAGCCAACCAAGGAAGAGAATACTGAAGAACAAAGCACCACCACGACTGAAGTTACCAGACGAGTCGAACTCCTCGCCGTAGAAGAGGGAGCCGACAATGAGACCGTTAGAGATAATGATGAAGATCTTGGTGTACAGAGTAGTGGTGTCGCCAAAGATGAGCCAGAACTCACGCTTGGTGCATGCGAGGACCTGTCGCGAGAAACTGACTGTGTAAGGTGACTTGCTGGAGACGTATTTGGATTTGCTCTCTGCAACGGCTCCCTCAAACTCCTTGGCATCTTGGAAGTCCGTATGCTTGATGTGCTTCTCGTAATCGGTGATGTCCTCAAGGACACGCTGGTAGTTCGGAGACTGCCTGAATGCACGCTCGAGGTCGACAGGAGTTTTTGGAGTGCTGTCCTCGCATCCTTCACGGAATCTTCGCTCGATCGGATCGGTTATGGCAGTCAGAAAGTCTGCTGTCGTTTGTCGCTCAGGACATTCGTAGCCAAGATCGATAAAGTACTGCTTGGCATCCTTAGCAGGCCCCATATAGATTTCGTGACCTTCATCGATCACAAGAACCTTGTCCATGAGTTCGTAAATGCCTTCACCGGCTTGGTAAAGGGTGACGAGTGTAGTGCGGTTGGACACGTCTGTCATGATCCTGAGTGATCGAGCGTAATCAAGAGCTGTCGAGGCGTCCAGACCACGAGTCGAGTTGTCCCATGCAGTCACAGTGGACTTGCCAGCGAGCGTCTCAGCGATGGAAACACGTTTTCGCTCACCACCCGACACTCCAGGAGTATATGCATCTCCTACTGGAGTATACTTTGTGTGAGGGATACCGAACATCTTCATCAAAGCTGTTGCAATGACTGGGATCTCGTCTGTCGACTTCTTCTTGGTTTTGTTCATGAGCGCGAATGTAAGCGTTTGCCACACATTCAACACTGCAAGATGGATGTCGTCTTCTGGGTTGTAGTTGATCTCTCCGCGGTAGGATTTCTTTGCCTTCTCAGCTGCAATGCCGCCGTAAGTGACGTCTCCAGTGACTTCGGCATAGGATTCGCGATTGTTCGTGACAGCCTTAAGGAAGGTACTGCAGCCAGAACCTGGCCGACCAAGTACCAGCAGCATCTCACCGTCACGGACACAGCCTGTGAAGCCATTGACAAGCGTGGCAAGATTGCCCTTCTTGAATCGCAAGAAAGGAATGTATCGACTGAGGATCCTGTAAAGATCTGGGCCAAATGTGCCCAGGATAGCATCTGGTAACGTTCGCACGAAGGTAGCACCTACAGCAGCGCCCTTGACAGTGAGATCTTTATAGATCACGCCAACCTTCTTCGCCGATGCGCCATCTTTACGCTTCTCAAAGTGGCCTTCACGCATGAATTCATCAAGCACAAAGTCGTCGTCGTCATCGACAGCTGGCTCTTCTACCTCTTCTTTTCCAGCCTCAAGATCCTCATTCGTCTTTGCCTCTGAGGTGGTCGTGTGATTTGTCGTCGTCCGTAAGGGATGTGTTTTTCTGCTGGCCTTGCTCTTCGCGCTTGATGTTCGAGCAAGCGAATGGTTCGAGTCCTTTGACTTCGTCTTCTCAAGCGTTTGTAGGTTTTGTCGAAGGACCTCAAAGTCACGAAGGGCTCCTTCCTCGCTGAATTTTCCAACATCACGTTCACCCCATGTGCCCGTTCGATCGTCTTCTGCCTCTTCCACCTCTTCAGGCTGGTGTGGACGATTGAGCCTGTCGGCATCGGGCTCACGATCACCTCGATGCCATTCGCTTGCTGGTGTCTCAGTGTTGGAGCGCCCGAGTCTGCGCTCGTCAACGCTGGACCCCCACATAATCACGATGTTGCAGTGGTATCAATGCAAGGTCGTGAATGAACAACGCCGTCCAATCCGCGGCCTTTCACTGCCTGTAGCAGTTCAGTGATTGTGGTATTGGGCGATTGTTAGGGCAGAGAGAGGATGGAATTAGAGATGACGAGAGAAACACGGCTGCAAGGAGAGATTGGAGAGCGACGGACTTAAGTTAAGACCTCCCATAGTGTTGAGTTCGTGCATAAAGTATGCTGATAAATTCGATTGTTGCTGGGCCCAAACGATGACCTCACCCATAAGCTCAATAAACTTCACCCGGCATAAACTTCGCACGAGCCAAGGAAAGTCTGTACGCCAATTGTTACTAGTGAGCGGCGAGCTCAATGGGATAGCGGTCGTGAGCTGCGCACAGCGAACGATGTCGTGTTATGGTACCAGAAAATGTTGCCGGCAAGGAGTGATCGACATTGGATCGCTCAGAAAGTGGCGTGGTTGGATACCGTCCGAAGCATCCGATACATGCAGGGCATTGACACATGCTGCGTCGCTCTTTATGAATCACTCGTCGTCATTAGTGCTCAAATCATAATCAGATTGAGGTGCATCTGTCACTTCTATCTTGAGAAATACGGTCAGCGACAAGCCTTGGCTATCAGTATCTACCCGAGCGTGCCAACCACAAGCTGACACTCTCTCGTGCGATCTCACTGCCCCAGACGCCATCTTTACCTCCTTTCCTCCACTGTTCACCATCTTCGCCGCCACCGCGAGTGGCTTCAGCAAGGATCACTTCTAGGTCTCTATTCTGACTGCCCATCCATCGCTGTATGAAGCCAGCGGGTTCCTTGCTGAGGTTCTCGAAGAACTTCCGCTTGGCATTCGTTTGGTTGATCTTGGCAACGAGAAGTGCAATGTCGCTGTCCATATCAATAATGCCC
Organism: Peltaster fructicola; assembly: GCA_001592805.2. Taxonomy (NCBI): domain Eukaryota; kingdom Fungi; phylum Ascomycota; class Dothideomycetes; genus Peltaster; species Peltaster fructicola. Next base: position 1,762,329 of record CP051140.1, read on the forward strand.
TTGAGGCCGTCGACGTGGGATTTGCTGCTGTGGAACTTGCTCAGAACAGGAGTGAGTGTGTTCGGAAGAGGAACATGGATATCGTAGATGGTGGGTTGTGATGCTGGGGTCGAGTCTGAGGGTGATATGTATGCCTTGTCAACACGTATTGTGTAGTTCAGCTTGATCGGTGGAAGTGGCTGAAGGTGATGTATGAGTAGTTCTGGCAGTTGTGGGAAGTCAATCTTTGATTTGTTGTAAAAGACCTGCGTCTGTCAGTGCGTTGTCGTTCGCGTGCTAGGCTTCTCATACCCGCTGCAGTGCCTCATCACAAGTGATGCTACGCTTGTCATCGTCCTCTTGAAGATTCCTCGCACGGGCATACTCCCAGATGCCTTGGATGATTCCGGTCATATCGTCTTCGGCAGTATCGAGCAGCTCTGCCAGGGGTGGCGATAATCGATATCGCTCACTCTTGAGATCTCTGACAAGGTTGATGGTCACGTTGATGTTCTCGTCACCTTTGCGCTCGAATTCCAGCAGGTCGAACGAGTTCTCTTTTGAAGTGAGGTCTGGTGTAGGATTTTGAGGCGAAGGTTGTTGCTTCTGCCAGCCAATCTGTGCAAAACCGTCTGGTTCAAGCTCATCAGGATTGCGTTGGTAATCCACTGTGATACTCCTGAAGAATGAGCTGAACTTTGGTACAGGTGCAGCTTTCTCGTCCTTTTCTATGGCTTCCTCCTCTCCGTTCCCAAGCAGTCGACCTTCTACTTTCACACGGTATGTGGCAGAGCTGTTCTCATCGCCAAAGTCGAACGTGCCGTCAGCATTGAGCCCGGAGCCGTCTTCCACAACCTGCCAAGGCTGGCCATCCGCAGTATTGCTGATCCAAACACGCAGTATCCCTTCTCTTTGCTGTACGATCGTTTTGCGTTATCCATGACGTCGAGTCGTTTGCGCATCATGAGCGCGTCCAGCCGTCTTTCTGCATCGCGCAACTGCTCGTACCGTTGCACACCGTCTCCTACGACTACGCCGGACAACTCATCTGGAATTTGTCGATCTGTAGGCTTGCGACTCGAGCGCTTCATCTTCTCGCGACGTAAAAGCTCTTGGTGTTGGTCTTCGGGATGCGCGCGTGTCATGATCTGTTGAGGTGCTTGCGCTGGCGGCGCAATTGGTCCTGCGTTACGATAAGTGACTGCCATATCGTGGTAGGAGATCTTCCGCGAATGATGAGAGCTCGGCGCGTTGCGAGCGTACATGTTTGAGGGTGTGGAAAGGTGCAATGATCTGTGATTCGTTGCATTGGTGTCAAGGGAGGAAAAGCTGTTTCCTGAAGTTCAATGCCAGAGGAAAGTGACTTACCCGGACCACGTCGCGAAACATTTCGATATCCCTGCATCATACCTCGTGGACTGGCACATCCGCCGACGATAGTGATAAATGAATTGTTTGATGAAGTTGGGACGCTCGCTGGCTGGCTTCCGACGGGAGAGGACGCGACACAGACGAAGGCGCGTCTATGCCCTGGGCAGACAACAGGCAGGTGAAGTGAGGGGCATTACAAGCACGTGCAGACCTACAACTCTTCCTTCATCCTGAACAACATTTACAAGACCTGCACGGTACGATGCAATGCCACAGGCTGGCAGTCTTGGTGTCCCATGGGCGCGTCATGGCTTGAAGCTGCTCGTAGAGAGAGGCTTGGTGGCTCAGCGACACGACTTCGCAAGTAGGACCTTCACGACGATCGACTGCTTTATCATCCTGGCATGCAAGAGTTGTGGCACGGCCATGGTACTGTGATCACCTGCCGCAGCGGCAGAATGAAGCTGCTTGGTGCTCTCGTCTTGTCTGGTCGACATTGTTGAGCATCCCATGCCAAGCCTCAGAGTTGGACAATTTGACGCTTCCATTAGCAACATTCAGATTTCCCGCAAGCTCGACTAATAAGCACGAAGATACTCACCTTGAAGTTGCACGAAGAAGCTATGACACGCGTCAGTCAACACAATGCTGCGGATGCTGAGCCACTGTAAGAGAGCCATACTGGCAAACGGTAAGGATGGATAACAGTGGTTGCACCGTAAGTCCAGGTCTACCCTACCCTGTCTCATCGTCCTTCATTCACATCTGCTATCATGGTAGCCAACTCGCATAGATATATCTTCGAGGACTGGGTGATCAGATATCAGTGAAGAACTGGTCAAGCAACCCAAGGCTTAAGCAACCCAAGGCTTGACGTGATGGATTGCTGATCGCTTGCTCAGGTCTACACTCCCGAGATCCTCATACAGGTCCATTCAGCGCAGGCACCAGAGGCGCGGCACAAGTTTAAGGCACTCTTCTTACCTCGGGAACCTCGAGTACGCCGTTATACAGCATTCTGGAACGATATGTGGCCGGCTTTCTGCCGAGAAATCTCAAAGCAAAGGATATTCCTCCCAAGTCTGACGAATTGCTAGCAAGCAGAAAGCTATATGCCCGGGATCCAGCTCTGCAGCTGCTCGATCACTGGGTGCGAAGGATCCGCGGTGCACACCTTCGCAGAACTATTACTTTTGTATTTACAGCTCGTCTGCATCTACGATTTGCACAACCATACCGCTTGCAGCACCTCCACCGTTGCAGATGGCAGCGCAGCCGTATTCACCCTTTTTCAGCTGGTGTAGCAGGGTGACGAGAATCCGTGAACCGGAGCTGCCAAGAGCGTGTCCAAGTGCGATAGCACCACCTCTTGGGTTGACATTGTCAGTGCCAAGACCAAGGATCTACAGATTTGTTAGATTGGGAGCACTTGCAGACGTGGACCTCATACCTTCGCATTTGCCTTGATCACGGCAGCGAACGCCTCATTGAACTCCCAGACCTTCACCTGGTCTGCCGAAATGCCGGCTCGCTCAAGGACAATTGGCACAACCTTTGCTGGTGCGACAGGGAAATCGATAGGGTCAATGGCTGCGTCTGCGTATGCCACAATCTTTGCCAGAATGCGTTTGCCCTTGCCGTGCTGCTTAGCCAGCTCCTTGTTCACAAGAACGACAGCAGAAGCACCGTCGTTGAAGCTGGAGCTGTTCGCTGCCGTCACAGTGCCAGAGCCAGACCTGTCGAACGCCGGCTTCAAGGTTGGCACTTTCTCAGGCTTGAGCTTGTTGTATTGCTCATCCTCTGAGACAACGGTATCGCCCTTCTTGCCCTTTACAGTCACTGGGACAACCTCCTCGGCGAAAGCGCCACTCTTCCATGCTTCTTGTGCTCGCTTGTATGACAATATCGCAAAGTCATCCTGCTCCTCTCTTGTGATCTCGTACTTCTTGGCAGTGTTCTCTGCACAGTTGCCCATGTGGATCTTGTCGTACACGTCGGTGAGGCCATCTTTGATGAGGAGATCTTCCAGACTTTGGTGACCAAAGGGAGGTTGTTGGGATGCTCTGCTGAGGGAGTATGGCACTCTGGTCATGTTCTCCATGCCACCAGCAACCACTGCTGACTCCTGACCAAGCTCAATCTGTTGCGCTGCGATGGCCACAGCCTTCAGTCCACTGGCGCATACCTTGTTGATCGTCGTAGCCTCGACAGTGTTCGGCAGACCAGCGAAGACCGATGCTTGTCGCGCAGGCGCTTGTCCGACAGCGGCTTGCAAGACATTTCCCATGTAGACATGTCCGATCTTCTCGTGCGGAATCTCTGCTCGCTTGAGCGCCTCCTTGATTGCTACAGCACCGAGCTGTGGTGCTGAGACAGTTGTGAATGCTCCGTTGAAGTTTCCACATGGCGTTCGGACTGCCGAAATGATATATGCGTCCTCGACCTCTCGCCGTCTTGCTGGTGAAGAGCTGAAGTGGCGTTGAATATTTTGAAGTCGTTGCTGAGGAGGAGACATTATTGTGCGAGAGCCTCTCAATACACCACTTCGAGACAGGGCAGACGCCATCTTGACTCGTGTATTTGTGATTCAGAGGCAAGACGGCTAGATGTACTTTGAAGGTACATGGAGTTCTGAAGCCGCCGAGCTCGGAACGTGAAACGGAATTGCCCGTCGATTTGCATGTGAAGGACGATGTTGCAACGACGAATGTCAATGTAATGCATGGACCTGTCACCCATTGACAAGTATATGATTTCTTTTCTGAGGACAAGAGCTAAAAACTCATGATCTCACCACCATTACAGTTGGCTTGGCGACATCTGGAGTGCGTGGCAAGGACGACTGCAGATCAAGCATTCTCGGAAGTGGCTCACTACTCATATTGACATGTCGGGTACAGCGATTGGTTTTATGCGTCCGCAGTGCTGATGAAGACGAGCTCCTTCGACGCCCGATCACTGCTGTGACGCTCACGATGCTCGAAGTAGCCTCAGACTCGTTCATTCGGCAGTCAACATCTGGATCTGACACTTGCGATAGTCCGAACCAGCCTCGTCCCAGTCGATCAAGGCGCGTCTACAGGCTTCACGGTCGAACGTGTCCGGCCACAACCAACCATGTTTAGTGTACAGTGCCTTTAGGTACTTCGCAGCTTGTTAGCCATGCAAGGAGGGCTCAGGACGATGGCTTACTGCAGCTTCTCCAGGCGAGTCGCCTGGAAACATGACGTCCGGCGCCTTGTCATGAATCCATGGTATCCATAGAAGAGCGTCGATATCGATTCTGATCATGAGGAAATACTCTCGGACAGGCATGGTGCGTTTGCTGCACTCATTCCGCCATGAACGTGGATCTCCTTGAGCGTAGTCTGGGTCGTGAGAACTGTCTACGACCATGTATCTTGTCACTGTGCCTGGGCGGCCGTGTTAGCTGCTCATCACGGGCTGTCAGGATAATCCTCATTACCATCGGACGTATCGAGTAAGAGATAATCGCCATGCACCATGCCGGTGGTCAAACAAACGACCCATGGCGGTAGGTCAAGAAGCGGCTGCTGAATGTATTCAAGGTACCGTGATCTTAGATGCTTCTCCTCTTGAGTCGCCTTACGCAATGCCTTACTGACTCGCTCGTCGTGGAAGTCAATCAGGCGAGTGTTTCGAGTGATTACTGGCCAAGTCTGGTGAGGAGCCCAGGGCTTGTCCCGGCCTGGTATGCATATGTAAGGCATATGCGCAAGAAGCTCGACCACCTCGATTGTTTTGCCAAGCGGCTTAAAGAGCTCAGGTGTGATGTCTGGCCATCCTCCATTAGGAGGCTGTAGCATCCATTCCCTCTCCAGAGTGGGGACCCTCACAGTGAAGTACTGCAAGAAGTCGTTGATCACATTCACGCACTCTTGCCTGTTGTATGTTGACGAACTTACCAGTCTCGGATCTCTGCTGTAGCCCGAAGGCATATCGCTTCCTGTCATTGTGCTTCGGCTCGCCGCATCATATATAGCGCGGTGTATAAGTGTGAGCACATCAGTGCTGTCGAAGTCCTGAGCAGGCAGACATGCTGATCCCTTCCGTTATGGTTCGTGCTTCATCACCACCACATCATTGGCTACAGGCTGTCAGGAATCGATGAGCCTCTTACATTTCTCTTTACTTCATCTTGTGCCTGGCCACCATTTCTGCATTATAGCAGCAGGCCATCCGCGCGCCCAAGAGCAGCGACAATGTCTTCAGTAGTACCTACGGACCTGACGATCCTTTTTGACGCGAACGCCAACGCATGCTCTCGGTCATATCCAATCGGGTGGCCGCACTTCTGCAGCTACTGCATAGCTACCTGCTGTATTGGTAAGAAAACGAAGCCCAAATGCTCGCCTGGCGCCATCCAAAAGGCCCGTTCCAGAGATGCCTACGATGCATGATGCCGAGCCAGATTTCTTCCCAACTCCTCGTCATCCTCTCAGGATATGACTTGTCTGTTCTGGTCCTTTCCTTTTCCATAATGCTCTGCAGGTGAGGTGACTTGTCCTCAGATAGTCGCCTCTGCAAACACTATGCGCATTTGCTTGTTGCCATGAGTACGCAGGACTTGCTGGCGATCCCAGCCTCGTGCGCTATCTGTGGTGCGGGACACGATTGCCATCACGAGAGTGAGAGCTTGGAGCTGGCATTACGACAAGCTCAGGACCGATGGAATCGTATCATTGACATTCGGTACGTGCAGCACTCGTAGAAATATTGCAGCTCTGACCTCAGGTAGTACATGGGTGCTGGAGCATGCAAGACAAGAAGTCGCCAAAACGTACGATGCCCTTAAGCGAGAACGACTCAACGCACATCATGCGTATCTCAGCAAGCTACCGTGCTACACTGTGTACGCTCGTTACCAAGGCAATCCGCCTATCCATCCCAATCAGCTTCAGCAGCTCAAGGCGCAGATTCATCATGCGGAACAGATCTTTCGACAAGGTATCAATGAGGATTGGCAACGAAGCTGTCTGAAATACCCCATGGTATTGGATTACTTCTTCAGTCTTGTCAAGATCTCTTGGCCGGGTGATGACAATCCCTTGGTGCAGGATCCTCGTATTGGCGGACAAAGACGTGTGAAAGATAGAAGAGAGAGTTCAGATCATGGCAGACGATATGGTTGATATCTTTGGCGTAGCAACAGACCGCTAGACAAGATGCCCTGTGGACTGGCCTTATCAATGGTTATCGGTATTTGGTGTTGAACACCTATGGCCTTCTTGCTACGAGGTCAGATAACCATCAGACGCTCACACGGACACAAGTGAGACAGCCATCAATCCACCCGGGAAGCAAATCTGAGACCTATCGAGACCTACAGACCTGCAGGCCCAGAGATCTCTGAACGAGGTTTGGGTGGCGCTGGACTTCATGATTCCGAGGAGACTTCGTCAGTACGGCCTTCAAAACCTGCACAAGGCCCCTTCATCAGCGCCTTCCTGCTGGATTCTGTCTCTTGAGGCTCCTCCACGGATAGATCTGCAAGACCATACGGATTGATAACGTACAGATTGGCTGACTGGAAGCCTTGCTTCGAAGAGAGCTCTTGCAAGAAGTACTCCTCAATTAGACTATACCTTGCGGCGAATAACACCTGGGATGATCTGAGATGGATCAAGTAGAGCAGCAATGACCTTGGCTTGATGTCGCAGCCTTATAGGCACAAGAGACGTGGTTTCGTGTACGACCGTACGTACTATAACACCAAAGCAATGCAGCACATCCGCATCAACAGAGGGTTACAACACCTGCAGAGGCTCTCAGGCTTAACAAAATGCATATATTCTTGGGTATCATACGGTAAAAACTCAAACATCGCTTATGCGTACACTCTTCCTGGTGGCCCTGGTAGGCCGTTGACTGGTTGCAGCAGCCTCTGCGACCTTGCTGTCGTCTTTTGAGCCTGTTGGCTCGACCTTAACAGTACTCGAAGTCTGCCCATCATCTGCATCAGTTCCAGGTACGGCGGCAGCTGTAGCACTCGGCGCAGTTGGCTTCTCTTTCGCTAGAGAGCTTCGCTTTCGACCAGCCACGGTTGCATCCTTACTTTGTCGTCGCTTCTTGTCTTCAATCAGCTGAGGGACAGGAGTGCTGACCTTACTGGTATTGCTCGACTCTGCTCCAGCAGTGCCTTTCAACGGCAGTCGAAGAGCAAGGTGTGTCGCAGGCATCCTCTCATACGTCGCCATAACTTGTTCCATATGGTCCCTGGACTCCTTTGGACTCTTGACCCATCTACACACATCCTTGAGGATGTTCTCTCGACCATAGGCAACTTCTACCATGATGGTGACAGGCGACCAGTATTTCTTGGCCACATCAATGTCGTTTGTATTGGTGGCAGTCTCGCCTTGGCGTGTAACAATGAATGAGGTCAGAAGATGCTGTGGTGTTAGGGATTCCAGTATGCAGTGCTGTGGAAACAGGAATCGGTCGCTTGTCGCTCCTGGGGTGGTGAAAGCGAAGACCACTTCCGCGGGTAGAGCTGATTGCGATGGTTGCCCGGATTTCTGCTGCTGTTGCAGTAGATATGGATGCTGTATGAATGGTTTGGTCTCTACACTTGTAGCTGCCGCACTACTCTGTGCAGCGATATTCCGCTCCTGCTCTTGTTCCCAATTCTTCTGAGTGCGCAGCTCAGCGTTAAGCTCATCAATGTGTCTCTGGAATGTCCTGAGTAGTTCTGGAGGCGCATTACCCTTGGCGACTTCACGCATCAATGCTTTCAATTCAGGATCTGAACCTGCTCTTGCAGCAAGTAAGCCTATTACTGGGTCTGCTGGGGCTTGCTGTGATGTCTGCGCTTGTGTGTTGTGTGGACTTTGACCTTGGTACGCTTGACCTTGCCATGGCTGTGCTACACCCTGCGGTCGTGGTGGAAGATATTGCTTTGGAGGCTGTGGCCTGGGCTTCTCTACCACGTATATCTCCACCTCAAAAATGTGTGGCTCTATCCTCAGCCTGCACTTGCCTCTACTTTTCATACTCTTTAGATCTGGGTTGTTTGGTGGAGAAGGTCGTGCATTCTTGCCAGTCTCTGGTTTCGTCCAATATCTCTCAAATACGCCAGTCTGCGTCCATGATACTCGTGACTGGTCCAGTGACTTTGCAAGCACTCCGCTATGAGCGATTGAAGCATACTCGTTGTCTGGAAGGGTGAGTGCTTGGGGTTGACGTAAGGTAGGTAGAGGTTTTGTGTCATGGATTCTCGTAGGAAGGCCTCGAGACTTTCTGTCCGGTGGTGGCGTCTCATGGGGTGTGTTGAGTTCTTCCACGATGGTGCTGGAGCGCTTCTGCTTCTTGTTCAGTGCTGCGCCTGATTTAGGAGGTCTGCCAGGTCCGCGCTTCTGGCCTATCACTGGCGGCACTTCGACTGAGAGTGACATGGCTCATGGTCCTTTCGAGGAGTGTTGGAGTGAAGGTCTTGATGTTCGCACAACCTCGGAAGTGAGCCACTGCTAAAAAGTGACGCGCCTGCGATCAACGCGGAAGTCGGCCGCGTGAGGTCACAAACTTGGGCCCGAAGGATAGTCTCACACATGTATGTAAAACAACGGCAAGCTTGTAATAGCGACTTCGCGTCAGTTACATCTCTTCAACACAGGCGATAGCTGCATATGGAGACCTGGCTTGCGTGCGCATGCAGTGCACTACGCCGTGCAGCGATAGATTGGTATTGTGGCGTGCGCGGTATGGATGAGGAAACGCGATACTCTCGACAGCCCTTCCAGTGTTGCTACAACGTGTCTCTCGCGACTTGAGACATTCGAGAGCTTGGGATACGGACAACTAACAAGAGCCTACTGACGGTGCTGAACAGAGACACCGATGGTGCCATGATGCCATTGGTCCCTCTATCACTGCGCCTCTCGTGCGACTCGATCTATAAGTAACCACACTTGAGATATCGGCCTCATTTCGACAAATACTACAAAAGTTACCATGGCCATAGACAAAGTAGAGGCACACGTGGGACCGGCGAAACAGATGGGCGATCTGCTCACAGATGAGGATTCTGCCCGACCTCTCATTCAAGCCAGCTTGTCCGGCAACAATGAAGCACTCCAGAGGTTACTCTCCGAGCCACAAAATATTGAGCTCATGCTGAAGCAAGAGGATCGCGTTACCCAGTTCTACGAATCCAAACCACTTACGCGCCGTCTGTCGAACAACGACCACGCTCTAGACCTTGCAATTCGTCATGGCCACGCTGATGTGGTCACTACATTGCTTGACTTTGCACAAGAGCACGGCATGCGTGCCCTTATCACCAAGCCGGCATTCTACAGGACCATATGTGACGGTCACGCATCCGTAGTCAAGGTCTTGGGACAAAGGGATCCGGAGGTCCTCACACACAACGTACACGGTGCGCTGCCACTCTGGACGGCGTTCAAACACAGAAAGTACGATGTAGCCCTTGTCCTGCTCGAACTTGGCGCGGATCCACGACATTGCAACACCATGAAACAAAAGCTCAACGTCATGTCGCACGCAGTTTGTGGAGGCTCTCGACTCGTCGAGCTGGTTGATCTCCCAATCGCTGGTACCGCTGCGTTGCATACCGCTGCTGGGCTCGGTCATCTCGACTCAATGCGCATACTCATGGACCGAGGAGCTGACGTGAACGAGGTCATGTCGGAGAAGTGGTGGCATGAATGGACGCCAATGCACAGTGCCGCTCGACAAGGGCAGATCGACGCGATGAAGCTTTTGGAGAGCTGCGGAGCACGGCCTGATGCCAAGGATGACTCCGATAGAACGCCCGCGCAATTGCTCGAGGAGTATCAAGCAGCGAAGGCATGATACTGTGGAGCATGTTCACCTCGACAGGCAGACCTGTGTGGACTACGTGAGTATCCAGAAACCATACGGAGCTGTAGGCATGGCCATGGCAACATAGTCGAAGTCAAATACAACTATCTTCCTTGGATGTGACAATACGACCAATACGCGCTCACCAATATCGGCTTTCGGATACTGTTATAATGTACAGATATTGCATTTGGCAAATCTCTTCGCTTCACGCAGGTAGTCTAGTCTGCCATTGTGCCGCCGGTCAAGGTCTCTGCTACTTTCTTTAGGCGTGCTTCACGGAGTGCCAATTGTTCTGGTCCCAATTGTCCACTGCCGTCACCAACCTTGTTCGCACTGCGCAGCAGCTCCTGAATCGTCACTGGCTTGCCATGAGCCCATATGCTGTGGGCCTCTTCCCACTTGCTGTATTCCTGTGCAAAGGTCACAGGGTTCTCATCTGTGCCAAATGCCTCCTCTAGTGCCGTATCCAGCTGTTCTGGCCTGGTGATGAATGATGAAGCTTTCGTGAACAGAGTGTGTAAATGTTGGAATCTCTCCTGCTTTTTTCGTGCTTCCCGTACTTCAAATCGCCTCTTCGACTCTCTCATAAGCTTGGCACGATCTCCCTCTCTAATCTCGCCACGCAGCAGCGAGTCGTAGTCGAAGTTATTTGAGCCAGCGGTCAGACGCTCGTCATCACGCACTGGTCGATTTACAGCTTCCTCTCGCTCTTTCGCCCTAGTCTTGGACTGGTGGTCGCGACGTCGGTTCATCACCTCATGTCGCCGGCGTAATTCCTCTACTCCGTCTCGCAGATTCTCTCTTCGTTGAGCCGAGATCTTGTCTTTCCAGCTCAAGAAGCTGTCCGCAGTAGGAGGTACGTATTGTGCTCCATGCTTCTGTTCGCGCGTCGACAATCTCACCGACTTGTCTCGTGACTCACGTATCCCCTGCTTGCCGCCGAATAGACTGCGAGGCACTGGTAATATACCCTTCGGTACAGATCTGGTCTCGGCCGTCTGCTGTGGTGGTATAGGAATTTCGACGTGTCGAGGATGTTCAGGGCCAAACTGGCGGTGATTCTGGCTGGTAGAGAATTTGCGCACTGCTTGTCGGCATCGTAAGCACACGCCTGATAGCTCTATTGACGGCCTCGGAGCCATGTTGATGAACGAGTGATTTCGTGATGCGCAGTAGTCTAGGTCTCAACTAGAAACATTGGAGGAGCGGACGTCGGGGTGAACTTGCACGGACCATGAAATTTTGGCAAGCAAATTATTGAGCAAGCGACGACCGACGTTCTTTTCGAATCAATTCTGATCCAGTGTCGAGACCGTCTCACACATGAACCGATCTGCAGCTCACGTGGTCCCCATTTGCAGCATACATCATGGGAAGCGGTAAGAAAGAGGCAAATCGTCGTGAGAGGCAGGGCAAGACCGGCGATGGCATGAGCAATGTCAGGACCAAGGGCGAGAACTTCTACAGGTCAGCCAAGAAGGTCAAACAGCTCAACATCTTGAAGGAGGGCAAAGCCGAACGCAATGCCCGCGGCGACATCATCAAGGCCGCCAGCTTTCAGAGCAGAGAAGCACCCAAGGCCAGAGTCGAGCCGAATCGCAAGTGGTTCACGAATACGCGTGTAATCAGTCAAGAGGCACTGTCATCTTTCCGAGATGCGGTCGCTGCACAAAGCAAGGATCCCTATTCTTATCTGCTGAAGCAGAATAAGCTTCCTATGAGCCTGATCCACGATGGCAAAGAAAGAGTAGATGGTCTATTGCAACATAAGGCGAAGATAAAGATCGAAACCGAGAAGTTCTCAGACACATTCGGACCCAAGGCGCAGCGAAAGAGACCAAGGTTAGACGTTGGCACCATCGAAGATATGGCCACAGCGACAACCAATGGCTTAGATGCTTTCCATACAAAGAAGAGAGAGGAAGCCGCACTTCTCGGGACACCGCTGGATGACGATATTGCGCGCGAGGACACGAAGGTACAGGATGACGGAGAACTTACAACAGCACGGGAAGCCGTCTTCTCAAAGGGACAATCGAAGCGTATCTGGAACGAGCTCTACAAGGTCATTGATTCCTCCGATGTTGTCATTCACGTGCTGGATGCACGAGACCCACTGGGCACCCGGTGTCGCAGTGTCGAAAAATACATTCGGGAAGAGGCACCACACAAGCACTTGCTGTTCTTGCTTAACAAGTGTGATTTGGTGCCAACCTCAGTTGCGGTAAGTTCAACGCCTCCCATTTCATTGCTGCTTCAGCATGCCATGTGTTCAAGTCAAGATTCCTCCCGCGCCTCAGAGCACATCATCTATGGCTGGAATCTGTTACAACCATGGCAGATCAAGTCCTCCACACCTGATCTGATGGCGTCTTGCCATAAGATCAAACTTCGTGGTTTTATTGTGTCTCGTTTGAGTAGCGATCTTGAGTCCTCTGGACGACGAAGGACAGCTTAGTAATGAGACATACATCAATGCTATCCTGATGAAGAACTTCACTGACATAGCACAGGCTCGATGGGTACGCATACTCAGCAAAGAATTTCCCACCCTTGCTTTCCATGCAAGCATGACGAACAGCTTCGGCAAAGGCTCTCTGATCTCACTACTCCGACAATTTTCATCTCTGCACCAGAGCAGAAAGCAGATTTCAGTTGGCTTCATTGGATATCCAAACACTGGCAAATCGTCGATCATCAACACTCTACGGAAAAAGCGAGTCTGCAAGACAGCACCCATACCTGGTGAAACGAAAGTATGGCAATACATCACGCTCATGAAGCGTATCTATCTGATCGATTGTCCTGGAATCGTCCCGCCGAGCTCCAGCGATACAGCCGAGGACATCTTGCTTAGAGGCGTGGTGCGAGTTGAGAACGTCGAACATCCTGCGCAATACATTCCTGCTGTGTTGGCCAAATGTCAGACGAAGCATCTGGAGCGCACATACGAGATCAAAGGCTGGCGAACATCGGAAGGTGTCAAGTCGGACAAAGATGCAACAGACGAAGCCATCCGGTTCCTTGAGTTGTTGGCCAAGAAGGGTGGTCGTTTGCTCAAGGGTGGTGAAGCGGACATGGATGGCGTTGCCAAGATGGTGCTCAATGACTTCTTACGTGGTAAGCTACCATGGTTTGTGCCAACCCCGGCATCAGAAGGCGCCGAGTCAGATGCTGTCAAGTCAAGAGACGAGAAGCTTGGTTTGACTGGCAAGAAGAGAAAGCGTGATGACGGGGACGATGCACCAGAGGCCGGCGGGACTGAAGAAGAGCACGAAGACGGGAGTGAAGATGATGACGCGGATGAGAATGAGGATGAGGATGCCGACGAAAGCAGCCTCGCCTTTAACGGCTTTGATGGCACAGATGACTCTTCGGATGATGGTGATGAAGGAGTTCCGAGTCTCACTGCTTGATGTACGGCCTCTTCGAGGCATGACATTATGACTTTATGTACAGAGTTGTCTAATGATACCCATCCGTGATCTTTACCGCCATTGCTCCATCATGAGTCGTTGAGATGCTTTAAGGTAGACAGAGCAGCACAACGACCAAGTAGTCTTGTTGCAGCCATTTGGCGCCCTGTTCAGCTCCCTCACTTGCCTGCCTCGGCGCCGCATTCCTAATGCAAATCGTTCACCGCTATGCAGTCGTCGAGATGTCCATAGATCAATCCCATGCATTCTCGATACTGTCTCGAACGCATTTGCGCACACGCTTCTTGAATTCCTTCTTGTCGCTCCGCCATAGCTTGCCAGCCTCGATATTCGCTGGGCTCTCGTCGTTTGGTGATCCCAGCATGCTGATCACACTCAATAAGATTGTCTCTACACTTTGCACAGGCGACCATCGCTCGGAGGCATCTTCGTAGCCGTACTGGTCGTCTTCAGGTGGATGGAGGATCGATATGCAGACGTTGCCGTTCTCGTACACTATATAGCTGTCAGTGAGTTGACTCGCTGGCTAGGTGCATGCTTACCATTTGGATGGAAAATGGGAGTCTCGAAGCTAAGTGTGGGAGGGTATAGAGGATAGTTTGGGGGAAAGACCATCTTCGCCTTGAAGATGCCTCCTGTATATCGTCAGCCTCTTGTTCGTAGGGTCAGGCAGATCTATTCTCTTACCTCCGTAAAGACTGTCCTGATCGTCGCTGAGCATCAGCATGATCTCCCACTGAAAAATGTTGTTGTTGATCAAACCACAGCTGATGCCTGGTATGTCCTTGTCTGTCTGCATTTGCTTGAACTGCTTTCCGAGCATGATGGCTGCGCTGGAAGGGCCGCCAGGCGACCCGGTAGCCGCCCTGCTGGGTGTCCCCGACATGTGTGCTCAAGTCCTCTTGCCCAGCTCCTGATGTTCTTCTATACTCGTATCCACAGGCGTACGATGTGGGCCTGCCGGTGACTGCTCAGGTTCTGGTCCAGTATGCTCCTGGCCTGAGATAGTGAAGTCCAAGCTGAAGAGCGAGTCACTCTTGGGGCCGGATGTGTAGTTCCTTTGCAATTGTGGCGAACAACGTAATCAGACCAGCTGCTTAAGACAAGTGGAGGAAGTCGGAAGAAGAGGTCGTGTATCTGCTGCTAGGTTGTACGAGATCACCACTTGTCCGTGAAGTTTGCTCTATGGCAAATAGCTCACATGTGTAGAGGTGTGTAGGAAGGTTGTCCCTCAGTCAAAGGTGCAGATTCAAGGGTCTCCACCCCACGTCAGTGGATGAGACTCCATGTACATGCATCTACTACTATCACTGGTATGTCATAGTCAATCGTTGTCACTCATGGAGAATTCTGCTACTGAGACTTGACTATCCTAGATCATCAGCATACCTTATGGATGCACACTCAAGCGAGAGCTCCCATGGGATCCCACAGAGGCAAGACCAGTGGGTCCTGCTTCAAAACGTCCTTGACATCCTGGTCAACCACGCTTGGTTCAACTACTGCTTGGTAGAAGAACTCATCCATCCAGTGATCCGACATCACAAAGTAGCCCTTGGTTCCAGCATCCTCAGACCATGAATTCTCGACTCGCCAGCGGATAGGTTTACCGTTCTTGTCAAGGTGTACAGCAGTCAGTACCATAGCGTGGGTCATCGCGCTCTCAGATGTGCTTAGACGCTGTGCTTTGGTCATGCCGAGTCGAACGTTGAAGCCAAGCTCGTAGTCGACGAGATCTGTGTCCATGATGCCTTTCTGCGAGTCTGATTGCTTGCCGACATCAGAACCGAACCAGACAGGAAGTCCCTTCTTCAGCATGGCTATGCATGCTGCGCGCAGAACGTCCCCGTGCACATTGACATAGGTGACAGGGCGCCCATCGAATACGTTGCCAAGGTTTGAGACGGTCATCAGTCTCATGTAGTCATGACGAGGGTCGTTGACCAGCGAGATGAACTTGGTCACCTCAGTGGTAGCAGCAAATTCCAAAGGAGTGATCGAGACTGTCTTGAGCTTCTTGTTCTTGTCGTAGAATTCCCACGAGAAACTTTCGTCAGCGGCAGGTGGAGGACCTAGGGTCAATGTGAGAATACGTATGATGTCCTGCAGGACGCTCTCTTTGTATGCGAGGATCTTGTCCCGCGATGAGGTTGCCTTGAGGCTGTTCAGCACCAGTCCAGCCTCTCGAAGCTTTGTAGTGATCAGACTGTCCATTACACTGCTGTTCATAGCACTGAAGCTATCAGGGTACAGTGTCTGTGGAAGGATGCCATACTTCGATACCAGATTGACGATCATATCCCACTGGCCTCCATCGCCGACAGGTGCCTTGTTGAGCTCGGCTAGTAGCCTACCGGTGCTATCTTTCTCATCGGAATACGCCAAAATCTGCTCAAGGAAGTAGTTCGACTTCTCAACCTTGTCCCAGAAGAACAGGTACGCCTGACTGAGCTCGAATTGCTCGATGTTGTACTTCTGCATGATAGCAATTCTGAACACGTTGGTAGCCGCAAAGATCCAGCAACGACCTGAGGACCGCTGATTTGTGACAGGCGTGCCTTCGTGAGGGATGGCTACGTTGAAAGCTTGAGTGTCTCTCACGATGGTTGATGGCCGCTTCAAAACATCGCTGATAGCGTGTGTGCTCAGCGCGGACAGGCCAAGGCGATTCTTGCTATCCTGTAGAATGGCCTTGATGTACTGGTTGGTCCTGGACGCTGACACTGCAGTGGAGTTGCCAGCGAGCACTTGACTTGAGTGTGACCCGTCCATACGGAAAGCATCAAGCTTCTCATCGAGGGTGCAACCATTTGATGGTGCTCGAGGTCGTGCTGGCTGACGCTTGACAGGCGCCATCACCTCTGGCGCTGATTGTGTTCCGCCCATGATATCCGCGCAGGCTGAGATGGAAACAGAATATCGTGTAAGTAGAAGCAAGGCTGATATGATAAGCTGCATCTTATCATCTGCCTGCCTGATTAGGTTCGTGGCGGCACCACCTCGATGGTAGGCAGGAATCTGGGGAAGCTCGCACTATTCTTAGCACATATCCCGAGGCACAGAGCCTCAACCAATGAAGCTATGACTGAGCAAAGGATTATACTGAGATTCTCAATTTGTGGACTGACGAGTCTACAGCCGGAGTTATAACTTCGCAGGATGTATGGGTCGTACAACAAAGCCTAGTCGTGGGAAATGTACTCTGACCTCCACAGCAGGCGGGCCTGCAAGTTTTCTTGGCTTGATCACAACCTCTTCCGGCGATATGGCAAGCAAAGTGCCAATAGTTGGACTAAGATGGTCAGCGTTGTGTGGAGATAGTATGCCGAGTACTCACTTGTCTCGTCCAGTGTCGTCTGGAGCGACTGAAACTTCTGCTCCTTGTGTTAGACCGCACTTTCGGTCGAGTTCCGCAAGACTCGGATTGGCTGTTGGCAGGAGCGTGTCTCCGGGATAGTCGGAGGGTACTTTGAACAATCGCTCGATCGCCGCCTTCGAAGAGTCTGCAGCAGACTCTGTCCTCTCGAGCCCTGAGAGGTGGTCCTCAAACCTCTTATACCAGGAAGACAGGAAGGGATAACGCTGATCATTGAAAACCTGCTCTGCACCTTCGTGCGATGCGGCCGCTGTCCCGCCAGCAGTCAAGTCGTCGATGAGATATCCTTTAGCTATCTCGCTGCCCCATTTCAGCTGATACCACACGGAGATGTCTGCCAGAGATGGGGTAGTCGTGGACATAAGCCAACCATTTGGATTTTCCACGCATAGATCTTCAAGCATAGAGAGATGCATGTCCAGCCTGTTGAGGTTCTCAGGTAATTTGCGCTCAAGCTTGTCCGCATCAAGAGGATGACCGATCAGCTGAGCTCGATCTTGGCCGAATGATGTTCGCCACGCGCTGGCTGGTATCAGTCCAGTGGTGGCACGGAACAGTGGCCTGTCCGTCCAGTATGATGCGAAGCCACGTATGAGAGCTTGATACTTGCGGCCATCACTAGTCGAGGGATAAAGAGTTCGATACCCCTGTCCAGCGTCAAAGCGATGCTCCAGGGCCTCACAAATGATAGATGTATCACAGTAGAGGTCGCGTCCAATAGCCAGAACTGGAATTTTTCGATATGTCAGGTTGAAAGTGTCCTCCAAGATCGTGCGCGGCATCATGCTCGGTACAGTCACGAAGGAGTACTTGATGCCCTTGAGTCTGAGCGCCAAGCGTACTTTGAGAGTAAACGTCGAAGACTCGTAGCCAAACAGGACCACGGTCAGACTCTTGGTAGCCATGATTGTGTAGGATAGCTGTTGCAGTCGTCAGGATGTGATTTGTACTACCCCGCATTGATTAGCAGACACTAGACACTGTGATCAACAGGTACCACAGGTCTCAAGATGCTTCCGTGATTCCACAGACTTGATGTAACGCCATGAAGCTATCACTCGAGGTACACCTCGTTCTTGAGGTTCCGTAGGTTGCTCAAGAAACCATAGCCGCTCCCAGTAGTGCTCTTGGTCTCGGTAGCCCTATAACGGTAGTCCATGACTGGTCTTGTGTTTGGTGCATCTGTAGTGCTGCCGGTAGATCTGCGCTGCTCATCAACAAGACCTCGCAGCTCATCGATGACCTTGAGTCTGGCCTTCTCTTCCGATGTCCCGCTCCAGATTTGTGCCACAACTTCAAGCTGTTGCACACGTCGTGAAGCTGCGATTTCTCCATCTTCGCCTTGTCTGAGCAATGCATTGAGTTCTTGTCGCAAGTCATCCAAGTATTCTTTGGCTTTAGCCTCCGAAGCCCGCACCTCATCAGCATCTACCGGCGCTGACAGAGAGATCAATGAGGTAGACACAGTCGACCCATCCAGCGGCGCGGTTGGCCACTTCATTGCTGTGTCGAAAAGCTTTATAACAGAATCCAGACGCTCCCGTACTGCAGCGAGAGTGTGTAGCTTGGACACAAATTGAGGTTGACCATTGGATTCTTTGCCAGAGACTGGAATGTCTGCGAGCACGTCCTTGGTCTCGGCGTCCACCTCTTGACTCTCCGCAGGGTGCTGATCACTTTCTGAGATTGTCTTGGGCACAAAGGTCTCGAACTCTTCTCTCAACCCAACTTCCAATGCATCCGACAAGCCTATAGCTTCGCCACGGAGCAGTTCCACCTCATATGCGAGCCTTCCACCACTGCGAACAATCTCGTCGGTGATCTGAGTAAGTGTGTTGGACAGTCGAGTCGTGTACGAGCTGAGCTGAGACAGTAAAGTCTGAGCTTGAGCTGAGACTTCTACGAGCGATGCTATGTTGCTGTAGGCTATCGTCTGAGCAGCCGTGTTGTTCTTGGAGGTGGATAGAGCCGGCAATGTACTGTTCAAATATGATGCTGGGTCAAAGTCTGCTTGAAGGAATGGCTGTACAACAGGATCGAGAGCTTGGTCTGCCGCTGGTCCCATGGAAGATGACCGCGCCATCTCATTGAGATGCTCACCGTCGCTCAAGCTGCAACTCGCGTCGCGTCAGATGTCTTCCAAACATACTGCACTCTGTAGATACATTTCATTGAAGTGTCAGAAACACGCTAGATCTTCATTAGGATTAGTGGTTTCTGCTGTCACTTGTTCCTCAGGTGTGCCTGCATGCTCAGACACCTGGATGCCTACGCCTAACGCAGCACAATAGCTCTCACAGCATTGTAGATGGATTGTCAGATCTCCAAGATTGCATGTAACGATTCTCTCTCGCTTCTCAATTCTACTCTCTGCGGCAACACTCTTAACAATCTTCCCCAAACACTTCAACATTCCCATCAAACCCCATCGCCTGTCTGTCGTTGCCGCAGCTCGCTTGACTCATGAGAGGCGTGAGTTACTAACATCGCTGGTAAACACTGATTTCAAGGCCCGAACCCGTCACTGTCACGATACAAATGAGCCTACCGAGCTTCATCAGTGTCTGCAAATCATATACTCCGTTCTCTCTTCTCAACCACAGCAGCGATCATGCCTCGCCGCCAATTCGTCGCAGATCTACAGCAAACACTAGACGGTGATCTGCCACCAGGTATACACAACCTCAAAGCCGGCGAGGACGATGGTCAGATTGTGTTCTCTTACTCCGGCGTCACGGCGAACAAGTTCTTCTTAGAACCCGTCGATATCACAGCCATGATCCCGGATGTCTCAGCTTACCCAAAGTCACATGAGTATATGATCTTCTGCGCTGATGACACGCCGAAGCAGTATGTGGATAGGATACAAGGTTTGCCACGAACAGCAGGCAAGACAGTGTCCGAATTGCTGGGGATAGTAGCAGACAACCTCTCTCCAGGCACTTCTGATGCATCGTCGAATGCCAGTGCTCCATCATTAGCCGACGGTGCGGAGTTCGAGGAAGACGAAGATGATCAGGAGGAGGCAGAGGACTTCTACATGGATGACGACGACGACTTCCTCACAGGTTCGCTAGGCACGAAGCAGCCACGCCAATCCTTTGGACGACATGCTCGAACATCAGTCCCTGAGGAGGTTCAGAGCACAAGCGTGGCTTTCCGCAATCGGGTTCGCTCAGATCTTAGAGCCGTCAAGGCTGCCGGCTACCGAGTCAGTGTCTACGGCAACATCCTGGCTGCCACTTCCTGCTATGTGATCACTTCGATTCGTATTCGAAAACTTGGCCTCTCAGACGAAGCCATGCTGGCCTGGCAGATTCAGCCCGAGGAGTATCTTATGCTCATCATCCACTACCCATCGGGTTATCGTACATACGAGCAAATTCAACAAGGCAGCAGACGAAAGGGGGACGCAAGTTTTAGCATGCGAGTCTTCTGCTGTGCAGCACACAAGCCTTCGCTACAAGACACCGTCCGCGCATTCCAGGTGGCTAGAGAAGAGGGCGAGACCGACACAAGCGAAGCTGGCAACGCTCAAGGAACTTCATATGGACTACGCAACACCTTCATTTCAAAGCCACTAATTACTCTGCTTGAGGAGCATCTCACCGAAGTCTTACGCTATCGCTCGCAAGGTCTCGACTGGAGGGGTGCAGAGCTGTTCTATCACGATCTGCGAGAAGGCGTTTCAGGAAAACTTATCGTTGCGCCATCCTCTAAACACTTCGAGAAGGAGCAGTTCAACAACGCTCTACCAGACATTGTCAATAACGACCACTTCGCAACATCTACCATTGACAATCGCTCGTTTCCTCTTCTGGCTGCACAGTTCCTTTTGCGCCACTTCGTACGATGTGTGGAGTTTTGTCTGGTTTGTCATTGCAAGATCGAGAGCAAGATCGAAGCCATCAAGCCTTACGTCTGCGCTCGACCTCTTTGTCTCTACCAATACATGGCTATGGGATTTGGACCGAGTATCGAGCACGAGATACATTCACAGCCATGGGTAGTCGACCTCCTCGTCTCATTCTGCTATTCCGCGGCTGCGTCTGGCAAACTCGAAGACCTTCCGATAGGACTTGGGATCCTCGTACCTGGTCTCTCGTCATGTCGCAAAGACAGCACGGGCAGGACAGCCAAAGACTACTTTCGTCCACCTCACATGATGTTTCCGGCACCGCAGGAGCAGTCTAAGCCAGCCGTAAACTCGACGCGCTACAGTGTAGGCTTTGATCGCACACGACTCGAGCTCATGTTTCTCGAGAAGGTGGATGGTGGCTGTCCGTTCATGCGAGGACAATGGATTGTTCTGAAGGCTGGCAATGACATGGACAGCAATGCGGACGAGTTGCACTGCAGAATCAAGGAGACGAGTCACTATCCATTGATCACCATCGACGAGCCAGTCGTCTTGAAAGCCAGCACAAACTCTCTGCCGCTACCTGGGTTCAAGAAATCTTCCGGCTTTATGGCCGAGTCAACAATATGGTCCAAGTGGAACCCTGCTTCGTTCGTGATGTATGACCAGGAATTCGATAATCTCGACCACGATGCGCAATGCCAGGCTGTCTGTCGGCTGCTCGATATGCTACCTGCTGTCGGAGACATGGCATCGTGGCTTGCTCGGACTCATCACAACGATCTGAAGCGGTGGGTGGAACGTATTCCTTCGGCGACACTCAGCCTCCTTCGGTGGATTATCGCTAGCAATCGAGCTTGTATCATGCAAGTCGACGGCATGTCCGCAATGAAGGACAGTACAGGCCTCGAAGTCAAAAAGGCGTTCAGACAGGAACGTCTGTATGGTATGCAAGGCTGGGTCCAATTCCGATTTGCGATGGGTGCGCCAGACAAAGAAGAGCGCTTCATGACAGCAGTACGAGATACTGCCACACGGCTAAAGCTTCAGTATCCGACCATCTTCGCTTGGCATGGATCACCCATCCACAACTGGCATATGATAATCCGGGAAGGCTTGCATTTCCAGAAAGTTGATCATGGCCGAGCCTACGGAGATGGTGTCTACCACGCCCGCGATGCGAACACTTCCATTGGGTACTCTGGTGGCCATCGAACCGATGTTTTGGGCTTCACGAGCTGGGCAAACAGCTGTCTCAAGGTAGCTTCGGCTATGGCTCTGAATGAGCTTGTCAATGCGCCTGCAGAATACCGAAGCCAGAGCCCCTACTATGTCATCACGCAGCTTGACTGGATACAAACGCGATATCTCTTAGTGAAGTGCAATGCTGAGAGCAGAGACGCCGAGGAGGCACGCCCTCAAGCGATACATCCACAAGATCCAGCTCGTACGCCAACGGGTCTAAAAGACAAGATTGTCATACCAGCTTCTGCGATCAAGTCAGGTCGAGCTCAGCTCTCGCCCAGACAGACAGTGACCAAGAAATTGAAGGGCAGCAATGGCGATCCGATTATCATTGACATGGACGAAGGATGGGAGACTGATGAGTCTACCGCAGAAGACCGTGCAATCCTAGACACAGAAGAGGTTGATCTTACTTCACAAAGTACAAGTCAGAACCTTCCACTCGTCGGCAACAAGACACTCGAATCGGTTGATGACTTCGAGCCAGGCACACTCGACCACAAGACACTACCACTGATGCCCATGCCTACGTATGCAACCTCTGGCACCACACGACGTCTAATGAATGAGCTCACAAGCATGCAGAAAGTGCTTGCCTCGACACCACCTCACGAATTAGGATGGCACATCGACCTTGAGAAAACTGACAACGTCTATCAATGGATTGTCGAGCTCCACTCCTTTGACAAGATGGAGGTCAAAGGCAAACGTCTCCCTCTAGCAGATGACATGGCCGCACGAAAGATCAAGTCAGTGGTCCTTGAGATCCGCTTCGGCCACGACTTCCCATACTCACCACCATATGTGCGTGTGGTACGACCTCGATTCCTGTCTTTCGCACAAGGCGGCGGCGGCCACATTGTGATCGGCGGTGCAATGTGTATGGAGCTTCTGACGAACACTGGTTGGAGTGGCATTAATACGATGGAGAGCGTTTTACTGCAAGTCCGTCTTGCCATCGCTTCTGAGCCTTTCGCTCGACTAGACCGGCACCAGAAATGTGACTACGGAACGCAGGAGGCCGCTGATGGGTTCATTAGAGCTTGTCGTACGCATGGATGGACAGAACCACCAGGATTCAGAGAGATCGCTTACGGCATGGGTACAAAGAAGCATTGATTACAGCAGTTCCGGAGGGAGAAGTGCTCCCCCGGCACAACATCTCGGACTATACGAATAATGATTAGCATGATGAGAGGATAGGCGCAACCAGCCTGAGCATAGTCTTTAATCGATGAGCTATGAGATATCCTGGTGACGATGGTCTTCTTCAAGCGAGCTCCCGCGTGTTGTGGTTTCACGGATAGTTCATGTCTTCGCATAGGGATCTGCTCACTGCGTGTGGAGCCGGTGTGGAGTGATGATTTTCCTGCAATCTTTACCACGATCTCCCAGCATCGGACATCCCAGCATCGTCTTGCACTTGCGTCATTGCATCACCTTGGAGTACAGCTCGCTGACTGTTGATGGTGCAGACAGCATGTCTTCGATGTAGGCACAAGATCTCCAGCAATCTTCAGTCGCAAGTTCAGCTCCGAGAGATCAGACATCCACGCCGTGGTTGTGCTGCCGTTGGCATCATGACGATCCCATCACATTTGAAATGAGGGGAAATACGATTCGTCTGTACCGAGACGAGGACATCGTGCTACTCTGCAATTGTGCAGTGGATTGATGATCTTGAGGCATAAAAGCTCCGCAGCCACATGGTATCCATGCCACAACACTTCCTCTCCACTCAGACAGACAATGTTTTCACTACTCGCGAGCCTGGCAGTCCTGGTCCTTGGCGTTCAGGCACAATTGCCTAGCATCGCTGGCAATGGCTCCATGGTTATGTCAGACGGAAAGTACCAGATCAGCAGCGAAGGCATCAGAGCGAACTTCATCCCATATGGCGCATCTGTCAGCAATCTCTTCATCAACGACACTCATGGCGTCGAACGAGACATCGTCATGGGCTTTGACAATGCCAGCTACTACAGCATTGATAGACAACATCCTCATCTGGGAGGTATTCCCGGACGATATGCAAACAGGATCAAGAACGGCACATTCAGCATCGATGGCACTACCTACCACGTTGATCTCAACGACAACGATGGACTTGACACGCTTCATGGCGGCTCTGATGGCTGGGACTGGCGCAATTGGACAGTCATAGCACACACCGAAAACTCCATCACCTTCTCGCTTGTGGATGAGGACGGTCAAGAAGGCTTCCCTGGTCAGGTCATCTCATACGTGACCTACACCTTGACGCCGCACAAGTGGCACATCAGCATGAATGCTATCTCCACGACAAAGAAGACGCCTATTATGCTGAGCTCTCACACATACTGGAACCTCGATGGATTCCAGAATCCAGATACTGCATTGGTGCTGAATCACAGCTTGTACCTCCCATATTCTGGCCAGCGCACTGCTGTTGACGGCATCCTGATTCCAAATGGTACTATCTTGCCGAACGAGAGATTCAGTGTCAATGATTTCTGGTCTACACCAAAGGAAATTGGCGCCAACTTCACTGCACCAGAAGCAGACGGCAACTGTGGAACCGGATGCACTGGCTACGATACATGCTACCTCGTCAACCGTGAGCAGTACGGACCATACAATTGGCGTCAAGCACCGATTGCTCAGCTTGCAAGCCCGTGGTCTGGTATTCAGATCGACATCTACACTGATCAGCAAGCTTTCCAGGTCTACTCATGTGGTGGACAGAACGGTAGGTAGCATGAGAGCTCCGTATGATGGCTCACTAATGACTTTATAGGATCTCTGGCGCTCAAGCAGAGCCAAGGACTGTTCAACGACTCTTCTCGACCAAGAACAGTGCAGCAATATGGTTGCGTTGTGATGGAGGTCCAAGACTGGATCGATGGTATCAACAACCCCGCCTGGCAGCGAGAGCGCAGACAGATCTTCGGTCCAGGTGACGATCCATATGTGTTGGAGGCTGTATACGACTTCTCAATCAACAAGACCTTGGTGGCTACCTACAACCAAAGCTAGAACCAGAGCGTACGACAGTCCTAAGTGCTGGAGCCCACTTTTGCATCCGGTGTGAGTCCACACATGAGGTTGGCAATCGTTTTGAGGTCAAATCACATTGCGTTCAAGAATGAAGTTGAGGACGCTCCTTCCTCTTTCGCTAAGGTCATGCGGAGTGAGCTCGTAGCAGCACCATTTCCCAAATTTGCTACAACAAACAACTTCATCGATTCCGTCCACACACCTTCTCATGCCGCACTATCACTCTGATATGATGGTCGACCTTGCTATGTGCGCGTGTTATCGCCTTTCGAAGTCAATGATAGCTGACCAGACTCAGAATCTTCCTAGGCTGACACCTGTCATTAGTACTACAAGCATTGATTGTTGGCATTGTACGCCTGTCAAAGTCAGCTATACCCTCGAACATCGTCAGCAAAGCATGTATACACCTGTATCGCGTCAGGAGAAGGCCAGGAAGCGTGAGCAGTTGCGCAACAGTGTGAAGCAAGACTTTCCTCGGATCATTCAAGCCTCAGGTAATCTACAGGATGCGCTTGATCTGGCTCGTCCGTCCCCACGTCGCCAAGTGGTTCTGAAGCCATGGGAATTGCCACAAGCGCTCAAGATCACTTCCACCTTCGAGTCTACTTCATCAGAATTGATTGGCTCGAACGAAGCTGGGTGGGCGATACCAGGTGCCACTGATGCTGAGAACATGATACTTGGAAGCAGCGGAAGTGGTTCTTCGGACTCTGAAGACATCTATGGAGCTTCAATTACAAGCAGAGACGACGAGTACTCCACCAACGTTGCCTTCGAGTATGATGATACCAAGCATGAATCTTTGGCAGGCAACAGCGGGGATGATGATGATGCTCGCGTGATTGCTGATGCCCTCACAGCATCTAATGACTCAGATCTTGTGAGCCTAAGCAACACATCGCCTAGCTCAGAAGCTGATGCTTGGATGGGTGAGACGTTATGCTGCGTTGAATCTACGACGAGATCAACAACAGTATTTCCAGTAACACCAATAAAGCAGATCTCCGATGGCCTAGCGTCCTCCTCGACACCCGATGGGTCTGTTGCAAAGATATCAAGCATGTCAACGCCAGACTTGGCACATATCTCCTCTACTCCTTCATCACACATCCTTTCTGGGAAATCGAAGCACTACACAACCAGTAGCGAGGACCGCCTCCTAGCCCATACGGACAAGCTGATTATCACGCCTGCAGATGGAAGAGAGACAGATAATCACTCTTGTTTGACAACTATAATAGCGCCACCACGATCGTACAGCTTACCTCTCGGCTCGCCATACCAGCATATCTCAGCAAAGCAGCACAATGCCGACGACATTGACAATCTCTCTCAGCTAGCGGAGCACGGAACAGCTCTTGTGCTCTCCCCATCGCTTCCACATGCAGAGTCTCTGACAATGTGGCTCAGTTCAGAGGAGCAAGAGGGGACGTCAACATTGCCCGTCAATCTTGATCTTGATGCGCTCACCAACGGCGAGGTCCGCATACATGGCTTCGCTGCTGAGGAAATCGAGAAACCCGTGTTTGTCGCGGAAACGGACCTGCATCTCGGCAGCATACCAATCATAGATTGGGTCGCACTCGGATCTGGCAAGGATGACCTGAGAGAGAGCTCGCACTACCCGTACTGGACTACAAACCTGCGTCAAAACGTCAATCAATGGCTCGCTTGCGATGATATTGAGACTGCAACGAATGAGCTCAAGTCCCTCACACTTGGCTCGCTTACAGACTCGATCTCTGTCATAGCAAGACGATCGGAAAATGCAACCAAGCTACGCATCATTCACATGCATCTGCCAGATTATGCTCGAGGACTATTCACGCATGCACAACCACTTGACTGGGTTGTCATTGAGATATGCTGGAATGTACCAAAGCTTGGTTGTGCGATTCTCGTCTTCCCAAGACATTGTATTACCACTATTGAGCAAACCTCAAACACAACAACATGGAGGCTGCTACAGCAGGGGCAGGTTCCGGCTGCGTATGGCGTCGGCATACCACCTGAGACTTTCAAAGACTTCATGATGGCATGTGCCTTGGGATCGGCAGTGGTCAACATGGAGGTCTTAGAGGCTCAGTGTCAGATGCAACGGTCATGATCATAATACATATGGGTATCTTCTGGTCGTAAATGGTCGTGATTCATGATAAGCCTCTGCTTATACATCTCTCGTGGGCTCATTCGCCTGTCAGATCTAATGTATCGATTCCACTGGCACGCCAAATCCCCATCTGTCGCCTCTTGCTTTGTGTGGCGTGAGCTGTGGTGGTGGACGTCTCGACATGGCTCAGATCTAATGTTTCTGCGGTCGCCATCGTCCATGCACCATCCAGACTTTCTCTGATCCTGATGAAAGATTTCTTGGGCTGCTCCTCTGGTTTCCTCGATGTAGCCTTCCGTACAGCCGACACTGTCTGACTTTGCGTATGCTCATTGCGTAACGTTGACGGCGCAATGGATACGACCGGGTCCGACAAGTCTAGCGATGGCACTGCTAGGTCAAGTGATAGATCTTCACCACGTGCGACCACATTGGACTGCATCCTTGAAAATGCTTGGTACAGATTTGTGGCTGGTTGTCGTAATGAAGCCTCGAGAGTGAGCAATTGCGCTTGTGCAGGTGATTCTGCGAGATCCAGACATTCGACTGAGTCAAAGGTGGTCGAGACCGAAGTCATAAACGGTTGTGACAAGGGCATGGATAGGCTCTTCTGCATAGCAACACGAGGTTGACGTCGCTTGACTGTAAGATCCGGTATAACCGAGTCGAGGTTCTGTGACAGTTCTTGCGATGCATTGTCTTTGTATAGCGACGATAGTGTTCGTGCTGACGTTTGTTCGTTCGGCTGTGGAGCAGGTGCTCTACCCTCAACCGGAGCACTTGGCGAAGAAGAGAGAAGACTGATAACCTCCGGGTGGCTCTGCTGAAGTTTCTGTGTTGTTGGCGAAAAGAAGTGTGTTATAGCGCTGCGGCCTGACTGAGGTGTCGAGATCTCTGCGGTACGACGCTTTCTAGGCGTACGTGGCTCTTGTATGCCTTGTGGTAGCCTGAATCGTGCTCGTTGTGGTGCCTCGGGCTCATCCGACGAAGCTGCTCTCGAATGCCTCGAGGTTGCTGTGCACACTGCTTCAACGTCTGTCCTCGATCGCCTAGACGAAGGCAGCGTAGATGTGGCGAATGCGATGCTTGTAGCGTCTGCCGTTTGCGAGTTGGAGCTCTTCCATTCCTCATCAGCCTCGGGGACGGCGATACTTCTCGTAGCCTGTATGTGACGCATGAGCGCGTTTACAGGCATACCACTGTTGGCACTAGACGGGGCTCCTCTCTTGCCAGTGCCCTTGGCTTTTCGTACGCCTGTCTTAGATGGCTTAGTTGCTTTCTGCTTGGTCCGAAGCTGTGCGTCGAAGTCCTCGAGCATAGCTGGACAGCCCAATTGGACCCATTCTCGCAGCACCCAGATCTTCTCTGCCTGCTCCTCGACATATGGACGATACGTTCTCTTTCGCCTTGAGGGGGTTTGCGGAATGTCGTCGTCATCGTCGGAAGCTCCTACCTCAGGAGCATCAGCCATTGTCTCAGTTTCCTCTCCTTCGCCTTGCTCGTCATCTCCGAGAGGTTCTGAGCTCAAGTCGATCGGGACCAGTTTGGCAGGTATGTACGAGACACGCATCTCCATCGCATTATCGGTTGTGATATGCGTTCTCTTATTGTGTACGCCTTGCAGGATAGCGCTCTCCCGCTCAACTTGCTCGTCAAGGTTGTTGCAATCGCCTCGCTCTGCGGCCAAGCGCAGCTGTTGAGGCAGCAGAGCTTGCGAGAGATTACGTATGAACTTGATGGCGCCTCCTCGGTTCTGCCATTCGAATGCGTCTTCAGCGAAAACCCTAAGGGCTGGAAAGTCTAGAGGCTGGTCCCAGTGTAATTTTTGCCGCAGTTCTGCCACCTTTTCGAGACTGCTGACACAAGGACTTACGTAGTAACCCATCACTTCAAAGTTTGGAAAATCGTCCGGCACGACCAGTGTAGTGTTCCGCCGTGAGAAGTACTTTGAAGCATTTGTGCGAAACTCAATCTGTAGTTCCTCGCGCCAGTCCGCCAACTGCTTGGTATCCTTTTCATTTAGCATACACAATCGTCTTCCAAACCCAGCTTTTGCAGCATCGACCGCGATCTTGGGTCCACAGCGAGGGATACCCTCCGGTATGTAATCGCCACCGCTCATGAGGGCGACCAGGACCATGCCGTATTGATCGAGACCACTTTCCGCAAGGATGTCTGCTTCGTCGTACACATTTACATGTGAAGGTGTCTTCGAACTGCCTTCAGCCGTCCAATTTCGCAGTGTAAGTCTGGATCCAAACATGATTGTATCCACATCTTCGCTTAGTACGGCATCGACAAGGCCCTCTCTTTGTAGTAATGCGCACTCTGCTTCCGCTTCTCCTGGCGCAATGTGCATAGGAAAGCCAAATTGCTTGAGCAATTGCTTGGCGAAAAACTCCGGTACTGTCGCAACTCTTACGCCTGGGCCACCTACTCGCTTGTTACGCTTGAAGAGCGGTTTATTAGGTCCATCGAAGACGAAAAGAGGATGAATGTTGAGAGAGATGAGCCGTAATAGTCGATAGTAGAAGGTGCGTATAGCAGGATTTGAGCCACCCTGGCCGGCTTGAATCTGGAAGAGCCATATTGAGATGTCGATCGCTAGACGAAAGGGTTGCTTGTGCTGTGCGTAATGCTGTGCTGATAACGTCGCAAGAGATATTCTTTTGCCGCTTCCAAGGTGCTTGAACAGCCTGTGTAGGTATAAGTATTGCGCTTCGATGCGAAACTGCATACCAACCCGTGTATACCCATTGTTCCATCTACAACATTGTAATGCTGATTGCGCAGGGTTGTATAGCTGTTGCAATAGTGTGTTGAGAAGTGACAGTGGTCAGCAGTTGTAGTGTAGTCTAGAGCAGCCAATGAGAGTATCACGATTCGTTGCCGGGACAACCAGTCGCGTGGGTGGCACTATTGCACGTGTGTCTTTCTTTCGAGACATCTTTGCATTGAATCATATATATCATGCAGGAGATATACCACTTGGCGGCAGAGCAACTCCTGAGGCAATAATTATACTTTAGTAACAGCCGTACTGAGCTGCTTGATGAATATATTGTACACTAACGCGAACACATCAACATTTAGACAATGTCAAACAGTTTGAGTCCTTCGAACCACGAGAAGTG
Source organism: Peltaster fructicola (assembly GCA_001592805.2). NCBI lineage: Eukaryota > Fungi > Ascomycota > Dothideomycetes > Peltaster > Peltaster fructicola. The sequence continues at coordinate 1,792,726 of CP051140.1, forward strand.
GTTCCTCGTGTCTCCTGTCCATGAGCCATTCTGGGCGTCTTGCGGCATCGGCAGCCTGTGTCCAGCCATTCGGGATGTAGTTGCTCGAGAGAGGATGATTCTGCGACAAAGAGATTACAGATAGCGCTCGAAACTGATCGTCTGACATGAGTTGGTGCAGTCTTTCGCACATATGATCGTTCTTGTCATGCAGTTCCATATCGTCACTGATGGTCAATGCTTCCAAGGTGCATGGTAGGATGTCAACGAGCGCTGCAGGTAAGTTATCTTTGGAGAGACAGCCAAAGAGAGCTTCCATAGGCACATCTAGCTGTTTCAACGGTAGTATGGCCAGGCTGCCCATGGAATCCCCGAGACAAAACCGAGCCCACCCTTTGGCATCGTTAGAGCCTGTCGTCAGAGCGAAGGTGTGAAGCTGATTCATATTTCTGAGCGGCTCGCCAAGCATCGGCCAACTGAAACTGGGCAGAGTGTTTGTCATTAAGCCAGTATAGACTTCCGCCCAGAGATCGTGCCAATCGAGACACAATACCTCGAGTGCTGGACAAGATGTAAGGAAGGTTTCCCAGTAATCGGGTCTGACAGAAGAAGCACTGAGATAGATGCGACGCACTGTTGACGAATAACGGGGCGATGGCCTTGTGGGTCTCATTAGATCAACATGTTGACCTCTGAAGGTGTGAAGAGCTGGTAATCGCAGAATTAGTCCCATGGTCTGCATAGCGGGTAATCCAGGTTGTAAGATGAGGCTGACTTCGCCTAAATGTCTGAAAGCTGTCGGTTGAACCTGGGCAGTCCTCAATAGATCGCCAGTCAACGTGTCGTGTATGAAGTCCACGTCAAGTTCCAGAGATGTGACTTCCGGACATGATGCGAGCAGCAGAGCAAGGACTGCGTCTCTTGTGTAATCCTCAACCGCCACGAGTTTATTGTACTCAGAGAGGCCATCAACTTCGGAGATACGCTTGGCTTCATCGATCTGGTACTCACCTTCTGCATCTGATGTGAAGCCCCTGGTGAGGCATCCAATCACCATAGCCCTAACATGTGAGGGTATGTTGTGTAGAGGTAGCGAAGACAGCGTCTGCGCAGAAACTGAGATCGGGTTGGTCGGTATGAGTCGAAAGCACTGATGCGCTTCCATCAGCCCGAAGTTCAGGCTACGGATGTGTCTCAGCATCTCAGGCCGTTCACATAAGGTGCGAATGAGCTTTTGTAGACATGTGTTGTTGATCCTGGGATCGATAGAACGAAAGAGCACAGGCTGAGCTATGGCTCTGTGTGTACGGCTTGCTAGACATAGAGCACACAATGTTCGGAGTTTGTCTCGTATGGTCAGCACTGCAACCTTTCCTGCGACGCATCTCCAGTCAGAATCCAGCACTTCGAGATGGTCGCAGATAAGTATCAGTGCATCTGGAGGGATGTATGCCATTACTATGATGCTGGTAGGCTTTCACGAATGGCAATTGGACGAGGTCTGATCGTCGACATGACTCGCCTCGCTATATGGCTCGATGGTACGGAGCAGCTGGGTGGGTTGGGTGTTATAGCTTGCTGCGCAGAGTGGATGAATCAATGGAGGTGTTGTCGCAAGCAAGAGCCGTCACACGCGATTTAGCGCGTTTCTGCGTCTGTGCACGGCTGGATACGCGCTAAGTAAAGCTTATTCTTACTCTCTCAAGCCTGTCTAATACAATAAGCACGCGCTCACATGGAGAGCAGCTCCGCCAACGATGAGCTTGCATCTGTCGCCTGATCCGATAGTATTGCCGTCATCGCCGCCATCCGCACACGATCGCAGTAAGCATGCGCACGCAGGACCGCACGGTGTGTCCGTTTCGCCCGCAAAGACGGCCCACATGAGTGCACAAGCAAGATCTCCATGGCGTCTTCGTCCGCCTATTGAAGCGCGTACACAGCACAGCCCGCGAGCCAGACGGCGGCATGCTCGACAAGAGCGGCGACGACTTGCTGGTCTTGATGCGATCACTGGTCGACCGTTGACAGCTGATGCGACAGATTCACCACGAAAGCGACGACGGCTCAATTCGAGCAGAGAAGATGACCACGAAGATGACTACGAAGATGCTGACATCGATGACGACTCTCATGAAGGCCTAGTGTCGCTAGAGAAACCAGCTGCAGCACGATACAGATCTGTTGACTTTGACGACAATATAGAACCACAATCCCAGGAACCAGAAACTCGAAGTCCACAACAGCGCTTCTCACCCTCTAATGATGGATCCGATGGCTCTGTTGGCTACGATGCGCCGAAGGATGTCGCTGGCGCATTTCCTAGAGAAATGGCTGGTGAAACAACAATGGCCAATGAAGAATTTACACTGATCTCTGGTCACTCGCTTGCAAGTCTCAAGGCAAACAACTCCCTACTGGCTACAGTAGACGACTTTGAGCCTTCACATCTCGATACTGTGACTGCGAACAGCAACGCTTCCCAGATTCGACCATCGCTATATCCAGATGTAACCCGACTTACCCCGAGGGCTGTGGCAGCAAGTAAAGAAGTACGCAACTCAGTTGCAGCTCGAAATGAGAATGGTCTCCGCGACCACGATGCGATGAGCTGGCAGCCAACAGGCCGTTCGCAGCATGTTGAGCATTACGCAGTCCGCGATACCGTCGACCGTGGCAGCACTCGTGCATATGGGTCGCCTAGTCAACGCATACGAAGTCAAGCTCGTGAGATGGGCTCTTCAGCTCGACATAGCAGCTATCAAGTACCAGTCTCCAGCCAGCGGCAGCGCGCTCAGGTGTCATCAGTAACGAAGCCTACAGTGTATCAACCACAATTCTCGGGCGCAGCTCTCGACTTCGATGATATTTGGGCGGAGGAAGCCTCTCGCTCGCTGCAAGACGATGCGCAGCGTAGTCATGAGAAAGCTCAGGCGAACACTTTCGTACCACCAATCTTCTCGGACGAACCTCAGCCTCCACGACGGTCGAAGATTCCTTCCACGTGGCGGAAGAGTTCAGGCATCGAGTTGTCGTATGCCGACTCGCCTCGAAGCGTACGTCAAAGCTCTCAAGCCGCAGCCACCAACCAGGATGGTACGTATATGGCAGTGGCCAGCAACGGCCGAGATGAACGAGTATCTACGCCTCCAAGTAGTGACAATGGAGACCCCATCGATGACGATGGATCCGAGGATGGACAATATGCTGTACATGATGTACAGGAAGCTGATCAAGAAGTCCTGGAGGATGACTTCGATGAACAAGGACCTTTGGAGGATGACTTTGATAATCAAGGAGCTTTGGAGGATAACGACCAGGGTATCGATGATGAACAAGAAGCAGATTCCAGTCAGCAGTCCGGTGCAGACGATGCAGCTCAGGAAGAATCAGAGCTCACCAATCCAGATGCTGCTGCAACTCAGCTGCAAGGCGTACGTGACAAGCGTGGAAACAGTCCAGCGACACCACGTTCTGTGCGAGACGGCGAAGATTCCGAGAACCAGGGATCCGGTCTGCTCTGGCACAGCAATATGCCAACATTGTTCTCAAGACCGCCCATACGACCCAGAAGACCCAAGTCTGATGCCAAGGTCAACCTTAGTGAGATCTTGCGAATGGACATGTCAGAAACCGCTATCGTGCCATCACAGTCGCAGACAGACGCAAGACCTGATCGCGACCACCGCTCTTTACAGCAGCACCGACAAGAACGCTCAAGCAGTGCTGCTGCCAACGATATCAGTAGTCCTCTTGCGCGCAGTCTCTTCAAGAGCAGCAGACCGGTCGGCAAGGCGACTGAGCACCCATACGACCCGGATCGTGGTCTTCCTGCACCACACATATCCATCAAGCGTAAGCGGGATGACCAGCCACCAGCAGAAGAGGACATGTCTGAGCAGGATGGTGAGCCCACACGAAGCTACCAGGAGAATCTCAACAAGGAATCTCCTACCAAGCTCCGAGTTGACTTCAACGATTCCTCACTGATCAACCCTGGCATCGACCTGCACAACTATCAGCGGAAGAACTCGCCGCTCTTCGATAGAGATCCAACCGAGTCTCCTCAACAAGCAGTGGTCACTGCGAAGCCGGCCAAGAAGAAGCGCAAAATGGCGCGCCCAGGACAGCCGCAACCAGCACTTGTCAAGCCACCGATACCCATCTCTGCGCCAGATCTTGCAGCTCCGCCACCAGGCCTCCTTAGTCGCCTGGCCACCTCTCTGGTCTGTTCTGGTGAGACCCAGCGGACCGATCTATGTAGAGCCGCAAGCCAATGCTGAGACAACTCAATACTGGCCGGAGTTCCCTGCCAAGAGGCGGACTATGCTTCGCGAACGATATGGAGTGCTCGCAAATCGACATCCGTGGACATTGGCACATATGCGGACACTGCATCGAATGCTCAACTCAATCATTGAGGCCAGGCCGGACAGCATAGTCCCAACGGCACTACCGCTGCCACCATATTTGTCTAGCATCGTTGGTAAGACGCATCGCAGCATCACCAACAACAAATTCAAATTCAAATATCAGCATGCGTGTGCGATCAACTCCTTCATACAGATCCTCGTGCCAGTCAGCCTCGTACAAGCAATGGAAAGAGGCGAGGTGGCATGGCTAGGTGATGCTACAGCAGCGGATCTGCGTGGTCATCGTCAATGTGGAACTGGCCCTCATGGGTCTGAGTTGTGCTTCCCACGTCAGCACAATCCTGAAGGGTTCATCGATATGACCTGGCTTGTGAAGTGCATGGGATGCGTGGTGCATACAAAGGAACTGGTTGCCACAATGAAAGCACGTGGGACGACACGGCGTGTTGTGTAGTTGCTAGTTGAGTGTTAGTCATGCAGAGCACCCTCAGTCTACCAGGACTGCGTATGAGCTCAGATGTCAAAGATGGTGTATGTTGCTGCGATGTGCTTTCATCTGCTTCGGCAGTCCGCAAGATTTGAGTGCTCCACTTTTTAATGTCACGTCTATAGTTCTATCGCTGCAACTTCAACGTGGGAAGTGCATTGTTATGCAAGATACTGTGCGAAGAGTAGGGTCTCGATCGTTCTCCAGTACAGCAAGTGCTCTCAGGTCACGTTCTCGGCACCGCACTCGACCACAGCCCGTCATGCAAGCCAAAACCACAGACTATGAGGCCTGGCAGCATCAAGATCTTGTCAAGCGCGTGCTCGAGCTCGAACAGAAGCTCCGTGAACGAACACAGAGCACACAACACGGCGCGACCGCGAATCGGTATAGCACTTCCAGAAAGTTGAAGAAACCACCAAAGGCCTTTGACGGGAGCAAATACTCGACTCGAAAGATCGCACTCAAGTTTGCATACCTAGGCGCGGAGTACAATGGACTTGAGCATCAGCGTGACAATCCTCTACCTGCTATTGAATACGTGCTATGGAAAGCAATGAAGAAGACGAGGTTGATCTTCCCGAAACACAAGCCAGGACAGAGTGAAGATGAGGTCTGCTGGGATGGCTGCGAGTATAGCAAGTGCGGTCGTACGGACAAAGGAGTCAGCGCGTTCGGTCAGGTCATCACACTGCGAGTACGGAGCGCTCGTCCAGTGCCTCGAGCACGAAAGCCTGAAGATGGAGAGGATGCATTGGGTGAGGTTGAGAGCATGCAGGAGCCATTCGATCCGATCAAAGACGAATTGCCGTACATACAGCTGCTGAATAGAGTCTTGCCTCCAGAGATTCGTATTCTTGCGTGGTGTGCAGATCTCCCTCCTGACTTCAACGCAAGGTACAGTTGCAGGGAACGTCGCTATCGTTACTTCTTCACCAATCCTGCATATCTTCCTACGCCTGGAGCTGCTAACCAGACAGACGGCTGGCTAGACATTGACGCAATGAGGACCGCAGCACGCAAGTACGAGGGCTTGCATGACTTCCGCAACCTTTGCAAGATAGACCCAGGCAAACAGATCAGCGACTTTAGGCGACGCATCTTCCACGCCGATATCCATGCAGTCGGAGATGAGCAGGCGTTCAAGGACGGCTCGCCGAAGCTGTATTACTTCGAAGTGCGTGGCTCTGCGTTCCTCTGGCATCAAGTGAGGAATTTGGTTGCAATCCTGTTCCTTATCGGGCAGGGCTATGAGCAACCTGATCTCGTTGATAAGCTACTCGATGTTGAGCTCTTGCCTGGGAAACCTGTCTTTGATATGGCGTCGGACGTGCCACTGTCGCTGTGGGACTGCATATTCCCGGATCTGTCCACGTCCGACCATGCGTCTACAGACAGGAACCTCGAGGGCTACCATGACGCTCTGCCTTGGATTCATGTTGGCGAAGAAATTGGAGGACGTGATAACGGCAAGAAGACGTTGCAGGAAGGTGATGGCAAGTACGGCTATCGTGGCATCATGGAAGAGCTGTGGTCGATATGGAGGAAACGGAAGCTGGACGAGATTCTTGCTGCACAGCTGATGAGTCTGGTTGCTGGACAAGGGCATGCTCCACCCTTGAGCTTCGATGCAGCGGCGCAACCAAGGAGCGACAGGGTGTTTGAAGGATCGGAGCTGCCACGTACTGTAGGCACGTATACGCCGGTGATGCAACGACATCGCATGGAGTCTCCGGAGGTCCAGAATGCTCGGTATGCGGCTCGCTATGGGCTCAACAAAGAGCCCCAAGAAGGCTCTGGAGATTGAGCAAGACGCTCAAGTATTGTCCTCGTAGAGACAAGCTCTAGCTCCACGCCATACTAGCTCCAAGGCGTCCAGGCTTGGAAGGAGATTCTATAGTATTGTCAGTCGCAGACGATATGTCATCACTTGCATCGTACCGGGAAGATGACCACTACTTTGTCCTCGTTCTCGACAACTATACTCAGGTAGAACCTTGTCTTGAAGCCAATGAAGGCTTCATGAATGAAGATATCCTGAATCGCTGTAGTAGGTATGAATCGAGTTGCACTGGTCGAAAGATAACTCGAACTGCTGGTGCTCGTCTGTACACCCAGTCCACGAATCACTAGTAGCGATTCTTCGATATGGCCTCTGCGAAAGACTAGCCAGATGATGCCAATGCATAGGATAGTTATGCAGAGGTGATTGAGTGTTGAGTACTCCTTTGACAAGAACGCCGCTACTGTGAGCCAATTTGTGCTCCTCAGCCAAGTCACCAGCCATGTCTGCTGTCTAGTTACCTGTCCATACTGCCACACGAGCATGGACACGACCACAACTATGCCAAGCACCCGCGCGAGAAGGAGAAGAAGTGTAGATGCATGACCGGCTAATGTCAATGTCTGCGGCTTTGTAGTTACAGTATATTGTACGGTACTCGTTGTGGGGCTTTTGGTGATGAGCATGACAACATGGATATGCGACGTGAAGATGGTGTGATGCAATGCGGAAGCATGTTTGTTGCTGAAGAGTGTCAAACAACTCGGCATTCCTGTTTAGGAATTCCGTTCGATCCACTCCTTCCACACGGCTTGCTGTTTCGTACTTCTTTTGACGTGATAAACCATCTCCGGTCACTGTGAAGTGGCCGTCATGAGCTCATCGGCTGTGATGTATCTCGAGTGAGCAGCAGTCACTATTGTCACTGTCCTAGAACCAATAACGTATCCTCTCGTCAGCCACATCTCGAGTATTGATCGTTTGCGGCACATCTGTGAAGGACAAGATATTCACGAGTATCCTAGCTGGATGCCTAACATATCATCGACGGTCGACAAGAGGAAGCTGACCGTCACGGCATAGTCTCAGGCTCGGCCTCACTACGTGCACTTGCTGTGTCACATGCACGAACATGAATGTATCATGCTATTGACCTACGATAGGTTGACTACAATAACTGCTAGGTGTGAACACGATTTCGTTCTCACAGACTGACTTCGATACGAGAGTGGTGCAAACTTACACGAAAGCAATCAAAACCTCAGACTTTACGACACAACGCTGAGATCTCCCGCCAACACAATTCGAAGACACACGATGTCAGCTCGAAACTGGTACACTTTGTAAATGAGTTCTGTCTTGAGGCTGGACTTTCGCTCTGTCAAGCAGATCCTGCACCCACATATGCTCTTCTCTCTCCAGTGCTGCTTGTCGTTTGGCTAATCTGCTTCGCTTGATGCGAGTCTTTGGCACATCTCGCATCGAGGCGAGGAAGGAAGAGACTTGCAATCGGTCCGAAGCATCGAAAACTTCGTCTGGTGAGGATGGTGCACTGAGGACTGCCTCCAAGGACGATGTCTGCTGGATGAGGTCCTCGATACCGATTTGGAGTTGGACAGCCTTGTCGTGGACGTGCTGGAAGTATCCTGGACCGAAGAGCTCGTCTCGATCCAAAGCTCTGTGCAGGTATCGCAGGAAGAACTTCAGGCTGGGCAGCGTTGGGCCATCGTCATCTAACGGACACTCGAGCTCGCTCAGCAGACAAGCGGTGTACAGCAGCCTGATCGAGAATTCTGAGTCTAGTGTGTGCTCGACATTGCATGCAGGGCAGCCAAGGGTGAGGCACCACCGCTTTTCTCGCTCGATGAAACACTGCAGCCAGACGAATGCCATGCGGGCATTGTTGTTATATGCATGCTCAAGGTCCTCCATGTTGGCACCGCGCGTCGCTCGCTCGGCCACTGATGTGGACTTGTCGAAGAGCTCGACTATTGGTGCCAATAATGCATGAAGTATGTCTCGGACAAGAAGCCACTCAGCTCGTTGATCTCCAGTGGCGGCATTATGAAGCGAGCAGAAACTGAAGCTTGTATCAGCATACAACGCCGCTGCCGAGTGGAACGCCATTGGACTTACTGCTCTGAATGGTGATCGGCCAGATACGATCTGAGTATGGCGAAGCCCTCTGACCTCGCTAGTCGCAGGAGATGTCTATGCTCTAATCTAAATGGTGAGACCAGCTCGTCGTGGGAAGCCATGACAGGCAAACGACACGTCCAGGAAGCTCAAAATGCTGTGTCAACTTCGATTGTCCACGCAAGGCCTACAGACATGCACAGTGTCGTATATGTATTGATGTCGGGCCGCAAGGAAGTGTTGGAAGTAAGGAAGACTGCGTGTCAAGATCACTTTTAACGTGGTCGGGCACGAGGACACGCCCTCCACAACCACGAACCAACATGCCGACCGACACTCATTTGCGGAGAGCGTCAGCAGTTCACGATAGTCTCTTCTCACACGAAGTGACCACTGGGGCACGAGGCGCCTCGGCCGTGAAGCAGAGGTCACGAGGTAGCCATCTCGGCATCTGCTTGGCCGATTCCAGGTAAAACAAGCAGACCCTGCAGTCTGCCGCCGGTGGTGGGTTCCTGGATTACAATCTCGGTACTCCACGCTTCTAGGCCAGGACGAATGGTGAGGACGACATGTGCAAACAGATCTTCGATCGATCAAGTCGTGCTGACAGCGTGTCGAAAGTGTACTGAAGTACGAGCGACATGCCAGATGCCATTCGATCCTGCACGCAATCTGAAACTCGTTGCTTACACACATGGTAGCAGTAAGGTAACAAATTTTTCGCTTTTTACACTTTCCAACATCCACTTAGGCGGCAAAGAAATGAGGCGTGCTCAGGGCCGGCTGAGCCCGAAGCATAGCTGCAGTGCAACGCCCAGCCGGTCTTAGAACAAGCCACGAAGGATTCACTACGGGGCGGATGTCAAGGTTACATTTCTTATATTTGGAGGCTGACAGATAGACGACAGACGTTAGATGTAGTAGAGTACGATGGAAATGGTTTTTATGCATGCTGGTCAAGAATACAGAACGCCTAAACTAAGGCTATGCGCTTTTTCGTATGCTTCGTCGTCTCATTATATCGCCGATTTTGTGATCCTAAGCCCTGATGATGCCACCTAACGCCCATGATATGCTTTCGCTCATCGCAATGCTGGATGTGTAGCCGTAGGAGAATGTCGGCCAGCAGGCAGCTCAGCCAGAGGCCATACGTTGTCTGCACAACAGAGGCTCTCCACGCCGCAAGTCAGTGCGAGCACGTCACAGACCTGGTCTCTGACTTGGCTGGCAGTCGGCCTCGTGCTGGCATTCTGACGCAGCATCAGTCTGATGAGTGCCAGGATCTCGGGAATGCCACGGTAGATTGACTCGCCGTACTGCATGCTCTCCTCCTCAAGCAGGTCCATCCACTCCTCAACCTTGCCGGAGTTTGCAACGAAGCTTGCGTCGACAGTGGACTTGCCCTCTGGCGATACAATCTTGCAAGTGCGAAACTTGACAAAGTCGGTAAGCTTGCCTCGCATGATGAACGTAACAATGTCGAGGAAGATGCAACCGAGGGAGAAGATATCGGTCATCTCTGGCTCCGCGACAGGTAGGTCTCGAAGAGTGGTAGGATCGAGAGGACTTGATCGTGGAATGATGGCTGGTGATGATGTGATCGAGGGAGGTGACTCGCTGCTCGGTGTGGAGGCAGCAGTCAATGACCACGAGTCCAAAGCACCTGCGAACATTGCGAGATCGTCCTCCTTGTATGACGAATGTGATAGACTGATCGAGCTTGGTCGTGTGTCACTGGAACTGACATAGCCTGAGTCGTAGCCAGCCTCGGAGGACGCTGAGCTTGACGTGCTGATACTCAATTTGCGCAGTCTCGATAGTCTGAACATGCCGCCTTTCGACAGAGTTGGGACATGGGAAGCCTTGCTCTTCTGCGACTCAGGAGCGGCGTAGTCGTGTGTTTCGTTCTTGACCATCTTCTTAGTCTGCTGGAATGTGTGTAATGTGCCGACATCTGAGAAGGCAATCTTGTTGTTCTGGTCGATGATAATGTTCGATGGCTTGATAGCGCCGTGTGCGGTTCCTTTGTGATGTAAGAAAGCCACTGCATCAGCTAGGCAGTGCATCCATTCGCAGAGGAGCACCGGTCTTCGCTCTGCTGGCACTCGCATGAGCTGTGCTGGTGTGCGATGGTCGACATACGACTGAAGAGTGTGCTCTGGCACAAAGTTAGACACTGAGTATGCAGTGCCGTCGGACGCATATGTCGCCCATACTGGTGCAATGTGCTTGTGAGCGAGGAGTTGAGCACTCTGCATGTCACGGATGAACGTCTCCTGCGCGCCATCCTCGAGAGCGTACTTTCGTCTGCAGAAAACCTTCTCTGGCTCTCCAGGAAAGTGGATTCTGTCCCACGATTGGAGGCTCGAGGCTGGCGGCAGGGTGTTGAGGAATTCCATAGGGATGTGCTCTTGTGGTCCGTACTCAATATGTGAGCCAGATTCTAGAGTCCTGAGCAGGAATGTGAATTGTGTCTTGTAGAAGCGCTTGTTGAGCGCAGGGTCGTTGTCATATGCTAGTTCGAGGCCTGCAACGTCTTCCCAGGCAATAGGGAGGTCCTCATCGCACCAGGAGTCGTCGATGCATCCGAAGATCTGATCCGAGCAGCCAATCTCGGCGAGGATGAGGAACAGCCGCTTCGAACGGGTGAGAATCCAGTCCAGGTATGTGTCGTCTGTGAGTCCTTCGCCGAAAGCTAGTGGACGTCGGAGGAAGTCTCGTTCTGCGCCACGGAGCTTCGACAGGACAAAGCGCTTGGTGACCTTGTCTTCGATTCGCTCCTCGGTCCACCATAGCTGCTTCAGTGCTGTGTGAGGCGTGACCAGAGAATGGCCGGCGTATCCATGTATGTATGCATTCATGGCGATCTCGTCGGAGGTGGGCGAGCGCGAGGCCATCGTGCGTGAGCCCATGGTCCGTTGTGTATCAATGCTATGCCAGAAATGCTGAGTGGGATGAGACAGTTTAAGATGACAGTGTGACAATGCAAGTCGATAAAAGGATGAGCAGGTGGAGAAGTGGCAAGACAGGGAGAGAGGGAGGTTGCAGTCCTTTTCACTGTCTCTGGCCTCCCTTGAGGAGCTAGATTGTGCTTCAGAGATCCAAAGCCATATGTGAAAGTTCCGCCGAAGTGGATAGAGCAACGAGCATGCATGCCTACCTTCAACAAGGTTCTACAAGACGAGTAGTGCTGAGCCAATGTGTTCGCACGGGTGTCGACAGGAAGACGCTAGGAAAGGGAACAACAGTGGTGCACCGTTGCACCATAGTAAGCCGTAGCTATGTCAGACGGGCGGGCTGTCAATGACCACAACAGCTGCGAGGGAGGTTGTATGAGCCCGGATGCAAGGCCATGCGTGCAGGTTTTGTCGCTACCACTCCTCCTCTCGAGCGCCGTGTAACCAGGGACCAGGGATATTCAGCAGCGTCGTAAGCCGCTTGGCAAGGTAGAAGAAAGTCCGATACAAGGCTGACTGAGAGCTACAGCCTAGCCGGCATCCTGCCAAAGGGCTGCACGCTATGCTTTGAGGTTAATTTAGGCTCGAGATGATTGATGACCATGTTGCAGTGTCCAGGTCACTGGTAACGAAACGTGCGATGAAGTGAGCAGGACAGGGAGGATTGTCGTTTAAGCTACAGTAGCGTAGCCTGTTCGGCAGAAGTGCCCTGCGGGAATTAGCTTTTGGACCTGCAGACGAAGAGAGGGACCACGTTCTGCCCATTTAGAGACTCAATCTGTCATCGCGCGATGCCCCGTGAGTGCAGCACTGTGGCTGCAGGCGCCTCAAGAGCCTGTCCAGCAGGATTTGCAAATGCTTGTCCGCTGTAGCAGTCGTTCGGCTGAGAACCGTCGACGGGGCCACATCTAACCCTGCCATCATCTGTTGCCATTCCGCCTCTACTGCCGGGTGATGTGAGCACGACATCCAGAGACTTTCTCACCGTGGTTTACACGTGGGGTGTCATGTTATTGTAACATCGCAGAAAAGGCCAGCGTAGCTTTGAGCTTATGCGGTATATGCAAGATGGACGATGGAGGAAGGAATAGCTCAGAGGTTGCTTATGAGCTGGTCCAATCGCGCGAGCACTCGGCGCAGTGAGATGCAAGCGCCTTGTGACATCGAGTTTAGGCCATCGAAAGCCACGCCCGCTGCTGCACTCTCGCCAAGCACTGTTTGGACCCGTCGGTGGAGCTTGGCGAGAAGTCCAGCTCCGTGCACGACATTCAGGTACAGCCAGTGTAAGACATCCTCGAGCGCCTGCATACCGGCCAGAGTTCTGCCTGCTTGCAACGCCGCAGTAGCAGAAATTGCGAAATTGAGCGACCTGAGCACGACTCGCTCAGTGTACAGAATGCTCGGGCGTTTCGCTTCTTCTGTACCCACTTGATCCTCGTAACCAGCCTCGTTGAAGTATGGTTCTCGAACAAGGACCAGGCCAAGCAAACTCACTACCACCTGGAGCAACGTGCTCTTCTTGGGAGTCCAATTCTCGTGGCGATGGCCTTCCCATGTGCCAAGCAAGGATAGGCAGATCTTGCCATCTTCGTAGAGATTTGGATTCACCTTGCCGACTCCTGCTAGACTGCTCTCACCATTCCATGAGTGAAAAAAGGCTTGCGGCGGCGACTGAGGGTAATCTGTGGGCAGGTAGAAGTCGACGATGAATGGTGCATCTGCATACGGAGTGTCCTCAGGTCCGATGAAGAGTACACGCCATAGGTCCGGTCTTGACTCCCATGAACGGACATACACTCCATCAGGAATCGCCCCTGGCTTCTGGAAAATTCCGTGCTCTTTCTGTATTTGTCTCATGCGAGGTGAGATTGTGGAAGCTGGACATGTGCTGAAGTGGTGGTCGTCCGGCACTGCCGAGTCATGCAAAAGGTACGAGGGAGGCGCTCCTTGTGTCTCAGGTCCTGCAGACTGCTCTTCGCTCTTCACTTCGGTCACTAGCTTGCTGCTGTTGCCCGTCATAGGGCTGTCCTTCGCATCTGCAGTCTGCCTGTCGTCCTGCTTCTGATGTTTGTAATGGTATGTCGTTCGTGTGTTGTGCTGATCTCTTGCCTGGAGGTCGCGCTGATACTCCACATACTCATCGTGCGGCTTTGCTATATGTACGTCGGTTTGCTCCTTGTTAAGGTTATCGTGCTGGTCAACCTTATGCACGCCGTGCAGGGTTGCTCTGGGCTCGTTGAGCTGCTCATTGGGGACCTCATCGTTCTCTTCGATGGATTCCCAGTCATCGTCTTCAACATCATCAATGTTCATGGCATTCCCATCTTCGTCCTCATAAGTTGGCTCAGGCTCTTCGTCATACCAGTCGTACTCGTCGGAGTCGTCGTCAACGTCCATTGGTTCGTCGTCATAACTTTCGCCGTCCAGATCGTCGACGCCTTGTAAGCGTGCACTGCGGTTGTCGTATGCGATAGCTACACTCACCTGCTCTCGCAGGAGTACAACGTCTTGGACAGGCTCCGCAGCTGCCAGACGAATCGTCAGCGCACCATCAAGACGATCTTCCACTATTGTACCGAGCCAGTTGATGCCTGTGATATCCTGCAGGCCACAGCTCTGCGGATCCTGTATGACGACTGTGTCGCCGCGACACACGTTCAGGCTACCCGGGATTTCGATGTCATACAGACTGACGTCTTCAGACTCTTCAGCAGCCAGTCCGATAGCATATCTGAAGACTTCCCTCGTGGCTTCAATGTCTCCTTCACTAAGTATGTCTATGAGATGAACACGTGCATCTGGACACCATCTTATCTTGGCGATGCGCTGGACTGTATCGATCGACTGGACCACACCTACCTTCTTTGGAGTCACAACACCATCTTCTCCTGGTAGATCTTCGACCTCGACGCTGTAGGCAATCTCTCCAGGCCAGCCAGACTCGGTATCATCCAGAGGTTCGTGAAGCATGAGTTCTGTGGAATCATGCTGTGACATGGTGCCGTCTTGCCACCGGACGTTAACCTTGAGGCTCGAGTCTGCGACAGTAAGCACATTCATATCGTAGCCTAGATGGTCTGCTCGATGGTGCTTGACGAGACCATTCGTATCGTTGCCATACTTCGTGAGAGCGATCTCTTGGTCAATGAATCGTACTGTGGCGAGCTCATCGAATTCGCCACATGGATATGACACGCTGCTGAGCTTACCAGGGCTCGCACACGACGGTGGTAGCTTGGACGGCTTGTAGGCAACGAAATCTGCCGACTCAAGCTCGACCCGCTCTAGCACTGTTGACGGTGCGTTTGTTGAACCCGCAACGCCCATTCGAACCCAGTCGACCATAGCAACAGTGGTCCTGACCTGTACAACACCAGCCTCCGGAGTCACATTTGGACTATACGCTCCATAGATCCACTTCCCTGTTCGCAGGACGCCTTTGGTGGTTACGACAGAGTCTCCGACCGAGAAGGCCGTCGATGGGAACTCGTCTCCATCGTTGTAAAACTCCAAGTTTTGAACCTCCACCACGGAGTTGTTGGTCAGCCTCAACGTCACTGCAGTCTTGGTTTCAGACACTGTACCAACCCAGCCTTGGTAGACGACGATCTGGCCTACATTGAGGTCCTCAACTCTTTCTAATTCTGATGCTGGCACATCTGTGATGAGTTGAGAGTTGTCAGGCAGGTATTGGGCTGTTTTGCGTTCTTCACGTGTGCGCGAACGCAGCAGCGTCTGACTATCAGACTGTGTGGCTTCGACGAGTCCTGCTAATCGACATGTTGGAAGTGTGTTGAGTACGACTCCTGTCATCATGTGGTGAGGGCGAGCCACGACTTCACCCAGTGTGAAATACCTCGATACTACTTCGACTTTGACTCGAGCGATGAGCTGTGGGCCTTCGGGCCAAGTCACCAGTATCACGCCTGCTGGTGGCTCTGAAGTCCTCTTGTACTGCCGATACTGATCGACACTGACTGATGCATGACGTTTGATCCTGATGTCTGGTCTAAGTGGTATGACCTCAGGTTGGCCATCGAGCTGCCTGATTTCGCCGCGTCTATCTGGTATAGCAAGCTCGATGACCTTGTCGAAAGTTTGCATGATTGGTATCATGTTCATCGATGCCCGATGGGTCTGCTCACACGGTGCTTTTCATTTTGTGTCAAGCGAAGCCTTGTGTCATGCAAGCTGTTGCTTTGATGAGCAGACTTGAAGTATCCTCGTAGTAGGTATTCTTACAGGATCGTCGAGACTTTCAGCCGTGAGGGAGTGATAATATCGAGAACGGAAGTGTATGAAGTACATGTAGGCGGAAGTGACATCGAATCCTTAGTCAGCAAAATTTACTAAAAGCTCAGGCTTGAACAGTGGATGTGACAAGTATAACACAACTGGGTTGCCGGTGGCACGCCGTAGTAATCACAATGGATTCACTTTACGACGTGCTGGACCTACGAGCGTCCAACGTAGTGAATGATGATGCCAACACTGCCGCCTACCTCGCACGCCTGAGCACACTCTCCTTAGCAGACCTTACGAATAACGAGCCCGCTTCTCTCACACAATCAACACAGTCGCACATCAGAAACCTCCAGGCCTTGTCGAAGCGCTCGCAAAAGGCTATAATCACATCTTCAGAACATCTCGAAAGTCTTACCACCATCCTGCCATCTTTCGTCAGACAATCGAAAGAGCTGAGGGACAATCTGCCAGCATTGGAGACAAAGGCTGCCGACTTCGCTACAAAGTATGAGAGAAGTACAGAGAACGCTGTGCTGGACAGGCGGAAACGAGCTTTGCTGCTCTCGCGCAATGCAGATCGCGTCTCTGACGTGCTTGAGCTGCCGTCCTTGCTTGCGTCGAGTGTAGCATCGGCTCAAGCAGTGGCTGCAGGCTCGACAGCGACTGCAGCTGCATCTTATTCTGCTGCTCTGGACCTCAGCGCACATGTCAAGCGGCTATCTACACTATACTCACAGTCGACAATCGTATCAGAGATCTCGCGACAAGCCGAGGCCGAAATTCAAAACTTGAGAACGATACTCATCACCTCCCTTCAACACTCATCATTGAAATTGGCCGCAGCGATGAGGACAATTGGCTGGCTACGTCGAGTAGCGCCGGAGCTCAGTGACGAAGGTGGTAGGACTGCAGCTCAGGCGGTGAGCGTCGTCAACCATGAGTCCACCGATGGAGGACTTGCAGCGTTGTTCCTCATTTGCAGGCTGCGTACGCTTCACCAGACGTTGGACGCTCTCGAGCCGCTGCGCGATCTTGCAGACCAAGAGTCACGACGGCGAACGAGTGGCGCAAAGAAGTCGAATCAAGATTCAGCTCTTGGTAGCCAGAGTGAACGCTACCTCAAGCGGTATATCGAGATCTTTCGAGAACAGAGCTTCAACATCATCAGTATGTATCGGAGCATCTTCCCAAATGGTTTGCCAGGAAGTGAGGCTGGCGAGCAGACTGACAGCGACGAACCACTCCTACTGCTGCCTTCACCTATCGTGTCGTTCGCTACGCATCTGGTCGAGCTGCTTGGAGCCACGTTGAAACTTTACATGCCCAATGTCGGTGACAAGTCAGCTCGCGAATCCTGCTCACGCAGGTCTTGTATTGCGCAGGCAGTCTCGGTCGTCTTGGAGCAGAATTTGGCATGTTCATAGCCTTGCTAGAAGGTGAACTCTCAGCTGGACAAGGGCAGGATGAGGATGTGTTGGTTGAGCCTGAGTGGGCGCAGATAATGAACAAGCATCGCATTCAAGCCAGTAGACTTGAAGTGCTGGCTAGAGGTGTTGGCAGTTCACGCAAAGTCAGTGGTGACATACTTACGACAGCTGCTATACCTGCCTAAAGAAATACGATGATATCGTGAGTTTCTTCCAGACGTCAGTCCATATGTGCTTGCTTCGGTGTCCCCGGCGGATTGTCAGTCGTTGTGCACTCACGTTTGAGATTGCCGTCGGCCGAAAATGATCTATGACAAATGAGGTCGGGTGCATCGGCGAAGGCACGAGATCCATCATCTCAGCATTCTTCGGGCCGTATTCCTCTTACTGCCAATGTCGCGCTTGCTGTTTGTCCTTCGTTCAGCTCACTTGCGAATGTCAGGGAGACGAATACGTGAAGTGCTGACTGGAGCGATGAGGGTCCACGTATGTGAGCCAAGATACAACGTTGCATTCCAAATCCTTCCCATGCAAGCACTGTCCAGGTCCACCATTCGAGACAAGAGCTGAGGTTGATAGCACATGTTCAGAAACTCGACCTCGTGACCGTCACTCAGATGCCGAGAAATGCCCCGAGCCTGAAGCAATAGATCGACAAATATGAGCTATTCTTGCAAATGATCGACCATCCTTGGCAATATTGGTGTCACACTCGTGTTGTGACGAGTACGTGTTCGTGTGCGATAGCATCTGTCGATCACATGCATAGCAGTTCCGTTCTCTTCAGCAATCGAAAACTCCAGCTGAAAACACGCATAGCGGTCAGAACTGTCTGCACCTAATTGACTGCCCCAGATCTGTCCATTTGTCGAAAAAGGCAGGTCTAGTCACGACGGACAAACCGATGCCCCATGCACAGTGCACCGCTCGACGATGGATGCCAGAAGGTCGAATCACAGACGTGTGGCTTGACATCGAAGAGTCCTGAGGGATCTGGAAAGCCGGCACTGCAAAGTTTTCGGTGGGCGCCGATCGTTCTTCGAACATTCTGACGTGGCACTAGAAGGTGGAAGAGCCGCATCCTTGGCATCTATGATGTCGTTGCTCGTGGCTGAGTGCTTTATGCTTGTCCTTGGGCACCAATCAGATGCCTTGATGTCACCTTTCTGGCTGGATGCCTGCAAAAGTGTCTGCCACATCTGCGCTGATGTGGCTTGACCTTCACTATTCTTCGTTGTACGCGATGCACAGTCGAGAGTGTAGGCGGTGACAGGGCCGTGGAGCAGTATCTGGATTATCTTCAAGGTTGCTCTTGGCTATGGACATCGAGGGACCAGTCTTGCATGACTGTTGTTATCCTGCGTTGACCAAAGGGTATGTTGCTCGGAGTCAACGTGAGTGTTACAATCATCTGGTGGTCAGGGTGATGAGGAGAAGAGGAAGTGAACGGTTCCGTACAATCCGAGATGCAATAGCTATGGGCGAATTCGATTCCAGTACTGCTCACTAATGCTTGTGTCGTTGTCGGAGAGTGAACAATCAAGCCGCCAAAGTCCGTCTCTTGCATGAAGCATCGGCTCATCTGTCAGGTACCAAGCATCGGCGTGGTGGTATCAGAGCATGAAGACATGCAAGCTCGTGTGATTCGGGCCACAAAAAGCCAGGATTCGCATGTTAGATGCATAAGCGTACGACCTGACGCTCGAGGTGTGGCAGTGCACTCGCATATCTGCTCCCATGAGAGTATAGCGTCAAAATAGGATGTTGAGCCTTCCGTCTTCCTAGGATTGATATAACATCAGCCGCCTCGAGTATCTGCAGATAGTTTCGAGATTGTACTAATGTTCTGCATCTTTTGCCCGTGTCAATCTTCACTTCGGCCATCAGATCCGGGCTGCATTCGTTCTTGACATCGGCGCGATACCCAGCGACACTTGCCGAGAAGCACGATATACTTTCCCGAGGGGCTTCTATGTCGTAGTTGGCTTACCAAATTGGCAGGAGACCCTGAAAAGATCGGAGTCCGTGCTCGCGAGAATTCCTTGACTATGTCATCATTGTTCGCTACCACCACCTTCGTTCCACACGTTTCGATCACCCAGCAATACAACCACACCGACTACAACTTCACACCATATATGAGTACATCTCAATCGCCACTCACCCAGCTCGATATCGAGCTACTGAGATCAATTGAAGAACACCAAGCATCCCGCCAATCGACACGCATTGGCTCGTATATGCACACCGCATTCGCTTCTGACGATACTCAAGTTCGATTGCAACAGCAGTATCGAGTCAACGACTACGCACAGCACTTGCCACTCGGAGACGCTTCATCACACGGCAGCCTAGCGAAACCGGCATATACTCAACAGCCATCCTGGTCGATGCACGCAAGCGACGACACGTATAATAGCATGGGCTTTGCAGCAGTGACGCCAGTTAGTGGTTTCAAGAGGCAGAGAAGCCATCAGAGGACACCATCTGCTTCAACAGTTGCTTCAACCGGACCAGCATCGCCGTACAACAACAATAACAGCAACGCCTCGCACCCTCAGATTGCAAACACAGACTTTGATCCTTCCTACAATCAGGCCTTCTCAAAAGACCCAATAACGGTAGCAGATCCGGCATATCTGAGTGTCAACTACGTTCCAGGCCAGGCATCCGGCATCTTCGGTGGGTCAGATATGAAAAGCTTTGCTCTCGACAATCCACTCCAGTTTGCAGACCTATCCCCAAGCTCACGGCAGTCAATGTCGACTGTTGAGCAGGACTCCCCTACAACACCAGGCTCAGCATCTGAGGATGTTGACGTCAAGCAGGTCAAGAATGTTCCAGGTGAGACTAGACGGAAGGATAGTGTCAACTCATGCTTACTAGGAGATGCAGAATTTCGTACTTTCAACCCGCACCTGCAGCTCGCACGCACGGAATCGGCAGCATATCAAGATGAGCTTTACAACCCAGCCAACTACAATGCAGCACCGGCCCCTAAGGTAGCCAAGTTGCAGCCACCGGCTTTCACTCACCGCACTTTGGTGAACCAGCGGCTCGAGACTGCGAATATGGCTAGATCCCAGTCGCCGACAAGTGCACAAAGGGAGAGATCCCCATTTAGGGAAGGCTCACAACTGGCACCAGCAGACAGTTGGACATCACCGAGTGGACCCATGAGCACTGCAGCCAGTAGGCGGCAAAAACTCAAAGAAGAGAGAGAGGAGGCGGAATATGCACTGCACAGACCTCAGCTGCAGCGAGAGCCAACAAAGACCATATCACCCAAGGATGCCCTGCTCGACTATAATGAGGCAGATCAGCCCAGCTTATTCCAAGACTCGGTGCCTATAGGCTACAAGCAGCATTTGGGCAACGACGCTACTGAAGCTCTCACGCCTACATATCTAGCTCAGCGGAACCCAACTACTTTCACACTACCTCCTAGCAGCCAGACCAGCAGCATGGCAGGTTTCAGAGCCAGTCCTGCTGATGCGTTCCCGACGAACTTCAACAACTTCACTCAGCCTGCTCTACCGACCACCACTGCAGCGGTGCAGAATCCATACCTAAACAACTACCAGCAGGTCTCTCACCTCACTCCAACATATCCCGCCACTTCTCTCGACCCAACGCCAGACTTCCCTGCTCATCTGACGTCAATGGAGTCATCGATCAGTGAGGGACCTCCATTGTCATCTCAGGAGAGCGCTACGATGACTCTACAACGGCCCACAGACACTCGTGCCGCCACTGGTGCATACACCTGCACATATCATGGCTGTGCACAGCGGTTTGAGTCACCGACCCTGCTGCAGAAGCACAAGCGTGAGTTCCACCGCTCTCAACAACCACAAAGAGACGGTCTGTCTGTCGACACCTCCTCGGAATCGCCACGATCCACCGCATCGCCAGCACCAACGTCCGGCAGTGGTCTCACATCAGCACAGATCCTGGCTCGTAATTCGCAAGCGGGTCCACACAAGTGTACACGAATCAATCCCTCAACTGGCAAGCCTTGCAACACGATCTTCTCGAGACCGTACGATCTCACTAGACACGAAGACACCATCCACAACGGTCGCAAGCAGAAGGTCAGGTGCCCATACTGCCGCGAGGAAAAGACTTTCTCGCGAAATGACGCTTTGACACGCCACATGCGTGTGGTGCATCCAGACGTCGAGAACTCGGGCAAGCGTGGCCGTAGAGGCGACTGATTGACTGCGGCAGACGCTTGTTGGACATCCTACGCCGGCTAGTAGGGTATCTGTTTGCTTTGAGCGGCATATAGCAGGGTCGCCACCGTTGCTGTCCTATACGGAGTCTTACCGGAACTGATGGGATCTCCTGACCACTCGGTGACGAACGAGGAATGTCACCACGCTGCATCTCCAGATCATATCTCGGCGTTTTATCACAATTTAGACCGACGTCACAATTGGTAATGACAGCATCCATGTATGAGCACTATATGTGCTGCCATTACGGATGATTCAAGCGGCGGACGCATGGCTGCATGGGCGGATGATACACTGCAACGACTTTATGATACGAAATGCTGCATCGGCTGGTCCGAAGTGGCGAGATGAAAGCAGAAAGCGCAAAAGTTTTCATCCATCTCTTTGTCCAATCTCCTTTCGAACTGTGGTTTCATGTATCTATTAAGGAGGCGTTTCAGCAAGTAATGGTGATGGATCTATGCATCGAGAGTTATGAGCGTCATGGTGATTGGCGGCGTATACATACATCTGCTGCTAGAGTAATTCTGTACAATATCATATTCTGAAGCATTTCACCGTATTTTTCGCTGCATCATGCAACGTCCGTGATGCTCAGCCTCATTCAGTGCATTTCGATCGGTGTGACCTGGCTGATTCGTCATCCTGGTTCCTCAGCTGGCTTGCGTCCAGGAGTATTCGCCACTCGTCTGTGAAAGAATCTGCTTGTGAAGGAAGCCGCTTGCGTATACCTTGACCGACTTTTTACGTGATGGCCACGACGATATTCGCGTTGCTATCACATGTACAGTGCGGATGCGCCGGATGTGTTATACCCGACAGGCAGTACCGACAGGATGTATCACGGAGCTCGAGCGAGAGCTTGGCGATGGTGATAGCGCCCAGGCTGCCTAGATAGTTCGCTGGAAGCCTCCTGACATAGCTCGAAGCGTTGTGTCGTTCACGATGAGGCTGAGTAGTGCACAAGTCGGTGACTGGGTGGAGGGTAGCCTCGAGGCTGACAAGATTTGGCTTGCTACAGTTGTCGTAACGCTGTAGAGTGCCGCAAGCGTGGTCCATCCTCGATTGCGCAGCCTCACGTATGCCACGTACGCTCGAAGGTCGTGAAGCAGCCTTTGCTGTGTTGTCTTTCGACCTAGCATGCTTGGCAGTGTCGACTCGGGGTCGACCCAGTCTAGGTCATGAAATACCGTGAGTTGCGCCGCCAGGACCATCAGCAGAACGAGAAAGAATAGAAGGTGCATAAGGTGGCAGCTAAGTCTTTGCTGTGAAGTCCGAAGGGAGAAGGCCTGCGTTATCGCAAAGCCACAGCCTTGGTGAAGAAGAGATGGCGTTGCTGCTTTCATGCCAAGCAGGACTTACCTTGAAGTAGCTGTGAGGCTACATTATACCTTGGCTTTACTGAAGTACTTCACTCACGCTCTGAGCTCTGATCAAGACCACTGTCTCGACGATACCATGCTGTGATGAGCGCTTTCTTCTCGCATAGACATCGCAACATGTGCTCTGCTGGCTGCCAAGCGAACATGAGAAAAGTTGTCGGAAAGCCGGTTAGCTGAAAAGACCGCAGCGTAGACACACGGATTCTCCATGCTACCAAGCACATATGGAGTCTGCCGATCATCACGACCTCATCATCTCGTCGCAGTCCGTTCCTAGCTTGGCAGCACCATTTGTTGAAGAGTCATGGATCGAAGTTGACCCCGCAGCCGATGCTCTGTGAGCAGGTATATCAGGTTACGGGTGGACAAGGTAGGACGATATGCGTAGTGTGAGGATCGTCGATGGTCGATCAGCAAATCCATGACGTGCCGCTGTGTCACATCGTCTCATGCTTTGTAAATCCGTGTGCAGATCTTGCGTTTTCGAGACGACCTCCACGTGCGATCGAGAGAGCAGATCCGATGATGATTATGATCGATGCTCTATCGGCTGTCCTGTGAAGTGAAAGTCGTTCTTGTTGTATGCGTGCACACAGGCCACAATCTAGACCAGCGCACAGCAGACGTCGAGTTATAGATGCCAGCAGATCTTCTTACGGCTGCTCTCGTGACCAAGCTCTTCTCTGCGCTCGGTACCAGTGAAAGGGTTGTGCTAAATGAGACGATCATTAGGCACAAAAGGTAAAGGACCTCCTCTCCAATGCTGTTGTGCATAGCTGCCGAATCGTGTACGTGCCTCTCCCTTCTCCGTTGCGCACATGAACCTGTATGCCCTGCGTTGTAAAGACCGGTATAAATAGCTACCGACTAAACAGTAGTTGATGTAGGAAGTCCTACTCGCTTGTCGTTAGGACCAGTTCGTGGAAAAGGAGGCTGAAATTGAGTTTGGATTCAGGCTTTTGTGCTCGAGGCCCTGCTAGAGGAGCCGCGAACATACAGCGTTTCCTGTCACTGCATCGCACAGCAGAACAGTGTTGCCATCTCCTTGCCAGGCTGACCAGTGGCACCCGAGTGACGGTTGTGTAGGAGTGTCTGCCGCTGTGGACGCTCAAGCTGCAGCGACACAGTTTTGGCATAGGCTCCACACCAACGCAGGACGAGCCGCTCCCATTCGGTGGCCCGGGCACTACTGGACGACTATTCTTCAGACGCAATAGTGACATCTCGTCTCCCAGGCCAGTCTCTCAACCTCTCTTTCGTGCATCGGGACAATCTCAAGGCTTCGGCAGCGCCAAAGCACGATCCTCGACCAGCGGTTGATCTTCCGTGTCTATCACGCTCCAGCGCGCGGTGCACCGAGCCCACCTGACTGCCACTCACCTGGGTCGAGCCTCCCCTGCGTCGAGAGTACTTCACTTCTTTCCCCACAATCTCGAATCATCTTTACTCCGCACCCAACTGCGCACGCGAGTAGCTGCCAGCCCTCTGTGCGTTCGTTGAATCGCTCGCTCTCTGCCGAGAATCCTGTCTCTCTGCTGCAGAGGGCTCAATGCGAGTACAGCAGCGACGCATTCTTTTGTTCAGTTGTTGGCATTGATAGATTTTGGAGCTTTCCATCACGATTCTTGCTCCCAGGATAGGTGTGTCTCTCAGCCGACGCTTTTCCGTCCGGATTGAAGCCAGTCTTGCTGACCTACTGATCAGATCTTGCTCTTTTCGCGACTTCAGTCACTTCTTCAGCTATCGAGGTGAGCTCCATGACATGCTGCATGCCTGGCATGCGACTGACTGCTGCTGGAATAGGACCGGTACAGCATTAGAGTTTTGAACGACGGTGTCTCCATGGGATCTTTTCACATTTGGTAATTCTTCACCCTGGTATGTCTCAACTCTTGTTTCCTCATCACAGCTCTCGATGTTGAGCAAGGCTGGCTTGGATCCTGACGCTGGCGGTCGAGGAATGGTGCTTGAGAACATCTTCGATGCTGTAGTCGAGGCTGCACGCAGCAGGTCCTGCCTCAAATCAGCGCAATGCGGTGCCTTTAGTCTGCCAGCATCGTCAGCCAGCATCGCATGCCCACTCAATCGTGTTGTTGATGGCGAGCGAGCAAAGCTCAACGGTTGGCCTGCCACACATGGCGTACCTTCCCCAAAAGATCACCTC
Source organism: Peltaster fructicola (assembly GCA_001592805.2). NCBI lineage: Eukaryota > Fungi > Ascomycota > Dothideomycetes > Peltaster > Peltaster fructicola. The sequence continues at coordinate 1,817,897 of CP051140.1, forward strand.
GTCCCGCGTCCCACTCCTGCATAGATGCTGACCTCTGCAGATAGATGTTGTACGAATAACAGTATGATTCGAAGAGCAACTCCAGATTCTGAGGCTGTGGCGTCATCAGAAGATGACGGTCCATGGCCGCATCAGACATTCGGCAGCTTGCCAAGGAAGGAAAATGGCGTACCAGGCCTAGGTGGTGGCATTTGGGCACAATCTTCACGAGGTAGCTTCAAGCTTGATCAGGAAGCACGAAGAATGGCTGCTCGACAGGCACATTTGCACAGTGCCGTGCAAGCCACCAGCAGGCCTGCGGAAACACCATCTCCCACCACCAGTGAAGCTTCCAAGACCCTCCCTTTGCTATACCTCTCCGCCCAACTGCCAAGCCTGGCCGCTCCTCTCCCACTCTCAGGGCCAACGGGAGATGCCGAACATATTGCACACTCACGCTGGGGCCACCGATCGCAATCTTGGTCCCTCACTCGACCTTGTCCACGAAAGCGAAGAGAGCGACACCGAGAGCGAACCAGATCTTGGCACAACTCTCACTCAAACGACCTCACATCCAGCTATGGGTATGTATCAGCGTTCGCCAACCTTCCCTATGCAGTACGAGAACATACAACCTCTCGGCGAACGGCAGCGTGCGGACACCTTCAACGACGCCCTGCTGTCGGATAGGCTTGGCACTGCCTTGCAAGACATGCGACTCGGTAGGCTCCCCCGCAGATCGTGAAGTGAAGTAGATCCACTGACAACAGATCTCGCAGATGGCATCACAAGAAGCAAGCAACGATGGCAAACATCTTCCGGCTGGGACGAGCTACATACAATCAACGAAAGCCGTCGACACTCACTGGCTGGTGAGCTGCCAACACGACGTGGTTCACTGGCGGAGAGCCACGACTTAGATCAAGGTGTACGAGCACCGCATCTCACATTCAACGATCGTAAGTCCAAATCTGCACCACGTCAGAAGCACGAGCCTCTTGATCGTTTAAGGCGTGTGATCACTCAGACCTCAAGACTCAACAAGACCTCTCTTTTCACCTTTAATCCAAAGCTTCGTTGCACTGACATCATTCTTTACCAGAACGCAAGTACAACGACTACAACAACGATACATTCACCATTCCTGACGGCTATCAAGTTCGTCAGTTGACGCTTGATGCCCACGAACGAGCAGACATACAGCAGTCCATCAACATGCAAGCTCACTCGCGTCCTCGCAAGGAGCTCTACATTGTGAGTTTCAAGTGCTCTCGTGCTGGCGTTTTCTACCTCTTGGACAACACTGGCCTCACTGTTGAGGAAGGTAACATGGTCATCGTTGAAGCCGATCGTGGACAAGATCTAGGTACAGTACAGCACGCTCGAGTGTCACCAGAGGAGGCACGAGCATACCTACAGAAGTACAGCGAAGAGCAATACAAGTGGCTCATGATGTTCTCGCGCAACAATCAGGCTGGCGCCGTCAATCCTAATGCTGCAGTCTATGGCGAGAACAACCCCTCCGACTTTGGTGGTGGACGTCACAACATGCCATCCAGCAGAGGCCCACGAGATCCGTTTCCAAACCTCAAGCCAAAGGCTATCAAGCGCATGGCTGGCCCGCACGAGATCCGCATGCTCAAAGAGAAGGAAGGCAACGAAGCCAAGGCCAAGCGTTGCTGTCAGCAGAAGGTCTTCCAGCACCACCTCGACATGGAAATCCTCGAGGCCGAGTTTCAGTGGTCAGTGATCTTCCTTTATGTCTGACAGATGCTCACAAATAGCTTAGGGACTGGCAGAAGCTGATCTTCTACTACTACGCCGACCACTACGTCAACTTCAAGGAGCTCGTCAACGACCTCTACAAGTTGTACAAGGTCCGCTTGTGGATGTCAGCTGTCAACCCTGCCTCCTTCTCACCAAACGCCATCAACTCTCCACCAAGTGGCATCGGTCCGGGTGCAATCACAAACTTCGATGCTTTCCGCAACCCAGACTTTGACAACAGCTATGCCATGGCCTATGGCAACGATCCAGATCCATATGGTGCAATCCCTCCATATCAGGTTGGCTACAACACATACGTGCCAAACTACCCATCAATTCCTGGCGTGCCAAACTCCTTTGCACCAGTCCCAGGTGATGGCACACCTGCCTTGCCCGGTCATGGTCAGTGGCCACACGCTACAGGATCTACTGAGGGCGCCGCTACAACTGTCACAGCACCAGCTAGCAATGTCAGCGCACTTATGAGCCCAATTGGTTCACCACCAGCCGCTGTGGCTTCGCGTGGCATGGCACCACCGTTCTTGCCACCTTACGCTGCAATGCTTCAACGTGGTAGTATGCCAACAGGTCTGTTGGCCCCAATGATGGCACATCACCCTGCGATGCCGCAGCCAGCTGCTCCACTAACTTTCCAGCCTCCTCTGCGTTCGGCCAACTCTGGTCGCAATGTTCACGGCTTCATGCAGGCTACTGCCGGTGACCAGTACCGCGATCAACAGGCCAAGTCGGCTCGACCACAGCAACGCATGCAGCAGCAGCAGCAGCAGCAGCAGCAGCAGTCGTCATTCACTGGATCATCGAATACATTTGCCAACCGTCAGAAGGCTTCCGCAGACCACAGGGGCCAGGCACACCACAACCCGGCAGCAGCAGCAGCCACAGCAGGAGTACAGCAACTCAATCTCGGTTACACCAGCCCTTTGCAAGGTTATGGAGTACCTGGCGCTCGTCGTTAGGTGATGACACTAATCCTAGGTGACGCATAAGTCAGTGTGCTTCACACCTTGCAGTCCACGATTCTCTGCTACCATGGCAGTATCTTGTCGATCGTTTGACACGACATGCGTCTTTCCAAAATGCTGCCAGCTTCTTAGCAGCACACCTTTCTTTGGCACGACATGCCGTCGACATGATCACTGCCAGCTCTTCCGCGGCACACCTTTTCCCTTGGCACGACATGCCGTTGACAAGATCACTGCAAGCTCCTTCGAGGCACACCTCGTTTGGCACGACATACAGCTCAATAGGATTGTTGCTAGCTCTTTGCAAGCACATCTTCCCTTGGCACGATATGCAGCTCACAAAGATCGCTGCCAGCTCCTTCGAAGCACATACTTTCTTTCATTTACATGCGAACACTGTTCCGGCGGTAATGGATCAATTACGAAGGAATGTCCTTTGCACAACAAAACCCAGATACAACTTGTGACAATGGAGGGCGCTATGGAATGGGCTGCTGTCAATGAAGCAATCTGTGACTTTAATGACAGTATCATAGCGACATACGTTGTGTACCATTACGACACATCAGACAGCATATCCGACTCTTACTTGCTAGCTCTGTAGTCACAATGAGATAATGAGACTCTAAAACATAATGCTGTACTCTGCTCCACTTGTCGATGATGCAATGTAACAGAATTTCAATGTCGAGCTTGAAGCTTTGCAACTGAAGAATGTACAAGCTTTGAAGAAATGGCAGCCACAGTCTTTCGAAGTACGTTGCGCGCATTTGCGTCGCCAGCACGATGCTCTGCTGTGCAAAGCTCTTTGCTCAGTCGTCAAGCTCTTCCAGCACTGCGACGATATGCCAGTGAGCAGCCTCGACTCAGGATAGGCGCAACAGCACCCAACTTCAAGGCGAAGACTACCATCGGTGAGATCGATTTCCACGAGTGGAAGAAGGGAGCATGGACTGTCCTGTTCTCCCACCCAGCAGATTTCACGCCTGTGTGTACGACCGAGCTGGGAGCTTTCGCGAAATTCAAGGACGAGTGGGAATCGAAGAACATCAAGATGATTGGACTGGTATGGCATAAGAGCAGCTTGAGAGGTATCTCCACTAACGAGAGCGCAGAGCACGAATGACCTTGGCTCCCACGAGGAGTGGCTCAGCGATATCAAGGATGTCACGTCGAACACAGTCACCTTCCCTCTCATCGCCGACACAGATCGCAAGATCGCCTTCCTCTACGACATGATTGATGAGCAAGAGCTTGGAAAATCGAACGCTGAGGGCTTGGCCATGACAATCAGGAGCGTCTTCATTATCGACCCGAACAACAAGATTCGTTTGTCCATGATGTATCCGGCAAGTACAGGCAGAAACACCGCAGAGGTTGCGAGAGTGCTCGAGGCCCTGCAGACGCACGAGAAGCATGGTGTGAATACTCCAATCGACTGGACATTGGGCCAGGACGTCATAGTGCCACCTGCCGTGAGCACAGCAGATGCGAAGAAGAAGTTCGGTGAGGTCAGAGAGGCGAAGCCATACCTACGATATGTGAGTGTGAAGGGATGAGGTTGGCATGTACGCAAGACCAGCCAGGGTGTTTCCATAGAAATGATATACAGGATATGCTCATCTCGCATTCGCTTGGTCCCTCGGAGTCTTGGGTGCTGCCAGCGCTGCGTTGTCGCCATCTTTGACCCAATATGAGGCTACACAGCCAACAGCAGCTATCGACGCCACGATCCACCATGCCATGCCGATCACACCACGTTCGCGCCATGTGTTGAACCAGTGGCTCGAGGCATATGGACCAATAGTGCGGAATGTCGCTGAGCATGCTTGTCCAAGCCCATTGATCGTGCCCAAGACGCTCGGGTGTGGTGAAGCGTTGTTTAGCAATATGATGACTGCCGGCATGGCGAACGTCCTCGCGGCGACTTGCAGGAACACGACAGCTGCGATGCCGAGCCAGATCAGTGCTCCACTTGCAGGCTCGGGCGAAGGTGTGCTCGAAGGGAGTTGTGCTATGAATGGTGCTAGGTAGTAGGCCACAGGGAAGAGGATTATCGACACTCGGAAGCACCTCAGCAGACCATACCTCTTGCTGGCTGGAGGATAGAGGAGGAACTGTAGAGCGACGCCAATGTATCCAATGATGGACAAAGCAAAGCCAACACCTGTAGGCGTGAATGATAGACCGCCTGTAAACTTGAATGGACTTCGCCGTTGTACATTGCGATCTGGTACATAATCGCGAGCAGCAGTAAGCATGAGAACCCACAGATTGTTGAACGCACCCAGATGAAAGTCAAAGATGCCAATGCTGACAAGAACCCAGAATACATTCAGCGTGCATAGACTCGACAAAGGGAGTTGTTTTGGAGCCGCTGGCTTCCTGGGTTGCAGCTCAATTTCGTCGCCCGCGAGAAGGTGCTCTTCGTCCAGCCGTTGCACAGCATGTGACGGCGCTGATCCATTGCGACTGTGTCCTATCAGTCCTCTGCGTAGCAATGTCGTAGGTATCAATGCTCTGAGATGAAAAGGCCGCTTGCTAGCTAGAGTCTCCCTGAGGTAGATGTGGACAAGCGCTGCTTCAGACAACAGGATGAATGTGCACAAAAGATTGGGAGCAGCATACGGGTACAGTTGGAGCCAGCCTGTAGCCTCTCCAGGTTGAGTATGGAAGTGCTCCGTCAGTATACCAGAGAGGAGCGGACCAGCTACGTTGGCCATATTGAAGGCAGCTGGAAAGAGGAGAAATGCTCGAGAGTGCCAGGCCTTGGGTACTCGTTCTCCAAGCATACTCCTCGCAGAGCCAACAGTGCCATTGACAGCTCCGCAAAAGAATCTCCAGAAGACTGCTTGGTGGAAGCTTTGACTGAAAGCCATACCAATGCAACCGAAGGCAGTTCCAATGAGCCCGACCATCAGGACCAACTTTCGTCCAACCTCAGGTCTGTCGGCAGCAAGGCCCCATAGGAAGCTTGAAACGATCTGAGCCAGAGTGAAGGATGCAAACAGCGTACCGGTCTGCTTCGTGACGTCTGACTCGCTGATATTGGGATCGAAAGACTTGAGCTGGTAGTATCCATATGTCTGTATGGCAGCTTGTTGGAAGAAGTCGGCGAATCGCGACAGCATTAGAACAGCCACGTCCTGCTTGTGAGGCATGTTCCGCCATGTTGCTTCTGCGATGGGTGTTGAGTGAGCGACGTGGCTGTCGCGCGTCACTATGGCGGTAGGTGTACTCTCGTCATCCTCGGACATTGTGTGCGACGAGTTGATGGATGCATATGTTGCCAGGCCAGAGAGGTGTCGTGGCGTGTCGCATGTTAGGACATCGCGTTGAGAAAGGAGTGAAGTCAGCTCGCGGATATCACCGCCGCGCGTACAACCTCAGGACCAACGACAATGCTCCTGTAGCAAGCTCAGGCTGACATTTATGATATAGATTACGCAATCAGAGTGATCAAGAGTGCTAGGAGATTTGTTTCAGATACGATCAATATCTCCATATCATTTAAAAGCGTATCAACAGGTCTAATCATTTCCGTCGTGTGTTGCCATGCAACGTCTTTCGCTATGCTATGCAAACGCTCCAAATCTCAACGACGACGACCAGGGCTTTCATAAACTTCAGATGACGAAGACAGCATCTCTATCTCGTCCTTCTCAGGGGTCCACCTTGCTCTCCTCGCAGATCGATCGAGTTGAGAGAAAGCACGAATCGATGCCATAATGTTGTTAACGACAGCCATTGGCCTCGACCGACGCATGAGAAGCAATGCGGCGAGGAGAGCCACAAATGCAACGGCGATCCAGAGGAAAGAGGCGGTGCGACCACGCAGTCCTTTGCTGATAGCACCTGAGAAGGAGTCTCTTGGGGAGTAGTATTGCTGTGTACGATATCCTCTGTTCGTGGAGAGATAATTCTCATCAGTCTGCACATCAGCATCGTACGGGATCGTGAAGTTCTCTGGCACCGCCTTGTTATACTGACAACCACGCTCGTCGCAGTAATTGACTAGAGTAGAGCTCGGCACGAAAGTGCGTAGAGGTCCTGATGATGCCAACACGCGACCATGCTCATCAACAGCATCGACATATGTCCACTCGGCATATTCACCGTGATGATATTCTGTCTCGAATCCTTGCTTAGGAGTATCTCCTGCTGCTTGGAAAGGTCCCGAGGCCGTGGCAGCAGTATTGAAGCGCCATGTGCGCACTTCTGTAGCGCCATTCCAGCTGACATAGAAGCGAGTACCGGAGACCGAATCGCCGCTCTTACTGAATGTCCACACAGTGGGTGTGGTAGTTGGTTGAGCCGTCCAGTTGAACTTATGCGCTCGATACATCATGACGTTTGACTCTCGTAGAGCGAGTCTGCCGTACATGACTGCGCTACCATCGGCAAGGTGCTCCGAGAAGCGAGCGTGCTCTCCCCAGCAAATCAATGCGCCACCGTTTGGCAGAAGCTGCATGTTGCCTTGCGAAGCAGAACGCAGACCACCAGAGGGTTCTGGTGCACCCCAAGCTCTGATCAGGCTTGCTGTGTTGGCGCGGTGATCGATAGCTACGATGACGCCTTGAGAGTGCTCGTTTGTGTAGTTGTATGCATTACCCGAGTTGTCGAAGAAGGAGAGAACAGTGTGTGTTGTGTTCTCTGATACCCAGCGAGCCTCGTGCTGGTAGCCAAACTTGAAGTCCGATTGGAATGTCGAATGACTGCCGCCTAATTGCCAGAGGATGCGACCATCTCTGCCTGACAGCTTGTAGATTGCGCTTGTGTGTCTTGAGGATATCAGATAGTCTCCGTTCTTGTTCTTGTCAATGGAGTTGACGTGGAAGTAGTCCCATGCGGTGAGCGTATCCAGGCCATTTCCGCTCGTGTCAGTTGTGGCTGGCATAATCCACGATTGTGACGGGTCAACATGATCCAGAGAGCGCCACTCAAAGAGTACATCGCCAGTTTCTATGTCGATCTCCTGGAAGACACCATCTATGATGAATCCCATTCCCTCGAGCATATTGAACCTGGCGTTGACCGTCAGATCGTAGGGTCGAGGCTGATAGACAGTCAAGAGAGCTGTCTTTCCGTCCGAGAACGGCGTCAACCTGAACTCGTGCATGTCTGAGCTAGCACCTGCTCCAGAACTCTCCACTGTCTTGACCACTTTGTACGTATTGTCCATGATCACCCCAAATCCTCTTGCGTAGCCATGATGCTGATCGCCTTGAAAAAAACACAAATGGTCTTTGCCTTTGTACTGACAAACATGTGGCATATGTGCTGTTCGAGGTCCCGCAGCTCCTGCTCCTGCCCATACAAGCTCTCCATAGTTGTCGTAGATATGTGGCCCTGGTGCAAGATTTCGATATGGCGCAAGGAAGAGATAGCCAGGCAGAATGAGCTCAGGTCTGTGTATTGTGAGCTCGATTATCGGCGCGTGCAGGTCCGGCCGTGATTTGAACTGGTGGGTAGGACTTGTTTCATTCGTAAGGTCTGCTGAGGTGTGGACGAAGAGGAGCGAAAGTATGAGCCATAGTGCTGAACACCAAGACTCGTGTGTAGCCATCGTCACGACGCACTGCTCTTCTCAGAATGTCTGCTCCGTGGTTGTAGCATTGCCGCTGGGTGTTTGCGACTTCTCGATGCGCCGTAGGAATGTGGTGCGGTCGTGCCTGGGGGATTGATGCTCTCTACGCAACACTCGAGAGTGTCTTTCTGAGCAAGACTACCAGGATGTCGTCAAGGCATGCATGTTTGAAGTTCCAGCACAATTGATGCCGCAACTACAAAGTCGATGAAGTCGAGTAGCAACGCTCAGGGTCCAATCTGAAATATGCCCATCAAGGGGAGTATTAATAGGTTCTATATCACAGACGACACACGTCAACAAGCTGCTCGCTGGCCGACAAGATGTGTATAGGACAGAGTTCTCTCGTCGTAGGAGTGGCTGTCAAAGAGCCTCATCGCACGTCTAACCTCCCATCATATGCTCACAGCCTGTAATCCCAACAACCCGGTGAGCCATGTGCAGGAACTCAAGGCCTGCATGCACTGTTGGCGAAGTGCTGCGTCCTCTAACGCCGTCGCCATGCTGTAAAATCAGAATCGCCGGTCTAAAAGGCCATCCCTTGTGGCCGTGCTGAGAAGAGTCGTCGTGTGATTGATGTGCTCGTAAGTATGATAGCAGCAAGACTGCTGCCGACAACCAGCGCTCTAAAGGCGACATTGAGCATCTGCATCCTATTGCGGTGCTTGCATCGCGCAACAAAGCCATCGGTATCGTTGGTGTGTGGAAACTTCATAGAGTTCGGTTCAGGCACGTCGAGAAAGTCGCATAACGGCTTCCAGCCTTGACCCATCTTGTACTCCAGCAGATTCTCCTTTGGGACGAGAGAGCGTACAAGATCGTAGTATTCGACGTATCGCCGCTTTCCGTTCTTCTCGAAGTCGCCTTCCCAAAACTCCTTCCAGAACTCTGCACTGTGTCAGTTCCAAGCAAATCCCGTGACCACGTACAACTCACTGCTCAGCATAGGCTCATACATGCCTGCTGCCCAGTCAAACTTGGCGACAGTCTTGAGTTCGGGCTCTGTCGCTCGCCAGTGTACCGTCTTCATTGTGCTTGCATGCCAGCTATCGACGTCCCTTGTCGTAAGGATAACCTTGGCATCGGGATATGCCTTTATCAGCTCTTCTGCGAAAGCTACAGCTGGCCAGTCCGATACAGCCTGGCAATGTCCAAGTAGCTGATCCCACTCTTCTCGACCAAAGTGTCCTTGTCCATCGTACTTCCACGCAAGCGCATCAGACCACATGAGACAATCTGGAGGGTTTTCTACCGATGCAGACATCATGTGGTAGCAGTCTGCAAAACCGATCTCTTTCAATGCTGTGCGCAAGGCTGTCCGTGTGTCAGAGCCAGTCAGATCTCGTGCCTCTCGAACGTACATGCTGTGCCTGTGCGACCCAAACCTAATGCCAGTATCTTCATCGGAACTACACGACGACATTCTCGTCGGTTGATGTCTGTATCTGAGGTAAAGATGTCGGTCGCTGGCTTGGGAGTATAAGGTTGGAATGCCATGCCGACTGCCAGAGGGAGAGAGAGAGCGCGCCTGGGAGTGAGTGACAGGGCGCTCGAGGAGGCCTATGCGCCTGTGAACAGAAGAGACAGTGTAGGCGCTAGGATGAGCAGTGAAGGGAATGTAATGGAGTTGCGCCGATCAGTATGAAAGGAGGAGGCACCTGATGAATGCGACATTCAGTAGGAAACAGCAGAAAGAAATAAGAGTCTTGTTGCAGTGAGAACAACGGTCGTCGTCATTCTTGAGCAGGTGTGCTCAGGAACGACGTGTCAGGCATGACGAGAGCCTTCCCATGCAAGATTGCGCGGTCGAAAACGAGCTCATCCACACAATGATCCTTTTCGAAGTCCATCTTCATCCGCGCGGCCAAGATCAGCTGTCGGTCCCCTTGCCCGATGGTGTGCTTCGCTTAGCAAATTAGCACGTCTCCTAAAGGAATGGATGGTGGAAGCATACAAAGAAGTATCAATGGATCCGACTTCCGACTACCGTGAACACAATACCGTCTTGGCGGCTCAACGTCAACAAGGATCGTGCATGCAGCACCAGAGTGCTATTGATAAGTATCATGAATGTGTCGTGACTAATACATCGTCAAAGACAGTCGTTCTCCCACACAGGGTCTGTCAATGCTCATTTCAAACCAAATCCCTCGCTGTCCTCGACAGCCCTCCAAAAGCTTGTCGCTCAAGCTGCTCCCTGCTGCGGTACTGCCACAAGACTAACATATTGAAGCACGTCCGAGCTACAGGGAATCGCTGCTCCTCAGACCTCCCGGCAGAATCCTTGCCACTCCAGCCATCACCGCCGGCGACAATGCGAAGGACCAGGCTTGTGGCTCCGACAGCAGGAATGCGGTCGCTACTTGTGATGAAGGTCAGCAGCTTCCTCTGCATGTCAACCGAGGCCAGCTCAAATGCTTCCCAGAACCATCGCACGACGGCCACGTCTTCCGCAGGGTTCGCGATAGCTGTGTGAGGATGAGCGGCCTCGCGCCAGTTTTCATGCACTGCGACAGCCTTCACACTGCGCACATCCAGTGTCTCATCGCTGCCTCTAATGAGTAATTCGATCTCTTCTGCGCGGAACAAGCTGAGAGCATTGCCTGCGCAAACTGTGAAGAACCCACGCTTGAATGGCTCGAATTGTCGTGCAACGGCAGTGTCCAGCACATAGCGTACGTAAGCTTCGACGAACTCTGCACGGTTTGTGTTTGTTACAGGTATGTTCTCGCCGCCAGGCATCAGTGGTACTTCCGTGATTGTCCCAAACTTGTCCACTGGCGTCACGAATGACCAGCAATATGTGGATTCCACATCGCCGTCGAAATCGAGGAGTTGCTGTAAGCCTGACGCCAGCGACGGCTTGTACTCAGCGAGGTCTGCTACAGTGTATGTCATCTGGCCCTTGATGCCAGTCAAGCTTGATAAGTTAGAGCCTTGCACGCTGCCAGCAGGTGCTGCTGCCAACAATTTTCTGAAAGCGAAGGAAGGCAATGCAATATCCAGGATAGTAGAGTTGTAGATGGCCAATCCAAGGAGAGCTCCAACGAGATAGAACTGATCACTGGTTTCGAAAGTGTGAGGATTGAAGTAGCATGTCCGGCTTTGCTCATCGTATACGAAGAGGCCATGGTCGGCATCGAAGACCTCTCGTGCCAGCATCAAGAACCACTCTTTGCGTAAGCCACCAGCATCAACACCCTCTTCGCCGGCAAAGTGTACTCGTAGACCTTTCTTGAGCTCCTCCTGGCCAGAGCCGACCGCCTCGCTGATCTGTCGTAGCGAGTCGTCAACCATGCAGTCTCTTCTGACCTTAAGGTGGAATTGTCCGTCGATGGCTCGTTGTCGTATGACTTGATCGAAGATCGCCTCTCTCGCTTTGATCTCCATCTGTCGTCGCGCATCATACTCGAGGATCTTGGTCTTGGCGCCCATGCTTAAGAATAATGGATATTGGCAGAATGCAAACTTCTCCTTCTTGCTTTCCCAGACTTTGAAGTCTGCGATGAGATCGTGATAATCGAGTAAGGTGTTGTAGAAGTTCGATGTCTGGAGCAGCTGGCCGCTGCGGCGGACCCTATCTTGTGGCCGCACAACGCTGTTGCCAGAGTCGACACGAGGGATGTTGTCTATCTTACGTCGTCCCTGCCAGATATTGTTTGCAGCGAAGAGCAAACTCATGACCTTTGCTGCAGTCTTGACCTGCCAGTCATTCGTCCACTCTGGCTCGCTCGATTCATCCGCTCGCTTCTTTACAGATCCGCTAAGACCCATGGCAGAGTGTAGCTGAGCCGATGTGCTCATCGCACCTCCACTCAGGTCTGGAATGAGGCCTCCATCGGCAAGGTGATTCGAGTCGGCTGGTCGACTGCTTCGCCGAGAGATGCGGTAGTTGACAAACATCGTACAGAGATCGACTAATGATGTGAAATGCTCTTCGTCGAGCCGGCTGAGCCAGCCTACGACATATCGGTGGCAGGTATCTGGTGTGTTGGCGAGGAGGCCGAATATACGCTTGACAAGTCCATTGTGCTGATTCGCCTCTCGAGTAGGCTGCTTTTGTGGACTGCCTGCAAGGTGCGAGCTGTTGGGTCCAAGTGATGCATCCTGACGCTTGACAGCAGCAGGCGAGCCTGGCAGCGCATGACTGCTGTGTATACCTCGCGGCCAGCTGATTGATTGAGGATAGAGTGATGGATTGGATAAGATGATGAATAGGAAGCGAAGATGCTCAGGCTCCTTGAGAGGGCTTCCCGGTCGCTTGAGTATGTTTTCTGTGATTTTCAACAGTGTCCGCACAGTGTGCTCCCGAGCCTCTCTCAGGTCGTTATCAATCTCCTGAATATCTGTAGCGCCTGTGACATCCTCGATAGAGCGAAAGCTTGCTTCCCTTAGATGCTCGAGCTGGCGCTGCCAGTCTGTGCCTGCAGAATGTACAACACCATACCAAGCTGCAAGTTGTGTCCAGTTGATGTTTGGGCTTCTGCTCGTCACAGGTTTCCTGCTCTCCGAGCCAACTTTCTTGCGCGGAAGTGTATGACTGGGGTGTCGACCAATCTTACCGGTCCACCAACTCCCATTTTCGCCAATATCACCAAGCAGAAGAGTCTTGGCATCAAGCTGGTCGAGGCTGACGCCCGAGACGAACTCGGGATTCGCAAGCTCAGGCGGTGGTGTCGTGATGTGGCTTTCACTTCTTGCCCTGCCCGGCGGAGGAGGTCGGATCGTGCTGAAGCTGGCATTCAGAGTCGTCCAATTACCGAAAGTAGCGACAAGGTAGTCGTCGAGGGGCCTGAAGATCAGCTTGATTCGATCATAGCGTCTTCGTTCATTGAGCTCATCTACTGTCAGCCTCGGACTTGGTGGAACCCTTGGCGGGCGCTCGCTGCTGTATTGTGGTGCAGGAGCTGGCCGCAGTGTAGGCTTTGAATCTGGCGGCCTTCGCGATGAAGAATGTGGTACAGGCTTCCTCTGAAGTGATGTTTGTCGTCTGTGGGCGGGTGAGGTCGCAGTCCTGGCTGGCACGCTCCCTGGTGACGAGGGCGATGCCTCTGGAATGCTTAAGCCTCGATCTGCTTCTGTCTGCAGTTCCGTCGAAGGAGTCGTTGGAGGTGATGCTACTAAAGCGCTCTCTTCCGCCATGACTGGAGGATGCAGTTTTGGTGCGTTACCCTCAGTTTGATCTGAGCTACCTCTCTCGTGTATGCGCTTGCTTCGAGACTCCAGGTACATCATAAGACATTTCTCGATGATCGCTTTGGTTCTCTCGAGGCTGAGCGGCGGTACAGACGGTTGTCTCTCCGACACTACGACGTCTTGGCCATCACTCCCTTGTCTCGTGACCGACTTCAGATCATTGATCGTGAGGCAAACCATGCACCTGTACTTATCGAGCTCTTTTGGTACTTTGACCCTACTGTCACAACATATACATCGCCTTTGCACCTTTTCACCGTGATCACTGCCCTGCCTCTTTCCAATAGACCTACTAGGTCCCAGATTGTCCGTCGGGCTGCCATTGAGCACAGGCACAAGCTTTTCGTCCAGGGCAACATCGTTGTCATTTGATCTCAAATTGCCGGCACTCTTCTTCCGCGAGAAGATCTTCGGTATCGGTTGACTCGCAGAGCGCGTGTGAGAATGCGTGTGTGCTGAGCCTGCAGTTCTTGGGCGTGGAGGGGTTACCAGGGTATCGTGGTCATCGTAAAGAGTATCCTGACTAGGTGGGAGTGCAGGTAGCGCTTTGTCGCGGGATGTAGTGCCTCTCGAGGAGGATGCACTGCTGTTCGCTCTGTTTGAATTAGAGGAAGAGCCCGGGAGGAGTCTCGAGGACCATGACGGCGCCATCGAGTGCGTCGTTCATCTCAGAGGACGGGTATAATGTTGTTGTCGAATCGATCGATGACCGCAAGCCAGATCGATCTGGTGTCACGCTGCTGGAGTGAGTTATTGCGTCCTTTGTGTTTTCGAATGGAGACAGAAGGACATGATCGACAGCCAAGAACAATGCGCGATGTAACGAAATGACCAACTCGTATTCTGTCGAAAGCTTCCAGGGCAGGAGGGTCTACCACTGGTGACTGCGTTTGTCCAAACGTCTTGCGTTTCCACTTCAACTGCGATCCGCAGGGATCTTGCAACGGTAGACAGACTAGTCGCACCGACTCAGGCCTGTGCAAGAAAGGGCAGTTGCATATAGGGAGCAATGTGCATATCGGCTGAGCTGCCTTCTGGAATCTCTGGCTGATTATCGACAGCCTACAAGGCATACAAGCTCTGTAGGATCTGGGGGCTCCAAGAGGTCATCTGCACGGTGATATGATGCGTCAAGCCCAGTATAAATCTACACAGGTCTACGTCGAGCTGTATAGAAAGCCTGAGTGACGGCCTTGGCGAAGGCCTCCAATGAGGAGCTGAAACTAGTATCCTTCAAGCTCAAGGCATTTGGGACGAGAGCTCTGGTTGGCTGAAGTCAGCTTGTGCAAAGTTCCCTCAGCGCAGCTCACTTCCATTCACTATCAACACGCTACAACCTGAGACCCGGAGAGGAAGCTGTATTATCTCCTAACTGCGACTGATTGAGCTCCACAAACTCCGGCCTGTATGGGAACATGCATGCTCAAGCCTTCGATTCCGCGCGTCTGTACTATCTAGCCTTCTGAAAGATGATTGGCGCCAACGAATCGTTGAGCACTATAGAGTGGCCTTGACCCTGATGCTTGTCCACATAGATCCAATCGTAACACTTTGCCTTCGTGTTGTGGATAGTGGTGTATTCGCTGCACAGGCTAATCTTCGGCGAAGCAAACAGCGTCAGGCTTGAGATTGACGTAAGTCATGAAGACGAGCACAAGTATAAGAACTCCTCATATCTGTCGAGCAAGGAGGAACACAGATCGAACCTATTCCACCCTTTTGTTCGCACGAGAGAGAAGTCTTCCCAATGCCATCCCTTCTTGGTCGTCATCGCCAGCTGGCACCATCAGCTGCTGTCAGAGTATCGCCACTATGCCTTGGAGCAATGACCTTTGGTACTGCTAGTCCTGAACGCTACGGAGAGGTTTCGAAGGAGACAGCGTTTGAGATCATGGACACTTTTTACAAGCAGGGTGGAAATTTCATCGATACTGCCAACGCATATCGTAATGGTGAGTCTGAGGTCTGGGTCGGCGAATGGATGAAGGCACGAGGCAACCGAGATGAAATCGTACTCGCAACGAAATTCGCAAGTGCCTATCGTGGACACGAGAAGGACAAGATACAAACCAACTTCGTTGGTACAGGCACCAAGTCCATGAAGCTATCGCTCGACGCTTCACTGAAGAAGCTTCAGACTAGCTACATTGACCTGTTCTACGTTCACTGGTGGGACTTCACGACAAACATCCCAGAATTGATGCACAGTCTCAACGACCTCGTGGTTGCCGGCAAGGTACTGTATCTGGGCATCTCTGATACACCAGCATGGGTCGTTGCAAAGGCCAATCAATACGCCCGTGATCACGGTCTGAGGCCATTTGTTGTCTACCAAGGCCTGTAAGCTTGGCTTCGCTCTCTCATAGTGCATCATGCTGATTGATAATATAGGTGGAACGCATCCGTTCGCGATTTCGAACGAGACATTATCCCGATGTGCCGAGACGAAGGCATGGGACTCTGCCCTTGGGGTGTCTTGAACCAAGGCCGCTTTCAGACTGAGGCAGCTTTCAAGGAGCGCGAAGAGAAGAACGAGGGTCGTGGTAACTTTGGACCACCAACAGAGCATGACAAACGCATTTCCAAGGTCCTAGAGGACATTTCCAGCTCCAAGGGGTGCACATTGCAAGCGGTAGCTCTTGCATACTGCCTGCAGAAGACGCCGTATGTCTTCCCTCTTGTCGGACAGCGAAAGGTCGAGCACCTTCAGGGAAGCATTGATGCATTGTCTGTCGTCCTTACTGAGAAGGAGATCTCGGCCATAGAAGAGGCCTATCCGTTTGCTCTTGGCTTCCCACACGACTTTCTCAACGGTGCTCAGATACAGGGCAAGAAATCTGTCATGACAACTCATCCCGGTCAAATCTGGCTGACAAATGCTGGCGGTGCTGTCATTGATTTCGTGGAAGACGCGAAACCAATCCAGCCGAAGACTGATGGTTGAGCCAGTGCGGGCTCATGTGATTGTGGAAGCAAGCAACACGTCGGTAGTTGACGTGGTCAGATCATATAGCGATAAACAATGTCCGTTTGCCTTCGTGCTCAGTACTACTCACCCAGGCTGATGCTGGTCACATTCGTTGCTCCTGGTGGAATCCTAGGCTTGGCAATTCTGAAGGCGAGGTCAAAGTAGACTTTGTCCGACAAGACTCGTCGGAGGACGCAATCAGTCAGCAGAAAGGTGCACTACCTGCCAAAAGCACACACCAAAAGTCATGCTTCAAAGAACCTAGTAGCATTCAGCAGCAAAGTCTGTGTGTTGACTTTGAGGGACATTGGCCAGACATCTGCGAGCACTTGTACATGGCCAGTTGCAGTCTATCACGACAAGATTGAGTAGACTAGACACCTGCTATGCTCTCCTGCGATCTAGGAGCTGCTAGAATTGTATCCGTTCTTGCAAAGCCAATGCTTTATAGCAGGTCGCTTGTAGTGCGTGGCTTCAAGACTTAGCGCTACAGGCATCCTAGTGTGCAGCACGATGGCCTGCACAAAGAGTGACTGCAGAGCGCGAGCCGGTCACCCATCACGAATGGCCTCTATATGTGGTCCAGCCAAGCGGTTTCATCAAGGGAGCAACATCCAGAAAGCGGGAGCGGTGATGTGAGCGAGATATGGAACAATTTCCCGTTGAATTGACACCTATATGGATGCAATTCTCCCATAGCAAGTGATGCTTGCATGTCCTAGCCTCTGCAATGCACAAGAACACCCGCTGAACACGACTTTCGTAAACCATGCTAGCATTGCAGCTATCGCACAGTAGCTGTCTACCTGTAGCGCCAGAGCGACAAAGTGTTGTGCCTCTTCCATGTCTTTCTGCGGCCAGCGGTGGTCTTGTTGTACTTGTGACCCTTGTTCAGTCCTCTGCTCTTCTTGCCAGTGGCAGTGAGACCACGAGACTCGCGGTGCTTGTGGACTGGGTTGACGATCCAGTTGATGCGTGCATCGCGGCGGATCGCCTTGTGCTGTGGGTCGACGAGGATCACCTCGTAGTACTTGTACGTGCTGTCCTGGTTGATCCAGTAGCTGTTGAGAACACGTAGGTTTGCGCATCGGCGACCGACACGCTCCTCTGCAGTAGACTTGAGCGAGCGCTGGTACTTCAGCTGGTTGACTCCCTGGTTGGTTGGCTTGCCTATGTAGCATTAATATCGTCCTCATAATGCTCTTCATCCAGCCTACCGAATGTGGCACCCTTTGGCACTGGCTTCTTGCGACCTCCACGACGAACACGGACACGGTAGACGACGTAACCTTGCTTGGCCTTGTATCCGAGACGGCGAGCCTTGTCTGGTCGGCTTGGGCGGGATGCGCGGTGGATGACATTCAATTGTCGAAGCTAGAATGAAAGTACTCTCAGCAAAAGCGTTCAACAAGTACAATCAAGACACAGGCGAGTCGGTGGTAGACTTCCATATGCCATTGCGGGCTCAGCGTACCTCCCAGCAGCGCACACGAAGCAAGAAGCGCATGACATCGCTCTGCTTCTTCTTTGCAAGCTCTTCCAAATATTTGTGAGCACCCATCTGCGGTTGTGTCAGCAATGTTGTCGCAACCAAGTCGGGCTGCCACTTCGCTGAGAACTGGGTCTCAAGCCTATGTGTGGCTGACATACGCACCTTGACGGTATTGGGCGGTGTTGTCTGGAGTTGTGATTGACGTGCTGCTAATTCTACAATGAAGATTCTCTGAATCGAATTTGTGGGTGTCGGTGCCAAGACGTCCGTGCGGTGTGGCTATTTGACTTCACACCCTTGTCGGTTCATACCACTTTGAGCGCCGACAAGCCGGACTCCTAGAAGTCGAAGCTTTCACACCTATTTTATCGATCGTCCAATGCAACAGGCAAGTCGATACCGCCTCACCCTCGGTCTTATGCTTCAAGGACTCTCAAACACAGCTTAGCAGGCGGATGAGCTGACACAGCAGAGGTCTCATGATCTACACGCAGCTGCACGGTACCACCGAGGTCAAACCCCAAGCACTAGTGTAGTCGGTACCTGGAACCCATAAGAATGATAGGTGGCTGCCTATGTGGTGCAAGTCCCTATTATTGATGTGTCGGTTACTCTCACAGCTCGACACGACACGACCAGATGTGAGAAAGTCGAGACTTCTTGTATCCATTGCTGCATGACATGCAGACACCACGCCTGCTCAACACTTGCACGCTCGCCCGACACTGATCGCCACAAGGTCGCAACATGGTATATCGTGGCAAGCCGTCTGCTGGCTGTGAGAATTGTCGCAAAGCCAAGAAGCGCTGTACTCTTGAACAACCAGCCTGCACACGATGTGTCAAACTGAAAAAGGAATGTGTCGGCTACAGAGACACAACTCAACTCCAGATTCAGGATGAAACTCAATCCGTGTTGTTGAAAGTGGAGAAAAGGAAGAAGAAGGCTACCCAAGGTGCCTCGACTGCACCATCACAGCCAGTTTCGAGGCCGCGAGGTGCTATCTGGAAGGTGACAGACTTCAACGCTGTGCCAATGACGATCACTTCGCCAACAATGCTGGATACAACATCGCCAACAACGCAAGCCAGTACGTCACCCATAGGCCAGACCAGCATACAGCCTGGTTCAGATCAGCCCAAGATATTGGAGAGTGATCTGCAATACATCAACAGCCATCCGTTGTTCAACATGTATGGATCAGCATTGTTAGAACTTTTCACAGAGTCGAAAAGCCAACAACTGAAAAGCCTGCCGGAACTGGGTACTCTTCCTATTAACGCCTACCGCGACAGTGCATACGCTATCAATTTCAACATGAGCAATGTTTACACACTCATGCAATGGGCCACAGGCATGCCCAAGTCGCCAAAGATGCTCCCCGACGATGTCGCCATCAACATGTTCCTGAATTGCTGCACCGCCGATGGACAATGGTCGTACTTCCATCAACAGGACTATATGCAGGGACGTGACTCATGCCTGGATCTAGCTATCAAGGCATGTGGCATGGCAGCCTTGAACAACGTTCGACCGCTACTAGGCGCCCGCGAGTGGAGCAGAAGCATGTATACCAAAGCAATACGGCTGCTCAACGATGCATTGAAAGATCCCAAGCGCAACAAGCATGACGACTGTCTAGTGGCTGTGACGATGCTAGGCTTTTACGAGAACATCACCTGCGACAGTATGCAGTCCATCAAATCGTGGAAGGCCCACATTGAAGGCGCTACGCAGCTGCTAAAGTTGCGTGGGCCAACTCAGTTCAACACTCTGGTAGGACGTCTGCTCTTTCGGGAGCTGCGAGCTCAGATCATGATTGCATGCCTTTGGGATGATCGTAGACCTCCAGACTTCCTCTGCGATTGGCAACGAGAGCTAGCCCAGAAAAGCACGTCACTTGTCTTTATCGGACCCACAGATACGCTCATGGATATCTCCCACGAATTCGCAATCCTTCGAAATGCCATCAAGCTCAAGAAAATCAGCCATGATGAGGCTCTGGTACAGTCGAATGACATCGAAGCCAAATTGCGGCAATGGGCCGCGGACGCATGTTCTCAAGATGAAAGATGGAAGTACCACGAGGCACGTGTTGACGACAGCCTGCATGTGTGGGAGGGGAAGGTCTATGCCTACTCATGTTTACCTATACCCAATGTCTGGAATCTGTATAGGTCGATTCGCATCCTGGCCACACGCACGCACGAGCTGCTGGCTAGATCCGTGTCGCAGACAGCCGACGAGGAAAGGATGCAGATCATGTACTCCCGCAGTATACGACGCCAGATGACGGACGAGATATGTGCTACGGTGCCTTGCCTGCTTGGACATGCAGCACCAGCATTCTGCTCGCCATGCGTCTTGGTCACAGCTTACAGCAGCATATGGCCAATCTTCTTCGCCGCCACATGCGCGCTCGAGCGACTCGGAATGAACATGTGGGAGCAGGACGGGAAGAGTGATATCTCGTCCCACTCTGGCGTGAAAGCAAGTGCCTTCTCGTCAGCAGCAGCGCAATCTGCTTGGCTTCTTGGACGCCTCGACTATATCTCCCGCGTGATTGGCGTCAAGTGGGCAGAGAACATAGCTGGATCACTTCGAGAAGCCATCAAAGTGCACAAAGAAAAGGCCATGGCGTATCACGCCACGCTAACTCCAGGCTCTCCGGCAGAACTCGAGTACATCTCGATTGCAGGTGAGATCATAAGAGGCGTTATGGGCTGGCGCCAGCAGCTCAGTGGGGAGACATGATGGCTGCCGAGAAGCGAAGACATCAATCATATACAACCCCAATTGCCTAGGCCGACAGCTCAACGCCTAACCTGCCACTTCACTTGAAAAGTGGCAAGAGTTCCAGATTTTGCGCCATTCAAGACGCTAAAGTCATCGCAACCCCGGAGTCTCGACAGACCCAGTTGTCTCTGCAGCTGTGTTAATTGCCGTGTGGGGTTATTGTGCTGAGCATCTCGGCTGCACACAGACGAAACGGCTGATTCGGGCTATTGGAGTTCCTGACTGCCTCCACAGATGGGAGCACAGAGTGACACCTGATTCCGTCGGATTACCGGACAGGGTAAGCTGCTATGCTTGCTCGGTTCACTTGCTAGCCGGCAAATGTCGAAGCATGACACCAGAAGGTTCCTATAGATAATGGACATAACCAGCAACGGATCTCCTCAGTACATCTTCCATCGACAATGCCGGCACTTTATGAACATTCAGATGCACAATATAGCAAGGTCTTCGTCCCGCCACGACGAAATCCGGCACTTTTCACCAACCAACATCATGAGATCCACATGGGCGACTCACCTGCTCTTGAGCCCAAGGCATATGAGTGTGTGGTGCACATGCGGGCGAATGGTATCTGCGGGTACGTATGCGCACGCTGACAAGGCATGAGAGACTGATGTCTCTCAGCTCAGATGTGCACTTCTGGAAGACCGGCCGGATAGGCCCACTTGAAGTGACTGGCGATCATGTACTCGGCCACGAGGGCGCTGGCGATATCGTCTGGGTAGGCAGCGAAGTCAAACACCTCAAAGTCGGCGATCGAGTGGCGATCGAGCCTGGTGTACCTTGTGAACTCTGCTATGAGTGCTCGACAGGCACATACAACCTCTGCGATGATGTCAAGTTCTCAGGCGTTCCTCCATACCCAGGATCCATCCGGCGATACCACGCACACTCAGCACGCTACCTCCACAAGATTCCCGACACGCTCAGTTATGCAGATGGCGCGCTGCTCGAGCCGTTGAGCGTCGTGCTGCATGGATTCGAGCGCAGTCCTGTCCGATTGGGTGAATCGACAGTCGTCTGCGGCGCCGGACCGATCGGCTTGGCTGCGCTTGCCTGTGCCAAAGCTTCAGGCGCTGCACCTATCGTCGTGACAGATCTTGACCAAGGTCGATTGGATCTAGCAGCCAAGTTCGTGCCAGGAGTTCTCACAGTGCGAATCGACCTTGCTAAGTCTGCAGAGGAGATGGCAGGCGATATCAAGCAGACAATCAAGGATGCTGGTGCTGCTCGTCCTAGAGTCGTTTATGAGTGCACTGGTGTGCAGAGCAGCGTTGTCACATCTGCCTACCTTCCACGACCAACCGGTGAGGTCATGGTGATTGGTGTTGGCAAGCCAATCATGAATGAGCTTCCATTCATGCACATGTCCCTCGCTGAGGTAATGCTTTTCATGCCATGTTCCTTCGTCGCTGACGGTTGCAGGTCGATCTCAAGTACATCAATAGATACCATCATTCGTGGCCAACGGCGATCAACATCCTCGCTAACAAGGTCATTGACCTCAAGCCGCTCATCACACACACTTTCAAACTCGAGCAGGCTGTTGAAGCGCTGAGAGCGTCAGCCGACAGGTCTTCAGGATCTGTCAAGATTCACATCGTAGATGATGAAGAAGATCGACCTGCCATTAACGGTTCTAACGGCGTGAACGGCACTCACTAAGCTACGCACGCCATCTCCACGACGATCAGATCAGGCGCAGCAAGCATTTCCTCCAACGGACGCATGTGGCACCTGCTTTGCCAAAGATCAGCATAGGATAGACGGCTTTATGATCGATATCACCCACTTTTCGTCCGATCAGCAGGACTGCCAAGCAGCCACTGCCAAATACGGTGGCCTGCTTGCGACACCAATAATGCATTCGTCGATTCGCGCATCGAGACGCATCGAGAACTTCATTCTCATGTCTTCACCACAGAAGTTTTCATCTCGAATCTTTGATGTTATGACACATTGACACTGCTATGGCCACGCTAAGTCGTACACAATGAGGCGATCACGAGCACCCGACACGAAAAGCGTGTAGCATGGGTCTTCCAGAAGGCTTGAGGGATAGTGCGGCGTTTCGCCTTCGATGACACGGCGCCTACGCAGCATGCAGCGCGAACGCCCTCGACGAATCGACACCACCCATACGCCCTTCAGACAGCTGTTTGTACCACGCTGAGTGTCACAAAAGGCCGGCTCTTCTTACCTCAGCGTTCTCACTTGCATTCCTGGCGCTCCCAGCACTCAAGGAAGAGTGTGCACCGAAGTCCCAACTGGCGCGACCTCGTTCCCACTGAGTTTCGCCCTCGCCCTTGTGCTTTAAAAATAGCCACGCTATACCCGCAATCTCGGGCGCTTGCATCAGTGCGGAGCTCGCTTTGAGCTTATGTGTCTGCTACTTGTAACTCATCTCGTCTGGCTAGACGGTCTTCGGTCCATCCCTAACTCCTCCCTCTCAACGATCATCTTGTGCAGGTCGCAGGCGTTCGTGCTGGACACGAGGCCCTTCTTTTCTCTGCTAGGACATAAAGATTGACTGCCCGCCGTTCTTGTCCATATCTACGAGGCGTGTCGCAGTTCTCTCCCAGCTGGAGCCCCAACACCCAGCCTCTTCGCGGGACCATCGGCTTCGCCTGAAGGACCAACCAACCCATAACAATTGGTGTCGTCTGACGTCGGAAGACGTGGCATCACTCACGTGGTTGGCAGCACGTCATTGATATCGAGTTGCTACTACTTTTGAGGCAAAGGGACGTGCCAGCATCACTTATCCAACGACATCGCCTCGACGGGACGACAGGTGTCTGTCGCAAGCATCGTTGCCGTCGTTCGAAACACACGGGCGTCGTGCACTGCAACACCTACTCACTACCGACATCTCTGTTTGTGTTGGGACATCAATGGCAGATATGTCGCCTACAGCAGACTCAAACACAATGCTGGTCACTATATTACCTTCTCTGGCCGCCCCATCTATGCATACTTCATCCACTCATCCAATAATGTCTTCTCCAGCGAAGCGACCAAAACTTTCACTCGATACTACAACATCTTCGCCCTCAATCCTCACGGGCAAGCACTCCACCAGTCTTAGACTGGAGACACTGTCTGCTACCTCGCCGACAGCACGAAACACCTTTGGCAATGCTCACCCAGTGCAGAAGCCTACCCTGACCAGGCTAACGACAACGACGAACGATAACCCAAGCAAGCGTCGTTACGTCGAGACGCCAAAGAAGCTCACTCAGGAAGATGACGACGAGGACGACTCTCCAATCTCAGTAGCGCCGGTAGTCCAACCATCTACTAATATCGTACCATATAATGTCAGCTACCACATCAGCTCAATCTTGCGCAACGGTCCTGTACAACGCGCAGGCAAGCGAAGAAAGTCCGCACAATCGAAGGCATCCTTCAAAGTCACAAAGAAAGTCATCTTCAAGGCACCGTTGACCGAGGATGTGATTACTGTCAAGTACACCATGTCACATTTCGAGATGGAGCCTGCTACGCCTATATCAACATTGGTTGAGAAGGCACCAGCAGTGAAGTTGCATGTGGAGGAGAAAGAGACGGACAAGCTACAAGTGCTTCAGCCTTTGACCTACATTTCGAGGCCAAAGAAGATTGCACAGAGCGCTGATACAGATCTATGCCCGGTCACACCTGTCGCTGGTCGAGGGAAAAAGGACCGGCAATGGGTGTGGACCTTGGGTACTACAGAGGCTGTCTCAGGCAAAGGTCTGGACTCGAGGGTGACACTCGAGTCGCCTAACCTGATGACTGTAAATGCAGTGTAACAGCTGTTATGATGAGATTAATGAAACAATGATTACACAAAGAACACCTCATGTGAGCTACAAGTGTTTCATTGCGTCTGTCTGTGCTTGGGCTTCAATATTCCATCTAGGTCGTGCTTTTAACACTTCGGTTATAGGTGGATTGTTACACACTGCCTGCGCCTAGAGGGATCATCACACGACAGCATACACAGAGGTATGACGCGGCACTCGCGTGGCACTGTATGCACCTCGATGGCGTACAATGTATTCCTACGCCTGCCTATGGGCCCAAGGAGGAAGCTTGTGTCATACTTTTCGCCCGTAGACGCTGGAATGCATAGCCACCCTGAGCAGAGGATTGTGTTGTCTTATGTACATTGCCGCCTTGTCCCTTGATCTCCTATGCCACGACCTTACAGGTCCATCTTCTGACGTGCTTCCTCGTTCTCGATCGTGAGTGGACCATGCTTCACCATCAGTGTCATGACCTCGTACAGGGTGTCTGCTGCGGCCATCGTGCTCAACTCGGCGTTTGTGTCGTAGGCTGGCGCAACTTCCACAATGTCAGCTGCTACCAGGTTGATGCCTTCAAGACCACGGATCTGCGTAGGATGTCAGCTATACGTCATGCTAGTGAGGCGCTGCTTACGATTGTCCTGAGTTCGCGAGTGCTCCAGCCTCCAGTCTCTGGTGTGCCAGTCGCTGGTGCAAAGGCAGGATCAAGAGTGTCGATGTCGATGGAAAGATAGACAGGGTTCTTGTGGCCTGGTGAAGTCAGTCAGCGTCTGTTCAATGCGTCAATGTCTGGCCAGAACGTACCAACACGATCGTGAATCTTCTTGATGATGCCCTCTGTGCCAATGGTATCGATCTCTCGAGCCTCAACGATCTCGAAGCCGCAATATCCATCGTTCTCGTAGTCTGAAAGTCCACTCAGCGTAGTGCGGATGCCAGCGTGGATGTTGGTGTCGTTTCGAAGGAGGCCTTCGTGGGAAGCGTGGTAGAAGTATGTTCCATGGTTGATGGCGGCCTGCTTGCTTGGTGCTCCGCCAAAGACCTTTGGCTTCCAGGTGTCAAGGTGAGAGTCGAAGTGGATAACAGTGATAGGACCATAGGCTTTGTTCATGCTCCGCAGAAGAGGAAGCGTGATGGTGTGATCGCCACCAAGCGTGATGACACGCGGTAGAGTCTTGCCGTGCTTGGAGAGTCCTGCTGCTTTTGGACTTGTAGCAGGCTCGCGCATAAGGATACTGTTGTGGCCATACTCGATCTGCTCGATAGCCCATGCATTGTCGTAGCTGTTGTCCGTTAGCACAACCAACAACGAAAGCTGCTCATTGCTTACGATGTGACTGGGATATCACCACAGTCGATCACGGTAGCCCAGCTGTTGAACGGGTTCGCAGCGAGAGGGACGTTGTAGCCACCACTAAATCCAACCCTTCGTGAGCCTTTGTTCGAACCATTGGTAAGCTTGCGCTTGACTGAACGTACTAAAGGTTGAGACGGCGACTACCTTGTCTGATGCCTGAAGGTCCAAAGCGCGCTCCAGGTCTATAGGAGGTTCCGGTGTCGAACGGAGCACCAATGAATGCAATGTCGTACTTCACGTCCTCGCTGGCAAGGCATGGAAAGTACTCCAAGCGTCCAAAGGTAGAAATGCCCGAGAAGACAGAGTCTGCCTATGAGCACAAATCAGTACTGACACAGTGCCGATTGCTTGCCATACCTGTGTACCGCCATCTCCAGGCAAGCTGTTGTACCACAAGCTCTTGTGTGGCCCACTGACAGGCGTCTGGCTGTGGTCGCCATGTGCAGCGACAACCGCCAGCAATGAAAGACTGAGAAGCTTCATCATAGTGACAGAAATGAGTACCTCAATGGCAGCACCTTGATGAGAGGGGAGTGGTCAAGAAATATGAGCTCGGAGCCACCAACCTACGATCTTCTTCGTCCTCACTATGCTCAGATTGATCCTCCAAGACCTACCATCTGAAGCTCAACTTAAGGCTAGACGATGTCTCTAGCTTTCGGCGCACTTCAGATGGGCGACGGCGAAGCATTTACTGGCCGATGATGCTGTCATGATACAGATGGCCGGCGACGATGATAGGCGTGATGGCGCGCCGAGAGCTCTACTTGCCCGATATGCGGTCAGGCGAGCTAGCCGAAGGTTGATTGTGGTACCTTGCGCGGTATACATGACATAATGCCTCGTGGCAGGGCCGGAGTTGAGTATTCCTGACATGTGCTTTTGGTGTTGTCAATGGGATGAAACAAATCTGTAGATCGATCGTCTATCAGTCCCCCAGCTTTCACCACACCCACCTGCCTCATATGGCAGCATTAGCCTGACATATGCCGACATCCTTGATAACGAACGTTGTGCAAGCATCAATGAGACATCTATCTAGCTAGAACTATCCTCAGATGCAGCCACTCCCGACTCGGCTCGATCGTCGGACTCCATACGACGAAATGCCTTCTCAACCTCCTTTGGCCAGTTGCTAAATGCCACAATCGCCCATTCAGCGAAGCCAACCAGATATAGAGCGATACATTGTCCAATCCAGAGTCCCGCCAGACCCCAGCCATTGAAAGCAAGCCAGATGCCGAGCGGAAGAGCGCCACAATAGTAGCTGATGATATTGACTGCTGCACCGATGTGCTGTCTTCCCATACCTCGAAGAGCTCCTCCGCAAGATCCATTGAGACCGTCTGCGATCTGGAAGAGTGCCACGTATGGGAGCACCTCAGCAGTGAGACGAACGACACGATCGTCGTCGTTGAACAGCCGAGCAAAGTTGTCCTTCGTAGCCATCAAGATCGCAAGCACGAGGATGCCCAGCAGCATAGATAGCCAGGCTGCTGTGTTGGCTGCTCGCGATGCGCCTTTCGTATCCCTAGATCCTAGTAGATTGCCAACTCTTGACGATGTAGCAACTCCCACACCGAAAGGGATTGTGTTCATAACCTGATCTGCCGTCATGATCACAGACTGTGCAGCGAGAGGGATGGTGCCAAGTTGACCTGCAACAATGGCGACTATCTCGAATGCCCACCATTCCGTGCCTGGTTCCTTATTAGCGAGGTACTGGGTCTCAAGGTCCTACTCACCAACATGCACAACGCCAAGCGCTGCGATCCGTGCAAATGTGCCGATGTTGCTCAGGCACTTTCGATCAAAGCCGCCCCAACACTCTGAACCAGCAATGAAGCGGGTATAGAGCACGAGGAGGATGAAGCTGAGCCAGTAGCTGATGCCTGTTGCCAGTGGTGCGCCCAGCAGTCCGATCTCAAAGGTATAGATGAACAGATAGTTCAGTGCAGCGTTGATGGGCGATGTGATCAGCAAGACATACGTGCCAGGACGCATGATTCCCTGTGCCTGTAGATACTTCTTCATACATTCGAAGTAGATGTAGCCGAGGCCTCCAGGAATGAGTACACTGAGGAATCTCGATGAGTCTCGGGCAATGTAATCTTCCTGACCTAGTGCTTTGAACACAGGTTCCGAACAGAGCCACAGTATAGCCACTGGAATGTAGAACAGTCCAAGAATGAGGAATGCTCGCTGCAGGATAACTCCAAGATCGTGCTTGTTCTTGCTGCCGGTGAAAGATGCACTGGCAATGGTGTCTATGGCTGTAGTGCCTCCCATACCTATCAGCCAGGCTGTAGCCATTGCAAACATGTAACTGAAGGCTGCAACAGCTAGTGATTCAGGACTCAATCGTCCCACTATCACAACTGAGATGGTCTGTAGGGAGTTCTGCAGGGTGTACGCAAGGATAACCGGTACTGATCCTTTCAGAAGAACCCAGAACTCTCGAGCAAGTCGTTCAGTCCTTGTTGAGCCTTCCTCCTCGAAGTCGTACGTCTCGCCTTCCGCGACCTCATCTTGTGGTTTCGGGATCAACGTCGTCCTCTCTGTTGGCGAAGAGGTCTTGCGATCCTGGTTCTTGCGTAGGAAGTTGGGTAACCAAGAGCGTGCACTCTCGATATCGTCTTGCCGACTCTCCATGGTTGATGCAAAGAGGACTTCCTCACATACTGAAAGTGCTCACCTGTATGCAGTATGCCTGTAGCTACCATGGACTGCGAGATCGGCTCCGGAAGAGCTCAAATGCATGATTGTAGCCATTACCAAACAGTTTCTGCGATATCATACTCACATGTAATGAGCTTCGCAACTCGCCAGCGGACAGATAGAGCAAGAAAGTGTGTTAGTCACAGGAATGGGAGCTTTCGGCGAAGCATGAGCTAGACAGGACTGGTCTCGATGCAAGAGCAAGATCGAGAGGACAGCTCAAGCTGTCTATGACAGCAGATCGACCTGACTGCAGCGCTCACCTCATTGTCCCTCGATTCTTATCTTGTTGCCATGACATAAAGCAATCACTCAGCGAGTCTTCAATGCTCAATGGCTGTATGCGAACCAGCAGATATGTGGGCTTGCAGCTGTCTGCCATTCGGTTCCTTGGTCTGACCCGCTGTGTGACAAGGATGCCAAGAGGGAATCTCTTAGATTGACGTGCTTAGAGATTGAATTCGTTTGTGTTGCGTTTAGTCACAGCTTCAATGTTGTGCGCTGATCAATCTCATCTCCCATATAGGCAGGAGGTGAGCTCCGAGACATACCTTCCTACTGCCTTCAACTTCGGCTGATCGAGCCCGTTCGTTTCATCGCAAGCTCGACCGCTGAAGCGATAGCGTAATTGTTTTCGTGATGGACATTAATTTGTGTAGGTTCTATCGTCTGCCTCGCACTGAGTTGGCTGGCGTGGGCGCGCTAAGATTGGACGTCCCGTGCTCATCCTCGTCGACTCTGCTCACAAAGTCTTCAACAACAAGACTCGCGAACATGATACGATCATTGATAGCGGCTGATACTCGCATATCTATCGACACAGATCGCACTGTCCTCTGGCTAAGCGAAAATGTGGCTGCCACATGAGATGACCTCCCTGCATTGGTCAAAGTTCTTATCAGCACTCTGAGCACCAACCATGAGCATCGAGATGCGCCACCATCTCGCATATGCTTGCCCTGCCGTCATGATCTTGCCATGCAGATCTCTACAAGCATCTCATGGCGGGAGTTAGCCATGCATGCACGGCTGCACAAATGTGTGACCTCAAGCATGAGTATCTTCCTTGTCTCCTCCGTTTTCTACCACACTGTCGGACTCCATAAATCCTCGAAGCTGTCGACATGGCTACCGGGGAATACCACAACGAGAAGAAGCTTGAGTCTACAGGTCCCGAGACGGGCGACAGTGCTATAGGAGAGGTCAGGGATGATGCACGCAGAAACAACTCGATCGTGTCGAAGTTCGGAGATATCGTCAATGCATCAGGTCACCGCGATCAGCTGCAGCGCCAGTATGGACTGCTCAGCATCTGTGGGTGGGTCTGACCGTACCCTACGATGCACATACATACATACTGACGTCGAAAGTCTTGCATTGAACATCGACAACGCCTGGATCGCCTTTGGTGGTTCTCTCAGCCTCAGTCTGCTCAACGGCGGTCCGCCTGGAGTGCTGTACGAGTTCATCGTTGCCTGCATCTACTATACATTCATCGGCGCTTCGATCGCAGAGCTCGCATCTTCAGTGCCGTCGTCAGGAGGAGTCTATCACTGGGCCAGCATCACACCAGGACCGAGATGGGGTCGTGTGGTTGGCTTCTTCTGTGGAAGCCTGAACTTCTTTGGTTGTAAGTATGACTTCAGACCTGTGCTCATTGTACTGATAGTCTGTAAGGGATCTTTGATCTTGCTTCGATCATCTACATTCCAGCCAACATCGTTGTCTCGATGTACGCTGTCTATCATCCCGACTATGTGTCAGAACCATGGCACTCATACGTTGCCTTTGTCATCATCACCTGGCTCTGTACATTCTTCGTCATCTTCTGCAACCGACTCCTCGCGCCATTGCAGCACGTAGGCCTGTTCTTGGTCATTGTTGGAGGTCTGGTAACTATCATTGTGGTTGCTGCCATGCCAGCTACGAACGGTTCAGGGCATGCTTCTACCTCATCCGTCTGGACTGACTGGGAGAACCAAACCGGCTGGGTAGACGGAGTGTGCTTCTTGACAGGAGTACTGAACGGTGCTTTTGCTATTGGCACACCAGATGCCGTCACCCACATGGCTGAAGGTATGGCTTACGCATAAAACGGAGACCAAACAATTGACATCTACAGAACTTCCCAACCCGAAAGTCGACCTACCAAAGGCTGTCTTTGCACAAGTCGGCCTAGGCTTCATCACCGCCTTCCTTTATGGCATCACGCTGATGTACGGCATCAACGATCTTGGCGCTATCATCAGCGGCGGTGGCTCATTCCCTCTCGCAGCAGTCTATGCTCAAGCAACAGGCAGCACAGGCGCCACCTTCGGACTGCTCTTCATCCTACTCTTGAGCATCCTGATCTGCTCAATCGGCACACTGCTCATGGTCGGCAGATTGTGGTGGGCACTAGCTCGCGACAATGCTACGCCATTCCCTGGCTTCTTCGCTCACGTCAACGAGAGATTGTCTTGTCCGATACAAGCCACCGTCCTCTGCTCTGTGCTTGTCACCGGCTTAGGTGCGATTCAGCTCGGCTCAAGTACAGCATTCACAAGCTTGGTCGGCTCGTTCATCATACTAACCACCATGTCGTACTTCCTTGCCTTCTTCCCGAACCTCTTGACAGGACGCAAGTACGTTCCCAAAGGATCGTTCCACATGGGCAGCTTCGGATTTGTCATCAACGGCATTACCTGTGTGCTGATCGTCTTCTTCAACATCATGTTCTGCTTCCCGTATGCCTATCCTGTTGACTCTGTCGCAGTCGTGGATTGTAAGTAGTAAAGCTGTCCATCGAGAATACCATCTGACATCTAGTAGGGAATCCTGTCATCCTGGTGGGTGTGGTAGTATTGACCGCCTTCTGGTGGCTTGTACATGGCATCAGAAAGTACCCCGGCCCAAAACTGGCACACCTGTATTTGGGCGATTCAACATAGTGCTATACAGTGCATCAATTCGTTATATAATAAGATATTCGCCATCCACCCGGTCCATTGCTCGTCGCCAGCGAAAGGCCTGCCTTGATTCGCTGCCACCGAGCACTTCACTATCTCTCCTTCGTGCATGTATCTCTCCCTCCTCGCCATGACCCATGTCAACATCGGCCCATACCTTCTCAAGGACGTTGAGGCAGGATATGTTGTTGTAGAACCCACTCTCTCGTTGTATCTCGATGCATCGTGTGCGGACGACTGCTCGATCATTGTTATCAACACATTCAGTGCCGGTGATAAACAGCGGCCAAAGCAAGAATTTGTTCACACAAGATGTGACCGGGAGTGATGTGATGTGGTAGAGTGCCTGCGCAACGTGGTGCTGAAAGCTTTGCGCAGACGATGGCAGTAGCGGATATGCGAGTCGTTCGGTGTAAAGCAGCGCTGAATGCCTGAAGGACTCGGAGATGTGTACGAGGTCGTTCTGGTCAGGTGTCAGGCTGTGCTCGAAGGCGAAGCCTGCTGCAGTGGGATCGGTCGAGATGGTCGAGGCATCAACTTGCCATGCCTGTAGCCTCGCCCGTACGGCATTCCATTCATTCCAAAAGTCGTTGCGGTCATTGACGGGAGCTAGCTCCTCGTCTGGCGATAACACCGGTGTTCCCCAGCCATTGCCGTCAAGATGTTCGTAGTCAGCTGCATTTAACGATCGAGGTTTGCTCTTTCTGAAAGATCCAAGCATCAATTGCGGTGATTGCATTGACCTTGATTGTGTGGTGCTTCTAGAGGTCGTACGGCCCTGCGCGAGCAGACTCAGACCACCAAGGCGTGCAATGAGCTTGAAAAGCCTGCCGTCGCAGCCAGAGTACTGCTCTAGAGCGCCTAGATTGACCGAGAAGTCCATCATGTCTAGACTCTCACCTTTGATCTGCGGCTCGCGATCATTGACAGCCGCAGTCATGACGTCGAACCAGATGAAGAACATCTCCACCCAGCCTGTGAATGGAGACTTCGTATTTGGGTCCCGCAGCGACATCAGCTTCTGTACACCAGCCAGCTGGGTTTTGAACTTGCTGAAGCCGCTATCGCAAACGTGGAAGAGACACAGTATGAGCAGAGTTGCAAGGACAGAGTCGTCCTGTGCTGCAAATGGCTGCGCAAGTTGCATGTTGAGCTGCTCGATTGACACCTGCTTGTAGTGGGACTCTTCTGCTGATGGCTGACTGTCGTCTGAAGGCTCCTCTACACACCCGATCGTCCTGTGCTCCTTCCGCCGCATACGCATGTTGTTGGTCGCTAATGCAGCGAGAGCATTCTGGAGTCCTTCATTATGCGCGGCGAGTTGTATGACGTGCATGCGGTATGGATTTTGGGGAGTGTCGAATGTGACCAGAAACGGGCAAATGCTAGTATCGTAGTAGTTTATCAGGGACCGCAGCCGTTGAGGAAGGTGGAAGAGGTGGTTGCTAAATCGTGCGTCAATGGAGGGTATTGTGGAATTGGTAGATACAATCTCCTCCTCGTCAATGGAGGATATCATGGCATCCGTAGCTAGAATCTCCTCCTCGTTGATTTCTGGGAGATGTGCGTATGATTGACCGTAACTGCCTGCCGAGTGACCGAGGAATGGTGCATTGTAATCAGCCAAGATGTCTAGGCTGGGCTGCACTGTTGTTGCAGATGTCACATCCATTGCGGCCGGAGAGGAGTGTTCAATCGTGGTGTCAAGATAGGTAGCGAAAGGTTGCTGATGATGCTCTGGGAATGTGTATGAGGATGGAGTGGTAGTATAGTCGACAGGAGAGTTGTAGTCCGACTCGATGAATGAGCCTGTAGAGCTTGCAGAATGTGGGTAGTTGCTGAGGTTATCGAAGTGTGTTGGAAGTGATGTCTGAATGTGCTTCAGAGCTACGTTTCTGGAAGATCCATATTGCCCATACATAGGGTATGATGTAGGTGATGGCTGCCATGATCCCGCTTGTGTTGCTGCAGACATGGGATAGCTCGTTGGGGCATGGTTCTGTCGTGGAATCGTTATAGGCGTAGCTGCGGATGTGCTTTTGGTGGCCTTGTCAAGATCACTAGGTTGTCCATTACTCTTCGACACTGAACTCTTCCTCCTCTTCCGTTCGTGCGTGGTACCGTCGGCTGGAGGTGTAGCAGTCTGTTTGCTGGCCACTGGAAGTGATAGACCGCGCAGTTTACCTCGACTTGCCACGCCTACGCCCCATGTCAAGGTCGTCTTGTATCCCGTGCACTCTTTACCAATTTCAATGCATTGTGTACAATACGGTCGTTTGCGATCGCACGAGCTGCCTATCTTTCGACAAGCGAAGCAGTCGTCTTGTGCTCCACCGCCTGCTGTTCTCCGGCGTTTCTTGCGTGATTGTGTGGTTGGTTGTACATCAGCAGGGATGTTGTGCGAGCTACTAGCAGGCGGAAAGTCGATGATCGATGTCATCGTGCTGGGTTGTGCTCCAGATAGGCGAGAGTCTGCGATCGATTGGTCAATGCTGAAGATAGAGTAGAGTCGAGATCCATGTGTCTGTCTGTCACGCTGCAAGGAGGTCGAGAGAGTGGAAAGTGGTCGGCCGTGCGGTGTGAGAGTACCACCTCCACTGGAAGATGGAGATGACGGACGGAGTGGCACTTCTTGGGAACGTGCAATTGCCGAAGCCAAGATCGCCGGCGGTGGTTGCGAAGTTGCTATGTATCTAGCAGTGGAGGGAGACAAGCTCGATGGGTCATGCAGGGAGAAGGTGTCTCGTGTCGGAGTAAGGGCCAACTTCTGTGCACATCGCAGCACACGACATGAACAAAGATAGCGGCTATTGCGAAATCGCCAATGAGGCGGCGGCGCGTCCACCGTAGAAGCATTTGAACTCGCCTAGAGGTCTTCTCGAAAACCTGGTCGCCAGCCGGGTTAGGTTGCAGACCCTCCAGCAAGGTTGCATCGACTATCGACTAGTGTCGTCGGATAGTGCCAAGTGGAGGTGTGATCCCGAAACGACGCCAAGTCGTGTTATCTCAAGCTTTTGAGCTCCTTCTCAGCCTCAAAGCACTCCCTGAACGACGCCTCTCAGAGATTCCATCGCCATCAGAGTCTTTCTTCGAAGCCAGACGCTCGGGACATCAAATGATCATTCCGTCCAGCAGAGGAGGAACATGACGCATATTGCTACTGCTCCTCCAAAGCTCGCATGCATCCTGGTCATGCATCCTTGCAGCGTAGTGCACTGACGAATCACCTTCATGCAGTGACAGATTGTCGGTCACCACACAACGCCGACTGCACCTCGTCCATAGGCTTCACGCTTTGTGTAATCGCAAACTTCATCTCACTCGATCACGAATCACTTTATACATTTGAGCACCCTCTGTAACGACGTGAGCGATAGATCGCTGTCAGCCTGTCCACGGCATAGGGAGGAGAGAAGATAACATAGATGCAAGCGACATCAGGTCCCGAACAGCGCTCGGTGAGCAGGTGGCTAGACTTGTGTTGCTCGAGTTCGAAGCGAATCACTGGAAGATGGAATCACTGCATTGATGCAGGAACGCAGTGTGCATATCGCCCGTGGATGGCATTGCGTAGTCCACACAACAAACACGAGATTCTCAAGATGCTCTCCGGAACAAGGTAAGAGATAACAGACTGTGCATCCAACGACTATCTTCGACAACCCGGGACAACCCCATCCATTCCTTTAGGCAGGATTCTGGTGGCTGCGATCAACCTGCACATGAATCTCTGCTCGCGGTTGGACTCAACGCTGTCATAGTTTCTTTGCTAGGAGAACGATTCCAGCTGTAGCACCCATGCCACCACCCACAACACAACCTCGTCAAGAGTCTTGTGGTTGCTTGTCAAGGTCATAAACCTGATAAGACATCAGCTGGCGCCCGTTCTCTCCATCTGGGACGGTCTACCTTGCACCATTCGCAGGTGTCATTGTTCACCCTAACCCATCCGTCATCGCCCTCTTTTCTTGCCCAGCCGCTACACCGATTGCCAACAGAGCATCTGAACTTCGAGATGCCTTGATGTCGGTACTTGCTCTCATCCTCATCACGGCTATTTTCCACGACTGAATCTGGCATACTTTCGATATTGCAATGTAAGAAGTTGTTGATGAGCTGCTCGAGGTCAGGCACGTCGTGGGCCTCTTTATAGACGCTCGGCTTTGATCCTTGACGGCTACAACAGAAAGCTTCTGTCCTCAAACGGGATCATGCTTTTGCCGAAAATCATTTCATGTCAACAATCGATCGAAAAGCAACAGGTGTCACTGCAGTAAGTATCAGTCCGCGTCTAGCAATTCAACCAGCAACCAGCCTATCGACAAGGATATCAAGGCACTTGGGTGGCGCAAGTACATGATTTGCCGCAATACACGCCGCGTCACCCATGCATGGCAATCTGCCATGGCATTGTTGAATGACCATAAGTGACATGCTGAGCGCCAACACAATGCCAACACACAGAAGGATTCGTGGCGTGAGCGGGGAGCGGTAGCCAGCACTGTCGATGGCGATGACCGGCTGATGAATAGGTACATCTCAACAACCAGTTGTTTACGTCCGAACAGCACTCCGGCACGATTTGAGCGAATGCAGCTCGCTGTACTCTCGAGACTACGCCGAATCACCGTCGCACTGCATGATCTGCTTACTCGGGTCCGTCGATCACTAGCTGATCAGCATGGTAATCAGCCGGGTAGCTATCGAGGACCTCTAGATCTTGGAGTCTCTGCTCGCATACCGTGAGGTACTTGTTGCATGCTTCTACAAGCTTGCTAGCAACAGAACGATCCTGTGGAACCAGATTATGCCGTTGCTGCAAGCTCATGATGGTGTAATCACCTGATTGCTTGATAATGCGGACACGCCGATGGGCGATCTTGGAGTTCCGGCGGCCCGCACACACGACTCGACATGGGTATTCTGATACAAGGTTGGTCTGGTCGCGTCGAAACGAGCTGCAGACAGTACATATGAATAGGCGCGAGTGCGAGAGGTCATCTGCATGGCTCATCCGCGATTTGTGAGCGTCTAATACGTACCGATCTCTCTCCTGCAAATTTGCGCTCTGCATTGCATCGGAGCATTCCCCGGGAGATACGCAGCGTTGAAGAGCAGTTGTCGCACTCGAGCATGGCACGCTTGCATCCTTGCCAGTAGACGAGGAGATACACATCAACCGTAGCATGCATCGACACAATCGCCGCTCACTGGAGTACTGCCTCGAATCACGGTGAGACCGACTGATGAGGTTGAGACTGGTCATTAAGCCTTCAGACAAGTAACACAGCTCAGTTGAACAACACCAGCTCAATATCAGAACTTCTCCTGCGCCGGTCGCATGTCCAACTCATGAGTCCATAGAGCGGGCTCCTGCTCCGCAAGCTGCAGGTAGAGCTTACCAACACTCTCGGCGGAGATATGCTTTCCAGATCGAGTCTCCTCATTGTCCTCATCGACGATGCGGCCATTGCCAATGGCATGCACGACCTGCACACCCTTGGCACTGAATTCCTTGGCCAGGGCCTGAGCGAGTTGACGCACTGACGAACGGCCAGCACCATATGCCGCAAACTCTGCGTTGCATCGGAGGGCCCCCAAGGTGCCTGTGAAGATCATTGTACCTTTCTTTGGTGCGCCTTCGCTTAAGCTCTTCTCGCCATGATCCTCAAAGAAGCGCTTGAGCGACAGTTGAGAAAACTCGAAGGCACCACCTACGTACGACTCCAACGACGCCGCAAAGTCTTCGTAGGTCTCGGTCAAGAATGGCTTCTTGCTAGAGTGCTTAACGCTGAAGATTGACTGGAGGGAATTGTCAGTAGCTCAGATGTGCCGCTCAGGTGCAACTCACAATCTTCAGCTTGAGATGCTTGAACGATTCATGGGCTTTGATGTCTGCGAATGCTTTGCGCAGGTTCTCTGGTTTTGTATCGGTCGGGAACGTCTCAAGCACTCCTCCTGGCACTTGTGATCGAAGTGTCTTTGCAAGATCACTCAGAGCATCTGGTCGTCGAGCGAGTAGGGCTACAGCCAGATTGCCGTGCGAGGGATGTGCTAGTATGCGTGCAATGCCTGCTCCCTGTCACCTGTCAGTGTCTCTTCCGCCCCTTGCACACCTCAACGAACTGTCGCTGGCCCAGCACCAATCAAGATCGCAAGTCCGGATGGAGCCATTGTTCGCAATGCAGTAGCGCGAGTGAAGGATTCCGTCAGGCGGGTGAATGAGAGTAGTCTTCTTGGTTATAACGCAAAGAATATATGCGGTATGGTGGCTAAGGTGTGATGAAATATACCACATTACGTCACAGCTTTGCAGATACATCAGACGCCTTGGCGGCATCCCATAATGGGCAATGCTTTGTAGACTGGACTTGTGTAGTATTCTGAATGACACCTTTGGCTTCGCTCCAGCATCGAGACTAAGGGATGTCGAAGGTGGCATACATGATAGCATTCGTTTCAGATCAAACTCTGACATGCAGAGCATGTACTATATGTACTTTGTAGTCGTAGAGATACATAAACCTATGACTATTCATAGCCTAGCCATCGCTGACTCGCTTTTTAAGATCGTCGCTTGATATCGTGTGGCAGGCGGAAAGCTGCTGCAGTGCCGACTGAGCCAGCGCTGGTCGATGGCAATGCCACAAAGCTTTCGGTGTGCGTTGCCTGAGCAGTGCCGTTGGTAGCCAAAGTGCCAGTCACTGGCTTCGTGCCGCTAGCAAGGTCGACGTGTTCGATGGTACGGTTGAATAGCGCGAGTGAGCCGACAGCTATCGAAGGTTAGTCAGGGCCGATTGGTCACAAACTGGATACTCACGTTGGTAGTAAGGCACTTCGTGTCCGGCCTCGTAGATACGAGTGAACGAGAAGTTGCCGTACTGACGGACCTCACCATATTCGACACCGTCCACTACGAATGGTGCATATCCTGCGCTTCTGAACTCTGCGCTGTGGGTGTAGTTCACCGCCAACGAGATAGCCTGTCCACCAAACCAGTTGCAGATGTAGTCAGCATCACTATTGCAGCCGCGTTAGTTCTTAGTTCTGTAAAATCGACACTGTAGAACTCACCCATAGTACAAGCTGACTCGTACGCCCTGGTCAAGCAGATACTCGAGATCTTGCAAGAAGTTGGGGTACACAAAGTCTCCGGTGCTCTGGAATGCCCAGTAGATGTCACTGTTGGATTCCGTGTAGTTGAGATCGACTCCAATAGCTTTTTGAACTGCAGGCAGATCTAGGTACTGAGTGAAGTACTCTGGTGGTGTTGGATCGTTGATTGGGTGACGAATGTCATAGACACCACGTCCACCGTAAGAGTAGTAGACGCCTTCGACATTATCACGACACATGTCCTGAGCTTCAGAGCAGATGACGTCCACGGATGGGAGAACATAGCTGGAGATAGGCGTGCTTGCGTTGAAGTCTCCGTTGGCGGCAGCCTCGCGACAGATGTTGATCTGATCCAGACAGCCGTTGATCATATTAAGTGCGAACTTGGCATAATTATAGACGGTGTCGTTGTATGCCTTGATGCCGTATGTGTTGTTCACAGCGAACTCAGGATAGTGAGGAGCCTGGATGTATTCGTTGATGATTCCGTTGCCGATACCGAGAGTGTCAAAGGTCAATGGGTAACCTGCAATAGCCTTGCTTTCGATCTTCTTGTTCTGATCGTAGAAGTACTTGAAGAATGCTGGTCCGTAGTGTCCACCATACGACTCTGTCCACAAGTTGAAAGACTTGTGCTGACCGACCTTTCCATCAAGCTGTGGTAGGCCTCCAATGAAGGCCTGTAGGGTGTGCCAAGTTGCCACAGCAGCCAGGTCGGTTGTATCGATCGTTCCAATGTCCAATGGATCAAGTAGTGGGTAGACTCCATCTGGCGGCGCCAGAGTTGCGTTCTCGAAGCCACCAGTAACAACGTTCAGACTGCCATTGCCCTTCTCTTGATAGCTGAAACCAGTGCCGACAGGCTGTGAGATGAACAGCAAGTTACTGACCTCGTTCCACGAGTACTCATTGACATATGAGGTCAAGTTCTCGTTGATCATGCATGGGCCAAGCTCTTGGAACAAGCCGATCAAGCTGTCGCTACCTGGCCCACCGTTCAGCCACAGAGTGAGTGGATCCTTTGCAGGGTTACGTCGCGACTCGAAGAACCAGAAGAATGTGTGGACGTTCGGAGCAAGGTCAATGTAGCCTGAATAGCTGTTGACGCCTGGAGTTGTCTCGCAGACGCCCGACTTGCCCGGCTCAGTGTAGCGGATGGTCACTCCCTCAGGTGTTCGTAGGGTCTTCACACCATTGGTTGTGCCATTGGGGTGATCATGGTGACCCCAACCGTCGCCCCAGCCGTTACCATAGTCGCTGCCATTACCGTACCAGTCGTGTCGCTTCACGAATGGAGTTTTCAAGTTTCCTCCAAGAAAAGCAGAAGCTGGCGAGGCCAGCAGTGCGCTGACGAGGAGTTCTGTAAACATTGCGAGAAAGTGATGTAGGAATGATCCAGAGAGGAGCTGTGGGCGCACTGCATGATATACCTATGCAGCATTAACTGCTTGAATGATGTCGTGGCCGTGCACGACAATCTTAGTCCTTTACAGGAAGGCGGGAATGGATAGTTAGCTGTAGAGCACTAGATGCGTCTTGCTATGATCTGGATTCCTAACGCAAGGGAGCATCGTTCTGGCGCACGATGCTATAATGCCTATTGTCCGTCGAAGCGTGTCTACGAGTCAATTTCATGTTGCTACTGGGCATTGTTCTTCTCTTGCTGTGGTGTCACTAGTCGCAGACGCAGTGACAGACTGGACGGTGCTTCGGAGCACACGACTGTGTAACGGAGCTTGCCTGGAACATGACGTCGGGGAGCAGCATCAAGCTTCAGGGTCGTCATGGTTCTGTGATAAGGTCGAATGGTTAGCGTGCGTAGTGTGAGGCTTGTCTGTATGCAGAAGGAGAAAAGAGTTCAAGGATGATGTCGCAAGGGTAAAAAGAAGGAATCAGGAAAGACTGCCGTTGCCGAAGTGGTCCGTGCTTGCATTCGTCTGACTATTCATGCTACATGTATGGTCTCGTATTGTAACCTTACATTGGCGATCTGTTGTTTAGCACGGAGGTAGTGCCTTGTTTGCTCTTGCAGATAAGAACTCTCCAGCCGGTGGGTGCGAAGGCATGCTCGCCGAGCCAGCGACAGACCTGCATATCAAACCAGCAGGACTATCATCATGGTCTTCTCGTATCGCGCTTCTCTGACCAAACATATGGGCCTGGATGAAGCATAGGCTAGTACATCGACAGGAGCGCTGCTTCCCATGGTCTTGAGTTGGAACGACCAGAGATCGGCAGCTGTGTCGATCAACAATGACATCGGCTGCGCCGGTATTGCTGCATACCATCGACGGAGCCGCCGATTCTTACACAGGGCTTGTGTGCTCCTGCTGTAATCCTCGGATCGAGCTAGCCATTCTGGATTTCGTGGTTCTCAATCATGGCGTGCGTTTCGACAGAGCACACAGGCGGCTTGAAGTCGTGAGCAGATCGGAACTGCCAGCAACTGCAGCGTCAGCCCTTCTCTGACCTTCGCGCCAGCTGTTCTTGCGATCATGGGCTGTAACAGAACCTTGCAGCCAGCATGATGACAACAGTGCAGGCTAAAAAACAGCATTCTTGTACGTCCTCTCGATAGTACACAGCTCGAGTGAACAGACATGCCAATGCAGCATAGTCTTCAAGCACGACCCTGTCCAACTGCATTTTATCACGCCATGAGCAACGCCGACCAGACTCGAAGCGTTCAGTATGCTTGGGCCATTGTTAGCCATGTGTTCGCTCAGAGCGTTTCCTCTGAAGCTTCCCGCTTTAGCAGCGCTCTCGAGGCAAGCTCAATGTATGTTCATAGGGCATCGAGAGCATTCGGTGAGCAGTCGTAGCGGTAAAAGGCGTTGCTGATATGATCTCCACCTCGGCGTTGCTCATGGCGTGACCGCAGAAGACCTATCCTCATATGCTTACTACGCAGGGTCATCAGGATGCTGCTCAGCAGCTCGATGGGTACGATGGCAGT
Organism: Peltaster fructicola; assembly: GCA_001592805.2. Taxonomy (NCBI): domain Eukaryota; kingdom Fungi; phylum Ascomycota; class Dothideomycetes; genus Peltaster; species Peltaster fructicola. The sequence continues at coordinate 1,859,554 of CP051140.1, forward strand.
TGGTGGTAAATTGGAGACGATGCAGTGCGATACATTACTGTGAGGCCTGAGCCATCGAGGCTTCGCGCCTCAGGCAGCGACCCAAATTCTACAGTTTCCGCCATCGGTCCGCGACCTCTTCTTCGACTAACATCAGAAGATGTAGTTCCCGACTAACCAATATCATTAGCCACAAGCACATTTCAGCTGCTATCTCGAGAGCCATGAACAACCCTGCGGTCACCGCACCAGCCTCGCAACAACTGGACGAATCACCCGCGTCGCACGACAAGTTCCCCAAGGATTTTGCCATCGAGCTCTCAAAGAACCAGCATGGCTGGCGACGAGTTGTCAGGAACTTCTCGCCGTCTTGGTTCTCAGTCACCATGGGTACTGGTGTAGTGGCAACGTTCCTTCTCATTATACCATGGCAGGCGAGTTGGCTCTATTATCTGAGTATCGTCCTTTTCATTCTTAACGTCATCTTATTCACCACCTTCCTCGTCACCTCAATCTTGCGATACACGATATGGCCAGAGATATGGGGCGTCATGATTCAGGACTCCACCAACAGTCTATTCCTTGCCACGATGCCCATCGGCTTTGCGACGCTGATCGAGATGTGGATCTTTGTCTGCATTCCTTTGTGGGGAGAGTGGGCAAGATATATCGCATGGGCGGCATGGATGATTGACGCTGTGTTAGCAGTGGCAGTCACGGTGACGATGGGCTTCCTACTGTGAGTACAATGTCATGCTTGTCGAACTGTCTGACAAAGCTCAGTATGTCAGCTGGCGATCAGCGATCGCTCGACACGATCACGGCTGTCCAGCTCATACCGATAGCAGCGACCATAGTCGCAGCAGGCACTGGTTCGGAAGTCGCTACAATACTGCCGGACACCCAGTATGCTCTCGGCACCGTCATCGCCAGCTATGTGTTGTGGGGTATGGCAACACCAATGGCTATTTGCGTACTGGTTATGTACTACCAGCGACTGGCACTCCACAAGATGCCACCGCGAGAAGTCATTGTCAGCGTCTTTCTGCCTCTAGGACCTCTAGGCTTTGGAGGCTACACGATCCTCAACCTAGGTGCGCAGGCCAAGGAGATCTTCCCACAGACAGGTACACTAGATCCGCTCGCGGGACAGGTGGCGTATATCCTCGGATTCTTCCTTGCCTTGATCATGTGGTCCTGGGCATTGATGTGGCTGTGTTTCGCTCTCGGTACGCTCTTCAAGACTGCGATGGACACTGGAGTCCCATTCAATATGGGTTGGTGGGGATTCACGTACGTATGATCTGATCATCTCAGGATAAACTAACTCTTGATAGCTTCCCTCTTGGTGTACTGGCTGTCAGCACCATTGAGATTGGTAACACCATGCCGTCGGTGTTCTTCCGTGTACTTGGCACCATATTCGGCGTCTGCGTTGTTATACTTTGGATTGTAATCGCTCTGGGTACTGCTAGAGGTGCATGGAATGGGGAGCTATTTGCAGCGCCATGTCTAAAGAACCTTCCACCGCACAAGAGGGCACCAGAAATCTCGCGCAAGGATGCTGAGCATCACGGGAGATCTCCTGAGAGTGTTGTGACGTCGGCAAGCCCGGCTGTCAAAACGGACACATCCTGAGAGACAGACTGGCTCGCTGCGATGAACACAGGGAGACCGGTGAGGGCTGCATACTCTTATTCGGCGAGATCCTGGTGCCAGTCACGCTTGGGCCATAATTACGATGTGCTCGTCCTCTCGACCGCAGCATGATCCGGAGACATGGAGTGTCCAGTATGCTCAGCCAATGTAGGACAGGCCAACAACTTGGGACACTTCACAGCATGACAACGGCAGAGTTGATCAAGCATCACACGAGAGGCCATGAGGTCGTGGCCAGAGCCGTTCGCAGTCTCGGTCTTTCGCTCTGGTAGGACGAGCAAAGTAGAGAAGTGTGACGTGAAAGCTCTGAGCGTGGTCTGAAGTTGTATATCTGCCCTGACACAGGAGCATGAGAGGTACATTTGAGTCAATCATGATCTCAAGCGAATGTTGTGACCTCCTCCTGATTAGCCGCCATATTGGCCAGAAATTTTAGTGGAGCCGTCGCTTATCGATAACGAAAAATAGTTGACCTTCAGTATTAGGTGGGAGAGACTCCCGTCGACTGTCGAGAACAACTTTGCGCACCTATAAGCCAAGATGGGTGCTCCGACTGGCGACCAGCATCACCATCGATCTACCACTAAGCAATCGCACAAACCGTTCAAGAGCAGACACGCGAGCAAGTCGGAACTGAAAGAACGATCAAAAGGCAAAGTTGAGCGCCTCGAAACTGGTGCACGAAGAACACCTCAACAGCAAATGCTGTCGAAACTTGGCAGGCGGAACCAGGCAAAGCAGAAGCGCATCAATCATGCTGCTAAGAAAGATGAGGAGAACAGCGTGTTCAACGGACGAGATGGTGCTCCAAGAGTAATAGCCATCGTGCCGCTGTGTCAAGACATCGATACACACACAATTGCCAAAGACCTCAACTTGAGTGTTGAGGTCGATACCGAAGCTGCACAAGGACATTGGCGGGTGGAGATTCCTCGCTTCAAGCAGAGAGTGCAGTATCTCACACCAAAACGGGATCTGTTTGCGACACTGGACGCATGCCGAGTCGCTGATTTCGTCCTGTTCGTGTTGAGCGCAGAGGCCGAGGTCGATCAGCTTGGCGAGCAGATGCTCAAATGTATCGAGTCGCAAGGTGTTAGCACAGTGATCACTGGCGTTCACAATCTAAGCACAGTTGAACCGGCAAAGAGGAGGACGGATGTGCTGAAAAGCCTGAAAAGCTTCATCACACACTTTTTCGCTACACAAGAGAAAGTACATGATCTGGCAAATCGACAGGAGTGCAGCAACATCATGAGGAGTCTATGCACAACTGCTCCAAAGGGTGTTCGATGGCGAGAGGACCGAAGCTGGATGGTAGTTGAAGGCGTCAAGTGGCAGGACGAGCAGTGCACTATCTCAGGCGTTGTAAGAGGTCGCAATCTGAAAGCAGACAGACTTGTCCAGGTCGGCGACTGGGGTGATTTCAAGATTGCGAAGATCACGGCAGCCAGCCTGCAAACACAGAAGAAGCACAAGAGCGATGCAATGGTTGTGGACGACGTCGATGATGATCAGATTCTGGAATTGCCAAGCGAAGAACAAGATGACCTTGACGAGCTGGCACCTGAAGACACAATCATGGACGACGGCACACGAGCACAATCTACAGCATACTCGGACCGAAAGCATGTCCTGCTGGACGATCATACATACCACGACGAGGATGACGAAGATGAGGTTGTCACTGCACCCAAGCGTCTCCCGCGTGGCACGAGCAAGTATCAAGCAGCTTGGTATCTCGACAATGTCTCGGACTCTGGTTCAGACATGGAAGACGTGGAAGAGGAAGACGAATTTGATGGACTGCACGAGTATGGTCCGGCGGACGGACACTTCGATGCTGCGCCGGAACCCACAGAAGGAGCACCATCAGAGTATCCACAGAGCGAGATGTTCGATGATAGAGCACCCGAGGACGAAGCAGACCAGCTTGAAGCCTACCGCAAACAACGACGAGAAGAAGCTGAGAATGACCTGGAGTTTCCAGACGAGATCGAACTTCATCCTCATGGATCTGCAAGAGAGCGTCTGGCCAAGTATCGTGGATTGAAGAGCCTACGCACAAGCAACTGGGATGCTGAGGAAGATCTTCCATTTCAGCCTGAAACATGGGATCGATTACTTGAGATTGCCGATCCAAAGGCCGCCAGGAATCGCGTCATGAAGGACGCACTTATAGGTGGTGTCAAGGCAGGACAACGTGTCGACATCCTTCTGCAGATACAGCCTGAGCAAGTTGCAGAGCTACAGGCTTTGCCGACACCCACATCGCTCTTCTCATTGCTTAAGCATGAGCACAAGCGGACTGTCATCAACGTTTCCATGACTTTACCGTCAGACTACCCTGCTCCTCTGAAGAGCAAGACGGAGCTCATCCTACAGTGCGGTCCACGACGACTACGCATTAACCCTCTGTTCAGCCAAGCTGGCAATACTCCGAATAATGTTCACAAGTTCGAGCGTTATCTACACCCAGGACGTACGGCGGTCGCCAGCTTCATCGGTCCCGTCTGCTGGGGCAGCGTACCTTGCATCTACTTCATGCCTGCTCAGAATGGATCTGATGATGCTGTTGAGGATCTTGCTCAAGCTATGGCTGACTCAGGCTCTTCTGCTTTCGAGCCTATTGCAACAGGCACGCTACTAGCACCATCCACTTCACGAGTCATCGCCAAACGGATCATCCTGGCAGGGCATCCATATAAGATCCACAAGCGAGTCGTCACTATCCGATACATGTTCTTCAACAACGAAGACGTCGAGTACTTCAAATCACTACCCTTGTGGACTCGGAGAGGTCGCAGTGGCTATATCAAGGAGACTCTTGGAACTCACGGCTACTTCAAGGCTACCTTCGATGGCAAGATCAATCCGATGGACAGTGTCGGCATCAGTTTGTACAAGCGGGTTTGGCCCAGAGCTGCAAGTCTCTGGCGTGCCGAGGTGTCCGAGACTGGTGATGTCCAGATGAGTTGATGCAGCAATGATAACGAATTATGTAGTCACCTGAAATACGGCTTCGTCAGATTACCAAACGTGAAGTACAGTGCACCCGTTTGGAAAGCCACGAGGCAATATTATTCCTTGATTGAGATGAGCTGATGCTCAAGCCTCCTTCATGACTCTTTCGGCTAGGTGTGGTTGAGATAGCCACCAAAGTCGGTCGTCCCTGGCGGCCTTCAGCTACTGCTCGTCTGGTCATGTAAGTTGTATATTAGCTGCATTTCTGGCAACTGTCTCATCATAGCTTGAGCGGACCTTGCCAGAGGGCGGACGATACGATACAGACTCACACAGCATGTCGAACAAGATAGGAGCCGAGGTCACCCAATCGCGAGATTGGGTGGTATCCTTCAAAGAGAACTTTGTGAATGGACCAGTATGCAGATAATGATGATGTAACAGGCGTCCAGCTGATATCCTTCAGTTTAGAAAGATCCTCGTCGAGCTGGACTCTGTCCTTCTATCATGGGCCGATTCGCTCGAGGTCATTGAGGCACAACAGCTGTCCGACTCTACAGGCAGGCTCGTGGTCAGATTTGCCGTGCAGCCTCAATACCTCAATCCTGGAAGGACACTGCAAGGCGGTCTTCAGACTGCGATGTACGATGTGATCAGCTCTTGGGTCTTTGCCTTCGCCAAAGGCTGGAGGTCTCTTGGAACAAGCCGGACGTTGACCACAGCGTATATTCGCCCAGCACTACAGGGCGAGGTCCTATTGATGGAGTGCGAGGCAAGTGTGGACCACAGCAGAAATGAACCGACTGACATATGTAGCTCGTTCATGCTGGCAAACGAATGGGACTGTCGAAGGGCATACTCAAGCGCGAGAAGGACGGAGCAATTATCTCGACATGTGAACATCACAAGTACAACATTGACGCTGATAGAGCAAAGGTATAGAGTGGACATAAGATCATCTGCTTTCCATACTAGGACCAGCAACCAACGCCTTCGCTAAATCTGCTGTGATTGAGAACATTCATCATCATTGCAACTTGACACCCTTCATGAGGCAGCTCTCCCACCAGCGTGTCAATCCGAGCACTGCTTCGATTCCATCGTCTTTCTTGTCAACGCCGGACGGATCTCCGACTATACTTGCAAGCGCCCAATACAACGCCACAGTCCATGCAGCGAGCGCATCTCCGAGACTGATGATTGGTGATACAAGGTGTACAGCCAGTAGCCATAGTGCGCAATAGACGTCCTCGCCCTCCACAGGTCGTGGAAATACTTGAGCGTAGATGCATCGTAGGTGTAGATTGAGGGTCGGCGCGAGCAGTTGGCAGAGCTGATGTTTGAATGGTAGTCGTGGCGTACATAGACGTAGCGGCTGATATAGGATTGTGATCAGCAGCGCGCATAGCGCCCATATCATAGTGATGAAGGACAGCACTACGCATGGGCCTGACAGATACAGGAGGATCTTCAAGGCATGCTTGGCCTGTAGTCCATGCATATCACTCAGTGATTCGTCTGATTGCGCAAGACTATCCGCATCGCTTGACCAGTAGCGTGCTTGTGATGTTCGAGGGCTTGTATATGCTGCCTTCTCAAGATCGTATGGCCTTGGAGCTGAGGGCCTCGCTTGATGTGCTCTTATCCACGCCTTCTCGTCCTGCTCTTGCTGGACTCCCAAGATGGTCTCGTCGTGCGAGCCTGTTCTTGGGGACCCCGTGTGATGATGGCGCAAAGGTGATGTGATGGCTGGAGCTGGCCTGGTCAGGGATGTGGTGGAGTCGTTTGACGAGTAGGCTCTTGAGCTTTCAAAAGGATTCACATTGTCGGTTTTCGATGTGGTGTTTGTGACTTGCTGTGACACCGGAGATTGCGCTGTCATGATGACCACGGCAGGTCCTTGTGCTCTGTAGAAGTGATTACTGGCCGCCTTGGCATGAGCAATCAACTGCTGCAAGATGGCGACGGGAGTGATGAAGGGAATGAGAAAGCATCAAACCTTGTCGACGACATGATCATGGTAGAAGTACAGACGAATCGACCCACCGCTGCAAACGACATCTTGTCTGCCAGGTGCTTGGCTCACATAACAAAGTGCAATCGACATCCTCGAACGGGAGCGCCAAGAGCCAAGAGCTTCTCTTGGCCTTGGAAGACTGCAGTGCAAGCATGGCGCAGTCCAGACGTGCTGACCTCTGCACCTTCTGCTGGCGGAGTCGATCGCCATGCTGGCGAGCAGAGTTCTCGTCAGGTTCGTCGCGCCTCTCAAGCGGAATGTGTATCACGTATTCTGTATGTTTCGCCGAGTCATGGAGCCAAGGAGGAGGAATGCCAAGCATCTTGAACTTTTTCTGGCAGCGCGGCTGTTTGATCTGCAAGGGCACGAGACGGTCGCGGCGCCCTTCTCGTGGCATTGGCACTTCGCATTATCGTGTCATTCAGAGTCTTGGTCTGCGTTCCTGCCTCCTTAGAAAGGTGAAGCGCCCCGAAAGTGCTCGCGTAGTGCTCATGGGCCCCCGGTGATGCGTAGTCATGCCAGCGCACAAGCAGCATTGGCAGTGTGTGATTTAGGCAGATACAACGATGTTTTGCCAGACAGGAGTGCTTCGAAGAACTCACGTTCGCCGTTGCTGTCTTCTTGTCGCCTGTACCATAGGTGGAATGTAGCTGACCACATCCCCACGTCGGAGCTCCGCATGTATTGAAGGTGATCGGCGAGCTGCGATGACAAGATAAGCAACAACCATTTCTTAACGATTCGTCTTTCACTCCACTAATATAGAGACTCGCTACTCGCAATCATCTATAGTAAGCACGTTTGGAATGCGTGAATGAGCAAGACAGCAGAATGGCACCAGGATTGCTGGAGATTCGACCAGCTGTGGACGATGAGCATCGACGATCGTTAAGAACAATCACCGAAGACTGGCATGACACTTTGACCTTCTATCTCAACGGCACCAAAGTCTCACTTGACACAGCGGATCCTGAAGTCACCCTACTAGAGTACCTGCGTGGTATTGGCCTCACAGGCACTAAGCTCGGCTGTGCTGAGGGCGGTTGCGGTGCATGCACTGTTGTTATATCACAGTACAATCCTACTACAAAGAAGATCTATCATGCCAGCGTCAACGCATGTCTCTCACCTCTGGTTAGCCTCGACGGCAAACATGTCATCACAGTCGAGGGCATTGGTAGCAGCAAGTCGCCACATCCCATTCAAGAGCGTATTGCGATGGGCAATGGCAGTCAGTGTGGTTTCTGCACACCTGGTATCGTCATGAGTGCTTACGCATTGCTTCGGAATAACTCAGCGCCATCTGAGCTGGAAGTGGAGGAAGCATTTGACGGTAACCTTTGTCGTTGCACTGGCTACAGACCAATATTGGACGCCGCGCAAAGCTTCAACGCCGCCAACAGTTGTGGTATGAGCAAAGCGAACGGTGGCAGTGGCTGCTGTATGGAGAAAGCAAATGGTAATGGATGCTGTAAGAGTACTACTGCCGACTTCGATGCTGAGCCTGCGAAACGATTCACAACTCCGGACTTCAAGCAGTACAATCCAGAAGCGCAATTGATCTTCCCACCAGCACTGAAGAAGCATGAGATGCGACCACTGGCCTTCGGCAACAAGCGGAAACGTTGGTTCAGACCTGTGACATTACAGCAGTTGCTCGAGCTGAAGTCAGCATATCCCAGCGCCAAGCTCATTGGAGGAAGTACAGAGACCCAAATCGAGGTCAAGTTCAAGGCTATGGCTTATACTCACTCTGTCTACATCGGCGACATCGCAGAGCTCAGACAGTACAGCTACCATGACGACCATCTAGAGATCGGCGGCAATATCACTCTGACTGACCTCGAACATCTAGCACTTGATGCTGTCAAGCACTACGGTGAAGAAAGAGGTCAGCCGTTCGCTGCCATCTACAAACAACTTCGCTACTTCGCTGGACGACAGATCAGGAATGTCGGCACGCCCGCTGGCAACCTTGCAACAGCCTCGCCAATTTCAGATCTCAATCCTGTGCTGCTCGCGCTCAATGCTACTGTTGTGGCCAAGAGTGTCGACGAGACCATCGATATACCCATGCTGGAGTTCTTCAAGGCGTACAGAGTCACGGCTTTGGCTCCTGACGCGATCATAGCCAGTATCCGGATCCCAGTGTTTGCAGAGAAAGGAGAGTACATGCGTGCGTACAAGCAGTCCAAGCGAAAAGATGATGACATTGCCATTGTCAATTCGGCACTTCGTGTGCGTCTGTCGACCGACAACATCGTCGAGGACTGTACGCTTGCATATGGTGGAATGGCACCAACTACAATCCCGGCCAAGAAGGCAATGGCTTGGCTGAAAGGCAAGCTCTTCACAGATCCCAAGACACTCGAGGGTGTTATGGGCGAGCTCGAGCAGGACTTCGACCTGAGATTTGGCGTTCCTGGTGGCATGGCCACGTATCGTCGGTCGCTAGCATTGGGCTTCTTCTACAGATTCTACCATGACGTGCTGTCAGCTCTGCCCAGTGCACAAAAAGCCGAGGTGGACGAAGAGTGCGTTGCTGAGATCGAGCGTGAGATCAGCAAGGGCTACAAAGATCACAGCTCTGCGGTCGCATATGAGAAGAAAGTCATTGGCAAGGAGCAGCCACATGTCGCAGCCTTGAAGCAATGCGCAGGCGAGGCACAATACACCGATGATATTCCTCCTCAGAAGAACGAGCTGTATGGCTGTCTGGTGCTTTCCACGAAGCCGCACGCCAAGATTTTGTCTGTCAACCACGATGCTGCGATGGACATACCTGGTGTCATCGACTACGTTGATCACACTGATCTTCCCAATGAGAAGGCAAATTGGTGGGGAGCTCCTGTGTGTGATGAGACCTTCTTCGCAGTGGATGAGGTTTACACTGCAGGGCAGCCAATTGCCATGGTGCTTGCGACCTCTGCCAAAATTGCCGAAGCTGGTGCCCGAGCAGTTAAAGTCGAGTACGAAGAGCTCCCAGCCATCTTCACGATTGAGGAAGCAATTGCTGCGGACTCATACTTCGATCACTACCACTTCATCAACAATGGTGATGTAGACAAGGCATTCAAGGAAGCAGACCATGTCTTCGAAGGTATTGCTCGCATGGGTGGTCAGGAGCACTTCTACCTCGAGACTAATGCCTGTGTGGTCATTCCTAAGCCTGAGGACGGTGAGATGGAAGTCTGGTCGTCGACCCAGAACCCTACGGAGACGCAAGCATACGTTTCACAAGTTACAAATGTCGCTGCCAACAAGATTGTGAGCAAAGTGAAACGACTTGGAGGAGGCTTCGGCGGCAAAGAGACCCGCAGCGTCCAGCTCACCGGAATCTGTGCTGTTGCAGCAAAGAAGACGAAGCGTCCAGTCAGATGTATGCTCAACCGCGATGAGGACATCTTGACATCTGGTCAACGACATCCATTCCTGGCGAAGTGGAAGGTCGCTGTCAACAAGGATGGCAAGTTGCAAGCTCTAGACGCAGACATCTTCAACAATGGTGGCTGGACGCAAGATCTTAGTGCTGCCGTTGTGGACAGAGCGACGAGTCACACCGACGGCGTGTACAAGATTCCGAACATGTACGTTCGTGGTCGCATCTGCAAGACCAACACTGTCTCCAACACGGCATTCCGAGGATTTGGTGGTCCACAAGGTATGTACGTCTGCGAAAGTGCAATGGAAGAAGTGGCAGATCGACTCGGCATGCGTGTCGATAAGCTACGAGAGATCAACATGTATAAAGCACTGGAGACAACTCACTTCCGCCAAGAGCTCAAAGACTGGTACGTGCCGCTCATGTGGAAGCAAGTCAAGGAGGAAGGCGAATTTGATCGTCGTCGAAAAGAGGTTGACGAGTTCAATGCAAAGAGCAAGTGGAAGAAGCGAGGTCTGTCACTGATTCCCACCAAGTTTGGTATCTCCTTCACAGCACTGTTCCTCAACCAGGCTGGTGCCTTGGTGCACATCTATCATGACGGGTCTATTCTGGTAGCACACGGCGGCACAGAGATGGGTCAAGGCCTGCACACAAAGATGACTATGATTGCTGCTGAAGCGCTGGGCGTCCCTCAAGACAATGTCTACATCTCCGAGACCGCGACCAATACAGTCGCCAACACCTCATCGACTGCCGCCAGTGCCAGCTCAGATCTGAATGGCTATGCCATCTGGAATGCATGCAGCCAACTGAACGAGCGACTGAAGCCATATCGTGAGAAGCTTGGACCAGATGCTACCATGAAGCAGCTCGCTCATGCTGCCTACTTCGACCGAGTCAATCTGAGTGCCAACGGCTTCTACAAGACACCTGATATAGGCTATGTATGGGGCCCAAATACTGGTCAGATGTTCTTCTACTTCACGCAGGAGTCGCTCTGGCTGAAGTCGAGATCGATACACTCACTGGCGACTGGACTACAAGACGAGTAGATCTGAAGATGGACGTGGGCAGGTCGATCAACCCAGCTATCGACTATGGACAGATCGAAGGTGCTTTCGTCCAAGGGATGGGTCTCTTCACGATGGAGGAGTCGTTATGGCATCGCGGATCTGGTCAGATATTCACTCGTGGGCCTGGAGCCTACAAGATCCCAGGCTTCCGAGACATACCGCAGGAGTTCAACGTCAGCTTGCTCAAGGACGTGAATTGGGAGAATCTGAGAACTATTCAGCGGAGTCGAGGTGTTGGTGAGCCGCCGCTATTCCTCGGCAGCTCAGTCTTCTTTGCGATTCGTGATGCACTCAAGGCTGCGAGGAAGCAGTATGGTGTCACGGATGTGTTGAGTTTGAGGAGTCCTGCGACTGTGGAACGCATCCGGGTCTCTTGTGCTGATCCTATCATACAGCGTAGCTTGGTGGAGCCTCGAGAAGGCGAGAAGAGCTTTTTCATCAGTATATGAGACGAGAGACGTGTGGAGTTGACAGGTCAGCTGTTTGTCCTACATATTATGTACATGCCTTCTTTATGATACTACCGAACTGTCGTCGGTGTTCTGACGTGTGAATACCAGCTCTCGCGAAGTACAAGATACCTTGCAACTCTGGTATCTTGATGTAAGTGAATTCGTCAGATCATCGCCTAAGTAGCTCAAGCGATTCATGCTACATCAGTATCGCTGATCAGGAGTAATGCTAGCCATGCAATACATTATATTGACAGCTATAGGCATCATAGCTTCCTCCTCTTTGCTCTGCCCTCATCTTCCTCCTCTGCAGGAGCGACAGCGCCCAGATCTCTTTCAGCACCACGCCACTCGGCAATCCTGGCTTCAACGTCCTCAAACATCTCTCGTGTATCAGAGACCATGCCGTCCTCGCCCGGGTTGAACATGACAGCATTAGCGAACATCCGCATGATCTCTCGCTCGAGCTGTGCACCGTTGACGATGGCCTTGGGTGGTATAAGGTCGATCGACCTGTCAAGCTCAACGACACTGTCTTGTGCCTTGGTACCGCCCGGAGTGGAGGGTGCTTCAGCTGTCGTTGCAGCAGTGATAGCACGAGAGCCATTGGTGATGGCAGCACGGATGCTTTTGAGGTCTTGAGGCATCTTGACGAACGTACTGTAACCATCTGCATCCTTGTCACGCACTGGCTGAGCAAATCGAGAGCCATGCTTGTGGCTGATGATCTCCTGCATGATTACTGTCGACATTCGAGCGAAGTTTCGAGTGGCTGGCACAGTGGTTGGTCGTGGTGGAGGCTCGTCATCAGTGTCATCTACAGAGTGCTTTTGACGCTTGGCAGGAGGTTGAGTCAGAGTGCCTCGACGCTTGCGAGTTGTCATGCTAGGCACAACCTGCTCTGGCTCTTCACTATCGGCAACGAACGGAGTTGCTTCGTTCTTGACACGACGCTTCGATGCGTTGTCGTCTGTCGACTTCGCAGTAGACACGACAGACACACTCCTAGTATGTCGCGCAGAATCGTCGTGGTCCGAAACAGCGATGCTGCTTTCCCGCTTCGACTTGCGGGTACGAGTAGATTGCGCACGTCGCGTGGGCGAAGAAGCTCGAGCAAGGACTGGACTAAGTGGTTCGACAATAGGACGTGTCGGCGAGCCAGGTGCCTCTCCAGGCAGTGGTCGCTTCTCGCTCTTCCAGACAGGCTGACGAAGTGGTCGAGGTGGCGTAGTAAGCGCACGCAGGACATCCGACATGATGACTCGCTGGGTTGGCTGAGGTCGGGGACCTGTTGCTGGCGCGTTAGGCATGTATTGGGGTTGATACTGCACAGGATACTGCTGCATCTGTGGTGCCACTTGCTGATATGGCGAATTTTGATATTGCACATAACCCGGACGCACTGGCACCTGTTGTGGTTGATGTGGATAAGACGGCCGTCGGTCTGGGTACTGTTGCGGCGGATAATAGCCTTGTGGTGTAGGTAGATGTGGTGGCTGTGCAAGCTGGTATGGCCTACCGTATGCTTGATTGTTCTGCTGTTGCTGCTGCTGCGGAGCGGGCACACGAGCTTGAGCATGATACGCCTGTGGTGACTGCATGGTGGGTGTAGACACACCAGGCGAGCCAAGAGACGGTGAGGCTGCCAATGCTGCCGGAGGAGGAAGGATAGGTCTCGGCGATGCAGATGCACGATTTATTGGGTTGTGCAGCTGAGGACTGCCCACGTGATGTCCATGAGCAGGATATGCAGACTGCGAAGGCTGATAGGCATGCCCGCTATTCATCTTGGGAGGAACGGTGTAGTGAGGCGAATGTGGCGTCATTTCTGACAGAGGAGGAAGTACAGTACCTGACGGCGTCCTGCGGTGTAGTGTCTGGTCGTTCGGTCCATGATTGATGACGGCGTCGATCCTTGTTTGTGACGGCCGCTTAGTCGTTGACTTTGGAGGTTGATTCTCAGTCTGAATCAAGGATGCCACAGACATCTTCGGGCTCGTCTGCCTTGAAGCATTGAGTTTCTCATCCAGCTTTCCAGCCTTGATCTCGTCCAATTCCCGCACAGCACCATCGTACCTCTTCTCTTGCTCGCGTATCTGGTTGACAGTAATCTCTCGATAGCGAGTGTATAATCGTGTGATCAGCTGTGGGATGAGATGCGAATGCTGAACGGCTTCCTGCACACTCGGCAGCTTGGGACTGGGTGCCTTGCGCTTGCGAGAGGTAGGTAATACATCGCCATTGAGCTGTCTCTCGAGATCACGTTTCGCCTCGTCCTTGAGCAGGTCCAGGTATAGCTGGCGTAGAGCATCCGGAGTCAGTCGCGCAGCATCGTAGCTAGGATCATCCTTGACCAGAGGCACAGCCTTGAGCTCGTCCGAGATGCGAGTGAAGGTGTTCGACTCAACGGCACCAATGCGCAGCGCCTGGAACAAAAGCAGCGATTCTAGAGGCGTGTAGATGGATGTGGAGGGTAAGCTGGTCATGAAGTGCAGGACGGCCTGCACAGCGGCCGGCGGTTTGAAGGTGGAGGCTGCCAGGACGACTCTGAGAACGCAAAACCATTACGGGTTGCGTTATCGTGTCTCGTAGTAGGAAACAATTCAGTCCGACATGACGAGTGTGTTCAGCGACACGTTCGAGGGCGATTTCCGACGTCTGCGCGATGATTTGACGCGCAGAAGGTGATGATCCAGGCGTCTGTCTCTTGTTATTGCTGTCTAATTTTCCGCGACCGTCCAGCCAGCACACATTTCGCGCGCACAGAGGGAGAAGCGGGAGCCAGCAGCCAGCGTGCCAAAAGTCGAGCTGAGAGATGAGCCTCCTGACGCCAAAAGAGGTGACCAGACGAACGATGACAGCATCGAGAAGGGGGAAGAATAGATAGCGCCCAACGGGGGTCCCTCTGTGCTGCCTTGTGTCAAGATCCCTGAACGCGAAGGTGGAATCCTTCCTTTGTTGATGATCACGCAGTAGTCAACACGACCTCTCGTCTGACGTGGATGCCTTGCGTGCCCTCACAGCTCGCTCTTCTGTCTCAGCGACCCAGCGACAGCGCCCGTTTGAACCTTCACCCTGAACAATCTCACAATTTATCATAGCGAGTGTCGATCTACTGGCGCGTTGGTAGCTGCCCCTAACATAAGCTCACCAACCCACTACCCAGACCCTCGGTCGACAACCCGAAACACATACCATTGTTGTTGTCGTCTTCGTCTTCTCCTTGACCGCTCAGCCCGATAGAAAGCTTCTCGAGACTGCTGCGATCTGCCCTTCCTCGCTAACAGTTCTCTTGCAGCGGACAGCACACGAGCTGAATCGCAACCATGGACTCCGGCACTCCAACTCGCCGAACAACTGCGAAGAGACCAGAGTCGTATGTCTGAAAGACCCATGAAGCCTCGCGACTACTCACCACCAGCTCAACAGGACCATCGCGCAGAACTTCGCCGCAGATCTAGACTCTATGTTCGGCCTGACACCTGAAGTCGACGGTCTAGAGCACAATGTCAACCAGAAGTACGGCTGATCCACGACTGCACTCTCACGTCTCAGCGACCTAACAGCTGCCACAGAAAAACTAGCATCACAACCTCTAACATGGAGCTGCAAGAGCTTGAGGCAAGGCTGAAGGCCATGGAGGACCGTCTGGCCAAGGTTTCACGAAGCTCGTCGCCAGCTAGGCCACCACCACCAATACCGCAGATGCGTGACGAGCAACAGGTCCTGGGCGCCTCATCGTCGAACACACAACGAACAAGCCCTCTCGCACAACGACCTACCTATCCTGCAGATCGGCCGCCAACAGCTCCATCACGACGGCCTCCAATGCCACCTGATGCTCAAAACATGCCTGGCCAATTTCCAGCACATATGCAGCAGTACAACACGAGCAATGAATACGTGATGGTCGAGAGCCATTCACAGGATCGATACCGATGAAACAAAACGGACGAAGGATACCCGGTGGGCAAGCAGAATAATGGAAATGGTCTTAGTAGGCAGTGTCTCTCGTACCTTGCAGACAGTAACGGCCTATGCATGCATTTTCGAGCACGTCTTCAGCACCCTTAATCGTATACAATTGTAATCACCTCTATGTCTTGTAAAGAGTATTGAGGAAACCCTCAGCCAGATCGCGAACCACACTCTTGTCCGGCAGAGCACCAGCAACACCATACAAAGCAGCAGTGTTTCCCTTGCCGATGCCCTTACCCTGCACCGACTGGACGACCTCCTCAAGATCTTTGATCATGTCTTCTATAACGGCTACGATAGGAATTGTCACGGCGACGTGAATGCCAGGAGGGTCCTGCAGAGCATTGAGATGCCATCCTTTGGTGCTCATGCCATCTGCAACTGCGTAGATGTCAACTGCATCCTCGAACTTTGCCAATGGCTCAGCACGGAAAGCAACCACAGATACTTGTGGCTTGCCGATCACCCTCAAGCTCTTCGACATCACTTCTGACGTACGCACAGCTTCTTCGAGACGCTTTGCGGCAGTGACGATCTTGTGGCACGTGTCGACGTATCCTGCCTCTCCCATGCTCATCAAACTCGTCCAGCAGCCAGCGATCAGTGCACCTGGTCTCGAGCCTGCAAGACCTGGCGAGGCATACACACCTCCAGTCCAGTCTGGACAGACGTAGTACTGGTATCGTCGTAGTGCTGCTGATCTATACAATATACAGCTGTTGCCCTTTGGTGCGAAGCCGTACTTGTGTGTGTCAACCGAAATCGAAGTAACACCTGGAACGGAGAAGTCGAAGTCTGGGCTGTCGAATCCAGCTTTCGAAAGCATAGCGATCACGAAGGAGCCCAGACAGCAGTCGACATGCAGTGGGATCTTGTGAGTCAGGGCAAGTCGTGAGAGTGATGGGATGTGGTCGACAATGCCGTGAGGGAAGTTAGGTGCAGAGCCGACAAGCAGGATAGTGTTGGCATTGATCAGTCGTGCAACGGCGGTTGTGCTAACACGGTATTCTGGCGCTGGACAGGGAACGAGGTGCACCTTGATCTTGAAGTAGTCGCCAGCCTTTCTGAACGCTGTATGTGCTGTCTCTGGCAAGATCATCTCTGGTTCGCGCACGCCGCGCTCAAAATATGCCTTTTGTCTTGCTGCGATGACAGCCATCAGAATGCTCTCGGTACCTCCACTGCTTGTTGCTCCAGCTGCTCCTTCTGGTGCATTGAAGAGACCAAGCACCATCGACACAACCTCAGCCTCCATTTTGCGCACTCCAGGGAAGACATCCGGATGTATAGGATTGCTGACGCCGAACTTCTTGAATGCTTCTGCTTGGAGATCTGACAGTTCAACGCCGCCGTGGTAGACTGCACCGCTCACTCTGCCGTCCTCCCATCGCGTGTGTTCCATACTCGACAGCTTTTCCAGCTCGGTCCGTATCTGCTCAGGTGTCCAGCCATGAGAGGGTAGAGATGTGTATCTTATGACACCTGGTCCACTAGGGACGAGTTTGCTCTCAAGTCCGAGGATGGATTTCTGTACATCTGCGCGCACTCTTGCTTCCACAAATGGCAACTTCAGGAAGATGCCATACATGCGCTTGTAGATGTCTGAGAAGAGCTGCTGAAAGCTGCCCACAAAGCCATAGCCACGAAGTTGTAGGTACGTCTTGCGGGTATATCGAAGGAGGAAGAGAACGAGGAGAGCATTACGGAGGAGGTTGAAGGTCTGCGCGATGATTTGCTGTCGTTGCTGTGTAAGGACAGGCTTGCTGCTCAACGCTGCTGGTAAGCTTGATGTACCCGGCATGGTGTGCTATGTTGTAGAAGGAGTGTTCATGGCGGTAAGCAGGTTGTAGGCTACAACCAACAGCCAACATGCTCGGCATGACATAGCAAGCTCCGAGCGTTTTACCTCGCATGTGGCAGTACATTGGGCGGGGCCGGAAACGTGGTACCACGACGAATGAGAAGGGCCAGGTATTAGAGTAGCAGAGCAAACAATCGTGAAACGCGATGGACATCAATGCTATTCAACAGTTTATGCTGTATTATCATTGCGAACTGCTTCCCACCAACTCCATCGCTGGAATATTCCTCCTTTTTCTGATGTGATCTACCTCATAAACATGAACACGTCAAAAAGTACAGCCGTAAAGTAGAGAGACCTCCTAAGCCTTCTGCTCGACAGCAGGAGCTGCAGCAGGAGCAGTGCCATTGACGGTCTTTGGACTGTTCCTGGCAGACTCTTGTTTGGTAGCAGACTTCTTCTCGTCATCACCGCTGTCATCGTAGTTCTCGTCCATGTCCATCTTGCGGGCAGCTGGTTCATAAGCAGCTGGTGGTTGAGGTGTATGGGCAGGAGGCTGAGCACGAGCTTCTTCCTGTGGTGGAGCGGAGTTTCGTGGTGGCGAAGGCTGAGTGATTGATGGAAGTGCCGGTGGTGGGTGGTGGGCAGCCTCAGAAGGATGGTAGGTTGATGATGGACGAGCTTCGTCAAGTCGTCGTACCTCTGAAGGACTGTGGATAGGAGGTGTTGCTACCTTTTGTGGCGGCGAAGGACGATGCATCTTGATTTCGTCGAGACGCGAGCGTGATTCCTCGGTCTGTGGCTTCTTCACAGCGTTGTGATCATCTTCCCATTCGCGCATGCGCTTTGGTGCCGCACTACCAGATCGCTCTTGTGGCTGCTCTGTGTGGTGTGCAGCTGGGGCGGATGTCGGTGCTGGCTGGTCGTAAGCCATGCGTGGGTACTGACTGCCAGGTGAAGGAGCAGGCTGGTGATTGATGGGACGAATGTCAGGTCGAGGACTTGGCTGTCGTGGGTACGCCGGCAGGACTGGTGCTGCAGGAGCTGTTTGGGTTGCAGACGGTGGAGGCAGGGCAGCTGGTGCACCATATGGTGGGATACCTGGCGCATGTGCAAGATGTGCTGGCGGCTGATGGTGTAGAGGTGCAGCGGCATACGATGCCGGTGTAGATTGTTGACCCTTTGGCGAAGGCGACAGACCGCGGTGTGCTGGTGGAGGTGGTCGCTGTGGCTCACGGTACCTCAGATCTTGTCGTGGAGAGGGCTGTCTGGCTGGCAAAGGAGCAGCATGTGGTTGTTGCTGCTGCTGCTGTGGTGGGTGGCGATCCCTCTGGTCAAATGGATTCATCGGTTGAGGTTGCATTTGAGGGTTTTGAGGTTCTGCGATACCGTTGCTTGCCCAGCCGTTGCCAGCCGTGAGTGGTGGTGGCATTGGTCCTGGTGGAGGAGCATTTGCAGGTTGAGATCCCCATTGCGGACCTGGAGGTCCTGACATGGCATCCGGCTGGTATGCTCGTGGATGGACGTCATGTGGTACTGCTTGTGTTGGCAGACCATTGGTTGGCTGCCCCTTGAGCAGGGCCAGACGGGCCTTGATGTGTTGGTTGGTTGGGTCGAGGTCAGCAGCGCGAGAGTATGCGTCTAGAGCATCGCTGGTCTGGTTGTTGCATGATTCGTACTGGTGTGCGGTCAGCTTGCAATCGGTATAGCATTCAAGAATAACGTACCAGAGTGCCAAGATCGTACCAGACCTCAGAGATGTTTGGATTCAGACGGATAGCACGAGAATATGCATCGAGAGCATCTCTGTATTGGTTGATCTGGTAGTAGAGCACACCAATAGAGCACCAAAAGGTTGGGTTTCGACCATCGCGGTACACAGCTTGTTGGTAGGCTTCGTATGCCTTGGGGTACTTTGCCTGGGACATGTAGCAACGTCCAAGAAGATACCAACTTTGCGCGTCGTGTCCGTCTGCAGCAACAGATTTCTCGAGGTATTCAATTGCCTGCTCTTGCTCGGAGCTCTGTTGGTGGTGAAGCCAACCGAGCTGTTGTAGAACCTTGGCATGGTTTGGATCCTTCTCGAGTACGCGTGTGTATGCTATCTTGGCGTTCTCATACTGTGCTTGTGTCAGTGGGCACTTGGAAGCTCCGTATCAAGGACATACATCTTTCTGCTGCTCGTGAACGTGTCCAATCTGGAACCAGATATCTTCTTCGCTGAGAGGTTGCGGTGCGTCAGTCACAATATAGCGGAAGCACTGTAGAGTGGTTAGCAAGGTTTCTTGCTATGCGAGTAATAGGCTCTCTCTCACCTCCAAACTCTGCGTAAACTTCTGCTGCTGCTTGTAGATTATGCCCAGACGGAAGTAAATCTCATTTGCCTTCTCGAAGCGAGGATCCATGCGCATGACTTGAGAGAAGGCTTCCTCGGCATGCTCTAGCGAGCCATAGCGATCATACAAGATACCAATGCCGTACCACAGCTTTGGCTCGCGTGGGTCATGAAGATGATAGAGGGCCTGTTGGTAGGCAGAGTAAGCTTGTTGCAGGTCGTCCATCATAAGGTAACAGTGGCCCAAGCTACTCCAGACCTCACCATCATTCGGCTCGACCTGAATAATCTGCTTCAAGTACTCGACAGCAGCAGTGAACTGATCTTTCGAGCGCAGAATGCACGAGATGGCTAGCATCGCCTGCACAGAGCGACGATTGAAGGTCATGGCGCGCTCGTAAGCGACCATTGCGCCATCTAGCTCTCCCATCATCTCTGACAAATGTCCCAACTGCAGCCATGTTGACTCGTTGACCTGTGCGAGGTGTTCCGCCGCGGTCTTTGGACGAGGAGGAGGAGGAGCTTGCTGCGGCGCTTGTGGTGGCTGTTGTTGTGGTTGTTGTTGTTGTTGTTGCGGTGGTGGTGGTATATGCACTCCGTTTGGTTGCGCAACAGCTGCGGATGGGTAATGCTGCTGGTGTGGTGGTAGAGGACCAGATGGTGATTGATGGGTAGCCATAATGTGTTATATGACTGGGCAAGAATGTCAGAAACCACCTCAGATCGCAGGTCATTCAATGCCTGTCGTACCTGTGCGCGAACGGAAGTGAGGGTATAAGGCCGCGTGAGGTCGACAATGCACTCGTCGTCGGTCTTGCGGTGACACAGCTTTTCACGCCTGGCTGTCAGAATACATAAGGCTTAGAAAAGAGACTAGAAGACACTCGCTAGGGTAGAAGTATGGCCTCTGGGTGTGTATGGGTGCCGTCTTGTGCAAAGAGAAGTAGAGACGAGGGCAGAAGGTGAGGAGGAAGCGTGAGGAAGAAGCGTAAAGCGCCGTAATGCTGGCTGGCCGGCGAGCGAGCGAATCTCTGGGTTCTGCAGCAGCAGCATCACTCCTCGCTCTATGGCAGCAACGCACGCTACCGTGGGTACGGGTTGATACTCAGATCAAAGATGCGCTAGCTTTGATCCACATGCGCCATCCCGACAAGCGAGAGAAGTGTGGGTGCATCAGCTAGGCACAGGGCTTGCAGGGAAGATGGGGGCGTGCTGCGCGTAGTCCCAGCGATCATACGCCAAGACCGCTGCCTTTCTCTGACGGCAGATAAGCCACACCAACTCTCTTTCTTCACACAGTTTAGCGCTCGCCCTTCCAATGCGCGCGCGTGTGTGTGTGCGTGCTCGAGAGGCTGCTTCTGGTCGTGCTATACCACTGCTGACAGTTCCTCGCACGCAGTCGGTGCTTTCGAGCTGCTGGAAGTATAGTCACCTCTGGTTCTACACGCGCGTCAACTTGTTGCACCACATAATTCACACATCTCTGAACACGATCGTCGAATCCCTGCTGAGTTGTCATCGACACACAGGACTACTCACAAGCAAAAGAGACGGACATGTTCGACGGCCTGGTCCTCGGCAAAAGCAGCTATTCATGAGAGTTCATTCAGAGACGCCCAAAACTTCTTGAGCAAGGCGTGCATGAGGTCCTATAAGTAAGCACCTAGATCCTGGCTTGCCTCAGGAAAAAGCTGGCTGCATGCAGCGGCGCATACATCGCCTGGCGACAATGAGGTACATCTTTACTTTTCTGGGATGCCGCCTGTCGGAGATTGTATACGTTGTGTTACCTGCAGCACGTCAGAACGGACTGGCCCTCCACAGTCGTGGGAACCAGGGATTACACCGTGCGAGCAGTTGGCTTTGAACCATCACCATGGCTCGTGGTCTCACCATATATATTCGGCATTGTGAGCGACGTGTGGATCCATCACAGGCCTTGATAACAATCGTTGTGTCAGCTGGCACGGCAAAGGCATGCGCTTTTGCTTCAGGCAATCTATCGACGCCAGCCGTTTCACAGTACTGGACCGTTGGAAAAACATATGCCGGCAAAGGGATTCAAGGCACGAGAACCGTGCATGCAGGATATCGACAAGGTCACGAAATATATCCAGCAGCAGCACACTGACGACAGCAACTCAAAACCCGCACAAGTCAGCAGCCACAATTTGAGCCCGATCACCACAACATGCAACGCGAGATCTGCAAATATGACAGCATCCTTAGGAGAGGTACACAAGCGTGTGTACATTGTACATGACCCTCCCTTGCCGCAGCGCGCGATCCTCCAATCCACACATCTTCCACCCGCTGGCAGAAGGCAAAAAAGCCAAATCCTCAACTCGGTTGCTGCGCTATGACACAAATATGCATCCTGCGGGCATAAGATTTGGTTCTTAGGGAATGGATCTCGCCCATGCCTCCGCTGTCTCCACTCCACGGCATGCTACCAAACACGGCCAGACATGGAGACCGACTGAGAACCTCTCGGCTTTTCCTGTGGCTGGCACGAGATTGGATATCGTCGTTTGGTCGTTGAGTGGCTATTCTCAATGACTTATCGCTCATTCTGACAATTGTCTTCATCCACACCAGCGCTAAAAGTCTTTCGAGTATATGTCCAGCATGCCGAGGCCTTTTCCATCTATCTGTCGGTAGCGATCTTTGTTGTGACCGAATTCGCTTGCATGGCGTTTTGGCAGCTGTCCACCTTTCCTATATGCGCGACCATGCATTGTTCGGATGAAACGATAGCGCACAGCATGAATGTTGACGCGTGCGGCTTTTCTGCATCGCCGGCTGGCTGCAGAAATACCCAGGCAGGACAACCACGCTGTGCCACCATCTCGAGCTCTGTGTGGCCACAGCTGAACTGAGGGACGGCCATCATGAAACAGTCAAGTACTTGCCACCGAGCCGCTCGCCGCTGAGCTCTTCTTGCGCAGGGTGTCCCTATGTGCTGTGTGGCTGCAACCTCCCGGGACGATCACCCTTCTCGTCAGCACGTTGATGGGATGGCGCAATTTGACTTTGCAGCCTCACTCATCATCTCTTCCGGAAACTTGGGCAGGTCCCTAATACAACGATAGGGGATCTATAAGGAGCGATATGGAGAATTGTCGATCGAGGCAAGGAATAGTCGTATCCTTGAGCTGGACGTACCGATGGGAAAAGCCTCTGGGCGCCATCCACGTCGGCTCTGACTCTTAGCTGCAGTAGATCATACATACTCCGCAGACTGTACGACATTGGCAGCACGAGCGTGATAGCTATATTTGTAGACCTATCTATCTAGCTCATTGTGTCATTCTACCGATGGCTACGAGTCGCTTCACACCAACCTGTAGAATATTAGCATGAATCAGAAGCGTTGCTTGTCAACTTACTATCCAATTGCCGCCTTCAGTCTCCTTCTTCTGTTCCAGCAGTGTGGTGAATAATGCCTGCGCTCGTTCCCAGTCCTTTGCACCGACAGCCTGTGAGATCTCGACCAACTGCGCTACCGTATCAGGCTTTAGTAGATCCTCGTTGTTGAGATGATCGAACAAGATGTTGATGCGCTTCTCCATATCGTCGACCTCTCGCTTGAATGTCGCCGGTGCGACAGACTTGATTCTAGCAACCTCAGGAGTCAGGAGGTCCACGATCGGTTGAGCTGATGCTGGGATGTGGGACCGGTCGCCCTTCGGGTATTTTGGACGAGCTTCGCTTGACATAGGCGGTGCTGGTGTCGAGACTGCTGATGGTGGAGGTGCACGTGCAGGACCCTTCGGTGGAGGAGGTAGCGGAGCTGCAGCAGGTGGTGGGCCACGAGGAGGACCTTGAGGCTGCGGTGTGCCGTAGCCTGATTGAGGTGCACTCGTATGAGACTGCCCAGGTGCGTATGGGTTTGTGGGCGGAGCAGCATATGGATTAGGCGCCACATTACGCTGTGGTGGCATGCCAGGTGCTGCTGACGGTGCCGTGCCAGGTGCTGGAGCGTATCGATTGGTCGGCGCAGCAGAAGAAGTTGAAGGAGGCGGTTGGTAGGGAGACACACCTCGAGCGACTGGTGGAGGTGCAGGAGTCGGCAATGTCGAGCCTACAGGCGGCGTCGCTGGAGCATAGGCATTTGCTGCAGTCGAGTGTGTTCTTGTATTTGGTGGCGGTGCTAGTGCTGGCGACATGAGAGGTGTAGGAAGCTCATTTGCCTTGGGTGGAGGTGGCAATGGTGGTGTTGGCTTGTTGATGCCGAATTGAGGCGGGCCTGTCGTAGGCGCAGGTGTCCCTAGTGGCTGGACACCAGAATAAGGAGCTGGAATGGTAGTCGGTCCAGGTGTGCCTCTTCTTGGCGTAGGTTGACGCTGTTTGATGAAGTCATCAGGCATGTCGTTCCAGTCCTTGATGTTGCGTGCTGCTGAAGGTGGTGGAACAGACGGCGAGGAAGTGCCAGCTCGTGGTGGAGGTGCAACTGCTGGTGGTGCAAACGCTGAGTAGTTTGGCTGTCCGTACGGTGTGGAGTGAGGTGGTTGGTAGCCCGGGGCTGTGTAGTTGCTCGTGCCAGGAGGTGCGTAGGGTCCGCGAGGTGCGAATGAGTTGGGATTTGCTCCTGGTGGTACATATGGTGCTTGAGCAGCTCCTGGAGGGACGTATGGTGCTTGGGCGCCAGTGGGAGCGCCATATGGCGGCTGAGTCACATTCGGAGGAGCATACGCCGATGGAGCTGGTTGCTGAGGCTGCGCTACTGGAGCGAAAGCTGGAACTGGCGTTGCTCGTGCTCCTCGAGTGGCCACTGCAGTCGATCTTGTGGCAGCCGCCTTCTTTGTCGACTGTGATACACGCGATTGTGCACTCTCTGCTCCTTCGTACTTCACCGGAAGCAGTGTGAGGTACTGCTCAGCGATGGCGAGCTTGCCGTGGGCAGCAAGGATGTTAGCATACTCAACGTACAGCCTGTACAGCGGAGCCAGCCTGAATCCTGCTGCAGACTGTAGGTCGGCATCACTGAAGTTTGTGACCTTCCTGAACACAGACACTTTCTCAACAAAGCCCTGCAGTGCTCGCGCATGAATAGCGAAGTCGGTCTCACTCTGATCCTCTCCCAACGCGGACTTCTCCTGCTCTTCAAGCTCCTGCACCCAATTGATGACGACTTTCTCGAGCTTGGATCCAGCTGAGTAGCAGAACGAGGCATCTCGACGAAGCTCTTTCGTCTTGTCTGCTTCGTAGGCTTCCTCAAGACGATCGCCAAGCACTTCACAAAGATCTGAGAACTCGGTCTCATCCGCATAAGTGCAGAGTGTGGCCATAACACTCTTCCAATCTTTGATGTCAGCATTGTGGACGATGTCCCAAAGGTTCTTGCCAACAATGCTTGCAAGAAGTCGTAGATACGTTGGTCCGTTCGCCTTCTTCTTGAGATATGCCGCCTGTGCCTTATCGATGCACTTTTGACCTCCACATACTGCAATCATAAACGCATCTGACAAGCGGTCTTCCTTCAAGCAGATATCCAAAGCAGCCTCAAATTGACCAAGCATCAACGCTTGCGTAATACTCTTGTCGGCGGCTGTCTCCTGTCCAGTGTGTATCGTGAAGGGATTGTTGACCTTGGTGCCCTTTGTAGCTGCAAGTTTTACTAAGAAGGCATCATCGTCATCAGCAACATTATTGAAAAAGTCGTCATCCCCATTACTCGTCTTGTCTCCGTTGATGGCCAGTTTCTCGGTCTCGGCAGACAACGTCTCCTCTTGGAAGCCTAGATATTCGCGCAGCTTCTTTCTTGATTTGCCAGCATTGAGTGTCTCGATCACCTGCCAGTCAGCCTTCTCTTCTTCCGTCTTTGCACCATCAATCTTGGCGGTGCAGAGTGCAGCAATATCGCCATTTTCTAACTTTTCCTCGAAGGCCGTTGCTGCCTCACCAACTGTGCTGTCGACTTCGAATGTGTCAATTGTGATCTTGCTCTTCTTCTCCACAAGTCCAACTCTTACAAGCTTTCCTCCGAAGCCAAAAGACACGCCAGACGGTCGAGAAGCCCATCGCGGTGCTTTAGCGATCGAGAAAGAGATGCTCTGTGGCTGTGATTGCGCTTTCAAGAAGAAATCTGTGTCGTCCAGTGACTGGTTAGCAGATGCTTGCTCCTCTGGTTTCGAGTTCGTGCTCTGTGTGCTGGTGATCAAGATCTTGCCATCGAAGGAGGCACTCGCAATCAAGCTGGGGTTATGGGGATTCCACTTCGTCTGGAATGCCCAATTTGAACCAGCTGCAAAGTCGCCCAGCTTCTCGCCAGTCCTTGGGTTCCAGCAGATGGTTCGGTTGTCCTTTCCACATGAGAGAAGCAGCTCAGGATCTTGGACACACCACGAGAGGCTGATAACACCAAGCTCATGTCCGGTCAATATACGCTCCGGCGCTGCACTATTCCTGAGACTCCACAAGAAGATGGCTGGCTCTTGGTCATTTGGTGTAGCTGTCGCAAGCTTGGTGGACTCTTCAGGATCCCATGCGACTGCACTCACTGCTTTCCTGCCCTGATTGTTGAGTGTCAAGATGTCCTTCTTTTGCTTGACGTCCCACACTGTCACGAATCCTCCACTGCTGCCCGTTGCCAGGATATGTGCAGTTTTCTCTTGTTTGTTCCAGTCCAAGCACTCGATATCGTCTGCTCTTGCTGCCGTGCCGCCCAACCTGAACGGATTTGACATATTGCCTAGATCGTATATGAAGATCTCTGCCTTGGCACCAACTGAAGCCAGAAGGTTGTGTCGATGTGGGTTGAATTGCAGTGCTTTGGCAGCACCGCTGTGCTTGGTGGTTCGCGAGATGAGTGCACCGGCATCGCCCTTGCGCAGTTTGGCAGCATCAAACAGATCAATTGATCCATTTTCGAGAGCTCCCGCGATCACTCCCAAAGGGTATTCGTCTGTAGGTTCACTCCAGGCGATGTCGTTGAAGCCACTATCGACAGTGATGCTACCTACTGCGGTGACTTCATTGTCTGCACCGAGCTTCTCAAGACCCAGTTCCCATAGCTCAACTCGTATCTCGCTCGAGAAATCATCGTTGACTGCTCCCGTCCTTGTTCCTGTAGCAAGCAGAGGGGCACCAGTGCCGGGAAGCCAGGCAAAGACAGCAGTCCGTTGTATTTCGCGAAGTCGGACCATTGTTGTGTGTATCTTAGAGTAGAATCATGCGTGCAGGCAAGAGAATAACTCCCTAAGGATTGTTGCCAGGTGGTTGTTGACCAGAGCAAGTAGCCCACTTCTGGAACGTAATTGGCTCATTCGCGGAGGTGAACTTTTGATCATGCAACCTGACGACACATTCGAGAGGCGTGCGACTGTGATGAGACTGCGAGAGCCAGTCCACTAACATGGCTGAGACGAATCGCCAGAAGGCGACACTGTTCGTTGGCGGACTCGACAACGCGGTCTCAACGCAGATATTGCACGATGCGTTCATACCTTTTGGCGATATTGTTGATGTTTCGATGCCAAAGCCAGAGTCGTGAGTCGATGCTCTTGAAGGATACACACAGTCTCATTGATATCACAGGGCAACCTCCTCTGATCCTCATCGAGGTTTCGGCTATGTTGAGTTCGCTCTCGTGGACGACGCGTTAGAGGCGATCGACAATATGGACCAATCTGAGCTGTTTGGAAGGGTGATCAAGGTCAACCAGGCTAGAGCACAGAACAATGCGAACGAATCACTTGGTAGTAAAACCGCTGTGTGGGAGCAGGTGAGCTTGCTGTGCTGGACTCATGACCACCACTGACATCTCTGCAGGCGGGCTATGCTGCAAAGTACAATATTAGTGCTGAGGACCAGACCATGACCGAAGCTCAAATGCAAGAGGATGATCCAATGCAAGCTCTCGAAGGCCTTGCTCAGGCCGGTCCACGACTTCAATGAGGAGAGATGGCTGCGATCGACTAGCCGTTCACAACCAGCATGTGCTGTTTGGCAACAAGATGCTCTACAACTTTAACGGATTATCCTCGAAGTTTGTCATGGTGCCATATGCCGTCAGACGACGGCGACGAATGATACGCCGCGACTGGGCTGACGAGGCGGCCTATGCCTTGGACTGATTGTTGCTCAAGATCATTATGGCCTCACATGTCGCCTGCGCGCAGCAATGAGCCTGGGCAGTGCAAACCGAGCGGAGTCATAGCCCATCAGCTCTCAGTTGAGTTGGCCAAGGGTTCACCGAGGCGTCCAGTTCATTGTTCGTGGCGCAGAGAAAGTGTAACACTGTGACTGTTGCTTTGCTTCCTTACAATGTACAAATGGACGGCTCCTCAAATCGTGGAGATCATTCCCATTCCTCAGATCTCTTTGTTCTAAAGTTTGATATTGGCCGCATCATCTTGATCCATCAGAGCCAAATCACTGCTTCTTTCCTTGTCGGTAGAGACGCAATGTGCGGTCGACGTAGAGCTTACGTGCCAAGCTGTAGCCGGCAGCAACAATAGCGACAGCCAGGACGACGAACAGAGGCCACAGCTCGACTGGAACCTTCTTGAGCTGACGAAGACGCTGGGAGATTGTGTGTGCGGCGTGCTCTTCCTTCTGTACATGGGGTCAGTGGAAAAGCTTCAGGTCCGACATCTATGCACCTACTGGGACTGGGCTTCGCAGAACTGGTGAGGCCTGCATGCGGAGGGTTCGCATGATGCTCTGCTGTGGTCGGAGAAACTGCATAGCAGCACGCTGGCGCATCAATGGCTGCGATGCGCGCAGCATATTGCTTCCGAGCATACGTGTAGACTGCATTTTTGCTGCCTATATGCTTCCTGGTCAGCACATAGAGTAGCGGTGAGATGCTCCCTGAACTGCCTTACCGATTTCAGTCCTGTCAAAGGATGTATAGAGTGGAGAGAGTGAAGCCGAACGCTGTTGTCGTCGTTCAATGCTGTTGTGCTATGAGGGAGCTTCTTCTGCTGGCCAATGATGGCGGCCCGTGCGTCGTGCAGCTTGCCATTTTCGCTCGGGCTGACCCGGCAGCTCTATGATCTATCCATCCACGAGAACTCTCATAGCCATCACAAGCAACAGCTATCTGCGACGAAGCAGCACACAATCACCTCTCACAACACCAACCACCAACCGCAAACATGTCTGACGATGAGGAGCGCGTCACCATGCCATTCAAGTTCGTCACTGGTAGGTTTGGACATTGCTTTTGCCATTGGATTTGACTGACATTTCACAGCTGGTGAGTAGCCGCCGCGTAGTCGATACGTGTAGAAAGAGTGGGACCAGATATCAGAGGATGTAAGAGGTGGGAAATGAGGGCATTGGAGGCAGCGACACACGTGCTCGAGGCGTTATGATGGTAGCAGGAGACTGATATATCGGACAGGCTTCGACGCACGATTCCCAAACCAGAACCAGACCAAGGTATGATGATCAGGGTGTATAACGGAGCTTTGCTCATCCTGTATAGCACTGCTGGCAGAACTACGTCGATTACCACAAGTGTGTGAACCTCAAGGGCGAGGACTTCAAGCCATGCCGACAGGTATGTATGAAAGTGTACAACTGCCTGAGCGCCACTGACAGGCTTGGTGAATAGTTCTACCTTGCTTTCCGATCACTTTGCCCAAGCGGATGGGTCAACAGATGGGATGACCAGCGAGAGAACGGCACATTCCCAGCGAAGCTCGACGACTAAATGTTCAAATATCAAGATGAGCGTGGGTGGGACTTAGATCTCAGTTGTAGGAGAGTACTGTATACATACGCTACATCACCACACTTGCAGCTGTTGCATGTGCCGTTGGCGATCACTACGTGCAAAGCCATATGCATGCATTTTGGTGGCCAATCCGAACGTCTGGCCACAAGGATATCTGCGATGGACAAAAACCACAATCAACAGACGTAAGATATCCATGGATGTGCAGGAATACTCTCACACAAGAGGCACTCCTCTTGTAGGCATTCCCGGCTATGCTGTATGCCAAGCAGATGCGCGTTGTGTGTCCATGGCGAGGCACAGCCATATCATACCAGAACAACATCTGAACAGACTAAAACGAGAAGCGACCACTGGAACCTAGGTGTCGGCATGTCCGTGATGTCCGTGAACGAATCGAAGTGCATGCTTTGTGACCTCACTTCGAAGATTGATGCCTAAGGAGACGCGTATCCATTGCGCAAGCCTCGAATTGTATCACATCTACCAGCTATCAAAGTCTCGACGTACCGTATTCTTGTTGGCTCTCATACTGTTGCCTACTGTGAGATCTTATCCGAACAAGGGAACTCTTGCATGCTTACGTGGTCGTGAGCAGATTGTGCCGGATGAGCGTAAGCGACAG
This sequence comes from Peltaster fructicola, assembly GCA_001592805.2. Classification (NCBI taxonomy): domain Eukaryota; kingdom Fungi; phylum Ascomycota; class Dothideomycetes; genus Peltaster; species Peltaster fructicola. The sequence goes on from CP051140.1 coordinate 1,889,507, forward strand.
CTTCACTCTGGCACGCCTGACGCGCGACAACACTTATCTCACCACAAACACAATGTTGAGTTCTCTCTCAACGCTGCGGCGTGTGACCTGATAAAGCTCAATCGTCCACCGTCAACTCCTTATGCATTGCAGCTCGAAGCACAAGGAGTATCCCATTAATGGCTATCACCTCAGAGACGACAGACCACGGCCACAATACTGCTATACCACATACCATTGGCCATGATGAACAGACACCATTGCTGCAGCATCATGATGCTCGAAAACCACCCAGCCCACGCTCGCTTTTCGCCATCACTGCCACTATGGTAGCAGTCGTCACGTTACTGACTATTGGAGATCAACTGATGGACAGTCCTACAACACGTCTCCTCGAATCGATATGCTGTTATGAATACTTTCAGCAGCATGATCCGAGTCAGCTACTGACCGACCCAGCTGGTGCAGGGCCAGGAGCACTGCGAGGCATAGCAGAATCTGCTTGCAAATCCGACGCAATACAAGGACAGGTCGCTGTCATCAGATCCTACCAGTACTTCCTCGAGGGATTCCCAGCATTGGCATTAGCTGTACCTTTCGGCTGGCTGCAGGATCGCTATGGACGCAGACCATTCCTTCTCCTGGGCATGTTCTCTTTCATGCTGAAACTCATCTGGATAATTGCTGTGCTTTGGTTTTGGCAAGTCTTCGGAGACATGCGTTGGCTGTGGGTATCATCTCTCCACGCTCTTCTGATGGGCGGCGCTCCTGTGGTCATTGCGCTGTACTATACCATCATTGCGGACATCACGACCGAACAATCGAGAGCGACAGTATTTCTGCGGCTGGGCGCCTGCACCCTGTCAACAAGCTTCTTCGCACCTATAGCCTCAGCTTGGCTGATGAGATGGAATCCCTGGTATCCTATGTTTCTAGGCGCAGCATTGGAGGTTGTCGGCTTCAGCATGACCTTCCTGATCCCAGAGACTCTCAACTACCGACATCCAGACAATCATCAGCCTCCCGTACTCATCGCTGACCCAATACCAGAGGAGCCGCTAGCTGCTGTCGATGCACAACTCGTAGCTGTCGGATTACCACGGCGTCTATTCGACGATCTCAAGAAGGCCTCTCGCTTTCTCTGGGAGGACTACCGAGTGTCGATACTTATTCTGCCATTCCTCGTACACATGCTGCTTATGGCAGTGACGCCTATCATTGTACAGTATGCTAGCAAGCGATACAGCTACAGTATAGCCAAGGCGACTGTACTGGTTACTGTGCGATCTGGTGTCAACATCGCCCTTCTTTTCAGCATTCTGCCATACATCTCGAAGCAACTGATGACGAGGTTTGGCATGTCCGGCAAATACAAAGATCTGTTGATCACAAGAGTATCACTGGCTATCTTGAGTATTGGTTGGATACTGCTCGGCTTCTCACCAACATCTTGGCTCTTTGTCATCAGCCTGATGGTGATCTCATTGGGTAGTGGTGCGATGTTCACCTTGAGGTCTTTTCTGACCTCGCTAGTTCCGCCACATCAGATTGGCAGAGCGTATAGCATCGTCTGCATAATGGATACACTTGGATTGATGTTCGGCTCACCCATCTTGGCTCAAACGTTCGAGCTCGGTATGAGCTGGGGCGAGAACTATCTTGGATTGCCATTCTATGTGTTTGGAGTGGTCTGTCTGATCTTCTCACTGTTGCTGGTCTTCGTCAGACTTCGGAAGGACGAGCATGCCCGCATAGAGTCAGACGACTAGACGCCCACCAATGAAGAGGCTCAGCTGCAAGAGCAGCATGCTGAACATCCAACGACAAAATTGTCCTCTATACTTACGCTTTTTACAATGCTACAGCACTTGGTTCGGTAGGCTAGCCCACTGCCTCTGGCCCCGAACGATGGCTGTGAGCTCAGCCGCCATACAAGCCGGAGATTTGGGGCCATCACAATCCTGTAATCAGCCTCATGGCGCCAAAGTCACAGGGTCTTCCTCAAATTACAACGGGGCTAGTCTGAGCAGCATGGGACAGTATAAAGAGTCTGTTGATATATGCTTCGGACAAGCAAGTCTTCAGCATTTCGCATTTCTATCACTACAGCTGAGTAGCAAGTCCTTCAACACATCCGCAAATCGTGTTAGTACAATCTGCGCTCCATTGACTCTGCTGACCAACATAGCATTGATATACAGGCTCCTGCTGAACATGGCTGAGAATCTAACCTGCGGCAAGAACAACACCAATCCCAGACATGTAGCCTTCCCGGCCGACTTTGAGAAAAATGTAGCCTATTGCGGTATCTTCACGTGCGACCAGCTATCATATTCAGCTGTAACGGCATGCTGTAATGGCCCAGCTATGGAGAGCGGCCAATATTTTCTATATTGTCAACCAAAGAACGGGGGAAACGACACATCCTCCTTCAGCGACTGCATGACGACCACGTCCAACTACAAGGGAGTCAGCTTGACTCATTGCAGCAATGGCGAGGTTGCAATTCCAGCTGCAAGTAATGTGCCATTCGTCACCAGAACGCCTACACCGACGAGCAGCAGTGTCGTTCAGACCACGACGCCTACACAGGCGACTTCTACCCAGACGACTTCGGCGGGGACTGGCAGTGCAATGAGGGCCACTGGACACGGCGGCCTGAAGGCGGCATTGCTGATTGCTTTGCTGTGTGTTGTCCTGGTTTGACATGGAGGAAGTGATCTGATTGTTCTTAATGCTTAGCAATGGTTGTCTCGAGTCAATAGCGTTCTGCGAAGTGCCGTTATGCGATAATATGTATAGATTTGCCGGCTGCTCGAGAAGTGTTAGCTGTGGTATACATCTGGGATCCAAGATCATGCTATAGGCTATGCAAAAGATAACTCATCTACGGGTGTCGACCGCTAGCTCAGCAGGCTCTCTGTGCGCAGGAACCTCGCTGATGCCCTGTTCAGCATGCTTCTCGTAGACAGGGATCATTGACATTCCAGGCTGATCATGCTGCATCACCTGATGATAACCACTCCAACTGCCATCTTCTGACAGATCCGCCGACGGTTTGAGCACTCGATTTCGATGATTCTGTCTATAGATGACGAAGCCTAGCCAAATGGTTGCCAGGAGGACGAGAGGAATGCCTATGCCGAGCCCGACTCCCAAAGCAACTTTGACCACTCCTGAGTCAACGTTCGAAGCACTATCAGTGTTGGAAGTGCTGGTTGCGCTCGCTGAGATGCTGCCTGCAGTTGTGCTGCTTGTAGTCGAGCTGCTCGACAAGCTTGAAGTGCGTGATGACGGACCGACAGTGATGTTGAAAGAGTGAGAGCTAATACTAACATCAGCCGCCGTGAGCTGCATGTAGAATAAACTGGAACGAAGAAGGTCTGCACTCCCTGGAGTGCACGTCCAAGATATGCTGTTATTGCCAGGTCTTGGATTAGTGGCTACAAAGATCAGTTCTGAGCATCATTTGCACAGATGCGACATACTGTAGACATATTGGATCCAGTTAGCAGTACCGGTGCCAGGTAAAGCTTGCCAGAGACTGAACGTATATGGTTGTTCAGTGCTGGTTGTCCAGTTCAGCGTATAGTCGTTACCAGCACGCCATATGATGTCGCCTTGTGCGGAAGCATCGCTGTCTCCCGGACTGTAGATATGATTAGTGGCATTGTCTGCAGCAAGCGCCGAGGACCAGCTCAGAGCAAGCAAGACGAAGTATTGTAAGAGCATCATGGTGAAGTGTCGAGACTGTGAATCGGAAGCATTGAACTAGAGCAGGGGTACATGAAGCTGACCTCATGCCTTTAGCTGGCATTCACTGTTGACAGCGAAGCCTTCGGAAGCATATTAGCCGATGGGGGCCAAACTGAATCAATGGTGATTGAGCTTCGGCTGGGAATAGCATACAACAGATCGGGCTATGTTGATAGCCAAAACTCTGTCTTACTGGTCATGCATTCCTACGGCGGTAAGCAGAACGTTTCATCAAGCCGATACCTCGTTCTGCAATCAGTATATACGTGTTCGGAACGTCGATGGCAGGTATGACCGTTGGGTTGACCAGACTACTTGCAACACCAGGCACAGCAACGTACCAATGCGCGAGTGCGGTTCGATGCGTCTCCCTGCTACGGTCCATGGATGCTGGCGCTCATGTTCACACTGTTCGACATCGTTCTCGTGATGAGAGCAAAGTATTGACGTTCGTCATACTGACAACAGTGATCCGTCAACAGGACTGCGCTACACACGCTTGGAGTGGCATTGCAAGGTGTTGTCGAAGGACAGGTGGAATGGAATGAATGCGAGCAGGATCAGAACTCAAGTTGGCTTTGCTCAGCCTCATGAGTGGTCTGTGCAATGCTGACTAACACCAGACCGCATGGTTGTCTCTCGCAGGACAATCAGGCCGCCAGCTACCAAGCAACATTATTCAACATGCTACCAGCACCAAAGAAGCAACATATCTATTGGATGCCCCTAAGAGGGCAAAACATCAAGATCATTGGTGCAGGTGGGTAGTATGGAGTGGATTTGTAGAGTCTACTAACAACTACAAGGCATGCCACGCACGGGAACGAATTCGTTCTGCGCAGCAGTCTCACACCTCGTAGACGGTCCATCGTATCATGTCGGTGTGCAGACAGCCGCGACCGGAGACGAGAACCACGTCAGAAGCTGGATATCTGTCCTTGGCACTCGTCCATATCGACCCGAAGACAAGAAGCATGCCCTGGAAGTCCTCAAGCACGAACTGGACGGCTATGTCATGGTCACAGACCCGCCAGTACCACAGCTCGTTCCAGAATTGCTAGAGCTCTACCCTGATGCTATTGTCATTGTCACAATGCGCGACAAGAAATCTTGGGCTGTCAGCTTCGCCAAGATCATTGATCTGGTTCAGATCGATCTGCTGGCCATCGTATTCTTCTGGATTCGTTCCCTGCGCTTACTGCCAACGCTGTGGCATCTGTTCACGGCTATGAACATCGAGCGATATGGTTTCATCGCTACAGCTAACGATGAAGTCCTTGTACGACAGTGGGATGCACATATGGAGATGATCAAGGAGCAAGTTCCAAGCGAGAAGTTGTTCTTCTACGATGTCCGAGAAGGATGGGAGCCGTTATGCAAGATCTTGGGCAAGCCCGTACCGAAAGACATGCCGTTTCCGCGATTGAATGATTCCATGGCTATCGAAGCGGCATTCAAGTCTTGGTCAATACAAGGACTGACGATCTGGGCAGGTGTGACCAGTGTTGCAGTTGCGTTGGTTTCGGTTATGGGATACCTACTATGGCAGAGGCTGTAACTTAATGCATGGACTCAGGGGATGCATCCTTCAATCGCAGGGCAATGCCTTCCTCTGCGATGCTGCCCATGCTGGCAGATAGGCCATCTTCCGATGATTTCAGTGCTACGCTGCTTCTCCGAGGTCTACTGATCATGCCTGGGAAGACCTTGGGCGTGAAACTATTGAGACTTGTGCCAAACTCGTGGCCGACTGGTGCATATGAAGCCATCTCGTTTCCAGGCTGTGGAGCCGGCTGTGCAGCTGCTGCTACACTGTCCATCGTCATGTTGCCATCTGGTTTGTGGGATGACTTCAGCGCTTGCGTCGGTGTCCTTTGGTAGGCTTGAGGCGTCACCATATGATCGGGATCGGCATAGTGTGTGCTACCAGGCTGATGAGTGCTCATATCCATACCGATAGCATTGGTAGCTGATGGGTTTGTGATCATGCTCATAGTCGGGCTGGGTGGTGCTGCTAGATTTCGTGGTGTCAGAGTGCTGATGCTGGCTCTCTGCGCTGGTGGTGGCTTTGTATATCGATCGATCATTGCCAGTTCGAGCTGCCAGGTCTCATGTCTGAATGCTGATCGAATGTTTGGCACATTGGTCTTCGCCATGTCGTTGCCAAGGACTCCAGGCAGGTTGTAGTTCTGACCAAGCCAGCGCTGCTTGACGGTGTGCTCAAAGCCGCTCTGCAGGACACTGTGCTTTGCAAGTTCGCACATATCGACCGCACTCAGCTTGTATATTTGTGCTGCGACAGCGTATTCTTCGATAAGTGGCTCTTTGGTGAATGCAAATTGCAGAGGATCATCCGTGCTGAGACTGACATTTAGCCCTCGTCTGTAGTACTGTAGGAAAGGATTTCTTTCGTAGGCTAAGAATAGAGCATTGTTGCTCAAAGGGCTCATTGCAACACCAATCTGCTCGAGGTAGAAGATATATTGCAATAGCGGCACCTTGCGGAGCAGGAGACCATGGCTGATACTGTGGCAACAGAGTGCAGCTGCTGCCAAGTGATCGGTATCGCCAGCTTCACCACAATGTGGTCGTAGCAGGAATGTGTTGAAGCCACGCTGCTTGCGCCAACCATTCAGCGATGCAATATTGGCAAACAGATAGTATATCCAATACGTGTATGGCGGGTTCTGCTTTGTGTTCCAGTCCTTGGGCAGAGGGAATTTGCGATAGATGCGTCGCTCTGTCTTGCTCTCATCGTCAACGCTGTCAAAGCCAATCACTCTCTGCAGGAAGATGTGGAGCTTTGGGTGGCTGGAAGGGTCCTTGGTGACCTCGAACAGCGGCTGGAACACATTGACGATGACCTCGTCAAAGCGCTCCATGAGACCTGACGACTTGTAGACATCGAAGAGACGAGGGATCTGTATCAGCCAGCGGACGTTGGGAGAGTAGAGCTTGTTGTCGACCACCCAGGCCGCTAGCTTGTCCCATTCGTCCAATGTTCGTCCATACACCGATATGCGCCACTCCATCATTTGGTATTTGCTGCTTTCAAGATCTGAGATGACTTCCTTGGTGATCTCAGCTAGGTAGCGGCCGTGTATGAAGTTGTCAGTCTTCAGAAAGATGGTTCGCAGTCTGCTTTCGCCAACGGGATTGTACTTCAAGTTGAACTTGTCGAACCGATGGAACGAGTCAGTATGAGCGTGCATATCCAGAGTGTCGATAGATAAGTCGTAGGCTGTCAGATTGATCGATTCGAAGACTTCCTTCAGCGTCAGATGTTTCCCGTCTCTATACAGGACAACCTCATCTGGCGATTTCTTCATCTTGCTCTTGATGAAGCGTAGAAGATGTTTCTGATTCATGCATGCCGAGTGATGGACATGAGTGTCTACCTTACGCACGTTGTAGAAGTCGCGGTGTGGTACAGCTTTGGTGTCGGCAATCTCTTGATACTCATTGAGCAGCACATACAGGTTGAACTTGCCTTCGAGGTACTGTAGCCTCCGGAACGCAAAGCTCTTGCTAGGCCCGTCAGATGATATCGTCAAGATCTGATCCAGATCCATATAGAACTCGCGAATGGTGGGGATGTGCAGTATAGGTTCACCAAGCTCAACTGAGGTGGAAGTCTCATAGACTTGGTATACACCACTCTCGTCAAGCTTGTAGGTCATCTCTGAAGCTCCAGGTACAGGTAAGAGGTCATCCAGGTAGAAGTCTTCTCCAATGTCCTGGCCCATCTTACGAGGTTTGCTTTCTTGCTTTAGTGTGCCAGCTTGTTCTACCTCCTCAGGATCGTAAGCCTTTCGTTTACCATCTTCTTTCCACACCGGCTCAGGCATGGGTGGGTAGACTTGCCACCCAGGTTCATCTCGTGGGTTATCTGTTGGTCCCTGCAATGAAAGACGCATGTACTTGTGCCGCATGTCGAGGATCTTCTGAATGTTGCTGTAGATGGCTGTGAGCTCGCTGGTAACATTTGAATCGCCGTTGGCATCAAGTCCAATACCAGCTCCCGCACCGTGAATGCCTTGTTGCTCCAGCAGTGGCTTTGCCTCGTGTGGCAGACCAGGATGCAAAGAGTGAGCTCGTGCTGCGCGATCAGCTTCGAGATACTGGTCAATAGACTCCTCAGGCAAGCCCACGGGTAAGGCACTTTGGAAACGAGAGCCATCACCACTGGTTATAGAGGCAGTACGCTGTCGACCTTGCATTACAGGGCTACGTCCAGATGTAGGACTTACATTTGATGTCGCCTCGTCTCCCAATGTTGCAACTCGTTGATGTTGGTAGAACTGCTTCGCGTCGACAAGACTCATCTGTTTGTCGAGTTGATAGTTGTAGTGTGTTGTCCGCCGTTGCTTATCTCGAGGTAGCACGACCTCATCGTCCTCTTTTGTTTGTGTATCCTCTCCTTCGAGCTCGATCGTTGCTCTGCGTGAAAGACTTGAGCTTTCATGAGGCTCATGATCACCATCTAGGCTATTGTCCTCATCTGCATCTGATATTGCCGTCTCTACATCTTCACTATCGTCTGTATCGTGGCCATTGAGGTGATGTGGCTGGAATGAAGGTCTTGCTGCGTTGCGTTGCATCATGGCAAGATGCAGGATTGTGCGTAAAAGAACAGTCTATTGACGCTGGTAGTAATACAAGTACAACGTAGAAGCTCGTTAAGTCATCGATTCATTAGGTGTGGTCAGGTGTGCGGGAAAAATGCGTTCGTGTCGTCGAAGCTCGTGTAGCTGTTGGGACCGTTGTTGTCTTTGTCTCCACAGCTAAGCAACATTGAATGAAGCTCTAACTTCTTCCTGTACTGATTGTGTGAGGACCGATGCGTGGTCGAGGGTAAGAAGATGAGTGATGAATGTCATTGTTCTAGCTGCATATGCTCGATTGTCATTCGATTATGGTTGCTCGCAGCGTGTGAAAGCACCATGTATTGCAGTCACGATCTTGTCTATTCACTTATATGTACTGTGAGCTGTAGAAAGCATTGACAGCAGCAAGCAATCGAGCTCGTGTCGAGGATATGGCAACCACTATCGCGAGCAGACATCACAGGCTACATTGCATATGATTGTGAGCGTAGTCCATAGCTTTCAACACGCCCACGAGATGAGTGTAAGCTGCTGTCAGAACCAGGACATGGAAGATTTGATGCGAGGTGCCCAAGATATCGAAAAGACCTGGATTGAACCTCTCAGGAACTCGAGCCTGCTACTGTCAGAATGCATGAGAGGCGTAACTTGCTAACTTACGGCATAGAGAGTCGCACCCAGCACATACTGAATGCCCTCGTAGATCATCCATTCGTATCTCATCTGTTTGTTGAACTGACCAGACCCATACAGTATACAGCCATGTACAATTGAAATCAGACTCGAGAGACCCATCCCGATGAACATCGTCGCTCTGAATGTACGCCATTTTGGCAATCGAAACTCTGGCTTGACAGATACAACAGCGCATGCGAGCCCGACACTGCCCATCTAATCTTATGTGTCAACACGATAGTGGTCGCCATTGGATCACCTTACCATGGTCCAGTATAGTGCTTGCAGCTTCGGCGAGCAGTAGTATCCATAGAATATGTTTGGGACAAAGCTCCCGGCTATCAAGCATACGATTCCGAGATAATCCAAAGCATTTCCGAAGCGAGCTACAGAAAGACTGTGGTTGTTGATGGTGTGATACGTTGAGCTCATGCCTAGACATAGGGCGGCTCCAAGGAAGAAGCATCCACAAGCTAGAATATCACCACTCGTGATGTTGAGGTTGCTTTCCTGGATCTGCTGATAAACGGCAAATGCTAGAATCACTGCGACGACAGCACCAATCCCGTGCGAGAATATATTGACTGTCTCGTTGTGGATATACGTCAAGGAACCATAGCACCTTGCGTACGATCCAGCCGTGGCTCGATAGGATCCTAAGACGTAATGATTGTCCTGCCTCCAGTCTGGCAAGTCCTCATAAGATACAAGAGCTTTTGTCAATGGACTTCTTGCAGTGTCTGAGCCGTTCGAGGAACTTCTGTCGACGCTGGATGTGACGAGAGGGACTTGGTCCTCCATTGCCGTAGGTCTTCGATGCGTTAGCGTTGTGCCCTGAGGCGTGTCCATGATTGTGGCCGAGTGATGGAGTATTGAAGAGTGCAGACTGAACAGCGAGTGAGAGATCGTGAAGGAGAATGAAGCACAAGGCTCGATACTATACACACTGTCAGGCTATGTGGATGTGGCTGTCTCCATGCTGTGCATGAGTCTGGAATCCGTTCAGCGGCCCCTGGTTTGTTGATGGAACAGCCCGCGGCTTGTCTGCGCTAGCGAAACTTGGACAGACGGCACCGTGTGTTACACCCAACAAACATGACTTGTCGAGCGGCACGAGGTGCAGATACGTACGTGAGCGTATCTACACCGGAAGGCAATCTATCGACATGCCGACCACTCAACTCCCCAGATTGGTACCTGTCTGCAGCTCCTCATGCCAAGGTGGCTTGAGTCTTTCCTGCATGAATCGCGATCCTCTCCTGGATGGCGCTGAAGCAATGCACTGAGTTATGTGAGCGCTTCCTGAAGACGAGGCTGAAGCCAGACGTGGCAGCCTCATCCGGCCACAATATCATGGCTACGATAAGTTGTCTTCCATGCCACTGCTCTCAAGCCAAGCATTACTTGAGCCTACCATACGGACAAGATGTCTTGCCCGCCAGATCTGCTCTACACATTTCCTGAATGTACTAGTGACCTCAGAGCTGGATGGACTTCATCGCCAAACGTCAGAGGGTCGTTCTCGATCTTGTGGAGCTCATTGTTTACCATCTTTCTGTGTACCTGGACGGTACTCTGTCTCAATGTACCAGCGCCTGGTGACACTCTTTGGAGGAAGATCAAACGGAAGCTTCGTTGGTCTTTACTCGCCATCTTCGGGCCGGAGTTCCTAGTATCATTCGCCATAGGACATCTTGCTGCTGCTAAGCGGTCTGTCAAAGCATTCCAAGCCCTTGGCCACGACGAATGGTCCTTACGACATGCATTCTATGCAGACATGGGTGGCTTCCTTCTCAAGACCACCGATCGTGAATGCTTTCCTGTCAACTCTGTGCATATCCATTGGCTCGTCGAACACAAGCATATTCCCTTCCCTTCTACGACAAGAGCTGAAATCGAGGACAAGAGCAAAGCGGATGTCTTTGCTAAGAGCATTACCCTTATGCAGACGAGCTGGTTCCTGCTTCAGTGTTTTGGACGCTGGGCACAGCATCTTCCCATCACTACCTTGGAGCTTGGCACTCTTGCGTTTGTCTTCTGTACGATACCGACCTATTATTTCTGGTGGCATAAACCCTTGGATGTCTCAACTCCTACTGTGCTTCAGCACGATCTTGTCATAGCCACGTTAAGGACAGCGCGCGGCCTCCCAGTGAGTGACTACAAACAGACGCCACTTGACTGGGTAGACGACCTCACTCCATCTTGGAGCCTCACAGTGATGCCGCATCTTGGTTACAAGTCAGAAGGTACACTAGAGCATCGTCTACCGAATGATCGCCTGCCGAACATCAACTACACAGAGCAGATACTGTTGTTCTGCATTACCTGTTTTTACTCTGCTATACACATCTTTGGCTGGAACTTCTCGTTTGCAACACAAGTCGAGATGTATCTCTGGCGAGCATCCTCTATCACACATCTGTTGGCGACTTTCTTGTTCTGGGTCATAGATCGCCACCAGTCATGGCACAAACGAGGCTTCTATGGCCGGGCTTTCAAGAGAGTTGTTGGAGTCTTCAGATGGATTTGGAATACCCGAGGAGCCAGACGAGCCAGTACAATGGACATCATAGCAGCTGATCATGCCGATCCAGGTCAGGATGCGAACGATGTTCAAATGACGACCATCGTGGAGGACTCTGAAGAGTCAAGCACTGAGGACCTAGCGCTTGAGTGCGACGCAGTGTCGACAGCAAGTCCAAAGGCTTCTCAAGAGAGCGCAACGACAGCTATTAGGGATTTCGGAGTTGCGAGTGCTTCTGACGAACGGAATATAAGCTCATCATCTGATAAGCAAGCAGACGTGACCTCAGCACCAGCAGATGACGAGTCAACGATCGAGACTACAACACCAATGGATCCCAAACAGATGGTGACGCCTTCGGCAGTAAGCAGCAAGCGAAAGACCAAAGCCGAGACCTACACAAACTACACTGTTCCGAAATATGAGGTTGTTTTCATGGTCACCGTGACCTCTTGCTATGCATTGGCACGTCTGTTCCTGCTCGTCGAGCTTTTCATAGCTTTCAGGAGCTTGCCTGTGCTTGCTTATGCTGAAGTGAAGTGGTCAGACTTCATACCGCACTTTTAGCAGTGGGCAATGTTATGAGATATTGACGACATCATTCTCCTTTCTTGGCAATCAGATATGGTTGCGTGCGTGCTGCCTTCTGTGCCAACCGCATCTGCTGCTCCGTCTGACATCGGTGCATTGAGAATGTCCCAAGAGAACGATGTGATCTTGCCTGCGATGGTTGAAGTGACGACGTATGCCTCTGTAGCTGGGGTTGTTCGTGTGTCGTCCTCCTAGTCTGAGCGGTTCATCATGAGAGCTCAGCTGATAGTTGACACCTTCCGCAGGGCCTGCATGTCCTTCGCCTTCTTGTCCAGACTGTTGACGCAGCTGCTTCGATAGCACTGCTGGCCGCTCTTCGGCATCCTCCCTGGCTACCTTGGCTCTCCTTGCCACACCTTCGTTAGCGGCGATCTAGTCGCGCAGTCCATATTGCAGTCATCGAGCAGCCATCTTGACTTCAGATGTCCAGAAAGTTGTGGCAGGAGCTCGCCGAGTAGTCACATGTGACACGAGGGCTCGCAGAGCGCACTGCTCGCATCATGATGGTTGTCAGACGCGTCGTGTGATGTGCCATGTTGACACGAAATGAAGCGACCTCGGCTTCAAAGATGGATTGTAATAGCATTACTTTGATTGGTCGGAAACAGATCGGATATGCGCAGGAGGGCTCGAAGCTTTTAGCAGCACGAGGGTCTGAGGATCATTGACAATCTTCTGCTACGTTTCTCCTCTCACCACCATCAATCTCATCGCCGCCATGTCCTCCTTCGCTATGCGGCAGTTCTCTGCCACGAGCAGAGTCGCCAGACAGCTGCAGCAACGCCGAACTTTCGCACGATCCGCCGTCGCTCAGAGAATCATCACACCAGGTGGACCACTCCGAGCAAAGGAGGCGTCGCCTCTTCTCAGCAACAAGTACCCCATCATCGAGCATGAGTACGATGCTCTCGTCATCGGAGCAGGAGGAGCAGGACTGAGAGCCGCGTTCGGCCTGGCAGAGGCTGGCTTCAACACTGCTTGTATCTCCAAGCTCTTCCCAACTCGATCACACACAGTCGCCGCACAGGGAGGTATCAATGCCGCGCTTGGAAACATGCACGAGGACGACTGGAGATGGCACATGTACGACACTGTCAAGGGCTCCGACTGGCTCGGTGACCAGGACGCGATTCACTACATGACTCGTGAAGCACCTGCATCTGTCATCGAGCTTGAGAACTACGGCTGCCCATTCTCACGAACAGACGATGGCAAGATCTACCAGCGTGCCTTCGGTGGTCAGTCAAAGGACTTCGGCAAGGGTGGTCAGGCATACCGATGCTGTGCTGCCGCTGACCGAACTGGACACGCTCTTCTGCACACTCTCTACGGTCAGTCTCTCCGACACAACACCAACTACTTCATCGAGTTCTTCGCCATTGATCTGATCATGGAGGACGGCGCTTGCAAGGGTGTCATTGCATACAACCAGGAAGATGGTACTCTCCACAGATTCCGCGCACACAACACCGTCCTCGCCACTGGTGGATACGGACGTGCGTACTTCTCCTGCACATCCGCACACACTTGCACTGGTGACGGTATGGCTATGGTCGCTCGTGCTGGCCTTCCAAACCAGGATCTGGAGTTCGTTCAGTTCCACCCAACTGGTATCTACGGAGCTGGTTGCTTGATCACTGAGGGATCTCGTGGAGAGGGTGGATACCTCCTCAACAGCGAGGGTGAGCGATTCATGGAGCGTTATGCACCAACCGCAAAGGACCTGGCATCCCGAGACGTCGTCTCTCGCTCAATGACCATGGAGATCCGCGAAGGTCGTGGTGTCGGCCCAGACAAGGACCACATCTACCTCCAGCTTTCCCACTTGCCGGCCGAGATCCTTCACGAGCGTCTCCCAGGTATCTCGGAGACCGCCTCGATCTTTGCGGGTGTGGATGTCACTAAGCAACCAATTCCAGTATTACCAACTGTGCACTACAACATGGGTGGTATCCCAACTCGTTACACTGGCGAGGTACTTACTGTTGAGGACGGAAAGGACAAGGTTGTACCGGGTCTTTTCGCTTGTGGTGAGGCTGCTTGTGTCTCTGTGCACGGTGCCAACCGTCTTGGTGCCAACTCTCTCCTGGACCTGGTCGTCTTCGGTCGTGCCGTCAGCCACACCATCCGTGACAACTTCACCCCTGGACAGAAGCACACCAACCTCAGTGCAGATGCAGGTGCAGAGGCTATTGCTACTGTTGACCAGATCCGTACTGCAGATGGTCCAAAGTCTACCAACCAGATCCGATCAGACATGCAGAAGGTCATGCAGACTGACGTCTCCGTGTTCCGAACTCAGGAATCGCTGGACGAGGGTGTTCAGAAGTAAGTCTTGAATTCAGTTTGTGTGCATAGCAGCTAACAATCACAGGATGCACAAGGTCGATGCTGACTTCGCCAATGTTGGAATCAAGGACCGCAGCATGATCTGGAACTCTGACCTTGTCGAGACTCTTGAGCTCCGTAACCTGCTCACCTGTGCTGTGCAGACTGCAGAGTCTGCTGCAAACCGCAAGGAGTCCCGAGGCGCACATGCCCGTGAGGACTTCCCAGACCGAAATGACGACGAATGGATGAAGCACACTCTTTCTTGGCAGAGGAAGCCTCACGAGAAGGTCGAACTTGGCTACAGAGCAGTCGTCATGGACACACTTGACTCTGCAGAGTGTAAGCCGGTGCCACCTTTCGCCCGAAAGTACTAGAGTCAAGAAGCAGCATGGCGATCTAGATGGGACAAAATGCGGTGTACAACCTTTGTTGTAGATATGTATTAGAGACCTTGGTCTTTTGAGCGTTGCATTTCTGTATCAATTAGTTCACCAGAGGACATTGGCCACAGATGTCTCATCGTACGTGCAATGACCCATGTCGCTGGCGCATAGTAGCCTCATCGCCAGCTCCCAGCTGATGTGTCTGAGTGAATGCTATCGCAGAGCTAGGCTCTTTTGAGACATACCGCTGAACACCACACAACACAATCCCCAACATGTCGACAGCGTGCTTTTTCACGTCGTTCAACGCGAACTTTGGAAATAAACCACCGATCGATGCATTTCAGCTTGCTGACTGATATTCTATGGCCAAATCCACAGCGGTCTTAAATTTCAGGCGTAAGCTTTGCCTCAGATGACTCGAGGACCATGAGGCTTCCACTGGATCTGCTCCACGCAAGCTATCAAAGAATCTCGAACGCCATACATGTGCATGCATAAGCATTGCCCAATCCTGAGATGGGGATCTTCGAGCTCGTCAACGAAGGATATCAGACGCCACACATGTGCCTTCCTTAACTTCGACGGCGTGTCACATCAAGACTCTCAGAAAGTTCACGGCCAAGACGCTCAACCAGCTACATATCTCGACAAAGCTGGCATAGGAGCTCGAGGTGATCCAGATCATCCAGCTCAGTGAACCAGAGCTTGAACAGGCTCGACAAAAAGCCAATGGCAATCACATCATGCTTGAGGAACTACTTCACAACTTGCGTCGGGTCAAACGAGACGCTCTCATCATGCGAGATTGGCAGTTCGTACGAGCAGGCGAACAGCAAGAAGGTCCGGAACATGAAGAGAGACGAGGCCGAATGCTCGAGACGTACAACATGAGGCATTTTCCAGTGCCTCCCATCACTTCAATACACTATGACACAGTTCGACGACGCCTCGACCTCGCTCAAGTTGAGAAGAGACAGCTCAGAGGTCTGTTACCATATGAAGGTGAGGACACAGCCAGCATGCAAGCACGGAACTACGCATTCGACAAAGAGCAGGTGGCAACTACGCCTAAGCGCGTCAGGACGGACGAGCAGCTTAAGCATGCACGAATCCGCATCGGACAGGTCAGAGGAGACCTGCCTTCCGACGAGTATGACACCCAGGAGATGCGAGATGAGCGCGAGCGCAAGGCCGATGTTGTCGTCAGTGAAGGCGCGAAGAGACTGCACAAACAAGGCGTGCTACAGAAGACCGGCGAGCTTGATCATTAATATATACATAGCCAGTCGTCTCTCCACTTTCTCATCATGCCACGCTGCAGCCTAAATGGCTGGTGTCGACTCGGTCGACAAATGGTGCGGACGCATTGCTACTCATAACGAGCATGGCACGCACACTGGCATCATCGCCGACACCTCAAATGACAATCTTGGCTCCATCTAGTCGGAATGGACCGCGTCCGTGGGCTCAACGGTTCGAAGCGATAGATCCCGCAAGATCAAAGGAGTCCGTCTTGGCAATACGCCATTGGGGCGTAGATTAACATGTCGTTTGTCATGGAATTGATATGATCTGCTTGAGCTGTCAGCAGTACCATTTCTATGGCCACGCCAGGGTATGCGTTATCAGGCTGCTCCCCGTCATTATAACCATAACACTTCCAGTACGGGTCGCCGCATGGGTTGACATCGATGAAACCATCTAGATACTTGGAGTATCTTACCTTGTAATAGGCGCACATGGAAGGATCCCAAGGATGGTGTCTCATGACAATTTGATATCCGTGGCAGCCATTTTTACACAGGTTTTCGTCGAAGTGAGTCGTGCTCATACAAGTAGAGTCAGACTTGATCATAGGCTAGTAGGCCAGAATATCGTTGTTGGCACAATACTCATAGACCCTGGAGGACTGGCTCTGAAATAACGACAGTTGAAAGGGCTGGCACGCTTGGCGTTGGTCTCGAGGCGTAAAGGGCATAGAGCCAGATCTCTTCTGTGAGAAACCGCCACCAGAGCCCGTCGTTGATACGCCGTTGTTGACATTAGTGCCCAGGCCGTTGCCCATGCCGCCATCGGGCGTAAAGGAGCTCAGATCAATAGCCCATTCAGCAGATCCTGCGAAGCCCCAGATCTGATAGCATAGCTTCCGGAAGGCCATGATGTTGTGGTCCATATATGAGACCCAGTTATTGCCCGCGTTTACCAGAATCATGCTGTTACTGGATGCGTCGTACTGAGGTGTCAAACCGTCCCACGCGATTGAGAACTGTATCTCGGCGTTGCTGATGTAGCCCGGTGTGTTGGTACAGAAGCCGGAGACTGCTGTGGAGTCCGGCCCTGTATAGTGACAGGTTAGCCCTGTACAACTTGAATCCATCATGCCAAAGCTGCGACCGTAGGAAGCCACGCCGACAGTAAGCTTGTTGGCAGGCACACCGGCCTTGGTGCTCATGGCAAGAGACCAAGTTGTTTCAGTCCAGTTGACGTGAGACCGAAGGCAGTCACCGTTGTCGCAGCTGTCTTGTGTGAAGTGCTTGCCCCAGTCCCATTGCCCTGTAGCCATCGTCAGTACTGCCAGCCGAATCTGCAGGTCGTCATACCATGTAGATCGTAAGTCATGTAGACGATGTAGTCGAGCAGGCCATACATATCAGCAATTGGAAAGGCACGTAGATACCAGAACGAGGATGGGGCCGCAACTGAGATGCTGTAAGGCAGTCCGTTGATCGCAAATGCGGGATGCCTCACGACCTTGGCCGACAACTGCTTGAGTCAGATACACATTGCAATCTCAATCTGTGTATACTTCTCTTGGCATGCCGAGTCCACCATCGGACGATATGCAGTTGTGCGCCTAAGCATAGCAAAACTCCCTTCTGCCAACCATTCCAGACGACATCTCGCCGACGGCATATGGGTCATGTCACGCCTCCGTCTGCATTGACGAACACGTGATGGACTAATTCGTGCCTCCAAATGCTTGGCACTCTTGTCATGTAACTATGCCCAAAGATTGACCAGTCTCGTTCAACATTGAACTCAGCTTGAATCCATTGGTTCTGTAACAGCGTCAGCACTTCCTCATGTACTAGATCGGCAGATACCACTTACTCGACTGTGAAGACAAAGTCGGCAGACAGTGTCATCTTGGTTTCTTGCGGTGTATAGCTAGGGTGTGTTTCCTTCTTGGCACTGGATAAAGCCGGTCGGACCTGGGGCACGTTGAACGATGTACTTTGAGGCTGACAGAATCTATTCGCTGCTGAGAAAAGGCCCCCAGCGACGTTCTCGCTGCCCATCTCTGTCGGTACGATGACGACCTCGTTGTGACCTGGGCAAGTGACCTGACAATAGTCCACAGCCTTCGTGCGAGCGTCCTTGGCAGCTTTTATCCGAAGCTGCGACTTGTACCGTTCTTCACTCGCTTCTGACAGGACCCAAGTTGGACCCAGGATCTCGCAATGGTCGACTGAGGTCAAATGAGTGGTGAAGTCCCTCAATATGGCAAAGTCGGTGAAGCGTACGTCAAATTCGATACGCCCATGATAGCGACGCACAGGAACCACGTCGATGCTTCAGCCATCGATACTTAGAGGATTGTTGCTGAAGACTGAGCTATTAGGGTCTTTATTAGGATTCCTACCAACGATGTCCTGTCCTTGTGCAAGATGTAGTGGCACATGCTCAATCCAGTCCTGCATCGAGAGGGATGTCTGGCTCCAGTGTGCTGGTGAAGTCTCTGGATTTTGTGCTTGCACTCTCTGTAGCATGTCTTCGATATACCTTGCTGTTGTCAAGACTTCTTCGGAAACCAACTGCTTGCCAGGTCCTTGAGAGGAACTGGCTATACGTAGATCGGCCTGCTCGGCTAGCGCTATGATAGTAGCATTGCCAGTCAATCGTAGAGTGAAAGAAGGCATGATTGTGGCATTTCCTGTGCAGCTGTGTGCTATATTGATCGTGCGTGTGAAAGATCAGAGGTCGAAAGCAATGACACGAACGTCACGTGGGTCGGCGGGACCGAGCGGAGTGAAAAGTGACTGCTAGCCTGCATTTCATACTCAAACAACCTTTCACACGACATACTCCAACCTTCTAGCATGGCACACCGTGGCAAGCATACTGGAGTTAGGGACCTCGACCATGCGTATCACACGGTATCTTGGCACTCTCAAATCTGCCGGGAATAACCAACTTCACATCACTACCGCTGGAGATTCAGACACGTTCTCATGGTCATGCACCCTGATTGAGAGCTCTAAAGCAACAAGAAGTATTGGGATGGGGGCGAGGAAGAGCGATGCGAGATCCCTCAAAACCTTACAACCTTATACCGCCCAGCAGTGGTTGTTATGACAGGCTCTCAGGCTCCGACAGTGTCCCTGCTACTCGACCAACTGCATTTTCCTGCTTTTCCACAAGACAATCGCACGCAAGCACCTGCGACTACTGAGCCACATCGCAAGTCAATTTGTTCTCCTTGCAGACATGCTACTGTCCAACCTCAGCACTCTGCTCTGTAGCTTACTGGCAGCCATTGCATCTGCAGCGGATGTCTATGCCAACTTTGTTGATCAAAGCAGTGGGAACACCATAACGCCAGCCTTCGATGTCTCCAATCCTGGATGCTTCAATGTGGACGTCAATGGCTATTCTGCAGGGGTCTTCTTCACGCAGGGCGGTACGAGTCCTGGCTCCAAGGCTCACGGGCCTTACTGCTTGTACGAGTACTACGCTGGTGGCTGTCCAACGGATCCGGATCAACTCGTCTACGCATACACTTTCCAGGATGTCCCAGTGAACAACCAGTGGATGTACTACATCAATGTATGTACAGGAAGCGGCCAGAGGTCATTCAGTTGGAGCGCCTCGGCTTGTACCAGTCAGGGCAATCTTGACGGAGCATTCCCACCGCCATAAGTGTGATCTATGGACGGAGCGACGTCAGATGTCGTTCGAGGAGGTAGCCACGTCAGCAGGAGTACCACAGCAGCATTACACAGCCCGCTCCGAACCGTGGCTGCGCCTGACTGCAGGTCTTGGCTGGAACGATCTTGGGGCGTTGCACAAACCCCAGACCGCCAGCTGTGTCATTCGCATTTGCTAGCATCATGGGAAGTGTTAGCACCAGTGGCGGGCATGTGTACATTCCCGTTGTTCTTTCTTGACACATAGGTCAGAGGAGAAGCCTGGAGGTATGTAGTCCGTCGGCGTTTAGGACGAGAGTAACGTCTGGCGAGGACGATGCTTAGCACTACTTCAATCATGGTTCTTCCAATACCATCTCATCTGCATCATTCCATGCTTTAGACAGTCCGCGCAAGGACGAGGTTGTCCACTGACAATTCCGCTCCCGGGATTGCTCTGGCGATCACTCATAAGCCACTCGAGTCACTTCTGAAGCCAACCCAGAGAGGAGCGTGCTCATGTGTGTTGTTGTTGGGTGTGACGCCGCATCGATGCGAAATGTTACAATGTGTCTTCAAATTTGAATAGACAGCGCCAACATGAAGCCGTCTTTCTAGAGCAAGCTTCACTGGCAACGTTCTCCAATATAACGTTTCTTTCTGGATGGCCAGGAAATCCAAGGACTCTCGGCGAGCTCTGCTTGAGAGAGAAACTTCAAGTCGTAGGCTCAACATTGGGGCAACAAGTCCGTGAGCAGCTCAACACAGTTGGCAAGCCTCGCAAGATCGTCGTCGCGGGCTGGAAGCCAATCAACGCAGTGCTGTTCTTCCTTTGTGCAATGCACATAGCTCACGACAAGAACAATAAGCTCATCAAGAATGTAGACGACGTCGTCTTCGTGCAGTCTCGGTATGGGTGTCACATACATGAATGTGATGCCACCCGACTCATTGTCAAACATCGAGACACAGAAGTTTATAGACTAATGTAGCATCAGCATGAGATGGTTGTTGACGCCAGTAGTGATTCCCTGAATCGTCGAGAAGAGAAGAAGCGGCTACAAGCCAAGGCTGTATGAGAAACACAAGTCAACATCCGCAACACGCCTCGCGTTCCCAGGATCAGCAGTCTAGAATGCATCGACCGTGAGCCGGAGATGCATGGGAAGTGGCTGCTCGCCATCGTGGTATGTATATTCAACCACCAACATTCCCCGAGCTGTCGATTCAAGACTCAGCGGCTCTCAGACAAGGATGAATGGGATAGGCGAGCTCATGAGTGTAGCTTGTGTACCGATCCTACGAGGATCCCAGAATTGTCAAATAGAAGTAGACCGACTTCGTCTCAGACTCGTCCGGGAAAGACCTCGCACATTCATTCACTCCTCATATAAAGTATCAACTCATCGAGAACAACCACTCCGCATCCTCGTAACCTGCTCGCCTTGTCACCAAAGCATCAACATCCCCATGAGGTAATTTGATGCCATGTCCCAAGCTCTTCTCCGTTTCTGGGACCTCCAGTCTCCCGCCATCAGGACCAGCTATGTCATAACCACTGACAATGACAGCTGTGAAGGCAGCGATGATATGAAACGCAAAGTGTCGACCAGGACAGACATGAGCACCTCCACCAAAAGCCGAGAAAGCGGTCTTTTGATCTTTTGTGACATGCGCAGGTCGTGCTGGGTCCGGTACGCTGGTCCTGCTGTTCACTCCGTATACTTTAGTCCTCGTCTCTGCTGGGCAAGCGGTGCTCTTAGCCATGAATCGACAAGGCTTGAACTCGTTGGTGTCAACTCCCCAAATCGACTCTTGCATCTGCATGAGAGGGCTAGCGACTTGTACAATGCTTCCTTTCTTCAAGGAGAAGATCTGATCTGTGCTTGGTAGCCGAACTTCAGTGTCGTCACCGACCCATCGGTTCAGGCTGAAGTCCATGTAGTGACGGAGTGTCTCCCGGAAAGTAGCCAGCAAGATAGGACATTCAGTCTTGAGCTTAGTTGTGTCAATCACATGGTGCGGTCCATCAGCAGTGATGCAGCCAGCGACCTCATCGCGGACCTGGCGAAGTAGCTCAGGCTTGCTGAAGATCATCATGACCAGCCAGACTCCTGCCATCACAGTATTGCTCAGAACAACGAACAAGCTGACTGTGCCTGCTCGCGCGACGATGTCCTCGCCAAGACCAAGACTCAAGTAGAGGTGATACTCGGGCGCTGACCACCTTCGAGGCCTGTTGGTGACCGCCATCACGGGTGTATTGCAGCAGCGCTTCGCAGAGACGTTCCCTTGCAGCATGACCTTTGCTCACCGTGATGTCGTGGGCTGGCAAGATCAGCAAACTCCAAAAAGTGGTCGACCCATGTCCAGAAGTCTTCTTCAAGATGAGGGTCATGGAGAAGAGGATAATCTGGTCCCCATAGGGCAGCACAAATCGATAATGTGAGCTTTCGTCTCATTGTCAAGCACAGTGGGACGACACCATCGTTCAGCTCCAGCATCTGTTTCGCCAGTTCAACTTGACCCTTTTCGTTGACCTCATCCAGCTCTGGGCCCGGCTTGTTGATAAGCTTGAGAGTGCCATCACCATTGAGATGGATGCCAAGAGTGTCGATAGCTTCTTCTGGATAGTAGAATAGCTTGCGCATTGCGATTTTCTGGATCTCGGTGAACTCCATAGTCTTAGGATTCTTATGTATTGCTCGAACAGCTTCTGGAGTAGTGGCGGCATACACATGATAGCCTGGTACGGTCATGGCAAAGAGTGGGAGACGATATTTCTGGCTGATCCGTGTGAGTACGAGCACTGCAAGATCACAAGCACTTACTCTAACATCTTGACATAGCCTGATCCTTTGGTAAAGATACCCCATAGATGGCCGAGCAAGGGAAGACCATTGGTCAGGTAGGGTGGCTCAGAGGACTTAGAAGTCCTGAGTAGCTCTTGTGGTAGGACAAGCAAGGACCATAGCACATTTGCAAGATATGCCATGGTGTCTCGAGGCAATCGTAACAGCTCGACAACGGTGTCATAGGTGAGAATGTAGATAGCCCACCCAATGGGCCAGGTCTGAAAGGTAGGAATTGTAGCGATTGGGAACATGATGAGGGTTGAAGAACTGTGTTGGAAAGATGAGAAAAAGGGATAGACAACCATCGAATTTATACTGACTGCTCCATGGCTTCCGGATGTCAATCTGTCCGTGCCGTGTATGTGCGGAGGGTACAATGTCTGGAACATCCACTCACGAACTATCCGCATGACGATAGTTTGAGTGAGTGTCCATAGAAGAGGCATAATGAGTTCGTATAAGCCCCGAGACTTTCCTATCGTCGAGCTATCAATGCAGGAAGGTGGCACATCCTGTCGAGAGCTTCTCTGGATGAGGCAGCAAGCTCCAGACTGTAACAATGTGTTGATTGTGAGACCTCCTATAGTCGTGTGGGCACTCCTCGAATCAATCGTGCATCGGTGGACAATCGTAGGTGGTGGAAGTTTGCGTCGGGATCAGATCTTGTGGACAGGACATACCACAAGATGCTGCGCTATGGTTCTTGCAGAGGTAGCATTAGCCCATTCGCTTATCCGCTGGAGATCTAGGCGAATACTTCGATAGGGCTTTGCGGCGTTGTCGTGATCATGAACAGCCATGACTACTGGTTCGATCGGCATTGGTGTTGTGTAGCTGCTCAGCAATCACTCTGCTCCATCAGCCGCCTCGTCCACGAGCTGGATACACCAGACCCACGATGCCATAAGCATGAGGTCGCAGAACGCTCTGTCAGAGTGCAATATGGACCACTGTACATCAGTCAGATAGGTTCTGAGCCCTGCTATATCACAGTATCTCCAACCAGCGCAATGTGTACGCGAACTCGCCATTGGTGGGATTTCTTTCCTCACTCACTTGTGAAGTACCTTGAGAGCTCCCGGAAGACTGATATCCGTGAAGCTCTGGCAGCTGCAAAGGCTCGTTTTTCCTAGTAGTGGCGTTTAAGCTACTTCAATCTTTCCATTCTGACACGCGGACACGATCTTCTCAGCGTAATGAAGGTCGAGCTGGTTGTCCCTGCGTGAACGCCGCAGTCCGACTAGTCGTGAGTGCTCCACTCATGATGTCCTGAAGTTCACATCTCCTCGATGCCGTTGGTGCCGCTCAGAAACGATTGACATTGTAAGGTGATTTCAGGACAAGATATAGAAGGTTCGACCTTGTGTAAGCGCGACCAGCGTACGGAAACATGCCATGGCTACGGGTTTGAAGTGGTCTCACGGAGAGTGCCGTCTTGAAAGGCGCAGCCCGCGCATCATACCGTGACCATATTGGCTCTGCATCCAGGAGAACCGCTCAAGCGCATTAGTGCATGAAGTATAGTGTCCTAGACTCGTGTCTACCTCAGCTTGCACGCGGTTGCTGCTACTAGGAAACACGAGCGTCAGGGTGAGTGACCCTCCTTGTGCGCAAAGCATCCGCCATTGCGGCGAAGAGGTTGTTGATGCATCGTGATTGAGATAAGGGCTCGAGACAGGCTATGAGCTTGGTGAGACATCCCAGCGACCACACCAGCACGCAGTCTTGTGTTGCTGATGTCCTTATCTTTGTGGGTATCGTGTGAGGACGAATACGACAGAACACGATGCAGGCTGTACATGATAAGTTGACAACATCGTGCCTGGGCGGGCGCCAAGCAAACAACTTCTCAACCAATCAGCGCTTGCTTGCTCCATGCTCAATCTCGTGGCTCTTTATTCTTCAGTCAAACACTGGCTCTCGACAATGGCATGTGCAAGAGCAGAATGCACAGGACGATCGCTCCTGCATACACTCCAGGATAAGGCATTGACACTCATGTCTTGCATGATACTGAGATTGCCAACACACTTTTCGGCGATGGGACCTGACTTCAGGCGCTTGATTGCTGCACAACACAGCGTCAAGACCTTCAGCACATTCAGAAGACGGACCATGGTAAACACTCTACTCGCTTGTCCTGCTGACTAGCAAGCTACTCTCACAGAACGACAGCAACGAAAATCCAAGATGGGAACTTGGCCTGCATTTCAAGACATAGTCAAGCCGCCAAATGTAGTATTGACAACACAGCAGTTGATCATTCAGCTCAACATTACCATATCCATTACGATGAAGAGCCTCTGGGTTGCTCTGATTCGTAATATCCACTCTCATGGTGGCTGAGAGGTGAAACCCGCTTGTGGACTTAGGACCGGTGACCGGTTGTGACCGGTGTGTTCATCCGCGATGCCTCACTACTAATGCAGCTCAACATGGCGACTCACCGCAGGCAAGTCACTCTATCCTGATCATGTCGAGCAGCAATGTTCCTGTTCAATGGCAGGCTTACGAGGTCAAAGCTCCTGCCCTGACCAGTGCAGTTCCGGTCATCGCTGCGATCGACATCCCATACATCTCTGGAGGACACCGATTCCAGACCTTGAGTCTGTATGCACCTACTACAGCCGAGACGAAAGCATTGATAGGGCAACCTGCTATCAAGCTGCCAACCAGGAAGGATGCTGCTCCCAGGATTCACGTTCACATCCATGGCGGTGCCTGGCGAGACCCAGACTTGACTTCCAGGTCCATCGAGGCAGCAGCAGCTCATGCTCTTAGAGATGGAAGCAATGACCTGATCGATATGATCGTGTCTATCAACTATACCCTATCGCCATTCCCAACACACCCTACCTCGCCATATGATCCTATCCAGGACAATCACTCTGATCCTGCGAGAGAGGCACAACATCCTCAGCATGTCGATGATGTGCTACATGCTTTCAATCTGTTGCGCACACAGTATGGACTCAATGATAGGTCGTTCATACTCTCGGGACACAGCTGCGGCGCATGTCTGGCATTCCAATCGATTCTGAAGCCTCCGACCTGGTGGGGTTCGACTCTTCAGCGTCCTCCTACTCCTGCTGCCCTCGTTGGGTTCAACGGTCTGTACGATCTGGTCGAGCTAGTCCAAGGACTTGGCCCGACGCACAAGAACATGCGTGAGGACTACGAGGGCTTCCAAAGTATCGCTTTCGGCAAGGACAAGAGCAGATGGCCAAATTCCAGTCCAGCTCGATTCGATGTTGATGAGATCTCTGCTAGACTCACAGCGGGAGAGGTACCACTGCTGGTATTGTTGGACCAGTCGCCAAATGATCAGCTTGTTCCTATGAACCAGACTCAACGACTCGAACTTCAGCTTTCGCTTGTGGAAGGGCTAGAGATCATGAAAGGTACACGCTGTGTTGGTACGCATGCTGCGCCATGGGAACAAGGTGATATGATCTGGGAGACAATCAAAGATGTGCTTAAGGTATTGAGAAAGTAGATCAGCTAGCTATTACATGCTGCTCTCCCAAAAGTCATTGGGATTTCTGACTCTTGGCCCAAGCAGCATACTGTGCGGCTCTTTTGGCGACGACACCCATGATCCTCTCGATATCGATCATCTCTTCGACCTTGATGACCTTTGCGTCGCTGTTGAACCAGAGAGTCCAGATGTAATGTGCTTGATAGCCACACACAGCAGGCTCGTCACCGAATGCCTTCAAATCCATGGTGCAGTTGAGGTCGTGGACTACGATCTTGTTGTAAGTATCGACAGCTTCCCAATTGACGTCTAGTCTGAAGTTGGAGAAAATTGGGCCAAAGTACTCCATGAAGTGTCGATGAGCCTCCTCGTTGATGTTACCTCTGAACTGAGGCTCCAAAGACTCTGCTGGCTGTAGGTAATGCTCACATGCTGGGTCTCTCGTCTGCCATATTGCACTCGCATCCCAGGCATCGGGACTATTGTACGCCTCAAGGTGTCGTCTAGCTGCCTCTCGCAAACGGTCTCTGAACTCTTCTGACATACTGAAACCAGTGGAGCGTGATGTTAACGTTACAAGATGTGCTCTGTGAGGTGAACGAGGCACAAACAATGCTAAGCAGGAGTAGTATACAACAGGCTGAGAGCTTGTCTATGTACTGCTTAGACCGTTCAGAGCCTTTCCTTGATCATGCTATCCCGGTTGCGGCCACTGGTGCTTGAACAGCGTTGTTCATGGATTTATGCGGTTTTGTGGCTGGAATACTTAACACCGGAACATCTACTATCTTGGCCTCATCTCCCTAGCAATACCGACGGCATAAGGACATGAGGTATCGGCCGAGATGCGTGCACGTTGTATGGCTTGCTAGTTGACGATGCAATGCAAAGATGAAGTTGCAGCTGCGAAGGCGCTTGGTGCAACCCTTCTACACACACACATCCTTCAAGACAGTCTTGTATAACCTCTACCAGACACAGATACTACACTGGACCTTCGGCCGAGCATGGCCCAAATGCTACAGATAGATGTCATTCAAGCCACCACATGATCAATTCAAGCAGGATGGCTTACATGATCAGTCGATTGATGCCTCTTAGCGAATGTGTGTCTGACCAACACTGTGGCATCTTTGACGATCGATCTCTCCTTTGCCCAGGGTGGAGCGATGTAGTAGAAGATGCCATTCAATATCGTTGCAGCCAATGGTGCGACCCAATGCACCCAGTGATACTGTAATTCGTCCTTCGCCGTCATGAGGCCAAGGCAACGAGCTGGATTGAAGCTGAGAGTGTCAGCGACAACAGCATAACGCTCCGCACACTTACGACAAACCGGTATAGCCAGGACGTAGAATAGCTGAGCAGAGGGTACTCAAACCTAAGGTAATGCCGACAAGCACTGGACCAAACGCAGGACCTACACTGTCAGCTCAGAGGCAACTCTAACCGCACAACTCACCGTAGGTCTTGGCTTGTCTCGGATCGAGACCGACACCAAAAGCCATGAACACACCTGCTAGCACGAACATAAACTCTAGAGCGAAGAGTTGTCCTGGCGAGACCAATGTTGTGTCGACAGTGCAACCTGGAATGACACCCTGCCCAGAGTCAGCGATATACATACTTGCAACAGACAGACTTACCACAGGGAAGTAATCAGCATCGCCAGCTCCCAAGCGGATCCAGTAAGCGCCAACGATAGCACCAGCTGACTGCGCAACGATGTACAAGACTGCACGTGGGAAAGTTGATAAGCCAGCGAAGAAGGTAGCCATGGTGATTGTCGGGTCTGCTTTGTCAGATATGCCGGAGGACTGAGTACCATACGTACTGAGATGACCGCCCGTGATCGGAGCAAGTGCAAGGGTGAATATGCTCAAACCCAACCAGTTCACCAAGGCCGCGTAGAGCGCCTGGGCAAACACAGACTGTGGCAGACCTGTTAGCCCAGTCGATGTGGAGCCTAGCAAGAAGATAAGAAGACATGTTCCTAACGTAATGAGCTCTGTGTTACACGCACACCAGAAGACGTACCCCATCCCTCGAGAAAAGCCATGCGCCAAAGATCTAGGTCGTAGAAACCTCTGAGATCGAATGAGGCTGAGAGTGTTCGCAAAGGAGCCTGTGATCACTTAGTCGGGTGGGTATGTGTTCTGATCTGACGCACAGCATCTGGTTGCTTCTTCAACAATGCCTGTGCCTCCTCGCTATCGGGATCAGCGATGAACTCCTGATTGCCTCCAAGTCGACCTGCAAAAGTAATGTTGGCTACTCGAGAACGAGGCATCGAAGATCCTTGTTGAGCTGACCCAGTAGCTAGAATGTTGTATTCGTCCCTCATTGTGTTGATGCATCGACATCATGCGCAGAGTATATATGTGGTACCCGCATGAGTAATTGTGTTGTCAACTGGGACACCCGGACTTCGACCGCCGAAAGCCGACCGTCCGACAGCTGCTGGAAGGCTGTAGGATTGTGATTCCTGGATCTGAGACAAGGGTCGCTTAAGCGCAAATATGCAGGTCCGTCCGTGTGCATATGACAAAGCGTGCTAATAGGAGTGTCGATTATGTTGTAGTCGGACGCAGCCTTTAGGAGAATCAGCATGGGTCATCTGCCAAAGCACGAGCATGTGCGTGCTTGGAGTAGCGGCGCTCTGTTCCTCGCTGCGACAGATCTTGTGGTTAAGCAGCCCGAGGAGAGCCTCGTTACAGCAAACTGTTTGTTTTGTCACGAGTGCATACTCGAGGATCTAGTTGAGTTCTATGGTACTCCAGTCGAGGTCATTGTTCACTTCATACCTTGCTGAAGTCTTCGTTGCGACTGCACGTTGATCTGCACAAGTCATTACTTCGAGGAGATCGTCTGGAACATGGCCTGTCACAGGCGCTGCCGGTGACGTTAGCATCGTCTCCTGGTCGATCAGTGAGAACTCCATAGATGATAGTAGCTGTAGCTGTGGTACTCTGAGCATTCTTGTCAGGGTAGCCATCGTCTTCGATGATAGCAATTTAGACATGAGCCACAGCTTATAGACATGAACCAGTTCCTCTCGTATCACTGCCATGTCATGCAGATCACACAAGCCTGCCACATTGTACCTCTGCAGCTCATGACAAAGCAGTCCCAGTGCAAGCTTGAAAGTGTGGAGATGTTCGAGGAGCACGACCCGGATTGGCATCAACTGGCTGCAATCCAGCTCGAGCATGGTACTGACCAACTGGACGATCGCTCGTGCTGCGTCCATACACCTCGCTCGAAAGATTGGCTCGTCCAGCTGACGTTGATGAAGAGTACAGATCGCTTTGTGTATGATGATCTCAATCCTGACACGATTGGCTATCTCGGGAGCTGGACCCATACATGGATGCTGCAAAGATGACATGTGGTATCCGTCTGGCAGGGCGTCTCGTGCTTGTATGATCTGTTGATTTGCTTCAAGGATGTCACTTTGTGCCGCAGGGACAACTTGCTGCGAAATCGTAGCTAGTTGCAATATGAGCATACAACCAGAAACAACCAAGCCAACATACCAGCTATGCTAAGCAACTCCGACGCCTGCGAAAGACAAATAGCTGCCCGCACGGAAGTGCTATTTGCTGTGGGTGTTCGAGTGTCACAAAAAGCTGTGTTGCCATATCTCGGCATGCCCATCATGCTGCTGACTGACGTTTCAAGCTCACGAACGATCATCCATGTTCTTCTGCGCATCTCGTGTTGCACATGTGACACATCTTGACCAGCATCCCGATGATAGCCTGCTTGATAACACAATCGCATAGCAATGCCGATTGTGTGCCAAGCCTGAGAGTACTCGTCGTGGTGTCTTAAAACCATAGAGAGTGCACAGAGCGCAAAAGCTTCGATCAGGTATGGCCTTGGCTCTTTCATGCCAGCCAGGGTAAGTTCGCAAAGGTGCTGGAGATGTGTGGGTTGGTTTGATGAGGTCCGATCGATTGCACGAGAACTGGCGCCGAGCGTTGCGATTGCAATCATAAGTGCGAGCCACGCTCGATCGACCGTTTTGGTGTCTGCCCAGAAGCAATGGTACTGTATAATCGTCATTGTATGTTAAGAACGCCTGGCACCACACCAACCTGTTCTTGAAACGAGGACACATGGACAATAACTGCGATGAGTCAGCAAGCATATCAAGAGTGACCATCGACATGCCTCCTGCTGGATGTTCTATTGTGAACCAGACAGCAATCAACTGGTTGAGCTCGACACGACTGGGAAGCCACGCAACAATGTCGTCTGTGCTGATGAATGCACTGGGCAAGGATTGCTTCGAAGCGGCGTCCGGCTCTACCAATGTCGGGTCAGTGTGCATGAGCTCGATCGAGTCATCGTTGTATAACAGCGCTTCGGCATTGATGGTCTATCCAGTAATCAGCGAGGCGCGAACGCAAGAGGATCGACTTACGTTGCCAGAGGTGTTATCCCAGCAGCAAGGATCACTCCATCCAGATATCTCGGTAGCGACAGGCTGCAGATCGGAGTCCATGGGGGTATCTGCCGTTGAGCTTGCCTCTGGAGTTGCCAAAGCTAACGCTGCCTGGTCTTGCGTCTTTGGAGATCTCAAGGCGCCGACAAGAACCTCGAGTTCCTCCAGCTTCTCTCGCATGGTGGCCGCTTTACCTGCGTCCTTGTGATATCTCAGGCCTCGCTCGGTGTACCTGCAGTCTGATTCTCTCGATCTCTTGTAACACTTCCCGATCCTTAGTGTATGCTGTATCATGCTGAGCTCCGCTGGAGACATACCTGAACGCATGTTGGCAAGGCTCGATCGCACTTGATCTTGCCCAGTTTGCAAGGCTCGCATGCCAGTTGTAGACGCTGTGGTCGTTTGCGATTCGAAGCTGACGTAGACATGGCTAGCAATCTAAGAGATGAAGGACTAGATGATGAACTGGATGTCCACACTACTTAAAAGGAGATCATGCGCTTGAATACTCATAGCCAGGATCCTCTTGCGCAGCTTCGTGTCAAGAGCTTGTCATCGACCCTTAAGCTCTGTTATTTTGGAGCTAAGATGGGGTACACAGTGTAAAGGTACAGCCTATCCATGCTGGTTCTGCCGAAGAGAACGCCATAGGTTTCGAAGAGTGGCGAGTAATATTCAATGTAGCGCGGGCAAAGGATCGGTGCGATAGCTCTGAGGGCTGGCATGTTGCCTCTTGGCAAGCCGTTGTATAATGTCAAGTGGTAGTCATCACTGTAGCGTCCTGTGGATCGTGAGCTCAGCGCGGTGAGAATGTGCAACTTTTCGTCCATCGTTAGAGCTGCTGGCGAGGCTAGAGGTCTCCCACAGTCATCTGGAGGGCTCGCTTGAGGCTACGATTGAGCTAATGTGTGTTGAGTGTCGATTTAGAGTCAGCTCGGGGCTTTACATGTCGTTGTTGGCGTTCGACAGTGTAGCAGGCGTGCTCAGAAAGCAATCTTCAAGACCGCTCGAAGATGCGCGGTCGAGGTTTGAGTTTGAGATGTGGAGAGCGGCGATCATTTCCCAATGTCGTATACCAGCTGCATTGTGATTGGTTCTTGTCAGTGCGCTACGATCATATCAACATGACCCTTCTGGTCCTTGATATTGCCTGATATTATGCTTGATGAGGAGCCTCAATGATTGAGAGCTATTGCGACGACACCATAGGCGGTCAGCAGGCGGTCTGGTCGTCATGTACACTGGTCTATTCGTGTAACTTGCTGAATGCTCGATGTCTGTGAGATGCGCTCATGATTGGGCAGCGAGTCTAGCGCGACATATTGACTGACGCGACTAACGACATGTCTACAGCACGACAACAGCTGTGTGACTAACAGCGCTCACTGCTGGCTTGGACTAGATCCGATATGTGATCTTTGAGCCTGTACTCACTTCGTGCAGCTTTCAAGGCTCCCTGCGATCAGCAACCCCCTACTACTGCTGTGAGACTACATCAGCAATTCCAATCCTTGCAGGCAAGATCCTGTACACCACTACAATTGAATCCGGTCATGGCAACGAACGACATAGAGCGAGCGTTCCCTCACGACAACGAGCTGCGCATTCGGGTCACCAACGCATACATTAGATGCCAGAACGACCCAGAACTTTCCCAAGTATTCATCGACATAGCACATTACATCGAACGAACGCAACCATCAACCAGCAAAGTAATCGTGCAACAGCCGCCCTCAAAGAAACGCAAAGTCGAAACAAATGGCAGTTCGCACGACCTGTCTGAGTCAGCAACGTTCTTCGAATGCAAGGACGTCTCATTCACCATTCCAGCGCGGAAGAAGCTGAAACTTGAGCTTGTTTCCTCAACATCAGATGGACAAGTGAAGCTGGTGGACAGCAAGACAGGCACAACGGAGTTCGCTCTGGACGCCAGCGGAATCGAACAGGCGTTTTGTCTACCTGTGCCTGACAAGGCGCAACGGCAACAGAACTATGTCATTATACCGAAAGAGACGAGCCAAGAGCAGATACTTTTCACAATGAATGAGGCTATTGACAAGACAGGGTCTATAGGTGTGAGGAGCACAGCTACACAAGAGGAGAAGACATTCACGAGCGTTACAACACAGGAACTTGCGGCATTCTTGTCAAAGCAGGGCAAGAAGCTTACACGACCCAATGACAAGGAGTTCGCATCAAGCATACCTCAATCACACAGAAAAGGCGAGAAGGCATATCATGTCAAGGCATTCCGTGGCAGCAAAGATGGCTACCTCTTCTTCCTACCGAATGGCATCTTCTTCGGTTTCAAGAAACCGCTGCTGTTCTTCTCCTTCGCCGCAGTCGAAAGCATCTCTTATACTTCAGTACTACAGAGGACGTTCAATCTCGTCATCACACCACATTCAGATGATGATTCAGCACAAGATGTTGAGTTCAGCATGCTTGACCAAGCGGATTTTGCTGGGATTGACGAATACATCAAAGCTCATGGACTCAATGATGCCTCGATGGCGGCCGATCGGCGTGCGAAGATGTATAATGTCAACAAGCAGCCGAAGACGGAAGAGGCAGATGGCGAAGCTGCAGATGACGGCCAGACTGAGCTTGAGAAGGCCGAGCAGCAATTGCAGGACGAAGAGGATGAGCTTGAGGAAGACTACGACCCAAGTGGTGGTGATAGTGACGGCGAAGGTGAAGAAAGCGAGGAAGAATCTGACGACGGCGATGTCAACGACGCCGAGGACGACGAAGATGACGAAGAGTCATGATCAGTGTGTTGATAGAGCTTGTACGCACAGCTGAGGACACCGTTTTCTTCGTAATGCTACCCTCCGGCGACCTGCTTGCTTCGTTACCCGTCGAATGTCATCCCGGACTATCACTACTTCGATTCAGGCATCCCAGTGGAAAATGCCATTCTTCTTAGCGACACCACCTACTGACGATCTGCTCTTCTCCAACATCAGGCGAGAGTTCTTCTCGAGTGTGGCCAACACATCAATGCTCGCAGCGACTCGTGGCTCGGCTTTCTCGACAGAAGCATTCGCAGTAGTGATGTACTGCTCATCGATGCCGGCAACAACAGGTGGCTCATTGAGCTTCAATGGACCAGCATCTGTAGTGTTGCCATGCTGCTCATTGATATCGGCACTGGTAGTCAACTCATTTAGCGTTGTGAAACCAGCATCCGCAGTGTTGCTGTGCTGCTCGTCTGTGCTGGCGGCGGCATGAGCCTTGACCGTGTCGAGAAGGACATCCTTTGTGGTAGCAATATGACTCTCGATTGCCTCGATAGGAGAATCCTTTGTCGTAGCAACCTGAGTGTTGACTGTCTCGACCTCAGCATCCTTGGTAGTAACAACATGCTGCTTGTCTACCACAGCTGGAATCGGCGCAGTGTTCAGATTCTTCTCTTGCTTTGCCATATTGTAGAATGCTTGGTACTGGCCGTTTTCTGCGAAGTAGTTTCCGACTTCAGGACAGTCGACCTTGACCAGCTCTCGAGCACGAAATGCGGCATCAAGATGGTCAGCAATGTCGGGCACAAAGCCGAACTCATTGAGAAACTTGATCTTGCACTCTCTGTCGCAAGCCTTAGCGATCTTGAACATCTCAGTCTTGAGAAGTCCACCCATATCTTGAGTACATTGCAGCAGATGTGGATGTGACTCGAACCAATCTTTGCGGAATGGATCGAAGATCTTGATTGTGATCTCGCGCACTTCTTCGATAGTCACATCCTGTGGTGCAGCCTTCTTCAAGTCGTTGAACGTGAAATACTTCTTGATCGGAAATGGAATGCCCATCTTCTTGAAGAAATCGCTCGGCTTTGAGCTCACGCTACCTCCCAGTGTTTCTAGGACATCTAATGGTGGTGCTTTGTTCTTTCGGGAACGTGCTGATCGATGTGACTTGCCAGTGTTGGCACTCTCTACACTTGCAGCCTCCGATGATCCGACTTTCTTCTGTCTACGCTTCCTGCGTTGGGTTGATCCACTGTATTCGCCGGTGTCGAGACCTTTGACGCTCACGACCTTTGATGGTGGTACCATGCTCTCACGATCAAGCGGATTGATCCCTAGGTGGCATGAGTTGCTGATAGTGACGCCTTCGCTGGCTGTGATTGCTGGTGGTCCCATGCTCTTATGATGAGCTGGGAAGGGAGTAGGTGCGCTGGGCTTGGTAGCAGCAGCGTAATTGACTCTTGCACTCTCTGGCAATGGTGTATTGTTCTCATGACGAGCTCGAGCAGTTGCTGGGTAATGTGGCTCACTGGTCATGCAACCTTTGCCTATTCCAGCCTGCAATGACGGCGCTTTGTTCTCCTGACGAGACGGAGCGTGGACTGACTGGGTTGTATTGCTGACTTCCACGCCTTTGATATAGCGTACAGTGCCTTGAGCACGAGGTGAAAGAACACGAGCACGGCTTTGTGTGTGCTCTAGCTTACGACCACGCTGGGTCTTCCACATGGCACGTTCCTCTCCAACCTGATTGATCAAGCGATCGAAGTCAGCATCGACGTCAAGATTGTTGCCCATGCGATGGCCTTGGCCAGCCCAGCGAGCTTCAAGTCGATGCTGTGTATCATCAACTTCAAGTGCTGCTCCTGCTGTAGAGTGGTCAGCTCATGACCGTGGTTAGCCAATATACATACCGTTCCAAGCTTTGATTGCCTTGTTCTGGAGAGTGTCGTTAGTAAGCCGATCGACCTTCTTCTGGTGATCCATGCGAGCTTTCTGTACGGCTGCATCTTGAGCTCGCTCGTCGATCTGGATTGCTCGACCGCGAGCGTCTGCTTGTGGTGTTGAGATTTCGTGACGTCTGCCTAGTCCGAGGTCAAGGAGCATCTGGGCGATGGCTTGCTCGTCTGTGGTCCCCATGTTGGAGATTGGTGCGGTGTCATGCACAGTATGGAAGGGTGTGTTGCGGTGATGTTATTGGTGAAAGAGCGAGAAGCGATGTTCTCTGAGTAGGACGCACGGAGACATGCGGCAGCAACCGTTCTCGCTAAACGAGGAAGGAGCATATACAAGGACTGCAAACATGTGACGATCGCAATGAAGCGTTTCACTTGTGAACCTATAGAAGGTAACGGCTGTGAGTTCTGCTTATGACATTGAGTACTCCTGCTGCTAGGTGCTCGGCTTCCAAGCTATCGCAACGTGCAGCGCTCAAGGCATGGCCAGCCCGGGACTATCGAGGCTGAGCAGGATGTTTGAGATGTCTGAAGTCTTACAGAGCGAGTGTCTGGACCATCCGAGTCCAAAAGGCCTGGCATGTTCGTGTGATTGCGAGTGTACAGCTTCAGGCCGACGGAAGATGCATGAATCGATCGATAAGGGCAGTAATGTCGCACACGAAAGGCCATGCAACACGCTCTGGAGACCATCGCTACCCGTGTTGCTAAACTGCTGCTAAACTGACAATCCTCATGCCTACTTCACTCATCGCTTGTTTGTCCTTGATCTCTGCATGTGTATACGGTGTATAACCTTGTCTTTCGTCCTCACTGTTCGAGGGCGGGACATTGACATTGGCGACCTGGCTACGCCTTGATGGTGATTCTCGTATCTTCACCAAGCTCGTGCCGATCGAAGCGTTCCTAACGCCACCGGTCTGTTCCCATCTCTTGAAGCTTTGGTGGCCAGTCTCTGTCTGTGATCGACTGGGCGAGCCGTTGAGAGCAATTGCTCAGAGTCTGTTGGACTTGAGGCCATGGAAGCTTGGGACAAATCCTGCTGATGAATGTAAACACTCGCTAGCCGCAGTAGAGGACTGCTTCGTGCGTAAGATACTGATGCTGGAAGCATTATCTGAGTTTGGCAGTTGAGCCACGACGACGACCAAGTACTGTAGAGTTTTGCTTGACCTGCAGCTCCAGATTATCGTCGAGGGCCACGTGGTTGGCAGCGCCCTTCTCTCCATCTCGTCGATGGCATGGAACCTCATCATCAGTGGATGAGTAGAGGGGTTCCCATGCTCTCGGTCCTTCTCAGTAATCGCAGGCGTGCTGTTGGAGACCAAACGCTGGGAGTCAGACGCTGGCAGCATGCGTTCCTGTTATTGCAGCGATTGGTCGAAGATCAGTCTTGCTAGACAATTCATATGCTTGGTTGACGATTCAGAGAACAGAGCTTCCTGAAGATGTAGTAGCCAGGTCTGATGACAATTCCGCACTGATGGTTTTGGGGCGAGTGCTTACACAGAATGCTGCCACGGATCTAGACGTCGAGCCGGTATGTTCAGCACGCGCTGAGCGACCAGGCTCGTAGATGATGCCTGCGAAGTGTCACCAAGCGCTCTCACGGCAGCTTGTCCACGCCTCACCCAGCTCATGTCTAATGATCCTGCTCCTGCCACATCAAGCCATTGCATCATCTAGCGGCCTGAAACGCCAAAGCCGAGCGTCTGGTTGCCAGTCTATGTCGTTATATAGATAGTCTCCTTCATGATTAATGATACCGAGTGCTTGATGACTGTGAGGTGGTTCAGTGCAGCTCAACAACGACGATAATTGGCTCTGTCTGTTACCGATATTGTACCTGCTGATCGTACGATCGCGTAATGCTGCCCAATTTGGGTGGCTGATGAGCCGGCATACTGGTGAGTGTGTTCCGTTGGTGATAGCAAGCGAGCGTCCGTGCAGGGTGTAGGGTATAAGTACTCTCCCATCTTCCTGCTCCTTCTCTTCTTCTTCCTTCATATTTTGTGTCACGATCTTTAGTCGCTTTCGAGTGACGTGAGATTAGGGGTTGGGGCTTACGAGCAAAGGTGACCTTATGGCCACTGGGAGGCTTCAGGGCCGTAGGGTGATAGGCTTACGAGCCACAACAAAATACAATCTTTGAAACCTTCTTGTGCATCGCACTACCTTTTTCATCAAGCTGTCTGTATCGACAGGCCTTTGGAGAAGAAACGAAGCCTTTGCTCTGTTCAACGATGTATCCTCACTGCGCTTGTAGTGGCATGTCCAAGGCGTTGTTCAAGGTGCCATGCCTCCAAGCAGGTCGTGTAGAGGCGCTCGTTGCGTGTAGAAAGCTCCTTGGTACCGCATAGTGTTCATACGAACGAGCCGTGCCCCCGTTATCTTGATGAAGAGTAGCAAGTCCTCGGGTCAAGCAATACTGTAGCGGAGCCTCGTGTGGTCAAGACCATCGCACACATGTAGTTCCACGACGACGATAGCAGCCGTGAGAGGAGACGCGTGTTGCGTCTACAAGTCACAGTGTGCAGTGCTGCCGTGGATGGCAGCACCATCAGAACGTTCAAGCGCCATAGTTGTTCGATCGCTCAGCTCCCTTCGCGTGAGCCTTTCCGTGAGATAGTCTCGTAATGCTCTGCTTGGACGCGAAGAGTGCGAACAGACGTGCATGTGAAATGACCGATTCGCGAGTACGCAGCATTGAAAGACTTATCTCACGAGAAGGCACGTGGTACTCGTCGTTCAACACCGTACTCTTGTAGCTCTGGCAAGACTATACAGTCCTGTGGAGGGCGGATCTCTCTTATCATGAGTCGGCAAGTGACAAATTTCGAGCGCTTGCTGTGACGACCGCTATGCTGAAAATCATTGAGAGCTGCAAGGTCTCGACAAGATTATCAGGCTACTTTGCTCGAGCAACGATGATAACACGAAGATCAATACCTTCGAGCTCCCCAACGACATCGCGTACTCAGCACTTGAAGCACAACAGGCAAGCGTCCGCTGAGTATTCGACGACTCTTTCCATCACAAGAGTGACAGTAGTGAGTGTTGATCGTGTTGACAACAAACTCATCATTACGTGTGCCAGCTATGCATAACCACAGCGGCAGATACACCTTGAGGCAAATGTACTATTGCTCGGCCTTACCGATACAAGTGCTTCCCGAGATCGTCGCAGAGTCGTTCACGCAACTCGAAACCGATCGTGCAAGCCTCGACGCAGTGATAGCCCTAGCGACAAGCAGTTTGAGAACGTCGCTCACTGTGATAGCCAACCGCCACAATGATACGACCCCAACACGCAGCGCATTGAAACTGATCGACTGGAAAGCCCCTCAGCCATCGGATCTGCAGCGGTCTTGTGACGCCAGGTCGAGTTACGAAAGAGAAGGTTACTGCGTTCCTTGCCAGCAGTTTGCAACCAGCCTTGCGTGGAGTGCATAGCCATACCTGGGACAGGTGCTTCAAGTGCGAAGGCGAGCGCGAGAGCTTGTACATTGATCGAGCAGCAATTGACAAGCAGTGATGGCCACGGCGACTCCATGCGATGCAGAACACCTTGCAGACCGTGGGACCAGTGCTGTTATGGGGATTGGCGTGGGTCCGGCAGCAGCCAGATCACGAAGAACGACAAGCAAGTATGGCAGGGCTCAGTGACACTGCACGAAGCAATTGATCCGCCGTACTCGCTGATGCCTCCTGCGCTCGCAGGTCGTCCATACAACTAGAACATGGTGGGATTGCAATCGACAGTCTCGGCAACAACGACAATGGTGTTCAAAGGTGTCAAGGCCAGTCAGGGAACACCACAAGTCCAGCGTTGGTTGGACTGCCGTGGCAGCCATTCTCCAAAAGATCTGTTGGGAGCACAAAGGCAGTGGTAACGCTGGCAGAAGGTTGATGCGGTAGCGGGTGTACACGATAAGACGATAGGATCGAGTGTCCAACAAGGCAGGACGGAAGACCACGGCAGTCGTTGCTGGGTCACTGCTCCGTGACGGCACAGCAATGATGCTATTGGTTTGCCACAACGTCGTCTGCTGAGGAGCACGACTGACTTCGTTGTTCTCGTTTGCACACTGCTCTCGGGTCTGGTCATTCGTGTGACCTCGACTTCACAAGCTGCCGCGGTGGAATCTTCGGGCCAGTAAGCGACATGTCTCTGCTTACCAGCAACGACTATAAGCTCTGCTGTGGACAACAGCATTCATCGACCTGCTGTGAGCTGACGCTTATTGTCGACAGCGAGAACCATCGAGCTAGACAGCGAATAGTCCGTAACAGTTACCGCCGACGGCAAGGCGATGACATGCTCTTGCAACCAGCAGTTGACATCCCTGAGAGCATCACTAGTGTAGGACTCCGACAGCATTGCATGCTCAGCGCTATACTTCTACCGCATGGTCGGTATGCAGCTCAAGAAT
The DNA here is from genome assembly GCA_001592805.2 of Peltaster fructicola. Taxonomy (NCBI): domain Eukaryota; kingdom Fungi; phylum Ascomycota; class Dothideomycetes; genus Peltaster; species Peltaster fructicola. Next base: position 1,929,184 of record CP051140.1, read on the forward strand.
CTAGGTCTCTGCTGTGAGTGCGGCTCAAGCTTGCAGCCTCGCCTCTTCAAGCCATGCTGCAGATGTAGCGATGACAGAAGGACATCTTTGTCGACGGCAGCTTTGGATGGAAGCACAGCGTCGATCGTGCGCAATGGTGCTGAGCTGTGCTGTGTCTTTGCCGAATCCTGCATGAACTAGCAAGGCATCGAGAACTTGCTCAGCTCATCCTTACGATGCTGTTGAGTCTGCGTACATCATCTCGAAAAACTCCTAGCACTCATCGCTATCTTCTGCCATCACGGCTGGCACTGTGTCGTAACAGTGACGGCCGTACGTCGGCGGTTGTACTGAACTCAGCCGGACGAGCGCCATACACTACAGCATCAGAAGGCTTGTCTGCTGGAGCCGCAGACCTCCAAGCTCTCTGGCAAGCACTGTATGAGCACTGTTAGTGATAGACGATCGTCCTGATCTGGTTGTCGTCATCAGCATTTGCAATGCACATCGCTGGCCGTCTGTTCTTGCATTGCTGTGCATCGAATGTGGCAAGGTTCAGTAGAGGTAAGCAACAAGATCATGATGAGAGGCCTCGACGGCATGCAATGTCTTTCAAGAAGGTGTTGAGCGGATGGGCAAACAGCGATGTCGTTTGCTGTTTCGTCTGATCTTTCCAAGCGCAAGTTTCACTCATTTCATCGTCGGGAATGTGGTGCCGGGACCCACCGGCGGCGACGACGACACTCGACCCTCGACGGGACGACACTTCATTGTTCATCTCTTTGAGCACAACAACAGCCTCGCCCATCATCAAAACCCCACATCAAGGAGGCTCGCTGGTCTTGAGTATCTTCGTCTGGATTCGAAGTCGAGATGAGACACATCTTTTGACCACGATGCAGATTCTGCAGCATAGCAGTTCATCATCACCGGACTCGTCTTCGATGCAACACAGTCCTCTGTCCACCCTTCGATATCCAATGCTGCTCATGGTCCAAGGTTGAGTACAGCTCCACCTCTGTCCGAGCCGCCAACACTGCAGCGAGACGAGGTGAAAGACAAGAGATGGACGATGACGGTCGAGGCTCGAGACACATAGCGCCACGCAGGTCTGAGTGAGAATATGCAGGTCTGCTGAATACGTCAGGCAAGCTCAGTGATAGAGCATCTGATGCCGACAAGGAGTCGAGACTGAGCTCTGGCAGCCTGTCCGGTCTTCTCTTGTATGTCTGCACACGAGTTGGCCTGCAGTGAGCATACGAGACTTGTCTGCCATACCTCAGTCCAAGAATTGCCAGCAGTGCAAGGCAAAGCAGTCTTGACAACAACCATCTCATCCTCGAGTGTTGCCTAGACTTCGGAAGCTGAGGCAGCTTGAGCATTGGTCCAGCATCCGGTAATGCTGATGGCGAGCGCCGTTTCGCTTGTCGGCAAGACTCATTGGCTGATGAATCATGGTGAGCATCTGTTCGACAGTTGCAGCATATTCCGGCTCCTCTGGCTTTGCAGCCTGTATGGTTGATGACTTCATCAAGACCATGAGTGAAGGTTCATCGTCTGCCAAAGAAAGGCATCTCTGGTGACGGCCTATCGTCAGCCCTTCTAAGATCTGCATAACAGGTAGCAGCTCGGCATCGGTGGCTCCGCTATACGCAACACTGGCGACAGCTTTGTCGGTGGCCTAAGATCTGCATGATGTGGCCCACGATCTCCATGATGTGATAGCACCATGTCGTCGCTGAGTGTTGAGCTCCAAGATTGTCGAGCATTGCTAGATGCAACATCGAACCCAGCCGTCTATTATACCCAAACCCGCAAGCCGCAAGCATGCTCCTGCTATCAAGTCGTGGTCATACCCGGCTCAGTCAACCTCCGTCAGATGTGGGTGGTCTACGTCTGTTACGCCGATGCGGTGGCTTCGACAATACTGTCCCATATATCAAGATCAAATGTTCGATCAAGGTCTTGCTGATGCTAGCATCCTGTTGTCGACTTGCCACCTGAATCTCCAAGCTCTTTCTGACCTCAGGTCTACTGTCGGTACTCGTCCGCCAATCTGCAGTCAAGCTCATTGTGGCCGTCGCCGCCAGTGCGTATAACCGACTCATTGCCCTACACTCTGGCTGAAGCTGGCCCACTACGATGCTGAAGGAGAAGTCTTTCTTGATGTGCTACAGCACTATGAGATTGCCCTACTCCTTGAGAGCGTGGATATGGTGATCAGCTTCGAGCTGGTCGTCGCCTTTGAGGATGACACCCTTGGGCTGGGTCGCGACAATCCCGCGTCGTACTGGACCTACACTGTTGTCATCTGCTTACGACCGTTTAGTTGCGTCGCTCCATACTGCGCATGTGTAGCAGAGAGCAACAAGAACGAGTGCAGCCGTCTGCACGCGACCGCGGACGACCTCGACGTTCCGTCGCTGCCGTCGTGCAGTGCAATCAATACAGACCAGAAGTACATTGCCGTGGTGTTGTATCGATCTAGCCGAAGAGAAAGGTGGTGTATTTGGAGTGGTCACTGCAGTATGTTGTGACTTGAGAGCTGCGGGCGGCGCAGCTCTCACGCTGGAAGTCAGCACGCTCAGTATGCCACCAAACGCATCACGGGCTACACACGCGCTGGACGCATATAGAGCACACGTCTCTGCTCCTCGAAACAAGAGACTCGTGCCACAAGCTCATCGTCACCACACCTCATCGACCGCCTGGATACCTAGTGGGTTCTCATGTCTGGGAGTGCACCCCACTGTTGTGGAGGTTCATATATCCACAGAAAGGGTTCACCCTCGCCCCTAGGGGCTTAAGGTATGTTAGTCTATCCGTCAGGCGGCGGTGACAGTTGTACCGATGAGCTGTGCCTCAGGTACGCAATCTTTGGAAAACCCTTCACACAATGTGATACTTTTTGCAGGTTGCGAGTACGAATCCGGCTGAGGCACGCTCTTTTACTTGCTACACACTCGCCATGTGGACATCTTGGTGTTCACACTATCGCCAAGGCACGCATGCACGAGGGGCTCAATTATGGACGCGTAGTCTTCAACAGACTCGTATCTGACTTGAGTTTTGCATTCGGGCAATGCGTGAGGCACTGCGGAAGCAATGTAGACAATCGGCCACCGCAGCAGCGATGCACCACCGCGATGAATGTAGACATTTTGGTGGCCATGCATGGGTAGGGGATAGACAGCGCAGCAGCCATGACATCGGCATCAGACTGCAATGTTTGTTCTCTATGAGCAACAACACGCAGGCACGGAGACTCGATTCATGGGTAATTGTCTGCTCCGATGGTCAAGAAGCAGTGTCTGCTACAGAACGACCTGCAGTCAAAACGCTCTTCATGAACTACAGCGAGTAGCGAAACATCGGCCTACTCTTTATTGCTTGAACGAAGACTACTCAGCAGCCCGTGGAGATATGGCAATTTTTGAGAACCAGATCTGTTGCTACGATACTGCTAGCAAGTGGTCATGTCTTGCACGTAATGGAGCAGAAAGAAGCTGACAGGCTGAGCTTGAACGTGTGTCCTTGCGCAATACCAGGCCAGTAACCATATCCTTGCTTGGCGATTTTTACAGCAGCCAGAGAAGCGTCCTGCACCAGTCGCCGACCCAGCTGCTCCTGGCCTCAACTACGCAGGCCTGGGACCACGCCTCTCACTCGGCTGAACACTACAGAGCGACTGTTCTGCTCACAAGTGCAAAGTGGCGCTGACCATCGCCCAGCTCACATCAATCAGTCCTTGTGCAGCATATCATACGAGGTGTCTCGCATGGGCAAAGGTGTGGCACGCTGTGTATCTCTCCCAGCTCTTCTGCCCAGTTCTGTTGATGCTCCCGACGCAGCAGATGACACCTCATCCATTTCATGCCAATACCCGCCCCGCCCTGCTCTTGCCAGTCACCATCTGATATGCCTGTCTCATTACAACAGATAGTATTGGTTGTGTCGATCGTCATGCTTGCGGAAGTGCAGAGCAACTTCTCGAGTAACGAAAGGACGACTGAATCTCTTCCGGTCTTTCGATCACGTCTGAAGGCTGGTCAGTTTTGGGCAAAGGGTGCTCAGCAGACCACTTGCCTTACACATCGCCCGCACAACGACTTTTTCGCATTATCGTGACGTGGATGGTTGAGTGTGGTCAGTTCTCCGCCTGCTCAGCCCCTGACCCTCATCTATGGTGTGGTTCATGGCCGGTTCTGTCAGTGGCACTTGCTACAGTGATCAGCAATGTCGAGGAAGCATTCTGCAAGCAATCCATGAGAGGAAATCCAGCTGGGCACATCTCGATTGACCATCAGCAGCACTCGCCGCTTTTGCGAATGCACCGGTTCGGCGTAGAGAAGCACATCGCTTGCCATCCCGTAATTGAATGCTCAAGCGGTTGCGACGTGAGCTCGAGTGGTTGTCGAAAGTGCTCGCCGCACCACTACGATGCTCTTATGTCCACTTCGACTCCTCGCCCGGCAACGAAGAATGCATGACGGACCGACGTCCCATCGTGCACCATCTCTTCCTCGATCCTCGCCCGGCAGACCGCAAAACAGTAGTAGGAACACCATCTTACAGGTCATGGTTCTGAGACAAAGCCTGGGCTCTGAGGGTGAAGGTCCCGACCATGCGCGATCAACGCAGGCCAATCGCATTGCGGAGGTCGCTCTTGTGCAGTAAGGATTGCACTGGTGATATTTCATCTGCTATCGCCGCTGGTTAGCAAGGATATGATTCGGCACCTAGGCTCCAGGAGGGTAAATGTTGCACCCGTTATTGACTTGGCATATGATACTGCTGGTGCTGGGCATCATTCGTTGCGACCGACTTGCTCGTGACAACGAGCACTGCGTAGCTCATGATCCTGGGTCTCAACATCTGTGTGGTGCTGTCAAGCAGGTGTAGTGATCTCGGACACGCAAGTCAATTGAGAAGACTCGAAGCTTGGCGTGCTGATGGGCAACAATCGCCGAAGCCAGACTGCATACAACGCCTCAGAAGACCTGTGCTCCAGCAACACGGCAACATGCATGCAGGTATCAAGGTCAGGATCGACATAACGCTGCAAATATTATGCTGTATGGTACAGCAGGAGAAGATGATGCGGTGCACATCATGCAGGGTATGGTGCAAGGCGATTGAGACCCTGATGTTCAGGTATATGAGCCCAGAAACACTAGTTCCGACTGCCCTTAGGGGCTTATAGGTAAGTGGTTTGGAATAGTAGGTTGTTTCCTTATTGGTTTCCTTCTCCTCTCCGCTGGCTTCTGTAGGCAAGGTTGGGTACACATTTCCTTATCAAATCTCTCACTATGGCACAGCCTGTAGTCTACACCCTACCATGCAAGAGGACTGTAGATGGCAGGCAAGTCCTAGAAAACATTTTTTGCCCATATGAAGGAGCACGATACCATTCTTTAGGCCATGGCAGCACACCAGCGAGCGCTATATGCTCATTACATTGACTTGGTTGCTTTTTGCGAGCTACGTGGGTTCGAAACCCGAATAAGCCTAAGGGACACACCCACGTGGCAGACCGTGTCATAACAGGAGCAAGCACTCTATCAACAAAGCAAAGCATTTCAGTAGCATCAGTAGCAGACTGCTGAGCGCGAGCACAAGGAGAGTCAATTGCTTACAGCAGTTTGTATTCTTGATGCACTGCACGAGCAGCTTCACCATTCGCTTTGCAAGCACGCCCAATACTGACACTGGCGAGCGCTTTGGCGAGCGTTCTCAAAAGCATGCCATAGCAGCCGCTCGATGCTCGAATTCAGCAGAGGCTGCATTTACTTGGAGATGCACTCAGCAGTGAGTAACACGATGTCAATGATAATCTGGCCACAAAGCAGCATCAAGCAGTAATCACAGCTAAATCACGATCAGCGCAGCACCACGCCTCGTCAACATCCTAACGATCACGTTGATGAATAAGCCAACTTCAGTCGGTAAGGTCCAAAGCACACCATACCATCACTGACCTTCCCTCCGCTCCGGACCTCAAGAATAGTTCAAGCATGCTAGGTGCTCAAAACGCATTTCTGCATCACCAGGAGTGGTCATGTACTTCAACAGGAACCCACCAAGAATTTACCGATGTTCAAGTACCTTCGAGCGCAACAATCAGAGTATCCCAAAGCGTTGGAGAAGCGAAAGAGTTATGAAGTAGAAAATAACTCAGGCCAAGCCACACGTCACTGTCGATATAGTCAAACATCCAGCCGATGATCCAGACACAATGCACAGTCGTGCAGCTAGCTAAGAAGCCTCACCCTGCGAGGACTATCAACGCCTACGATATATCAGAAGACGAGCACAAGTGGTGAGCATAGACAATCGGCATACACAAGAAGCACGGGAGAAGTGTATGGCAGTAAAGTTGTGAATGCTTCAGCAACGTCGCTAGAGCTTGCTCATCCATTCAGAAAACAGCTAGAGCACTGGTCCTATATGGTGTCATCATTTACAACGGGATCTAGCCAGCTCCAACTATGGGTATCAAGATATCACGAATACACATCAGGAGAGGTTCGAGCATCGTGCATGCTTCAGCAGTCACGACAGACATCTCTTATATCTGAAGCATCATCGCTGAAATGCAGCAATCTCAGCCCAGAGCAACGTCTTCAATGCAGCAATCTTGGCTCAGAGCAACGTCTTCAATGCAGCAACCTTGGCCCAGATCAACGTCTTCAATACAGCAATCTTGGCCTAGATCAACGTCTTCAATACAGCGATCTTGGCCTAGATCAACGTCTTCATTGCAGCATCCTCGCATAAGCTCGCACTCTGCATGCTTACGCCGCATCTGTTGGATCCCAGTCTGGCATGGGTCAGTATGATCATACACTGTCTTGTCAAGGACTTACCTGTGACAAGATACTCATCGAGTCCATCAAGCTTCTTCACATCGCCATCCTCAAGCACAAAGGCACCAACATCAGCGTTCTCCTGGATCCTCTCACGCTTCACGCTCTTAGGCAAAGGCACATAGCCATGCTGCAATGACCAACGAACCATGATCTGAGCTGGGCTGGCATTGTACTTCTTGGCCAATTCTGCGATAACTGGATGCTTCATACGCAGTGCTCGTGCCAGCGGCGCATATGCTTCAACTACGATATCATGCTTCTGGCAGAACGCTGTGAGATTGCTCCTGGTGTTGAAAGGATGCACCTCGATCTGATTGACAGCTGGAGCGATGCGTGGCTTGGACGCCAGCAACTCTTCGATGTGCTTCTCGCCGTAGTTGCTCACACCACCAATTCGGACTTCCTTGTCGAGGATAGCATCTTCGACTGCCCGCCAGCTCTCGAGTCGCATCTTCTTGCCTCCATACGGGCTATGAAGCAGGAAGAGATCGATATAACCCAGCTGGCTTTCTTCTACAGACTTCTTGATACTCTTACGTGCTTCCGCGTAAGTCGAGTTGCTTGCCAGCTTGGTGGTATAGTGAATGTCCTCACGCTTGATGTCTGGATTCTTGGCGAGATACTGCTTGATTGCTGTGCCTACCTGTCTCTCATTGTGGTACATCTGAGCAGAGTCGATAGCTCTGTAGCCAGCTTCGAGCGCCATCTGAGTCGCCTTGGAAGCTTCGTTGCCATTCATCAGGTACACGCCAAGATGTAGCCGTGGCATAGTAGCGCCACTGTTCAGCTTGATGCGAGCTTGGAGAGGTGTGGTCAAGGATGTCATCCTGTGTAGTCTAATTGTCGCCACTATGTGAGTGTTCTTGGTTCTATGGTTGCTTGTCGTTTGGACGCTGAAGATCGTTGTCAAGATTACTGTCCTACAATGTGGTCGATATCGCTGCAGAACCTCAGTCTTTATGGCGATAATGCGGACCTCACGGAGTCGACATCTGAAGGCGAGACGCCATGACGTATTGCTGATGCACTTCGTTCATCTTGATGGGCAGGGATGTGTGATCGTCCGGACAGCTCATCGTTGCACAGCATCCATTAAGTCATCATGTACGTGCGGCTCACAGCTTCACCTGACGCTGCAGGTATACAAGGTGCCTAATACATTGATTGGCATTGTCGCGACTCAGAGGTATGTACACTTCGCAGCGTATCGTAGCTCACTTTCTGAGCGCATCGCAAGCAGCAACTCGGACACGACCTGACCTCCTCGTCTGTGAACACACAACACTTCGTTCAATGACCAGCAGCTCATGCTGATGGTTGTTTTGTAACAGATCTCTAGATCTGACACAAGATCGAAGCCACAGATCCTAAGCTTCAAGCTAACACTTCTAGCTGCTGCATCGGAACCAGATCAGCCACGCGATGATGGGGTCCATATACCAAGCCAGTTTTCCCGGTCGGCGGCATCCTAAGCCTTCCTATGCCTGGGCATCTGCGTCTTCCATTCGAGTGCCCTTTATGGACGGCGCAGCAGAACAGCCGTCCCACCAGGCGGCACTGACTGACGACTCTTCCTTCGACATTCTCGAGTGGCATCCAGCCTATCAGAACTGTCAGAGATACTTCCTGGATCATGCACAGTACGAGGGTGGCACGCAGGCAGTGTGCTCTTTAATCAATATTCGACTGCCGTTTCAATGGCTCACAACCCCGATCACTACATCAGCTATCACAAGTCCACCACCTAGTACAGCCGGTCCGACATTCATGTTTGATGGCTTCCCACGACCAGGCAGCTCTGTGAATAGTCCTACTCATACACGGACCTTCAATCGAGAACCGGCAGCCCATGTCTCACTCATACCATACATCCGTCGACTGGTCATAACAGGCTTCGATAAGCCAGCCATCTTACATGGATTCTTCGGCGATGATTACATTAAAGGCGTCCTTCCTCATCTTGATTGCGAACGACGTAATTACCTCTTCGCAGCCAAGGCCGGAGGCTGGCAAAGCTGCAAGCAACTGTACGATACGGGCAGCGGCGGCGGTGGTGACGAGACCGTGCCCTTTATGAAGCCACTTGACCAAGCGAGGATGGAAGAGCTCACTGCTGCTGAGAAGGCATGGAGCCAATGGCTCGCTATGGAGGACTGGATGGTCGGTCCTCGTGCACCACGCGATGGCGCACAGCCACATGGTAGAGCAAGGTCTGATCACCATAATGGTGCACCAGATACTGTGAACGGAGCACACCACGCTTATTGAAAGCGCACTGGATATCATTAACATATACACAAAGTATTACTCATGTCAGCACTGATGCCAAGATGATTACCGTCAAGACGATGACCAATATGATCAGCAAGCAGCATGCCTTACCTCTGGCGCTCTTCTGATGCCGACTGGCCTGCTTAAGCTGTTGTGATGCACCACGGGTGTCGTCTCTTGTCTGTGTGACATTGCCTTCAATGATGTCCAGCGTCTCACCCTGTTCGTGAACCATATGGGCGACGTCTGTGAAGAGCTCATTGAGTTCCCGCACCGAGTTCTCGATATCTCGGATCTCGGCTTCTCGCTCGATGATCATGCTCTCCTGATGGTCGACCTCTGACTGATCTGCTAGTCTTGGTTCCTCTTGAAGCAATTGCTGCTGCTGTTGATCGCTAGACGAACCTCCTGCTGATCCTCCTACCTCAAGCGCTGTGCGTGCAGCCACTGCGCTACGTTTCAGCTTTTCCGAAGCTTGTTTCTGTAATGCCGTGAACTCGGTCAAGGAGGCCTGGAACTCCTGCTTGAGCTTTCCTTGCGTGTATACCTGGGAAGGCTCCTTCATGTTAGCGCAATGCTGCTGTTCACGAGTGGTCCAACTTACGCCCAAATCTCGCCAGTTCTGTATCTTCTTGAGTCCCTCACCTATCTCTTTGAAGCTGTCCGCGGTCTCTGAAATCAAGGTTTGCACTCTCTCGCGTATACGCTCAGTCTCTCTCTTCGTGCCTAGCTTTGCTATCTCTTCAACTAGTCGGCTGATGTTCGACGTGAGAGAGAAGAGCTTGTCAGACAGCTCGCTTGCAAATCGCTTGAACTCTGGATCGTCGGCGTACTCGGGATCGTCTTGTCTTCGCCATGTTGTCGGTTGCGCTGCATCGTTAGTGAAGGTCGTCTTCGATCTTCTCAGCTAGCCTACCTTCGAGCGCACTATTATCCTGGAACGACATTGCCGCGATGACACCGAAGAGATTGCGAAGTACCTTGGTAACAGTTGAAGGAGATGAGAGGCGTGTTAAAGAACGGGTGGTGCCTGCATCAGATGAGCGTGTGCATGGCTGGCGATCCACGTCATGCGCGGCCAGGCGCTAAAATTTGAGCCTCATATGAGAAGCATCAAGACAGCAAAGACTTCCTTTCATTCAATGCACTACAAATATATCGTTCGTTAATCGTTCAACACAGGCCCAAAGTACTAAACGCCATGACTGCGTAACATCGTTTCTCCTCAGTATCAAATAGCGCATCCTACATCTTAATACGCAGATTGCACGCACCATGCAGTGGTCCCATCGAACTGCTCGTGTCAGCTGGCTCTGTGCTCGTTTGCAAGAGTACTTACTGTCCCATCGTCGTTGTTGCTACAGCATGCCTGGATCTGCGAGGCTTCCTTAGCAAAAGTCTTCCACAATACTATCGTGCTCACCTCGCTGCAAGTGTCGGTTTTAGCTGTGCACGATCCCTGGAGCAACATGCCCATATCATCTCGTCCGCAGCATACAGTCGTCTGACTTGAACTGCAAGGTGGAGGAGATCCGTCAGAAGGACCTCGATGTCGTTGTGGAAGAGTCACCGCAAGGACAGAGCCAAGGTAAACGAGTAGCAATGCGGAATGCCGCATATTGTTTCAGAGAGGTGATTGATGATTGGAAGATGTATAGGAAGAATTGACTGCCTGGTCGAATCAACAGAATGCACTCGCAAGGGACATACTTATACACAAACTGCTCTTGCTGTGCGAACTCTGAATGCCTCACCTGGTAACTGCTTGCCGCATTTGATACATATGTTGCAAAGATCGTCGATGGTGGACGTAATGAATGGTAGAGGAACATACTCCATTGATCTTGAGGAAGCTGACGTCCAATGGCAGTTGGCATCATACCCGAGATGTCTCAGTATGGTTGTGCGGCTGCTAGCAGTTGGACATTGCGCTGTGTACCAGGATGCGCCTCGATCGGGACAAACACTTGACCTCCTTGCATAGAATAACCCGATTGGCACGCATGTTACCCTGGTCCCTTGGAAGCGATGCTCGTGTATCGTCTGATCTCTCGGGTTCAGCAGCGCCACCGTTCGAACCATGCCGCAGGGATGCCACAGAATCCCATGTCGTTGCTCAGTACCAAGGAGCCAAGACGTGCTCAGAGCAAATGGGTCATGTGTCGTGAAGTTCGACACCCGTACATTCTTGCGAGCATGAATCCGACTTCATTAGAGGTCAAGCCTTTGTGATGCAGCCGCTTCCGTTAGGAATGTAAGAGGCGAACCACGTTCAGCTGAAGATCGATGGCACACGAGTGACATGTGTTGAGCTGGGTTCCTGGGATTTGAGATGAAAGGGGTCGAGATGTCGTTATACATGAGGCGTTTCTGCAACAGGAATGGTGTACTCATGCCATTATAACAAGACGGAATGGAAGGAGGTTGAATGGTCTAGATCATTTATAGATCTGGTGACTACCGGTTACCCTTTCTCTAGAACTCTTTGCTGCGGCCCTCCTTCAGTTCCTTCTTGAAGATACGTCGCTCCTCTTCATAGTTGACACCAGGTCCTCTGTACGTGCTGCCATACTCATTACCCTGAGCCCAGTCCTTACCCTCACCTTCCCTAGTGTGCTTAGTTGCCTTACGTCTATACCAGCGTCCGTAGATCAGAAGATAGTACATTCTGAATGCCAGGAACGAGAACTTGTCTCGTTCGAGATCTGCAGGATAGTCGGCACCAAGATCGACGGCAGCACTGATGCCAGAGATGCAGGCGACTTCGTGAGCGTTGATCATAGTCCAAGATGCAGCGTAGCGTGTGTGACGCTTGCCTTGGAGAAGCCACATCCAAGGCACAACGAAGATGTAGTGCTTGTAGGAATGACAAAGCTGATGCCACCAGTCCTTGCGAATGATCTTGCTCTCGTCGATTTCGTCGATCGACCACAGATGGCCGTCACGCTCTTTGTTGAGGAAGATAGTCTGAAAGACGTGGTTTTCGAAAGGTACTTCAGGTGCGAATTGAGGTTGGTAGTTGGTGGCGTCGAACGACATCTCAAGCTTCGTCAGGTCCTTGGGGTACATCTTGATGTAGTACATGGGCTTGAAGTTCTTCTTTCCGAAGTCGCAGCGCTCGTTGGCGTCAACACCGTTGATCTTTCTGACAGCAAACTCCTCACTGTAGAAGTTCTCGTAGTGATTCTTCATGTATTCGGTATCCTGATGCGTGACTGTGATATCGTTGGCGAAACGAGCGTTGCGGAGAACTCTGTTCTCCAATCCAGTGATGCATGGTGATAGCAAGCGTTTGGCGGTATCTGTGAGGACACAAAGGACAATCTCATCGTACTCCTCGGTGGTCTCAGTGGCATCACGATCAGCCTTTGATCCCTCGACGTTATCAGGGACCCAAGCAGAGTCTGGGTTGTGTCCGTCCTCTGCTGGAGTTCGACTGATGATCTTGACAACCACTCCCTTCTTATCTCGCCTCACCACTCGTGTGACTTCTGTGCTCAGGCGGACTGTGACCCCCTTCTTTATGAGGTTCTTCTTCCAAGTCTGGTAGAATTCTGACAAGTTGGGAAAGACGACCATCGAAGGAATGTTCGAGGCGACGCTGTTCTTGTCTGGAGGGTACCACATGCCATATGTCGGACTAGTACATAATCTCTCCAAGATCATCGACATAACCTCGTTTCCATAATTGCCTGTGCCCAAGAACAAGGCGATCATCGGGAGAGCCACGACGTTGGCGAACTCGTCGGAGAACCAGAATAGCTTGACCAGATACTTGATCGGCAGGAGAGCGAAGAAGACTTCAAACCACCTGACAATCTTGAGCATGTAGTAGAATCGCTTGACCTCGCTCGAATGCTTTGCTAACATCTTCGTAGGATAGACATTCGTCCAGAACTGCTCGCCCTTACCGAAGCTGACTTGTAGTCCAACTGGATCTGCCCAGAAGCCATTCCTTGCGAACATGGTGAGCGTGTGGTGGAAGATGTAGCTGCCTCCTTGTACACCCTGGTTGAGCCATGATGCTCCAGTCTTCTCTTTGTCTACAGGAATACTGTAGGCCTGTCCGCCGCAGTAGTCAACAGCGTCGACGAGGGTGACATCGAACTTGTCAGGATGGTTGGAAAGGTGCTCAGCACAAGACATGCCTGAAAGACTGTCAGCGAAGAACAACACCATTGGTTGCCAGCATACCAGCAGCACCAGCTCCTACGACAAGCACGCGCTTGCGTTTCTGGTTCTCGACCGTCCTAGCCATCTTGAATCGTGCTTGTGAGTCGTCTCGGGAAAGCAACGGTGCTGTTCCTTGGGTCATTATGCGCCTTCAAGCATGAAGGAAACGGTTAAGACGAGCTGGACATACGTCTACTTTTAAGGTACTTGACGCATCGCACTTGACGATGGCGCCGATCTGAGAAGATCGGCTAAGATCTATGAGGCGTGCAGCTATCGTCATAGAAAGACGAAGCACATATTGGCACGTGCGTTTTATTCAAAACAGCGTCATCGATACCGTTCTATGCCTGTTGCGACGATTGCTTGACAGCCATTTGACGTGCGATCGCTCGACAGCCATTTCACGCACGATCGAAGCGATGTACAGTTGTGATCATCGAAGCGCGCTGTAGGTACACCATACGAAGCTATGCGACACCTTCAGTAGATGTATATTCACGTAAGGTATCTACTGCTAGTACAATGGTGAGCCTCATCACATGCTGCACCTGGCCCGGAAAAGGTTTAGTCTGCTATTGATCTGGTTGTATTTTGTTTGTGCACGACGATCACAAATAGCTCGTGAAATATAGGCTGGAGATCCTCCCAAAGTGCACTAAGCTGCTGCATAGAAGACCATGAGAAGCAGCAAGCAATCGGACTGAGACAGGCGTACAGCATCGCCACTGTTGGCTCCCATGCTTCAGCTACTCAAGAGCCAGCGGCTCCCAACCCTGTCCCAACGCGTTGGCAGGCTTGTGGCTGAGATCACCAAGCACGCAGTCCTGCCCTTCACTCTTCCCGCTCTGCCTCGTCGATCGAGGCCAATTCGGCTCTGGAGATATATGCTGTGAGGACCAGTCCTTCTTGTCAGGTTGCAAAGACCGCCATAAGTGTATAACACAGCGCTCGAATATGTCGAGCATGAACGGCTGGCATAGCTCCAATCTGGCTTGTTTGCTGAACAGTGCCTCCATGCTGACGGTACCATTCGTCATGTCCGACTATTGTCTCAGAAGTCGTTCAGGTTGAGTGCTCTTTCTGGCTCATCGAAGGCCGAATGTCCCTTATATGTTTGACATTGTGCCAGTCCGACCATGATAGACATTGAATAGTTGTGGTGCACGGCGCTCAGAGCTCTGAGTAGACCTCCTTTCCGCAATGCAGATCTGAATGTAAGCACTCCGGCTTTCGGGTCGTCTTGTGTGTGGCTGTGCGCAAGTATATGCATCACGCCTATTGCATCAAAGGTCCAAGGAAATCTTCACGAATCGAACCGATGGCGAACATTGTACCAAGTTCTCCTCGAACACCTTTGATCCTTAGTCTCACTTGTGTGCTTCTTTCTATCACTTGACCCTCGTTGTCTGTGAAAGATGGCGTCGATCCCTCGACAATGTATCTGAATGAGCTTGGGATCATCTGTCGCGCAGTCAGTACAACCTCTAACAGGAAAGGACGCACTCACAGCTTTGCTCACGAAGATACTCAGGCCTGCAACTTCCACAAAGAAGCCATTGTTGACCACACTAGTGACCAGACCATCGACAACCTCTCCTCTATATGGCCTCCACACCATTGCTTGATAGCTGATGTCGTACTGTGCGTAACCCGTGCCAGGCACTATCTTCGGCTCACTAATGTCCTGAACGTTGATGACAGCCACAATCATCATCGTGCCTGTGTTTGTGCCCTCCACATCGACATACAGCCTGTCGCGAATGAGTTGTTCGGTTTGGGAGGTGAAGTATGACGGGTGTAGATTGATGCGATGTTCTAGTGAATGTACGAAGAACATGGCTGAGAGATAGGTCGCGTCAGCGACAGGTGCCACGCCCTGGGCGTATAGCTTGTGCTTCGACTATGCTGCAAGTCGCTCGAGGGTGTTCGATCGCGCGCGGTATATGGGTGCGCTTCGCCGCGCTGCCAGCTTAGGAACAAGAGTGAATGGTCCAGCGAGTCTTCCGGTCGATTCAGGCTGGAAATGTAGTTGCGGTTGTGGGCGAATCGTGTCTGTCGTGATTGTGTGCTGTTCAAAGAATATGAGTTAAAGCACGCTGAAGTCGATCGTGAGACGCAACAACGCCTTCCCGTATGCGGTTAAACCTGGGCCGCCTACTTGTGACGACTCTCTCTCTCGTGTACAGTATACTCCTTAGATTACCACAAAACTACATTGCTGTACGTATGTAGAGACTGCTCAATGTGTTACAGGCGCGTCTGCGAGACTACTCCTCAGCCTAAGAGTGCTGTCTCGATTGTCACTACCAAATCAACGCAATAGACTGCCTCTCAGCAGTTGCGCATGATTGTCCACCATGGTCCCCAGCTCGACAGGCATGAGTCGACGGTATGGTCAAACATGAGGACTTCTCAGAATACCATACAAGTCCGCGAGGCATCGCTCGTCTACGAGCCTCGCGGTAGGACCAAATATGAGGTCTTCTCAGAACGCCACACGAGTCCGAAAGGCATCGCTCGTCTACTAGCCTCGCGATATGCCAAGTACATGCGGTCTTCGAGACTCGGGTAGTCCACAACACAAGCAATGAGGCCAACATCGTCAGTCGCATAAGTACGAAGTGTTGCGGACGACGGCGAGGCCAGCGACATCAAGCTTGAGCTGGTAGCGACATGAGTATGCAATGTCAATTAGGCTGTCTGGTAAGCGAGTCTGAATACATGGCTGCTTGTACAAGCATAGCCTTCTGTGTCGTGATACACCGGTCAATATCCTGGCAGTACGAGCTACGAGATACAGAACACTTGCTAGGATCAAGTCTTTTTGGGACCGCCTTCGAGAAGCATCAGGCTGATAAGGTCAAACGATCGTGCTTACTGTCCCTGCCATAGTGTCTTGCAGTCGCTCCAAGCACACATGTGAAGTGTCATCCTCGAAGTGTACTCCTAAACTGCTTGGAAAACCTGGATCATCGACTGTATATGTTCGGTACAGAGCAACAAATACAGTATCCAAGCCTAGCGAAGCAAGTGGGCAACAGGCAGCTATGCTATGCATGTCTTGATGCAGTCCCGTGCAAGCCTTGCAGAGTGATGCGAGTTGTCTTGCGGTTCATTGCATGGCCTCAGGAGGCCGCCGGCAGGTATTGCTGAAGCCCAGCCTTACTCAACACATGTCAAAACGCATCAAGCGACAACAGCGAGCTGATATGCTCGCAATGCAAAGACTGTGGCGGATCTATCAGTATCTCGCCAACTTGGAGTGGACTGAGCGTGTCCAGCACGAATGCCGTTTCTGTGATCGCAACAACCTGATCAGCGTCCTTTACGAGGTAGGCGCAAGTTGCAAACGATGATTTCGCTCACTCTGCCATCAGGACGAAGATGTGGTTGCGTTCAAAAACAGAGTGCTTGCTGGTGAACAGCACTGGCTGATCATACCGACTCGCCATATTCGTGATGTAGAACAACTGGAGAATGACGACCTGGACATTTGTGAGTCTTGATGTCGCACTGCAACTGGGACTGACCCTCATGAGTACGAAAGATGGCTCGTGTGAAAGAACGTCTGCTCGCCAACTATCGTGGTGGACTGTCAAGACCTACGCACATTCTAGCTGGTTATCATCGTGGTCGACGACGTCTTCTAGGCTCCGTTTACTGGCCTGATATCGTATCGGTTCATCACTTGCACCTCCATGTCATAGTCAACCCACGCACTGCTATGTGGCTTTTTAAGTATCCGGCCTGGCTGTCATTGTTGTGGAAATCAGATGCTGCAGTCTTGCAGGATATCGAGAGACGGTCGAAGAAGAGGATTTAGGTACGAGGGAGCGTATGTATTGCGGAAGACGTCAAACCGTGGTCTCACCTGGAATGCATCGCTGTAACTTGCTGTTCAGTGTCGAATCCCCAACAGACGGTGCAAAAGCAGCTCTAGAGATCGCACGAGCAAGATAAGTACTGTGTCAATGTTGTGCTTTGAAATGCTCAATCAGGCACGCCATTCTTGATCAACACGCGCAAGACGCGCTAGAAATTGTTGAAGCAGATCACGTCATCAACAAGGAACGTATTCGCATGTTCTGCACTTGAACATGACCACATCCTTCGATGAGAGGCGGTAAGCGATGCTATCTTCTCCTTGATCCTCCACTTGCCATTCCCTGTTCCTGTCTTCCTACTCTCCACTTGAACCCTCACCTCACTTGAAACTATACCAACCGCGAGAGAAGAGCAGAAAGACAAATCGCAAGGATGACTATCGGCCACGGGCAGGCGATTGAGACACCACCACGAGCACCTTCGCCAGTACATCGCTTCGGTACATTAGCAGTGCACGCTGGCTCTCCTATCGACCCTGTCAGTGGTGCTGTAATCGAGCCGATTTCCTTGAGTACAACCTTTGCACAAACCTCAGTTGGCAAGCCCATAGGTCCATACGACTACACGCGATCTGGCAACCCAAACAGAGCCAACTTCGAGAGAGCGATTGCAAGTCTAGAAAAGGCCAAGCATGCTCTAGCCTTCTCATCTGGTAGCTCGACAACAGCGGTCATACTACAGAGTCTGGCTTCTGGTAGTCATGTCATCAGCGTTAGCGATGTCTACGGAGGTACACACAGATACTTCACGAAAGTGGCCATGGCACACGGCGTGCAAGTGACGTTCACTCCAAGTATAGAGGTCGATATCGAACAGCTAGTCAAGCCTGAGACGAAGCTGATCTGGATCGAGTCTCCCTCCAATCCTACCTTGAGTCTTGTCGACATTCGCGCAGTCACAGATATTGCACACAAGAGTGGGATCATGGTGGTAGTTGATAACACGTTCCTATCGCCGTACATTCAGAATCCTTTGGATCACGGTGCAGACATCGTCGTGCATAGCGTGACTAAGTACATCAACGGACACAGTGATGTCTTGATGGGAGTCGCAGCTTTCAACTCAGATGTGCTGCATGAACGACTCAGCTTCCTCCAGAATGCCATCGGAGCAGTGCCATCGCCATTCGACTGCTGGCTAGCACACCGAGGCGTGAAGACCTTGCATCTTCGAGCACGGGAGGCAAGCAAGAACGCAGCATTAGTGGCGAAAGCGCTTGAAGAAAGTCCACATGTACTCGCGGTCAATTACCCTGGCTCTGACAATCACCGACACCGTAAGATCGCACTCAAACAACATCGAGAGGGTCTTGGTGGTGGTATGCTGTCTTTCAGAATCAAGCACAATGGCAGTCTTACTGGTGAGCAAGCAGCAGAGAGGTTCTGCCAGTCGACGCAGATCTTCACTCTTGCAGAGTCGTTGGGCGGCATTGAGTCGCTGTGTGAAGTGCCTGGCGCAATGACACATGCAGGCATTCCTAAGGACCAGCGAGAGGCTGCAGGTGTCTTCGACGACCTCGTCAGACTCAGCTGTGGTGTAGAGGATGGTGTGGATCTCGTTAATGATGTCCGACAGGCGCTTGAGAAGGTCGTCGTTGGCTCAAAGATCACGAGTGGTCTACCGAACGGCGCAACGTGATTCAGCTGCCTAATGATGCCATGATAGACGATACACAAATAAGGATCCGAAGTTCAGCTTGCCGATCGGTTCATTAGATTCATTGCTATTCATTCTTCGTAACCATCGTATCTTACAATCCCGTCTGGATACCGCAATGGTATCGACGAGCTCCGAAAACGCCGCGCTGAATGTACATCGATCATGCATACCAGTCTCTCACCGGGAAAGCAGCATTTCTGCCCTCAGGATGGCAGCAATGTCGTACTGTTTGTTGGCAAGTGCCACCTGCTCGGGAGTCTTGTAGTCTGCGTCCCGTTTGTTGACATCTGCACCAAAGCTCAGAAGCAACTTGATGCCGTCCAGCCAACCGATCAGTGCTGCGCAGTGCAGAAGTGTGCTCTCATCGGCGAGCTTATCGTCAGGGTCGGCGCCGGCTCGCAGCAGAAGCTCAAGGATATCGAGTCTGCCTGGCCAGATTGCCCAATGTGTTGCGAGCGACCCCATGAAGGAGACTGCGCTGAGATCAGGCTGGTAAGAGAGGATCAGACTGACCAAAGTTGGTGAGCCGTACTTCACAGCGTACATCAGGGGTGTACTCTTGAAGCAGTTCGCCTGATTCACATCTGCGCCATGGTCGAGCAGATAGCTGGCCATGGCGATATTATTCGCACGACATGCTTGCTGGAGAGGTGATGACGTTGATTTGTTGATATTGGGGCTAATTTCGGCTCCCTGTGAGATTAGATACATTGCCGCTTCCATTTGACCAAAGGATGCAGCGCCGGCGAGTGGTGAAAGGAAGCCGGACTTTGCGGGTTTGAAAGCCTCATACAGGCTTGGCACCGTAGTGCCTACATTGACCGGAGCGCCCAGGGACACGAGCAGCTTCATGTGTTGAACATCACCAGCAGCAGATGCTGCGTATAGATTACTCGCCAAGGATTTAGCATCCATGGAGCTGACAATCAACGAGCCAGACGCAGTTGACTCTGCTCGTGGTGATGAAGAACGAGACTGCTTTGGAGACGATGAGGCTGACGTTGAAGATGTGGTCTGCTTGGGTGACAATGATTGAGGAAATTCAGTCCTGGGAGAGGCTGAGCTAGGTGAGGTCGGAGGACTCCATCTAGATGTGGTGGTACTGAACTTTGGAGGGTCATAGTCGTCTTGGGAAATCGTTCTTCCAGCTGTGCTCTGCCATGAGATACTGCCCTGGTAAGGACCACCTCTATAGATGTGTCAGTATACAGAAAAGCGGCACTCGTGTATGGCATACCTCTCTTGGATGCTGTCATTGAACTCGAAGGAGCGTTTCTCCCACGCTGCCATCACATCGTAGCCCATGATTGAACAGAATGCAATATTACTGTTGAGTCGGACAGTGTGAGAACGGGAGAATTAGATAAGGGTGAGTCGGAGTGTGGTTTCGCTTCTGAACTGCCACAAAAAGGCGATGGTAAGGCCTCCGACACGGCAAGCGGACTGGAGATAATGTAGGCTTGCATGTATAGGTACATATGAAGTCTGGAGGCAGCTCGTCCAAGGTCGTATGCAAGAGAAGATGCAGTAGAAGGATCAGACGAAGGTGGTGCCTTATACTTCAGCTATCAGAGTTGTGCGGGTCAAGTCTCCTCGGCGATAAAGGGGTGAGTGGTAGATGAGAACATGAATTGCGCAGCAGGTGGTAAGAAAACGATGTGTTGTTCCGTGTCATCGAGCGACAAGGCTGACTCTGATCGGCGGGATACATGTGCGCAGAGGACTACTTGGCCCGCTACTTTGGAGGGCCTTTCAGCTGTGAGCACCAAGGGATAGGCGTAGAGCTTGCGGTGTGAATAGCGGGCAGTATTGGCATGCTACAGCCCAGCGACAGAGCACTGCCTCAGTGGTCCCCGCAGCGAGCTTGCAATTTCCACCGAATGTGCTGTACAACAACCTGCAGGCGAGCGGAATGTCTCCAGCAGCAGCGCGCATCTACATGAGTGCTGTTGACGACGTGATGTGTTGCTTGGTAATCACGGCGACATCTTGAGATGAGTGAGACTGAGGCCAGGCCAACGAAGCGTTGTGAAGCAATTCCCTGAAGGATTACCTCAAACAGAAGGCGCTCGCTGGCGCATCCGCTACGGGAAGAGCCGCTAGCAGATCCCTGCACGTCACGGAAGTTCCTAGGATGCAACCATAGCATCGGCCTTGCGTCAACTATCGGTCAAGCATCACTGCCACCTCACACGGCATACTTCGTGAGTCGCTACACTGCCTCATTGACAAGGGCATGTAGCTGTTACCGCACAACATGGTTCTTCTCAAGCTCAACACAAATCTATCCAAGCCGTCCACTCCAGCAACCGAGTCCGCGCCTGTGCAGACGCCTGGCGGATCACGTCTCAAGCTCAGTTTGAAAAGTTCCGTACCTAGTACTCCGGCGATCGAGCAAGGTAACCCTCTCACAAGTGCATCGAAGAGCATCAAGTCAAAGAAACGCCTTGCAAACGATGATCTCGCATCACCAGCCGCTAAACGCATCGCCAGCGAGGCTGCTGGTAGTCGACGACAATCAGTAACGCTCAAAGTATCACAATCTCGGAATGACTCGATAGCCTCGCAGCCACAATCGGCAGGGCCGAAGCTGAAGTTGCTTAAAAGGCAGAGCAGTGGCCCCAAGCTGCGAGGTCTCATTGTCAAAGGCCAGATCCCAGATCGCGTCCCTGGTAATGCCTACGACAGCGAAGACTCGGAGCGCGAACTGGATCCCGCAACGGAACAACAGCTTGTATTGCGAATGCAACCCGGCGAAGATTGTGACTACCTGCGAAAGGCCATCTCGGAGCGCACACTTGGTATATCACCACAAGAAGGCGGCGCAGAGGTCACATTCAAGTTCTTAGACCGGGACATGCAAAGATGTGTTGTCACAGTACGCAAGAATATGTATGCTGCGGTGCTTGTCGATCTGCCATGCATTATCGAGACAATGAAGAGCTGGGACAAGCGTGGATGGTGGAAAGTGGCAGACATATCACAAATGCTGCTGGTCTTGGGTCCTGTGCAGAGCGACAGCCAGGCAAGACATGCGACGCTGCCTGCAAGAGTGCTCAACGAGGAGACCATGGCTTATGCGCATGGGCTGACACCACCAATGCACTGGGTCAGGAAGCGTCGATTCCGCAAGCGACTTAGTCATAAGGATACTGCGAATGTTGATGACGAAGTCAGTAAGCTGTTGGACGAAGACGCGAAAGTTGAGCGCGAGGGTGGCGAAGTTTCTTTCGAGATCACAAGTCGGGAGTCGTTAGAGCGCTCGCCTGGTTTTGATGACTACTTCTCACGAGAAGAAGAAGATGCGGTCAACACTATTGAGCCTGCCGGAGGCTACACCGGATACGAGGCCGCAGAAGATGAGGGCATGGATCTTGATGATATGGAAGCAATGTTCGACGACGATGAAGCTGCCAAAGGCAACCATAATATCACATCTGCCGCACTGGTTGACTCACCTACAACATTTGCTGATCAGGCGGCTACGATTGTCAGGACAGACGCAGCGCTGGAAACACCTGCCGAAATCCCCGTTCCAGAGAGCGCTGTGGTACAGGACGACCTATTCGGAGCAGACGAGTCATCAGACGAAGATGATGACGACGAAGACGACATTGATGCTTTTGATGAGGACGCTCAAGCTAAAGCAGCTGAGAAGAACCTCCAAAAACAAGAGATCGAGGACCTTGAGAATGAAATTCAGCTACAAAAGCAGAAACTGGGCGCCACCAAGAATCAGCTGCTGCTTAACAGACAAAAGGAAAAGCTGAAGAGTCTCGAAGGCGATCTTCGCATGAAGCGTCGCGTATATGGGTATGCAGATGAAGACGATGAAGATTGAGGCCGTGATCGTGCCTGGCTATCTGCGCGACGTTGCGTCTCGACGTCCTTGCGATGCAGATGTGATGCCTGCGAGCGCGATGCTCATCTCAAAGGCAGCTCATCTGATCCACTTGCTCTTTGCTCTGCGAAGCGAAGGCTTACGTAGCTCTGCCGAACGTATACGACTCAGTTCTATGGTATTTGATCAGCTTCATTATCATGAAAGACTATTCTCGCACCCGGCTTGATAGCCGTAGACACAGTGCAGCTGAGACAACATGACATTGATAGCCTGTGGTGACATGTCTGGGATGGCGTGCGGGCACAGCCGTGTGCTTGGGCTGCAAAACTGGTCAAAGACAGACATGGAATAGAGTCTATTGCGCGCATCATTCGCGATTTACCATTACAACCTCTCTCAAAACTTCTTTTCTCATCGAGACCAACGTGCGCATCGCATGGAGGTCATACCGCGCAATTCGAAACACCCATAGCGTTTGTCGTCACAGCTTCGTTGACTTGACATAGCTGCGCGCGGAGCCACCACTACATCTGGAACGCGACCATGAGCAAGAGATCCATACAGTTCCAGGGAGGAGGCGAGCGATATGGCGGCGACTCACAGGCTGAAGAGGTCGTCGATCGACCTATACATGCCACAGCAGCCCAGTTAGCGAAACGAAAGTAAGTGACAGCAAGAACAATAAACATCACTTCGATCGGGACAACATGCCTATACCCGAACATTACATGCACGCACTTCACCTCGCAATTGACTCGAGCTGACTCTTCCAGGATTGCACAAGCAAAGGGCTCTCGTCGACCGCGCTCTGAATCACCTCTTACCAGCACTGGCTCCATCTTCGAACAGGCATCACAGTCGAACCTGCTCGGAAACAACAACAATAACCCGATGGCACCAAACCCATCGAATCCATTCAACTCCAATCCAAGCTTCACATTCGGCGCAAATGGATCTACAGGAGGTTCATTCAATTCAGGAGGTGGTAGCTTCACATTTGGACAACAGACACAGCAGTCGACTCCAAACACCAACTCCTCCTTCACATTTGGTGCTGCTCCAGCATCGAACTCGTTCCAGTTCGGTCAGTCGCCAGTACCGCAATCGAATGGCTTCGGCGGTGGCTTCTCCTTCGGCCAGCCTCAGAACGGCGACTCGGGCAAGACAGTGTTCGGTGAGGCATTCCCTAATACCGCCAACCAGAAGCCAGCAGCACCACCTGCTACGAACGGAGGCTTCACCTTTGGACAGAAACCAGCAGAGACGCAAGGGGCACCCAATCCATTCGGTGGCTTCAACACAACTCAGGCCGCACCAGAGAAGCCTGCCTCCGACGGCTGGTCCTCATTCTTGAACCAGAAGCCCGCAGAGACACCGAAACCAGCTACAAATGGCTTCGCACCATCGACAAACTCGATCTTTTCGCAGACGAATGGCGCGAGTCAATCGAATGGTGTTTTCGCAGGATTCGGACAGACTCAGAAGACACCAAACTTCAAGTTCAATGCTCAACCGGAAGACAACGACGCTTCGATGATGAGCCCAGAGAACACACCGCAAAAGCAGAATACTGGCATATTTGGTGGTTTGAACGGCGCAGTGAAAGAGCCGGTACAAGCAACACAGCCAGCACAACAAGCCGAGGCACCAAAGGGCAGTCTCTTCGATCGCATCACCAGAAGTCCTCCCAAGGAGGCACCCAACATATTCGGCGGTTCTCTTCCACCTGCCGCACCAACGAAGAACCTCTTCTCACAAGCCCCAACTCCCAGCGCAACCCAGTCAGCCCCTGTGCCTCAAGCAGCGCAGCCTCAACCGTCCACTGTGCAAACGTCCATGGATAAGACAAAGCCCGAACACTATGCCAGCACTAGGGAGCTCAACGAAGCTCTTCTACAACACCTCAAGACTCAAGATCTCAACAAAGACCTGAGCACCATCTTAAAGTACTACCAATCTGAGGTTAGCAAATTGCAGAGCGATTCAATCGCATCAGCAGCGGACAGTGAAGGTGCTGCACCTGCAGTCAAATCGACGACTGGCTTTGGCAACAGTGTGCTTGGCAAGCCAGCATCACACGCTTCCACAACAGGGCTGTTCGGCGCTGCTTCTTCGACAGCCCGCACTGAGCAACCTGCATACCCAAGCCTGCCGGACAACGCAAGTGCCACGTCGAAGCTCTTCCAAGCAGCTCTCGATAAGCCAGCTCAGATATCGACTCCGTCTACCTCTTTGTTTGCTGCTACAACTAAGACCAACGGCTTCACGCCATCCGCGAAGCCAGCTGGCGAATCGACACCATCACTCTTCGCAGCCAAGCCGGCCGAAGCAGCATCAACTTCATCGTCACTCTTTGCAGCCAAGCCGGCCGAAGCAGCAACAACTTCATCGTCACTTTTTACAGCTAAGCCGGCTGAGGCAGCAAAAGCTTCGTCGTCACTTTTCACAGCTAAGCCGGTTGAGACGACATCAACGACTACAACATCATCACTCTTCGCAGCGAATCCAGCTGCCACTAGTGCAAGCACACCTTCGCTCTTTGCTCCGAAGCCAACTGACGGTTCGGCAAAGTCTGCTGGTTTCACACCTGCGGTCGCTCCTTCATCAGGTAGTAGCAGCTTCCTGTCTTCCTTCGGTCAGCAGGCAGCACAAAATGCCGAGAAAGAGAAGAAGCGACGGCGCGACGAAGACTACGATTCAGACGAGGAGAACGAGGCAGAATGGGAGAAGCGAGATGCTGAAGAGCAAGAGGCCAAGCGCTCGAAGATTGCCGAGGCCGCAAAGACAAACGGTGGCTTCAAATTCGTGCCTACTGGTACAACATCGTCGAGCATATTCGGAAAGCCAGCAGAGCCTGCAAAGACGACTGCAGACAGTGCTCCGACGGAAGACCACACTTGGAAGCAAGGCACGCCGATCAAATTTGGTGGTGCTGCAACCTCTACAACACCTGCCGCCGCACCAAAACTTGGCCTCTTCAACTCTGTAACACCTTCAGCAAGTCTGTTCTCCAACACATCCAAGCCTGCTCCGGCGTTCAGCTTTGGTCAACCATCGAGCGCGCCTGCACCCGCGCCGAGTGTTGCTCAAGCATCGAGCACCCCTGCGCCTGCCACGACAAATGCCGACACTGCAGAGCAAGGTGAAGAAGGAGATGCCGCTCCTCCGGAACCACAACTCGACGATATGGCAGTGCTACTGCAGTCCGAGAAGGACGAAAGCGATGTCCTTCTCTACATTGAAAAATCCAAATCGCGAAAGCTCGAGAACAGGTCAGCTGAGGGTGGCTCCGAGAAAATGACCTGGATCGACAAAGGCCACGGTCCAATATGGATACTTCGAAACAAGGCCACGGGCAAGACCAGAGTGCTCCAGAAGATCAAGGACTCTGGACGAGCAGCAATGAATTTCTCAGTGCTTGCTGGTAGTGAGAGCTTGTATAAGAATGAGGGCATGAACGGCAAAGCTATCATGGCAACCTTCATCGACCACATTGGCGACAAGGACACCAATAAGCTTAGTCAATGGGCTGTCATCGTGGGCAAGAAGGAAGATGCTGCGGAGTTCACGAGGATCCTTCGAGAAGAGCAGAAGAAAGCATGATTGAGGTAAAAATCTGATTATTGAGCATGGCGTGTGTTTGCTGCACCGGTGCATTGAGGGAAATACGTGCTACACCTAAGCAGTGTGAGGGTCGTCAAATATGATCTGTAATGCCAACATTTGAACCATTCTCGAGGGTCGTCAAATATGGATCTGCAATGCCACCATTTGAATTATTCTGATGCTCGTGTAGCTCAATCGTTAAGAAGATCGAGTATTGCCGACACTTAGGGCGGTCGATAGTGCTGCTAGCACAGTACAATGTTCTACGGCACTAATCACCTTCTCCATGCATCAGACCGATGATCACACAACACACCTTCGGGGCCTGATTCGACCTGAATAGCATAGATCTCCGAACCGTTGGTAGGGCGAGACAAGTGCCACGAGACATGGTCTGGGTTGCACAGCAGGTCGCTTCAAGAACGACCATCAAGAATCTCGATGTCGATGCCAGGGACTTTCTCGCCTTCCATTGAGATGCATAACACTCCATAGGATACAGGATGATTGTAGAGCAGTACGGCCGCGTCAGGGCCACCAATAGGTATCTACAATGTGCCTTCCAGGATTGTGCCACACACCATGCGAAAGGTAAGTGATCAGCACTCACCTCAATCTCTTTCCTTTCGCCTGCATTTCTCAGACACTCTCACAACGACAGACAAGATGTGGTCAACGATCTGGCTCGTCTTGTTGGCCTTGATCACTGCTCAGAGCATCACCGCAGGGAGTGAACAAACATTGTCGACAACCATGGTCTTCTCCCAGGATGAGATCACCTCTGGATCAGCGTTTCATATCATCAACGACAATGCTAGAAGACGGCTCTCTACACACAAAAGAAGCACAGAGAACACGACATGTACTTTCGCGAAGGCCAGCGTGCGAAGAGAGTTCCGCAACATGACTCTCAGCGCTCGCAAGTCCTTCACCAATGCGGTCAAATGCCTGCAGAAGATACCGCCCAAGTCAATGTCTCCCAACGAGTCTGTACAGTATCCTGGTGTGAAGTCCAGATACGACGAATACGTAGCAACGCATATCAACTATACATACAACATCCACATGACCGCCGACTTCTGGGCTTGGCACCGTTATTTCATCTGGAATCTCGAACAAGATCTGCATAAATGCGGTTACAATGGTACTCTGCCCTACTGGGACTGGCAGATGGATGCAGAAGCGCCACAAGATAGCGAGCTGTTCAACGGTGATCAATACTCTATGGGCAGCAATGGTGACTACATCGCCAACAGAACCGATACATGGGTCTGGCCTCAAGAGGTGACATTCCCTCCTGGCACTGGCGGTGGCTGCGTCTCGAAGGGACCATTCTCGAATTACACCGTCAACCTCGGACCACTAGACAATCCTTACGGAGGTAACGTCGTCAGCAACTATCAGCACAATCCACGATGTCTGGTACGAGACCTCAACCCATGGTTCAGTCGGCAGTACAACACCTACACGAACATCACGAATCTTATCATGAATCACAACAACATCGTAGACTTCCAGGCCGAAGCACAAGGCTACTTCAGTCGAGCAGATCCATTTGGCATGCACGGTGGCGGTCACTGGATGGCTGGTGGCAATTCTACTCTCATGGACTTCCATAGCAGTCCCGGCGACCCTCTGTTCTTCCTCCACCACGCTCAAGTCGATCGTATCTGGATCTTATGGCAACAGCTCGATGTTGAGAACCGGCAGTACGCTATCAGTGGCACTTCAACACTGAACAACGACCCGCCGAGTGCTGAGATGACACTGAACGACATACTGCCGTTTGGATTTGTGGCAAACGATCGGATGTTCGGCGACCTGATGGACACCTTCGTCGGTCCATTCTGCTATCGATATCAATAGTAACAAGATCTTAGAACAACCAGCCCTTATGTGGCACAGGCTATACAACGCACGAGATACTGTAGCATAATCAGTTGTACACTTTCTATAGCACAAAATGACTTGTATGTACAGCTATACCCGAGCTGCTGTTGTGCCAATGAGCGTGAGATGATACCCACGAGCAGCTGGTATGAACAATCGCTCGACGGGAATGACTGAATCGCCAAGTAATCCCGCGAGAACTTCCGCCAACATTCAGTAATCAATTCATTACTCCTGACCGAATCCAACTGTCTCCTCAACGGACATGGTCAATTTGGTCTGCAAGACCTCAAAGGACTTGTATGGCGGGAGATCCAGACGGTTGAAACAAGTGTGTGCCTTGGGCAGTTGCCCTTCCTCTCCAGACTTCTCGATCGTGAATCGTCGTGGTCCATCTGATCCTTGTAGATCCTTGAATCCATTGACTGGGATACGAGATGTTCCAGTTGCGAATTGCAGAAGACGGGACTTCTGTTCGGCGTCCCATGATCGAATGCACTGGTCAATGTCAGCGAGATCGAGCGGAGGACGACGAACGAGCTTACCTTCCAGAAGTTTGCGATGACAGGATCACTCTCGGTGTAGCCACGGTAGTCGGTGTGCTTCTTCCAGTCGTCGACATCGATATCAGCGATACCGCCGATGAGCAGTTCTAGTTCTCGCTCGTCGAAAACGTTGACAAGGTCAGCTGGAATGAGCTCGTGGAAACCTGCAACGAAGGCGTTGAATTGTTCTTCCACTCTCTTCTGAATACGCCACTCAGTGATGAGCCTGTGAAATGTTAGTCATAGCCTCCATCACAGCCAGTTCACCACATACTCAACGTATTCCTTCTTGTTCTCGTTGGTGACTTCAATATCCCGTCCTCCAGGCTTCAAGTCGACAGTGACCTTCTCGCCGAAACGCTCGTCCTCGACACTGAAAGTACTGTAGATAACATCAGTAATGTCGTTCTCCATTGACCAAGACAGTGTTCGGTAGAATTCTGCATCGACGCCCTCCATATCAGAGAGAATGACCTTCTTCTTCAAGATCATCTTGTAGAAGGCTGCAATGAAGAAAGCATCCAAGAATCTTCGGTGAAAGATAGCTAGACCAACGACCCGACCGATGAATTTGAAGTAGCCAAGATGCTCAGGGTTGATGCCAGAATGCGGGTTGATCTGCAGGGTGTAGTTATCATGTGCGGAATACTCGAATAAACAGTAGAAAGGATTGAACATCTCGTGACTGAGCAGGAAGAAGAACTCTCTGTGGGGAATTGTCAGTATTGCTTGCGTAGTCGGGCTGGGAGTACAAACCTTGAGAGACCACCATAGTCCAGACCATCTTCGCCGTCGAACTTGATCATGAGTCGTTTCTTGAGATCGTTTGGACTTTGACGCATGATCTCGGCATATGAGTCCTCGAAAATATGTGTTCGCCGCACCTTGACATGGCATTGACCGGACAATATCCTCAAGGCCGGTTGCGATCGGAAGTAGATCAACTTCCTCCTGAAGTCACGCTTGTACTGCGGTACATTCTGATCAAGACTGGATGGCAATCGAGGATCGTCCCAAGTAGTAGTCTTGGTGTTGTGATCCACAAAGTAGACTCTGGCTGTATTGGTAAGACGCATTTCCCACCCACTAGGTAGGGGTCCCAACTGCGAGACTGGCTGTTGCTGAATCGTGGTATTGCCCGAAGCGTTCTGGCCGTACATTCTTATGTACTGCTGTCGTCGGGGATCGACCCAGGTCGTGGTGCGCGTGTTGTGGTCCACGAAGTAAGGCCGACCTTCTGGAGTGTGTCGCTGCTCCCATCCAGCTGGTAGCTCGCCAGTACCGGCGGTAGTAGCACCAGTAGCGACCATCTGTGCGGCCGTGGCGTTGTTGGCTCCAGGTGGAGGTGGTTGCGAAGGCGAATTGCGATCAGATAGTGTTGGGGAATTGGCGCCTGTACGATCTTCTGGCAGCACACGAGCTTGATGTCTCTGTCGTTCCATTTGCTGCTGCTGTTCCATTTGCGAGCGTTGCTGGCCAGCATCAAAGTTCGCGGTAGGACGCATCCATGTTGTCTGCCTCGAGTTATGGTCAACGTAATACGTCCTTCCCAGGTTATCCTCCCTTCGCTCCCAGCCAGGAGGTAGTCGACCCTGTATGTCCTCAAATGCGCTGAAGCCGCCATCAGCACGCGGTCGGCCAGAGCTGTTGGTACCGTTCATGGCAGCAGAGGCGGGTGGTGGTGCAGTAGAGGTAGGTACTCGTTGTGAGCTGTTGGCATTGCTCACTGGTCGTTCTGGTAATGAAGCGTTCGACTGAGCGCCGACTGGCGTGCTTGGTGTGAGAGCTCCATTGGTTGACGGACCAGCTGAGGACATGGAGGGCCGGTTCTGTCGATTCGCACTATTGTTGATAGCGGTCCTCAGGTTTGTGGAAAGATTCAAAATAAGCTTGCCATTGACGACGAGGTTGTCGTTGGACTTCCTAAGATCTCTCGTGATCATCTCTGTCCGGGATTAGCTTGCTAGCCTTGCCTGCAAATCATATAACCTACCGTCACCACCAACGTCCAAATCGATGACGCTTCCTACACGAACATTGACGACGCCTAGGAAACCTTGATCCTTTTTCTTGAATTTCTTCTGGTCGAAGATCTGAACTGCTAGTATGCTATCCTCGTTTGCACGCCTGGAACATCAGCAATCAATCCGCGCGGTGTCGTGCGTATACTCACAGATCAAAGCTCTCGTTCCAGTATGGGTTGAGTGTTTTCTTGATCACTTGCGTGGTCTGAGTCTGCTCTCCGTTGACTGTCGCTACAGCAAAAGGGTCAGGAAATCCTACGTCGTGATCAGCTGAGGTTATCAACATCGTGCCATCACCACCCACTGAACACATCTCTTTTGCAAAGCCCGTCAGCGGCAATTACTATCCCACTGTCAGTCCGACCCAGGAATGCTAGCTCTTGTCATGCTCACTTGTGACCCGTAGATTCGCCTGCTGAGGGAGATCCATGATGTCGTCTGTGCCGTAGCGAATGGTCCTGCCCCAGGCGTTGTAATCACACGAAGGCGCTCATGTGCTGGTGTAGACTACTGTTGCAGACGAGAGGAGTCCGTCAAGGTACAATAACGTGATGATCGCGTGGTTGTAAGGCGTAATGGGCGGGACCTGTCGATTGTGGTGCGTAAGACTGGAGAAGAGGTGGGACGTAGTGTGTGGCAGTGCAACAGCGCGATCCGCTGCCTGTAAGTATACAACGTCTGCAGGCGGCGAATGCTGCAATCGAAATTTCTCGCGCTGTGGCCCCTCGAGTGCCGGGAGCTGCAAGTGTGAGAGAGAGATGAGGTCGATGACAGCGGTGATGCGCAATAGTTTGCATCTGGTGGAAGGAGCCAGGCTCGAGCGGCTGTTGGTGGAGCTGTGGTGGCGTCACCGGCTACGGCCAAGCGCGATATAGGAAGCGCTCTTTGCAGCAGCTGCTCACAACAGACCAATCTGTTGTCGATGTGCGCGCCCTTTCGATACTGAAGCTGAGTACGGAAGAGTTCGGTGACACAAGTGCGAAGTGTAGCGCTGCGAGAGGCAGCTGTGACCACCGCAGAACGCATCTCGTGTCTCCTATCAACCTGACAGAGAACGATAATGAAGCAGAAGGTGACTTAAAAGACGACGATCTGATCAACAGATTCTAATCAGAGAACATTCTACTCAGTCTGCAGACCTGAAACAACGCTCGCTACTACTACACGATCACAAAGACACGACGTCTATCTGGAGATGTCCAGCATCTCTTCCTCACTCTCTAGAAGATCATCTTCGTCCCCTCATCGAGCATAGCTATCGAGGCAGCCGGCCCTCTCATCAAGACAGTCTTCACCGGCCACTGAATCCACGACTTCCACTTCTCATCCAAGTTGAGTACGATGTCTTGCAGCACTTGTGAGCCCCAGCGTTTGAGATACCACTTGTGATCCAGCAGGTCCAGCACCACACAGTAGTAGGCAAGGATCACAAGTGCTTGAGGCACGCGACACTTGAGCATCCGACTGAATGCTGTACAATCTTGCTTCGGCCAGCAGATGATAAGTGCAATGCCAGTGGCGCTGCCAGCCTGGACAACATTGCTGTACACCTGCTTGAGCTCAGTGAGAGCTAGGGTCAGAGCTTGTGTCTCTTCAGGTACCAGATGGTCGACAGCCAACATGTAGTCGAGGTGGCCAACTCCAAGCTCCATACCTTGTGGAATCTCAACACTGCCGGTTGTCAGCATCTGCCTGTCACGCGATTATATGGTGAAACTCACCCATTATCTGGCGCAAGGCGCAACACCTCATGGAGGCTGCGGTTGATCATCGGTGCGAATGCTCCAGACGCAACCCATACGAAAGCTTCACTAGCAACCATGTCAATCCCTCTGACCAGAGTGAAAATATCGCAGAGAGCGTCGACAGGACTGCCAGCCACCGGTGTCGCGTATGCGAAAAGACAAACCATGAAGCTGAAGCAGAATTTTGCCTCTGCGTTCTCTGCAGACACAACTGGGTCTTCTTGTCTGTAGTGAGCAAGCGCCTGATCAAGATGGCTGACAGCGTTGACCTCCAGTATCCTCGCCCGTTGTGGTTGCTGCGATGCCATATGTAACGCTGATATCCCCAGCAGGATGTGCATGATATAGTGTGAGGAGAAGGCAAGACGAGGTATCTCTTGCTGCCACAGATGAGCCACATCCGCCTCTGATAACAGCTCGTGAGCATGAGTGTCGAAGTGATGCATCAGCTGCAGGTCTGTCATCCATGTCTGCTCCAACAAGCCAGCTCGTCTCCGATCTATCGTCTGAGTCAAACGACGAAGTGGACTCGATCCACGATATGCTATGCCAGGCAGGACATCGGGCTCTGATGTTGACTCTATCCTCGATGGCGTTGAATCTGTCGGACTTCTCCTCGATTTGAGGTCATCTCTCGGGACATTCGGTCCGCCTGCGAGACTACACGCTACACCATGGCGTACACAGTTTGAGCATGGCCTCGCTTCATTGCACTGCGAATGCGAAGTTAGCCTATGATCAACGAGCAGTGTCAGTACTCACCTTCACATGGCGCCGTTTGCACTGCGCACAACCGTTCCGAGACTTCTTGTGACCCACTCGTGGTGCTCTGCTTTCCATCGTCAACAGATTGTTACACACAAGCATCGTATAAGAGAAGCATTATTAAGCGGTATAAGACCAGTGTGGTCTGCAAGTCGGGAGGCGTCTGCACTGATTATATACATGGGCTCGACTTACCCA
This sequence comes from Peltaster fructicola, assembly GCA_001592805.2. Taxonomy (NCBI): domain Eukaryota; kingdom Fungi; phylum Ascomycota; class Dothideomycetes; genus Peltaster; species Peltaster fructicola. The sequence goes on from CP051140.1 coordinate 1,962,640, forward strand.
TACTCAGTCTCGTCCAGATCTGCACTGTCCAGGCTCCCTGTATACGCAGACGTTGCGTGCTGCGCCATGATATGCTTCTCGCTCAAGGACAAGACCAAGCGACGGCCTACTAGAAGACTTGACCGGCACCGGGGCTAGCTACCTCCCGGATATCGAGGACGCTACAATAGCTGTACTGGCTGCCGCTGATCTCGATGCTCGATTACACTGGAAGTCTCCAGTAGGAACCACCGTGCTGCGGTGACTCTGACAGGCTTCTATCAAGCCTACAGGACGCACGTCATCAGCGTACTATCTAAATCCACGATGATTGACTACAGCAGATCTGCAGACCTGCAGCCAGTCGACGATGGACGTTCGGTAAGTATGAAGCTGACGACAGGAGAGTCATATGCAGCACGCTTCGGCTACAGAATGCCTTCTTCAGCCTGGTCGTTCTACAGTTCATGCAGCTTCATGCAGCTTCTCGTACTTGGCCTTGAGACGCATGTCTATGTCAGACGACTGCACAAGAAACTCTACTCTATCACATCATCAACCATATTTTCTACTGTGACTCACAGTAGCATCTAGTACCACCCTGCACTATTCCCCTCAGTCGCCGACATTTTCATGGACAAACGGTCTGTCAAGTGAGCCCGTTCCGAAGCAGGACGGACATCACAATCATCTCCGGCCGAGCATGATCGTCATGATGACTGGCTCAAAACTTTAGCTCCCGAGCCGTTATACGATAAGAACGATGGCAGTCGAGATGTATGGCCCTACAACACTACAGAATATACGAAGTGCGTTGGAATGGGGCTTGCCATATGGAATCTGTCCCGCACCCTCGAAGATCGTTGCGGCGAAGCTGTACAGACGGTCGTAGCGAAGCAAAATTGGTTCTAGCGATGTCAATCATGTACTGTCTCAGTCAGCATACTTTAAAGTATGCATAGGACCAACGCATCACTACTTCAGACGAGCAACGATCGCTGCTCCTTTGACCGAAGACAGCAACGGATTGCGAACACCCTTTGCCGTTCTTCCAGCTGACACCGCCTTATCATCTGTATGCCGCTATGCATAGGTATCTTGGCCAACAAAAGTAACACCTATGCTTTTCTCTCCGACGACCGCAGAGCATCGTCGCACTAGCGAGCCTTCTTCAGCCCTACACAGAAGCACCACAGTAAGCAGCACGGTGTACCGAAAGCTGTGGCGAGCACCTGCAATCCTTCACGATGGATATGTGCATACGCCCTATGAAGGGAGGAATCGTTGCGTGAAGTCGAGCATAGCCGTCTGCACGTCGACGATCATGTGTTGGAACTTCTCTGATCGCACAAACGACAGCCCAAGGATGCTTGAGCTCGATCTGATCCTGTATGAGACGTCTATGGCTGCGCCCCAGGCATGCGTCGTGCGTCTACTACGACATCGTTCTCGCTCTATGGCATCTCTACTCTTTGGCTAATTGTGGGCAGCTCTCTGGCTGTCGCAGTGCTGCTCCAGAGCCATCGATGTGCTTGAGTCTACTCGCGAGCTTGCGAACGCATGATACTGGTGTTGTATTCTTCAACTCATCGAAACACGACCTCACGATGGCCACGCAAGAGAACGTGGCTGAACAGACCTCACACAGTCCTTGTCGTCGATGAGTCTGGGCAAAAGTTGTTGCCTGCTTGGCTGATGTATTGCTCAAGGTAATCCCAGGTGAGGCCATGCCTTCTGCCGTGTGCTTCTAGATGACTTGAGCAGGGTCTCGGATATGGAACTGTATTGGCCGCTGATCTTGATCGGCAGGGCTGTGCTATTACCAGTCGTTACGGCTGTGCAGTAATCGTTGCGTAGTCGTGCGTCCAGCTCTGAGAGATATCATATCGCATGCATCAGACGACATGCAAGTGCTACCGAGGACTCGATCGTTATCGGTCTGCTCGGCCACACCGAGACCAGGACCGCCAGAACCCGGCCTATACTGCGCTCTCGCATGGTCAGCTTCGTTCGTCGTTCGTCTTGAGCGGGAGGTTGTCAAGTTCTGTGTTGCCTGGCATCCTAGAAAGCACAGGTGGACAGATCAGGTGCCTGTGGTGTCTCGTAGGCGAAGCACGAAGCTCACATTACCCATCTCTTACGATCTTTCTTGTTCATCACTCATTTCACAGAGGCTCTTTCTCCTTTGAATCATGTTGTGGCTTCTTTCATTATGTTCTCCTTCTGAACCAATCTTTACAATATTCCCGCCTATCTTAGCACTAGCCAGCAGTATAATCGAGTGGAGGAGAGATAATTCTGTGTGTATAGAGGTTTCGAGTCGTCCGTATTGAGGATCGATTGGTTGTTCAGTATGGGAAGGAGCCTCGGCCACGTCCACCACGGTAGCCACCACGGTAGCTAGAAGTGTGTCAGTACGGCTCGTCACAGTGTCGTCAGCGACACTTACCCGCCGCGAGGAGCGTATCCTCCTGGACCACCAAAGCCACCACGTCCACCATAAGGTGGTGCGCCATAACCACCACCGAACCCACCTCGAGGACCTCCTCGTGGACCGCCTCGTCCGCGACCGCGAGTCATGCCTGGCAGGTTGGTGCGCTTCGGAACGACCTATGCTGTCAGCTTGAGGACATCTCATGGGAGTGAGCGACGTACCTTGAGGTTACGACCTCGGAAGACAGTCTCGTTCAATGCAAGAGCTGGAGTGACGAGATTTGGCTCAGTGAACTCGACGTATGCATAGCCTTTTGGCTGTCCGGTGAACTTGTCCAGCAGTATTGTGACACGGTTGATTGGGCCGCAACTCTGGAAATGTGCCTGAATCTCCTCTGGACTTGCGCCATAGTCGACGTTGCCAACGAAGATGCTGCGAGAGTCGATATCTTCTTTGCTCTCACGCGGATCAGTCTGCGCGTCGAGAGCTGACTGCATCTCGCGCAGCTTTGCTGCTTCGGCCTCCATCTCTTCCACACGCTTCTTCATCGCGAGAAGTTCCTCCTCATCCTCATCACCAGCCTCGACATCGTTGTCATGTGTGCGATCTGCAGGAGTCTCCTCCACTCTATCCAGTTCCGACATCTTGCTAGGTTTCGTCGTTGCTATAGTCCTTGTACTCGTCGAGAGTCAAGAGTGTAGTGTACTCAAATTTGCTCACTTCGGAATGCGAGGTCTATGCACGCGATCGAAGGAAATCTAATGCTTCAACCGCTACCGCACGACTTATGGTAGTGTCAGCAATATCGTAAGTGAGCTTCTGGTGTGGATTGAAGCTCGAGAGTCAAGCGCAAGGAGTAGTTATGAAAGCAACCTGCCTGCACTGCGTGCAGTGACGGCCGATTGATCTGTATCCATTGTATGGTTCAAGCGATCTAACCGCTTACGGAGGGCATTGCATTCACATGCCAGGCACAGACTGTTCCTAGACAACAACACAACCATCAGCTTCTATGCTATCACGGCTGTTCAGCACACGTGCGAACATCAGGGTCATGGTAATGATCACGATCGATTGAGATGAGTCCAAAAGCCGCTTGTATGCATATCGAGTAGACAAGAGCTTCATCCTCATAGAACGCAGGCAGAACCTAGTTCCATGCATCTCCCCAGTCATCATCCTCTTGTGCAGCCTTGGGCTCTTCTTTCGTTGTCGTCGTTTTCGCTTTCGTTATAGGTACATTACTTCTTGTGCTGGTAGGTCCCGAGCTCGCTCTTACGATCGGTGTTGGCCTGGCTGCAGGTACGGCTTTCTTGATCAGGCCTTTAGGCAATGGCTTGCTGCTCTTGGTCTTGGCAGATGATTGAGCATTGAGCCAGCCCTGTTCGACGTTAGTCCAAGGGTCAACCGCACAGGAAAGATGTACATACCTCAAAATCGGGCTCGCCACCATCATCGTATGGCGTTGACGCTGTTGAGCCGGTCTTCTGCTGTGCAGACAGCGTGTTGCTCTGATGAGCGGTGTTATTTGCTGCCGATTCCCACGCATCGACAGCTTCAGCTGAAGGCTCGTCATTCATATCGCCCCATGTGTCGTTGAAGTCTTCATCTTCTGGCACATCTGAATTCGCAGCTGAGGAGGTTACACGAAGACCTGAGGGTGCTCGAGGCACCACTGGAGCTGAGGGAAGATGCGGTGCACCTGTGGGTCGTCCAGATGCGCCGTTGAGACCAGGAGTGGACGAAGAGCGTACAAGAGGTGGTTGGCCACTGGTACCATTCGGTTGGATCTCGCCGGACGCTGCGGACAACTTGTTCGTGAAGCTCGAGATGGCCCACCCAAGCAGTTGTGCTCCAGCAGCACCACTGACTCCTGCTGCAGGCTGAGGCGAGCTGACCCGTGTTGAGCCTTCGCTCTGTGTTGCCGATGTGTTGTCCGGCAATGTCTGGGAGTACTTCCTGACTCGTTCCAAATAGATATTCATCGTCCTTTCCGCCTGCACTCTGATCATCTTCTCTCGATCGACCAGGCTTGGACATATCGCTGGCAGCATCTTGCTCGCACAGTCGTCCTCTGAGAATATATCAGCAGTAGCAGCTAGTGCTAGCAGACCCGCGTTTCGTGCGTGTACAAATGGATCACGCAGACTTCGGCTGAATGCCGCCGACAACACCTTCGCACGGCTGGATGCACTTAGATTTCGTGCGATCTTACCCAGACAAATTGTTGTGTTTGTCCGAATGCCGGGTTGATCGTCGTTGGCTGTCTTGGCAAGATGTCTTAGCAGCTCGCCATTGATCACACGGTCGGCGAGCTTAGGCACAATCACGAGCACAGCCTTGACGGTCTGCTCTCTCACCACTGGTGCCAGGTCACCAAAGCCTGTCACCAATTGCGGGAAGATCTTGTCCGTCACTATCTTCTGCTGGAGATGGTCGATCATATGTGGCAAGTTGTCTAGCAAGCTTACTCGCAATGCTCGATCTGGCGATGAGAAGAGCCGAACAATGATTGGCGTTATCTGTGCTGTATATGTCTCGTCGTCAAGCTTTGCTGCAAGTTGCATAGCTAGTGACAGAGACCTAGCGCTGCTGGTGCCACCAGGAGAGGAGAACTCCACGGCCTTGAGCAGCTCTGGCAATATTCGCTCGTGCATGTAATGCTCAGGCAGATCGGCAGTGGCCACAACAGCTTCAAGCTCACTGTAGCAGGTCAGCACACGTTGCAGCAAATAGGAGAGACTTTACCTCAGAAACTCGTCTCGTTCGTTGTCACTTTTCAAGCCTAGATTCTCGATGCCGTCGGTCAAGTTGATAAGTGGCGAGTCGAAATACGCTCCAGGTCTTGCACCCTGCTCTAGAAAGTGTCCAACGCTGAGTCTCATCTTTGGTACTGCGTGCACCAGACGTTTATAGCTGGTTTGCATCTTGGAAGGGATGCCTTTTGAGTTGCTGATCGCATCTGATCCCACGAGATTGCCTGCAAAGACTTCCGCCACCAATATGCCGTAGCCATACGAGTCCACAGCGTGCGCTGGAGAGGATCTGATCGTGTCCCATCCAGATTTCATCGCTTCAGGTGGCGTATATCGGCCCATATCAGGCATCAGAGAAGCTTGCGAGAAGATGACTGCGTCGCTTTCCTTCAACGTCGAGCAGATTTCAAGTCCACCAACTTTCCATTCATCGGAAGCTGAGCAGAAGATCGACGACGTCCGTACGGCGCCGTGTACAGATGCAGCTTCGTCGTTGATGAACTTGATTGTTTTCTGCTTCTGTCAGCACAAGACACCCTCTTCCAGCGCTGCTGCGTACTGCGACATTGTACAACCCCCATTTCAACGTCTCTTCAGAGTATGCCTTCCGTTTTGTCATCCATGACAGCGGTACAACTTTCTCTATTGCAATGTAGATCCATTGGTCCGTCTGACAACCCCCTTCGGTCAGCTCTCAGCAACACCAGTATAGGTTTCCATGCTCTTCACGCACCTCGACAGTGTCCAACACCTTCACTATACCAGGATGTCGCAATGTTCGGTACTTCCGTAATGCGTTCTTGGCGATCGTCAAACGGTTGCGGTTTGCGCTGACATCGAAAGAGAGAATGCTGCACTTAGAGCCATCTTCCTACAGCGCCGAATCGTCAGTCGATCCTTGTTGTTGCTCTTTAAGCATGCATACCCTCTTCGTGCCGTTATGTAATGTCCAGATGGACTGGTCGAGTTCAACTTTATCGCCGAAGTTGTATGGGAAGGCTGGTCCTTTCGAGATCGAAGCAACAGCTGATTTGAAGAAGTCCATTGATCATATAGCCATCAGTTGTGTCAATGCTGGTCCGGACGACAGGCGTGATTGCTGATATTGTCTGCGACTTCTACAATCGAGGTGCGTTGTCGCGATACACGTTCGTGACAAATAGTGCGGATCGCGGCTTCAGGTACAGAGCACCTCTCGCTTGCGTTCCTAACGCACCCCTCAAGTTCAACGGCGATATACAGGAATAAGCTTATATCTTGTAAGGCCTCGTGCATCTTGACTACATAGCACTTGCCTGAATCTCTCGCCGAGATCGAGCACACTTCAAGTCAGCAGGCTCTTGCACTGATGTTGTGAGTGCGTTGCAAAGCGTTCACGATGACCGCTGTCAATTGAAGTTAGGATGGGTTGTTCATGCTGGTTGGACGCCTCCAGACTCTTCCTCATGAATCAGAACGATAGGTATCAGATCCAGCTCATTGATGTCCTCTGTGAGTACAATCACGCAATCATGCCTCGAGCTTCGCAGACTGGCTGGTTCCGTCCAACGTCGTACTCAGCTTGAAGCCTTTGGTACTACATCAATGTCAGTGCGATCCCATTTCGCAGGATCGGCATGTTTCACTCACTCGACTGTGAACACGAAGTCAACAGACAATGCCATGCGGATTTCTTGTGGTGTACAGCCTAGATCTGTCTTGTATCCTGGTATGGAAGAAAGTAATAGACTACCCTTGCCACCACCCAGAGTAGTTTGAGAAGGAAACGATCAGGTTTGCCGGTGCTAAATAGCGTGCCCTGTGGCTGGTCGAGTTTGCTTGGTACTGGAACAGATCCTCCTGTGATGTGCTCGCTATGTAGCTCGGTGGGTACGATCACAATGTCGTCCTGTCCTGGGCAGACAACACGGCAATAGTCTGCCACCTTGGACGAAGCATCCTGAGCAGCTTCCATACGGAGCTGCGACTTAAGTCGCTCCTCAGCGTGCGGCGGCAGATTCCAATCAGGGCCACTGAGCATCACACAATGATCGACCGAGGTCAGATGAGACTTGAATTGACTCAGAATGTTGAAGTCTTGGAAGCACACATCGAATACGATCCTAGCACGGTAACGATGCACAGGTACTATGTCAGCATCCCTGCTATCAAGACCGAGTGGATTGTTGCCAAAGAGGGATCCGCCAAAGGAAGAAGCTCCGGAGCTATTGCCAACGATATCTTGACCGTGCGCTAGATGTCGTGAAATGTGCTCGATCCAGGTTTCTATCGAAAGCGATGTCTGAGTCCAGTGCGAAACAGCGTTCTGAGCCTGGGCAGTTTGTAGTATGTCCTCGATGTATCTTGCAGTTGTGAGAACTTGATCACAGACTGCCTGCTTGTTGGGCCCATCTGATGAGCTTGCCACGCATAGCTTGGCCTGCTCGGCGGTCTTTGTCATGGTGGCATTTCCAGTTATTCGCAGCGTGAAAGTAGGCATAGGTATGGGAGATCTGTACAGGTAGCAGAGGGTTGTATGGCCCTGTGCTATGTTGAATGTAGATGGAAGCGATTATGGTGTGATACTGTAAGCGGAAGCACTCACCATCGCTCGCTAGCAGTGACTTCACTCTGGCAAGACCACCAAGTAGTGTTCGTGCATCTTGCTCCGTCTTCACGGTCTGGTAACCTCAGCGCAAGATCAGGATCTGTACCTCGGTCAATCGCACAACTGCGCTCCAAGCTATAACCTGGACTCAGATAGCGCATTCTTCCGAAGGCTAAACGCCAACATCTCACATCTCACATCTCGGGCATTGCATCGTGAGGGTCAAGAGATTCAAGACTCACTAGCTCGGGCCCAAGTTTGGGTTCATTCTGTTGCCCGACGCGGATGTGCTACGAGCTGGTGCCGTGACGATCGTACAGCTTATGGGAAGCACTCAGGAGATCCGCACGCTCTACGGCTTGCTTGGACACAGTGCGCGACAGGTCTATCCAGACCATACAAATCATTGGACGTTTTGCAAGAAGGTGATGGAGAGTAGAGTTGCGAGTGGTCTGCGCGAGCAGTAATGTGCACGATCGCAGTGTTGACATCGAGGAATCGAAATGAAGTGGAGTGAGTGGTCATAGTCCATGGTCGACACCGATTTGCCGTACGGCCTCGAAACTCGGAGATGCTGATCGGTCAGACTTGCTGCCTACATCGGAATGCGTTTCTTACTTTCGACGCTGTCATACCGATTCGAGTTTTATGATTCCAGCGATCGTTCCTTACGAGAAGGCATGTCATTTCTGACGGATCTCAGGAGGTTCCACAGTGGAAATGCATGTGCATGTTTGGGTGCATACTAGATACCCCGACAAACTGTATTTTGGGATGCTCATGCACCCAGTAGGTGATGCATCGTTGAACCAGCACAAGTCGTTTCTGTGTTGGTACAAAGGACGCTGTATGCGACCCTGACTTGATGTTTTGACAGGTAGACTGACAGCAGCGGCAAGCCTCTGGATACGAGCTTTCACTATGCCGTATTGCTTCGAGGTGAAGGTCTTGAATTGCAGCTCTTGCGTAGGGATTGGCACATTGAGACTCCATTCTGATGTGCTGGACGAAGGTGACGTTGTAACTGGGCCTTCGCCCTCGAGCAGGGCGTATTCGATGACCGATGATTATCTTGAGTGAGTAGTTGACAGATCGTGATGAGGCGCCGCGAACACTCTTTATGCTCTCCAGTTGAGTGATCCATGATCTTTACACGTGCTATTGACGTACTCAACGCTCGTCGAGATCGCCGAAGACAGAGACTATGCAAAACTGGCATGGTCTCTCATTAGCAATGACAACGCATTGCTCGCTCGATGTCGTCACCTCTTCATCGTCTCCTCCTGATGCGTCAGCTTGTTGGGCTGTGCTCGTGTTGACCTCCTTCTCCTCAGCTTTGTAACAATCTCTTTCGGAGCTCATGTGGCCAATGAACGACGAGTCTAGAGTATCCCGAGAAGTGTCACGGCGGTAAGTGAGAAGCGAGGCCGGTCTCTTTGGCACATAGCGTTGAGGCGGTGTACAGAGGAGCAGTCTGATGACCAGATTTATTCGCGTAAAGAGTGAACTTGAGATAACTTGGACCAATAGATGCTGCTGAGGCAGAGCCTGAAGTCGTGACAACGCCAGAGCATATTTCTTAATGTCTCAACGCGTTACCATCGCGGGAGGTACGCCTCTTGTGCTATGCATCGTAAAATGCCAGAAGAGATTGCAAGTAGATCGACCAGCAAGAGGAAGCTTATTGAATCAACCAATACGGGGATCGTCGAGGTTGCGGATGACGCAGAGACAAGAATACTGGAACTGCCGGAGGCGCATAGCGACTGTACTGCTGAGCGATCTGAGGAGAGAGTGGAAGCAGCCAAGGGGAAGAGGATCAAGAAAAAGAAAGTGTAGTAGAGAAAGAAGAAGCGATGTTGTGAATGCTGTGAAGTTATGCAAGTGTTGCGCACGGACCTCTGAGCAGTGAGGTCGATTCTACCGTCCTCTAGCAACGCGACCAACACATATCTCACTAGATTGCGACCTCGAACAACATTAGAGGTTTAACTTCCACTTCACGTATGACACGGGCTGTCTCTAGGGCTCAATCACCTTCACAGGATAATAGTCGTTCTCTTGGTCTTCACCTTGAGTCATCTCTCAACATCATTACACTCCTGCTTGCTACTGCATCTTCTCGCTCCTTCTCTTCACTCAGCCACGACAACCACAACAACCACAACAACATTACAAGCAAATTCTACAGTCACGCACTTACTCTCATCCTCCAGCTAGTCGGCCTCTTGGACGTGTCAGTGGAGCCGGCCAATCACTGTTTGTCGCCCGTTCACCGCTGCATCTCGCCGCAGATGCATGCTCAACATACGCAGAGTCTGGCCGGAGACCCGTCTTTCGAGACTTTCCACCCATCACGCCATGCGTAGAATGCTCAAGGCGCAGCGACGACCAATACCATGGTACGTCATCACTCCCGCGCACAACGCTTATACTTTGGACATGATGTTCCTGTAAAAGGGCGTAGCAGCACTGATATGGGACATTGACCTGCCTCACGGTTGGGACGAGTCTCATATGAGCGCTGCGCTTCTGACGAATCATAGCATATCTGATCCTTGCCAGTTTATGGCTTCGTGCATCGTAACACAATCTCCAAACACTGACTGACACATATTGCAGTCTTCATCCATAATCTTTAGGCCACAAAGCTCAATCTCTACAATATCAGTGGAAACTCCTACGTCCACTCTCAGAGCACGATTTGGGTTGCGAAACAAATCGTCCAGGCAATCACTATCAGGCAGTGTCAATGGCACTGACGATGCAGTGTCTCCGAAACCGGCAGATGACAATCGCCTCTCCGAGTCAGTGCTCGAACGGGTGTCTGCAGGTCAAGTGAGACCTGAGGTGCCAGTGGTAACGCCGCGCATTACCCACGTATCTCTACGTGCTGATCGGCCACTTGTTCAAACAAACGATGGCAACAATGCATTTGCACAATGCCCCATGGCGGCACCAAAGACAGTGTCTCAAGCGGAAGGGCACCTTGAACGGATTCGTGAGTCCCCGAACAGCAATCTGACCGCGAAGAACACCAAGTCGGTGGGCACGATCGTAGATAGGTCAGATCGGATCGCGTCTGCTGAGCTCAACACTCGTCGGCTCAGTCATCCACAGATTGGAACGAGACAAACAGTATCTGCTAACATAAGTGCTCGTCGATCCTTTCTACCAGATGGCAATAACCACTCACGACGTTGGACAACTGCAAGCCTACCACTGAAAGCACATCATGCTCTGATCCCGTCTAGCTCTGTTAGACCTCCACCTAGCAGTCCTAGCACATCGAGCACTGGGACACAGAAAGCAAGACCTTGTCATGGCTGCAATGACGCAGGAGCATATCGGATGAAGCAGTTCATGGCGCAGTGTACGACTTGTTGGCGAAGATATCATCCAGATTGCATAAAGTGGCAGCCCAAGGAGCTTGCTCTTTTGCGGCAGAGGAAGCTGCCAGATGTCGTTGGCGAGCCCGGCTGGGTCTGCAGAGTATGCTTGCAAAAGAATCGACGTCCAACGTCTTCGAGACCGCCTCAACTTTCACAAACACCACTGAAGAAGATAACACCTGTCAAGAAGGACGGATCTATAGCGCCAACAGCGTCAACTAATGATGGTCTTCGACGTGTGTCCAGTGACACGACTCACCTGCCGGAGGAGAGTGTGATCCCGAGCATTGAGCCAGCATCCTCATACGACGGGTCGCATGAGTCGTCAACCAACAAGCTCAAGCGCAAACACTCATCATCGAGCTCACATAGTCCTCGCCTCACAAAGAAGCCTGGCAAGCAGCAAGGCTTATACAGGCCAAACATGTTGTTGGCAACAGAGACTCATGCAGAACCGGCTGTAACACTAATATCAGCAGCCACAACCACTCCAGAGCAATGCAGGAAGGAACCAACAGCGAACTCTACCACTATAGTACAAGTCACGGGTACCGTTGCTTTCGTACGGGCTCCCACAGAGGCATTACTTGCTGAAGCAATAGGTGACACGTTGAAAGAGCCATACGACATCGCCTCAACGCAAGAACCCTCAAGCATTGCGGCGAAACTTCTTGATCAGCGCGAACGAGAAGAGATGCTTCCAAACATAGACACCAGCCTCGCAAATGCTACAGATGACAACCAGGTATCCTCGTCAGACAAACAAAACCAAGGTCATGCTTCCTTGCCGTCTCCTGATGATCTCGCCTCTGACGATGGAAAGCTGAGCTCTCTGAACGACAAACCGAGCCCATTGAGCAGTGCGAAGCGTAACTTTCAGCGCCTGCCGCACCTGACTGGCAACGAAGCACCGACACAACCAAAGACACCAGGGATACACGATGTTCCAACATCAGAGCCAGTCGCCGCGCCTGCTAGGAACGATAGTCTAACACCACAGACTGGCTCTACTAGACAAGGTCAATCTCGGCCTGCATCTATTCTGGGCAGTACGCTACTGACATGTCATCGGTGCGAGCAAAGTTTCTTACCACTGCAGGAAACCTGCCCTCACTTGTGCAAAATGCAAGGAAGAGACGGCCAGTGTCGTACTGGACAACGAGGCTGGAAAGATGCATGTTACGACTGACTATCGGAAGGATCGTCCGCACGTGCGCGACAATCAACGAGGCCTGCTCTCTCGACCATCAAAGCCGCGTAAGCTGCAAGACAACCGGTTGGCATCACCAACAGCCACATCTGCGGAGGAAGCTGGAAGAGTGCAAGTCACGGTTGAGCGCCAGATTGGACAACCAAGCACAGACTTCCAGAAGGGCGCTGTGCTCTCTCATGCGCCCACAGTGCACAAACAACAGACTCAACCGGGAGCATCATTGACAACTGCACCTGCGAGCACAGTTGAACAACTGAAAGCTGCAACGTTCCGTCAAGACGACCGCTCTAAAGTGGACGAGAAGCGGAACAGCGTACTTTCTCAGCCATCTGCAGCGAACGGCCTACAAGACAGCTCGCGAGCACCATCCGCGACTATGCCTGCAGATGTGCCTGCCAAGCAGGTTGGTGCGTTGCCTCGCCCATCCGCAACTCGGAAGCTGCAAGACAACCGCCGTACAACCTCGATGACTACACCTACATATGTGGCTCCCAACCAAACGAGTCACACCGACGTCAGAGAAATCCCTAGATCGTTGCCAGACACATCACCAACAACTATACCAACAGCGATAGCTCCAGCCAAGCTGAGTCTTGCAGAACTCCAGCATGAATTTGGACAAACACATGAGCATACAGAAGACCACTTGGTAAAATTGATAACTCAGGCCCTGTATAGTACTCCCGGGCACGGAAATGAGATGTTGCATCGAGAGATCACTCAGTGGATCGTTGACAATGTAGCGACGTATCAGAAAGACTCATCGTGGGAAGGACGTGTCGGTAAAGTCCTCGCAGCTCATAGTGCTACAGCTGGAGAAGGCAGTCGCAAGCTGTGGGACCGATCAAAGCGGTGGATTGGAGATGCACATCCTTGGAAGCTGCTTAACCCTGCGGATGTCAAGCAAAGGTGGGACTCGTCCTTGAGGAGATATGTGTCGACTTCAGGAAGATGTCCTCCTCCACCACCAGGTCCCGCACTGACCCCTCGCAAGATCACAACATACATCACCAACGCAACACCAGTGAGAACAATCTCATACACGCCACCTGTTGCAGTGATGGTAACGCCACCACCGGTGTCTAGTCATGTAGCAACTTGCAGTCTTCTTGGCGCCATGACAGGCATCGACAGCGACACAAGCACTGCGCTGGACGGCACAGCAGGAAGCGAGGAGCAAGTTGTGTACAAAGAACGTTCAGCAGAAAGTGAGAAGCAGGTTGTGCACAAAGAACGGCCAGCAGAAAGCGATAAGCATCCTGTGCATGATGAAGCTCCGCCAGCGGTCGTCAGAACCAAGGTCAATCCCAAACTCACCAGGCTTATAGAACATGCCTTGACGAAATATACGATGGATTGTGACTCTTTGCCCAGTCAGATTCGGCCGTTCAGTCAGGCAACTGAGTCGGCAAGGTTCGCCAGAATCGCAACTAGAAGAACGCGCAAGCAAATGTTTGGACATCCAGCTAGCGAGTCAAGGTTGAAACGATCTGGATCATTCGTGCCTGGCCTCGGAGCAGAATCGACAACAGCGAGCAGCATTGTGGCGCCGGGTTCCACGATATACAACACGGATCCGTTTGCAGGAGCTCAGCTAAACTCGCACGGCGAACGCGTGGAGGCTCAATTCCAAGACTACGATGATCTTGACAAGTTCTTTGATGCACCAAGAGATATGATCATGACGATCAGTGAAGGTGATCTTGCTTGGCGAGATATGCCTCATCCAGGTGGTGGTGTGCGTACGAGACCAAAAATGATAGGCAAGGTCGGTAAAAGTTCCTAGGAGGACAGGGCTTAGAGCTCGAACGGATCTTGATCAATGTCTCCTACTCGTCGTTCTGTCGAGTATGCAGCAAGGCGAGGACGTTGTCACATCGTCTGAGGTGATGGTGACACAAAGTGTACAGCGCAAACAAAATGATAGCGATACCCAGCGTGTAGCAACACAATTGTACCATTCAGAGCGGCAGACAGTAATGCACAGAACTGAAACACTAAGTCAAGCGACACCTTGAGTGCGCATTTTGTGATATTCGTGCACATGGCGTCAGTATCGTACATTGTGATATACATTTGTGAAGACGTCTAGTGTCTGGCGGTGTCCTTCTGGGTGTCGTTGCCAAACTCAAGGAGCCAGTGTGGAAGACCACGGCCTGCTGCGGCAAAGGTCATGAGTGGGTTGCCCTCCGGCAGCAAGATGTGTGCACCCTTGCCAGAGAGGATGACCTTGGCGATACGAGCAGCGACAACCTCTGGATCTTGCACTGGAGAGACAGAGCCAAAGAGCCAGTTAGCTGCTAGAGTCTTGTCAACCCATCCGGAGATGAGTGCTGTCTTGACCCAGTATGGGTTGATAGATGAGACCTGAATCCATGGTGCCTTGTATCGCCACTTGATCTCCTGGTTGAGACCTGTATCTTGTCAGAATAGCTCAGCGTATATGACATCGACATACCGTCAGTGAAAGCCTGAGCACCAGCCTTGGTGACACAGTAGTCAACCATGCCGGCGCAGGTTGTGTAAGAAGCCATGGAGGCAGTGCTGATGATATGGCCTTTCTTGGCCTTGATCATGTCTGGCAGGAACTCTCGGACGGTGTACCAGTGACTGATCAGATTGATCTTGAAGATCTTGTCGAGGTTGGCATCTGTGGCCTCGGTGATGAGGTTGGTCCTGCCGATGCCTGCATTGTTGCACAGGATCGATGCGACACCGTGTTCCTTCTTGATCTTGTCTGCGACTTCCTTGACACTTGCGGAAGTAGTGATGTCGCACTTGTAGAAGAACACCTTGCCAGCTATCTCGAGTAAGCATATACAATGTGCATCGCGACTGACTTACAGTTGAGCAGCTCTTGTGGTGGAGGCTGGACATCAAGAATGGCAACACGGACACCCTTCTTGATCAAATGACGAGTGACAATTTGACCAAGGCCACCACTGCCTCCGGTCATAACACACAGCTCCTGGTTCCAGACCCATGGTACTGCGCCGGTGCTCAGAGTCCAGTGATTATGAGCGAATCTGTTCATAAGTCTGTTGAAGAATCCCAAGCCACCCACAGCGACAAGAACCTGCAACACACGGACGACGGTCTCAACCTCGACCTTGTATGGCAGCTTCGCAAGAGCTGCTAACAGGCGCTGCTTGATCTCTGGGGAAGCGCGTGTGAAGCCATAGAGAAGACCTCCTGTGACGAATGGGTTGAGCAGTGTTGCTCCAACGAGTGATGCCATGATGAGTTATCCTGAGGTCTCGATAAGACAACAAAGTGAGGTCGAAGTATGAGGGATGTAGAGATCAGGACCCTAGTGTCCACCCATTGAGCTGCAGCACCTCGGCTGCTATGTAATATACTCACATAGCGCCAATGCTGTTGAGCCTGTTTCCTGATTCCAGCCTGTAGAAAACTGCCTGTCACGGTTGCCTAAGCATCTCGGCGTATCATTTCAACTCCTCCCGCCTCGTACCGTGTCACTGACTCGGGAAGAGCATTAACTACTACGATCCGGCCGCTGCTCATATCCGTCTAACTTTACCCCACTTGGCATTGTTTGGGGTAGTCAATGATCTATGATTTGCGTTTGAACTCGTTCCTGCATAGCATGGACGATAGTGGACCAGATCGTTTTCCATGCGAGATGTGACTGCATGGTGCGACGACTTCATGGTCAATGTGCACTGTGGAGGGATGACAACTTTCACGTGATCGTCGCTGTCGCTGATCAGTAAACATAAGGAATGAAAACGCCGAAGAAAGGTAAAGGCGCTGTATGCAGCATGCTGCGCTCCTATCCGTTCGGCAGACAACTTGGGATGATGAGCCATGCTGTTATATCCTGCTTGCTGCTATCAGAGTTCTTTCTTCTCGGAGACCTTCGTACCACTGGGGAGTGGTTGCTTCTCAGTGACAGCTTGTCCTTGACGTTGACTTAGCTTGATACCAGAGAGCACGATCTCTGAGACCAGCGAGATCATACTGGCACATGCAATCCACCACATATTGATGCTGATAGATCCTAGCGGTGCAGCTGTCAAGGACAAGATCCATTCTACTGCATGTGGTACCCAGCCTTGAGGGAGCCAGAACATCGCTCGCTTGCTGAACCACCATTGGAGAGCATATCGTATACCCGAAGTAGCGACCCATCGAAGGATGCCCACTGCTCGATTGAATGTGGCTTGGAAGTCTTGGATCTCGCGTGCTGAATAGCTGTCAGTACCGTCTTTGCAGACATGAGTACAGGACATACATGTCTTCTCGTACTCGTCCTTCTTCTTGTCGTGTTGACGACGTAGCTTCGCCCATCTTGCAAAGTCATCTTGTGCAGATGTGTTATTCATCTCTCGGTTGAGTGCAACGACTTCTTGTCGCAGGGAGGCTATTGCCGCTCCTTTCTTCGAGTGCGGCGTCGGAAGCTTGCAGTATGTCTGCCATAACTATGTGGCGTCAGTCTGGAGATATAGCTGCTATTGTCGGCCACTCACTATGTTGTTGATTGCATCTGATCCGAGCGTTGTAACAAGATGGATGGCAAGTTGTATTAGGAAGACAATAAGGAGGATTGAAATCATCTTGACGTATGTAGAACCGGCTACAATGATGTGGCCCGAGATTGAGGACGTTCTCTGTTGCGAAGGACGATGGCAGTACACGATCTGGCCAGACACGATTGTTGAGTGTTTGTGTGTGAGATTAAGAGATGACGTTTAGCACGTGATTCTACTTGTGCGCCACATGACTCATGTCCTTAGGAACAGGGTGTTTCGCTCCCTCACCATCTTTACTATCACTCCTCGTCAATCGCCTTCCATACGCCGTGCATCTATGCGACGGCAAGTCCATCTGCCAGGCGGTCTGATCGCTTTGCATTGTCCCAGGCAAGTTGCGCAGCTCAAGCTTGCATTTCAACAATGCCTCAGCCTCGCGGAACACTCAAACTGCGGCTGTGGTGCAACACAGTCTTCATCAAGCTGATTGGGGAATGACTTCCCGCCCACAGGTGCTCCTGACGCGTAGGATGCTGCTTCATGCTATCGACAGACGGCATGGACCACAAGTCGTTCGAGACGACGTGCCGTCTACCAGCTTTTCCATTCGATGAACCATATTTCAATACCAGCTTGCGAGGCTACAGCCTCACACCGAATACTCAGCCTGGCCTATAATCACCACTGCCTTCCATCAATCCGATCCCTGCATACGCTCTGAAGCACAGAGCAAATGCTTTAGTACATGTACTATCATGCTCCTACTTGTCCACAGGATCATCAGAGTCTACCTGCAGCAATGCCGACGTTGACAGCCCCAATCATGCTACATCACTGCAAGTCATACTGCATTACTGACATTTTACCGGATATGGAAAGCTATTTCCGTCATCTCTTCCACTCACAACAGATATGTCTATGCTACAGCATGTCATCGATCCTTGCTTTGCAGCACAACTCAGCCTTGCTTGTACATGAGGCCGAGCATGTCTTTGCCGCTTGATGGCGAGGAGTTATAAGATGTGGCAGCAGTCGCTGTGAATTTGTCGTCTCGACCAACTTGATATCCTTGTAATCATTTCCCTTCTGCTAATCTCTTCTGACTTCAACCATTGTCCACATCATGCATCCAGAAAAACCCACAGAGTACGCAAGCTACAAGCGACTTATCTGTTGCGCAGATGGCACGTGGCTAGCATCCGACATAGGAACCAGAACCGTCCCATCCAATGTCGCCAAACTTGCGAGAGCAATCTCGACCGAGGGTATAGACGAAGCTGGACACATTGTGCCTCAGATCGTGCAATACCAGTCTGGTCTTGGCTCTGGGGCACTTCCCTTCCAGAAAACCATTGCAGGTAAGTACGCAGGGTTGGCCATACGTGTTCTCTTACTTATGTCAAGTAGGAAGCATTGGTCTTGGCCTTGACACAGACATCTGTCAAATGTACGACTTTCTCGCCAATAACTACAGGGACGGCGACGAGCTCTTCTTCTTTGGCTTCTCCCGTGGTGCATACACTGTTCGCTCAGTTGCCGGCTTGGTTGGTGATGTTGGCATCCTACCAGCAGTACAGATGCGGTACTTCCCAGATATGTGGAATGCCTACAGACAGAGACGCAAGGGCAAGCTGTTCAAGGACAACCAGTGGTACATGGATCACAAGCATAAGCTCAAGCTTCGTGATGTCAGAATCAAGGTCATAGGTGTGTGGGAGACAGTCGGTGCACTGGTAAGTATAGAATCGAGATGGTCGACGTTACTAACCGCATATCAGGGTGTACCACAATGGCCTGCTGTCAAGTTCCTTGCTAATCGCGGCTTCGACATTAACGAGAGCCATGCCTTTCACAACACGGCCATGCCTCCAAGTGAGCTTTCACATATTCGTTCGCGTTCGCCAACTGACCAGTTACAGAGCTTGACTTTGCTTTTCAAGCATTGGCTCTTGACGAGAAACGCCTAACCTTTCCTCCTTCGGTTTGGAGGAATGCTCAACAAGAAGGATCTCTTCCCGTGCTTCGTCAATGCTGGTTTCCAGGAGTGCATGCTGATACCGGTGGCCAGTCAGTGACTGAGTCCAGCATAAGCGACCACGAAGAGCTCGGTTATCACTCCCTTGCCTGGATGATCGACAATGTGTCTGGAATGCTCACCTTCACAGACTCAGCTATACTAGAGCTTGTGCACAACCACGAGCGAGCACTGAATAACGTCAACGACAGACGCAACATCCATAACGGTTGGGGTTGCGGTCCAGTGGACAACTTCTCCGGCATCGAGGGCCTCGTCTTTCGCGTCTTCGGCGCATCAGTACGTACTCCTGCTCAGTACGAGGGCAGAACTGAGGAGTATATACATCCTCTCGCACGTATCCGCGAGCAGAAGCTACAACACATCGCAGCTTGGCAGCCGCCATCCTTGAAGCACTTCGAAGTACGAGAACCAGATGGGAAAGGCCAAGGTTGGCGCTGGGCTAAGGATGAGTTGACGGTCTTGCCAGAATGGATCATGGACAACCGAAAGATGTCTGTCAGACTAGGAGAGAATGGGAGTGCAACTTTCGGGTGGAAGAAGACTGGGCTCTCTAGGTTACTGTGTCCAGATGACGTTTTGAGGGAGCTTGATGATGGCAACAAGCACGTCCATCGAGATGAGGTTAATGAAGTGCGCAAGGAGCAGCTCACAGCTTGATGCAGTCTTCAATGGTGCTCAATACCACTATTCAGCGTACAAACGACATAAAACCATTACATTGCTGTTCAGTCTAAGAACATCAGCAGAACATCTGTCCCAGTGTACCTCGCCAACGCCAAAACAATCTTATATAACATCACACATCAACCAGAGCACATCAAGCATGCCTCTGGGTTTTCTATGCTGCAGGCGAGCACAGCCTCAGCATATATATCGCCATCACGGTCGTAGCTCTTGGCGCCGTCCTCTGCTTGCTTGCTGTCTGCATCCTTCTCTTCGAGAGCTGGAGCAGGGAGCTTCTCCACCGAGGGGATCTTGGCACCATCGAGAGCGATGACTTCTGGGCTCTCACCCTCCTCGAGATCAGCTGGGAAAGGTGGATTGACAACAGCACTGCTCGTGCGGCCGAACTTGCGTTCTTTTCTCTCAGGTTGCTTCTCTGGAGGAGGTGTGGTGGCAGGAGTGACTTGACCGTTCATCTCGGTAGCGACGCCGAGCAAGTCAGGAGCTGGTTTCTGAGCGTATGACTGCGGGACTGGAGCAACTGTTGGGCTAGCACTAACGGCGTTGTATGCTCCACTGATGCCACGCTTCTTTACACCTCCGAGCCTGGCGACATTGGTGTCCGCGACCTTGAGCTTCTCTTGGTCGACAGTGAACTGGATTGGTGCACTGGCGGCCATTGTTCGAAGGTAGTACATGCCAGTCTTGAGACCGAGCTTCCAACCAGTGAAGTGCATAGATGTTATCTTGCCCATAGTTGGCTCCTTCATGTGGATGTTCAGACTTTGACTCTGGTCAATGAAAGCGCCTCGATCAGCAGCCATCTGCACAATTTGTCGTTGAGAAATCTCCCAGACCGTCTTGTATAGTGCTTTCAGGTCGTCAGGGATATTCGGAATTCGCTGAACAGAACCGCCGTCGGCGATGATGCGGTTCTTCATGTTGTCGCTCCAAAGACCACGGTCAACGAGGTCCTTGAGCAGCCATGGGTTGACAACTTGGAATTCACCAGCCAACACACGCCGAGAATAAATGTTGGAAGTGTATGGCTCGAAGCACTCGTTGAAGCCCATGATCTGACTGGTCGAGGCAGTTGGCATTGGTGCCATGAGCAGAGAGTTTCGTACACCGTGTTGTGCGATCTTAGCCTTGAGTGCATCCCAGTCCCACAAGTTTGATGGAGTGACATTCCACATGTCGTACTGGAGCTCGCCCTTGGACACTGGAGAGCCTTCGTATGTCTCGTACGTACCAAGCTTGGCAGCAAGATCACATGATGCAGTCAGTGCGGCATGATACATGGTCTCGAAGATCTGAATGTTGAGCTGACGAGCCTCTGGAGAGTCAAATGGCATGCGCAGAGCAAGGAATGCGTCAGCCAGACCACTGACTCCAAGGCCGATAGGCCTGTGGCGCATGTTCGACTTACGAGCCTCCGGCACAGGGTAGTGGTTGATGTCGATGGTTTTGTTGAGGTTCTTGGTAACGACCTGGACGACCTCGTGCAGCTTCTGGAAGTCGAAACGCTCGTTGTGAAGGTCAACGTAAGTTGGGAGTGCAATAGATGCAAGGTTGCAGACAGCAACCTCATCGGGTGCGCAATACTCGATGATCTCGGTGCACAAGTTGGAGCTGCGGATAGTGCCAAGGTTCTTCTGGTTGCTCTTGCGGTTACAAGCATCCTTGTAGAGCATGTATGGGGTGCCAGTCTCGGTTTGAGACTCAAGGATAGCGTACCAGAGCTTCTGGGCGCGCACAGTCTCACGACCACGACCCTCGCCCTCATACTGCTCGTAGAGCTTCTCAAACTCCTCTCCATAGACATCTGCAAGGCCGGGGCACTCATTTGGACACATGAGAGTCCACTCGCCGTTGGACTCGACACGCTTCATGAAGAGATCTGGTATCCAGAGGGCGTAGAAGAGATCGCGAGCGCGAACCTCTTCCTTGCCGTGATTCTTGCGGAGGTCGAGGAAGGCAAACACATCGGCGTGCCATGGCTCCAAGTAGATGGCGAATGCACCTGGTCGTTTGTTGCCGCCCTGGTCAACGTATCGGGCGGTGTTGTTGAACACTCGCAGCATAGGGACGAGACCGTTGGACGTGCCGTTGGTGCCACTGATGTATGAACCACTAGCACGAATGCGATGTGCGTTGAGACCGACGCCACCAGCATTTTTTGAGATCATAGCGCAAGTCTTGAGCGTGTCGTAGATGCCCTCAATGCTGTCCTCCTTCATGTCGACAAGGAAGCATGATGCGAGCTGTGCTTGTGGTGTGCCAGCGGCAAAGAGCGTTGGCGAGGCGTGTGTGAAGTACTTGTTGGACATGAGGTTGTAAGTTTCGATGGCAGCCTCAATGTCCTCTCCATGTATACCGACAGCCACACGCATAATCATGTGCTGTGGTCGTTCTGCAATCTTGCCGCTGATGCGCAAGAGGTATGATCGCTCCAGAGTCTTGAAACCAAAGTACTGGTAGTTGAAGTCTCGGTCGTACACGATGGCAGAGTTCAGCTCATCCGCATGCTTCATCACTGTCTTGTATGTTGCCTCTGAGATCATGGGTGCCCATTTCTTCGTCTTTGGGTTAATGTAGTCGTACAGATCTTGGACGACTGCTGAGAACTGCTTCTTTGTCTGCTTGTGGAGGTTGGAGACAGCGATTCTGGCAGCGAGGATTGCATAGTCAGGGTGGGTGACTGTCATGTATGCGGCAGTCTCCGCGGCCTGCAAGGTCAGTAAAAGTTTGCATATAGAGGGGGAATAACTGACTAGATCGTCCAGCTGGATGGTGGTGACACCCTGGTAGACACCAGATATGACCTTCATAGTGATGGCCGTTGGGTCGACATGATCTGGGTCAAGTCCATAACAGAGTCTCGACACTCGGGCGGTGATCTTATCGAATTGGACACGCTCCTTGCGGCCATCTATCATGTGTCAGTAACGCACAGTCGTACGCCGATGCTGCAGGCTCGCACTCACCTCGCTTGTAGACGAACATGCTCGTCTGAGGTCTGAGATGATCTCTCAGTAGGATCTAGGTATTGAAAGTGAAGAGGTTTGCCTTTGACGTCACAGAGAAGCCTGTCCTCTGTCGTACACACGCACGGCCGCTGTCTGTGAGTAGCCGTAGAGTCGGGAAGGTAGAGTGTAGTAGTAGAGGTAAGAGGTAGGATGGTGAAGATGAATATGCATGCTATATGCACGAGGGAACGCTGTTGTCATGGAGAGACGCGACAACACGCGTAAAGAGCCTGTGCGGCGTGGCTAGCGTGATGCCCGTCCTGCGGGCTGGCCGATGCTTGGCGGGATATGTCAGTCAATCGTCCGATTGCAAATTTCAGCTTCGACATCATCTTGCGAACGATTTTCGGTCACGATCGACACGGCATCAAGAAGGTGATGCTCGTCATCGGCGAGAAGAACATTGCATAGCAGCTGTACTAGCTGCGTCTGTCGTTTGCGCAGTTAGCACAATGATCACACCTGCACTATCACAAGATATCGGCTCATTCGAAGACTCGGAGACTTCGACCTCATCACAGTCACGAGTTCAAATTGGTAGCCAAGAACAATCTGACCTTTTCTCACAACGTGTTGCAGCATTCGAGCGTCTTCTAGGCGACCAGGACCATGCTGCGTCAAATTTTGATGAGAGACATCTACTCATGTGGAGCTACTTTGCCTCATGCTCCGAACTGACGTTCGATCTCTTTCAGCCTCTTCTCTCGTTCCAGCTTCTTGGCTTCTGCCTCCTTCTCGAGCTTCTCGCGTTGCCAGGCAGCCTCCTCGCCTACCACCTTCATACCCTTCTTGCGTTGTCGTTCCTCGTACTGAATGCGATTGTCAAGGATCCTTTGCACAATCTGCTCAGTTGTCACGCCTTGAAATGCATGTGGTTGTGTCTCGACGAATATGCCGAGCGATCGTGCATCGGCGTAGGTGTCGAGATTTGGTTTCGATGTGACTGATTTGGTGGAAGCCACAGAAGCTGTTGAGTCTGTGCGAGCAGTCGCGGGTCTTCTCAGGACTGGGCTTGGTGGAAGCATTGGCATAGACGATGTGCTGCCGTGATACACGACATCTGGGTGTTGCTTGCCAGCCTGCGTGACTGGTGGCAATGTGCTGAGGTAGGCCTTCGAAGGCGTATGTGGGGCGTTGAAGACGACCGTATGAATGTAGCGGCACTGTATGACACAGAGTCCGCGCTCAACCATGTTCATGATCGGGTAATTGATGCCTTTGTGATAATTGATCGTTGTATCGTCATGAATGCCGGCAATGATATAGGCTGGCGGATAATCTGATCCCGACTCTATGCGCTTGGCTTTTGCGTCTGGCGTGTACCAACCGCGTTCTTGAGCATGCTTGTCCTCGAGGTCGAATACTGTGTGCAGAAAGGCAATATGGCCCGAGGAGAACAAATCGAAGCCTCCATCTACGTAGACGATACGTTGTCCGGCCTTTGGCTCGACGCCTGTGACAAGAGGAGAGAAGACGCCTCGTCCTGCATCGGATTGTGATGGCGAACTGTCTTGGCGCACGCTGCTTCGTCTACGCTCGGGTCCACGGTGTCGAGGGGTGAAGCTGAATATCTGTACTAGTGGATCTTTACCATTTGGTGCGGCTGCGTACTCGTGTAGTCGTCTCCGAGCGTCGGTACCACGAGCTATGCGTTCTTCCTCGCCGCCTTTGCCTTCTTTGCCGTCCAGCATCGCAAGCAGTGCATCGATGTGGTGTGTCTTTGTGCAGAGCAGCATTCTGCCCACTAGATCTGTCGTGCTGATTCCGGGTGTACGAGGTACAATCTTCATGCGATTTGCCTTCTTGACGAAACGATAGCAGTCCTCTCCATTTGCATCGCTCGTAATGTCGTCTCCATGCACAACATACTTACAGCCGTAGTGTGAAATCCAAGGGAGGGATGTCACATAAGGAGCATGAGGCACGCACAGCGTTGACCATCGACATGCTTCGATTGCTGCAGCTCTTTCGGCCAAGCTCATGACTGTAGGGCCCTTGTTCTTAGCGATAGCCTCGTCGCTGTGGAGTCCTACGTAGAGGCCTTCGCCAAGCCGTCTTGCTTGCAGCATCACGCCGGCATGGCCATGGTGAAAGAAGTCGAAGCAGCCGTCGATCCAGAGTCTGCCCTCCTCGATCGGAACGTCTTCTTGCGGTGCTATAGGCCAGTTGCCAGCAGATGGAATAACACAGCCGACTTCTGGGTCAATATTCGGTGCCATTTCGAGGTTACTGCTGAGGTTGAGGGTCTATAGCATACTGTGAGGGATGTGGTGATGTAGCTGAGCGATATACAATGCGTGATTTTCAGACTCAGTTCATTGCCAGTGTAAACAATAAAGCACAGCGGTCAACTCAGTCGACCTTGGTTCGAAGAGTGGGGCAACCCAATCTGACAGGTCTTGCCTGATGTTCCTTCGTTAGCAAATGCTCACCTTTCATCACCATGCTCAGCATTGGTCAGATGTCGATCGAGCGATACACATACACACTCTATGCTACAACTACGCTGATATTGCCTTCGCCCAATGGTTGCTCCACCGTCGCTTCGAACACGCTCGCCGATGCTTCTGAGAGCCGCACAACCGTAGCAATCAGGAAATGCAGACAACAATGACGAAGAAGTCTACTATTGCACGTGCTACTGCATTTCAGATCATTCACGCCGGCTTGACTGATGCCCATATGGCCTTTACTGCGCATACAGCTGCACCGAAGCCCTGAGATTGTCTCGCTACTTCACGTCATCAAGCAGTTTGTCTGGTGTTGACAATGAAAACTCGTGTAACATCTGTCAGAAGGAAGATGAATCACTCAGTCTCTGCGATCAGCAAGGGTGCCTGACGATTGTTCTTCTCTCGCTCGACTGATCTGATAGCGTGCTTTCGGTGGCAGGGTGGCAGCGTCCCAGCGTTCCGGTCCCTCGAATAGATGCTAACAGAGCGAGACATTTTCTGTATTGACCTTCCAGACGGTATTGTACACTGTCTCGCCATAGTCCCTAATGAGACCACAATCCAGATTCATGGACATCATGGTACGCCCCGAATGGTTCAGGCTTCATGCAACCGACACAGCAGATCTCCAAGCCTCGTCGAAGGACTATAACCAATGTTGACCGATAAGGCTTATGTACGTTTAGTCAAGGATCGCACTATGCTGAAAGAGATGTTGAGATAACCTGGGCCATGTCGCCTAGGTGGAGATTGTATGTAGATGGTGATGATCATGATGCTACCATCGTTTCGTTGAGATCTAGCTCATCTCATAGGGTTGGCTGTGTCCGGCAAGTCTTTTCCCTTCCGGCTCTGCAACATGCTGGCCATGCACCTCCACGGTCGCAGGGACTTCCTTATGGTAGACAATTTGACCATACTCCGGTGGCGACAACGGTTTTGACGAACGTTTTCTCTTCCTCCAGAGTAGCACAGCGACGAGTGCTAGGAGTAGGACCCCGAGGGCAACGCCGACTCCAATGCCAGCGCTGGCACCAGCACTCAATCCACCGCTAGCAGTAGCAGCTATAACACTGGTTGCAGAACCAGTAGTGCTCGCTGTTGCTGTAGCTCCAGTCACGCTTCCAGCTGTGCCAGTGATAGACGCAGTGTTGACGCTACCGGTAGTGCTTTGTGCATGAGATGTAGCAGAGCTCGAGATGGTCGACGAGGCGCTTGCTGCAGTCGCCGAGTATGTGGCTGCAAGGAGTCTTTGATCGAAGGAGTAGACAAACGTAACAGAGTTGCCAGAACGAGTACCGTAGAACCAGAAGTGACAGTACAGCGTGCCTATCGGGGTGTTGGAGTCTGCCTTTCGAGTGAACTGATAGGTGAGCGGCGAGCCAGTTGTGTTAGCTGTATGGACCGCCCATTCCAACATCGCGCCTGTTTCATTCTGACAAGCGCTGCCAATGTATGGAGACTGCGTCGGTGGATCCCATTGTACTATCATCCAATCGCCGTAGAAAACTTGCACTGGCCCATTGCTTGCGGGCTGCAGCAAGTCCGCCGTATAATTAGCTGGAGGTGGATATATCCAGACTTCAGGATCAGCCGTTGTCGCTGCAGCAGCTGCGGTTGCGGTAGTGCTGGATGCCATCAGTGGAGAGTGTTGATCATACAATGAAAGATGGTATGGAAGCTAAAGGGGAAACCGAAAGAAAGGCTGGACGATCTTATTATGATCGCCGTCTTACCGAATATACAAAAGTGCTCGAGCGTCACATGAGGACTGCCAAATAAAAAGGAGTAATCGATGGGCAGACGGGTAGGAGTGAGTGATTGGCTTATGAAACGCCACTGCATATGAAGGTGCCCGGCGTTGGTGTTGACAAGAGACGGCAGGCTGTCGAGGACGCCCATGATGCTGTGGAACTTGAAGGCTCATCGTAAGGCTGCAATTGCCCTGGTCCTTGAATCTGAGCTAGACCTGGATGATCGTTGCGTCTGCCGGTTATCGGGGCCTTGCCGGAACCTGTGGAGGTTTGCCTGATATCACCATGCCACAATTGGGCTCATAGACTGAAGCGGCATGTAGTTACAGGTGTGGCGAGGCTATTGAAGAATATGTGATTGTGAGGGTCGCCTGGTGATGTTGGTTGTGACGAGCAAGCTGCAGCTTCGGGCAACTTCGCAGTGTTTCGAGCTTCGCCGGTCCACTTACGACTCTTCTTACTCGCGACATTGTATAGCACTGTGCCCGGTCGCTTGCCATGGGCTTCACCACAGGTCTGGTAGGTCGTATGCGCGGCAATAATATGCCAATTTGCTGATATTTTACAGCTGGGTGGCTTCACCCTGACCGCATCGATCGTCTACCTCAGTCTCACAGTCCACAACCAGACGCGATTACGACAATCAGCGCTACTCAACCAGCAAGCACAGCTCCTGAACTCGACCATCGATCCACAGCCAGTGCTTGCGCCTCAGCGACCCCGTGAAGTCAAAGCTGGCTTGGTCGAAACAGCAAAAGATATGTGGAATGCAGAGCTCGAGCGCGAGGTGCGAGTGATACAAGCCATTGACTGGCATAACGTGTGGAATCGCGTAGAAGAGAGCATCAGCTCAGCGTATCGTACAGCGTTTGAGAAGGGACGAGAGGCTGTACCAGATCCACCGAAGAAGAGCTGAAAGAATGACCTCGATCGGACAAGCAGCGCAGATGTATAATGGGACCGCCTTGCTGGACAGAATATGACCAGCAACGAGTGCTGAGCCATGCGCCAGCATAAGGAGCATGAAGAGCTGCTGGCAGATGCCAATGTGTTCAGCTCATAGAGGGCCTCAACAAGAGCTCAATACCTCTGGAAGGCTAGAGCCAAAGGAGTGTATATAACATTGATCATAGAGCATAGATAGAACGAGTAAGCGATCATGTCATTAGTTTCATTCCTGCATGCCTGGATTATACACTTTTCATGAGCTTTCGTATCCACAGATGATGTACAAACGGCGTGTCTGGGCCATCGAACTCGCTGAACTCGCATATTACACTACCGGCATTCGTTCTGGCTAGGCAGAAGGATATCGTGAACTCCTCGATCACACCCCTCCGCCAGCTGGCATTGAGCCAAAGCTTGGTAGATTAAATCCAGACTGTGCAGACCTTTGAGGGGTCTTCTCGGCATCTTGCTTCCCGGCTGAAGGAGGTGGTTTTGCAGGCAGCGATGCTGGCGTTCCCCATTTTGCGATCGTGCTCTCACTCGGTTGCATCGCGTTGGTCCCTTTCGGCGTTCTGTCTGCGTCGAACGACATCCGCTGAGTGGCCGTCGGCTTAGGAGGCAGCGACACTGCTGGCGGCGCTTGCGACGGGAAGACAGGCTGCGGAAGAGGATGTGTCATTGAGTGCGTAGGCATTCTGGAACTGATGGAACCTGGCGAGACAATACCTGGAGAGTTAATTTGTGCGCCTTGAGTTTGTGTGGACAATTGCCGCTCTAGACCAACTGGCGAAGCAACATTCGGTCCAGACATGGTGCGCTGGGGCAGAAAAGGCCTGGTAGCAAGCGTGGGAATGAAGGTCTGACTCTGTGGATTGAAGTGACGACTTTTGTAGCTTCCAGGTAGCGGATGCTCCAGTGCATTTGGAGGTCGGCCTAATGCCTGACTTGGCAGCTGTCCGTATGCGTAGGTCGGTTGGCTTGCAGATGATGATGGCCTGTCGGCATATGGGCTGAAAGCGCCTGATGGTGAGAAGTGTCCGTTGCCTGGCAGAGCACTTTGTGGCCAGCCATACTGATATGGACTTGCGGACTGGAAGGGCGGCTGACCATATGGCGAATGAGTCGCACTGTACGCTGTTGGTGTCTGCTGGAACGACATTGACCGATCGAATTCGTGCGCAAGATCAAAAGTTGCAGCTGGAGATTGTGTCCAGTTTGTGCTACCATCCTGCGCTGGCGGACCCCAATACTGCCCTTGAGCAGGTGGCGCATACTGTGGATAGCCAGCGACCTGAGGATAAGGCTGTGAGAACTGAGGCTGAGCTCCACTCCCGATGTACGACTGATAGCCACTTTGTGGTTGTGGTTGTGCAAAGAACGAGTTGTACGACGAACGAGCCTCAAAATCGTCATCACTGTAATCTCTTTTGCCCTTCTTGACTTTCTTGCCGGTCGTTGAGCTAGGCCTTGATTCATCCTTAGTTGTGTCGCTGGTGTCTTCTGGTTTGGCAGAGCCTAAGATGCGAAGTCGAGCAGCTTCATATCTGGCTTCTCGCTCCTGGAGGCTGAGAGGTCTTGCGTCACCCTCAATGCTTTCACCAGCTTCAGAAGTGCTTTTAGACGGCATACCAGATCCATTGGCAATGGCTGGTCCGGTAGCATCCATACCACGTCTCAATATCGTCATCTGCAGGTTTGGTGGCGGCGTACTTGCTGCTGTGGATGGTGTTATGACGCCCGTGAGCGGACGCGGGATTCTGCATGCTGCAGTCTTGAACAGACGTACAGCAGAGTTTGAGTCGTCAACAGAGTGACCAAGCATGTAATAGTCAGCAATCTTGTGGGCCAGCATACGATAGAACGAGTTGCATTGCGGCAACACCAAAGATGGCTCCTTAGCATCCTTGACAAAGTCAATGACATCCTGCTCAAGCTTGAGTACCCAGATCCTGTCCCGTGGATTCTCCAATGCTTCCAAGAGTTTGACATCAGGCAAGCTTTCGTACAACTCGCCTGGGATCTGATGCACGAGCCCAGGTAGTGGTACATGATTGCTCGCTGGTACGTAAAGCACTCCTTGTGCTGGAGCTCCGTCTTGGTTGACGCCAACGGCCGTAGACCTTCGAAGTGGATCGATCGCTGAGATCTCATTCAATTGCTCTCTGAATGCGCGAACGTCTTCGTTTGATCCGTTGCTAGAGTCGATTGGGTCGATGTTCTGTCCCTGAAGTTCTTCCTCTTCCTCTGCTGTCGCTGCTGCTACTATGCTTGCGCTGTCATCCGGACGGAGCGACTCTTTCTCGTCCATTGCAAACGTGACTACGGATGCAGTGCTTTTGCCGCCAAGGCTCGGTGACTTACTCTCCAGAGATGATGCCAGTGTGCTATCCGTAGTCAAATGTGACCCGTTCTCGAGCGTTGCCATCTCATGAAACTGTACAGTAGACTTAGTGCCATGCTCTTTCTCGAAAAATGGAATAGTAGTGCTCGCAGCGTGCTGGGCGCGATTCGTTTGCTGTTCGGCACGAACTATAGCCTTGCCCATATCTTTACTACTTGCTTCCTTCAAGCCTGCTTTAGCCGGTGACATTATTGCGCTGTCGAGGCTCACGTCGAGCGACGTCATGCTGCTGGCGGAGTATGCAATGTTCTGTAGTGTGGTAAGCTTCTTCTGAGCCGCTGATTCCTATGTGTGCAGGCAAGGTTATAGCCTGCCTGTGGTCGATTGTTGCAGATGTCTGTGAGACAAGAGTCGATCGAATAGTTGATCAGGAAACTGGCGGCTCAAGGAAGTTCGTTGACTCCAGGGTAAGAGGTGCGATCATGGCGCTGTAGAGCACATGAAGACAACGTTGCCTGTAGCTAGACGATGGTTGTGAGAGCTTTCGTAGGGTTGGTAGTAACTGCTTCGGATCCGCAGTCGTCTGATACTGCAGCGGAAATGCTTGCCTCGCGTTCAAGGTCGAAAGCAGCAGTGTTGAGGCAGTGGTTCGAAGGAGAATGTCATAGCATATGGAGTCCAACAATTCCTACAGCAAGAGCTAGAACGCGCCAAGCAAAGCCACGAGTGGTACGGCCCGCAAGCTTATTTCCGTAGGTGCATCACTCATGTGTCCGTATGTCAACCTGTACATCACAAAGATCACGAATCAACCAACAGCTCGAATACAGTCTGTCCGAGCAGAGGAAGACAACGTATCCGAGCTTGGGGGGTGATCACTACCAGCAATATGCTGAAGCGCGCTGGCGCTTCGAAAGCAGCGCCTTCAACACAATGCCAAGTACGTACGATGGATAGACAGAAGTGAGGTAAGTGCTGACATCGAGACAGAAATGTCTGAAAAGAGGTACGATAGGCCTGTCGACGAGACTCGATCGCTCCTGCTGACTTGTTTCGAGGACATTACAGCTATGAGTGAGCCATTGATGAATGCCCACATGTAGAACGACACTGAACGTGCTTACAGATGTACTGGATCTCAGCAGGATCGGCCATATGCATCTCGTCCCTCGCGGACACAACAATTGCTGAATCCAAAGCTCGCTCCAAAGCTATCAAATGCTAAGCTCGTGGAGCTTGTTCCTAGGTAATAAGCACTGATTCGTGCTACTGAGCTCAGTCTTGTTAACGCTCTGGCAGCATACCAGATTTGAAGAAGGAGGAATGGCAAGAGAAGGTCGTGCGAAGCAAAGCACCGTCTGTGTCAAGCTCAGACAGCGTGGCAACCATCTCAACTAGCCCTTCGCGCTCGCCTACGCCACCCAGGCGTGCTGTGAATCGACCAAGGATCTCACGAAGCGACAGCCCGAAGCACTCGTCCAGCAGAGAACGCTCGCAGGAGGTCAGATCTCGCCGGCGATCCCCATCACCACGCCAGACTTATCGGCGAGCAGATAAGATCGACCGAGACAGATCACGCAGTCCATACCGCAGCGACAGGCAAGAAGGGCACAAGTCCGCCATTCGGGATACGCTGCAGCCGTCGTCGTCACGACAGAGGAGTCTTAGCCCGTATAGCAAGAGACAAGCGCTGCGCTGAAGTTCGCGATGCACGATGCACAAGCATCTAGTGCCACTACGCGTACGCTCTACGCCAGGTTCCTCCGAGGCCAAATTCCTTCGAGGCAGTTTGACTGATACAAGTTCCACCCCCACACACATTTTCATACACCAACGTCCCTCGACGAAGATTCGATCTGTCTGGCTGACACAAGTTCCACCATGCGCACATTCATGCCTCAGTCCGTGTCAGCGGAGATTCTATCTGTCCATGTCATGATTTATCGGATGTGTCATTTGCAGCCAAAGGCATGCACAAAACCACAACATGTATTACAGCTGTCTCAGGACTCGGACCAAATTAGTGACTTCACGCATCAATTCGGTCCATGAGCGACAACGGATGGTCATGCAATCTCACGGAATTCATGGTTGGACGCGACTCCACAGTCCATGCTATAGTAATTGTCAATGGGCTAAGTTGTGGTAGTGGAGAGAGTCTACGCAGAAGCCAGCGCCAATGTGTCGACACAACAAAAAGGAGACTATCCTCACACCTGCGCGGAGCAGCAGCAGGCCACGAATATAACGGGCTCAACAGCAGAAGTCACAAAGCTTGACCTGCTCACCCTCGCTACCTTGCATGCATGCGGCCGACACCGTCATGCAAGAGTTTGTTGCGTGTGATGCACGACGTAGCGTTAGCACAGCGATCGCTGCAAGACATTGGCCTCGACTTAGCCACTATAGAAATCCAATGCACGATTCTCAATGGTATCAAAGCTGATCGGCTCAACCACATTTTCCTTCAGGTCTGCCGAGCGATCGCGACCACATCCCGCGGAT
Source organism: Peltaster fructicola (assembly GCA_001592805.2). NCBI lineage: Eukaryota > Fungi > Ascomycota > Dothideomycetes > Peltaster > Peltaster fructicola. The sequence goes on from CP051140.1 coordinate 1,995,225, forward strand.
ACCAGGCATTGTATACTTGGCATCCATGGAATGCTGTCGGTTGTCACCAGCAAGTAACCCCTCTATGCAGGTAAGCAGTCTGAGCCTTAGAAATTGTGATAGCAATGCCTTGGAGCAGCTTCGAAAGAGAGTTGACCGCGAGGAGACTGTGACTGAAAAGGGCTTCTACAAGACCCGGCGATGCCATACAAACCACGATTCAAAGCAGAAGCATGTGGAGTGCTCGAAACCCGCGAACAGTCACTATTCGAACCTGTGTGATACTGACCTAGCATGACATGGCTCGTGTGTTTTAGTAAAGTGTTATCGCTGCGCCGTACCAATGGATAGTGGTCTTGTGCTCTCCTTCCACTTTCGAGGTCACGGCACTCGTAAGCTGCTATGCCTGCGTTGGGTTTAGCTCAATGGTCGTGGCAGGGGACGGCTGCTGCATTCGAAAGAATTTCCTGCTGCGCATATCATCATAACCGTTGGTAGAACTGCTCTAATCGCAGATCAATCACGCCCCTCTTGAGCCGCTTGCTTGCTTGCAAACACATATTTCCAGGCACGACGCTTCCGTACATACCTGACGCTTCACATATCTGGCATTCTCGACACCATTGATCCTAATCTCGGTACTGCGTATAGATAACATCGCTAAGGTCCGAACGATGTCCACTTGACACTAAACCTGTCACTACTTTGTTGCTATTCGCTGCTAATATGAAATACGGCGAGAAGCTCAGGCAGAGGTCCATACCTGCTTGGAGTGCATACAACATTGACTACGATGATGTCAAGCGATTCATCAAAGAACGAACGACGCCGACAGAACGGAAAGACAGCGCTACGCCAGCACAAGGTGACGAGTGGCTGAGACAGACCGAGGACGACCTCTTCGCGATCCTGGAGGAGCAGCACCGCCGTATTGACCTGTTTGTAAAGAGTAAAGCAAGAGAGATACAACATCGGATCAACGACTCGAAGCGAAGGTTGAGACAACTTGCAGCGCGCAGCCACTCTGGGGAGCATGGTATCTCGGCAGCCAAACTCGAGCGATACAGCCGGCTGGAGAGCGACGTGCTCAAGGCTGGCAATGAGATCAGATCTCTGGCACGATTTATCGGTGCTCAACGGACTGGCTTTGGCAAGCTTTTGAAGAAGAACAAGAAATGGACTGGATCCTTGCAGCTGGAAGACCGCTTTCGCGAGCAGATCCTCAGCGACCCGAAGAGCTTCACCAAGTTCGATCTAGGTCCTCTGCTTGACGAGTACTCCGAAACGCTGCACAACATTCGTGCACTGTATACAAACAGACTTGCTCAGTCGACTAGAGACGAGGCCGACGGATCTTATCTCATAGGCTCCTCGATCATTAGCCAATTCGATGCCAGCCTTGCCACAGGACGACGAGCCGACTTCGACACTGCGATCGCAACCGTCCCTCTCAGCGAGACTGGCACTCATGCTACGTACTTCATCCACCCAGAGAACGTCGTCGAGCTTCAGGTGCTATTGTTACAGCATATGAACTATTACCTATCGCGAAGCCGTCAGAACTCCTTGGTTGGACCTGTGACATTGAAAGACAGTGATAACACAGATGGTGGTAGCAACGAGCAGGCTGATTACTTCTGGCTGGGTGCAGACAATGCAGATCGGTTTGCTGAAGAGCAACGTGCGTTGGACTCGGCTGATCATGAGGCACGACCGGGCTCGACACCGCAGCGATCACGAATATCAGCTCGTTGGAACACTGAAGAGGACGAAGGCGATGCTCTGATCGCAGCAAGAGTTGGCGAGACGCATGTCAAGATTAGCAAGCTCAAGAAGAAGCATGTCAGAGACTTCTTCGACAAGTCTGCTGCTTTCCCACCTCGACGAGCTTCGCAGGCTCTCATGCGTCATGCTGATGAGTTGACTGATATCCGATCGCCTTACACACGAGACGAATCCGCCAGGCCCTTGTATCTCATGTCGTGTCATCGATCACGACTCATCGGCCTCAGTAACACTGCAAGGCATATACTCGTTTCGACCCTTGACACCGGCATCTCACTGCAAGCGTATGGCGATAGCAGCAGCCGAGTGAAATTTCCCTTCGCTGTGCTCATCGTCAGACAAGAAGGACAGGGCCATACACAACTATTTGAGACGTTGAATCAGAGCCACCTGGTCGAGCGTGTCAGAGGCTTCTCGATGGAGTACCATGCCATCTGGGATCTCTGCAAAAGTGCTGACGTGCCCAAGCCATTCTGGTCTCACATCTTGTCACAGGACATTCGCAAGCTACCTCCGCCTGCACTCAAGCATTCTGACACGGCCGGATCAGGCCTGACTGGCTCAGCAAGTACATTATCTGTACTTGGCGGAACCGGTGGTAGCATCACCGCTGTCGAGACCGCTGGCGAATCAGACACATTCGTGTCAGAGCTCGAGCAACCTCCACTGCACGCATTCCGCAAGAAGCGTCGGCGACCATTCCCTCAAGAGCCACTTGTCACACAAGAACGTTACTGGTCTGAGTATGATCATCCCGAGGACGGAGAAGATGCTGACGGCTCATACGTGATCTACGTCGACCCGGACGAGAAGAGCACTTTCGACAAGATGATGGAGACAGTCACTGCGTGGTTCAAGAGACCAAAGAACTCAGATGAGGAGAGTCTTCTGCATACACCAGCGACACCTAAGGACGATGAAAGCAGCTCTGATGAAGAGACCACGGCGAGGAAACCTAGACACAATAACTACGGTACTGTCATCCGACACAGCCAATTGTCGACACCGCGAGTTTCGTCGACTCCAGCGCCCTATATACCATTCCTGCCACCTCCGACTATTGCGTGCTTGGTGGCATCTGCAGTGATCCTCATCATCGGGTATGTCCTTGCAGCTACAGGACGCCACCGCTTTGCATCAACGGTACAAGCAAGTGTCATGTTCGCTCTTGCGGCCAGCGTTCTGTTCATTATTGCTGGCGTCGTCCTGCTGGCCAGAGCAAAGGCTGTGCAGCAGTTGGGACTGGCTACCGCTGTCACCGTCGTCCTCATAGAATCGACTGCCGCAGGTGGATTGCTAGCACAGATGGTGGGTTGATGGTCCTGCCGTCATTTCAGGCAGGTTTGTTGTAGATGTACGATCGGTCGCTTTGAAGTTTTGGCGAAGCATGGCGTTTTGGTTGGATTATCGGCAGATGTATGACCCTCAATATGACGAACTGTGTAATCACCGTCACAAGCTCCCAGAGTCGCGACAATCCGAAAATGGAGGTACTATCCTAGTCGTGAAACGTCCTCCAGACAGTTCTGCTGCACAAAGGGCTCCTTTGCGGATATCTGATAATTGCTTATACCCAATGTTGCTTCACCTCGTCAATCCTGCGGTCAGGCTGAACGCTCCGCATAGTATTGTCCTTTGGCCCATGGAATCTTCATTCTTCTTGCCGTAGCCTTGTCCCTTTCATCCTCTTAATCTTCATTCTTCTCGCCGAACAGGTATGCAACACCACAACCAACGACATTCGCGAAACATAAGCCGAGTGTAGCACCTCTTATGATGCCTCGAGCGCCGAACTTCTTCGTGAAAGCCTGCTTCCGTCTGCGGGCAATGGCCAGGTACGCGAGACTCCAAGCACCAGTGACACCAGCAGAGTCGGTCTTGTATCCATTAACGTTCAGGTAAGAGGAGAACAGCAGTGCCGGTGGGAATAGCATTGGAGCCCATTGGAATGGTCGCGCATGCTGAGCGAAGATGAGCGCTGCGAGACCTGTAGGGACAAGAGGGTTGTCTGAAGGTCATCAGTATGCGAATCATGACGTGCCTGGGCAAACTGACCTCCCCAGGCCTTCACAGTATGGAAGACGCCCTGCTTGACATCTTCCTCAACCTGTTCGACTTGTTTCGTTGGCATAGGCATCTTTGTGATTCAATGTCCAAGGTGCGATGTATCGCGTTTTGGAAGTGATGAACGTCAATGACACCAGAAATATTGGCGTCGACCTTTCGAGCTCACGAATTGGGGTTAGCCTCAGATGCCACCAATGCCATGACATGTCTTGCACGAACCATTGACCTCGACGAATGGACAATCCCGACGAGCAGCTCGGTATAGGTACATCTGACAATGTAGAGCTGCACGTGTGGATGAGATCATTGGTAACCTCGACATCTCTTTCGAAGCACAAGTTCGCACATCGAAGGGCACGATGTCCGTCTGATCAACGACAGTCAGCATCTCCCAACTTGCCTCCTCTGCCGTTGGCGATGAGAACCCAATGACTCGACAGGACAGTACAGAGTGGTATGATAGCATGTAGTCTTCCATATGCTGGTGGGATGCGGGAGTCAATCAGGTCTGAGGCCGAAAACAAGGAAAGCATCTTGCATGTCTGAGCATCCTATCTCATTTGCTGCAGCACGACAGCTGTAGTGCCTTCGGTACTGTTGTCACCTCTCTGATCAGTAATGGTACAGGCAGATGACGAGGTACAAGATATGTGCCAAATGCAGGTGGAAATAGAGTAGCCACACACAGGCGACTAGCGCGGTTGTGCAGCCGTCCCCAAGATAGACGATGACCAGGTAGCGACATCTCTACCTGCTACCATGTACCACCATGTATATTAATCATCCTACTTGTCGTTCAAGTCAATGAGGAGAACGCATTGAGCAGCAAGATGTCTGCAGTCGCCTCTACAGAGCCTGCCAAGCAAGCTGGTATGTCCTCTCGTGCCGAGCATAAGCTATAAGCCAACATGTGGCACTTTCGTTCCTTTGCAGGCTGACGCGGCACAGGCGCAGGGAACAAAAAGAGGAAGAAGAGTAAAAAGAAGACGAATGGAGCGACAGCGAACGGAGCCGATACTGCTGAGGTCAATGGCACAAAAGACGATGCTGCCGAAGATGATGAGGAAGAGGACACAGTTGTAGAGACTCCAGTGGTAGGTTTGGCCTTTCGTAGATGTTATTTGCTGAGTCAATGGCGCAGAAGTCAGCAGTACCCTCGCGAGTACAGACTGAGGACACATTACACATGCCATCATCACCTCCCGACCCATCCTCGCCCACAGATCTCACAGCACGCTTGTCGAACGGTGCTTCGAAAGTGCAGAATTCGGGTCCCGAAGTCTCAGACAACGACACAGCGGCACGGCTGGATGCTATGCAACAAGAGCGTGATACCTTACGGAGTGAAGTCTCGCAGTTACGGCAAGAATTGGAGAGACTTCAGACGGAGCATACAGAGGAGCTCACTACTGTCCGGGAGGAGCTCAGTCAAACACAAACAGAGAAGACCGCCGCAGAGACGCAATATCGAAAACTCCTCGATCAGGTGAACAGGATCAAGCAGCAGCTTGGAGACCGGCTGAGAGCAGACGCAGAAGAGCTCGCCCAGGCACGAAGTCGCATTGAAACCTTAGAGTCAGAGTTAGGCGCAGCTCAGGAGGAGAATGAGCGCATGCAGGAGTCGACCACAGAATTGGAAGGCCGACTTGAGTCTCAAGGCTCAGAAATCGACGAGCTTCGATCTAGAGGAACTCTGTCGACCTCGAACTGGGCCAAAGAAAGAGACGAGATGCTGTCGAAGACCGCGTATCTACAAGAAGAGTATGAGGTCGCCAAACAAGCAATGCAGGACTGGGAGATTTTGGCCACAGAAGAGCGGTCAAGACGAGAAGCACAAGAAGAGAGAGCGCAAGAGCTTGAAGATCGACTGGAGACACAACGACAGGCGTTCGAGCGCGCAAAGACAGAAGCCGACACTCAAAGTAATACTGTGGATGGCCTGCAACGAGCATTACGCGACCTACAAGACGAGCGCAAGAAGGAGTTGCGAGAGCTGGTCGAACAATCGCAAAGCACAGCTCCGAGAAGAGCACGATCGCAGCACAAAGAGGCCAGCGATCATGTGGGCATATTGAAGCAGGAACTTGACACCACACAGAAAGAGCTTGAAAGAGCATTGCCATTCGAGAAAGAGGTGAAAGAGAAGAACCTCCTCATCGGCAAGCTTCGCCATGAAGCCGTGATCCTGAATGATCACCTTACAAAGGCACTGCGATTTCTGAAGCGAGGCAAGCCGGAAGATAACGTTGACCGTCAGCTTGTCACGAATCATTTCATGCAATTTCTGGCACTCGACAGGAGTGATCCTAAGAAATTCGAGGTCCTACAGCTCATAGCAGCATTGCTTGGCTGGGACGAGCAGAAGAAAGAGCAAGCAGGCTTATTGAGACAAGGCGCTGGTGTTGGAGTACTTCGTGTCCCACTCTCGCCGTTCAGGAGGACGCCATCTACGCCGTCCTTGGGAGACTTCGTACCTGAGAGTCCTAGCGCAACGAAAGAGAGCTTGGCTGAGCTTTGGAGTGATTTCCTAGCACGAGAAGCTGAGTCTGGCATGTCCAGCTTAGCAAGCAGTCGACGGCCTAGCGTTGCGCAGAGCGTCAGGAGTGGTAGCTACGGCGGCTTGACGAGTCCGATACTGGGCAGGTCTGCGCCAGAGTTGAAGCGTAAGGAGAGCGGGAATGGTCAAGCTATAAAGAGTAATCAGACCAGCTGGCGAGGGCAGCTGAGACCCGTGTATGTGTAGCTGTCTTTCGGCACATTCAATGTCGTCGAGTGTCGTGAAGTTGTTCAAGAGGAGTGACTGACAAGCTGCGGCTGAGAGAGATCCATATTGAGTCCGATTCATGTACGCGAAGATCTCGACTTCGAGCACTGATTTGCAATGGCAAGCGATGATTTTGGTGTGACTACCTGCACCAGGACATGCACCATGGTGTGTACCTATCACTCTGTAGTCGGAAACACAGCATGGTGTGTGTCAATGCCACTCTTTCTCAAATCATGACATGGTGCGTGTTCATCGTTGTGTATTTTGAGCCACACCATGATGCGAGTTGCAATGCATCCTGAATCACAATGGCCGCGGATTGAAGTGCAGGTCACCATACACGGTGATTGGAGCCCACGAGATATGCTGCACATTAAATGCTAGCCGAATGCTGCGGTCAAAGGGCAGCATATAATAGCAATGAGCTCAGATGAAGATGTCAGCCAATAGCGAAACCATCGCCTCAGTCTCGTAAGAGTCGGCGGCAGAATTTTAAAATGGCAGATTACGCTCTTGGTCGCTGGAGAATGTGTTATGATCAATGGTGTCGTTGATCGTACAAGGGTATTAGCGATCTTGTTTGGTATTATTGAAGAAGAAAGAAGGTGGATGGCAAGAAATCTGCGCTTGATGTCTCCAGCGCAGGGGCGCGTGCGCCGCTTGGCGCTTAGTCATTCATGCCAATGGCTATGAGCTATGCCTTCTCTGCAATGCCTGAGCAATTGTCTCACAAAGATCTTGTCGTACGAGATCGAAGTAGGCGTCACTGAGAGGGGAGCGAGTAGTCGCAGGAGCGGGCCAGTGCCTTCATCCATCTCTGATGGCCAGCAGCTCGTACGTTTTACACAGTGGTGAGTAGGCACAGTGGAAATCATATTTCATAGGCGATTCTTCCTCGAGTCGTATACATTCGATCCGTCTGTTACATTCGCTTTAGGCTGCCAGCATTACCACGCCATTCATCTTGTCTCAGAGTAATCATTGAGTGCCACGCATACCGCACCGCGGTGATGACCGTTGTACTGTCGAATGATGGTCTTGCTCTGCAATTCCCACAGTCGCGCATAGTGATCTGAGCAAGCAGTGACAAGATACGCTGAGTCGGCAGAGAAGGCGCAATCCCACACCCATCGCTGATGTCCATCAAGTTCTTGCTCGATCTCGAAGCCAGGCTCTTTGCCTTCGGCTACCTCCTCGTCGGGCGACTTTGTACGAGCTCGACTGAGGTCCACTTGCCAGATGCGTGCTGTGTGGTCGGCCGAGCATGTGGCGATGTGTCGTACGTCGGGCGATAGAAGCACCCGCGTGATATATGTCCCATGTGCGTGGAAGTTCGTAATAGGTTGTACTTGGGTTGTGTCCTTGACTGTGATCAAGCGCCAGACGTACACTGTCCCGCCCATGCTGTTGGAGACAGCTGCACAGAGCAGTGAACCATCGGTGGCGACTGTGACAGATGCTACTGCTTTGTCTTCCTCTGGGATCATCTGGTGACTGCATGTATTTTCGCCAAGATCCCAGATGCGTACATTGCCGCCTCTGTCACACGAGATCAGTTCGCCCTGATTAGGATGAATAACGACATCGTTGACAGCCAGGCCATGAGAGTAGTTGCGCTGGATGTGTCCACTCCGAGTGTCCCAGATCTTGACGGTTCCTGCGTGTGTCAGTATGCTGAAGACAGTTGGACTCGCCAACGTACCATCTTCAGAGCTCGTTACCATCCATTTACCCTCACAATGAAATGCCACACCTGTGACATTGCCAGTATGGCCCTCGAACGTGAGTACAGCTGCAGGATTCGTCGATTTGATGTCGTAGAGCTTGACTGTGTGGTGTCCGGCAGCAGCCAGAAAGCGCTTGTCAGGTGAGATACATAGTCGGTTGACTTGAGAGTCAGGATGTGGTATTGTCCTCGAGCAGATACCGCTTAAGGCTTCCCAGAATCTTACGAAGGTCAGTATGTGCGAGGATCATCGTGGTCGACAGATATTTGCTGCCCACCTGATGGTGTGATCATAGCCGGCTAAGACGTAGTCAGCTTCCATTGATCGTCGATTTTAAGATATGGCTCACCTGTGCATAGTATGACACTCATCGCCACCGCGCAATATACCTATGTCATTGCTAGAATGCTACAGCACTTTGTACGAAGACGGGAAGCTTAAGGTGAATGAGGTGGCCACCCCAACCTTGCAATCGCGGCGGCTACTGCCGAATGCTTGTCTAAGCCCAATCCAGTTACAACCACATGAAATATGGGTGATACATGTATCGTTGTAGAAGATCTGTGTGATCACATGTGTGTCAACACAAACTAGGCACTTTGCTGCCATTGAGATCACAGAACAACGATGGACGGTGTTTGGCGACATGAGATGAGTCGTGGCAATAGCATCATCACCAACGACAGATTACACAGCATTACTTCGTTGATTGTAAGCTCTACTCACGATGTCAAAGCACCAGAGCGAGCATAGAGCTTCAACACAGGCGCGGTGATTTGGCTCTGAGACGCTACCATGGACTCCCACAGCACGCCTTGGCCACCCCATGGCCGTCTTTGGCCATGTTCCTCCTCCTCCTCTTCACCGGATGGAAGCTCTTTCGGCTTGATCTCATATACCTCATCCATGTTGCTGCGACAAAGCTCCCAGACTTCCGTCATGGCATTCTCAACCGCTACAGCTCTTTCTCGCATTGCCCTTCGCATCAAGCCTTGTACGAGGTTGGTGACATCGCCACTGGTCGTGTTCAGGCGCTCGATAAGCCGTGTGATGGAGTTCACGAGGTATTCCTCTTCATACACAGTCCCCTTCTTGCCTTTAGCTCGCTTTCGTTCTTCTCGACGTCGATTCTTGGATGTCTTCCGAGTCGCATTGCTGGCCAGCGTACCCGTACTGCGATTAGTGTACCTTGTCATGAAAGTACCACCAGATGTTGAGGCATCCGTTGGAGCAACTGATAAGTTATCTGGTATGTCGTTGTCTTCACCCTCACCAGCATTCAGATACGCCATCGGTTCGTCGATCTTCTTCTGTCGCAGCTCTCGCAATCTTGGCACCTGTGCACTTATCTGACCTTTCATCTCAGCCAGCAATTCTGTCATTGATGCAGAGCACTCGACCAGACCAGGATCGATCACGCCCTTCAAGAGCTCAGGACTCTGCTTGAGTATAGCCAAGCGAGTGGCTTCGGCGAAGTTATAAGCCTTGCAGTATAGTCTGACTGCGCCCTTGAGATCAGCAAGATAGTCGAGACGGATAACAGCTGCTGAAGTGAAGTCTTTTGCCTCTTCTTGAGCTTCGGCCATGGTCTCCGCGAGTGCCTCTACTTCTGACGAAGATAGCGGTATCATTGCTGCTGTCGCTAACGACTCTCGCCATGAGCCAGCAGAGCGATATGCTTCATTGGCTGCAACATAGTCTTGCACATACTCGTACAGTGTGGCTGCATCATCATAGCGGTTGCGCGATACCAGGAAGTCCGCATATGCACGCACCAGTCCGACGAGCCTTTGCTTGTCGTGTCGATACAGCTCGATGGCAGTGCTGTATAGTTCGTGTCTCTTCATGTAAGATGTCAACTCATCGAATGCGTCCATGGCATGTAGATGGTCATTGCTACCGTACCGCTTGAGATCGTTGTCGATTGTGAAGTGCTGTCGCTTGGACTCCATCGTTTGTAAGCCTTGTAGATATGGTAGATACTCCCGCGGGTCCTTCTGAGACTGCTGCGCTACTAAGAGCGTCACTTCGAGCTCATACAAGCCAAGTGCTGTATCGTAAAGTTGGTTCACATCAGCCAGAAAGCAGACATGCTCCACCGCATGCTCTACTTCTTCCTCGGTTCCAGTCTTGCGCAAAGCTGCTACTAATCGTAAGGCAGCCTCAAGGTCTGGTGGGCTCATGCAAACATATGCTGTGATGACATTCTGAAGCGTTGCTGGCATTTGCTTTTGCAGACAGTTGAGGAAAGCATTACAGACGTGGTTGATCTTCGAAGAGGTGCTCTGTACTGGCGCCTTGACAGGGCTCTTCAGAGTTTCTCGATATATAGTCTGCGAGGTATCTTCTTCACTCAGCGAGCTAAGAAACAGATCAATATAGGTAGGCTTCTTGACCTGCTTGATGAAGATATCGACGTCCTGAAGAAACTGCTCAGGTGAATGATCGTAGAGGATGTTCATGTCGACACGTTGGCTTCGACATATCAGAAAGGCTTTCTTGTAGTCCCGATTGACCACATTACGTCGGATGCCAGCAAGAACAAGCGCGCGAGGATAGATCGTTTCGAGATTGCCTCGTGGCATCTGTAGGACCAATGTGTAAGAGCTTGGCATTACTGTCACAATCTTAGCACCTCGCTCGATACTGCGGCACCGCTCATCCTTCTCAGGTTCATCAGCAGGTATTTCGAGTTCGCCGTTGTGAAGGTGCACAAATTTGAGCAGATGCTGGCTCGTTGTCAAGATGAGATATGAGTCTGTGGTGAGGAACGATGTGCAACCTTGAACTTTGAGCTGCTGTGTCGGACTTCTGATATGTAAAACGCCACTGGATGTCATACCGAAGACGATGCTGTGTGAATCATGTTGCCAGGTCCGTACTGTGATGCACCCAGGAGGCAACTTTCCCATTGTGTCTGTCGAGCCCAAGGCGGTCACGTGGCCATCCTTTGTGTATGCAAGATTCGCTATCAGCGACGCTACCGGCAACGAGTCTTGTCCATAAGGTGTAGTCTCGCCGTGTTTGTGGTAGTATGATAGCTCTGCAGTGTTGGCGTTAGCTCGAATTGACAGGACGGATAGCTGTGAGTCCTGTGACCATGTGATTTGTCGTGCAATACTGTTAGACGAGCCCTCAATTGTGTACTTTTGAGTCAGTTTCGCCTTCACAGCTGGTTTGTGCGCGTAATCGCAAGCCAGTACTGAAACACCATCGTGGTACAACACAGCAATGCTTGTGCCGTCATCACTGACTGCCACATCAATGACTTCACTCCCTACGTCGACCTCATCGAACGCCATGGGCGGTGGGACATTTGCAATGGCGAGCGGAGTAATGTCGAGCTTGGTTCCGTCCACAGACACAACGATGCCATCGTCTCGAGGCGCAACAGTAGAGCCAAGAGTGTACTGGAATGCGTAGTTCGCAACGTGGAACGAGCGAGAACTTCCACCTGCTAGCCATAAAGGCTTCTCAGGGTGCCATGCGAATGCTGGAGTGATAGTCTGTGCCGCTGTTCTCAGCTCTTGCTTGAGGTACCAGCGATAGTTTCCAGTCGTCCACAATTGAATCCGGTCAGCGAATATGACAGCCAACACCGTAGAGTCGACATTCCATCTGAGTCCAATAGTGGAGGTCAAACTCGGCCTTCCGAGGTCTTCTGAAGGGGATTGAAGGGAGAATTCGCCGTGCCTAAGACCATTTCGCTCGAACAGTATGACATTGATGCCGTCGGCCTTGCGTTGTGTGCTGGCTATTGTCTGGCCGCTCGGCTTCCAGCTCAGAGCGCTTTCCATCCCGTCGACCGGCTCGCTGACACTGTCGAGCACGCCTTCTCTGGTCAAAACCCTGATGACCCGCCTCGGAGGTGTTGTGTCATGAAGTAGACTATTGATAGCCACATACTGACCATCACCTCGCCAGCTGATGCTGACAGAGCCGTCGTCGTGTTCGCTCTTTGTTCCAGCATCGATATGCTCCGGGATAGTAGGATCACGAAGTGCCTTTGCACCACGCCCTTTGAATTGCGTCTCAGCCTTTCCCCAGCCAACAGACACATGATTTGAGACCTTCAAGTCGTCGGCTGTGAGTGTGACATCAGCTGTGCTTTCGAACGATCGAGTCATGAGCAGGACTGTCTCGGCCTTAGTCACCACAGCAACAAGCTCTTCGTCAGGACTCCATGCTACCGCTGCAATGCCAGCATCGACCGAGCCAACGATTTCGACAGCATCTTCGCCCGGTTGTGGTGTTTCTCTGACCACATAAATGTCGCCGCCTTCGAGTATGAGTACAAAAGTGCTGGTGTCGGAGAAGCAATGTAAGTCAAGAACTCTGTCGTGTGATAGCTCGGGAATAGGAGAAAGTGCATCCCAGGATGCTATGAGCTCTCCTTGCGCTGGACTGCATACATCTTGTCGATATCTCTTCAAGGACAGCAGCGGATCGTGTTTGTCAGGACCGAACGCACAGATGACCGAGTCGTCATTAAGGTCCCATGCTGTCGCTCGTAGAGGCGACGTACCATCAAAATCAAACAAGCGATGCTCAATGTCTCGTAGATTCTGCATGCTGCAGTGGATGAGGTGACTAAGATATCGTGAAGCATGGCTACAATTTTATTTATGTACAAAGCTCGAAGTCAATCGAACCAATCAAACGCAAGCATTTGTCCAGCAAAGAGTATCATGTCTGCGCTGTCTACATGTTGTGCTTTGTCGCATCGTATGCCAGTGGGAAGCTCTCAAGCGCTCCGATGCGTCGTTTTCTTCTCGTCTTGCGGACTGGTCCGTAGGATGTACTTCAAGCTAGGTTGCCAAAGCCACCCTCGAGAGCCATTTATTCTCCAGATCACACTTCTTAGTTCTTGTATGTTTGCCAGACTGATCGTCATGTCAGTCTATGCATGTTGGTATATAGTAATAATCTTACCAGCAATGCCGAATGGAAGGCCAAATCCGACAGCTTATGACATATCAGCATCCGTTGCTCGTTGTCCCCCAGCTCTTGCTACATACCCATAAAGCCCCAGAATCGGAGGAAGAAGAATCTGGTGAGAGGATTGAATGGCAGGTTGCTACGTGGTCCCTCTGGGTAGTGGTATGGAGAGGAGAACTGGGCGCGAGTGGTGTGGAAGCCACGGCGGGCGACAGTGGCCGGGAGGCGTGCAGCTGCGGTTCTGGCAAGCATCTAGTGCGTGTCAGACATATCGACGTGCTGCTGGTGTGTGTACGTACCTTGGTGAGGTGATTGCGCTGTTGTTGCTTCTATAGAGCTCTCTTCTTGCAAAGTCCAAGGAGCTTGTCGAGGTTCGGCTAATCCCGCGACGAATGCTTGGCGCGTCATCATTGGACTTCTCAACAGCAAACAAGGACTGGTTTTTCTATCAATTCGATGGCTACTTGACTGATACCACTGCAGTCTGTATACTTGAAGGCCAGCTTCTGCATTCAACGCTTCGCTGTTCGGTGCATGGGTGGTCCCGATTTGTACTGCAGCCTGGCCCAGATCAGTTGAATGGAGGGCACCCTTGCTAGATTGAGTCGGGCGAGGTATCTTGCTGACTATCACTCAGTAGAGGGACGAACCACAAGACGCATTCCATCCGACGGCCATACGGGAGGTGTCAACATGCATAACAGCAACACTCGGCTCTAGGCTTTTCGAGTGGCGATATAGCTGCCCTACGGACTTACTGCGTGTGGTCTGCATGTTTCAGATCGCGGCTTTGCAAGACATGTCTCTGGTCTTGATCACCGAGAGCGCAACGCGATGAGTAGAACACCTCAGATCTCTGGAACTCCGAGGGACCTTGAGCTTGCATTGTTGTTGCTTGTCATAGAACTTGTTGAACGCTGTCGCTTGCAGATGCTTGACATCACCGATATGGTCTGGATGTATATTCTCTGGAATACCTCGTCCATCTGAGCCATTGAGCGCAAGCAAACAATAAGTACAAGACCTCGAGACTGGGGATGTCTCCTGGTGTCAGAGACATATCTAAAGAGACATTAGACTGGGACAACGACTTCCTCCACCATTCGTCAAGCATTACTGCAAGCTGCGCAATTTGCAAGATGAGGGCGCAAGACGGCTACGTTGTGGCCAGTTGTCTCATGCTCGGGGAATGAGATGCCCTGGCATGACCGTACGCATGTTGAACATCAGGTGACTCCTGCGATCGACGGGCAAGCTTCTCTTCATCTGTTGCCTTGCACCTGCTCTACGCAGCATCTGATCACTTACTCTGATGCAGCCTTGACCAGTACAGTAGAGCAATGGAATTGCTCGCGAACTGTTAGTCTCCTCGATCGCTCGCCAGACGGGAAGAGCAGCCGATTGTCCTAACAATAAATTATTTCCTCGCAGTACAGTGATGTACTTGTCGCCTGGGATGATCACGACTCCCATGCCGCGCCCACTGACTAGCAGGACTGTTGGCATATGAGACACATAGGACCAAGCCTAGGAAAATCCAACCCACTACCAGCATCCACCATACCCAGGCAAGTTCACTTCCTTTCCTCGATCATCGCCTTCATACGGTTGCCCTGCAAACACGAACATCCCAATAGGTCAAGTCACCCACTCAACTAGTCTAGATTCCTGTATTGTACTCCTCTAGCATCTTGGACGGGCGCATGGGATGCCTCACATGCCCTGCAGCGAACTGCCTAAGCGACATGGTGTGCCTCAGAGCTCTGTAGCTAGGTGCTGTCGCTCTGCGGTGAGCCTATACTCTCTCAGCTAGTGCTTCAATTGCGCGCAAGCACGAAGACTTCACTACTGTGCGTATGTCGGTGTGAGGCTTCTCAGCTCATACCCAGGAGCAGTGCATAAAGCTTGTAGCGACAACGGCACGCAATCTAGGCATGAAAACCTTGTCAAGCTGCAGATCACGCAAGAACTGTGCCACGCTTCTGCAGCAGCGCCCTCGACATTTCGGTAAAGTACCTTCTAACTGTTCGCGAGGTCGATCAGGGACTTGCCAACCCGAGCGTTGCAACAGTCCGCACGGTTGTGTCTGCAGGCTTGAAGCATGTAGTCAGGCAGACTGCAGGGGCCGTTCAAGCCAGGTATCTACGATCTCATTACGACGCTCGTCGTAACAGTATGGAGCATGTACGTACACGGTCCCATCCTATGAGCCTGCCATCAGAGCTGTGAATTATAACGGAGGTACTCAACATATCGTATCCGACATGCAGACGTGGTATAGGTTGTGGAGAATAGTGTGCATATTCACGCATTTAGCCTCGAGCACATCATCAACGCTTGCAGGTGGTCGGACAGCCGAGTAAGACGCCGCAGTCATTTACTAGCAAGTATGCTGGCGCATCGTTCAAAGTCAACATATCTACAGCGCTTGGAGCTCGCAGGCCAGCAGAAGATTCGATCTTACATAGCGTCAGTGCTCACGAACAATGTAGGAAGGCACAGGGAGTCATCAATGACACCATTTCACATCGTACATGTATGAATGTCCTGCGGCTGCCACCGGCTGCTGGCAAGACAAGCGAGCCGCATTCTGCGCACTCGTAGTACGCGGGAGAGCAAGGAATCAAGCGCCAATCATTTGTACATCGGCCGCCGACGCCCTACCATGGCGCGCATCAAATCTATGGGTAGTGTGGGATTGCTCTCTTCCGCCATTTCTGACCATGTGGGGTGGATTTGAAATCGACAGCAGCGAAACAGCGATCATGGCGCTCGTCCCGGCTACGAGGCGCCCCTCCCTCCTAAATTTGCAGTGAACCTTTCTACCTGCGGCGTGCTTGAGGCCTCATACATACCACCAGCCATAAACTGACACACACTCCTCCATCAATTGAGTGTCGACAAGCAGCGACACGTAACTCACCATCGAGACTGAGATCCAAGTGTGATCGCAGACCAAGGCGTCTGTACCACAAAGAAACAACATCTACCATTGTCCTGACGTCCTGCATTGCACGCCTGTCGCACACGATTCCGTGCTCAGGTCTTACCACCTGCGACGAGCACCATCATGTCGACCTACAACCACCCGCGACCGGGTGTCTCCCAATACATCGCGAACCTCAACACCATTCAAAGCGATGCAGATCTTTCAGCACAGAATGAGTTTGACATCACAAGCGATGGCCTCGACTTCCTGAACACAGAGTTCTTCGACTTCGATGCTTCCGCCTTCGATCCAAACAACAACTTCGCACAACATGCCGCCTCTGCTCAGCACGCCGCTGCACCCGCTGCCAATGGCGAAGGCTTCCAATACGGGGAGTTCGCAAGTTACCCAGCTGCACAGTTCTCTCAATCACCTTCCAGCATGACACAAAGTCCATCTGCCATCCAGTACCCACAGGACTTTGCAGGCGCAGTAACAGGCGACAAGCGCACAGCATCAGCAGCGCAGCTCCAGCCTGTCGGAGAGCTGGAAGATTCCTCCCGTCACGCCGCAGAAGAGGACAAACGCCGGCGCAACACTGCCGCCTCAGCACGTTTCCGAGTCAAGAAGAAGCAGCGGAGGCAGCACTTGAAAGCAGGCCAAGGAGATGACTGACAAGGTGTCGGCGCTCGAGAGCAAAGTGCAGCAGCTTGAAATGGAGAACAAGTGGCTCAAGGGGTTGATCACAGAGAAGAGCGACGCAAAGGGCATGGCCGAGAAGTTCCAGAAATACATCAAGGAGAAGCAGGTCGAGTCGAAAACCGACAAGCGTAATGATGGAGTCGGCACCAAGGCTGAGATCGAGGCATAGACGGTCACTTGATCGTGATTATGACTTGGAGCGAAAGGATTACCTCGAATCTCATGCATTGATGATACCAAATACAGTCCCTGGAGGATACACAGGCTTATTGGCTTTCCCTTCTTTGCCTCCTCCCATTACTCTCTAATCCACGACCGGATGCAATTGATATGAAGACTTGATAGCTATCGAGATTAGAACTTCGTACAGCAAAAGAATGTGCCCTTTTTGTAGTCAAGCAAAGGCTAGACAAGACCATCCATCAGCTGTTCGTCAATAACTTCTTTCAGCCATTCGAACGCAAGCCATAGAAATATGTACTGCTCACTGTGCGTAGTGCACTGTAACGCAATCTTCACCGCTTGAAGCTCAACAGCTGAAGCCTCCATGACTGTCGGTGGTTCGTCGTCCTTGGAGACAGCCTTGAGCATATAGAGTAATGCATGATCAATCTCCTGATGTGCACAGTCAGTCTTCAGTGCATGCTGAGGCTCCGTGTCAAACCTGACGATCTTGGCTGAGTGATAGTCAGCCATTTGCCGACAGAGCTTGAGGCACACGTCCACACAGTCTCCAGCGAACATAACTAGATCGTAGCCTCGTGTTGTGATGGCTTAAACATTTCAGCTTTCTGAAGTGTCTTGACGCCGTTGAAGAGCCCATGCGTGAGTTTGCAGTAGAGCATATCGTCGGAGAGCTCTGGTTCATATCTCTCCACGATGCATGGTTCTTGTCGAACCTCTTCTGTACGTAGCTGAGAAGCTTGCTCGGTTGGAATGCTCATAGTTTTGATGACGTTTCTATGATGCTGTAGTCTTTTTCATTGCGATATCATATGCTAGAGGCAGACCAAGGTTCTCTCGTCTCAATCTGTTACCACTCTCGGAGCATGAGGTTTCGGCTCATGGCTTGAGCTCGAGAATGCCACTTCGCGAGACCTGTCAAACATCGTCAAGGAATACAAAGTCTTGTGCTGTGGTGTGGGAAGGAAGAGAAGACTTGGAAGAACGAGATACAAGCAGTAAGGGAGCTCAAGACGATTGTCATACTCAGGATGGTCCAACACGATTGCTGAACTGCCAGATCCCAGCTTTTCGCCTGGACGGCCAGCTCCTTGAAGATTCTGGCTCTTGTAGGTAGCATGTCTGCCCACTGAATGATGTTGCAAGCTGCGAGGTCATGTAAGACCACAGAGTACTGACTGATGGGTGCTCAACAACCCGATGAGATGCTGCCATGTTGCCAGGTTATGCTCTCTTCAGCAAATTCTGAGACACGTCATGATGTGCTTCAGATTCAAGGAAGGCAAAGGGATAAGGAAACAGCAAAGATGAGCCATGCTCGGCTTCGCCATTATTGTCGTAGGTTGCATGGCAGTATGAAGGTGCAAGCTGTTGTCTCGCTTCCTTTCTTCTGGTCCGACACGTCAGCTGAACCTCACACGTCAATCACATTTTGATTAGCATACTCAACGCGTCGTCATCAAACACACTGCTGTGATACCAACGGCAAAGAAGAGATATGCTGCTTTCGCACAATCGTTGAAAGACATGCTTCGTAGATATTCTCGAGGCATGTCTGAGGACAAAACAAGCACGAAGCATTCGACACCAATACATGATCGAAGCACGTCCATCGATGACCATTCCTGGTTGGGACAAGATGATATCGTCCATTCACCGATCGAGATCGACGAAGAGATACCCTCGTATGGTCCTTCTCGGACGACGATAGCGCTGGCCTTGCTGTTCACGATACTTGGTTTCACAGTTCAGATCGAGGCCATAGCCTACTATCAGGACGTTCTTGGATGGGCGAAACCGTTCTTGAGCCTATACTTGACGCACAGCTCACTGGCATTGCCTTGGATACTGCACCTTACATACTTGAGAGGGCAGCAACGACGGACCAACCTGAAGACGTGGCTACGCCGATATGTCGACGATATACTGCATTCCGTGTCAACAATCGATGCTTACGCCGATGGACACAACCTCAACTTCTTGAGGAAAACCAGTATAGCACCAACTCCAATGGGCTTCTTGCTCGGGTCTACAGCCATTGTAACGGCAGTGCTGACGGTCAGTGGTGTTTCTTGGTTTATGGCATTGGCATACACTACTCCGGGTGATCTTACCGCCATATACAATTGCTCTGCATTCTTTGCAGCAGTGTTCAGCGTGCCACTGCTTGGCCAGAAGCTCGGCAGGATCACAGTCATCGCTGTAGCATTGTCGATCTTTGGTACAGCGATCATTGCATACGGCGATGCTGGACCTAGCAAGTCAGACGCTGCGGAGCCTACGGACAGAGTAGGAATGTACAGACTGACGGGTAATATCATTGCCGCTGTGGGAGCCGTCGCTTTTGGGCTCTATAGTGTCATCTTCAAGCGCTGGACATCCATACAGAATGAGAGGCATGCTTCGTCAAGCTTTGATCTGGCTGTCGCGGCTTCAGGTCTGACAGGCATGTATACCTTTGCTGCTGGCTGGATCGGCATCGTTCTGCTGCATGTGCTGAATGTTGAAACATTCGTCATGCCCAGTATGCAGGTGGTCTTCTATCTTGGCATTTCGATCGTAGCAGGAGCTGGTAAGTCAATCTACCCCGGCATGTAAGTCGTCATTGCTGACCAACTCAGTCTCGATGACGCTTCTGCTGTTGCTCGTGACATGGACAACACCCGTGTTCGGGTCTGTGACTTCGGTGTAAGTGTTACCTACCTGTTAGGATCGAGCTGACCAAAGACAGGCTTTGCGTCTTCTTCGTTGCCATTGCAGACTGGCTACTCTTCGGACTGGTACCATCCTTTGCAACTTATGTTGGTGGTGGTCTCATCTTCGTGGCGTTCGGACTCCTTGCGCAGGACGGCATGTCTTGAATATGATGGCAGGTTGTTCCTAGGCGTGGCGCGAGAAAAGTCGGCTTGAGGAAGCACATACGTTGTTGCTGAGAGTCTCTGGGCCAGAGGTTGCGAGATATGGCCATCTAGAAGGGCAAAGATGTAGTCGAGCACATCAGGTTGTCGCTGTGCCATGAGAGCACTTCCGTATCGCTCGAGTCGACAACCTGTATTTTGAGACACGGTCAAGCAACGATAGACCGAACGGCGCATGACCACGTTCATGTGGCATGTCGAGCCTCTCTAAAATGATGATAGCAGCTAGAATCACCCAAGGAGAAGCTAGCCTTCGCACTCTATACTGTGAAGCAGGTAGTCTTGGCATACGTCTATATGCGTTGAAGTCCGTGCTCAACTTTTCAATGATCTAGACATAAGAGCTCGAAACAGTCTATTGCACCCGACATTCTAAGACACAGCATCAACATGGACGACCTATTCGATGTCTTCGATGAGAAGGCCGACAAGCAGAAGGCGCCATCCAAGAAAGACACCAAGAACAAGAAGCGCTCTGCAAATGGCGACATCAAGCCGAAGACGACAGATACACCCATGCACGATGTAGATTCAACCACGAATGGCAATGCGCATACAGAAGACAGTGCTCCTACAAATGGAGCGACCGCGCATCGCAACATGAAGCGTCAACGGCTTGAAGAGGAGGATCCTGTCATCACGGATACCTTCGAGACAGAGCAGTCGCGCGAGGTCGCCGCATCCGCTGGTCTTCAGGCGCAAAAGGACGACAAAGCTGTGGTCATATCGCATCAAGTGCGACATCAGGTCTCGCTGCCGCCAGATTGCCAGTATGTGCCAATCTCGCAACACAAGCGACCTGCAAAGCCCGCACGCGTGTGGCCATTCACACTCGACCCTTTCCAGGAAGTCTCCATCGCATCGATCGAGCGAAACGAGAGCGTCCTGGTCTCAGCACACACTTCCGCTGGCAAGACTGTGGTCGCAGAATACGCAATAGCACAATGCTTGCGGGACAACCAGAGGATCATCTACACGAGTCCGATCAAAGCTTTGAGTAACCAGAAATACCGAGAATTCAATCAAGAGTTTGGAGATGTTGGTCTCATGACTGGAGATGTCACAATCAATCCCACAGCAACATGCTTGGTCATGACGACTGAGATTCTGCGATCTATGTTGTACAGAGGTTCGGAGATTATGCGTGAGGTCGCATGGGTGGTTTTTGACGAAGTACATTACATGCGAGATCCGTCTCGTGGTGTAGTTTGGGAGGAGACCATCATTCTTCTACCAGACAAAGTGCGTTACGTCTTCCTATCAGCCACTATTCCCAACGCCATGCAGTTCGCAGAGTGGATCACAAAGACGCATAACCAGCCATGCCACGTTGTCTACACCGACTTCCGACCGACACCTCTCCAACATTATCTCTTCCCAGCCGGCGCAGATGGCATCAATCTGGTCGTAGACGAGAAGGGTGTCTTCAGAGAAGATAACTTTAACAAAGCTATGGCCACGATAGCAGACAAAGCAGGAGACGATGGTTCAGATCCTATGGCCAAACGAAAGGGTCGAGGCAATAACAAGAAGGTGAACAAAGGCGGCAAGAAAGATGGCCCAACGGACATCTACAAGATCGTCAAGATGATCATGATGAAGTCTTACAACCCGGTTATTGTCTTCTCGTTCTCGAAGCGAGATTGCGAGAACTATGCACTACAGATGAGTCAGCTGGCCTTCAACGATGAATCGGAGAAGGCTATGGTATCGAAGGTCTTCAGTTCTGCAATCGAATCACTTTCGGAAGAGGACCGAGAGCTACCGCAGATACAGCATATCCTGCCGCTCCTGCGACGTGGTATTGGTATACACCATTCAGGTCTGCTGCCTATTCTCAAGGAGACCATCGAGATCCTCTTCCAAGAGGGCTTGATCAAGGTTCTGTTCGCTACAGAGACATTCTCTATCGGTTTGAACATGCCTGCGAAGACCGTCGTTTTCACTTCAGTGCGGAAGTTCGACGGTAAGTCAGCTCGATGGGTCACTCCCAGTGAGTTCATCCAGATGTCTGGTCGTGCTGGTCGAAGAGGTCTCGATGAACGTGGTATTGTCATCATGATGATCGACGAGAAGATGGAGCCGAGTGTAGCCAAAGGTATCGTTCGTGGCGAACAAGACAAGCTCAACAGTGCTTTCTACCTTGGATACAACATGATACTCAACCTAATGAGGGTCGAGACAATCAGTCCCGAGTTTATGCTGGAGCGATGCTTCCATCAGTTCCAACATGCAGCATCAGTCAACGGTCTCGAGAAGCTCTTGCGTGAGAAGGAGCAGCAGCGCGATGACATGCACATCGATGATGAGGACGTTATCAAGGAATATTATGAGCTCAGGCAGAGCTTGACGACCTATACGAAAGACATGAAAGCTGTCGTCACACATCCGCAGTATCTGACCAAATTCCTACAAGTAGGCAGATTGGTGCGGGTAAAGTATAACGACCATGATTTTGGCTGGGGTGCAGTTGTTGGCTACATTATGCTGAAGCCTGCTCGCGGACAGACAGAGGAAGACATTCCTCCAACGCAATCTGTGCAAGTGGACGTCCTACTCAACATTGCTGCAGACTCGACTGCACCTGCTCCTGGAGCGAAGATTACTGAAGATCTACCAGCTGGTGTGCGACCGCCAGGACCAGGTGAGAAGAGCAAGATGGAAGTCGTTCCAGTCATGAACGGCACTCTTGATGCGCTCGGTCACCTGCGTGTGTTCATGCCCAAGGACCTTCGAAGTGTCGAGCAGCGCAACAATGTTCGCAAAGCTTTGGAAGAGGTCAGCAGTCGCTTCCCTAACGGCATTGCCATTCTTGATCCTGTGGAAAACATGGGTATCACGGATGATGGCTTCAAGAAGCTTACACGCAAAATCGAGCTGATGGAACATCGTCTGATCAACCATCCTTTGCACAAGTCGGAAGAACTTGGACCATTGTTCGATCAGTACAGCGCCAAGGTCGAACTTGGTCAGGAGATTCGATCGATCCGAAAGCAGATCAACGCTGCATTGTCAGTGTTGCATCTCGATGAGCTCAAGAATCGCAAGCGTGTGCTTCGTCGCTTAGGCTTCATCAATGACAACGATGTTGTACAGCTCAAAGCTCGAGTAGCTTGCGAGATATCGACTGGAGACGAGCTGGTGCTCAGTGAGTTGCTTTTCAATCGATTCTTCAACGAGCTATCGCCAGAGCAGTGCGCGGCGGCACTGAGCTGCTTCATTTTCGAGGAGAAGAGTGATCAGCAACCGTCGCTGAAAGAAGAGCTCATCAAGCCATATCGTGAGATCCAAGCGCAAGCCAAGATGATTGCGAAAGTCAGCATGGAGAGCAAAGTGCTGCAGAACGAGGAAGAGTATCTTCAGAGCTTCAAATACGAGCTGATGGAAGTCGTGTATGCATGGACGCAGGGTGCTACCTTCGCTGCTATCTGGTGAGTCTTTCTTTGAATGCCATAACCTTGCTAACATGCTACAAGCAAAATGACAGATGTCTACGAAGGTAGTCTAATTCGCCTTTTCCGACGCCTAGAAGAGCTCATAAGGCAGGTTGGACAAGCGGCAAAGGTCATGGGCAGCGAAGAACTCGAGCAGAAGTTCGAGGTCGCCTTGCAGAAAGTTCGTCGCGACATTGTCGCCGCACAGTCCCTGTATCTATAGCGATATATCTTCGAAACTTACACTGTTCGTGCCTGGACGTGTGTGCGGTAAGAGCCTCCCTACAGCTCAGCCCGTTGGTAGGCCAATTGCCCTATTTCTTGCACGACATCTGCATATCTTACATATCGCCCCCTACACAATTCCCACCGAGTATCTCCTTCCAGTATCATGTCCAGGCTCACCACATGATGAAACAGTATCGCACGCGAGTGCCAAATAGGTGGTAGAGATCTTTTAACACCCGCTGATCAGTCTCCTCTGTCACAAAGGGCACAATGGAACAATGGCCAATGTTACACCAGGCCTGTCGCAGATCAGTAACTTCTACTACCAAGAACACAATGGCACGCTGCAAGTCAATGTCAACAGAACCGACCATTGACGCGAAATTGCGTAGAAGGCCTACATATGGCATCCCAGTCCTCATTCTGCTCTCTCATTCTTCATCACCAGCTGATACACACCTGACCTACATTCATCAGCTTCTTCCGCGACCAAATACCCATCTGCCGCACCTCACTGGAGTAAGGACAGCACTTTGGCAGAGCTGGGCTCATCGGATCGCAATTATGTGGAAGCAACCAGGACGCTATGTTAGAACGCACTCACAGAAGCATGCTCGCTGGTACACTTGGAATGGTCGCCTGGAAGAACGCGAGCGAAGGGTCGAGAAGCAATACTTCCGATCACTCGTCGACAATGGCCTTGACTACTGGGAACTCGGTCCTAAATACCTGGCATGGCCTCGCAAGAAGGGCAAAGACGTTCCGAAGGAGGGTCTGGTGACTGAGATCATGGCGCTCGGGTACGGCGAGTTCAAATCCGACGAGTCGACTGATGTACTCCTCCATCACCTCAATCGCGCCCAGCGTGGTCTGATGATGTACAGCAAGTACAGCATCGAAGAGCTATACGAAAGATGGTGCATGATCGTGGTGGAGAAGTCTCAGTAAACTCCACACGCTCGGGAAAGGCAAGCATGATTGAGTGGCTTGAGAAGGCCGATGATGAGCAGAAGTTCGAAAAGTTCATGGAGCTGTCGCCAGAACTTCGAGAGATGGTCTACAAGGAAGTGTTCGCCGACCTGCCACCCGTCCTGATGGCGCCTATTGCACACCCCATCACAATGACGAGCCAGTTGGTTCGCCATGAAACGTTGCCTCTGTTCCGGGCAGAGTCTTTGGTCGCATGGGATGTCTGGAACTCTGGAACTTCTCGCTTCAGATGGCCTGCCGGACCAGGCTTCGACGATACCATGCTTAGGAGTCTGGTACGAGTAGTTGTCCCATGGACCAATCAGATCAGAGCTGAGTTGACAGTAGAGCTGAGCTACGACAGACGGGCTCGCGTATTGAACGTTAGCAAGGTCTGGTCACTGCCTGGTAGTCGCTTCGCCAGAGCGAGTCAGGACGCACGCGATGCGTTCGTAGAGGCTCTTCGAGTCTTCCACGAGCACGAGTGGAAAGGAGAGACCCAGTCGACCATGTCATCAGTGAACTTTGCTGGTCAGCTTTGGACTTTCGGTTCGTGATCGGACGAGCAACAATGAGTGAAGTCGAGTCTACACAAGCGGCGGCGGCGGGAATGTCACCAGCCACACAAGCACGCAAGACCTTCTAGTGTCTTTCGGGAAGGAAGATAGGCATTGCAGTCTCTCTCTCTCAGCCGAGGGAGACCAGTGACGAAAGAATCATGATGTAGTCCAGATAGTGTGGTAGTGTAGCTACTCTCTATCTACAGCATTGGAGACATAAAACAATCTCCATAAACTCACTCTATCTCTAGTCTCTGTCTTTGTGATCGAAGCGCTTGCACCAGCCACCTCCAATCATGGCTACATTGAGCAATGCCTTCTCTCCCGACTCCGAGTCAACAGCAGTCATTGTGCCAGGCTCTCCAGCACTCAACATCTCCTTCAGACAGCTCACTGCAGATATCAAGAAGTTCCAGCAGCAGCTCGCGAAACTCGGCGTAGCTCCTGAAGCTGCAGTCTCCATCGCCTTACCCAACAGCTATCCATTCATCGTTGCTTTCCTCGCAGCATCATGGCAGCGAGCCATCGCAGCTCCACTGAATCCAGCCTACAAGCAATCCGAGTTCGAATTCTATATCGATGATCTCTCCTCAGCGCTCGTGCTGGTCCCGCAGGGCCAGGCCGATGGACCTGCTGTCAAAGCCGCTCGCAAGTACAATGCTGCTGTTGCAGAATGCTATCTTGACCCGAAGACGACTGAAATCATACTGGATGTGAAGGAGCATGGCAAGTTGGCAGGCAAAGGAAATCTGAAGGTCGAGCAGGCTCAACCGGAAGACACTGCCTTGGTGCTACACACATCTGGGACGACAGGCCGTCCAAAGGCTGTGCCACTGTCTCACAGAAACCTCACAAGGACGATGAAGAACGTCAAGGCGACATATCAGCTGAGCCCTCAAGACAGGACTATGCTGGTTATGCCACTGTTCCACGTTCACGGTCTGCTTGCTGGCTTCCTGGCTCCTCTAGCTTCAGGTGGATCTGTAGTTGTACCGGGTGCCTTCAGCGCAAGCACCTTCTGGAAGCACTTTGTCGAGCACAAGGCCAACTGGTATACAGCGGTACCGACCATCCACCAGATCATCCTTAAGAACCCACTTCCATCACCAATACCGAACATCCGCTTCATCCGATCATGCAGCTCGCCTCTTTCACCAAAGGTATTCCACGATCTCGAGGCAGCGCTGAAAGCTCCAGTACTGGAGGCTTATGCAATGACCGAAGCTGCACATCAGATGACATCGAACCCACTTCCTCCTGCGAAACGTCAGCCAGGCTCGGTGGGTGTCGGACAAGGCGTGGAGATCAAGATCCTCGATCAAGAAGGAGACGAGGTGCCACAAGGAAAAGAGGCCGAGATCTGCATCAGAGGCGAGAATGTGACTAAGGGATACTTGAACAACGAGAAGGCCAACAAGGAGTCCTTCACAAAGGGTGGCTTCTTCAGGACTGGAGACCAAGGCAAGAAAGACCCAGATGGTTACGTGATCATCACAGGTCGTATCAAGGAGCTTATTAACAAGGGAGGAGAGAAGATCTCGCCGATCGAGCTTGATAATGTGCTCGCCCAGCATCCTGCGGTCTCGGAAGCTGTCTCGTTTGCCATTGCAGACGAAATGTATGGACAGGACGTTGGTGTGGCTATCGTGCTCAAGGACGGTAAGCAGTTGACCGAGGAAGAGCTCAAGCAGTACATGCGTGAGAAGGTGGCCAAGTTCAAGGTGCCGAAGCGAGTCTTCTTCACAGATATTATGCCAAAGACAGCCACTGGAAAGATCCAGAGGAGGAATGTCGCCGATGCTATGCTAAGTGCTGAGAAAGCAAAGGCTAAACTATAGTCAAGCTGTATCGTGAGATCATGTTCATCTCATCTGTCTTAGCTGCATCACCACAGCTCTTGAGTGCCGCCCCACTGACGCCCTAATTATGTACAAGTAGGGATACATTGCATCGTCCACCACAGCATGTATAAGCTTGTATCCGCTCAGAGACTTTTGTCCTACTCATCACATAGATTCAGGTTGTTCTCCACATCTAGAATCATGGCTGGCAAACAGGAATGGCTCGTCATCTTGCCGGATTACAGCGGTGCTCTTGACAAGCGAATGGAGATTCGACCGTGAGGAAATCACATGGTTTCTGCTTGGCTCTGCTGACCATAGGCAGAACGCATCTAGCCAACGCCAAGACCAGCGTGGCTGCTGGCCAGTTGGTCATGGGTGGAGCTATTCTCGATGAGCCTGTTGTCGAGGGTAAGCCATTGAATATCACAGGAAGTGCGATGATGTTCTGCGCGGACACGAGGGAAGAAGTCCTTGAACAGGTGAAGCAGGACGTCTATTACAAGGGCGATGTATGGGACAAGGACAAGGTCAGGCGATTCATAACGATGTGGGCCATTTCTAAACACTTTACAGGTTCAGATCTTGCCGTTCAAGACAGCCTTTAGACAGCAGTTATAGCTAGCTCCGACTGAACCACCAGGGACCTTGTAGGTCTATCCTTCGTGGTCCAAGTGCGCCATCATAGCCTTCGGACGGTAGTCATGGCTAGCTGTATCGAACCCAGCATGACTATCGTAGATCCATTCTTCGCGGCACATGTGCACAAGCCTGTACCCCAACAGGCATAGGATCCTTGATCGCCATCCATAACGTCGAGGCTCTACCAACTATGGTGGAAGCGATCCAGTAGAGGTACAGACCGGCCGGTAGATTGACAAAGGTGCAGATGAACACAGCAAAGCTCACGACAGTCCAGTCCACTGCAGTAAATGACCTAAACCACGTCACGAGGTCGCCAGAATGATCTGCTCGTCTGGGGTTGAACACGACATTGGACAGCATACCCACCATCAATAGAGCCGGTAGAGTACCTGTGGGATCAGGTATGGTCAGATCTGTACAGAAGCTCAGTCCTTCCAGCGTAGTTGTGGGATCATATACTGACAGCTCAGCGTCGACTGGTAGTCCGTCTGTTGTGATAGCATCGATGGGCGGCTTGACAAGGTCGTCCAGTGTTATGACTTGTGGTGTTATAACACTCTCCTTCACAGCGTGCTGAGCTTCTGCTGCCACTTCAGAGTTCCCATAAACAAGAGAGGCCATCCAGCGCAAAAGACCGCCGGATCCACCCAGCTTGAGTCGTATCGCCTCCATTGGAACCACGAAGAGTGCGAGGCTGACAAAGGACATTGGTCGTATGAATTGTGCGCCAACTCGTCTCCTGTATACCATGCCAACTCTCAGTGAGCGTAACACGGCGTAAATTGAACGTCCATGCAGCAGTGACGGAACAGAGTCTGGAGCTGGCGGTAGCGACGAGGATTGTTGTGGTATTGTCTGCCTCTGCATATAGTTTATATATCTTTGTTGCGATGGAACAGCTGTTGCAATAGCAGGACCTATCACTACTCGATTCTTCAGCCTCTGATATGCTTGCTTGCCTCCGAAGTGATACGCAACGATACCACGTATCACCACGGCTGTTGTTG
This sequence comes from Peltaster fructicola, assembly GCA_001592805.2. Lineage (NCBI taxonomy): Eukaryota > Fungi > Ascomycota > Dothideomycetes > Peltaster > Peltaster fructicola. The sequence continues at coordinate 2,023,904 of CP051140.1, forward strand.
GTATGACTGCCCACCATGGCAGGCCGACGGCGTGGAGGGTTTCGAGTAGGATGAGTGGTGACTGCGCGAGGGTATCTACCACATCAAGTCGTCTGGGCGTCGTCGAGGAGAAGGAGCGGTAGTATGCATATTTGTGAATGCCTGCGCATTGGTGGCCTGGCAGCTGCCGGAGTGAGCATGCTGGTGTTGTTGTTCTCCCGCGAAGAACGCGCGCTGCCATTGCTGGCGTTGTGCCGACCGTATCACAAGCACATCTCGGGGATGGCGATTCGATGAGTTGTCGTGCGGCGGTGTTGTAGTGCTGCGCGTCGAGTTAAAGGAGTGTTCGAGAGCTTGACCAGACCTGCAGAAGCCTTCTATTTTCGGAGTACGCGATGTTGCATTGAAAGTGACGTATGATTCGCGCACCTCGTGAACAAAGCAGCAGGTTCTCTGTTTCTCCTCCTGAGGCAACAGCATCTCCATGAGCAGGGCAAATATGACTCCTTGATTCGAGCATGCTCCTTTTCTCCATCCACATTGCTACAGCGCATCGTCCATTATGCTCGCAGCCACGCTTACGATAGTAAGCATCTGCTTGATAGCAGCCTCCTCGCCGTATATCCTTCGACTAGTTGGCCACAGCATAGGAGCACAGATTCGCAGCAGGACCCAAAAGCGCAGAGAGCTCTTCTTCGCACGGGCTGCGAACGAGGCTAAGTCTCAACCCTCGAACGATATAAAGTCCACGGACAAATCTTCCTCTTCTGCTTCTGTAGACGACGACTGGGAGAAGGTCAATGCCACGGGTAGTGAAGCGTCTTTGACAGAGCAGAGCGAGAAGACGACGCCAAGTGACTACGCTGGCATTATTGGATTCTTTCATCCTTTCTGCAATGCAGGAGGTGGAGGTGAGCGAGTACTGTTTGCAGCGGTCCTGGCAACGCAGCAGAAATATCCCAAGGCCCTGTGCGTTGTCTACACTGGCGACAACGACGCTACCAAGGAGAGTATAATCAGCAACGTACACACACGCTTCAACATCAAGCTGAATGCCGCACGAGTCGCCTTTGTCTATCTCACCACCCGCGAGTGGGTTCTAGCGTCAACCTGGCCACACTTCACACTGTTAGGCCAATCTCTAGGATCGCTGATACTGGCTTGGGATGCACTATCGTTGATGCCGCCCGATGTCTTCATCGATACCATGGGTTATGCCTTCGCGCTGGCACTATCCAAGTGGCTGTTTCCGAAGATGCCTACTTGTGCCTACGTCCACTACCCGACTATCTCTACCGATATGCTTAGCAGCTTGCACGACGAGAGTGGCACGCACGGAGTCAATGCTGGCACCGGGCAGGGACTGAAGGGCAAAGCAAAGCAAATGTACTGGAATGTCTTCGCAAAGGCATATAGCTGGGTCGGTGGCAGTATCGACATCGTAATGACCAACAGCACCTGGACACAGAATCACATATCAGCGCTGTGGAGTCGTGCACGCCAACAGCGATCGAAGCAGTATCCAATCATCACTGTCTACCCTCCATGCGCCGTACAAGAATTACAAGACGACATACCGCTCGACGAGACCAGCCAGAAGCATCGAACACAGAATTTGCTATACATCGCGCAATTCAGACCGGAAAAGATGCACCACATCATAATCGATGCGTTTCACGCTTTCTTGAAGGACCACAAGCCGCTGGCGGAGAGCGAGCCCAAGCCGAAGCTCATCCTCCTCGGATCAGTACGTGATGATTCGGACGAGAAGCGTGTATACAAGCTGCGATTACAGGCTCAAGCTATTCGAGACAGCGTCGAGTTCATCGTGAATGCCAAGTGGCCGCAGATCCTCGAACTACTCAAGTCAAGCTCGATCGGTGTGAATGGCATGTGGAATGAGCACTTCGGCATAGGAGTCGTCGAGTACCAAGCAGCTGGGTTGATCTCCATCGTCAATAGATCTGGCGGTCCCAAGGAGGACATCGTCGTAAATGTCGACGATGGACCGACTAGTAAATCCCCACTATGAGTGTGCTGCTCATGCTAACGCATCGCAGGCTTTCATGCTTCAACGATCGAAGAATACACCGAGGCGTTCGCACAGGCTCTGTCATTGAGTCGTGAACAGCAGTACAGCATGCGACAACGAGCCCGTAAGAGTGCATTACGATTCTCAGAAGCCGTCTTCTGCAAGGCGTGGACCACACAAATGGAGCGACTTGTAGCACTCGCAGATCCCAAAGCAGCGTCCCTATAGATGTCGCGTGTATGGACTAGTTTCTAGCGGTAACTAAAGTTCCGCTTGCGAACCTTTCAGCTCCCCTCAGGCACGCCGAGTGGAGATCATTACAGCTCCCAGGTTATGTTTACCTTTGATGTCTGCAGGGAGGCTCCTCGACTGTGTCAGCTTGAGCGGTCGGATGCCTTCGTTTTGTGGCAGACCTAATCTTCAGGTACCGTTGATCGCTGCAGAGGTAACGACACCTTCAACGATACTGCCAGGGATATCGAGTAAGTACATTCCCGTGCAGTAAGTGAGCTTTGCCCAATACCGTTGGTGCCGAGGCCTAGATGTCTCATTTACCCGTTCCTTCAGCTGCTACTCACAGGCAGATCTACGGTGGACAAAAAACCACAGTGAGAGGTCTCGGACCTCTCCTTTCGAGTGGCATGCAGATTCTTGACATGTCTCATCACTGCACAGATGGCGACAGAAAGCCAACAAAGCGAGCGCGAGACCTTGCTCGACGATCTCGAGGCGAATCATGAAGACCTGCCATTCGAGGAGGGGAAAGCTATCTTACCACCACCACCACCACCAGCCAAACGCTCGACAGCCTACTTGGACGGCCTTCGTGGTCTTGCTGCACTATGTGTCTTCAGTGGACATATGATCGGTGGCGGTGACCATGAGCGAGGCTTTGGTGATCCTGATGGCCAGAACTTCCTGATCAGCTTGCCGTTCATTCGAAACCTCTATACAGGAGCGCCAGCCGCCGTGGCTGTCTTCTTCGTCCTGTCTGGATTCGTTGTCACACAATCGATGGTCAAGATCGTTCGGGACCAGAAAGAAGGCTTCCTGCGGACCTTGGCATCAGCGCTGATACGACGACCAGTACGATTGTACCTACCATGCTGGATATTCGCACTGATCATCGCCTTGGCTCTACATCTGCCATATGAGATACATCCACCGCTACCATGGCTACAAGCACGCGATTCGATCTGGATAGAGCTGCTCCGCTGGAGGGAAGAATCTTGGAACTACTTCTGGCCTTTCAGACACCATGGATCCGACCAGCCCTGGTTCATCTACGACCTTGTCGTGTGGACGATTCCTATTGAGCTGAAAGGCTCGTATCTATGCTATGGCTTGGTCGCCGTCTATGCTCTTGCAAATCGAAGTTTCGGAGTCGACTCACCTGTTCATCTATGGGCTGTTGGAACGTTGATGGTCGGAGTCGCTGCTCTGCTGCAGCTCGGCGGTTGGTGGCCGGCATGCTTCATTGCCGGCTATGTCTGGTCAATCGTGGAAGTCCATGCCCTGGACAAGCCACTGCTCAATCGCACTTTCACCACTGAGCTTGGCGGTCGAAAGTGGTCGATCCCAGCAACCACCATTGGCATAACCTCCATCTTTTGGATCAGCTGGTACTTGCTTGGAGCACCTGCGACGTCCGGCAAACCAGAATGGAGTCTGTCTGCTCCTGGTTGGTATTGGCTGACCAAGATGATCCCGGAATACTATGGCGAAGCTCAGTTCTATCGATACTGGAACTCCTGGGGTGCCATCGGCATGGTATACGCCACGTTGCGTCTGCCCTGGCTGCAATGGTTCTTCAACACTCGTCCGTTGCAGTTCCTTGGCAAGGTCAGCTTCATGCTCTATCTTATTCACCTGCCGATGGCGTACTGCTTTACAGACAGATGGATACGAGTCTTCGGTCACGTGGGATTTGGCTCTGGCGAGAGATGGTACGACAATCTCTTGTACCTGCCAGACTGGGGAGTCAAAGGATTCAATCTACAGTGGATTGCTTGCTACACCGTTGCACTGGCTGTCAATCTCGTAGTGTCGTACCTGTTGACCAGATTTCTGGACGAGCCTTGCGTCAGGCTAGGGAAATATGTTACAGGCTTGTTGCATCTGAACAGTCCGTCGAAGAAAAAGCCCATACTAGGAGACACTCCATAAGCGAAGAAGACATTAGTGATCGGACGCACATACTGAACACCAACGGCGTCACGCATTGGTCGAGCTCGCCAACTTCGACGAGCACGAGTCGTGGCGCTTGGGTTGATCGTCTTTACCTAGCAAGGTGATCGTCAGACACCACTCCAGCGCTGGCCATATCAAGCAACTTTTAAGAGCTTCCGAAGGCCAAAGACATCCATATCAAGCACAGCGACTTGTGCTTGTTGAGTCATGTCGTCAAAGGATCTAACATGCAAGCTCCGCTGGGACGCGGCTTGCAAGTACCAAGGATGATACGGTCTGTACTTATCTATGCAGCTCCACACAGTAGCTGGTCGATTGAACGAGGCAGAGCTCCTTGCCACCCTGGCATATCACTATAGCCGGTTGGTTGTTACATCGTGCTTAAGGATACAACGATACCTCACAGCTCCTTGTTGCGCGCGCAAAGAGACATGTCGTTGTGGGAACTCGATGTCTGGTACTGGTCACGTTTCGAGATGTGTACTGTTCTATCTGCTCGCTATGCAGTTGCAGGAAGTTCTCTGCTGGTATCATTCATGTCGTCGTAATGGTTCGTCATCTATGCAGAACCTCCGTTCCAGACCCTCAGGATGCTACAGCTGCAGCAATGAATGCATCCACAGCTGATGCCTGAGTCGTAACAAATGCTGCACGCAGTGGTCCTTGCCAGTTAGGTCCCACCAATCCATTCTTCGCTCTTCCACGGACCCATATCGAGTCAGCATTACGTTGTAGGAAAGTCTTATAGCTGTCCTTAGGAAATGCGCTATGCAAGTAGCCGAGATTTCTCGCAAAGATGCCCTTGAAGATGGCTCTGTCTTCATTGAGAGGATTGGGGTAGCCATCCTCAGTCAATATGCCCATATCGTCTGTCAAGGTGTCGATCGTGCCTTGAGCGATAGAGTGCGCAAACTCAATCTCAGCCTTATCGTGTGTCAAGGCATAGTACTCGACAAGACCACCTAGAATGACACCCTGGTTGTAAGTCCAAGCTGGTCCAACAAGCTTACAGCCATCTGTAGCATCTCTTCCGTCAAGGAATGTGTTGTTGGCTGTGAGCAGTCCGGAGTTCTTCAGCCAGTTCAGAGTGCCAGAAGCGTATGCCTTGTATTCGTGCCCTTTGTGGCTAACACGATTGCCGAGTGCTGCAGCCGTAGCGAAGAACAGCTGATTCGAGATCGTCGCAGTGTAGGTCCTGTCTGTAGTCCACCACTGGCCACCACAATCTGAGCCAAGACCTGTGATCATATCCTCGAAGATAAGCTCCGCAGTGTCGAGGTACTTGATCTCTTGAGTAATGTCATACACCTTGATCCAGGCAAGTGCCCACCAGCCGGAGTCGTCATAGTATATGTTTGTCCATGTGTTGTTATTCGTGGTGGGAGCTATTGTGTACGTCTGGTTCCAATGCTGTGTTGCAAAGTCCGTCGCTCTGCTATCAACAACGCTGAGATCTGCCAAGGTCGTTATAATGCTTGCTGTCTGCCACCAGTAGTGATCGAAACGACCCGTATCTGCGTCCCACCATTTCTGTATGAGAATGTCTGTGGCGTTGAGGGCATGATTGAGGTAGGTATGATTGTTTGCTGCAAGGACGCATGAGAATGACGATACTGCAGCTAGGATTACTGCAGCACCATGTCTCGGTAAGCCAAACATCTTGAAGCACAGAAGAAGGTGGAATGAGACAATGGTGACCACGGAAGCACGACTTCTTATACCACCTTATGCCAACCTCGTGCGCCATCGTCCTCACGTTGTACTCCACCGCAACGATGATCTCCTGGAGAATTTCTGGAGAATTAATTGCCGATGTGTAGATGATCGGCCAATGTGAGAGCTCAATTGCGTACCATTGGCGAGTCAGCGGCAGTGTACGAGGAATAGCAGCAGCGCCAGAGTAGCAGTCCATCGACTATTCGAGCAGTAGACGTGATGATAGTGCCGTACTAGGCTGCTGTTGCCCAATTCGTGGTCAGGCTAGTCACGTAACTTGTGATGTCGTTGGATCCCTGAAAGTTTGATACTCTGTGATGTGGAGGATCACTGCGGAGGATCAACAAGCGTTTGTGGGTGTGACGACTGCACAAGCCAATGCTAGTTCCCTGAAGCGGCCGGTATGTGCATTAGGTCTGTATGAAAACATCTGACGGCCAATGTGCTAGTCGTTGCGAGGGAAGTTGTCTCACTGAAGGTGTTGCCGTTGCGGTCCATGACTAGCAAGACTTCGCAATGCCATGTCCAGGAACCGGTTGCTCGTGAGGCCTAGCGATGTGACACGAGTGGTACGCTATGCACACATTTGCTCCCCTGGACATACGAGGATTCGCCTGACGACTGCCGTGCTGATCAGTATCGCCAGGACCGGAAGGGAAGTGGTACCTAGTACTCAAGACAACCAGCGCGGAGCATTCTTGACGAATAGGTCCACGTATCGAGGGGTATACCGGCCGTCGTAGGTGAGCAACACCAGGTTCATGTCGATCACCTGCGGTGTTAATCATGGCGGTATGCTAATGTACCAAGCTTCCATAGCTGATCGACACTCGTCTGACTGCTGGAGACATCTCCGGACCGTATGGGCATTTGTGACAAGCGGCATGGTACCTTGTTGTTGTTCCTGGTGTCTGTATGTGCTCATACACGCTGTTAGATTCTCTCCATACTGTACCTCGAGTGTCGTCTGACTTAACATCTGATGGCTGACGGTAGCTTGCGGGTTGGCGTATGTGGATGCCTCCATGGTTGGCAGTTTGTCCCCGCAGTATCTCCAGTGTGCGTCCAAGGACGACGGCGTCGCTCTAAAAGCTTACGAGCCAGCCAATCTTTCGTGGATAGCGAGGGGCAAGCGCGTAGACTGTCCGACATTTTACCTTGAGGAAACGCGGCCGTAGGCAGAGTTACATTATAACTCGAGCTCTTGGCAAGTAGATCAAGGCTGTTGGCGAAGGGAACCAATGCAACCATTCCACGTCTGCGTTTGAGTAACTTATGCGAGTCTTGCACATTCTAGGAGGGTTCGTTCATGAATGTAGTCCAAGGTCAACTCAGTCCTTGCATGGACACTGCAACTTGGACATGACCGACATGTATCGTGGTGCATCTCCAAGTTGCCGGCTCATATATGTGTCTCTTGCGTCTCCCTTGCCACTCTAGCGACATGAGTATAGATCTGCCATTTGTGTGCGTATACCAGCCGTTCCAAGCAGTCAGAGTTGTCTGTTGACGGCGTCAGGCGCAACATTAGTCCAGCGCAATGAGTCGACGTATTAATGCCGCCGCACGAATGGCGAGATTGATGGTTGATGCTGCAGTATGTGGCTCGCGAGTGGAAATTGCAGCAAAGGCAAAGAGCAGAGAATACGACATGTCGTCTTGCAAGCAGTGATATGATGAAGGCAGCAGAAGAGTCCTGCATGTCTCCCTGCGTTCTTGCCACAAAGCAGACGCGTGCGCACTGGCCTCCAACAAAAGATTGGCCTAAGGACACCACAGCACATCACATGAGCTGAAATTTCGATCCTGCATCTATGACACGACGACAATACGCCCACGATCGACTGGGGCGACTCCAGACGACAAGAAGCTGTCATGAACTCAGAGAGGTCATGCGACGTGCAAATCTACCCTCGGATCATTATGAGGACTCGATCAGCTGCCAGCCAGAGCGCACCACGATGGCGAACCCGCGACGACTTTCAAGCATGTGAAGCAATCAGAGCATGTGAAGACCAGTTGCTGCTATATCGGAGCTGTCGATGGCTGAAGAGCGCTAAGACACCGGAAATCTTCGGATTGATCGAACGCCCTCATGATTATTGAGATGAGACCAACACAAGCTGACATGTGCTCAAGATCCACCAGGAACAAAAGCGCAAACCTATGGCTGAGCATCACGGCCGTCCACTGAGCCGCTCTGAATTGTGTCTGACCTGAAGTTGATACAGCTGTCAACATGTCACCATCATTATGCAGCGACTTTTCTAGATCGCCTGTCAACCAGATGTACCGCCGCTGTGATCAGCAAGATCCGCAATCTCGAGGCTGAAGATAAGATCATCTTGCATAGTACCGAGGTACATGCAAAGCCAATTCCATCATAGATTCTTTGTTGGCATCCAGAAGTCCTAATAACCGAGTTGCGAGGAATGACGATAGAGGAATAGCATCGATTCCTCGCTGTCTTTGCTTCTGGACTGCGTATCGGCCGTTAGCATCCATGTACTCATAATCATCGCCATCGTACTGTCCTTCTTACATCCTCATTGCGATCCGACCTATTCATCTATTCCTCCTTTTTTTTCCTATCGCCCAATATGTCCATTGTGCCACAGTGGGTGCGCGACCTGAAGCCTTCTGGCCCACAGGGAAGTGAGCTCATCACTCAGGGAGCGAAAGCAAGTCCAGCATCGATGTCGAGCGTCTCTCAGACTTCCTGTTCACCAAGGAGGCGCGTAAGCGAAAGCATGACATTCTCGCCGCATTGAAGTCAGAGAAGGTCTTCGACAAGTCTCAGAACTACTTCAGCGGCCGTGTCGACCGATTCGAGACTGCTCTTGCAAGAGCAAAGAAGCTGAGACACCTGTACTTGAAGCATGGCTGGGATGAGATGGACCGTCAGACCGCCAACGACCTCACATCAGAGCCTACTCCATACGGCCTTCACGAGTCCATGTTCTTGATCACCCTCCGTGATCAGACCAACGACGAGCAGAAAGAGAAGTACACCAAGCCAGCCAACGACTACAAGTTCATTGGATGTTATGCACAGACTGAGCTGGGTCACGGTTCCAACGTTCGTGGTCTTGAGACCACCGCAACATGGAATCAGGAAGATCAGAGCTTCACCATCCACACACCATACCTCACTGCTGGAAAGTGGTGGATTGGATCTCTTGGACGAACAGCAAATCACGCTATCGTCATGGCCCAGCTGATCATCAAAGGCAAGGGCTACGGACCACATCCATTCATTGTCCAGATCAGAGATCTTGAGACTCACGAGCCACTTCCAAACATCCACATTGGTGACATTGGTCCAAAGTATGGTTACAACACCATGGACAACGGTTACCTCTTCTTCAACCATGTCAAGGTGCCACACATCGCCATGTTGGCTCGATTTGTCTCAATCGACAAGGAGACCGGCAAGTACAAGCGTCCAGCCGCCGCAGCTCTCGTCTACGGAACCATGACCTGGGTTCGATCACACATCGTGCTCCAGGCGGGAGGTGTCCTTGCACGAGGTGTTACCATCGCCACACGATACGCCACCGTCCGTCGTCAGTTCCAGGACCGTGACGCTCCACAACATGAGAAGGGTGAGAACCAGGTGCTCAACTACACCATGGTGCAGATCCGTCTCCTTCCTCTCCTCGCTGCATGCTTCGCCCTCCACTTCACCGGCAAGGCCATGATGGAGCTGTACGAGGCCAACCAGAACAAGCTCAAGGCGTTCGTTGACGGAGGTGATACTGGACGATCTGCTGGACCAGAGGAGCTTCAAGCTAGCTCTGACATGCTTGCAGACCTCCACGCCACCAGCTGTGGTCTTAAGTCTATTGCATCATACACAGCCGTCGAGGGTCTCGAGGTGTGCCGACGTGCATGCGGTGGCCACGGCTACAGCTCTTTCTCAGGTATCGGCACGTACTACGCCGATTACCTCCCAACCACTCACATGGGGAAGGTGAGCAACTACATACTTACCCAGCAGGTTGCGCGTTACCTGCTCAAATCTGCACGATCGGTGCGGGAGGAGTAACGATCCTGTCAACGACACTCAGGCTATCCTTGCACACTACCACCAGAAGCAGGACTCCGGCTGTGCCTACGATGTCCTCGGCAACGATGCTGATATCATCTCTGCCTTCGCATGGCGTGCATCTTACCTCACCTTCGAGGCACTCAAGCACCGTGACGTCGACAAGCGATCATGGAACAGCTTGCTTGTGGACTTCTACCGCCTCTCTCGATCACACTCTCAGTACCTTATGGTCAAGAACTTCTATAACACCCTCCAATCGTCCCAGGCTAAGAACGAGCTGGACCCAGAGACTGTTGGCGTTCTCCACAAGCTGTTCCGTCTCTTCGCTCTTCACACTCTTGAGCAGGAGGCTAAGGAGTTCTACGTGTCTTCTGCTGTCACCGTTCGACAGATCCAGCTGGCACGTACCACCACTGTCATGAAGCTGCTCGAGGAGATCCGACCACATGCCGTCCGTCTTGTCGACTCATGGGACTTCTCCGACTGGCAGATGGACTCATCTCTTGGACGTTACGATGGAAGGGTCTGCGAGGACATGTTCTACCGTGCATCTGAGCTCAACCCATTGAACAGGGTCACTGTTGACCCTTACCCAGACTCACCAGTCATCTTCAAGAAGAACGAGTCTGCTAGCCTGAAGAGCAGGCTATAGATGTGTTGTTGGGAAAAGCAAAATAGGAATTTATTGTCACACATAGGGTTGCATGAAATAGGTCACGCCAGAAGTTTATAGCATGTACTTTGGGTCAGAGAGAGAGACTCCTGATCAGATATTCATATACCACATCTCGTATGTCATTATCAACAACAGCACTGCATGTGTGGCCGAGGCCATCGTCGTAGCAAGTGATCGCCATCGCATGTGCGGAGGTGCATCGCCCTGTGTCAACTGGTGTAGCCATACTCGAGTCGCGGGCAGGATCTTCTCAGGTAGCTTCTCAGTCGGCTTGCAGATCTATCCAGAGGGTCAACGAGGTCAATGATACGGATGTGAATGTGATGTTGATGCTCTACGAGCAATCGTTCGAGACACGAAACCATTCCGGCGTCGTCGAAACCTCAAGCTGCCCAACAACTCAAGGTCATAAGAATGTAAATGCACTCCAGCAGTCACAATCTTCCGGTCGGACAGCACGACTCAAGTCCTTCAGAGTTCATAGTACATCAGGCTATCCAAGACTAGGCCTGTTGGGCCTGTCCTTGTCGTAATGCTAACAACGCTCTCACATCAGTCACATACTGCAGACCTTCTAATAATGGTATCAAGTGTAGCAAGTCGTTATCTGTCGGATCAGAGATCCAGCCTTCGATGGGTATAGCATTGTCTATTGGTTGTTAGTCATTGCATAGTCTTCATTCAACGCACTCACCCTCGTGAAAGACATAGCTCATAGGTGAGTTGTCCAATATCATGACTTTGCTAAGATCAGGCTCAACTTGTGCGAGGTCCTTGATATAGGCGCCATTCCTGAATGTGCAATGCTGTCGATAGTAGCGATTGGAGAAGTATTTCCTCTCTCTTTCGAGCCAGTCGATGACGGGATCGGCGTATTCTTGCACACTGGCCGTGAAGACAACAAGGTTATACCACCGACAGACCTTGCGTAAGAACTCGTGACAGCCAGGACGCTCATGCACGAAGTACAGTATAGGCACGCCGGGGCCTATCGACACACCTGAGCTCGATACTGGTGCACCAAGGCGGACCTCAACCATGTGGCCTTGACTCATGCGGCCACCTTTGGCCATAGAGTGTATCAGTGTCTCATCGAGATCGATGATGAGGGTCTTCTTCGGCGGATCTGGATTGAATGCTAGCGAGTAGCTGGGCTGTCGTCGTGGGACGAGTGGTCTTGGTGGGACTGGCGAGCGTGGATAGCGAGTAAGCTTTCCAGAAGAGGATGGCGACTTCAATGCTGATGCCACCGTAGCCACATCATCCGAGTATGCACCTGCCGCACGTTTTATAGAGCCTCGCGCACCAGTACGGCGTCGAAGAGACTCTTCTTGAACCTGTATCCTGATAGATCTTCGATGCTCGCCTGTGCCGTCTCGAATCGAATGCGATCGCGTGTGTCGAGCCGGTGTATCCTCGTCCTTCTCTTCCCCATCCGAGATGGACGATGATGTGGACGCTATGCTGATTGCTGAATCAGACGGCTGTCTCGTATGTCTTCGCTTCGGTTCGTGTAAAGTAGCCTTGGGCTCAGCAGGTGCGGGAACAGGCATTGGCGCAGGTTTCCGTCGCGGTCGTGTGAATAGTCCGCCCATGCGGCGAATAGGCATGAATGTTGAGAAGTGTCCTTCATCGTCGTAGAAGCAGGCTACTAGGAAGCGTCCGGGTGCACATATTGTAGCAATGACAACCTTGACACTGTTGATCATAAACTCTGCTATCCGGTGATGAACCTTCCAGCCCTGCTTCGTCTTGGGTGTGCTCTTTGTGCTCTGCTCGGCTTTGTCCAGTAGAGGCGTCTTCTCGTCTGAATCAATGTGCTCGAGTCCATCGTCTCCGTTCTGCTCGTCAAGGTTTGCTAATAACGGCTCTTTCTCGTGTGATGTGCTTGCGCCAGGCAGCAATGTTGGTATAGTGCCTGAGCTCGAGCGAACTAGGATGTTGAGGCTGTTCATCGCGCGTGCAATTCCATCGAGTGGCTCTAGATGTTCGTCCGGGTCTGAGTATGGTCGCGTGTGTGGCTCGAACGGGAGGGAGGAGACGGTGCTGTTATCGACTAATTCCCGCGAATCCTTTCGCTCTCCCCAGGCGATGTAGAAGGGTAACGCTGCTACGCGAATGCTCGTTGTGCTTTTGGTCGTCGCATACAGTGCACGATAAAGAGGAGTCGCGCAGAACCAAACCCGAGGTGGTCTTTGTGGCTGGGATAGAGCTTACTTTCACTTTTGGGTCAGCAGCACATGCCGGCGACGTCAATGGACAAGCGTGGGGCTGATGAATGATCAGACGTATCGTTCTGCATCACATCTTAGCTGCATATTTGCAGAAGGTGGTCTTCGTCATTGCTACCTGTCGCTGTCATCTCAAGGCGATGTCAGGACATCTTGCATGAACGACATGCTGCGAGCAATTGTCCGATACACATCACCGGCAAGTCCTCATACTGTATCCGATTGGTTTGAATTGTTTGCTGCCAATGAGCAGCTGGATGCATCAGGGAGATGGTTCCACTATGTACCTGACATCTTCCCTGCTTGCTTCAAGCTCGGCCGCGAGTCTTGACGACATGGGTGCATCTCGAAGCTCTCCTTAGCCAATGTATGCTCCATAGCATTACTGGCGGTTCTGCTTGCGTCTACACAGATGCGAAGCTGCATAGAAGACATAGGATATCGTACATGCTGTACCACCGGACCGGAGGCGACTTCGCATGCGTGTGGGCAGCAATGCTGGAGCACTTCATGCTGATATACGAGGCAGCGCGAGACCTGGATGCCAAAGAACGGGTTCACCCTGATGTGTGTGATCGCGTATTGAAGACACAACTTATCAGAGCAGACATCAGACTGATCAACTGGAAGCAGACGAAAACGCCAACAATGAAATCACGCCGGTAGCGCCGGATGATCTTGACGTTGCCTGCAGACTGGAAGAGAATGTGAGTGCTACGAACAATCCTAATATTGAAGCTCGTCCGAACATCGATCGTGTCCTAAAGCATTCGTTCTGAGCCGAAGCATTGAGTAGAGCAGTCAACGCTGATAAGAGGCTGGTTTCCGTTGAGTTACGCTCACGTAATGCTGAGCTCTTTCGTTCTGAGATATAGACGGGCTTGACATCTTCTCTTCATCACTCCTACAGCAAAAATGATGAGAACAGGGCAATATCATGGTCCTAAGACGCCCTCGAGAAATATCTCTCCGCTGGAGTCTTGAGGTCCTTTGCTTGTCGCTTATGGCGTTGCGCATCAACTGGAGCTCATATCTACATCATGGGAGAGTATGCAGGCAGATGGTAGAGCCACCGTGCCGGGTGAGCAGCGTGAACCCATACACATATATTCCATTGACGTAAAACAAACGTGCCGAGTCATGCAACAAAATGGTCTGAAATTTACGCGGCGAAGCTTGAAGATTCGCACATGTTGACACGGAAAACAGTTGACTCACGCCTCAGCCAGCAACACCTCGGGAGGCAGAGTGCTAGTTAGCAGAGTAGCCGTGGCCGTATGACCGTCTAGACTTGATTCGTACGATCAATCTTCGACCTGATCCTCGACACTGCGCACAAACACTCCAACTATGCCGTCCGCACTAGCACCTCATCATACAACCTCGCTGGCAGCATTCCTAAAGTCTATCAAACACGATGAGATCGACTCTGCGATTGAGCTTTTCGTGTCTCTGCTTCAGCGGCGACAAATCAAGAGCTCGCGACCATGTGCCCTTGCAACAGCTCATCTACTCCTGCGAGTGATTGCAGCAGAACGATATAAGAATGCCCAGGCACTTATCAAGCGCATCAAAAGCGTTGGGAGGAAGCTCGTTGCCGCCCAGCCTCGGGAAATGGCTGTTGGCAACATCGTCAGGCGAGTGCTTGGCATCGTGAGAGAGATCGCTGAAGACGAGCTCAATACTGCGCTTGCACCATCAGTAACGGACCCTCTGCCTGTGGCAACAACTTCCACTTCTTCGCCTCCTTCGCTCTCTCCGCAGGTCACCTCGCTCTTCGGCATCTTTCAGAACCCTACCGGAGTCTCTGTGGCTGCAGGTGCACCTATCGGCGTGTCTCAACCGAGCACAAAGACGAAGCACTCTCCAGGCGAGAAGAAGGAGAAGATCGACGCCAAAGCAGAGATCATCGAAGGTATTAAGGAGCTCCTCGATGAATTGGACGTCGTGGACACACAAATCGCAGAAACGGCCCTTGATCATATCCACTCGAACGAGATCATCCTCACACATACCTCCTCACAGACAGTACAGCGATTTCTCGCAGCTGCAGCGAGGAAGCGAAAGTTCACTCTCATACATGCGGAAGCATACCCAAACGACCATCATGCTACGCATACCACTGTCGTGAATGGCAACAAGAAGAGCAACAGTGAGGCGGATGAGGAAGATGAACGGTGGAAGCCATTGACGCAGATGGGCATCACTGTCATTCTGGTCCCTGACTCGGCAGTCTTCGCTCTCATGTCGAGGATCAACAAGGTCATCCTGGCACCACATACTGTGCTCGCTGATGGTAGCCTCATCGCTGCTGCTGGTGCTGCCGCCGTAGCACAAGCTGCCAATGTGCACCGAGTGCCGGTTGTCGTTCTCAGCGGTGTCTACAAACTGTCTCCAGTCTATCCCTTCGACACATCTGAGCTGATCGAGTACGGCGATCCCGGGAACGTCATCGACTATTCAGACGGCGAGTTTGTTGACAAGGTCGATGTGATGAATCCATTGTTCGACCATGTCGGCGCAGACAACGTCGATCTCTATATCACCAATCTTGGTGCACACGCTCCTAGCTATCTGTACAGGATTGTTGCCGACCACTATCGTACAGAAGATATCGACCTTAGCATAGATAATTGAGTCGCGGCTACTCAGCTGCTGTCTTTGCTTCTGCTGCATCTTGTTCTGCTTGACGTACACCCACTTTGAAGCCTACGCAGTACCCTGCCCACCAAGGGCTTGTTTGTGCGAGCCTTTCAGCATTCTCAAAGTCTGTCAATTGCTCAGTAGAACCCAAAGTAGCCCTGTGTACCGTCTTACCTAGTGGTTGGAACAGCTCTGCACGGACAGTAGTCTCGGCCTTGCTTGTTGCCGCTTGTTTTGTGGACGATGTCTGTTGCTGCTGGCTGACACTCTCGTCGACGGTTTCCTCTGTTGGCGCAGATGCATCCGCGTTTGACTTCGTGACCGCCGTGTCTTTCGTAGCAGCTTCACGTTTCGCTTTCTCTTGTGCAGCAATGCTATGGTATTTCTGTGTAGGTCAATCATTCTTGTGTTCGTTGTAACAAGTCGGGAAAAGGAGCGAGAAAGAATGATTGTCAATGCCTTCATGAACGGACGTCCCACGCAGTGACATGGAGTATCAAGAGGCCTACCATCAATGCTACTTACCATATACTCAGCATGTGCGGCATTCCAATCATCGAGCAGTTCGGTGTCGTCCCAGCTGGTCTCGTCTGCATATGGAGCAGCCTTGTATGGCTGGCGTTTACCACGGGCATTTGTCTTGACCGCAACCGCAGACGACTCTCGTTGATTGCCGTTGACTGTCGGCATTTCAACAACGCAAATGATGTAGTGCGGTGTGAGGTATTGCGAGCTCCAAATTTATAGAAGCTCAGGTGGATTTGGCGCCGCGGAACATTTTCCGCATTGGTTCACAGCGCTACTCAAAAAAGTTCACACCTCGATGCCCTCAGGACATCAATCACCGACACCGATAAATCCCTGACAATGGCTGCTACAACCACGAGAACCACTAAGAGGAAAAGCACAGACTCGACTGAGCAGATGTTGAAGAAGCTCAAGGTTGCAAAATCTGCAGACAGACCACTGCCAGCCAAATCAGCTCTCAAGAAAGACCTTCCCATCGAGACGGATACTGCACCTGCAAAGACGAAGAAGTCTAGTAACAACACCGCCGCTGTACCTGCGAAAACGAAGAAGTCTAGTGACCACACCGCTGTTGCATCCGCAAAGACTAAGAAGTCGGCCAAGAGCACACCTGCTCCACCAGTGGCCAGTGAACCTGAACCAATCGAGACCCTTGAAGAGAAGCTAGTAGAGAGCGACGATGAGCAGGAGAATGGAGCTGCTCTGACAGCCGATCAGACAGAAGCACTTCTCGCTGGCTTCTCTAGCAGTGATGAAGATGATGAGGACGAGGGCATACCGATAGATAAGCTACCAAAGGCACCAGTCGACAAGACGCTTGCACTGAAGGCTGCAGAAGTCGCCGGAGAGCTCACAACTGCGAACGAAGTCGATTCTGAGTCTACACCAGGTGTGATCTACATCGGCCGCCTGCCACACGGTTTCTTCGAACACCAAATGCGCGCATACTTCAGCCAGTTTGGCAAGATCACTCATCTAAGGCTTGCACGAAGCAGAAAGACGGCACGTAGCCAGCACTATGCCTTCATTGAGTTTGCATCTGCAGCGGTCGCCGATATTGTCGCCAAGACCATGGACAAATACCTTATGTTCAATCACATCTTGCAAGTCAGGAGAGTCCCAAGCGAGCAGGTGAAAGAGACGATATGGCATGGAGAAGGACGGCGAGCGCGCGCTATGCCTCTGAATCGCATCGAGGGTAGCAGACTCAAGAAGGGCACGACGAAAGAAGGCTGGAACAATCGAGTCGAGCGTGAAAACAAGCGTCGACAGTCTAAGGCTGACAAGCTCAAGGAGCTTGGTTACGAATACGAAGCACCAGTCGCGAAGAGCCTTGGTGAAACGAAGCAGATTGAAGCGCCTGCTGAGGCGGTCGATGAGCCCGCAGAGACATCCGAAAAGGCTCAACCTGCAAGGGTCAAGAACGCTTCCAACAGCGGCAAGAAGCGTACAGCCGCTGCAGCAACTGAAGGCAGGAATAGGAAGAAGACGAAGGCAAAGGCATAGTATAGATCTGTAGTTTTTCAAACGTTCAATTCATGATCTGCTAACGACTGCTTTGTGGTATCGAATGGCTCAAGTGACGCGAGATTATATGGAAGAACGCCGCCAACACCTCGCCGTAACCCATGACTTTAGGCGTGCCATCGCTGAGTCTCGCTTTCGCCAGTGCGACTTGGGTGCAATGCACTGTCTGGACGCTGTGGTGTGAGATGAGCGAACTGTGGGTTGACACCGACTGGTGCCGAGATATTGATCGGCAGTGCTGGGCCAACACTCTCGCGCTTGCGGCCCATGAAGACGCTCATAACACCCTTCTTGGTGCAATTTGTGGCACGCGAGTACTTGCTGGATGGGCTAAAGTCACCAGTCTTAAACTCCTTGTTAGGGGTCGATGCGTGGTACGATGGCAAGATTGGCTCCTGGCGTGGTGAGCTCGTGATGCGGAACGCATTGCCCTTGCTTGGTGTGGATGGCGTGTAGACAGAGCCAGCGCCTGAGCCAGGCATTGGAGTTTTCGAGACAGCCACAGCTCCGTGAGCGCGCACTTGACGAGCCGTGATATTCTGAGAGCGGTCTCCCGAAACACGAAAACTCGCAACAAGATTGACCCAGCCGAGGATGAAAGTGATGATGCCCGAGGCGATAGTCACACTGCCAGAAAGCCATTCCGAGCGAGTCCTGGCTGTTGGCGTCTTTGTTGAGGTTGCCCAATATGTTGATGCCAAGCACAAGCATAGCCACGGCGAGAGTGACGAAACCATGACACGGGCTCAGCAGAGGCCAATTTCGTGCGAAGAAGTCCGGGAACAGCGAGAGCTCAGAGACCAGCAGGAACATACCCACGATGGTCATGACGACATGACTGACCGCATCGAAGAAGAAGAAATGAGAGTTGGTAGATGTCTTGACCAGCATGCCGATGCTGGCTGTGATGACGGCAATGAAGCCGATGATGTTCATAACTCGTATGCCATTAAGGATGATGTAGCCTGGGCCGGCCAGGGACTTTGATGATAGGACCATGTTTGACTGCTGCTTCTCTGACTCGATGTCTTCTTTCTGAGGTCGATGGAAGAGATTTGTGAGCTTCTCGAAGTGTCGTTGCTCGATTGGAAGATATAGCAGCCTGGAATGGTGTTAGGAAGACGTATGAACGAAGGTTACGCCGACTTACTTCTCTGTAGGATATAGGCGGAGAAACATATGTGGTGTTCGTGAATGAAGATCGATCAGCTGCCGGCAGCTCTTGGTATTCGAGGAATTACAATGCTTCTTTGTGAGGAACGGAGAACAATGAACAAAGCAAACCTGTAAGGCAAAGGACTATATCAAGGAGACAATGGAAGTGAATATGGCATCGAGCCTCTGAAGTGATCTTGAGAATGATGGGAAATGGTGACAATAAGAACCTGATGTGAACTCGACAGTGCCGTTGCATTACCAGGCGCCTGACCTGCCAGCGTCGCGCCCTTCGAGGTCGTGCAAGGTCATGAATAGACGTGTTTGATGACAGTCCTAGCTTCGTAGATCGAGCTTGTCATTGCTGTAGTAGAGATGAAACATGAAACGCGGTGCCGATACTATCATGTTGTTCCATGTTTGTCACCTTGCTTGTGAAGTGCAATTGCTGGATTGGACGTGACGTCTTTGCCATGCCAGACGCTACCGGGACTATCGTCTCGCGTCATGCCATGGTCATCGAGGTCATTTCGATTGGGTGTCGTTATCTGGAGTCTGTGGCTGCCCGGCGCTTAGTCTTTGCTTCGTGTTTCAGCTTACCTGTGACCTCGTACAGTCTTCTGGAGCAATCGAGTCGCTATATCTGGGGCCAAATACCGTCGCAGATGCCAGATGCAACTGTGAGCAGTCTTAGCTCGGCGTAGAGGTGATGGCGTTGAGCATGGGAGGTCTAGAGCACAGCGAAAGATTTGTGGGAGTGGCGTGTTCTTGTGGCAGTGCGGCCGGCTTCATTGTGCTTTGATCAGCCTTATTCCCTCATCACTTCGTTCTTCAGCCAGTCCATCACATATTCTTCTGATCCTGCTCGTTAGCGCAGACCGATACACCATGACGAGAGGTAATCAGAGAGACAAGCGCCGTGAGGAGGTGCAGAAGGCAGCCGGTAACTCAGTAATGTCATGGCCGGATTTGTCTCAATAGTTTCTTCTAACAACATGTAGGCCAAGAAGAATACTCAAACCGGTGCAGAGATGGCGAAAAGCAAGGAAACTGCAGCAGAAATCATGCGCAAGAAGCAGGCAGCCGGTGTGTCAAGGTAGCCATGATGTTGTCTCTCCTTACTGACCACAATATAGCGGATGCTAAAAAGGCTGCTGAAGGGAAGAAGTAGTCGAACGCTAGCTGCAAGATGAGACATATCAGCAGTCTGCAGCTAGCATCTGCGACCCCGTGTGGTGGAACAACGATAGACGACATAGAGACTAAAGTATGAGAAAATGGCTTGTCCATATCTACGCGCTCGTTCGTCCCGTGTGAAAAATGCAATGCTTCTCGTCTCTGCTCTATGGTCCGTCACGACACCAGAACACGCTGCAAGGTGACGCAACGCACCGTCGAGGTTACACGCGAGCACAACAGTGTTGCAAAGTCTATCAGAGCAAATATGGATGCACTAGAAGCGAACAGCTTGATCTACAGGTATTGCAAAACAGTGCTTTGGGAATTCTTTTGTGCAGACTCTAAAGAATGCTCCCTGTCTTCCCAAATGAGCTGAGCGCTCTTTGTGACTCGATCTTGAACGCTTGTCTCGTCGTTCGGCACACGTCTGATCATGGGCTTATATCTCCGCAGACTCTTCACTCAGCGTCTGCTACATCTTCGCGGCTTGACTTTCCAACTGCGGTCATAGCATATTGCAAGCTGACCACTCAGAAGAAGAGGTAGGCAATGATGAAGAACAGCAAGCAAAGTGCGGCGACGATCTGAATCGGCACACCACCTGGTGCTGGCTGGTTTTGCAGAGAAAGGTTGGCACTCTTGGTGTCTGTGGTGCTGTCGGTGACCTTCCTTTGACGCAGGCCTTCTGATGCTTGAGTCTGCAGTCTTGAGATTGTCGCCTTGGCCTCCTCAAGCTGCTTGTTGAGCTCTTCTGAGGTCGTTGGCACAGCTGAAGCTACTGCAGCCACTGCAGATGAGGCAGTATTCTGCACAGTCTCTGCTGCAGACTGGACTGATGCGATAGACTGATCAACCAATGTTGGCGACTGTGCCTCAGCTACAGGAACTGATCGTTGCGGAGTGGCAGCAGCAGCTGGAGTTGGCGAAGAGAACGGAGCGAGATGGTCCTCATCATGTGTTGCGCCAGCGACTACGCCGTTCGTCTGCTCTCCTGCCGAGAGAAAACTGACCCGGATCTTCTTCTCTTGAATAGAGCCCTTTGATGTGGCCTCCACGGTCTGCCAGATCTGGGTGACGTTGGCATCGGGTGCTGCATTGCTTGGAATGATAACGGATTGCACAAGGAACTTGTCGCGGCATTTAGCATCCTCTGGAGGGTCTTCCTTCATTGCCTGTAGGAGCACTTGCACCTCGACCGTGCCGCTTGGGTCTATGCGGCCAGAGTTGGGGCGGACACAGTATCTGTTGCGACTGTCAGCCACCTTGTATGCTTATCTTACGCAGACTTGACTCACTGCTTCGGTGCGGTTGTCTTGACCTTGAATGCCAAGGACTGGGTGTTTGGGTTGTGTAGGCGCAACACTTGCGACACTTCATGGGTGAATGGGCCTGAATGTCCAATCAGCACAGTCACGCACGCGTTTCGAGGCAGCGCATACGTTTGAAGCCCAGCTCTGTTGGCTGCAGCTCGACAGACATGTTGGGTGTTGTTTCGCGAGAATCGCTTGCTTCTGCCTAGGCTTCGCGCGGTCTCGACAAGCGTCAGGTACTCGAAGCTATAGGCTGTTCAGGAGCTGTCGTCGTCGTCTCCGGGCAGGTGGAATGGTCGTCCAATGATAGTTGCTGATGCGTGCAGATGACAGACCGAGTATGTTGAAGTGTGTTATATCGAGGAACGAGCGCTAATCGTAGTGTTGACGTTAGAAGGGCAATTATCAATCAGGACAAGATGTCGATTGATCCACTCTCGCACGGACCACATCTGTAACGTCAGTGACAACGGTGCCGAGGACAAGATGATGCCACACCCCGCGCATTGGTGATTACGACATAATCAAAGATGAGAGACTCGAGTTGAGACGTAGATAAAGTCACTCTTCGAGCAACGACAACTTCAACGGACATCCCAGTCAATAAGGCCGTGAGCGTACATGAAGCTTGGTACTGGCCAAAGCTCTCCGTTCAAACGACAAGTATTCTCTTTCCTTCCCTCCCTCTCTGTTCTTCCACCTCCACCACACTCCCCAGTCTCACACTTCATACTACCCGACATATCAGGACATCATGTCGACCGATCTCGATAACCTCGTTGATATGGGCTTCGACCGCGAGAAAGCGACTCTCGCGCTCAAGTCAAGTGGCAACCTCACAGGCGCCATCGACTGGCTCGACAAGAATGCAGACAAGTCGATAGAAGAGCTACAAGCTGCGGAGTCCTCCGAGAGCGGCCTTCCCGATGCTGGACCAGATGCCAAGTCGATGGTGTGCAACGATTGTGGAAAGAAGTTCCGCGGCATGACACAAGCACAGTTTCATGCTGAGAAGAGTGGGCATGATGACTTCAGCGAGTCGACAGAAGAGATCGCACCCTTGACTGAGGAAGAGAAAAAGGCGAAGCTAGAAGAGCTGCGAGCGAAACTAGCGGCGAAGCGTGCCGGTCAAGCCACAGAAGACAAAGAGAACCAGAAGCGCAATGAGGAGATTCGACGCAAGCACACCAAGGAGCACGATGACGCCAAGGAGGAGCTGAGAAGAAAAGAGCAGATCAAGGATGCACAGAAGAAGCGACAGGAGAAGCTAGACGACATCGCTGCCAAGAAGCGCATCAAGGACAAGATCGAGGCGGACAAGGAAGCTCGACGACAGAAAGCAGCAGAGGAGAAGGCCATGCGAGAGAACCCAGCAGCGTTCAATCCTGGTGCCTCAGAACAAACGCAAGCACCAGTGACACAGCCGAAGACGACTTCGTCCAATGCCAAGGAGGCTAGACTCAGACTGCAGACAGAGGCGAAAGGCAATGTCATGAAGATCTTCCCAGCAGAAACAACCCTGTTCGAGGTTGCACATGCCTTATCAGAGCAAGACGGTGTGCAAGTGTCGACATTCACGCAAAACTTCCCGAAGAAGGTGTTTGACCAGAGCGACTTTGGAATGTCGTTGCGGGATGCTGGTCTGGTACCTAGTGCAGCCCTCATTGTTCGATAAGCAGTACATGATGAGAGCGACCGCTCCGTCTGGTCAGTATGATAGATCTTGGTAAGACGACTGCTCTTGTGCAGTGGACGAGTCTTCGGCAACATATGTTTACGAAGCATTGCAAGCAACAGCGGTTTGCTCAGTATGCTAGGTTCGGATACAATCCATAGGCGGCATCAAAGCAATATTCTTTTGACGAGCAAGTCAGCATATTCCATGTGCACCGTGGTGCGTCTCAAGTTTCTGCAATACCTCAACAACTCCAAACCAGAGCTATATTCCATCAAGATAAGCCACATGAGCACCTCAGCTGTGCTCGTTGTCGCCCAAGTCGATCTCGCCATGCAGTCGATTCTCGATACAGCGACAAAGGTCTAGAGCAACGTCCTTGCCTGAACAATCGGGAGAGTCTTTCAACGCAAGCCACAGAACGTAGTACCCCTTGACTTGCTATGATGATATTGCCGTAGAAGCGATAGTAAACCTCACAGACGCCGTCGAGTGCTGACCGGCTGATCTACTATAGACTCATATCGTTGTCATGGGCTTGTACTCTGTAAAGCTTTGGTTCTCCTACGATCCTTATGCAACAAGAGCATGCGAGAAGTGAGACGTAGTCTTTGTACTGTTGCTCTATGCGTTATATGATGATGAACTTCGATTCATGCTGATGTCTCATCTCACTGCTCGTGCTTGAATCTCTTGCAAAGGCAGGTATTCATCATTCGTATCGTGGTTGCTCAGGAGAGCATGCTGGCTCTCCTCGTCAGGGATCGGAGCACCACTATCTTGGCTCTTCTTAACAGCATCCTTCTGCATAGCGACCACGACTGCAGATCCAAGAATCAGACTAGAACCAATGATCGATATGAAGCCTGGAGTATGTCCAAACACGAGTTTGTCAAAGGTTAAAGCGAAGAGCATCTGTGTATAGATCATGTTCGTGCCTCGCGAGGACTTCTCGTAGGAGAGCCCCAGAACGAGCAAGACTTGCTATAGACGATTAGCAAGATAGCTTTCGCCTCCAGCATTCGACTTACCATGATGAAACCGCAGGTGCCGAGGAAGATCAAGTATGCCCAGTCCTTGATAGTTGATGGAAGCAAGAAACCAACACCAGGTAACACAAGTTGCGCCACAAAGCTGACCAGTGTACACCATGTTGCAAAGTAATTGACACTGATCAGTGGGTAGGTTCTCTTTCCAATCCATCTGATCGTCGTGTATGCGATGGCAGCACCTCCCACGCCAAGAAGAGCCACTCCAACAGCTGCTAAACGCTGCTCTGGCGTCACACTGTCGTAGTCTGCAGCATCACTGCGTGCAGTTACTGTGACATTAGCAGGCGGCTGCGCGCTTCCGGTAGGTGTACCACTTGAGAACAGCGACGTTGGTCGAGCAATCAGAACGACACCGACAAGCGAGACCAGACCGCCGATCTGCTCGGTCCTGGTGAAAGGTTCCTTGATCAGAATGGAGCAAGCCCAGCAAGCCAGACTAGGAGCAAGGAAGGTAATGACTGTAGCATCGGCAAGAGGTAGGTACAGTAACGAGTAGTACATTCCGAACACACCAAAGAACCCTCCGAAGCCTCTGACGACGAGCAGCCATCTTACCTCAGGACTGCCAAGAGGGAAATCAGGGACCTTCTTCCACCACATGTAGCCAGACGCAAGTGTCATTGTGATGAGCATACGCGCGAATAGGATATGGAATGGGTGCATGCCTTTGCCGTGGTTACCTTCGACTTCGAGAAGTCGTATGGTTACATTCATCAGCGTGCCAAAGACTTGTGCTAAGAGCATGTAGCCCAGGCCTGCATTGCGCTGGATGAATGCTCTCACTCTTCCCTGAGATGGTCTGCTCGATGGCTGTGATCTGTGTACAGTCCTGGAGTGCTCGAGGTCTTCAGCAGAGATGTTCGATATGGTGTCAGGCGATCGTGATCTGATGGAGCCATGTCTCGGAGCTTGCAAGAACCCAGAGGCTCTACCCTCGAGCTTATATGTGGTCCGATTATCGTGGGTCTCGTCCAGGGCATCGGTCGGCGTCAGACCATAGACATCAGAGTCTTTATCATCGTCATGCTTTTCCTCCGATCTCGGTACCGATGGAGTCATGGTGTTGTGGCATCGGTGTGCGATGACCAACCAGGATATCTTGATAGGAATATAGGGGTTGTAAAAGGTGTAAGTGGTCGTGTGCTGCAAAGCACCGGCAATGAGTCACGAAGGGCGTATCGACATGAGTGCTCCTAGACATGTCTGCTTGCACCTGCCGGTTTAGTTCGCGCTGCACAATTCAGGGCCCCACATCAAAGACCGATGTGAAGACAGATGCTCTCTGGAGCTTTCTGCTCTCATGTTATAGGTCGCCGCAAGGACGTCGCCATCGATGACATGTGATGGCTGCTGGTGCTGCTGCTCCAATGGATGCGACATGGCAGCGCTGATGTTGTCTGTAGCAACAACGTTTATCCTTGATAAAGACAATGACCGACTGAAGAGGACTAGACCCATGGGTCAAAGCTATGGCACGTGCCAGCCGAGCACCTCGGACATGCTCTAGCAACATCATATCAGATCTTGCCGCTCACAAACGCTGCCTGGAAGCACAACACGCGCAAAGATGGCAGATACCAGTGCATTTCAGCAGCGTATGGCTGATATGAAAGAGATGTTCCAGGGATTGGAGCCTGAAGACAGGATAATGCTCATCCTGCGAGGCATTCAAACACTGGACGACCGATTCACAGCAGAGTTCTTCGACGATACTTTCAAGTTTGTCGGTGTCACGCGACCAAAGGATGGTACTGCTGTCGTCACGTTCTCCTTCCCAGTCAAGAAGTTCTATACCAACATCATGGGATCGCTGCATGGTGGTGCACAAGCAACCATCTTTGACGCAGTGACCACGCTAGCACTACAGGCCGTCGCAGAGCCGGAGAAGGGCCAATGGCTCGAGGGTGGCGGTGTCAGTCGCACTCTGAATGTGACATACCTCAGACCAGCACCAGAGGGAGAAAGAGTGCTTCTTGAGTGTGAAGTCGTTCATGCTGGCAAGCGGTTATGCTTGTTACGAGGAGTCATGAAGCGCGAGCGAGACGGTGCAATCATCAGTACTTGCGAACACAACAAATCGGTCGTCGAGCGTGGCAATGACTGGAAGTTGTGATCGAGCATTGCCTTACCCAATACCCTGTTACACATAGACGACTCTTAAATGCACCATATTCGATTGTTACGGAAACCTATACACCTCGGTGGAAGCATTTGGCCGACCGAATCTTACCACCACCTGCGTGCTCATCAAGTCCATTACAATGTTGAATACTGTGGCTGAGCCGGTCTGCTCAGTCTGAAGCCTGCAGATAGAAGCAGGTGCATTGCCCTCATCCTCAAAGACACGGCCAAGCTCGGATAGCGTGGGACTGTCAGACAGATCTCGGCAGAGCTCCTCGATCCTCGTCACTCGGAAAGGACTGTCCGGCAACCATACCGTGTCGATGACACCTGGATGCTCTAGCAGATAGTGGTTCGAATGGAATATCTGCTGTTTCGCATTCATCTGCACTTGCTGGACATCAATGCTACTCCATTCGAGTCCGATGCTTTCCTTGGCATCAGCTAGGAGCATGTGACATGAGCTGGCGATGCCATATCGATTCAGTCGTGCAACAGCGTCTGCACAGCTGGTGCTCTCGAGTGCCATGCGAAGGCCTAAATGGCACGGCAATCTGTTGACGTCCATTCCTCTGGCACGAATGGCATTCAAGCAGATGCCGACACCACTTGTGTTGAATCCTATCTTGCCTATGATGCCTGCTTCGGTGATCATCTTGATGGTTGGTTTGCCCTCCTGCTCGATGACGACAGGTACAAGGTTGCCCTGCTGCTCGGTCATCCAGTCCCAGTTCTGAGCAAGGAAACTTGCACTGTCCGTCTTCCAGGACAATGCTGTGCAGCCGTCGCTGAACATACCGAAATTAATCTCTGTGCGAACATTGAGAGCCAGTATGTCTGCAAGCTCGACCTTTGCTCCATCTGCCAGTCCTGAAGTCGTTAGTCCTAGCCGTGATAAACACGAAAGAGCCCACCCTGCATCTCGTCCAGATATGCTGGCCACTTCTGCTGTATTACAGGTTGGAAGTCCAGGGCGAGCCCTCTGACCTGTTGCCAGTCGAGCTTGGTTGATTTCTTGAACAATGTGTTGTAGAACGAGATTGATCCATGAACCTTGTCAATCGCTTGTTGGCCGTGTTGTTGGCCTATCTGCTTGACTCAGCTGTGCCTCCGATTCAAACCTTTGATGGCTACGTACTTCGTAGGGCGTCCCCGAACAGGAGACAGTCAACATCCTTGCAGTCCTCTTGTCTGTTGGTGAGAGCCGAGTGTGAGTACCGTCTCCCTGTCCAGCTCGGGGAGATGGCCATCATTCAGCATGTGTACTCGATGCAATACTGGCAGAGGAGATATCTCGGCATATGAAAAGTCATGAGCCCAGGTTGGTGATCATTACAACGAATGGGACGAAGAGGATGATCTACAGACGAGCGGGGTGGCATTGATTCCCATAACCGACGTGTCTCGTCTCCTTGTCGTTCCCTAACAACGAAGCCTGTGTCCGTATGCATACCAGGCACAGTAATCTTCTGTTGGGTGTAGGCACGAAGGCGCATGACACCAGCGCCATGAACACGAACACAGCTGTGCAGATGATACAGTGTACATATTGTACAGCCAATAGACATGTTTATGCCTTCTCGGCCTCATCGGCGGCCGCCAGGACCTGCTTCTCTTCAAGCAGCTTTGCCAGACTGCCATCCTGATGCATGGACATCATAATGTCTGTACCTCCAACGAACTCTTCTCCAACGTACAACTGCGGTATCGTCTGCCAATCCGAGTATTCCTTGATACCTGCTCTCAGTTCTTCGTCCTCAAGTACATTAAATGCTGTGAACTTTTGCGGATCGACGCCTTGTAGGCCAAGGATCTGAATCGCCGCTCTCGAAAAACCGCACTGTGGTGTCTCTGGTGTGCCTTTCATGAAGAGAACCACTGGCGCAGATGCTACTGCCTTGTCGATCGCCTGTCGGATCTCGGTGGATATGAAAGACTTCTGAAGTGCTGCGAACCGTGGCGAAAGCAGTGGGTTTCGTGGTCGTGTTGTTGACCTGAAGACGCTTCTTGCGGTTGCAGCCTGTCGAATGTCAGCAACACGTCCATATACACGTCTTTCTGCACATACCGCGATGAAAGGCGTCCTAGCTGCCATGATATGTGGTGTATGCTTGTCGGGACTGATCACAGGTGGATAGACAAAGGTCGAACAATCTTGATGGCGCTATGACGCCAAAGCTATCGACGTCTGACGCTTTAGAATCAATGGAACTGCGAGCTGCCTACAACATACACTTCAATAATCGGATCGAGCACATTGAAATACACTCACACCAGCAGCATCGCTGCAACACCTGGGCGCATTTGTAAGCTCGAACACGGTTTTGATTCTACGCGCGCTCACTTCAGCATACTGGGTGAATAAGATCATTGTTTAGATTGGTACCTTTCTTCGTCCTTTTCATAATGTCGCTCGCTCAAGACAGCTTCTATAACTTCGCCTGCTTCTGGATGTTCATACTCGCTCAAGACAGCTTCTATAACTTCGCCTGCTTCTGGATGTTCATACTCGGTTCTATGCTGGTGAAGAAGTTGATCGATGAGGATGCAAAGCGTAAGAATATAAGGTCGCCTACAAGGCAGCGTCTTCGTGCTGCGGACCACATCAACGATGGCAAGAAGCATCTCCTGCTGTGCGCGACTGGCTCTGTGGCCACGATAAAGATTCCGAATATCGTGCAGGCGCTCGCGACTCACAGCGATCTGTCAATCCGTATCATCTTCACACGGTCAGCCAGGCAGTTCTTGCAGTCACAAGCTGATGAGCAGCCTTCGATCGAGGCTATAGCGAAGTACAAGAATGTCGACAGCATCTACTTTGACGAGGACGAATGGTCGAGACCATGGGTTCGAGGTGATAATATCTTGCACATCGAGCTTCGCAGATGGGCAGATCTGATGGTTGTTGTACCCCTGTCGGCAAACTCTCTTGCCAAGCTTGCTCTCGGGCTGAGCAATGATCTCTTCTCTTCAGTCGCTCGTGCATGGGACACAAGCGGACTGATTGATCCTCCGCGACCAGGTATCGAGAAACTCGGATCGCTGAAGCGGATCATTGTAGCACCGGCGATGAATACAGCGATGTGGGAGCATCCTGTTACAGCACAGCATGTTGCAGTGCTCGAAGGACGTTGGGCAGCCGGGAATGGAGGTTGGTTCGAAATGCTTAGGCCGAAAGAAGGAGAGCTTGCTTGTGGCGATGTTGGCAGTGGATCTATGCGAGACTGGAAAGATATTGTGGCTATCATTGAAGACAGGCTTAAGTTAACTCAAGAGGCTTGGGTTTAGTCGACAGCTTGAAGTCCTTCCTGCAAGATTCCCTTTGACTGTGATGCCGAGTCTCGGCCTGCTTGAGATATATCGACAGCGTCTCGTAGAAGAATTCCTGCTTTGACGAGTGCTTGTAGATAACCGATTGCCAGCCCCTGGCACCGCTTCTTTGTAGTCGAATGTTGTCAGTGTTTCGACTTACATTCTCATATCGTTGCCATGCGCAGGGAAGGTCTCGTTCTTGCGAAGGGCAGGAAGTCCAGAGCGACGTCGATGATCGGACTCTGTCAGATGACAGTGAACTGTCCCAAGTCCGTTGCTAACTTCGACCAGCTCTTCTCATACATGTTTGAGGAAGAACATGTGCTGATGCTGCAGCCGGAATTATCGCTATAGATGCGTCGAGATGGAGTAAGCACGTATCATTTTGTGCTTGACGAGCGCATAGAATAATGTAATAGGAGTTCTTCACGTTTATGCAAGAGCTGTCTCTGCGGGAGTGTCTCAAATTGCCGCGTAAATTTAGCTTACCATTGATCCATACGCTTCTCTATCGCACAAAACACTCTCGTTACCACAAGCACGCATTGCCGTTATCGCCATGGAGAAGATCCTCAAGCGGTCAGCTCAGGCCGCGAAGACTGCAGACAAGCGCATATCCAAGCGACTGAAAGCAGTCAAGAAATCACAGCATTTCATGCTCCAGCAGAACCACCAATCTCATCGCAAAGCAGCCTCGAATCTCATCCTCGCCGAACGGAAACGAAGACAAGAGCACTGGGAAAGAGGTGCGCTAGCAGCACGACATGATGTAGGCGTTGGCGCAGCATCTTGGGGCACAATTCCACAACAACTCGCTCAGGTTCCTGACCAGTTCGAGAAATTGAAGCCAGACTGGTTCCATATCCAGGCTGCGGATCGTGTGGTTGTGTTATCAGGCCGGGCAAGAGGTACCATCGCTGAGGTCAAGGCTGTGGACGAAGAACGATGCACTGTGCAACTCAGCGGCATCAATGTCGATTACAAAGTGCCATCATTCATGAGAGAGGCCTACAACACCGACGCGATCGTGGCCAGACCGATGGATATACCATTACAGAATGTCAGACTAGTCTATGCAATACCAGATCGAGAAACAGGCATGCCGAAGGACGTGATCATCGAACGCATGGAGCCTGTAGGACGCGAATGGGACAAGCACAAGAAGGAGTTCACTAGGGGCCAACGACTGATATATGGCACGGACACAATCATACCATGGCCAGAAGAGATCCGAGATGAGTGGGATCTGTACGCTGATGACACGACTGTCGACCTAGTCGATGTGGTGACATATCAACCAACTCTGCTGAAGGCTCCAATGCCGCTGTCTATAATCGACGAGCTTAGAGGCAAATACTCACGATTCAGATCGCGCTTCGACTGGGAGACTAAGGAGAAGATCATGGCCAAGGCGGACAGGGAAGAGCAGAGAAAGGACCTGATCAAGACTATGAGAACGCCTCTACAAGAGCTGGCTGAGATGAGAGCAAAACAAAAGGAAGCAAGACAGCAAGATTTGACCACGGAGCAATTGGCACGCATTGGAGCCATTATGGAACAAGGCAGAGCAGCTGGTACTGCAGCAACTTTGCGATGAGTTGTATCTATAGAAATGTAAGCGTGTAACAATATATCATGCAGATTCAAGGTTTCGGACATAAGTTGGACATCCCGGACCGGCAACAACCTTGCACGACTCTCTGTACATCTTGACGTCTACAATATGCGGCCCTGAGTGAGGGAAAGGTACCTGTGGTGCCATGCAGGTTCGGGCATTATTGTGCCATGTACTCAACAATACCGGCAACACATCCCCTTTTCCCATCTCACAACAATGGCTTGGCTAGGTACTGCTTTGTTGCTCCTCTTCACTATCGCGGTCACGACAGCAGCTGCAGTGCGCGTTGTATGGATAATTGATCCTCAGCGAAAGAAGCCCATCAGGCATGGCCGCCGGAATCCTCATGAGCCGACACATCTGCTCATTGTGCTGGGAAGTGGTGGTCATACCGCCGAGATGATCAGCATGCTCGAGAGAGCAGTTACGGATCCTGAGCCTACCAGACGTCTGGAGTGGAGAGACTACACGCACCGTACATGGGTGATCAGCTCAGGCGATGCATTGAGTGCTCAGCGTGCGAAGTCCTTTGAAGAAATGGCTGTGAAGCTCTCAAATCAGGACAACCTCATGGCCGGCAAAGTCAAGAAGGCGACTGATCTTGGACCCGGCACGTACGACATCCACACAGTGCCACGAGCACGAGAGATTCACCAACCTCTTGCTACAGCTCCTCTCTTCACTGAAGTGTGCTTCCGCATGCTGGGCTCTGCTTGCCAACAGTGTCACCCACAAGCATGACTTCCCTGATCTCATCCTAGTCAATGGTCCAGCCACTGCTACCATTATGGTCATCGTCTCGATCGTCATGCGCTTTTTCAACGTCAATGGATGCCTGACCAGGTTCCGCATGCGCACAATCTATGTCGAATCATGGGCGAGAGTCAAGAAGCTCAGCCTGTCGGGAACACTTCTTTCTCGCATCGTCGATCGCTTTCTGGTCCAATGGCCACAACTGGAGAACGCTGCCAACGGGCGAGCTCAATATCGGGGAGTGTTGATCTGAGCAGAGTGTGCAAGCTATCAGTTACGACAAACCGAGTGTCTATTGCATCGCTACAGAAGTGGTGGCAATACGCTAGGACATCCACCAAACATCTGCTCACGAAAGACATGCTGTAGTCTCGAGAGACGATGCTAGGCTTTGAGGTCCTTCACCCATCACTTTTGTATTGTCTATGATGTGTTCTGCTTGCGCTTGAAGTCTTCAGCGATCTTAGTATATGTTAAGAACTCCACCTCATCACCAAAACTCTGCAGATAACGTAGGAACCTTTCAATCATGCCAATGATATGTGCCATGCCGCTTGTTTCGGGATGCAGGATCATGCTGAAGATGAATTCCTCGGGACTGCCATCTGCCAGCTCCGACCGCATCCATTCAAAGCGATCTTTCCACATACGTTCCATGAGTCTGGCGTCCACGTAGCCTTGACTATTGACAGTGTGTGGATAGAACTGCAACGGAGTAGCATCCTCCATGTACCAGTTGGCTGGTATCTCGACTAGTGACGACTTTGACAGCGATTCGAAGTTGGGTGCCGGTTTCATCCAGTCTGTGGCCCTTGCTGAAGGATCGAAGTCGATGGCCGGCACTGTTGGGAGATTCGCTGGTAGGAAATATGGTGTCGTCTCGTGGTGGCTCAACGACGAATCCCATAGGAAGTCGTTCTCTTGCAGCAAAGCTATCGTTCGCTCCTTCAGCTGGTACAGAGGTGCACGATAGCCTCGTGGACGCTTGCCCGTAAGGTCCTCAACAAGCTTGATACACTTCTGTAGGACATCTCGCTCTTGTTTGTCAGTCAGCTGACTTGCGGACTCATGAGCATACCCATGTAAAGCTATCTCACAGCCAGATGCGACTATGGCCTTCGTTTGGTCAGGAAAGGTCTCCATGGAATGGCCTGGGAGACACCATGTAACCTTGTCTGACAAACCCAGCTTCTTGAACAGCCGTAACAGTCGTGGTACCCCGGTGATTGCAGACATGTACCCAGCAGAGATGTCGTTTGTGTTGTTGTCTGGATGCTTACCAGTTCCTAGCCATCCTGATACAGCATCAAAGTCGACACTCCAGGCGATCTTGATTGTCCTCTTTGGAGCTGTTTTCGAGATCTGCTGAGGTATGGTGATTGCTACCTCTTGAGTCTTTACACCAGCATAACGCTTGTCTTCTAGGACCTCCTCTGGACGCCACATGATTCGACCTTCCATACCACCATCCACACTCAAGCACTGACCAGACATATGTCCAGATGCCGAATGACTTGTGAGGAAAGCGACACATTTGGCAACATCTTGAGGTCTAGCGATCTTGCGTAGTGGCACAGTGCCTTGTGACTCGTAGTAGAGCTCTTTAGGATCATCCAGCCTGTCGCCAATGAGATCAGTGTTGACCCAGCCTGGCGCAACCGCGTTGATTCTTGCCAGTGCATTCAGACGCACGATCTCGTTCTTGACAGTCGGGACCAAACCGTATTGCAGTGCTGCCTTACCTGACGCATATTCTGCATGACCTGCTTGGCCAAACTTGCCGCATTCACTGCCCGTCACGACGATGGCCAAATTCTCGAGCTCTCGTCCGGCTTGCTCCTGAGTGGCTTTGGCAGCTAGTAGGAAGTGCTTGATCGTCAAGAATGTGCCGCGAATGTTCACCCTGTAGACGTTCTCCCATGTTTCGAGCGGCAGCTCCCAAATGTTGGGATGACTTTGCTCGTTGGTGATGCCAGCATTCGCACAAAGGATATTGATAGGACCAAACTTGTCTTGAGCAGCTCGGATCGAAGCTGCTATAGACTGCTCGTCGGAAATATCGCCTTGTACATAGAAGAGTTTATCGGATGATTGAGTTGTGGGTGGTCGTAGATCGTGAGCTGTCACCCTGCATCCAGCGGCTAGACGAGCGTAAGTCTTACACCACAGGGGTGTCTCATCACTTACCAAGTAGTTCTTGTGCTATTGCTGAGCCAATGCCACCAACTCCACCTGTAACAAAGGCATGTAGTCCTTCAATGCCCAGGAAAGACATCGTGGCCGAATGATCGAACCTTGTAGGATCTGCAGGACTAGGTCTAGTGTTCAATCGTGTGAAGTAGCTGAGTTCTAGCAAAGTAGGTACATGCCTGGGATTGAGAGTCAAGTGTTGATATCACCCTAGTTGGACCGCAGCATCATCCTGCGAAAAGAACAGGCGGGGCAAGTTTAGTCGCCGTGTGCATAATGATGAACTGCATTCTGTGTATCGCCAAAAGGCCAGCAAAACGCACTGGACGGGCCAACCGCGATCGGGAATGAGGATACTCACGATAGCTGAACCCCATGGCTGACGATAGTCGAGACAAGGCCACTGTCACGTACGAACAAGAACAGACTCGTTCAAGGGAGATAGTGATTATTGGCGCGTGCACATCCAGGACTTTTGTCAATCAGTCTCGGCTCCTTCCAAACTCTCTTAAGCGCTCAACTCCAAAGTCTCATACACATCATGCATCCACCGCCATAGCTTGTTTCAGCTCCTGTATTGTCGACCAGAGCCTGAGATCCAGCTACATCTGGCTGTTTGTTGATTGACTGAGAGCTCACCTATTACGCATGGTCACGCACACGGTCTTAGTGACGCGCCATGGCCTCGAATTATGCTTGCTTCTTCTCAAGAGTGCAGATGGAGTCGGCTCAGTCGCGACTCTCTTCAGCCGGGACTTACAAGGTTTCATGTCCAAATTTGGATGTCTCGAAGATAGCCGCCGAGCTCTTCACGACTGCCGGTCGATCATGGCAGCCGCGGCAGCTCGCCGCGCATTAGGAGATATATTAGATTAGGTGGCCCTTCGTGGCACCTAGTACATTGTTTACTACTATCCGAACCACAGACGCAGCTTGGCAAGTAGCTATGGCCAGCCATATCGATACGCGAGCTCAAGAACAGACGGACTTGCTTGATGAGTCCAGCTCCAGTCATGACACAGCTTCAGAGAAGACATTGCAACGACCTCGCCATGTAGGATCATGGTCCAGCATATCCAGCATCATAATCAACGTTCTGGTCGCTGCTTGTCCGCTGTACTTCGTCATATTTGCGATCTTCGTCTTCTATTATAGCGGAAAACCTATGGACAACACTACAAGCAAGCAACTTCTGTCGATGTCTTTATACGTGAGTCTTCATATATGCGCCAGAGTCTACGACTTACGATTCGGAAGGGTCCTACAATCTTCCCAGTGGTCTTCGCAGCAGTTGTTGGCAAGTCTCTCAAGAGTCTGGCAGATTGGAAGCTCGAACGTGGAACAACAGTAGCCATGATCGAATACCTCCTGGCAAGTCGGTCTGTGTCTGGAGTACTGATTGCGCCTCTTCGCTTTCGCATTTGGAGACTAGTGATAATACCATTGATTCTGCTTTGGAGTCTCTCACCTATCGGGAGTCAAGCCTCCTTGCGGGTTCTGACGACGGCTACATCATACACAGAGTCAAGTGAGCTCATAACATATCTGGACGTCAATGGTTCTACCCCAATGACAGCTGGTGCGAGCGGTCTTGACTATTACAGAGGCTCTGTGGCTGCTACATTCAACTCAGCTACCTTTGCGCCGGGCAACGTGAAGGACCAGAGTCAAGACCTCTATGGGCACGTCAAGATCCCAATGATCGAAAGGCTACGCGATTCGCCATATGTCAGCACCAATGCCACCGATGGCTGGCTCAGCATCCAGCCACAAGCGTACAATCTCTCAATGTACAGCTCACTCATCGGGCTACCCTGCCAAGGCGTGCCTAGCACCGGTGATACAGCGTTCACTGTGGAAACGTCGTACTTTAGCCTCGACTGCTCTGTTGGAAAAGTGCAGCTTGATCCAGAGGCTCCAATTATACGCACTTGGCAAAAGATGAATCAGTCTGGTCTTGGTGTCTCCTGGAATGGTGCCGACATGGCTATTGCTTATGATCTCAATCACTTCTACAACACATCCAGGCCACGAACTCTGACGCTCTGGTCTGACAACACGGATAAAGCTGTCTTGACAATGGCTGTGTGTCCACTGACGACCACCTTCGTCGAGGTGCAGGTACTGTGTACGTCTGGACACTGCAATGCCACGGCGATTCGAGAGTCCAAGTTGGCACATCGTCCTCAGACCTGGAGCGTGATAGATCAGCTGTTGCAAGCACAGGACAGTTTCTTCAACGGTCTTGTGAACACTACCAGCCGTACACATGTCGGGACTTCAAGTCCTTTCGAATTCTATCTGAACGACCCGAGATATGCAATGGGCACATCGGTCGAGGTTTTGCTTGCAGACGTCGACAATGTGTCGTTCTCTACACGCTTCGCTCAGCTACTCAACTCATACTGGTTGATCACTCTCTCTCCATACGGCTCAATAGGCCAAGACTTTACCAACGATGTCGGCGGTTCGTTGCCGGGCAATGGACCGGCCGCTGCAACAGCGCTGGGTACCACACGTCTAGGACAGCTGGTGTTGCACTACGACAAGCCATGGCTGGCAGTGCTTCTGTTTTCGTCGCTTGTCATGCTAGGCGCCGGCTTTATGGCAACGATACTAGATGCGTTCAGAAGAGGTCCTGTTTTGCTTGATCTATTCGTCAACACCCTCCGCGAGAGCCGCTACGCCCACATCACGAGCGAGTCGTCTCTCGAGGATGGTACGGACAAGGTCAGGCGCCTGCAGAGCGTACGAGTGCGCTTCGGCGATGTCCAGCCAAACGCAGAGGTTGGCTATGGTGCTATTGCGACTCCAAACAAGGCCTTGACCGTGCAGCTATTGTCACGATCGCGGCTCTACAGATGAGCCTGCAGTCCTATCCCAATGCAACAGTATGTCACTCATGGACATGTGTCAATACGCCGCATCGCTTCGACTGCTTTCCTGCCTTTCAGATCATGCAATGGGCGTAGCGCTGTCAAGAGATTGGTGACGCCGTGCCCACGTCGACGCGAGCTGGCGCTCCGAAAAATGTATCCGCTCAACAACATCTCTATGTTATGGTACGTACCGCGGGAACCAAAGGCCAGCGTCCCGCAGCGGTGAGGGACATCGCGTGCGGCGCACGACACCCGTGTGCTTCGCTGGAGAACTGCAATGAAGGCTTGTCCACATAACGCAGAGCTGTCGGTGTGGATGTACACCACGGATGAGCAAATCCTGTTGCAGCTCCTACGGCTCCTACTCCTCCATTGTGTTGCTTCGGACCACAATCATTCACGAAATTGAAAGCAAAACACGAGCCCGCACGTGCATTGGCCGGAAGGTCTTACCGTATGCATACAAGGCTGACGTGTGCAAATGGGCAGCAAGACTAGCGATTGGAGGGCTGACCGGAAGTGGCATCTTAGCCAGGGCTAAACATCAACAAAAACTGCGGTACCTAGGTTAGCTCGTGTTCCAGGTCACACAACACCTGCTGAACATCTCCTTGGTTGGGTCCGATTCGTTCTTGTTGCATCCGCAAGCCTTACGCAGCGTCCTGCTTTCCAGTTTTTCAACATCCACTGGTGCTCGCAAGGTGGCTTTGGTTGAAAACTACAAAGGCCCACGCAGACCTGCACACTCATTTCTCACTCATTTGCTCATCTCACTCACTTCACTGGTCTGAAGGTCTTTGTTTCTCCTCCATAAAACTCCTCGTCACTCTCTTACGCAGACTTCTCTGCTGTCACGAAGTCCTTCGTCCCTCGTTCACTATTGCAAGATCCAGCATCTCGCACTACACTCATTCGTTATTCGAAGCTCACTTTCTACCGCCAGACGAAGCGATATCATTCATACGCTGCCAGCCAGTCGTTCTCACTCATTCATTCACACGCACGATCAAATCGACACACCAACCGTCCTTTTTCCTTCACGAAACTCCAACATGCATTCGTCCAGCTACCTTGTCGCGCTTTGCGCAATGCTGACAGCTGTTGCTGCTGTTCCGGTTAAGCGCGAGCTGGTTGTCAACACTATCACTCAGGTTGACGTTGTCACGGAGATGGTCACCGCAACTGTGTGGGTTGACGCAACAGATACTCAAACCTACCATGAAGCTCAATACACTCGATCTGCAGAACATCCTTACTCTGCGCCAGCGGTGGCTACTCACGCTGTCCCAACTACTACCACTCTTGCCCTTTCAACCACTTCAAGCTCAGTCTACGTGGCTCCTGTTCCAGCGACAACATCGACTACAAGCAGTACTACAAGCAGTAGCACGAGCAGTACCACAAGCGTTGTTCTACCACCAGTGTACACTGCGCCTGCTGCTCCAGTGCCAACAACAACAACAACCACCTCCGCATATGTCGCACCACCAGCACCAACTACCACCAGCACAAGTCAGTACGTTGCACCAACGCCAGTTTACACTCCTCCTACAGAGCCAGCTACCACATCAACGACAGCAGCAGCAGCAGCAGCAGCAGCTCAAACTTCAACCTCTTCCTCTGGAGGAGCTGGAGCCCACACAGGACAGCTCACTTACTACGATGTCGGTCTTGGCTCTTGTGGCTACACTAACACCGACTCTGAGGCTGTAGTGGCTATGGCTGTCGGCTTGATGGACAAGGCTACGATGTGTGGCAAGTCTGTTTCGGTCACATACGGTGGAGTTACCAAGACAGCCAAGATCGTCGACACATGCATGGGCTGCGCTGATGGCAACCTCGATATGAGTCCTACCTTGTTCGAGGCCTTTGCACCATTGACATCTGGTCGTGTCTCCGGAGCCACGTGGTCATTTGTCTGATCAACGACGTCTGACACCCTCAAGACACCCATTTCATCTTCTCTTCGAATGTCCACACTTTAGAAATGATAGCAAGCACTTGGTGCTTTGCACGAAGCATACGAACAAAACGCCCCTGAGAGACCACCCAGAATTGGGCAGCATATGGTTCTGCTTCTCTTGGGCGACAGCATGTTGGCTCTCATCTCGGACCTGGTGTCTGTGCATGAAGACTAGCTGTCAATCAATTCATGGAGCCCCTCTCATGCTCTCAGCCACATTGAGAATATAGGGTACATAGATGGATTATGCATTTGGCGTATTGATATGGAAGCTGCTACAGCCAACTGTGCCACGCTCGCGCTGTGCTTGTCCATATTGTCAACGTATTCGTGTCTCTTGAAAGCAAACTATAGAAGTAAGTCAAGGACGAAACCATAGACAAGGCGCACTCTCGTATGTGCAGCTCTGTCGTCCGATGCCAGGCACAAAGGCTTATAGTTCTGATCTGCCGATGTCCAAGACCACGCCCTCCAAGCAGCTGTCGTCGTTGTCAGCAATGCTCACGTTATACTAGAGCATCCTTCTTTCGTGGCTGTCCGGAGTGTCTTGCTCAGTAGATTAGCAACCGCTTCACGTTCTTCATCTCTTGATTAATGGCGTCCCTGCCATGTGATTGCTTGGTGATCTGTTGCAACACACGAACGTCGAGGACCCAATACAGTAGCACTCACCAGTGGTGGCATCTTGGACCCTCATAATTTCAGCGATGATTCCTGGGAAGACCGGCCAGAGATGAGAACGAGAATAGGTCCTTGTGAGTTGAGTAAATGATACCGCACCCCATCGTAAGAGTCAATGAGTGACACTGCATTGAGAGGCTGATCAAGCGAGAGTGCATCGTGAGGCTGAGAGACCAGGGAGTAATACAGACCTCGAGCAGCCTTGAACGTACAGCGACACTGCTGACATATCGTAGGTAGCCAACGACTCTGCAATATCTAGCAGAAGTGACATAGGAGTCGTTCTCTACGTCACACAGCTTCAGCTCATCGTCGTGTGATAGATGCCATCCGGACGACCGCAGGCAGGAGCAAACACGAGCGTCTTGTGTCCAATCAAGGATAAGCCGAGTAGAAATGAAAGACGAACGAACCAAGGGTGAGACGGAATATTGACTTTCGACAGTTTCCTCTTAGTGCTGCGTTAAGATTGAAGATACGATCTGCACCGTAGGAGCTCCCAGTTGATAGTACGTACTCTCTGTGCTTCGAACGCGGGTCATAGAATCGATGTGACGCTCTGTGAGACCTAGCAGAGAGCGACGATTGTTTCAAGAAGGTTTACAAGACGAATGGCAAGGAGAGATGGCATGGTTGCTGATGGTAAGCGCAGGCAGGGGGTCAGACTATTTGCTTCATTTGACGCGACGGCTTTGGTTTAGCCATTGATTAGGAACACGAGCCTTGGCAGGGCTCTACCGTTCGTTTCCATTCCTGACTGCGCCTCAGCTCTCTCTCTCATCCACCAGAGTGCTTCGCTGTCAGGCTTTGAGAGCCTTGTGGAGCCTCGTTTTGCTCTTTCTCTTGCTCACCACCACCGTTCACCACATCGTGGTCAAACTTCACATCTTCATCTCTGGACTATTCTTTCGTTTATTTCCCTTGTCAATCCAGTTTATCCACGCTGCGACAGCATTCACCCAACGACGCAATCTGTTTACCAAAGTATTGGAAACACCACTTGATTCGGCCGCACAATTGCGATACATTCCAGTGCTCGCCATCCTTTGGAGCCTCAATTTCATCTAAATTTGACCTGACGCGTGTCTGAGGACATTGCCCTAGGCTATCATGGCCAGCAACATTACAAGTGCGTGTTGAAGTTGTGTGTTGTGGTTATACTGACATGGCTTCAGGCTCGGCGATTACGAGCACAGAGGCGGTGACGAGCATTGTCACGTCGCCCTCTTCGACCTTCACCACTACCTCCACCTCTATCTCTACGGCTATTGTGACAAGCGCCGTGCCCGTACCCATCACATCGACCACGTCGACGAGGACGACAACATCGACCACTCCTATCACCTCATCCACACAGGCTGTAACATCAACTATCATCGCATCCTCGGCTCCGCCGACATCCACAGATCTGGTCACATCCACGATAGCAGTCAGTGCGGCAGGAACCTCTAGCGTAGCACCGGTGATCATCACAGTCACTGCTTCAGCCTCGTCTACAACAGACACCGACACTACTACTACGTCACAAACCAGCTCAACAGCCGCCGCATCCTCTACACAGGCGTCGCTGACAGGCAATGGCTCCAACAATTCAAGCAGCAGCAGCTCGCTATCACCAGGAGGCGTCACCGCTATCGCAGTAGTTGTGCCTGTTGTTGTGGTCGCCCTCCTGGTCATACTTGGTATCTTCCTTTGGCGACGACGAAAGCAGCGAAAAGCAGCAGAGGAGCAACGACGGAAAGAGGTGGAAGATTATGGTTACAACCCCAACAGCGACCCTACCATTCCTGTCGTTGGAGCTGCAGACCCGGAGATGTCAGAAGATAACTCAGGCTATCGTGGATGGGGCGCTGCTACTGCCTCCACTCGCAAAGCATCAACCACACTCTCTGGCGGTCATGCTCAGCAATTGTCTGATGGTGGAAGTGCCGCATACGCAAGTTCTTCACCTCATTACTCGGATGGCAACAGCGGGACTGGCCTGATGGACAACCGACGTCAAACTATGGGTAGTGATGATTTCACAGCTACACCAGTTGCTGCTGGTGCCGCTCTTGCTCCTGCTGCTGGTGCTATGCGTCGTGGTCCATCCAATGCATCATCTCGTTACTCTGGAGGAGCAGTGTCGAACCACTCCGAAGAGCCAGTACCGCAGATACCTCAGTCGTATGAGGGCCAAGGGTATGGCTATGCACAACACGGTCCGTATGGCGATGGGTCATACAACGGTGGACAACAGGGCATGCCAGTCGTACGAGACGTCAGCGCACGCCGAAACACACGCATCCAACAAGCAGGCAACTATCAGCAAGGCAACTCGGGCATTTCGCAGAACTTCTAGTGGAAGCACTACGGTATGATTACTATCGATGATAGCAGACTTAGTACTGTGGCTGAATGACGAGGTATTGGATTTTGCTGCGATTGCATGGCAATGGCGTTTGAAGTGTGGAAAGGCCGTCGATGCTGGATCATCCTGCAGTATCGTCTCGATTGAGATCTCAAAGCATACGAAAGCTCGACCGAGAGCATCTAAATAGCTCACTGTAATAATTCTCATAGTATCAGGTCTGGCTGTTGTCCGTACTGTGTCTGTGCTATGATCAATGGTCTACCTCCTCTGCTTGTACCTTTGACACTGCGTAGCAGAAGGTCCCTGCCATAGCGGAAGGCGTCATCAAAGAAGCTCTCTACCGCGAAGAGGAAGCGTCATAGATCCCTATCGCTGTATTGGGCATTGGCTGCATTGGCCGTCTGCGCCTTACTCTTGCTTCTATGCATTGGCATGACATCGACTGCAAACCTCTTCTCCTTGTCTCTGGTCGTACGGATGCATAGTACTGGTTACCCTCCTCTGGTCCTCGTGGCTGTTCGTGACATTAAGCTTAGACTTGATTGTCTGCACGTGATTTTTGCCGCAGTATTGTGGGACTACCTCTTCTCTTTGTCTCTATCCTTGAGACCATCGACGCCCTGACCCCAAGCGCCTGCCTTCACACCCCATTTGATCGTTGACCACATATGGCTCCAATGAATCTTGGGTGGTGGCTCTGGTGATGTCCTGAACGGACTCGCATGCTTGAAGCTCTTCTCATGTCTGGTGTTGTCCTCCACTGAGCTGCCCATGAGAACATCGCTCGCAGGGCTCGACACATCCTCCATACTGCCTGGAGCACTGCTTGGAATGTTGACAATCGGCCTTTCCCATCGTCTGACGTCTTCAGGCACAGGTCGATGCCAGCCAGGCTCGTTTCGAGCCCACCACCTGGCGCCACACATCTCCCACAGTCTGCTTTGTGCTCGCTTGTAGGCGAATCTCTCATCCTCTCCAGTGAAAGAGCTGGTCTTTGTGAAGTTCGGCCTGCGCACCTCGTCATGATCTACCGGTCGAGGCTCCATTTCGCCGTCCGTCCTGCCAAAGGAGCGTGCAAACCCGCTGCGATTTGGTTTGTTTGGTGGATCGTCTTCGAGAGCATCGGCGTTCAGCAGACCTGCGAGACGTGCATGTGTGTAGTCTGGCTCTGGATCTGGTTCGGCATAGTTGGGGTTTTGGGAGAGAATATTAGGACGGAAAGGTGCAGTGGCATCTTGGTAAACGTCTGCCATTGTCTCTGAGTAGATCGCATCGCTGTCATCTCCTGATTGCTTCTCTGGGAAGAACAGATCGTCTGGACCAGCAGCTGCTGTTACCATAAGCTTGCATCTACACTCGTATAGAGCATCAAGGAGTGTAATGAACCTGCGAGCCTCGTTTTTGAGCAGCCAGGTCAGTATAGGTACGTCTGTAAGAATGATGGTGTCGTATGTTGACGCAAGAGTGATGTAGTCGGCAGGGCCGAGTGTACTCCTGCAGAGATCGTCGAATGTCCACCACGAAGTGCTGCCATGTGAGCGAGGTACTGGTACAGTCCTGCCATAGACCTTGAGTACAGCAGGACCCCAATGTTGTGGATCGATTGACAGGTCAAGTGCTTGAGCGATTGCTGGAGCAAGGTCCTCGTCCGCAGGCTGTATCATGAAGTGCTTTGGTTGGGTTATCGATGGTGCAGACGAAGCAGGAGGTGCACTTCCCAAATCATCGTCGAGCGAGCTGTCCAGATCCTCGTCTCTCACGGGTGCCACACTACCACTTTCGACTCGTCGGTAGTCGTTGGCACCCTCCATCTCCCAGACATCACAGCGAGCCTTGAGCACCTCCAGGAAGCCAGCAAACTCGTTCTGAGCTGCGAACATCCTGTCACTGGCAGGCTTCTTTCGAAAGCCGAACGGGCTGAGGTCTTGAGGTGCAGGTCCAAACTCCATGCCTGCAGCCTTCGCCAGCTCTTCTGGCATGCGGTTCGACGTTGCTATAAGCACGCCACCGAGATGGAAGAAGGATGTCATCAGATTGGTCATGATCTTGCTTGCCGCTCGGTCCGGAAGCTGGAACTCATCAAGAAACAGTATGGGCGACGTCTCGATCATGTCTCGCGCTAATCTGAGCATTGAGTAGTCTTGACTGTCTTGCTGCGTCCGCCGCATGTTCTCAAGCTTGGCGAACGTCTCGAGCATGAAGTTGTTGAAATGCCATCTTCGTTTCTTTCGCGTTGGTAGGCAGTCGGCGAAGAGATCGACCAGCATCGATTTGCCAGTACCAACCTCACCATGAAGCATCAAACCTTTTGGTGATTCCAGCTGCTTCGCGGATTCGAGTGAAGTGAGTCGTCGAGTCAGTGCAAGACTACCTCTTCCCTCAGTGTTGAGAAAACTTCGCCATCTTCGAGGAGCGTCCTGTCCGATGGCTCTGGAGATCTGATCAAGCTTATAGCTATATTCGACTTGAGGTTCGTAGTCCTTCAACCTCTCGTAGAGTCCTTGAAGGTGGATCGCCAGTCGATGTTGTGCTGGATCTGGATTG
The DNA here is from genome assembly GCA_001592805.2 of Peltaster fructicola. NCBI lineage: Eukaryota > Fungi > Ascomycota > Dothideomycetes > Peltaster > Peltaster fructicola. The sequence continues at coordinate 2,068,262 of CP051140.1, forward strand.
ATAGCTCTCGTGGCGACCAGCGCTCGATACTTGACGAGAGGATTAGTGATGACCACGCCTGTCGCAGCCTGTAACGACATTGGTGTATGTACATGCTACGATGAGAAGGATGTCATGAATATAGGCCAATGGTTGACATCATTGGCGTCATTTGTTGCCGTTCGTAGCAAGCGTACGCCGTAGGAGTTGTTCTAGACCTGCCGGCTTCACTTTCACATCACACCTCAGTATTCTTTGGACAGATCGATGCTAGGCCGCGACTTGAAGCTCACAGGGAGAATGCTCTGTTGAATTGTCTTCGTGATGATCGAGATGACCGATGGTCCACTCTGTAACACTCAAGGGAGGAGACTAACACAGGATCCTCCGCCCTGTCAGGGTCCGACAGTGGTTTACGGAGCATCTCTTGACTTCGTGAAGCGGTACGGACTTGCCAAGCAATGAGAAGAGGATCACTCCAGGTCCGAGCCACCTGCGAGGATACTGGAATCTCAAGGCCCTGCGCTGATGCCTCAAGACACTTCGACGCCCATCAGACACTACACTGCATCCCTAGGGACATTCGAATCTTGTAGTCAGCACAGGCGAAAGATCCCACGATACTTCCTGCGCAGCACGGCCCCAAGATCGAACTTTTGCGAATCCCATCCTGACTGCTTACCTCTATACTGATCATAATACAGGTTCGCAAGTCCGATACGCTCCATTGCACCCGAGGACGAAGCCTTGAGGACCAGTAGAAGCGGCGCCGAGCCAGGATCATTCAGATTGCCAAGTATAACTGCCTCATAGGGCTTCGAAAGATTCAAGTCTGTCTTGGTTGTCATCTCAATCCAAAAGCCGTACACTTCTTCGCCGTTGTCGATCGCCAGAGACCATCGGATGGTGATATCCTCTATCTGTAACAAATTGATCTGCACAGCCCAGGCTTCGAGTCGTATGCACAGGGCTGGCTCTGATGCTAGACTAGCAATCGTGGCGCCGTGGGCATCAGAAAGTAATCGCGCATACTCAGGCAGAGTCAGGCATCTCCCATCTTGCAACTCAACCTTGACAGTTGTCTCCGGGAAGCAAAGCATATTCTCTGAGCCTTGATACTTCATAAAGGTCAGCGACGTTGCGGTCCAGCCTGCCCAAGACCAGCTAGGGAAGCCCGCACGTCTATGGATGTTGTCGTTGTACGATCTCCACAACAATCCAGTGATGAAGCCATCCTGTAGGCTCAAGCTCCCATCATTTTTCCACAATACAGGAACGCCCCAAAGATGCGTAAAGGCTCGCTGAGCTTGCGAAGGCTTGAATATACGCAAGACCGAGACCACAGCGTTCAACATGTCGGATTCGAACGAAAGCTTTCTGCTCAGGTACTCAGCAAGTCGACTCTCAATTTCCCACGGGTCAGCAGCTAGAGTGTCTGCCAGTGATCCTCGAGGAAAGACTCGGTTGCCTTTGTCCCTCCTGCCGTAGTCATTCTGGTGGTCATGGACGTCACTGGTCATTGCGTCCATCACCTCTTGGCTCTCGACAAGAGTTTCGTAGAAACTGTCAACATTGCATTCGAAGTAGACTTGTTGACGAGTGAAGAACAGGCGTCGGGATGACAGTAATCCCTCTTGGAATGTCCAACCTCTCGTCATCCACACAGACGAAGTGATCTCAGCCGTAGGATTGGCTAAAGTCGAGACGAGGGTGCGGCCACCTCGTGAGATCTTTGGTTGCTCAAATCTTGGTATGCGGCCACCTCCAGGAAGGCCGAGTTTGGGATCGTCACATACAGCGATGATTGTAGCATATGCGCCTCGATAGACCTGGTCCATGGAAAGAATCTGCGCTTGCTTCTTCACACCTTCTGCATCGTCCTGGTATACACAGTATCGATCCACCCATAGATATCGCTCACCAATTCTCAGCGTAACCTGGATGGCATCCTGGATGGTTTCAGGGACATCTGGTGGCAAGGTCCCATCCCCAGCTGGCTCGCCTCCAGGCAATCCCCATCTGTAAGAAAGAGCGACATATCTGGTGAAATCAGATATCGACACCACCCGACGATATCGACAGTCGATCAGCCGAAAGTATGGCGCTAGTCCAATATCCTTGTCAGAGCATGCTGATCCGTGATGGTCATCACAATAGCTTAGCCAGCCCTTTATGACTTCGAAGTCTGCGACCTTGTGGTCAATCTCTCGGCCCCTCACCGAGTACCTCGATTCGTCAGCCTCGCTTAGTGTTTCAACGATGTACCCAGACTTGGACAAGAGGTAACTGTAGTCCGAATCAGGCCAACCGAATGGTCTATGAGTCCTGGCTGGAATCGATGGCACCACGCCGACGCCTCTATAACCAGAGATGTAAGTGCTTGGATCACTGGAGGTCGGGCCAGTACGGTGACGTAGGAGAGTGCGCAGAAGAGTGAAGGAGCGGAGACAGAGGTTGAAGTTGTCGAGTGCTTCACCTTCGAACCTTACTCCTTCTGCTTGCGCAGGAGCGAGCACAGACACAAGAAATCGACATTGTGGACAAGAACTCTTAGAACAGGCTGCGAGTCCACCATTGAGTGTCGCGATGGTCTGTGTTTGGAATCCTGGAACTGGACCATTGACGACATCGAACAAGTCAATATGGCCACATAGCCGGCATATTTCCAGTCTTTCAGCAATAACATCGTAAGCAAACGGTTTTGTCAATGACTGTCCAAGCTCGACTGACTTGGTTACTCCTCCTGCAACAGCCTCGTACAACTCTGTGTCTGTGGGTGCTGGCATGATGCTAGTGTGATCTCTCGCTGCATATGCAAGGCAAGTGTGCAGAGAATATGCTTTCCGGAGACTCGATCACCGATCAGAGCTGAGATCAGGAGCGCAGCGTTCGATGAGACCTTGAATGCTCGCTACCGAGCACGCAAAGTCAGGCTGCAGGATCGTGGATGTGACTGGAGGACGTAGTGCTTGCAGGGTATGGCTGAAGGGCTCCTGAGAGGCGTTAGTGATTCACCAAACCGGCCAAGTTCTGTTTGAGAGGTGCTTCCGGAGCGTTTGGAAGATGTTGCTTATCTCAGGCGTCGATCATAACGATCAGCTTGTCCTGAGCCCTTGACCTAACGACCGACTAGCTCATGCACATGATCTATTGTGACTCGATGGCGTCAGTCGGAGCAGACAGCAAAGCTGCTTGTCTTGCGAGTGTCGATGAGGTGACAGTGAGCAGACACAGCACTACTCAACAACCGAGGACGTGATATGCAGAAGGCTATGCTTATCGACTGTGAGTACAAGCACGAACGACTTCTGACTTTATATGTAGAAGCTTGTCCGCGGGTGTACCCTGTGAGGATGTGGAGGAGGTAACGTTGTTTTAAGGATTGGACGTGCGCCGGGCAACCAACCTCCAACCATATTCGAGTGCGCCAGGCATGACACTACTGTATGTTACTGTCGAAAGGCAGATTTCGCGCCATGGCGTTCGCCATTGCGAACTCGTACCTCACTGGTCCGGCGACTCCAAGATCTTGCAGCATCAGTGCCATGCAGCTACATGATCCCCCCAACGTCAGATCAAGCCCTTTACGAGCCAAGATCCTCAATGCACAATACTCCCCAGCACCACTCGGTACTTGTGTAGCGCTGGCTCAAGGGCTCCATGACGCTCGTGGTACAAGTCCGCAACGATCTTGTATACCCCTGTTGGACATAACTCAGGTCAATGGCTGTTGCGGCCTCTGCACAAGATCGTGCTAGAGGATGGTTTCGATGCTGCAATACAGATCGACGCACCTTCATACTTTTATGATCGAATAGATGCAGCTGCTCGGTCGACGGAGATACCCAGTGACTTACCTGAAGAAGACATCTCAGATTCCCACATCCACATCATCATCGTCAGAGGCCTCAACAAGGTTCACCGCGGGCTTGTATCATGTGGACATCTTGCAGTAGCCCTTGGGAGAGGCGACGAAAGACCAGTTTGTCGATCAGAGCAGGAGCGGAAAAAGAAAAGGGTAAGACGAACAGCGAGAGAATCTGACCTGTGGTCGGATATATAAGGAGTCGCCAGACTAGACATCTTCCCATCGGCACAAGGCAAAGCTGAAGCATCATGGCATCTACCTTCGTGACACTCTTCCTTGCTGGAACTGCTGCGGCAGTGACTCTCGTCCAGAGGAACCTCAGTACACGATGTAAAGAGGTGAGCTTCCAAGTCAGCGGTACTGCCCAGAATGTCGTGATCACGAACCCGAACGACATCCAGGGCACCATCGACAGCCTGACCGCGAACCTGCTCACTGCTACTGTTAGTGGTACACAGACTCTTGCCGGTTACTATTGTGAGCCGTACATCAACAACGCCAACTCCACCAAGCTGCAGATCTTCCGAGGCAGCTTTTTCACGAATAGAGAGTCATGGACGGCTTTGGGTGGCACTCCGTTGTTCAGCCCACCTCTTGCTCCCTACCAGCCGCAGATATACTCTTGGTTCGAGTTCGTCAACAAGCTTGGCTACCCTACGCTCGCCATCGATTCTCTCGGTGACGGGAACTCCTCACGCCCTGACCCAGTGACAGTTGCTCAGATACCATACGAGTAAGCCGCATTCTTCTTGCGGACGACAGCGCTGACTTATCTACCAGGGTCGCCATCTACCACGATCTAGTCCAGAAGATCCGTGCAGGTACAACAGGCCAGCTCCCTTGCAAGTACTCCTACATCGCTCACATTGGGAACTCCTTGGGATCCGTTCTTGGCACCAACACCGCAGCTGCATACCCTCAGGATTTCGACGCGATAGTTCTGACCGGCTACTCCAAGGCAGTCTATCCATCATTTCCCGGTGTCAGTCTCAACGCACCAGCGCCTGCATCGGTCGTCAACGCTACCAGATTCCCGAAATACCCTCTTGGCTACGTGACATCTACCAACCAGACCTCGTTGACCAACTCCTTTTTTGGTCAGCAGGGTATTGTCGACTTCGACCCACAAGTCGCGGCTCTCTTCTACCAGCGTAGAGACACTGTATCGCTTGGAAACGTCGTCGCAACATACTTGCCAACCAGCGCTCCTGTCGCTACTGGCTTCAAGGGTCGTGTCCTAGTGATCACAGGTGAGAACGACCAGGCTTTCTGTGGCCTTGGTAGCTCTGCCCTCAGTCCAAACACAATGTGTGGACCGCTGCTGAAAGAGACCGGTACATTGTACCCTGCTGCCGACTATAACTACCAGTCTGTCCCTAAGACTGGACATGCTACCATCCTACACAAGAACGCAAAGTTCGTGTTCACCGTGGCGCACAACTTCCTAGCCGGTGCACATTACGGTGCATAAGCATATGAGTATGGGCATGCGCAGCAACTATAACCGAGCTTTTCCCGAAGATTTCCTCATTCTTTAGCCAGCTTATATAATATGATTGCTTTCCATTCACCACGTCTCCTGCGTTGACAATCGAATGCGCTTTGTTTATCACAAGTCCATCGTCGTCGTGACAGAGCGATATACAGATGTTGTCGTCACTGGACTACCACACTCTTGCGACTCGACGAACGAAGAATGATTGATGATATGACCCTCAGACTCAAGCCACTGTCTCGACGACATGTCTACTTTCGACGGGCGAGTAAAGGAGTTCCCTGATATAAGAATAGACAACTTCCGAGTCCTACCAAACGAGACTGTACCGCCGCTGGCGTTCTTCCTCAGCCATGTTCATTCAGACCATCTAAAGGGCCTCGAGGCGTGCAAATCGCTGTTTATCTACTGCACGCCAGCTACCAAGCATATGTTGCTTCGACTAGAGAAGCGCTCTAACAGGATCCACTTCGCTCAGGGTATTCGCGAGCATCGAGAGCCGACGTATGCTCAGTTGAAGCGTCTGCTCCGGCCGATCCCACTGGAAACACCAACAAAGATCGAGCTTGCGCCTGGGAGATCCATTCGAGTCACGCTGTTCGATGCAAATCACTGTACTGGTGCATGTGTGTTCCTTGTCGAGGATGAGCAACACGCTATCCTATACACGGGTGACATTCGTTCGGAGCAATGGTGGGTTGATTCTCTAGTTCGTCAACCACTTCTCCTTCCTTATTCATGTAACAATGGCGGAGCGCCTCTCAAAAGACTCGATTGCATCTACCTTGACACCACCTTTGCCACCAGTCTGGCGCCCTACAAGCACTTCCCGTCCAAAAGGGACGGTATACATGAGCTACTAGCAGCCATAGCAAAGTATCCTGCAGATACGATGTTCTACTTCAACACTTGGACGTTCGGCTACGAAGAAGTATGGATAGCATTGTCCGGGTTTCTCCACTCAAAGATTCATGTTGATGACTATCGCTTCCGTCTCTACAATGCACCAGTGTCCGGCGGACCTAGGACCAACGACCAGGGTATCCAGCAAGATCGATGGACATCTGAGACTGACGGCCCAGGACAATTGATCCCACAAATCCATGATCGATTCCCACTGATCGGCTATAATCTCGGCAATCACTTCGTGCAAGGCTGTCTCACCCAAGAGCCTGCGCGGCTACACTCTTGCGAGTACGGAACCAAGTGTGAGATCTTTGAAAAAGGTGTGACAGGTCGATACAGAGCTGCTTCCCTACTGACAAGCCACAGAACATGTCAGGATACTTCCGATCATATCTCGCCATGATGGTGTAGACATTCCTGAGAACGGCGCAGGTGGTGGCCATGGAGATCTTGATCAGCTCGAACTTGATGAGATTATCATGCTTCAAGGACTCATCGAGGTTTGTCAAGAGAGACTGCAGGACAGACCTGTCGTACTTGAGCACATGGAATCCTGGCTGCTATCAATGCTCGCCGGGCAGGATTCGCCTCTCTTGCTTGACCTAGCCACTGTACATCTGCGCGCCGAGAATCCTACGCACCCGCTTGATGGAGAGGACGATGCTTGGATACCAGCAATCGTCAGGGTTGTCGACGAAAAGCGCCGTGCTATCGAGACGGCCAAGGCTGGCGCTAGAAAGAAGAGTGAAGATCTACGACCAGACGGTCTGCCGAGATGCATTGTCAGTTACTGTCTACTGTCAATAGAACAGAAGCTAACAACAATTACCAGACCTTTCCGTACTCTCGGCACTCATCGTATGAGGAGCTTCGCTTTGTCATCAAAGCTTTCCTACCACATGAGATCTATCCATGCACGGTTGATGAGGGCTGGACTGAGAGCGACTCAATGGAGCGACTGTTCTCAGATCTGTATCCACCAGGGAAGACCTTCCATCACGATGGCGTCGTACGACGCCTCATCGAGCAACGGAAGCAGATTCGAAGGCAGCGAATGCAGAAGAGTCGGGAGCTGGCGCGTGTTCCTGCCGTATTCACACACAAGGTCCCAAGCTCGTCCATGCCAGCAGTATCGAAGACTGATGAGCACGTGGTTGGCAGCTCTAATGCCCGACAACCTGTTGAGCCACTGCGAAGCCGAGGACTGGCGGATGATCACGGCGATCTGAGGCACGAAGTTGCCAGTTCATTCGTCCCAGTATTACCGAAGGTTGACGGGCCCATGAACGAGAGCTCGGACGGCCAGACACCCATCAAGCAATGTCAGGGCGTGCAACTTGCACCGAGCAGCAGCAACCCAAGACCGTCCAGCGGAGCCAGTATAGTGAGGAAAGCATTGCAGCGAGAAGCTTTCAATGCCGCGAGCAGTGCAGACTGGACGAGCATCGAGCTCATCAGCACATCCGGCCGTGAGGCAGAAATAGAGCTCTGACATACCGTCAAGACGTCGTTTGCTGCCCGGCGTGTCTACGATCTAGTGCCGCTTGACGCTGCTCTGATAGCTTGTCGACCTCTTTAGTTGCCTTGAAACCAATGTTGCCATCTTCCTTCAGGCCCCATTTGTTGACCTCTTGTGCATGAAGGATTCTGCGCACAAGACTGACCTCATAGGTGGTGCGACCCTTCTTGTGTTTGAGCAGTCCGTCGTCGTTGAGATCGAAGTATAACGCCCATTGATCACTATCCTCTTCGACAGCCAGGAACCCTTCCCAATCATCGAATGTGACGTTGCTATCCTCTTTACCTTCGCTGGTCCAGTCATAGCTCCCAACATGATGCGCTATGCTCCCAGTCCTGTTAGCATACTTCACTTCTAGCGTGTCCTTGTCGATATAGATCCAATTCAGCATCGGTGGATCTCGACTTATTGTGCTCACGAGCCCTCTTGTGTACGATCTATCATTATCGGGATATTCGATGTAGAAGCCGGTGAAAGGGTGCTGAGAAGGATCCTGTGGTTCTCCAGTCTTCGGATCTTGTCGGTCCAGCCATAGCTTGCTGTTCCTCAAAGTCACAATTCGCCCATTAAGGTCTGCACGGCGGCCTTTGCGGTTCTGCGACTCGACAGCCACATCCAGATGAAATTTGAGCATTCGAAGTTGGTTCGAGGAGTCTGCATTTTGTTTCTTCTGCTCTGTCACGCCTTGTGCGACGCCCGTGACTGCAGAGATACCGGTAGATGTTGCTATGGGTAAAGCGAGTCCGAGACCTAGGATGAAATCTACCATGATTGAGAGGTGAAAGCTGCAGGAATATGGAAAAAGTAAACATTCTGACTTGCCTGAAGTCTCAAGAGGTGCTTGATTATCTTGCGACAGGGATCTCGGCCTCGTGAGCGGCAGTAGTGTATACACATCGTCATCGTGTAACCAACGGCCTTTGAGTGTTCGTACCCACTCACATCTGCTGTCAGAAGTGTTAGATCCTCTTTAGTGATATCGCAGTGTTTCAGGATGATAGTGACATTCGCAAGGACCATGAGAAGCGCTAGTAGCTGCGACTGCTGGAACCGCGAGCTGCCATGCTTCCCTCCAGATACTGGCGCTGCGCAACGCATGCTACAGGTCATTCGTCTTTCAGTATCGGTATGTGCTTCAAGCAGTCCCTGAGTATAACGTCTGACTTCAGACTAGTTAGCAGAAGCTTTTTGGTGTTGTACCTCTCTCCCTCATGATACCTTCGCGCCCGCTGGCATGCGTGTTTTCGAGGCTCGTTGTAAGGACTAATCGAGACCGACGAAATGAAGGCTGTGCAACTCTTGAACATGGCCGAGAACGATGCAAAGCTGCTCGATCCGGGTGGGATGCAATCCTCCCTGTGCTACTGCCTGCTGGAGCTGTAGCTATACCCGGAAATATGACATTTCTGGTTACAACGAGGTTCAAGCGGTAGGCTCTGGTTCAAACGTGTATATCACCAAGCACGATTCGCAAGACAATCGACGTTGATGCGGAATCGAGTATCCACGATACTATGCTGATATCTTCCAGATTGTGAGTGGTGCTTGCTCGTTGTCCATCGAATCTACACCGTCTTGCAGCAATGTATCGTCTCGACCTCTTCCTGGTGGTTTTGTGGGGCGTGGATGGAGTGAGGAGCCTACGTGACCATCGTCATCGTCTTTGTGGATGGTTGAGCCAAGGCGCTTTACAAGGGCGGATGTCAAAGTTCTGACGACAAGCTCCAGTCCATCGAGTCGCCTGTGCGTGATGTGTTATCTCAAGGCAAAGCACGCTGACTAGCAAGTCTTGCTGTGCGGCGTGGCCAGGAAGGAGGATCTGTCGAAAAGTAGAATGCCTGCACAAAGAGAAGGAAAGAAGTGTCGAAGCGCGTCACGGCGCGCTATTTGTCTGAGAGAAGCGGTGAGCACACCGCAACAACACCTCACACACCTTTCGACATCCGAACAGTCCGGCGATGCAGCTAAACAATGGCGCTCTCGCCAGAGTCGCATGGCATAGAAGCGTTCCTTGGTATTTCGTGCATGATATGCAATGCAACTCATGTACCGCAGGATCCTGCAGGGCAGCAGCAAAACAACATCAGATGACTACATCACGCTTCTCTGCACCTATCAGCCAGGCCACATAGCACCTCATACATTAAGGACCTCTCTGGATAGCAGATCGCAACATGAGTCAGTTTCACGAACATCCAGACAATGGCATCAAACCATCGGCAAATGCTCCTACTCCTCCTCATGTTCTACAGCAACACAAACCCCACCGCATGATCGACAAACATTTGCCGAGTCGGCAATCGCGACACCGCAACGATGACATGAAAACATAATAGCTTCGCAGGACCTCCTCGACGACTCTACTTGCAATCTCTCACCTTGCATCAATCACCGCCATCCAAGATGAACACCAGCAGAGACGCACAATCAGTGCCACCTCCGAAAGGCATCTACGTACCTGTGCCGACGTTCTTCGCTAAGGAGGGCACGACTGCATATGATCCCGTCAGTCCACCTCTTGATCTTGAAGCTCAAAGCCAGCACTCCCTCTTCCTTGTCGAAGGAGGCATCAGAGGACTGGTCATCCTTGGCAGCACCGGTGAAGCTATTCACATCACGAACAAGGAACGCAATGAGCTCATAAGCAGTCAGCGGAGGGCATTGGATGATGCAGGCTACAAGGACAGACCAATCATTGCTGGCACGGCTACACAGAATGTCCGAGAGACCATCGAGCAAATAAAGGAGAGCAAAGACGCAGGTGCTGCCTATGCGATGGTGCTCAGCCCAGGATACTTTGCTTCTGCTGCAAATCAGCAGGGTATCAGCAAGTGGTTCGAAGCTGTAGCGAATCAGTCTGCTCTGCCAATATTGATGTAGGTCGACATCATGTAATTTGCACTCGGCTGACAGCATGTAGCTACCACTACCCTGGTGTTACAAACAACCTGTACATCTCACCTGCCACGTTCGAAAAGCTTGCAGCACATCCGAACATCGTCGGGACCAAGCTCTCGCATGGTGTCATCGACGATCAAACACTGATAGCCTCGAATCCTCGAATCGACCATGAACACTTTTACGTCTTCACCGGACTCGGACAGAATCTCCTGCCGGTCTTGACTATTGGAGGTGTAGGTGCGATCGACGGCTTGGCAGGGTGCTTTCCTCGTGTTGTCGTCCGCCTCTTCAGGCTGTTCAACGACAGCTCCGCAAACGGCACAACGAAGAAGGACATCGAAGAAATGCGAGCATTGCAATTCCGAATCTGCGAAGGTGAGAAGTTGGTCGCACGCTGGGGCGCTGTCGGTCTGAAAGAGGCGATTGCGAGAGTCTGGAATATTGGTGACAAGAAAGGAGCACGCCTGCCGCTGGCTGGTGGCTTCGAGGATGGCGATGCGGAATGGAAGAGATGGGACACCGTCTACCAGGGGTTGAAAGAGCTCGAGGAACAATTCAAGGCAGAGGGCAAGGAGCATTGAGGCCTGCCCAAAGCATTCCCATCGGATCGCGACATGCTCCAATGTCTTCAAGCCAAAACGCCGCAAGGCTTGGTCTCAATTCAAACTCATGTTGCGCCGACAAGGATGTCTCAAAGTAAGTCCGGACCTTTGCTTGTCTCCATTGGTGATGTCTCGATCCGCCAATGCTACTGCTGGCGGACAGATGCTCAAATACAGGATAGCTGCAAGGCAATGACATGCTACAAAGCTGCTTGGATCAGGAAAATGGCGTCAGCGTTTGCGAGCCAAAGAGCTTGGCACAGCGCAATGCTCGTGCGTATGATCATCGAGGTCCTCTTTTGCAAATGTTCGAGCATGCTGGTTGACCAACTGCTGAATGTGGAACACAACAGCCTTCGAGCCGCGCGTGCTTCCTCAGCGTGCATTTCCCTGCTGCTAGCGAGGCACAGAGCTTTTACCATACAGGGAAGGTCGGCTCGTTCAAATATGTAAGAAAGATCACGGGCTAGACTCCTTGCCACTACTGAGGTAATCAGCTACATTGAGATACTGCGAGGAGAGTCATAAGCTCGCATCACTTACTGAAGTGAATTACCGGCAGCCATCACTCTCGACAATCTGAGCAAAGCACCAGGTTCTGGCAGATCAGACCAGATCAGAGTTCAGGCGAGAGGCTAATCAGTGGAGCATCATGGTGAGTTCGCAGACACGCAATCTGCGGGCCGCAGGAATGTCGTATACTCGCATGTATCAGCATAGAGCGGAAAGCAGAACTGTGATCTAGGCACCCTTGCTAATGAGCGATGATCAGGCTCCGCAGCGACCGTTGAACTCGACGACGCCTCAGCGCTCGATACGCCACACTGGCTGGCCTGATGTTGAGATTTTCCGATGAACCATGTCTCTGATCGAGATGAATGTACATACGTGGAAGTGTCAGCGTCATGGCAAGGCTGCGATGGTGTCGTCCTGTGGGTGAGACAGCATAATGAATGTCGCCAGGATAGGCAAGCACAGTTCTCTACCCCTCGTGTAGAGGGCTGGCGATGCGGCGCCATGCAGCTAATCGAGGCTTGCATTGGTGTCAAAGGCTGCAGATGAGAAATGCCTACGCTGCAGAGGACCTTGTTGGTTCTGCTTTGCGGGTTGAAAGACAATATTCATGCGTGTGCCGCTGCGGAGTCTCGCGAAGCAAATCTCCACAGACAATTGCATTGAGCAGAGCCATTGCTAGAAGGGCTCATTGTGCTGATCCGATTTCCCATGGTACTCTGGTACCAGCGATTTAGCCGAGTGTGCCACCATGACCAGCGAAGGACGCACACGATCTTTTGCCGATGCAAGTAGACGAGCATACTATCCAGGCATGACCTGCAGAAGTGTAGTACATTGCTCGCAAGGGTGTCAGTCTAGTGGCCGCCGCATGTATGCGAGCGTATGAGCTTCTGAGAAGAAGCAAATCTATGGTCGACTGATTCATGTCAGAAGCACGCCGGCGCCGATCTGGAATTGCATGGATATCGAAGGCCCTTACCTCTAATATCGCCATCAAGGCGGCTGGTACTCTGCAATGGTGAGGTAGTATCGATACAGAAGCTTGATACAGAAGCTGGAGATAGTTGCAGCTCTCCAATTATACGCCTTCGTAGCAAACTGCAATGAATATCCCAGACCCTGCCTTACCCAACCCTCCATTCACTCAGCCGGTGCTTTGATTTCAAGATGGCGAGATGCGGTGATTGCGAGTTGTCAGACCACCACTCCAGCAGACTTGCACCAGGACCTCTTCAGCGCCTCCTGGTGCACTGATGATGCGCCATGGCAGGCCGAGACGCCTACGCCTGGTCCAGACAATCCCTTTGCCCGCCAGGCGAAGTGTAAACCATGAATGCTTTTGTCCGACTCTCAGAATGACTGGAAGTCGACCGAGATAAAACTGGAAAAAGAGAGCTCCAACACAATTTTGGGAAATGCCGCCCGTCTAGCTGCGTCTATGACAAGCCTTTGTTTGTTGCGGAATCGAAATGAGATCAACGTGATGTCGGGGTATCGGAAGTTAAGGAGTATGTCACAGGAGCGAGTGATGTCGTTAGTCGTGATATGTGGCCGTTATGGGCGATGCGGTAGGTCGTAAGTGTGTTTCGTAAGCAGGGAGACAGTCCTGTTGTACAAGATCGTGGTCTGAAAGGTCGAAGGTATCTGACTTCCTGCCGTCTGGCTCAAGAGAGCCATATCTGGGCAGACGAATCATGCGAACACGATTGTCTGCATCAGCTCCTTCTCTGCTGCCCCATGTGGTCTGCGCACGTTAGTCTGCTGCTCGAAAGTCGTCCTGATGCTACATACCGCATGGAGGGTCAGGAGGCCATAGAACTTGATCAGACCATGGAGGTAACCGAATGAGATGTAGACCGGCATGAAGAGGACGTCCGCAGGATATCTGAAGAAGTGACCCCAGAGTTTGACAGTCTTGCTGAACACGAAAGTCCAGAGAATCAGTCCTATCAGCAGAGCAGATCGTGAGTCCTGATTCCAAGTGCTCGAGGCACGGTTCCAGGAGTAAAATATGAATAGGTCGTATGGAAGAGCCCACGCAGTAATGGTCGTCTGCAGTACAGAGTATGTGCTCCATGGCTGCGTCCACCAGTAGTGTCGTTCAACGAACATACTGGTAAGGTTACTCCTCCAGTTGCTTCGCACCCAGCGCAAGCACTGCATAAGATATTTCGGGCTGTCTTCGAGCGAAGTCTGTACCTCCGCCTCTCTGTGATACTGCATGGCGATCTTCCACTTATGCGAGTACATCCATCGTGTGATGAAGTTATCGTCATCTGCGTTCAGCTGACAGGTCATCCATTGCTCGTTGGTGAAGCCGAATTGGAAAGCCTCGTCCTGCAGAATGCTGCTGCGATACGCAACAGTTCGTCCTGAAAGGCAAGGCAGGCCTCCGTCGATGTGTAAACATGCAGAACAATCGAAATTTCGGCGTTCGAGATATGCCGCTCCGAGGAAGCTCCAGATGCTCATGTTCTTCGATCGCTTCAGTCGTTGTGAAGTGCCAACGCCACCCATGCTTGGGTCCTCGAATGGCGCCAAGATCCAGTCAAGAACTTTCGCAGGCCACACAACATCATCGTCCACGAAGATTGTGATCTTCGTAGCAACTGAAGGGATGGCTCTACACATCTGACGACGCTTGTTCGCCTCCTTGATGCTCAATATCCTGATCTTCTTCGAGGGAATGACTTGAATCAGGCGCTCCAGGTTGTCCACGTTCGAGTCTACAGTGACCAGGATGAGCTCGTGCGGTTGCGAGCCAAGACATGTCCGGATTGTGTCAAGTAGCTCTTGACCTCCGACAGCGATCGTTGGCAATATGATCGTAACATCTTGTGATGTGTAAGTAGGATGCTCCGGTATGGGTATAGGTCTGAAGGTCCAATGGGATATGCAATTGACCATCAGACGGAAATAGCGAAACAACCTGAGATCACGGATCAGCTCATGTGTCACAACATGACGCAACCACTTACCAAGCAATTACGGCTATCTGAAGCCAGGTCAACATACTGTCTGCTGTGTTACCAAACGAACGTAGCCGATGACAGACACAACGTCGACATCAGATCTCAGCGAAAGCATGAGACGACGCAAAGATCAGAGCTAGGAAGGGTGAGCGTGCTAGACAGAGAGAAGGAAAGAGAGGATGCTAGTGCAGGTAGACCGTAATAGATATAAAAACAATGGGAAAGAATAGAGGTTCACAGCTTGCTGCCAATCTTGATGTAGCCGAAGTCGAGAAAGAGTCCCAGAGAGCCAAACACTGACGAAATCCTCGGTTGCCAAGTTCATGTGAGCGCTTACTGGTAGTATGCTGCGCGTAGAGAGATTCGAGTATAGTGTCCAGAGGTATGGCGAGTATGAAGGCATACTTTGGTCCCAATCATCCAGCACTGCGGAGCATCCGTCCATAGACTCTCAGCAGTGAAAGTCTCGATATGACATCGCACGCGCGCAATGGCTTCCCTAGTCTTTCGAGGCAGCAAAAAGTTACTGTGTGGCCCACATTGCAGTGCTAGACCTTGTCGAGAGCTGGTGCATGAATGGCGAAGTGCCCATGTAGGTGCCCGCCGCCGTGATGAACGCCCACCCCTCCTCTTGCCTGCATAGAGCTAAAAAGATGAGCTGCTGCTCGTGCCAGATAGCTAACTAGTGCGGGACGTAGATTCGCAACTGTGCATTAACTCTGGCGGCAAGAGATGCTGGTAATCATTGTCCGGCCGATAGCAGGAACACGGCCGGTGCTTTTGGAGCAGTGAATGAATGGACGGAGAAGAAGCTTGATTAATGAGATGTTGTTGTTATTCTTGGCTAGGTAGATTTGCTGCTGGAGAGGCAAGAACGCGATTCGTGTGGAGAAGGCTCGATTTGCCGCCCTTAAAAAAGTGCTACAATGGGCGCTTGTCTCAGTTACACATTCTATTCGCGAGATGACCACGATCACACGATGCGATATCCATCATGTCAGCATTCCAGCCATTTCTAGCGCTCTCTTCCGCTCTCGTATACCACAGCAGCATGGGCTCACCACTCGGCGGCACCGGTGGATGAGGAGGATGTTCATATGCCCTGTTGAATGGCGGCAGGCCAAGGCACGCCTCATACGGACCACAAAGCAAATACCACCATCCAACAGTCCAGGGTCTCTCACACTTCCTAATAAGGAGAGCGGGCTCGATCCTACCTCTTCTTCGTCGACTTGCATGTGAGAAATGCTGAATGGTGGATACTCTTCGGCTGCAACGACATTCACTCTGTTGACACTGACTCTCAAACACGGCTGTAACGGCTTCTCTTCAGTTCCTTCAAGGCCAGCCGCACTGGACGAGGTCCCAATGCGAGTTTGCCTGACAGATGCCACGATTGAGACATGCCACAGTTCTACAGCCGAAGCTGTCCTACCCTTCACTCGATAGCGTGCTGGGGTGGAGTGTCCGGTCGCTCCCATCGACGGCTAATGACGACTACACTAAGAGTAAGTCTAAGCTTCAACGAACGAGGATGTGTTCATGCCAGTGGTTATGCGAATTCTCTCATCTATGTGTTACAGCTCCCCGTTCTTCGGTGTCAGCCAGACCACCTATGCCTAGTAAGCATCACTACCTGCACACCACCAAGTTCATACTTCCGCAGTGTGCTCCAGCATGTGGTAAGCTCAAAAGCTGCCGTCGGATGGTGTCCTCCCGAATCGAGGATGTCCACTTTTCCACGTTTCGCGGATTGCGCACATCACACGCCACTTAGCAGTCAGCAACACAAACGAGCCGTTGTGTCTTGGTCTCGTTTGAACGAGGACCTACTATAAGCTTGCACGCATGCAATAGCATAGCATGGCCTGCTCATCGCCATGGCTTTCCGACCTCCTCCGTTGCTCCATCGTAGGCGATTAAGGTTTGGCGAGAGGCTTGCTGTTGCATGTATCTGCGTACCTGTCCTCTCAAGCGATAGACCAAAGCCATAGATCGAGCGACATTGGGTCCCTCTCGATCGGGCAAGTCATTGTACGACAATCATCATTGGACCCTATTCATGAGACTCTAAGCTCTCCATAGCGACGGTCGTCTTCAGCCGCTACAACTACGAAAGGCCCAAGCTCTCCTCGCCTGTGAAGCGACCTCGGTTGTGTCATCAGATTATCCTCATTGCGAGCCTTTTGGTCTACAGAGGTTTCAATATGCTCAACTCCTGCATTGGCAGCAGGTCTGCTCATGCGTATGACGTCTAATGCCCGGATGCATATCCCCGAAGGAAGCCACTGCACGACGAAAGCATCATCGACACCCTCTCGCAAAAAGAAGGTGGTTGCAGTGACTAGCGTGGTGTGCGAACACGTCTATACCGTACAACCACCCTGGCGATGACACAAGCCCATGCCAAGAGATCAGACGAAGGATCACGACTGCTGCAATCGAGCCCAAGACGATCTCCGAATGCTAATGCACATCCACTTCGCTGCGTCGAGATACTTTCAACGCATTGTCGTATCTCTTGTGGCGGCAATCGCTTGGAACACTTCATCCGCGGCTGGGGAGCTTTCCGAAGGATTTGAAGCCATTGGACAGTATGTGCAATGCTGTGTGACAGTGGGATTAGCTGTGCACATAGCCATGCAGGTAAGTGAGCTTTCATGTTCCTCACATGCTTCTCGAACACTGCAGACTCGCGGTCATCGTCCGTATGAGCAAGCCGTAATCTCCTCGGTCAACAACCTGGGCGCTCTGCTGCCGTCCTTTCTGCAGAGCTATTATGTTTCATGCATTGCTATCAGTGCTGAAAGCATAACTCGTGCGCAAGGTCCACATCTGAACAGGATCAGAACATGCTTTCACTGAAGATATTTGATGCCGCTATTGCGATTCACGCTGGCGTGTGCTGTCGACAGTATGACGTACTCAGACAAGTATGATAGCAGGTAATCGCATCCTTGGCAGAGTCTTTTGCTAATTGTGATCAGGGTAAGTCCGATAGAGCGAGATACACACACCTTGCGATCAGTATCTCGCAGATACTGTTCTGGGCATAATACTTTTCATGACATCACTTGATCATTGCAATTCCTCTTGAGCACGACGCTGCGATGTGTGTCAGTGTGGAAATCGGTAGTGCCCTATGCGCAGGTACATGGCTGGCCCCTGGCGGGTGAGGGCGGCACAGATGATCTGTCCTGCTTGTGGGAGCTTAGCAGACAAGCAGTTTACGCATCTTGACAGTGAGCCACACAGAGAAGGGAAGTCGCTGGCAATACCGCATCTGTCTTGCTCTGATACAGCGCTATTTCTCAGGACAAAGGCGACGTCAATAATGCTCTGATGCGTTCCTCCTGCGTGGACTATGCTGGTGTTTCTTCTGGTGCTGCTGACGCCGGAATTACTACTCTACGGATGTCGCAACACTAGCTCGCGACGACCATGTTGTGCTGATGATGCTGCGGTAATGAGGTGTCATCCCAAGGAACACTCTGAGAGCTGTGTATGGATGGTCCCAGCACACAGATCGTCTCTTCATACCGAATCACGTCTGGAAGTTCTAGGCCTAGGACAGCGCCTTCATGCATCGCTCTGGCTCTTGTTTGCAGTATCATCCTGGTCTGAGCACAATGGAAGGCTCACATTGATGGAGAGGCATCGTATTGTTTCGGGCCATGTTGCTTGTCAGCTTTGGGATCGCCTGGACATCTGAGAATGCTGGAACACTGTTCAGGCCGCGCCATCCTGGTCTGGACGACAGAGAAAGCTGTCATCCATGACGAGTCGTAATGAGTTCCTCCCAGGTCATGTCGATCTGCAGTGGTGACTCGGCTTTGATGTCAAAGAACACTGGGGCAGTCTTGATTAACCAGCCATGTAAATCTACAGTGCTAGTTGGCCAGAGGAGGAGGGCAACTTTCAAAAGGAGCCACCCGACACGGGACCTTAGTGCAACTTAAGGCATCAATCATCTTGTCATACCAAAGATATATCTGGTGTATCAAGACCTGGGTGGTGCCTTCGTCCATCACTCCGGCACCGCAACGTCAAGCCTTAGATCTTGTGGTGTTGACTGGAAAGAGCCGCTGACTGATCGACATCGATGCTGTAAATGCCCTTGGTATTCCATGAGCATAGCCGAGTCGTTGCTAGATCGCTGTTATGCCAGTGTCAAACAGCACTGTCCGCAGTTGGAAGCTTGCGTAGTAAAGCAAGCCACAATCTGCACGTCAGCGCTTTCGTGGTATGGTCGCTATATCACTGTCATACCAATGCCAGATAGCTCGTCCGCAGTCAGACGCTCCCGGACACTCCAGACAGCAGTGCGCATTAGCGAGTAAACTGCTGCGCCGTCGCTCTACACTGCTGTTAAATGCCGATGTTGAAGACGACTGTGAGTGGCCACAAGCTTCCTATCGACCTTAACAGCAGATAGCTAGCTGCTGTTGGCATCCTTGAGCGAACCACGGAAGAGAAAGAAAGTGTACTTCACCTTAAATTTCACAAGACACAGACCGCGACATCCAGCTCGATGTCCAGGAGTTGTATTCGTGGTGTACTGTACACATAGGAGTCGCTATTTTGGTCTATCTTTTCCGACCCTCCTCCAGCTCATATCTTATCACGCCTCTTCCACTCAGTGAGCATGAGCATCACCGTGATAACCAATAAGCTTGAATCGTCCAATCATCTCGCCGATGGTGAAAAAGCCAATGGCCTCTGCTGCGACAACACCGGTGGTGGTCAAGGTGGCAGAGTCCAGGTTTCGCAGCTTGGTGAGATAGCTTTGTGGGTTGTTCGCGGCATGTGCTGCAGTGTTGGCTGCGGTGTTGGCGGCAGAGTTTGCTGTCTGCGTAGCGGAGTTCATGATGGAGGATGGATTCTGCAATGCCTTCTGAAGGGGCTGTGCGTAGCTCTGAAGGTGTTGGACAGTTCTGTAAGTGTTAGATGCATCATGCAGGCATTCTCAACCTACGGTGGGTTCATTCCACGGTTCTTGACAATGAGCTTTCCAAGCTCACCCACCACCTTGGCATAGTAGACAGTTGGAGGCACGAGACCTGGATGGTCAGTAAGATCAAGCAGTCGCGATTTACTCACTTTGAACGTAAGTGATCAATTGTCCTGTTCGTCCTCCAATGCTAGCCACAGAGCTTCCGACAGCTGATGCAGTGCTGCCTGCGATCGCGCCGGCTGAGCTGGTGACACGTGAGAGGCCTGATTGTGCTTTGCTGGCTACCTCTTGAGTAGCTTCCTTGGCCTTTGCAGCTCCTGAAGAGACAGCCTCACTGGTGGAAGCTGCGCGTCGTTGGACGATACATCTTGATTGTCGAAGCGCACGAGGCACTACACGGGAAGACATGATGTGTCGATGTCAATGGTGTTGAAGTCGTCTCCTTGAAATATTCATCAGCTATTCCGCGGGAGAGTTCGGGAAGGCAGCAGTTTCACACCGCTTGCCATTTTTGTCAACATCCAACGTCGAGTCAAAATTCTGCCGTATTATTTCCTGAGGTTACCAAGCATTGTCAATTGAACGCAACACTCGACAATGGAGCGTAGCAATCACTGCCCTTGATATCGTTCCACGTCCTGCAGCGGCCGAGCACAAGCTTCGACAAACTCTTGCTAGGTGGTGATTGGTTCAACGCCAAAACCTACGCAAACATGGACACTCTGCGATTGCTGTCCAGAGGGACGAAGACAAAGTCCGCACAGAAGACGGCTCGACAGACGACTATACCTAGTTCACAGCCATCACGACCGCAGCTTTTCTCGGAGCGGCCTGCGAAACGACAGAAGACCAGTCCCGCTCTTGATGAGAACGAAGACTTCTTTCACAAGTCTGAGAAGACTCATCGACCGACCGTGCAGCACGAGGGCACCCTTCAAGATGGTGTGACAAGCTCTTCTTATCCAGCGAGATCGCTTGCAGAACGCAAAGCCCTGCTCAAACAACACAAAATCAAGATTGCTCTGATAAGCCCCGTGAAGAAGTCAAAGCGATCACAACGAGCACACACAGCAACGAAGACACCACTATACCCTGATCCTTTGCTGAACTTCGATCAGCTACAAGGACGATCAGGCATTCCAACTTGGCTCGTGCGCAATATCCAAGATCAAAACTATCATGAAGCTACAGAAGTACAGATGGCAGCAATACCACTTCTCTCATCATTCAAGGACTCCCTCGACGACTCACTACCACAAGATTGCAATCTTCTGGCAGTAGCACCAACAGGCAGTGGAAAGACGTTAGCCTTCCTCGTTCCGACCCTCACTGGCATCAACAATATTCGGAGGCAGTCTGAGGACAAATCCAGATCGATCAAGGCCTTAATTCTCGTACCGACAAAGGAACTTGTAGGACAGATCGTGAATGAAGGCAAGGTTCTTACGCAAAGTGCCGGAATTAAAATCAGTGCATACACCAAGGATATGCGATTGACAGATGACGCCTTGGCTCTCTCTGATGAACTGGCTGACAGCGACACACGAACTGTGGCCAGATCCGACATTCTGGTGTCCACACCAGGCCATCTACATGCAGCGCTTGCTGGCAATGAGCTCTCGCAAGTACGCTATCTCATCCTGGACGAAGCAGACGTCCTACTCGACCCTCTCTTTCGTGAACAGACATTAGGCATCTGGAAGAGCTTGACAAATCCACAACTACAAGTCAGTCTGTGGTCTGCAACCATGGGAAGCAATATCGAAGATCTTGTAGGCTCGACGGGACCGTTCATGCGCCTGGTAGTCGGTCTCAAAGACTCGGCAGTCCCGAATGTTCAGCACAAACTTATTTATGCGGCAACAGAACAAGGCAAGCTCATGGGTCTACGACAACTCCTCCGCCCAGTTGACTCAGGCCTCGTCCTTCGTCCTCCGTTTCTCGTTTTCACACAGACGATTGAGCGTGCCATTGCACTACATGCAGAGCTGCTCTACGATATCCCTGCCCAAGCAGGCGTTAATCGTATAGCAGTGCTTCACTCCAATCTTTCGGACACAGCTCGTGATGATGTGATGTCTCGATTCCGTAGAGGCGATATCTGGGTTTTGATAACAACAGACCTACTATCACGAGGTATTGACTTCCGAGGAGTTAACGGCGTGGTTAATTACGACATCCCATCGTCCAGTGCAGCCTATATCCATCGAGCTGGTCGTACTGGTCGTGCCGGACGAGAAGGAGGTGTTGCGGTCACGCTATACAGCAAAGAGGACATCCCATATCTGAAACATATCGCCAATGTTATCGCTGTTGCACAGAAGCAGGCTGGCGAGGACATACAGCAATGGCTACTTGATGCTCTACCGACGTTGAGCAAGAACGACAAGCAGAAGTTCAAGAAGTATGGTGTCGAATCTAGGACTGCTAAGGGTATGCTGAAGGACCCTAAGGCAGCTCGCAAAGCACGTATATCGACAAAAGCTGGTTATCTGAAGAGGGTTGAGAATAAACGTAAAGGTGCTATCAGAGCGAGTCAACAGCGGGCAGCAGAGATTGATCAAGATGTCGATATGGACTTCGCTGGGTTCGGTTGAACGGGAGCACAACATGACCAACAGCTTATCGATTGCCGACTATGTCATCCCGAAATGGCACCCATCTCAACTGCGGCTGAAGGTAACAAGTGTGCAGATTGTCAATGACCCAAGGTATTCAGCGAGCTTGTGTGATGGTGCAAAGACCTCATTGTCTCAAGACCTCCAAATTGCCCATACGTGAATCGCTGTGCTCCGGAACACACGTCTCGCAGACTGCCACGTATCAGAGGCATGAGTCACGGACTTGATAGGAAGGAAGTACCAGGCCTCGGAACTGCCGTGAGTTAGATCGCTGTGTCTCGAGGCTTGTCTTGCATGTTCAGAGACCAAGGAGACATCTCCTGACAGCGATGCTGACAGGAACGAAAGCAGCAAGTCTCGTAGCTGCCACGAGCGAGAGCTATGTCTCGAGGCTCAACCCAGGACACCACAGGCTTAGCTCAATCCGCAGGATACAGAGTCTCTTGTGGGACGATGGGCGACCTCAAGATCGCAAGCGCTTTCTCAAGCTGCAGACCGTCTGGCAAGATGTCTAGCAGACCAGTCTCACATCTCTGGAATCATCCGGGACCGGAGCGATGTTCATATGATTACAGCCTGCCAGTATCCTCGTCGAGTCAGCTACGTGCTGTGTCGTTCTTGGCGATGAAGCCACGGACATGAAAAGTGAGCTCTGACAATATGGTCTCTCCCAGAGTATAGCACGATCTTGGCAGCCATCAACTCTTCCCAGCGTGACATGGCTACACCATGCCACAGTACCCTAGACCTTTGCGCTATGTTCAGCAGAAAGGCTATCGAGTCGTACGGTATTATCGCAGAGAGCGCACCAATGAGTCTGGTATTGATGGCGCTTGTGGCACAACATGATTCATCTCGCTATCGACGATTTATTGAGCATTTGACACCCATCATGGAGTGCTTCTCTCCTGCAGCGAGCTGCGCGACTCACTGAGCATTTGGCATGCACCGTGACGTGCCTCAAGTCAGCTTTACGCATCCTTGTGTGACGCACCATGGTGTGGCTCAACTGTCGTGGAGGGTCGTGCAGCAAGGTGCGTAAGGTGGTGAATCTCAAGAGCACCACAGTGTGCCTCGGACACCTTGTAGCAACAGCGAAGAGAGCCAGTATTCGCCTCTCTATTGCTTCTCCCATCTGCTTGACGTCCGATCTTGTTGTGTTTCATATGGCATAAACAAGGACATCAACCTGAGTGCTCATCGCCACAACCGGGATTTCACGGCGATGCTCCAGCTCGATCGATGGTGTTCAAGCTGAATCAAGGAGGGACATCGCTATAGGCCACTGTCGCCGTGTTGGGAATATTGTGGCAATGCTTTGGCCTGGTCGACCGTGATCTCTCTCGCTCGAGGCCTTCACAGCTGCACCAGTGGAAGTGCCGTTAATCTCAAACTCACTGTCGTAGTGTGTGTCGGCTTTGGCATGCTCCACACGGCATGCATTGTGTTCACTCGCTTCTCCATGACGCCAAACCAGTTGACGGTGCGAAACTGCTCTTAGGATGGGAGGATCGAGCTGTAATCGACAGATCATTACCTCCCGTGCAAGTCTCAGAGCTGTAAGACATTGGAGAGATGTCAAGTTGACCCGTTGCACGAAGAGCATATAGGAGAGCTGCCCAAGAAGCAATACTATAGCGTGAATAACGAGGACATCTCCAGCATCTTGTGTAGAGGAAGACGAGCTAGGTGCTCTGACAATCTCTGTCAAGCAACACCCAGACGAGGGCTAGTATTGAGTTGTCAGGTTGACATTGCTTCAAACGCAGTTGGGCGCCCTGGTCTTGGCTGCTGTGCCCATGGGAGTCGGTCTTATTGTATCAAAGCCACGTCGTTACCAGTATAGCTCTGGACAGTGGTATTCATCCCAGGAGCAGTGTTTGCAGAACACCAACAGGTTCCTTCCACCTGTCCAAAGGTTCCAGCATAGTTGTATATCATGCTGACATCCTTACGACCCTTGCTGGCGCACAGCTCAAGGCACGCTCCGAAAGAAGGCTGATAGACACGGAAGAGATCTGTCTTGTTTGGAGAGAGTACGGCCGAGTCACAGATGATGACATAGGTGAGTCCAGCAGTGGTAGTTGTGGTGCCATTGCTGTACGGACATGAACTGGATCGCGTTCCTGTATACATTGTCACACCACTCGTTGTGCTGGTTGCAGCCGTGCTCGTAGTTGCTGTTCCGGATGCTGAAGACGTGCTGTCACTACGTGCCTGACCGCGCAGTCCAATGCCCAACCCGACTCCTAGTGCAATAGCAATCCCTAGACTCACAGCCGCGAAGACAACGACACACAGGAATACTCTTTTAGGAACTCCGCAAATCGTTGCCGGTTCTTCGTGAGGTATGTGCTTGTCGTCAGCAGTTTCGTTGTGGTATTGGCGGTACGCTAAGGGCTGCTGGTTTGGAAAGGATGAGTGGTGCACTTCGAGACTACTATCGGTGTAGACCTGCTTCTCGGGCGTCTGGACGACTTCCTTGTCTGCCATCATGCTAAGTTAGGAGTAGAAGTAGAACAATCGTGTTGGCGACGACTTTCAATGTTGTTGGGCCTCTGCTCCTACATATAGTCTGTATAGTTACGGCACAGTTCTGGTGTGCATGTGAAGCCATTGGCCAGCCATACGGTCATACTATACTTGGCGCCGCCATGGTTTAAAGTTCCAGCCAGACGGCATCCAGGATCCTGGTATGTATGATAAGTATGCAATATGCTCGTTCTCAGGCATTTTCGACACGCCTCGAAGAATGGTGCTTACAATCTATGCTCAATCATAGGAGAAGCCCAGCAACAGAGCACACATACGCATGTCTACGGCAGGGCAGTCATGCGTACCCGAATAGCAGCTGCATTCTGTTCTGAATGGTGAAACATTGGCGTTGAGCATTGCGGCGCAGCTCGAGTAGTTGTTGAAAGATATGCGCTCCCTGCACTCCTCCACTGCCTCTCCAAAAAAGCTTGGCGATTTCTCTGCTCATTTGTGAGTGTATTCGTATCGGCTAGTGCGTCGTCTCAACATAGTCTGGAGGTAACGTTGCGATGCGATGTATGGTTCATAGAGGTGAAGGATGTCAGTCGCCAACACAAATGAGAGGTGCTTCTCACTGCGCGCACATTCCCACTGCACGCACATCCCACTTCACACACCCGTGACTACACCACGCTATATCTCGACGCTCACCGTCTCCCATAGACAAGATGCTTGGAAAAGTGTGCTAGGCAGGCTTCTCAGGCTTATCCAAACATGATACATTAGATTATCTCGTAAGACGATCCAGCTAGAATCGAAGTCTATGTATTCCTTGCAAAGCTCAATAGAAAACTTGCTTCGAATGCTCAAAAGGCCTTCGGACACCCTTGGGCGCCCATCAGGTATATACAATATCATCTAGAGTGCATCTTACTGTACATCTTTGTACATTTAGTAGGAGTCGTCGTAGCTGTCATCTCCGTAGGACTCATCGCCGTAGCCGTTGTCCCAGTTGTCGCCTCCGTAGCCAGTCTGGTGTGGAGGATATGCCCATGTAGAGCTTGAGACAGCTGCTGTCGAGCTTGAAACCTTTGTGCTGCTTGTTGATGCAGCCTTGCTGGAAGATTCAGCAGCGGTCGACGACGATGCTGGCTTGCTCGAGGTCACAGCAGCGGTTGATGAGGATGCCTTGGAGCTGACCTTGCTGGAGGTCACTGCAGCAGTGGATGAGGACACCTTAGAGCTGACCTTGCTTGAGGAGACCTTCGAACTGACCTTGCTTGAGGAAGCAGGTCGGCTTGACACTTTCGAGCTGCTACCAGTGACACTGGAGCTCTTGGCGGCGGCGGAGCTTGACTTGGCTGCTGATGTAGTGCACAGAGCTGGGACACTGATAGTGGTTGGGACAGTGACAGTGACGGTCGCAACGCTGACAGTGCTTGGGACAGTGACGTAGACAGTCTTCTCAGTGCAAGAAGCTGGAGCAGTGATGGTGACAGTCTTTGCGGTGCAAATGCTACCAGTAGAGCTGGCCACTGACTGGACTGAGCTGACAATGCTGTAGCTGGTGACAATGTATGAGCTGGCAGTCAAAGAGGTGCTCATGAAAGAGGTGGTACCACTTGAGATCAAAGAGCTGGTAGAGACGTAGTAGGTGACGGTGGATGTGTATGGGACGGTGCTGGTGACAGTAGTGACACCAGTTGAGGAGGACTTGGCGGCGGCGCTGGATGAGCTTGGGCGGAAGATGCTACCAGTTCCAGATGAAGCTGAGCTGCTTCGAACCTTTGATGAGGCTGCGCTGCTCGACATCTTGCCAGATGAGCTCAATGGCTTTGTAGCTGAAGAGCTGGACACCTTGGCAGCAGAGCTGGACGAGACCTTCGCAGCAGAGCTAGAGGAGACCTTCGTAGCAGAACTGGAGGAAACTTTGGTAGCAGAGCTGGATGAGACTTTGGCAGCAGATGAACTTGAAACCTTAGCGGCGGAGCTGGATGAAACCTTGGCAGCAGATGAGCTGGAGACCAGACCAGTGGAGCTGGAAGTCGACTCAGTGCATGTTGTACTTGCAGATGAGCTGGACACCTTGGCAGCCGACGAGCTCGAGACCTTAGAAGCAGATGAGCTGGAGACCTTAGAGGCGGATGAGCTTGATGGCTTGACCGCAGATGAGCTAGAGACCTTGGCAGCGGATGAGCTAGAGACCTTGGATGCAGATGAGCTCGATGGCTTGACAGCAGACGAGCTAGAGACCTTAGAAGCAGATGAGCTGGAGACCTTAGCAGCGGATGAGCTGGAAACCTTGCTGGCAGATGAGCTTGATGGCTTCATAGCAGACGAGCTGGAGACCTTGGCAGCAGATGAGCTGGAAACCTTGCTAGCGGATGAGCTTGACACTGGTGTAGTCTCAGTGCATGTCGTTGAGCTGGTCTGGCCGTGCGAGGAGCTTGCAGCCTTGGAGGAAGTTACACCTGCGCTGCTGGAGCTCTGGCGCTTAGATGATGATGCGGAGGCAGAAGAGCTCTTGACGATGCTTGAGCTTCCGACCTTCGACGACGAAGACACCTTGGCAGATGAACTCTTGACGATGCTTGAAGTTCCAACCTTCGATGAAGAGGATGCCTTGGCGGAAGAGCTCTTGACAATGCTTGAGCTTCCAACCTTCGATGAAGAGGACGCCTTCGCGGATGAGCTGTGAACCTTGGAGCTTGCAGTCGAGGTTGTGCAAGTCTCAGTGGACGAGGAGGCTTTGGAAGACGACGCCTTGGACGACGACGACTTCACAGAGCTGGAGGCTGAGGAGCTCTTAACACTGCTGGAAACTGAGCTGCTTGCTGACTTGGAGGAAGACTTGGCGACACTGCTGCTTGCGGAGCTAGAGGCGGACTTCGACGAAGTCACAGCAGCAGTCGAGCTGCTCACGGGCTTGGAAGAGGAAACAACACCAGTGGAGCTGCTTGCCGGCTTGGAAGAAGACACACCTGCGGTGGAGCTGCTAGCTGGCTTTGATGAAGAGACGACGCCAGTTGAGCTGCTCACTGGCTTCGACGAGGAGACGACACCAGTTGAGCTGCTCACTGGCTTTGACGAGGAGACGACACCAGTTGAGCTGCTCACTGGCTTCGACGAGGAGACGACACCAGTTGAGCTGCTCACTGGCTTTGACGAGGAGACGACACCAGTTGAGCTGCTCACTGGCTTTGACGAGGAGACGACACCAGTTGAGCTGCTCACTGGCTTCGAAGAGGTGACTGCGGCAGTCGAGCTGCTTACTGGCTTCGAGGATGAGACCACGAGGCTGGAGCTGCTAATTGGCTTCGACGACGAGACGACGATGCTGGAGCTGCTAGACATATGGGCACTGCTTGTCAGTGGCTTTGAGGAGGAAGGATACGGCTTTGAGGACGAGTGGTGTGCAACAGAGGATGTGGATGATCCCCAACCGTAGCCGCCACCGTGACCCCAATCATCGCCTCCAGATCCGTACTCATCACCGCCGTTGCCCCAGTCGTCGCCTCCTCCATAGTAATCTCCGCCGTTGTTGTTGTAGTCGTCGCCGCCGCCGTATTGGTCTGCGGACTTGTGGCCCTTGTCCGGGGAGTCGAAGAATCCTGGTGCGGCAGCCACGACACTGGCGGCCGCAGCGATTGTGAGGAGATTCAACATGTTGATATAACGATCGAATTAGATATTAGTATAAGATCTGAGAGAACAGCTTCAAGTGCCTGCTGTGAAAGGCGTCGCGCAGAGGTTCAAGCGAATGTGATGGGTTGACGGTAGGAGAAAACAGGCGTAAGGACTGATCGAGGAGGATATAAACGACGGTAGCAGACATCGACACTGCGCAATGACGAGAATAACAAATGCGAGATGATATGTGGGTCTTGTCGTTGAGATGCTATGCTTGCCTGCCCCTTCAGGTTGAGCATCCTTGTAGATCTCACCTCTTTCGCCTCATTGCTCGGCATGGTGGTCGGCGCAGCGAGATGATGGCTGACATAGAGTTACGTAGGGCGATGAACGACGGCAAGAAAGAGGGTCTGTTACCACAGTATTAGTGTGATCAGCCAGTCTCGATACGAGATGGCGCCGGTAGTAATCAAGAACCTGACCTGAATGGGACAGAGTGGCGGCTTTGCAAAAAGTATGTTGCAGAGGAGAGTGATCACAAGGATAAGAATAGGAGCTGTCGTTGCTCGATGGAAAGTGCTAGCGTTGCCTTGGCGGGTGTCAGCGATACCCCTTTGAGATTCCGAGCTTCCGCGCAGGCAAAGGCATTGTCATAGCATCGTATTCACCCTGTGAAGCAGCATCGTACTCATCCGAAATGGATCTTCTGGCGACGATGTCGTCTGTTCACTTTTGATCTTTGCTGTACACAGTGCTATTGTTCCAGGATCGCCTGTGCCATGGACTCGGATCTCAAATCCTGGTTGCAATAATGGTCGCTGGTGCTCCAAACTAGACATGTGAGCCCTAGTCACAGACTTTGCACCAGTCGCTGGGTCTACCAGTCGTCTCGCGGGATACATTACCATGGTTGTACTCAGGCACCGCACGTTACAGCACGTTTTGCTATGATTCCGCCGGATCCCTGTCAACTTTTGACTCCCGTCTGCACGACCGTTGTGCCGTGATGAGATCCCTTTTGAAGACCTGTCACGACCAGCACGACGATGCCTGATAGCTTGACTGTCCTGAAAATACCAGAGTACTCGCAGAGATGGGTGTAACCACACTGTTGATGCCCGAGCAAAGAACAAGGCCAGGGGCAACCAGATTTCTGATGCCGTACTTGCGAAGAAAAGCCAGGTGGGCACGTCATCGGTCGATGGAAAACCGGATGACGATCACCTCGTAAAACTTCTCCCGGCCGCAAGAGCACGACATGTGGCTGGCATCTATGGCTGATAACTCTGCTTCATGATCCAGGCGTAACTCCGGAGAATGGATCAGCTTATCTTTGCAGCACCTCAGCAAGCGTCATACCAATGGGTATCGACGATGCTTGCACCATGAAATGCACAACGACGTATTTCAGAAAAAAACTGTACCGACATGTGAAGGCAGAGAGAACTTATCGGTTTTGAGGATAGACTTGCTTGTTCGCAGTAGACAGCACGTGTATGCGCTGGCTGCGCGATCGTGGTTTGGGGAGATTGCGATCTTTGGTGCGACAGAGCTGTGATATTGTGGAACGCCGCAGGTTCCGTGCTAATCCCTGGCAGAGGATTGCTGTCTCACTGCCTTACCTCAGCGCCAAGACGGTTATGTTGCAAACCACAAGCAGTGCACAGGACAGGCTCATGGCTGTTGCTCAGACTCTTTACAAGTGCTCAGAAGAGTTCACAGCTCTCACGATTCCATAGCTGACACCAGCAGCCAGTGCACCGACCAGCAGCGTCTCGCCTGCACTCCAGAGAGCATTAACTCTGTTCGTACCGGTGATGATCGCTTTGCCGTAGCCGAAGACCAGAAGGACGATGGCGGTAATGCCAATACTGGTATAGAGTGCGTACTCGACCGTGCTGAAGGCGAAGTAAGGTATCATTGGTAGGAGTCCGCCAAGGAAGTAGGACAATCCCATAACGAGTCCTTCGATCCAGGCTCGTGCTGACGACGGCCTGCTCAATTTCAACTCGAAATCCATCATGAACTGTCCCGTTAGCAAGGTCATCGAGCAATGGTAACTACTCACCTTCACCCACATGTCTTCATTCACTTTCAAAGCATCGACGACAGAGCTGGCAGCCTCTCTGCTCACGCCATACTGCTCGAAAATCTCAAAGATCTCTTCCTCCTCTGCTGCCGGCTTTTCCAACACCTCTTGTCGTTCTCGCTTTTCTTCTGCATCGAAATGATGCTTTTCTGTTACGCTTGCGAGGTAGGCACCAAGACCCATGGAAATGGCACCAGAGAAGAGCTCCGCAAGGCCGCCAATGACCACGAGTCTTGAAGAGCCAAGAGCAGATAGTCCAGCCGTCAGGGCGAATGGTACGGTCAAGCCATCTGTTTGTGTCAACATGGTCCGCCCTGCAGAGCATCTGCCATACCTGCCATGCCAATGATACAATCCCTGACGAGCTCGCTGCTGGAAGAATGCTTCTCTTTATGTTCTGTTGAGGGGCCATCTTCGATGACTGTCTGTGGTAGGTCCCGTAAGAAGATGTGCGACGAAGGAGTCGACTGCATGGTTGGTGTAGAGAGTATCGCTGATGCTCAGATGCGTCTTTGTTACTGCCCGCGAGGGTGTCAATACAGGCTCTTCCCAGACGGACACCATGTTTATATGCTGGATGGTGCAGACTAGGCTGTACTTCAAGCCAGCATTCACTTATCAATGGATCAGATATGCCACAGCCAATCCCGGAATTGGTATTACTGTGCAGCATTGCAAGGAAGTCGCAGCTCAGCGACACCAGGTGGTGGGCGCAGCCGGCGTGTCCATTGCTTCCATCCTTGCTCAACTTAGGAAGCCTGTTGACGCAGCTGACATCGAGTACGTACCAAGTGTCGAGTCTTCATCATGTCTCGGCGCTTCACTATACACTTCGAGATCATGAATGTCCTTCAGCGCTGTGAGATGTCTCTGCATGCAACTTGTGGGTGTCCCATAGCCAGGACGATGCCTCTTTTTATGACTTATGTTGATGACGAATGGCTCAGCGGATACCTTTTATTCTGTGCCAGTCTGCCAGAGATAGTCCAGACCATAAGATACAGAGCTCCGTTAGTACTTCGTCGCAGATTCGTCTCGAGATCAGTGTAAGCCTTGAGTCGCACGGCCAAGGTAGAAGACTAGATCATGTTTCCGACTCTAACACGAGGAGTAATTGGAAGAGGTATCGACACGTGACGTAGCAACCTGACACAACCTCGTTTACGAGCAGCGACTGTTCGGCCAAAGGTAGTAAGCCGAGTTACAGAGCACAGTCATATGCAACGCATACATGCAGTGTGTGTATGTATGCAGGAGAATGATGCAGTCAAAACGGATAGTAGCACAATGAAGTAGTACTATGCTACATGCTGATTGGCCGCTCCCAGCATCGTGCAATTCGGAACTCGTCGCAACATTGGCAGACCCGCCTCTCAATAACCATTGCTCGTACCCCGTCGCTCACGTCTTTTCACTCACAACCCAGGCAGGACCGTCGCCGCAATGGAGGATCGCTCATCTACAGACATGGGCGGCCCACGCCATCGGTTGCCCAGTCTCTACGAGGTGCTATCACGAAGGACGCTTGCGCCTGTCGACCTCTACTCCTTTTACATTTACATGCGCGATGTCCAACGAAGCGTGGACTACCTGGATTTCTGGTGAGTACACTTCGATGGCCGCAATATCGCTGACCATGCAGGCTCGATGTCTCTCAACATATGTCACTTTGCCGACACTACGTGCGCGAACTACGACGATCAGTCCTCATATCCACGCCAGACCTCGAGAAAGCAGGCAGCAAGCGCTCTTCACAGGTACTCGACACATACGATCGCCCGTCTCTCGAAGGCACAAGCGCTATGCTGCCTAAGGAAGACCTGAGCACGGAAAGACTGAGCGCATACCTTCGAAGCGATAGTAGCAGTAAACACTCTCCTCAAAATAGTCAAGGCAGCGCAGGACAGACACCACCTACCGAGCGACCTCGACCAAGCTACATGACTAGCGACGACTCCACACCACCTGTGAATAGCAATAGCTCTCCTGGCAATGCAGTAGCAAGAGCAGATATCAGAGCATCGGCTGAACGGATACTATACACTTTCTTGCTGCCGGGCGCTGAAAGGGAGATCATTCTACCTCAAAGCATACTCGACGACATCACAAACAACATCGAGAAGGAAGGTCGTGATGATCCGGAGGTCTTCGACCAAGCAAAGGACTACGTCTTCCAGGCTATGGAGCGTGACGCATTCCCAGGATTTCTACGAGCCAAGGCGCTGGGCAATATTGTGCAGCCAAGCATGCTATTACGACTCATTCTAGGTCTGGTCGCACTCTTCGGCGCACTATGGACAGCCTTCGTCTTGATCTTCCTCAACTACGGTCGAGCGATACGCTGCTGGGAGATACTACCATTCACCGTCGCAGTCTACTGCTTGACAAGCCACCAATTCATGCTGGATCCTCTCCTAGCCCTCGCTGGTTTCAGTGAATACACGTTCTTCAGCTTCAGCCGCATCAAAGAACCCTATGTCAGGTAAGCATGACAGATCACGGCGATGCACGAGCTGACAGGACTAGACAACTCATGAACAAACGCGCTATCATGGAGCTTGGTTGGATCATACTCATCACTGCTATCTTATGCTGTTTGTTCATCTTCGTACCCGGCCGAAGACTCTAATGATCTATTTGTAATGCCTGCATCTATTATACCATTTGTACTAAGAATAGTCTCCATACGAGGCATCCATGCGGTGAGGAGGTGGCAATGGTTCCTCGTCACACGGCGAACCATAACGCAAAATGTCAATAGCTGGTCCGGCTCTATACGTTAAGATGATCTCTCTCGACACGCGGCACACCATAACGCAAGATGTGCCTACGGATGACGCGCATATGAGCGCGCCGGTCCTTCACATGAGCCCTATGAGCAGGCAGAGTGCTCGTTCGCCTCTTTGGTGCGAAACGAGGTAGTCTCAGACGGATCGCGCAAAGTGTGGTACCGGCTACTGAGTCAAGATAGGTGTAGGACGATGATCATTGGTAGATCATGCTGTGGCCAAGAGTGGAGGGAAGCCGAGATGGACACATCAATTGGCTGAGCTGACGGCATTCGTCCATCCACTATCCCTGCCAGCTTCACCTGATCGCTGACTCTAAGCCAACTCCTTCCTCCTGTGAACCACGCTTTCCTCACTCCTGGGACGTGTCAGACGTGCCTTGGTCGTGTTCTTGGAAATCAGATGGGACGAAAATTTCGGTGGAGCGGATGCGCTGACGTTCGTGGTGTGTCTGATTACCACAATCTAGGCATGAGGCAAGTCTTTTCGTCTCATATAATGCCAGGTTGACCTATAAGATCGTAGGGATGTCGTGCAGCACTCACCGGCATCCGGTCCTGCTTGTCAATGGTGTGTGTTGATCGTTCCGGCAGGTGCTGTGGTCCTTTTGCACCCCTTTATCCCAACGTCAGCTGCTCTTCTCCTTCACTCGTATTCGATCTCTTCAAGCAACCTGCACTCCTTTATTGTCGCTAAAGAGCCTTGCTTGCGCTTGGTAATTAATACGTGCAGTCTCGACTGCCCTCGTTCTTCGACGCAAGCTGTCAGGTTTTGGCGCATCTGCAGACGACATACAGGCTGTGCTTGGTACCACCCAGAGTCGTGCGACCTGCATCTGGAGGGCACACTGCGATCTGGTATCGCGGCAGACCCATTGCCCTTTGATATCGCTCCTACGACCGGTCAGCAAGAGTCCCGGACAGCAGATAGTCCCCTCCTTCAACTTACAGTCTGCAACTGATTGCCTGTACAACCGACTCGGGACATCGCAATGCTGTGATAGACTCACAAAGCTTCTTGTGTTACGTTGCGTACACTGCTGCATCATTGCAGGACAATGGAAATGGATGACGCAGACTGGCCGCTGCGCAGTAACGCCACCACAGCCCACCATGCACTCGAACACATCTTGCAGGACATGGAGGAAGAACAGGAAAGCTTTCACGAAAGCAAACCATCAACACCTCATCCGCCGAGTCTCTTCTCCGCAGAGGACTATAGGAGCATCCTCAAAGCACAGTCGCCGTTCAGCGAAGGGACTATCGACGAATATGTCCTGAATCAACATTCTGGCACCACAGCAACAAGAAAGGAACTGTTGTTAGCCCCGCGACTAGTGCCAAGAGCTCGATCACCACGTCCCTCTTCGCTTGAAGATCAGACCTTCCAACACTTACCACTTGTCTCACAATCATCACCATCACTCTCGTCGTCTGTTACTACAGCATCTTCATCACCTGCATCGCCGAACTTCGCTGGCTGGCCCTTCTCGGTGGTCACAGCACAACTCGAGCCTTTACGCACAAAGCGACGTTTTAGCAGCTTGCGCACCGCAAAGCGTCTTCCACATCATAACAGTCCTCCTTGGGAGGTGCATGCTATCATACAGGTACGTCAAAGTATTGGCTTCGGGACAGGCCTCGAGCACAGCGACAGCAGCAGCCAGTTGCATGCACTCCCTGGCGTCAAGCACAGCGACAGCAGTAGCTATTTGCAGGCACCTGGCATCGAGGACAGTGACAGCAGCCGAACGCAGGCCTTTCCTGGCTTCGACTATTGTAATAGCAGCAGCCAGCTGCAAACACTCCCTGGCCTAGGTATAACGAACGACTATTCGGCCTATATCGATGGTGATCACCTCACTGGATTTACTCTAACACACAGCGAACCTGCCTCTGGTTCCGGGCAATTCGGTAAGTCATTACTCACACATATGACCGCTACTCACAAGTCTAGTACATTACCGAGGAGCATCATTCGAAGTGCTCAATCCTCACGCCTCTCTGATCTACGGCGCTCGATCAGTCGAGACACCTGCTGCAGAGATCGACGGCCTCCTGGACGACTGTTTCGACACAACGTACGTTCCCAGAAGCATTCACGGCTCGAGTCTGTCGCATGTCAATGGCTAATATGAAGAACAGCGAGCATATGGATCGAAGCGTATCGTCGAGTGTCAGGCGACGGCACCCCTACTCGTCACCTATATGACGATCCCGAGGTTGCACGTCGCAACATCTTGCGGCTCCTTCACAGGAAGTCGAGCAAGTCAGCCCGACACAGTCGTACGTACCAAGGCAAACTTGCTCCCCATCTACCATTTGAGAAAGTTTACTAGAATCTTCTCCAAAACAGATCCCAGAACCCAGGTGACGGCGAAAGCGCCGTGAGTGCAATCCTTGCTGACTATGACCACACCACGTACCCTCCAACCAACCGACCAGTGAGCTCGCAGAGCGACGACGACTGGCTCGAGCTCATCCATGGAGCTCACGAAGTCTCACCAGGACTTCCATACCTCGCTGCATACGCCGTGGCTAGAGGAAAGGCACAGCCAGACATTCCACCACTTGTGCCTACTCGAACACGCCTCGCTGCCGCAAGCAATGATCCGCCAACGACAGATCGCACGTATGGAGACACCAACCGCCTGCTCCAGCTCACTCCTCACACCATTGGTCTAGCACGTACCACAGATATCGCTCAGCAGATTCGTGCATCGACAGCAGAGGCTCTCTCACGAGATGGAAGTACTGAAATCACAGACTTCCGCAGTACGCTCGATAGTATCCCTGAGAGTACTGCTGAGAGCGAGCTGGACAATAGCGAGTCCACGGTCGTCTTCAACCCTTTCATGGACCAAGGACAAACTGCAGCTGACGACGATGCTGACTGGGTTACCGACCTTAGTCACAGTGAAGCCAACAGGTTCAGCTACACTGCCAAGGAGCCATCTGAGCACGACTACGACGGACACCGGGAAGTCCAGCCTGCCAGCGTCCTTGACAACCATGGTATCCAGCACTATGGTCATGGTTGTCAAACACTGCCAGCACAAGTCAAGCCAGCTCGTGAAGAGGTGGTCCAGCGAGCTGCACGAACACTGTCCGTGATCTATCACAGCAAGATCCAGGCTATGGCTTCTACTGATAATGTCGCCGTTCATTCGGACTTCACCAGAGCTCATCGTCAAGCCGCCGTGGATGCTGAAGCTGAGATCGAGCGTCTTCGTCAAGAAGACCCTGATACATTCTCCGCCGCGGTCGAGAGCTTCATCGACCAGTATGGACCACATACAGCTGTCGAGCTCACCCGAGCTTGGTCTGACAACAATCGTCTTGCAGATCGCCGAAGTGCTGCTAGCGAGAACAGCTTCGACCAGGTCATCCGCATGGCCAGAGCTGGCGAGCGTGCAGCTGTAGCTCACGATGTCTTCCAGCGAGTCACAGCAGCACACAATCACAACACCAAACAAGCTGGCCTGCAGTATAGTCCGACTGCTGATACCTTTGCCACGTCCCGCCCGATTCGCTCTCCACCGGCCAACCGGTTCTTGCAGCCACAGAGTAACACCCTCATGATGGGCACAAGCCACCAGCTTGTACCAGACCGCCATGCTCAAGCCCACCGACCGGGACTTCGTAACATGGCTTCTATGAGCAGCCAAACAGGTCTCCGTGACCTTCATTTGACTTCAACGCCAACTTCGAATATCGTACACGCAGGTCAAGAGATCATTCGTCGTCCAGCAACTCCAATGTATCCTCGTCCAATGCTCGTTACTCCACCACGTCAACATAGCGAAGAGATCGAGATGGCCACACTCGATGCTTCTGGTCTCGCAGCGAGACCAGCTACCTTGCAAACACTCAGCGGCAATCTTGCCAGCCGTGATCTGATGAGTCGACACCTTTGGAATCCCATTGCCCTGATCATCATCTGGGCAGGTGGCTATAACAAAGTCATCGCCAGGACCACTCACAATGTCACCATGGCTGTCAGCAGAGACACGAAGATCGAGAGCCTAAAATGGGCTGCACTGGAGCTTGCCATTCTGGTTATTCTTGGTTCTCTCGTCGCTATGTTCGCCATAGTCGGCTCACTGGCTCACTAAGAACTCACGACTTATCCAAAGGTCATGCAAGAAGGTAGTCAGCACGACGAAGGTGTGTGCTCGCACTAAGCAGCCGCTGCTTGACGGAAGACTCGAAGGATAAGGACAACATTGATGCAATCGATATGCAAGAATTGTTGTGTTCAGCACAGTCGTGCCGCAGAGGGGGGCTTCCACAATGCTGCTTTGAACAAAGCAGTACGGTATTCTCGTTATGCTGCTCAACACAGAGCGAGTTGGTGTCTCAAAGCACGCCGCTTCACGCGCAGTGAAGTCCTAGCAGCTTCAATTGGAAATGTCTCGACTTGCAGATCATTTGTGCTGCTCGGCATTAAGCCATGCACACAGTGATCTCACCATAATCATACAGAGACCTCAGTAATGCAAAGTGAGCGCCCCTATTGACATGTGTTCAGTTACTTCTTCAGCTGCTCCAAGGACACCGGCATCAAGTTTCCATCCCCGCGGCGGTTCTCACAAGAGCCGAAAGTGAACCAAAGTTACGTGGCTCATCACCCTCATTCAGACTCATCCACTTGATTCATTGCTCTGTGGCGCCTAGCTTCAGCAAACGCTGGCTAGCCAATGCTGCTGCAAGGTTCCTCGAATCACTGGGACACGCAAGGCGGCTGACCATTCTACACATCCGGCAAGCCTCTGCTTTCCTGATGCGACGAGCGCTAGCGTAGGCGTGAAACCATTATTCACCTCTGCTCACGACGACACCTCTAGCCTGACCGGATGGCTTGCTTCTCTGTCTTGCTGGAGCATCAGCTCGATCATCTATGCTGAAAACACAGACAATCTCACCTCCAGCGAAGCACTACGCAGCAATGAAGAGAACATATCCCGACATTGCGGCGGCCATGCCTACGAAGCGGCTATTGAGGCCTGCAATCCCGAAGAACGACTCGACTGCTGGACAAGGACATGCACGAACGTCGTTCTATGATCTGCCTGCTGAGCTTCGCATTGAGATATATCAGCTCGTCCTCGAGAAAGTCACCATCCACATCCTACCCACACGCACAGCGACCAACCGAGAGTGTCCACATGCACTTGTGCGTACGAGCCGACAAGTGCGTAACGAAGTGCTACCAATAATCCACGCCCAATGTCCTATCAAGACCACAGTCACAGACTTCAACTTTGACGGTATGATGGCATGGATGAGCCGAATGCCGCCCGATCAGGAAGCGAATCTATGCAGGAATCAATGGCTCAGCATCGAGCTGGTAACGACAGTCAATGACAGGAAAGAGCAGAGCTCGAATAGCATGAAGAACTCGCATAGCTTGAGAAGATGGCTGCATATGCGAGCGGATCGACACAGACCTCAGCCTGGATGGAAGTATAAAGGTCCTACTCCAGATCCGAAGACCGCGAATGAGATGAGGAGACGAGCAAAGAGAGCCGTGAGGCCTGAGGAGCAGAGAGAGATGTACAGCATGTTGAAGGCACTCAATGTGAGACCTCCTGTTGTCCGCCAGCAACCCTCACCACCAGACTCATCAGGCACAGGCGATTGATCACCGATAGCACTTGCAGCTGCAAGGCTACCGATCGCCTGCAATTCACTGCAGCCTCGCGTCCTAGCGAACAAGCTCAACAAGACGGCATGGCATCGATTGGATCATACATCAGTGTTACGCTAAATCCAGCACGACGGCAACTTGCGTACTTCGGCCTAGAACACGAAATACTGCTGCGTCAAGGGCAAGCTCTCGGCTGGTTCTGCAGTGCAGACAAGACCATCAGCCTCAACGGTCTGCCAATATGATTAGTAATGTTACGACGACATGATATTTCCACGATCAACACTTACATATCTCTCTGGATCAACCTTCATCTTCGGCTTAGTATCGTTCCACTTCATATCTTTCTTGCCAATATCTCTGCAGCCCTTGACAGCCTCTATACGCTTGTGAAGACCGTAGCTCTGCACCGTCTGCAAGGATATTTGTGAAACCCATGCGATGCTCGTGTGAGGAACACTAGCTCCGAACATTGGGCGCATATACGAAGGCTCGACTGTAGGAATGCTTGCGTTGGGGTCGCCCATCTGACTCCAAGCAATCATACCACCCTTGACCACCTGCGATGGCTTGACGCCGAAGTTCGCTGGTTGCCAGATAACCAGATCTGCAAGCTTGCCAATTTCGACACTGCCGATGAGGTGTCCCATACCCTGCGCGATAGCAGGATTGATCGTGTATTTCGAGATATACCTCTTGACACGGAAGTTGTCTGCCTCAGTACCTTCGTCCTCTTTCAATGTGCCTCTCTGGCATTTGTTCTTGTGAGCCGTATTCCACGTTCGAAGGATGACTTCACCACAGCGACCCATCGCCTGTGAATCCGAGGACATCATACTGATGGCACCCAGGTCATGCAGCACATCCTCAGCTGCAATGGTCTCAGCTCGTATACGAGACTCAGCGAAAGCCACATCTTCAGGGATGTTCTTCGACAGATGATGACACACCATGAGCATGTCGAGGTGCTCGTCGAGTGTGTTGCGAGTATATGGCCGTGTCGGGTTTGTTGAGCTTGGCAGGACATTCTCGTGCTCAACGACCGAGATGATATCTGGTGCATGACCACCTCCAGCTCCCTCAGTGTGGTACGTATGGATGGTGCGGTCTTTAAACGCTTTGACTGTGGTTTCGACAAACCCACTCTCGTTCAACGTATCGGTGTGGATCAGGCACTGTACGTCGAGCTCATCGCAAACGGATAAGCATGAGTCGATCGCTGCAGGTGTAGTACCCCAATCCTCGTGCAGCTTCAGACCACAGACGCCTGCCCTGACCTGCTCGCGCAGCGGTTCAGGCTCGGCATCGTTACCTTTGCCTGTTATGCCATAGTTGAGTGGTAATGTATCACAAGCTTGTAGCATTTGTCTGATCAAAGTCGATGATGGGGTACATGTAGTTGCGTTCGTGCTTGTCGTTGGACCCGTACCACCACCCAGGAAAGTTGTGATGCCCGATGCAATCGCTTCGTTCGCTTGCTGAGGACAGATCAAGTGAATGTGGCTGTCGAAACCGCCTGCAGTGACGATCTTGTTTTCGCCAGCCATCACATCAGTTGTGCTGCCAACCACAAGATCGGGATGTACGCCATCCATGATATCTGGGTTGCCTGCCTTGCCGATGCCAACAATCATGCCATTCTTGATGCCGATGTCTGCTTTGTAGATACCAGTCCAGTCAACGATCAGGGCGTTCGTGATCACAGTGTCGAGAGCCTTCTTATCGCTGAACCCAGAAGTCTGGCCCATGCCGTCTCGAATCGTCTTACCACCACCGAACAAGCACTCATCACCATACACGGTCATATCCTTCTCGACTTTGACCCACAGGTCAGTGCTGCCAAGGCGGACTCGATCTCCCACTGTCGGGCCAAAGATTGAGACGTAGTCCTCTCTTGCCATGCTTGTAGCTTCGACCTTGTCACCCGATGGAGGCTCATGCTGGTGCAGAAATCCGCCATCGTGCATGCGTTTCACGATGTCGTTCGCGATATGCTCGTCGTGTATCGAGCCAGTCGCCAGACCGTTTCCACCTTTGATGATTTGGTTCCCGCCGATCTGGACAAGAGTGACAGTCTTGGCATCACCCGGCTCAAAGCGCACACTGGTACCTGCGGCGATATCGAGGCGGTAACCATGCGCTCGAACACGATCGAAGGACAATTGCGGATTGGTTTCGAAGAAGTGATAATGACTTCCAATTTGAATCGGCCTGTCTCCCCTACTCGTGACCTTCAGTCTGATACGCTTTCTGCCTTCATTCAGTACGATACGATCTTTGACCACCTTGACTGCTCCAGGCTGCTTATCAGCTTCGTACACTGACATATCCTTCAGTGGCCAAGGGAATTGCGACTCCGACGGCTCTGGTAGGAAGGAACCGTAGAGTGCCCTCTTGATGTTGCCATCGTCGCCGGCAACCGGATTGTGAACTGTCACGAGATATGTGCCTGTTGTGAAAGTGCCTTCGACTTGCAGCTCCGTCAGAGTATGAGGTACTGTTGGCAGGACATGTCGACGTCCAAGCAAGGTCTGCCCGAGAGACATCAAGTCGGCCACGGAATGGTCTCCATCGCGAATGAGCTCGTGTATAACGTGAGCTATCAACGCGAGTGCCTCAGCATGATTGAGCCGTACACCTCGTGCTAGGCGCCGTTGGGCCAGAGAGCCAAGGTTGTAGATGAGGAGTTTGTCGACCTGGCACTTATGTCAGTAATTGTATTGCGGCGGTCATGGTCACACACTTCTTTCGGTGCCAACTGCATTTTTGTTGTGTCATAAGAACTACGCAAGGAGGATGGACAGCATTGTCTAGGACATCGCACTCCTAAGCTCGTACGCGGGGCAATTGAGGGGAGCAGTAGGCAGGAATATGTACTTCAGGCGCAATTGAACGAGCTTTATTTTAAACAAGCCATGGTAGGCGGGAATGATGCTTGCAGAACGAGTATACATTGCTAAACCATAGCAGAACGCAACAATGACATAATGCTGCTCGAGACTCTCATCACTGGAGCTTCGCTGTATGTGATCAGTACTGTGTACAGACCATGATCACTGCCTGGAGCAGGAAGCACAAACAGTCTTCGACAACTCATGTGCTGCATCTTAGCACTGAGTGAGATCAAGACGCCACGGGATGTCGAACTTATCGCGGCCAAGAGATGGACGACGAGTCAAAGAAGGCAGAGAGGACCACTAGGCCTCAGCAGTCTTCTTCTTCTTCGGTTTCTCCTTCTTTTCTTTCTTGGGTTGTTCCTCTTCAGAACTGCTATCATCGTTGTCCTTCGCTGCAGCAGCTGCTGCAGCTTGCTCGCGGAGGAGCTTGTCAGCATTGGATGGTCGACCGCGCTTCTTCTTGGGTGTGGCATCGTCTCCGGCAGCGGCCTTGCGCTTCTTGTCGGTGCCAGCTGGAGCTGGATTAATGCTATTGAACATTGGAGTGGCTGTTGCCTTCTTGCTTGTAGTCTTTGGAGTCTTGTCGACAGCAGCAGTAGCTGCCGCTGCCTTCGGTGTCTTCTTGACGGCTTCTGGACTAGACGACTTCTTGACCTTAGGTGGAGGTGGTGGCGGCGATTCGTCGCTGCTAGCTTCATCGTCACTGTCGTTCTCGTCTTCATGTGCGATAATGACAGCTGGAGCTACAGCAATGTCGTCCTCCTCATCGTCATCATCAGCAACGAGCTGGCCAGTTCTAGCCTTGTAGTCCTGGACGTCTTGGTCGTAGACATCCTTCGCGGCCTTGTAAGCGTCATGGTAGGGCTTCTTCTCATCCTCAGACAACTTGCGCCAGCGCTCTGTGGCGACCTGGCTTAGCTCACCAGGCTTGTGAGTGCCGATGTTCTTGGCAAGTTCAATAGTCAGAAGAGGACGCATCTCAGACAAGTAGCGAAAGTAAGCAGTCAAGGGTCGCTTGGGTGCATTTGGATCACGAGCCTTGTAGGATCGCTTTCGCTTCTTGCCTTTGCCATCGTCCTCATCTGCGCCGCCTGTAGCAGCATCTGCAGCTGGTGGTTCGACTG
Organism: Peltaster fructicola; assembly: GCA_001592805.2. Lineage (NCBI taxonomy): Eukaryota > Fungi > Ascomycota > Dothideomycetes > Peltaster > Peltaster fructicola. Next base: position 2,111,248 of record CP051140.1, read on the forward strand.
CTTTGGCAGTGCTTTTGGCGAGAGCCTCGCCAGTCTGATGGACAACTCCAGCAGCAGCACCGAGTACATTGAAAGGTTGAGTGAGGTAGGAGACATTCAAGCTTGCATCGCCTGCAAGAACAGCATTTGTATGCTCGATGTAGGCCTTGACTGCCTTGTCGACGGACGATGACAGTGACAGGAATGCAGTCGTAAGCTGTCAAGACAGGTCAGCTAGATGTCTTGAAGTGATATGCGCGTGTATGCGACAACGTGAAGAGTAGCTATCTTGAATGCGCCTGAGCGAAGTCAAGCTGTGCAAACGAGAGGCCTTACCGCATCGCGAGTGCGCACAAATTCGTCAACGTCGACAGTGACGCGTTTCTTCTCTGGCGCCATTCTGTCAGAGCGATGAAGATGTATTGTATGGTTGTATCGAATGTGCCTTGCGTGAACGACGCAGGCTTGGCGAGTATGATGGTGAAGTCAAAGTAAAGTGACGCGTCGCGCGACTTTGTTTGTTGTGGTTGAGGGAGAACAGGCGGGCGGGTGAGGTAGAAAGAAATCAGCTAGAAAAATGCGCGAGAGTAGGGGAGCTGGGGATGGCTAAGACCCCCTAAAATTCGACGCCTGTCTGGCCGTGTTTACGCGACCCATCACATTCTCACAGGACATGACTAATCCAGTGCTTCGCATTATGCCCTGCAAAATCCTTACCAAGCACCATCCGGCACAAGATAAACTTATACGGCCGCTTGTAGCCATCGATATCGACCAACAATGTGCAGTCGGCGATATTCATCTGTGTTCAATCGACGCAATCGCTCTTACATGTGTTTGGATCCATCTCGAGCTGTCTGAGCCCAAGTGCTCTGCCAAACAAGCGTGAGCTGCACGCACGTGGTTGGAGATTGTTTGAATGCCATCTCACAGCACAGTCCTTTGGCTTCATCATGTGCAAGACCTACGATCGTTGAGGAATATTGCAGGACCTTCACTATCCTCGGCGTGTCTCAATCATGTCGGAGGCAGTACAGGCAGTCGTCGTGAGAGCCAGGTGCCACGGGAGCAATGGCTTCGACCATTGTATACGAGCAGAGTCCATGACCTCGTCACTCGCTGCTCGACTTTCTTAGAGACGAGCTTGTCGAGGCTCTCCGCTACTGAGTGCGGCGACTAGAGGCAGTCGACTAGAGGCAGGAGCGAGGCCTGACCACGCGATATGCAATACTCCGGGACCTGATGCTTTGAATGTGTATAATGCAGGCATAGACCATGGACGCACCTCGAGCAGATCACTCTGCCCAGAGCAATCTGGTCCTTGTTTTGGCAGGGTATGCTGCTCTGGCGAGCAACAGCGATGAGATGGCGCATAGCCCAAGGACATATACCACGATTGTGGAGAGTTCGACCAATTGGCATATGCTCACGCTCGTCCTCACGGATCGATGCCTATCGTCCATGGATAAGAGCGGTCGAAGTCGTCGAACTGTAGTTGCATTGTCTGAGTGCGTGGAGGATACATGTACAGCAGACGATTGAGGACATCAAGCTTCAGTGACGTTGACACCTCAGGTTAAGCTCTTCGTACCGCAGTACCAAGTGACAACAGAATGTTCACACCTACCCATCACCATGTATGCTACATCTCAGCAGCATCTGGCATATGCGCCGACACCATACTCCTACACTCCTTCACACAAACTCACAGCAACGATAAATCTAGATCAAGAGGTCAAGCTTGCTGAGACATCTGCCGAACGTGATCTCTACGAATCTCTTGCCGAGATCTACAGCATTATCATCACTCTTGATGCTCTCGAGAAAGCATACCTTCGAGATTCGATCAAAGAGTCGGAATACACTGAGACATGCGATCGGTTACTGCGCCAATACAAGAGCAATCTCGCAGACGAGACTGTAGCTGCTGCGTTCGGTGACCTGGAACGCTTCAAGGCAGAATGGAACCTAGAGGTGCCCAAGGCTACGGAAAGACTCAAGGTCGGACTACCAGCTACTGTACAACAAGCGCCTGCACAACAGCAGAGACCGATCAGTCAGCAGCCTGGCAACAATGGCGCCGCTACACATATTGTTGCAGTCTCAGAGAGCTTCATCACGCTCTTTGATGCTGTCAAACTGAACATCCTCAATAAGGAGACCTTACACCCTATCCTCGTGGACATCATACAAGCCGTTAACAAGGTCACTGATCGCGAATTCGAAAGCAAGGGCAAGATTGTTCAATGGCTCATTACTCTCAATCAGATGCGTGTAGCGGACAGCTTGAGCTCAGAACAGGCGCGAGAACTACAATTTGATATGCAGCTGGCCTATGACGGCTTCAAGAGCACACTCGAATCATGAATGCTATGGCTTCATCACTCTAGCACAACACGGGGATAGCTCGGCTTCTAGGGTCTGAGACTGATTTTATGACTCCAAACAGTCTGCGCTGCTGTACAGCCATGACGCCCGATCTGAAGGCGGAAGACCTAGGTCTGCAAGAAGAGGAGCCGTTAGATGGTAGGTCATGTCAATCCCACTCTTGCTACGCTGATCAAAACAGTTCTGGACTTACCGCAACTTTACACCCGTCCTTCGGCCGCCTCTCTACTTTTCACACTGTCCGAATTGCAGTCAGAGCCATCTTCGTGGGCATCAACACCTTGGTCCGGGGATTCGAGAGCCATCAGCGGTACGTCTACGCCATACACGAGAAGAAGGAAGGTCAAAAGCGAAGGTATACCAGCATATCTGACAAAGATTATCTCGAGTGCCTTGCAATGGATCGAGGACGATGCACAGAAAGAGCAGATCTGGGAAACAGCTGCGCATGAATTGAGCGTAAGAAGCGGCAGGACTGCTCAAGGTGACCTGACCAGATCATTCACAATACCGTTGTCAGCGTCTGACATTCACTCCCTGGTTGAGCTATGGATATATGAGCCAGCGCTGACTGCAGACAATCTCGGTCACAAGACCTGGGCCTCTTCCTTTATGCTGGCTCAACGGCTGTGTCGATTGAAAGACGACCTTCCAACCAATTCCATTCTTGAACTTGGTGCTGGCACTGGACTTGTTGGGATGGCAGCAGCGTGTGTGTTGTGCACGCACGTTGTGATGACTGACCTGCCTGAGATCGTGCCAAACCTCGAGCGCAACCTGAAGGACAATGCTGAGATCATCGGCGCCACTGGAGGCACTTGCTCGTCAGCCGTACTGGACTGGCGGAATCCAGAGTGTTTGGTGATCGATGAGCAACGACAAGCAGCTCAGAGCTTCTCTCTGATCGTAGCAGCCGATATGGTCTACTCGCAGGAGCACCCACGACTGCTCACAACCACAATTGAGTATCACATGCGCAGAACTCCAGATGCAAGACTGGTGGTGGAAGTACCTCTGCGAGATGCCTATGATGCAGATCTGGACATCCTGCGGTGCGAGCTTGCCAACATAGGACTGACGATATCCCAGGAAGGCTCAGAAACCGGTATAGATGACTGGTCCAGCGGCAACGATGATCAGCCCACAGACGTGAAGTGCTGGTGGAGTGTCTGGAAATGGTCGTGAAAATTCGATACTGGTAACTACTACAACTATCGGAAGCGAAGGACTACAGGAAATCCTGCCAGGCGAAGTCCATTCAACTCTCAGAAGCCAAGGATAGTGTTCGCCTGCTGCAAGAGATTCTGCTGTGCTCGACTCAGTCCAGCATCTGCAACAGCCCATGCCTTGAGACCGAATGCTCTCATACCCTCTTCTGCATTAACCTTCTCCACATCCTGCACACCAGGTCGTCCAATGTGCTCGCTCTCACCTTTACCACCTCCAAAGTCTGGAGATGGAACGCCATCCAGGAATCTCTGCCGCTGCTGAGCAAGAAATTGGGCATTAGCAACGGTCAGCGGACATGTTGGGATATACATGACACTGGAATCGCCCTGGCCTCGATGCACATTGTCGACTGAATGGATAGTGTCGCAATGCCACACAACATAGTCTCCAGGGTTGACTTTCGGCATATGCACCACTGACTCGTCGAGATTGAGATGAGGATGTAAGTGAGGACGCAGCTCTTGACCATGACCGGGCGTGGCGCCGTGTAGCCAGGAGTTAGTCGGCGACAAATCGAGTTCCCAGTTCTCAGGCGTTAGGAATGCTTGCGAGGCCGGATCGCTGTTTCGTGGCGAGAAGAACGGCCGAAGCAGGAAATATGCTGTGGCCTCCTTCAGGAGAGGATGAACCAGCAGTGTGCCTTCATATGGACCAGTGTTGCTCATCGCCAACCATCCCTGATACATCCTGAACATCGAACAGGCGCCCACACCTTGGTAGAGATCGGAACGCACTGGCAATCGACAGCTGGACTCCCAAGGATCCCACTGCTCGTATTGACCCTGCCAGATCTTGTCATATACATGACCCCGACCGTAACCCTCTGCCTCCCATCTCTCACAGCTTCCGCCGTCGACGTGTGGTCCAAGGCTGAAGCGTGCATCTCCAGGAAGTCTCATGCGCAGTCGGTCAGCATAGATCGCAGGATGAGATGTCGACACCAGAGCATCCGGATCACTGGAGTGCCACATACTCATCAATTGTCTCTGTGTCTCGAGCAGGCGCGCATCACTACGAGCCTTGATTTGTGATGGTGACCAGTACAGCTCATATACCTGCGGGTTGTCCTGTGGGAAGGCTTTCGTATGCGGGTTGAGGCCGATGTATTGTTTCAACTCGTCCTTCAGAGCAAGAGCTTCGTTCTGTGGCAGGACATTGCGAACAACAGCAACGCCTCTCTTCCTGAGCTCATCTCGGAAGTGATCATTGCTCGACCCAATATCCTTGAAGTCAATCTGCGGTATCACTCCGGACTTCTTCTCTGCAATCAGAGGTATCTCTTTTTGAAGACTCTCCAGCAGTCGCACCCATGAGTCGCTGATGCCTTGCTCATTGCCCTTTACGAGCTCGGCCTTGACACTTGCGAATCTCTGATCGAGAGGCTTGAACTGTAGACCGGATAACGAAGCGAATGCTGCCGATATATCGCCCTCTCTTTTCTCTGTCTGCACTGCTGTTGCTAGGGAACGGCGACCGAGTGCGCGAAGGGAAGTATCAACGCAGCGCGCGTGGCGCATAGGCGTGGCTAAGCGATGTGCAGCCATAGCATATGAATGTTAGCTGATGGTAGAATGGTAGTGGACTTGATGGTGCTGATCGTCTCCCACATTATATACGCAGCTCCTGTTCACAGCCTTCCAGCAGCAGCTGTCGGTAGGTAGCTGAGCCATCGGAGCGGCAATTACCAAGGCACTGCAAAGCAATGCAGAATGTACTGTACTGTGTGTACCAATGTGCGGCATGACCGAAACGAGTAGCTCGGCCAGCGGCCGGGCTCAAAAAGGAATGGTCGAAGGTCTTCAGAGACGCGACTCTCTCTCTTGTACCTCCAACACCATGTTTGCTTTCCAACATTGCAGCACTCATCACGACCACTCGAAGCATCGCAGTGCCAGGCAAAAGTAGCTTGAGTACCTCATCGCTTCTACCAGTAGGCGGCACTCGCGGCACCGCGAAGATTTTGTGAGAATCTGCGACTTCTACAAAAACCAGCTCTCAGCATCAACAGCCAGCAGTATTTCGCATCGGTTGACCTCCAGACATATGTCTCCTCGTCTTCTGCCAACATGAATCCTTCCAGCTGTATGCTTGCCATCGCAGCAGACAGGTACGGGGCATCAACAGCGCCTACACCATCACAAGCCGTCTGCCATAATCAGTCCTTGCTGACGTGTTAGTCACTTTCCCAATGGTTACCTCACAGATCAGATCCGTCTCTACCGTGTCAGCTGATGGTTAGTGCCAAAAGCACGGGTTGAAGCCAATCTTTGGTGCTCTACATTCACGACCCAAGTCTTCCGATCGAGCATGCAATCACTGTTCGGTTCTTCGACGACCCTAGAGCTACCCTCAAGCATTCCAGCACTAGTCACTGACAGGACGACCAGCTGCGAGCATATAACTCCTAGCGTCGTGCACAGCATGAGATTGCCACCGCCAAATCGAGAGGCGTGGTCTATATGCGACATAATGACACCACAGTCGCACACGGCGTCATCCCTTGAAAGAACGCCAGTCGAATGTCAGAGCTGTGACTCGTGCACATCGCTAGAAGACCGAGACTCATTGCGTGCGTCGATCAGCAGCATAACTCGTTCTGCTCGTGCTGCAGCGTGTGGACGAGCGCGAGACACCGATGAAACAGCTCGAGACGTACTATGCAGTGCTACAGTGGTACGCAATGTGATTTGATTATTGGGAATAACATCACACATTGCTTGCTGCATATCTGCACCGCGTGAAGCACAGCATACCTCACTATCGATCGTCCAAGAACTCTTCCGAAGCATGATCTGAACAGTGCCAGTCCGTCACGCTTGAGTTCCTGTCAGTGGATCTTTTGTGCTACCAACACCACCGCGCAGCACATGGCAGCCGTTGACGCTGCGGTCTCACAAAGCTCTGAGCGTCCTTCGGGATGCGAAACTAATCGCCATACAAGACTGACATCTTGTTACACAGCTGTGCTGCATTGTCGTTGACAAGTTTCCACAATCGAGGTTGCTCCACCATTAGATGAGCTCACACTGCGGTTCAGGATCCCAGAAGGCTGGTGACTTCACCCGATAGACCATGGTACACACACAAGCAGACCTGGTATATAGGTGCTGCATGTCCTTGACAGCTATCGTGCCGAGGAAGCGCAAGGCAAGACGTGGCTCATTGGCTCCTTCATGCAAGTGGTACAGCTAAAGTTTGATTACCGCACTGCTGGAACCATCCGGCGCAACTACACACAGCAAGACTCTAGCCAAAGGCGTGTCCGTCAGTCGCTGTTGATCAGGCCAATCTTGACAAGCGATAGGCAATCCTGCAGTGGTGAGGAGGAGTCATCCATGCCAGGAGGCACGTACACATCGTGAAGTCGGTGTGCAGAGCGATTTAGAGCAAAGGTCAATCTTGATGTCAAAGCACAGACAATCTTCGCACGTGGAAAGTCATTGATGTGGCGCTTTCTGCTTCATTTCACCGAGCGATGGTGTCCACAAGCGACGCGTTCATCTGTACCTCGATCATGAGCAGCCGAACGTCTTCACGCAGCAAGCAGCAATAGCTCAGGACACAATTGCAGCACACGAACAATTCCAACCCAAAGCTAGAGGGGTCCCTTGTCTGGTCTAGAATTCTTGCACGATCGGCAGGGTTCTCGGGCGCCCTCAGCAGGCATCTGATGATTGCACTCCGATGATCAGTTTCGAACTGTACCAGGCTGCGACACGCTCCAAGCTCCAACTACTCCCTCAAGCCATGCTAGACGATCGAGAGCAGACGGGCGAAACTCTCCTAGCTACTGGACGTCATGTTCATCGGTCCGCTAGTGGCAGCGACCTACATCACTCCTTCTCTACCTGAATGGGGTTGTGGAGGAAGAGATTAGACTTTGACGCTATTCGGAGCCTCTTTCTAGCTGGCGACAAGGCAGCATGCAAGGCCCTAGACAAATAGCTCTGGCTCAAGATCACAGTGTGAGCAAAGCCAAAGGAGATCATCGTCGAGCAGCCAACGAAGCAGCAGCTGCAAGGCACAAAGCTTTTCGGCTCCAACTTATCGTTCATTCTTTTTCACGATCCGCCAACGCTAAGCTGCAGCATCCCATCGAGGCTTTTCACAGCCTGCACTCCTCTGAAGCATGTGCTTAGCTGCTTACTTGGAAGTCTGACAGGGAATCATCTATTGTCAATGGATTCGAAAGATACTCGAGTACAGCGCGGCGACTAGTCGCACTCCCCTGCTGCTCTTTATTATCAATGCTCCTCCCATTGCAAATAGCGATTCCTCCGCCATCACACTACCTTCGACAGCATACCTTTCCTTCCTTCCTATTCTTACTCATCCCGTGTGCGATCTCCATCTTGTGGCTGTTGGATTTTCATTCTCTCCGAACCTTATTCTTCTCTACGAGTTCCGACACGCCTCGATACTAGTCAACAGCCGCGGTCCTCTCACGAGCCAGACCTGTCACAGTGCACCACTGGGGTACATAGAGCTATGCTCACTGTCGTCCTGGACCTGATCTTGGAAGCCGTTTAATCTTGGTTCTTCTGGCCCTCCTTCCGAGACTTCTGTCCACTCCCAACCCACATGACGTGTGTACTAAATCCGGCCTCCATATCTTCAGTAACCGCTCTGCCTTCGATGAGATGGTCACCCATGACATCCACGGCTGATCTACCTACGCACAGCAGCATTGGTCTGCCGTCACAACCGAGCAGCTATGGCGACTCGCCTACTGGCTCGGTCAGCTTCCGGAAAGCCTCCAACAGTCATGTCAAGAAGCGAGCTTCAAGAGCTGGAACCAGGAGTGTGAACACCTTATCCGCAGCACAGCTCGAACGCAAACGCGCCAACGATCGGGAAGCGCAGCGGGCCATCCGCCAGAGAACGAAGGACCATATTGACAGCTTGGAGAAAGCGCTCAACGACCTCAAGCAGACTCTGGAGACTCGCGAGAAAGTGTTGACAGCGACACATTCGCGCAACCGAGAACTCGAAGACGAGAACACGATGTTGCGCGTGCGTCTCAATGAAGCGAACATCTCGACAAGTCTGCCAGCCAAGTGTATGTACTATCCACACGCCCAATGGCAAACACTGACAGAGCCAGTTGCGCGAGCGACAGAAGCAAGCATTGCCTCTGCGCCTCAATCTGCTGTGTCTGAAGCTTCAGGTTCCATATCACAGCGCTCAAACTCAATCTCTCATGGCTTCGGCCTCAACAACGGCGCGATGACGAATGGCATGAATGGCACATGGCAGCAATCTGGCTTCACACCTGCAAATGGCGCATTGATGCTACAGACGAACAACGACGCCCAGGCTCGAGGCATGACCGGTTGGAGGGCGAGAGACAGTTCGCCGACGAACCCAAACCTCCACGGGATACATCCACCACAGATCATCCCATACACACCAAACGGAAGCGAGGATCGTAGTGCATGGCCAAATCAGTACGAGTTTGGTGTTGCCTCGCAGCAGACACAGCATTTCGCACAGCAAGCGACAACGCAGCAGCCGGAGAATCATTACAACCAGACACAGAACTCATATCAAGCCGCGGCGACGCCTACACAACAGCAGCAACAGCAGCAGCAGCAACAAGTACAAACAGGATTTCATCCGCCCTTGCTGCCTCCACAAGACAGCTTTTCGCAGGCCTTCTATCAATACCAGCCGCAAGGATTTCCAACCCAGTCGCAGTATCAGGCCACGCCGCAGAGTGCCACGGGAAACTTCTCCACTGCTCAACAAACGACAGGCTCAGCGACACAATACAACCCAGCTGATCACACCTTTCAGCATGTGCACCCACCGATGCAATACAGAGACGACGCAGATTTCCGCGGCGATGCCATGGCACAGTACTCCTCTGGATGAGAGCCAGCTCCTCTTCAACGATAATTACTACAAACACCACAAACGTCTTTCGAGGACAATAGCCTTCCACGCTACTTTGAGACGAGCTGCCGCGACTTGCTGAGAAAGCATGGGCCGCGGACCGCCAGTTCAACGGCGTGCCCACAACCAAATTCGCCTTGTTGGCGTGTTTCTACGCCCGTACGCATCAAGCAGCATCGGGAAGGCCTGTCTGCACAGGATCACTCTCACGACTAGGCAATCTCCGAATAGTTGGATCAAGCGATACACACCGCCTCATGCGTACTCCTCCCAAAGATGAGAGACGATTCATGGAAGGGCAAGACAGGGCTCCACAGACCGTCCATGCTCCCACACGATCTGCCTCGACCCATGGACAGCCAGATCTAGGGCACAGATGACGAGAGAAAGTTCCTCTCCAACAATCCACACGACAAGGTTTCACACTCAAATGGCGTCTTTATGATTGCGGGGGAGAGCTACTCCAGCATGTTCACACACTCTCTCGTGTAGGCTATGGATCTACAACTCAGGCCCCGCATGTCCGGTCAGCAAAGTCTATTGTGCAGAAGCTTCAATGCCTCTTGGCCTTGCTGCTCGGTCGACAAGACTGACTTTGAACGACGAAGCATGGATATGGCAAGCGTGGAGGCGTTCTATCTTGATGACATGAGAGCCATTCATATCACTCATCAAAGTATACTAATGATAATGAAAAAATAATCTGTGCATTGAGAACGATCATCGGCAGGGTCATATTTTGTCAACTGCATCACCTCTATCTTTCGACTCTTCCTCAGAGTGGAGCTGGGTGCGATAGCATCACTTGCCATCGTTAGGCTTCCAGTATCACGTTCCTTTAACGATTTGGACCGCATTCGTATGTTGTTGCTCTATCCTTCGTCGAGTGGCCTCGGCTTCAATTCAACCGCATGTGATTTCTGATACCATGAGGAGGGCTTGCTCATATTGCCATCCTTGTCCATGCACCTTGTTCATGCTTCGTTCCTGACAGTAGTGGGAAAGGATATATTCAGGCAGTACCTTATGTACCAATCATTGTCACATTCGTTGTACCTTGCCGACAACCGAGTTATAGGTGGAATATGAAGAAGTCTACAATGATGCATCGGCGTACAGCATTCCAGACTGGCGCAGTACTCCTCAGTGCTGCATCCTTCGTCATGCAGCGACGGATGACAATCCTTGCTCAGACAGGGGAGCATTATTGATGATGTCGCTCGGTACAGTCATAGATTTGCTGACTGCATCTTGTGCCTGTTGTTCACGGAGCTTCTCCAGGAGGTCAGGATACCACTTCTCGCCAACGTCAGTGTGGGACTTGATGCGGTTCATCAGTGTCGCCTCGCCGAGATGCCTCCACCTTCCCTTGACGAAGGTGAACTCGACGTCGTCTCGCCGACCTCCCTGGCGGTCGAGCAGATCCTTACGAAGCGTGCGCACATGCTCCGGCACGTCCATGCTCTCGAATGTTGCATCGTAGCTCACACCTTGGAAGAATGGTATGCTGTAGCGAGCGCCTTGACCTGGCTCTGGTGATAGTACACGGTGGGTCGTGCTGGTGCAAACGCCGCCTGTGACTGCCTCGAGTCCTTGTCCAATGGCAACGACCAATGTGCCTCGTATAGGCGGACAGTCGATCCACTCGCCCTTTGTGTTCTGTGCTTGCAGACCCTTCTGAGGACTGGCTTGCAGGAGATAGCTGGTCAACATCGAATCCTTATGCGGACCAACGCCTTGACCACGACCAGCGCCGAGATCAGGATACTTGACGACTTTGAGCTTGTGTTGTTGCTGTTTGTCAAAGAACTTGTCGAACGCTGTTGCTTGCATATCTAAGCTCTCAGCAATGAGGCTGGTAAAGTATATGCTGACAGCACCTGTGGTCGAGTGAGTTGTGTCCTTCAGTCAATAAAGGGCTACGTACTCATCTCCGTGATGTATCGCTCGTAGATTGGTCGAAAAGTCGGTAACATCTCTGGAGATGGCCACTGATTTGGGCCTAAGAGGTTGTAATATGGTGGATCTGTACCTTTCCTCGATGGATGAGGAGTGCTGAGATCCAGTTGTTCTCGCCAATCTGCTTGGAATGCTGTGATCTCGTTTCCCAGCTGCTCGTTCCTCAGTACTTGCTACGCAGAGAGCAGTAGACTGCACACCTTACTATAGCCAAGGAAGCTAGGTTGGTTCTTCATCTCAATCTTGAGCTTCTCAGCATCAGGCAGCTTCTCGAAGAACTGTATGCCTTCGTGGCAGACCTGGTCGTACAGCTCCTGGCTAATTCCGGTATTGCTGATGTACATGAAGCCGACCTCGAGCAATGTCTCTCGAAGCTGCCTCAGAAACTGTGGTTTCGTCGACTCGTCTCTCGCTAGGGATAGATCCAATATCGGGATCTCTGTGAAAGACGCCATCGTGATGCTTGCCTTCTCTAGATGGGGTGCTGGTGAAGCGGGTATACGCTGCCGTCCACCTCAGGACGTAAGGTAGACAGCGAATGCCGCTAGTGCAGATACCTTCGTCAATAGAAGGGCGAATAACACGGTTAGTAGCAAGAACTCCATTGTCTTTGGGTGATGATGTTGTGTTAAGTCGGGTGGGGCACTTTCGTGCTTATAGGCAGGATTGCGTCAGGTTGTACAGCGGTCATGTGCAAGAGCAGCGTGTTACAGAAAGGCGTGACGCCATGAAGACTCAACAGCGCAGACAAAGCGACCCAAGTCAGTGCCATGTCTGAAGCGGTGCTGTAGACCAAACTGTTTCTTGCTGTCCTTGAGGACTCTAGTGGACTGTGTGATGTCAACCGGCCTACACATACATGCCATATGCAAATGTTGCCTGTAAGTATGCAGTGCGCCAATCGCCAAAGGTCATCGTTCGTATCATCGTCGTCATATCGATTAGTGAAGTCAAGAGTCAAGCTTCACCTTCTTAGCAGGACTTCCAGCAAGGGTAGCCTCACTGTCTTGCATGGTCTCATCATCGCCAACTTCAACGATCTCCCAGAGCACTGTGGTCCTACCATCTTCTGTTCTGTGACCTCCCTTCTGTCGTCGAATGCGTCCAAGTGAGCTGTTCTCGATCATCTCTTCAAAGTATGGCATGCCTCGATGTTGCATGTATCGACTGATGGAAGTCCGGACTTCTGGCAACGTACCGCCGGACGGTATGCCGGTGTTCTCATGCTCCTGTAGTGCAGCACCGGAGATGTGTGTGTCCTCGTCTATGCTGCCTCCTATTACACGACCATCCGGTTGCTCATCTCTACTCTCTTCGACATCTTCGCTGTCAGAGAAGATCTTGAGTGTTTGCAAACGATCCAGGCTCTCATCAAGCAGCGAGCCAAGCGTGACGTCTATAAGCTCTGCCGTACCAAGCTGCGACTCATCGAAAGCAGTGAGGTGTGTACCACAGTAGCCACAGAACTGTCTTCGCGTCGTTCGGATCGTTGATGGTGATAGTGCTGTAGTGTACGTCCGCCGTATCGAAGCGTGAGTCTCGTCCGCGAACTGTGCGATTGTGAAGCTGTGGTAGAAGTCAAGAGGTATGCGTAACCATGCTGTTACTGGTGAAGCTTGGGGTCTTCCTGCGAGCATGTCAGCAGGGAAGCTTCGTACGGAAGCGTGAACCACATACGACTCTGTGCGCTGTTATCGAAGAAGACTGAGGCAAGAGCTGTTGAGGCTATCGGCAGCTCGATCTGGTACTGGTTTCGCTCGCATGCGCATGATCCTCGCAGAAGACTGACCTCATCAGCCATGATGGACAATCGAATGCTTTGGAGGACGTGCTACTAGTCTTCCGGATCGTGTGCTGTGATGCGAACAATCAGGCCATCCAAGCAAGCGAGGCAAGTATTGGCTGGATATGTGTAACGAATGTGAAGGAATCTGGCGCAGAATATATGCATTGGTGAAGATTATAGGCTGCAACACGACTTGACGCCCGACGCAACAGGGTCCAGCACATGGCATAGGGAAGCATGTATAAGGATCACATATAACACAATCCAATCGAGTGCTTAGCTCTGCATACAATACGTTATTTGGCGGACATGTATTCGTGATCGTAAATCATCAGTCGTGACACCCTTAGAATGCCAGTCGTCAGGCAGTGCCGAAGGACACTCAGCAATGAGAAAAGCTCGATATGCGACAAGTCCTCACCCAGGCAGCAGGACAGCACGAGGGTGCTCTTCAAGGTTGCTTGTGGCATGACCATCGACGACCAATATCTCTCTCAGGGCGGCTGTCACATCCAAGGGATGCCTTTGAAGACTCGCTTTACCGGATTCTCGCACCCTATGATGCCACTCTTCATCTTCTTCGTCGCCAGACCAGCAGCGACAGATGGCAGGAGAGGAGTCTTAGGTGTCGCTTGTGACAGCTTGCCTAGCCATCTAGATGCACGAAACGAGCGTCGACCAGTGGCTGTCTGCTCTACCACCTCGACACGTTCCAAGGATCTCGGAAAGCCTGCTCCAGTGGTTGGTGACAGCATGATCGGGATCTCAGCGACCTCTGTCGTCACCTTCTGCGACTTGGCAGCCATCTTGACAAGCGGTGCGAAGGCCTGCTCCCATGTGCCGTCTGTGAGATCTATGGCCTGCAAATTGAGCTCTTCGAGCGTTCGCTTGTGAAGAGCGACGACCGCACTGATCTCCGCGGCTGAGGCCGTGGCGTTCTCCATCTCCAATTGCCGCAAATGTGGGAAGTATAAACCCGTCTGCCACTGATGTGGTTTCGGCCTTGCATCAGGCGCACTCGAAGGGCGAGGAGTAGCAAGTGCTGGGTGCTTTGTCTGAGCTGATGCCCGACTCTGGTGAATGGGAAGAGGGCCCTTGTAGCTGTTCCATTGGAAGTTGAATGATTTGAGATTACGTTTAAAGATGGCAAGGTAAGCCTGCAGAAGCTTAAGCTGCTCTGCATTGTCAGTATCTGGCGGCAGATTGTCTGCGTGGATGTTGAGGTGCTTGATTCGAGCCCATCTTCTGGTCGATGCTGGTGTTGCGCCAAGCCCGAGTAATGGTGTTAAAGAGACAAAGGCGCCGGGATGCACAGGCGATAGCGTCAGTGTATCGAGTGAGTTGAGACAATTGCGCTCTACCGCAATGCGTATAGACGTAAGCGCAAAGTCGACAGCACTCCGACGGTATCTCATCGATGGTGCATAGCCAGGGCAAGCCACAGCAAGGTGTGATAGGTTGACGAAAGCTGAAAAGGCCTGGACGAAGGCATCGACATTAGTTGCTGCATGAAATAGAGGTGGATATTGTCGTGTCAGGATCTCTGTAGTCTCCCAGTCGCCATATCGTGGTTGCCTTATGGCGAGCGGCTGAATGCGTGGTATGTATGTATAACTGAGCTCGTCGCCGGTCTCAGGCTCGATCAACGGTGGAAGAAAAGTCTCTTTGGTGTGTGGAAGATTGAAGGTCAACTTCTTGACGTGGAAGCCCAGTCGTTGAAGAGCTGCTTGTTTCGATGGTTTCGTAAAAGTGTTCGGTTTGAAAGTGATGCTCAGGTCGGAGAACAGCGCCGGCGCTGCCCTCACACTGAAGTCATGACAGACCAGGCGGAGATTTGCCAAGTCGGAAGCAGGCAGGAGTGAGATCAATGGATCGCGACACTCATCCGTCAGCCAGAATCGTAGGAAAGTGCTGCTGTCTGATAAGACGAGGTTACAGACTGATGCGTAGCTATCCGCTGCTGTAACGTGTCAGCTAATCCTTGTGCAGTGCGTTGTCCTCATGCCACCTACAACGCTCGCTAGTGGTGTCAATCTCTCCGAACAGTAGACGACTGCCTCCACTCCTGGGTGTACCTGCAGAAGTTGCTGACGCGGCCGATGAGATGCTAAAGGAGGACGACGGCTTCTCGGCCAGGTAGTGCGATGGCGATGTACTATCCTGGACAGCAACCATTTCGAGTGCTGACCATGGGTGTATGCAACGATAACATATGTCCTGCCGGAGGTTATGACAGTAATCTGCGATCGTGAGAGCAACGACAATGTGTGAGTGGAGAGTTGTGAAGAAGGAAAATGGTCGAGGGCGGGCAGCATCGCGATCGGACGGTCCTTTTGATCAATCACCTACCACGGAGAAAGCGATTGTATGCAAGCAGCGGGCTCAAGTGGCGAGCAGCACTGGAAGCTTCGAGCGACGAGCTATAGTGTATCATGCAGAGCGACAGAGTAGAGCGGTTTTGAAGTCACGACCATATCGCGAAAGTCGTGCGATGTAAGCGTGATGTGTGGTGGATGGGATGCGAAGGAGGCTGGAGGTGCAGTACCGGGCCGTGGTCTAGGTTTCAAGACCGTCACACAGCCAATCGACGTGCTGCTTCTTGCTGACACCGCCTGATTTCGATGCCGGTCGGTCTGTAGCTTGGCAGAGGTACAGGAAATAGCGCACGCGAGCTGCCGTCGTGTTTGTGCTGCTTTACACGTTGTAGGTGGACGCGTAGTCGTGTATAGAGGGCGTCTTTGTCAGGCGTGGGTATCCGCGCGCTCTACGCACGTCTTCATGTGACTGTGTTTTGGCGGAGCGACCTGTTCCATGATTAGTGTATCTAGCTCTCGATCGATTGTGCTTCTTCTCTCCTCTCGCCAAGTCTAGCACCCACCCAAGTAAATTGAATGGCCTCGTAAGCCCAGTCCGCACTACGGTGTCTTTCTCGAATTGGCCAATGTATCGTTGCAGTGCAGCATGTCTGGTGAGTGCGGCGTTGTGCCCTACAGCGAATCTGACGGTCTTACAGGCTGCAGAGAGCTACTGTCAGTGTGTTCGCCTCGCCGGCAAACACGCCGTCTCCTGAGTGTGCGAAAGAAAATCTTGCCTTGCAGCCATTGTACTCTTGTATTAGCCTGGCGCAATTATACACGAACGCCTCGTGTCGCCCAATTCGTCGTCGAACCTTGGCTCTGGGCGTAGACTAGATTGGGAGTAGCCGTGCATATAGAGTGCTGACTGGTGAGCAAGCCCTGGCGATCCGAGATCAGCCTCTCTCATTCTTCTTCGAGCCGTGCAGCTTTCGAGAAACTCCTTCATCAATCCCGGCCCTTGGGACCATCGAAGCGATCCCTAGAAGTAGCATGGCAACTCAGAGATCTGGTTGTTGATTAAGAAGTCAAACCCTACCGACGTTGAAAGTGGTATCAGCACCTTGGCTCGTGCGGAGCGGCTTACCTCCCGACTGCAGCGTCAGCTTCTCGCACCTTGCCTTGCACCACGTTTTCCTTTCTGGAACGTCGTCCTTAGTCCTGACAGGCGACCACCTCGACAGTCCGAATGACAGCAGAACGTATGCGAGGAGCCCTCCTGACATGGACACTTTGCTGCTGTGTCTGTCCACCTCTTACCCATCAGCAGCGTCGGCACTGAGACACCCTTGAGAGAGCCAGCGCGCGCGCGTACGTACACCACTGTTGCAAGGACTGGAACCGCAGCACTCACTCCGAGGACACCATCTCGACACTGGAATGGGCAGCTGTGGACAACCGCCATCATGATGCGCATTCAAATCCGAGAGCAACTGGCCTTGCTAATACTGCTATCAGCACTCATAGGCCTTGCAGTTGTGTCTCTGGCAGTATGGTTCACCAACTACAATCTCGTGCTCAGTATACGAGCGAGTCGACTCTCCTACGTCGCAGCACTCAAGGCAGGCCAGCTGAGTTCCAATCTCAATGTCATGCAAACGGCCGTGAACATAATAAGTTCGCGAGTAGTCATTCAGTCAGCACTCAAGCGCTTCTATGCTGGCAACACCACTGATGCAAACTGGGCGTCTGCGATAACCGATCTTCAGGCTGCCATTGGCGGTCAGCGCTCACTGGGCCAACAGATCCTCCACCAGTGCCGAATATTCTCTAAGAACGACACTGGTCTAGGCGCAGGCTATTCTCTTGTCAATGTCACCGATCCAAACATTATGGGGATGTGGCGCTGCCATACACGTACCCGAACGGGTCCAATGTCTACTTGGGCGATGCAGGCTTGGGCTATCCGCCTAATCTCTATCCCAACATCACATACTCGGCAGGACAAGCCTACGTGGGCAACATTCAATTGAACGACACTTCATCGGATCTGCTCCTCGGACCTTGGTGGATAAATGAAACACATTCTCTTGTGTCAATTACCACCACTATTATCAACAATACCTCGCAGACTGATGTTCTGGGATATCTCACAGTGCTTATGGACTCGGTTCTGGTCGAGGACTTGGTTTTATCCACAGCTGGTCTTGACGGCACCGGCGAGACTCTGATAGTCACTCCTAACGACATCACAAATCGCCTTCCTGATGCCTGGTCGCCTAACGACCCGAACAACCAGAATATGCTGGTGCAGTATCTAACTTTACCTTCGAACGACACGTCCAGGCATCCGAATCATGTCTTCGGCACCGCAAATCCTCCCTTCCTGGCCAGTAGCTACCCTGCCATTGTCGCAGCATTTCAAGATAATGCCACCACACCTGAAGCATCTGGCAGTCGACTCGACACTTACAATGAGCATAACGATCGTGTATCCACTGGATATGCATCGGTTGATAGTGATATGGTCGACTGGGTCATTCTAGTGGAGCAGGAAACGAGCGAGGTGTGGCAGCCGATCTACAACCTGCGGAATATCCTTCTAGCATGTGTTTTTGGTACTGTCGGCTTTCTCCTGGTCATATCTTTCCCACTGGCACATTTCGCCGTCCTACCTATCCGCAGACTGCGCGAGGCAACACAGAGAAGTGTCGCGCCACCTAGTGCATCCAGATCAAGCTTCGATTCGTACTCCACCGGCGCACGCAACCAAGACGGCACTGACGATCACGATGCCGACGTCGAGGACGCTGCGATCATCGCACGCAAGGAGGGCTTCCGCGAGCGAGTCAGGAAGTGGCATTCGAAACGCAGCCGCGCAGACGAGTCTCGAAACGAAAGGCGACGCAAACGAGAGTTTCGTATACCAGGCAAGGTCAAGGAACGCAAGTTGTTCGTCAAAGACGAGCTGTCTGATCTGACCATGACTTTCAATGAAATGTCAGATGAGCTCATGATGCAGTACACAAAACTTGAGGAAAGGGTCCAGCAACGAACGGCAGAGCTAGAGATCAGTAAGAAAGCTGCAGAAGTGGCAAACCAGAGCAAGACACTCTTCATTGCAAACATCTCGCACGAGTTGAAGACGCCGCTGAACGGTATCTTAGGCATGTGCGCTGTTTGCATGCAGGAAGAAGACCCGGTCAAGTTGAAGAGGGAACTTGGTGTCATCTACAAATCAGGAGACCTTCTGCTCAACCTGCTGAACGACCTTTTGCAGTTCACGAGGAACCAAGTTGGACAGCAGCTCACCTTGGAAGAGCGCGAGTTCAGGCTTAGGGATGTCAGCAGTCAGATACTTGCCATATTTGACAAACAAGCCAAGGATGGAAACATTGGCCTGCGAGTCGAGTTCCACGCCCTGGACGGAAACGTCTCCGACGGCAACGTCAGCGATACAGATGTGGAGGTCCCTCAACCTGTCGGTCTCGATCTTGGCAGACTGAAGGATCACATCCTCTGGGGCGACGTTCATCGCATACTCCAAGTCTTGATCAACCTGACAAGCAACAGTTTGAAGTTCACACCCGCTGGTGGTAGCGTTACGCTACGCATCAAGTGCTTGGGAGATGCAAAGCCAGACCTTGTATCTACACAGGCTTCAATCGATTCGAGACAGTCTAAGAGGATTCGAATAGCAAGGCATGGTTCTGGATCTACTATTGGCGGCCCTCGCATTTCTAGCAATAGAGGAAGCCTTCGAGACAGAGCAGCAGCAGCGATGTTGGGCGCTTCCGAAAGAGCTACATCTCCACCTCCAGTCGGCCGACTGCTCGCGTTCGAGTTTCAAGTACAGGACACTGGACCCGGTATACCACCAGACCAGCAGCAACGCATCTTCGAACCTTTCATGCAAGGCGACCTTGGCCTCAGTCGGAAGTATGGCGGAACAGGTCTTGGCTTGAGTATCTGCTCGCAGTTGGCACAACTCATGGGTGGCAGCATTGACGTGGTGAGCACCGTAGGAGTTGGCAGCACGTTCACCATGAGAATACCGATCCGACATCTACACACTCGCAAGGATAGCAGCGCCAGTTCTGCCATCGATGTTGAAATGACACAGGCTGCACAGAGGAGAGTGTCAAGCGACGATCTAGAATCAATACTGAGAACACCTCATGGTAACCAGGACGCCGATGCTAGGAGCACACTCAGCGATCCCGGAATGAATGTCACATCGGCCAAGAAGGACTCGAAACCACGCCTTGTAGGTCTCAGTCAACCGTTCTTTGCTGCCACAGTTCCGATGGAGTCGCCTGGCTCTCAAACAGCCGCCATGGAGCGTGTCACGGCAGAGGCTGCACGCAGTGGCCGCATACGAGTGCTTGTTGCTGAAGACAATAAGGTCAACCAGGAAGTCGTGCTGCGGATGTTGAAATTAGAGGACATCTATGATGTGACTGTGGCATCTGACGGACAGATGGCACTCGATCTCGTCAAGGAAAACATGGAGCAGAACAAACCACCATTCAATCTCATCTTCATGGACGTCCAGATGCCGAACGTCGATGGCATCCAGAGCACAAAGCTGATCAGGGAGATCGGGTACTCAGCGCCTATAGTGGCGTTAACTGCTTTTGCAGAAGAGAGCAATATTCAGAATTGCCTAGACAGTGGTATGAACTACTTCCTGTCGAAGCCTATACGTCGGCCACAGCTCAAGAAAGTGCTCAAAGAGTACTGTGCGCCGATACCCGAGGAGAACGAGGATGTGACGCCTGGAGAGCCGAAGGTAGTGGAAACACCCGCGCACAACCAAACGGTCGTTGTCGATACGTCACCCACTAAGAACGGTGCAGTACCGTCTACGCAAGAGGTGAAGCTCGTCGAGCATTGAGATATATCTGTTGTTTATTGTGTTGTTCTTAAAAGCGAGGCGTTGGGCGGCACGAGAGATATCTAGGCTCATGGAAAGCATGCATGTATTCCACAGGCGTTGTTTTGATCTGATACAACTACTTCAACGAAGAGAGTTTCACTTTTACATCACTTTTCCAGACCATTGAGTCGTCGAATCTCACTCCATCTACTCATCTGACCCGTCTCGAGCAGATTCATGCGCCGTTTCTTGCTTGATGAATTACCAAGGACGACCGGGCGCCAGTCGGTGGGCTTGTTCTCTGTCATGACCGCGTCTGGCACAACCTGCACAGTGTGCCATCTCAGGAGTGTCAGCAAGAGCAGGATCGTCAGCACGAGAAGAATGCCTGCCACACATGCTGTGCTAACCTGAGCGCCAATCGCTCGAGTGACAACGCCTGAAACGCCTGTGGCTGCAGCGGCCAACATGAAGCCTAGACTCTGCGATGCGAAGAACCCAGCGCATACGCGAGGGAATGCCGAGTAATGTGTGCGCACCTTCTGCAGATTCCCAGGCAGGGAGTTCTCGCGATGTCGGTTATTGGCGCCAGCTTGCAGGTCACAGGTGTCGAAAGTCTCCATCATCAAGCCGATACATTCAGTCATGGCTAGGTTCGAGAGGAAGCCGACAAGGCCAACAAAGACCACAGGGATTATCCAGCTGACGTCCGGACCAGGTGAGGCCAATGTGTAAGCCAGCCCGGCGAGTGGAAGTACCAAAGTGAAGATGCATCGACGGACCATATGAGATGTCCATTTGACGCCGCCATGCTGGAGCGTCATGCTGTCTGTTCGTTGTGGATGCGTTCGTGATCGACTGCAGAAGCCTCCATGGGTCAACGGCACAGCGAATAGTGCTCCGACAGCCATTGCTAGTGACGCCAAGCCAACCAGATCTGATGACCAGATGTAGTAGCGAGACAATAGTGCACCAAGCAGCTGAGAAGCTCGTCAGCCTCTCGAAGTCAGACAGTGAAGCCATAACTTACGATTATGACAAGCACAACCTGAGCGTAGATCCAGGCGAAGTAGAGATTCATGACAAAGAACCCAGCTTGGAAGATCATCCTGAATGATAGTACAATACCAGCCCAGACTTCTTCGAACCACCATCGAGGGCCAGTCTGGTAGAGATGTAGGTGTACTTCACCATTGGCGACCCTGCGCTTGAGCATGTATTCGTGGTCGAAAACATGGATCACCGATCGACGATATGGAGCTTGTCGTGTCTCAGGAGCGATGATGTTGACAAATAGGAACATGGCCAGCAGGGTGATAGTCAAGTAGAAGCCCCAGTCAGGAGTGAGGGCATATATAACGCAAGCTCCGATGCAGAAGCCAATAGACAGCGATCCGATGTAACACCAGGTCCAAAGACCCAGCCAGAGCCCGATGCCACCTCCTTGTCTGCGTACGTCGTCTAGCTGGACATGCTCCTGATGTGGGACTTCTGACATCAACGAAGCGCCATAGAGGTCGAGAAGCGTGGGTAGGAAGTTGATGTTCGCGAACCCCATGGCGAGTCCAGTTAGAGCTCGTGGCACCAGAAGACCTACGCGAGCAATGACAGAGTCTGGATCGTGAAAGGATTGCACAGCCAAAGCTTGTGGATATTGCAGTGGTAGCATGATTGCGAAAGCGGCCACAGTGTACGGCTTGCGGCCATGCAGGAGTGGCAGTGGCCAGCATAGCATCGTTGTGACGGCTATGCCAAGATACAGGCTGTGGTCGTCAGCGAGGTCGTGGTTGTACACAAGAACCACTCACAGGACATTGCCAAGTACCACTCGATGGTCAATATCAGCGATCTGATACTGTATGCCAGGGACTTCTCCCGCCTCTAAAGATGAGCTGATGGTTCGACAGACGACAAGCCACTTACATAGATGCCTGCCAGCAGGCCAACCGAGAAAGTGTTGCAGCAAGCAACGATCGCCGTGACTCGCTTTCGAGGAGTCTCCCAATTTCGTGCGATCGGCCGTTGCTTATGATGGAAGCCCGATTCTAACACGCTGCCATTCGAAATACTGAGATGCGGTCTGGGAGGATGGCTGAGATCTGCGTGCTCGATGATAAACCCTGTCATGTCACTGAGCTTACCTGTCAGACGTTGTTCTGCTTGCTTGTGCTGCCTCATACCTCATACGTTGACCTGGATCACGGATATCATCGTCATGCTGTCCGTCTCTGAGGTGTGGGCTTTGCAGCCGTTCCTGATCCATAGCCGGGTGGCTGCGTGGTGATACAGCTGGGGCTTCAGACGCTCCGAACACGAGTGCTGCCACTCTCGAAGGCGTCCCTGATGGATGTACAATCATTGTATCGTTCGAAGGTGTTACCTGGAGAGCCATGGTAGGGATCTGTGGGTGGCTTGGATACCTTGTAGAGGCATCGCTTCGCGAGCGAGTGCTGATGCTCCCATTCAACGACGTCGAGATTGAGCTACCTTGAAGCTTGGTAAGCCGTCGTTGATGCACATGAGCCTTGTCAGGTCGGCTCACCTTGGCAGTCCTGAAAGAATCGTTTGTAGCATTGATTATGTTGATGACTTCTCCATGCTTGCCGGATGATGTGGCATGATCTATCATTGACATGGCTTCGTCTAGAAGGCCGTTGAGGCTGATCAGTGCTCGATCGAGACTCTGTGTGGCTAGTTGCAAACTCGTGAGAGATTCGTCGCTCTTGTGTGAACGAAGTCTTTCTGTGTGGTGACGCTTTCGCACAACAGTATCGTCGTCGCTTAGTCCAGAGGTGATGTCGCCAGCTTGTGCTTCAAGGACAGGCAGTACACGCCGAGGTCGTCGAGACCTGCGGTACTGTGTACTCGACCGAGATGGATCCAGTCTCCTTGATGAGTAGTCTGCACTTCGCAGGTTGGCCGGGTATTGAGGTTGTGGTTGCTGTATAAAAATCTGAACCGGAGAGACAGGCCCTGGCTGTGTCCTCCAGTCCGACATCGTTCGGCTTTCGCTGGCTTGCTGGTTTGGGACCACACCTACGGACTGCGGCGATACAGAAACTGGCGAGACTGTCTCACAGTCGTGCTCAAGGGCTTCGATTTCAGTCCGCGTATCTTCCCGTCTGTTTAGTGTCACAGGAGTAGCTGGTTGACCTTGTAGTGCTGTTACTCGATCTTGCACCAGAGACTTCGTCCGCTGGTCAGACGACGGAATAGTATCTCTCGCGGCCGACATCTTTGCATTGCTGGTGTCAGCGTCTCGCTGCTTCGTGGGTTGCTCTGCGCGCTTGAGCTTTCCCGGACTCCAGTAATGAGGCGAAGAAGTGCTGTTGAAGCCCACAGCTTCTGTTGAAGCATCTGCGGCGTCGTACATAATCTTGACGGGTCCTTCAGTCACGACAGACTTCCCAGTCTGTGATAGCTCTGGTAGAATCGTCTTCTTAGGTTGCCAATACTTAGCAGGAGATGTCATTGCAGTCTTCGCCATTGTCTCCACTGAGTCTGGCGCATCGTACAAGACCTTCAGGGGCTGCATGATTGCATTCGCTACAGGAATCTGCTTCATTGATGGTAGAGCATTGCGTGTCCAGAAGCGAGGTGCATCCGCCGCAGAGTATTTTGTGGCCTCTTCAATAGAGTCTGCAGGATCGTACAAAGGCTTCGCAAGATGTGCGATATCTGACACTACTTCTTTGAAGATGCCTTGATTGTGCTGAGATGTCTGGTCTGCTGGACTGCAAGCACGTAAGCTCCCGCTCGCGATTGGATTGTATCCACATACCCGTCGACGTCCTGGCGTAGCTCGTTATGGTTGGTGGAGGGAGCGATACCGAGGACTGACCTGCTTGATATGTTGCTTTCCCTGGACGATTCCAACTGCCGCCGCATAACCAGGACTGCGCGACGAGCATTCGCTCGAGCCTCAGAGGCCTCCATGGTGTCCAACATAACACGATCTACGCATTGTATCTCTTCCTTTGTTGGCTCTAACACCGCGAACTTTGATGTGCCAGATCTTCTACTCATGCCGTGGATAGGTCCCAGGTGTGTCACTTAGCGAAGCGAAGGCGTTGTTCGGTAGGCGAGCGTCATGCGCAAGCCTGGGCGTGAAGGATGAAGAGAACGAGAGAGCAGAGGATAGCAGGAGGACTCTGCTTAGGGGATATTTGGATGACAAATAGGTGGTGAGGAATGACAGGACGACAAGACGATGCATAGAATATTGAGAAATTGCTTGCATGAGCAAAGTGCTGACTGTTGTAGATGTCCTTTCCGTATCTGCTCATTAATTGCCAGTAGGAACGATCTCATGCCTCAGCCTTACCAGCAGCAACGTCAGGATACACATCAAACCTCCGTTGCGTGTAGATGGGTATGTTCTTTCGCGTCTCTTGAATCTTCTCATTGCTCAAGTCCGCATAGACGATGTCCTCCTTCTCTTCGAGCTGAGCGATGATCGCAGCATCGGGATCCACAATCATCGAGTGGCCCCAAGCATTGTAATCTGCAGTCATGTCTCTTGCTGGTGAGCAGAGGCCGGTATAGATCTGATTGTCCATGGCCCTTGCTCTTGCTTGCAGTTCCCAGTGCCTGGCGCCAGTAGTCAGGTTGAAGGCTCCAGGGTAAAGCAGGAGGAATGCGTCTTTTCTGGCGGCGATCATAGCGAGCTCAGGGAAGCGGATGTCATAACATATGGCGATGCCCACCTTGCCATAGTCTGGGAGATCGACGATAGTGACTTTGTTGCCTGGTGAGAGCACCTCACTTTCGTGGAAGGATATCTTGCCAGGGATGTCAATATCGAAGAGATGCACTTTACGGTGAGTGGCCAAGAGTTTGCCGTCGGGCGCGAAGGTCAAGCTTGTGTTGTAGTACTTCTTCGTCTCTTCCCAATACTCAGGTATGCTGCCACCTACAAGGTAGACATTGGCCTCTTTCGCAAGCATTGACAGAGCGTGGAAGCTTGGACTCTGCTCCTCCGTTGGCGGAGATGGAAGCAGAGTCTCTGCATACTTCGGGAAGTGTTTCGTGCCATAGGGTGAGTTGAAGCATTCTGGTAGGACGACTAGCTTGGCACCTGACGAGGTTGCTTCGAGTACCTTCGCTCGTGCTCGTGCAAGATTCGCAGCCTTGTCAGTACCAGTAGCTAGCTGGATCAAGGCGAGCTTCAGCGGTTGTCTTAGCAGCTTCGCCATTGTGAGATGTGTTGTATGAGATCACTCGATGATGTCGATGGTGGGAGCGGAGATGTATGTGCTGCAGCTTCAACGTCACATCTGGTAATAACCCGGAAATCTGCAAATACGATGTTAACCTCAGACATGCTAACGGAATCCATCGCATTAATTTGTACAGATCATTATGCTAAAGTGATAGGCGAGCATTATCCAAACGCCATCGCTCATACAGCAGCCATGCTTGATCAATACCCCATCGTCTTTAATTGACGAACAAAGTACAAACATATCCCACGTCGCAGACCGCCGACGTCTAGCAGAAGGACCAGAAGAACAGCAATGGAAGCGACGAGCGCAGCTGTGTACCACTGCTGAGGCGATAGTGACAGTCGATGAACAGTCGCAGCTTGTGATTGACCTGGCTCGGCACGATCGTTGATCTTGAGTGTGCCTCCAAATTGATCTTCTAGTCCTGTGGTAGCATTAACGTCTGTAGGTAGGTGCCAGTCGCTTTCCGAAAGGTTGAGCTGTCCTCGTGTCCGAGATGCTGCACCAGTGGTGACCTCACTACGATCACTATCCGTTGACCGATCGCGCTTTGCGAAGCCTTTACCTCTGTCGATGCCATTTCGCATCTGCTGCAAGAAGCCCTGACTCTGGGTGACCGAGGGCTCCTTGAATCGCGGGACCTGCGTCACTGGGTTCCGCAGCTTTCGTTCCTGGCTCATAGGAGCCTGTGGAAGTCGACCACGAAATGGTGTAGCTTGTCGAGGAGGCCTGAAGTACATGTGCTTATCATCGTCAAAGGCTGTTCGACGGTTCCGTTCTTGTTTGGCTCTCATTTCGTCCTCGATTGAGAAGATGTTCGTCCGTACAAGATTCCAGTCAGATTTCTGGGAGATATTCAGGGATTGAGCTGGCGGCACAGGTTCGATGTCCATTGGATCACCGTAATCCGAATGTGCAGATGGTCGCGCGCTGTAGTCCGCAGTCAGGTTTTGTATGGGAAATGGTGCTGCATTCTCTTTCGAAAGCAGCACTGATGGAGCAATTCTCGAAGCACGTTGAGCCTGCTTATCAGCAGCTGGACCTGCAAATTGGCCTAGGATGTTCCGATCTTCTGGTCGTGGCATCATGCTACCATTGACCCGCCACTTTTCTGTGCTGATGCTCTGCCGTGCAAGGTAATGACCAACGATTATCAGCGCAATCGCAGCCATGTGCACAGCCTGTTCCTGTCGAGAGCTCAGCACAAGGAGCTGCGGTGTTCGCACTGCTTGTCGCACACTGTAGGCCACAATGCGGACCAGCAGTGTGAAAAACGTGAGCGCAAGGTGTGATGTCCAGCCGTTGACCGAAGCAATGCGAACGTTTGGGCTGTAAAGCTGCTTCAAACCGTGATTATACCAGAGGCAGCAGAACGAGATGAGCAGTAGTCGGGGAATCAAGTTTCCAGCTAAGGTGCAGCAATCACCGCTGAGGTATACCCGGCTGACTTCCTCTAGACACTGTGATGCTTTCACAGGCGGGTGAAGCCTATGGCTATCGCTGATGTCTCGCACCGACTCTTGTTGCAACTGGGCAACAGCAAACCCATGCCATAGAACCTGGTATGCAGCACTCAGAAAGACAAGCCATCCGACGACCGTGAGTGCAGTGCGAGCGGCAATCTTTGTCCACGAATCGCGACCAACCACAGCTACAGGTGATAGTGATCGACGTCCTCCTCTTGAGTTGACCATCAAGCGACTTGCGTTGTTCGTCATGCTATAGTAGTCTGCATCGTGTATCATTGATTGTGCCTTCGGCGCGCAATCAGCACAGATCTGAGGATACTGTTCATCGAGTCGACGCTTGTAGTCTGGAAGACCTCGCTCGAACTTGGCGTACTCTGGGTCGTCTTCATCAGGTAGGTAGTTGGACAGGAGTTCATGGTGCATCTGCTGATTCCGGAGGCAGGTGGAGCAGAAAATGCTTTGTTGAGATGACAAGCTCGTTGCTGTAGTACGTGTGTGGTGCTGGCGCTGCTGCTGCTGCTGCTGCTGCTGCTGGACGAAACTGCTCGGAGGGTCGATATAATCGCCATTCTTGTCGATGAAGTTCCATGTTTGACAGTTAGAGCATTGGAAGTGTGTGATGTTGGCGCCTCGAGAATGCTCAGACCGCGTGCCGCAGGCGTGACATCTAATGCGCCAGAAGTTCATGATGTGTCCACCGCATTCTCGTGAGGTTACGAAGGAGGATCCGAAGGTGACCTATAAAGTAGTGACACCTAGAATGAGCGCGATTCACTCTTGACAGCGGAAGAACGTGTAGGATAGGCACGAAGCAACTTGCCTTGCAAGACACTACAAGCCAGCTCGAGTCAAGTGCAATAATGAAGCAGTGGACTCTGTATATTTGAGGAGGCTTATTGACCTCATACGAGACATGTGCAGTGTTTAGGCTTCGGTAGCCAACCCAATCCATTCCCGAATTGAGAACAAATTGTCAGTCTCCCTTCCACAAGGCTGAGACACCCATCGAACAGTACACTCTCACACGGTATCCATGACCGCACATGCAGAGATGCTTGCGCGCATGGATGCCGCTGCCTCGAGCTCGGCTGCAAGCAGCGGCCATATCAGGACATATGCGATGTCCATGCACCACGCCGTTCAGTACAACGTCGTGCTATCAGAGCGACGGCAATACCACTTCTCAGCACGATGAAACCCATGTTACCCCGACACAACATGGCAAGCAGAATCTCTCAGCACTTGGTCGGCGACAAGTAGAGAGTCCAAGTGAATTTAGGGAAGTCTCTCGATCTTCTCCAAACTCCAATACCGCCTCCTGGGAAGAAATCAACGAAGGCAATGCCACCACTGTGCAGCATTCCGGCCGACCTATGGACAACAGCGAGCGTACAGATTCTGGTATACCTCAGCAAGCTGCCCCTATCGTAGGCACAGAACATCGTTTTGAGACCACCAGCTCGGATGCTGCAGAGGACAACAGCACAGGCGATGCTCACCAGATGCCTGACTATGATGAGCGTCGCCCTCCAGATCTAGTGCGTAGAGTTGGTGTACAACCAGTGTCGAAGGTTCGGAAAGAGTTTGGCTTACTAGGCCACGAGCAGGGTACAATGCACTCATATGCTGAACGCTGGGCGAATGAGTTTCTCGATAGCGGACATCTACAGAAGAAATGGTCGCAAGCTGCTATGTGGCTGCTGCAGAACAAACCTAGCCGTGTGCCTGAGTTCCTGCTTAAGACTCATGGCCTGCTCGAGGTGGAACAAGCATGGATTGGCGCTGTCATTCGGTCTTTGGGACAATACTGTGCTAGTCAGGAGGACTACGTCGCGCGACCGATTGTTGCCGCGCTTGCTGAAGCATTGCAAGTATTGGTACATCGTCCCAATCAACCACCTTTGCGATTGCATGCCAAGGATATCCGCAACCTGCTACCACGCCTCGCGCTTGGCGAGGTACAGCGAATATACGGTTTCATGAAGGACGGAACGCTAGACGTCAGCTGGCGAGAATACCTTCAACTGTGTCGGTACTTCGCCGAAGAAGGTGATGTAGCACAAGCCGTGGATGCCTTTGTGGCCTGTATATCAGAGCCGAACCCTGGAAATCAGGTCCGCATCCGCATGACTCTGCTCTTCCTGGTTAAGTGGCTCGGGCTGCGCTCAGACGGCTATCGACAGAGCTTTCGACTCCTGGAGAACATACAGCGCTTTGGAATACAGATCGACACAGGAATTGTAAATTCTCTGATGCAGATCGCGTACGCACAGGAGCAGTATCAAGCAGCTATCGACCTCTACCACACGTCTTTTGCGGAGCACCTGGAGCCTGACGCTACCACGTTCGCCTTACTTTGCCAAATATTCGAAGCAGATTCCGACACGGACTTGACCATCGAACACATGATTGACGAAGCCTTCCGAACAGGCGTGATATATCATAACCAAGTGATTGCCAACCAAATCCTACACCTTTTCTCGCTGAGCGCGTTGAAGGTGCCCGAGACGGCATGGCTGCGAATATCCTCGATGTATGGACGTCTTTTCGATGGCGATGCTCTGCAACTGCTCGACCTTCCGGTCGACGAACATCTTGAGCTAGACGCCACAATGCAGCGGCAGTCTCCTACTCATGTCTCGATCAACATTGTCCTCAAGGCGTACTTGAAGCTACACGCTGAAGGATTCCTACAGGAATCTGACACAGTCGATGTGTATCAGAAGTGGCACTCTTTTGTGCTTCAAGGGAAAGAACCATTCCTCCGGATGGCCCTCGATGACTACACGTACAATCTTTTCCTTTTCCGCTTCACTCGCGAGCGGGAGACACTCATCAATGCTACAGCAGTCATGAAAGATATGCAAACACCTCTGCCATCATCGATGGGTGTAGAGAAATCTAAGCCTACTGTGCAGTCCTGGAACATCTTCTTGCTGGGCTTCCAACGACACAATAAGCAGCAACTTGCCGACCAGGTTTTACAACACATGGAGAACGAAGGCATCGAACAGGACGAGGTCACTTGGAATATTCTTGTGAATGGTCATGCTGGTCGTCAAGACCTTGAAAAACTCGTCCACGCGCTCAGAAGCGCATCCGACACTGGTATGCAGTTTGATGCCTACACTGAAAGAGGGTTGAGCAAGTTCAACGACCAAGCAAAGCTCCATGACGCCCTGAAGGAGAGTCGTTATCGGGACGAACTGGATTTCTCCCAGGAGCTCAAAACAGGTATTGGGGCCAAACTGCAGGCCAACGATGGCTAGTAGGAACATTGAGTACTCGGGAGGAGTGTTCTATACCAGAGTGTGCAGCACCAGCACAACACGTGCTCGCCAGGATGTGACGAGGCGTCTGCTGTCAGTCAAATGCTAGCAGTAGCCTTCAATCAAGCAATTCGTTGGCCTCCCACGCTATAGATGTGCCTTCATTGCGTTTCGAGATAGACATCTCCGGTCGAATAGCCGATGATTCCTGCGATGGATAGCGAAGAACGCAGCCCCATTGGTTGATGCAATTGTGCTTTATTGTTTTCCGGATATGTATCATGCGTTGGCTGGTAGGAAGTCGTACTGCGTACCGCTATAAAGCTGGCATCCCACGATAGGGCGTTCTGTATTATCGAATCGGCGTGGGTTGTGAGTGATTTTAGACCTATGATTGTTTGCAAGGCGTTAATCTTGAAGTTCAAGGCAAGGGATGCAAGATGTAGAGTAGAATGCCCGGATCCGCTGCATACATTGATGCACAAGCTCTGGGGAGAAGCTCATCTAATATGTACCAGAAGATCAGCCTTGGAGATAGTGAGACTGCGGCTGTGTGCGACATGACAGAAAAGCCGTGAAACGCATGATTTGAAACGCTGAAAACATCAGGCTGGGCCATGGCTGTCAACTTATCCGGGCCCGTACAGTCTAGGATCCACGGCTCGAAACCTTACCCGTAGAAGTCTCACTTCGTGTCTCGCTCAAGCCGTGTTGTTCGTGTGCAATCTCGTCCGGCAGGCTCATAGGTCGCCCTGTATATATGCCTGGGCCCGGCAGATTCGATGACCCCGGTCGTCGTGCAGCATCGAATCCAGGGGATCGTTCGCATCAGCCACAAGGAGACGGTCGCATACCTTGCGTCAAGAATGCAAGCAGCATTGGTATGGCGCGGGCTCGCATATCCAGGAGAAGCTGACTTCTCGGTCACTCCTTCATATACCTTTCATCAAGCAACAGATGTCGATGCGCGCGCGCGGTCGGTAATGTAGACCAGTTGAGTTGGCTTGAACTTTGTGTCGCTGACATCGCTCACCGCTGGTGCATCACACCAAGTACGTCAGCAGAGTGATCTACACACTCATCATCTCTCCAACGCCAAATTGCCTTAGGAATCGACAGGCCTGAGGTGCTCTTCACCTAATTACTGTGCTGTGTGTTAGCTCGCAAGCGCTGAGTGATATTGAAACCTTGTAAGTATTGCCAATCCTTCTAGGCATGGAAGAATCAGCAGGCGCAGATGTGATGGCGTGCCTTCGCTGTCATCGTCGCCTCGTGAGACGACGTACGGGTTGAGAAGAGCTGGCGCAATAGATCAGATAGCGCATGTCGTTGCGCAGGAACGAAAGCCATACTGAACCGACTGACTCGTCTCCTAGTCACATCCAGAAGCGACGCGCTCGACCAAATGGCGTGAAGACCCAATCTTATCAACGCGAAAGAGCGCAAAAGTTTTTTGTACCATCATCGTTTGCGGCCTTTGGTGTTGAACAAAGTCGGGAAGCCATTTAGCTCTGAACCGCACTTTCTCACTTGCAACACCGCTTCCCCAGAGACGGAGCAACCACACCGACAGCAATCACCAAGAAAGATGGGCACACGGCAAAGGACGCATAGCATAGGGGAGGAACAAGATACAGAGCCGCATACACTGCATAACGACGGCGCGAAGTTATCGGCACAAGGCCGATCACAGCATAGAGCATCACAAGACCACGACAGCCATTCGCCTCCTCCTAAGCAGTTACCACGAACCGAAGACAAACGGACAGACCTACCGGCTTCGTCACCAACCCCAGTTGTGCTTCAACCTTCACACAAACTTCAACAACAACCAACATCATCTCTCACGACAGAGCAAACGCCACTCATGCCAGCCATACAAGCACAAACAACCATCGAGTTTGCGGAGGACGAGTATCTTGATGACGCCGAGCAGGACGACGAGTGCCCGATGGAACCTCCAATCACACCGGACTCGCTGTCCGAGCTCGAAACCACTCGCATCTTCAATAACCCCAAGCTCCGTCACGATGTTAATTTCGACAGAGAGCTACACTTCCGTCCAAATCTTGACGGCAGCCGTGGAAAGCAGAAAACCAAGACGGCCAAAAGATTCTGGAAAGCCGTGGAGACAGAGCTGCGTAAGATCGAAAACTTACACGAGCATCGCGAGGCGGCACAAACGACCGCAGAGCACGAAAAGCTCAAAGCTGAAATCAAGACCGTGAGCAAGCGCATTCCCAAGGTCTTTGCCGCCGTGAGAGACATACTCAAATCTCTTGTGCCAGAGGCGGATCAGAGCAAGATTACGGACCGACTCGACGTCGACCTCATCATGCAGCAGATCGTCAACGGTGTCCTCGACATCGTCAGTCTTGCAAGCTGGCTTGCTCAGGTCATCAAGACACATTGTGCGCCGATGCGTGATGCCAAGGTCAACTTGATGGAGCAGACTATCAAGCAAGCTGAAAAGGCACAAGATCTGCACGTTCTTGCAGATGGCTTACGACAACTTGTCGACATCATGGAGGCAATGAAGCTCGATGTGGCAAATCACCAGATCAGACATATCAGACTGCTGCTGATCAAGAACACTGTCGACTTTCAGCAGCGCTACAATGCTCATCGTATCAGCATTAATAGGCTGGACACCAACAAGGCTCTCACATGGCTGAAATGCGAGATAGCTCTCATCTACTCCGACATCCAGCACTCTACACCATTGGACGCAGTCTGCTCTGCATTGCTATGGGACATGATCTCGCCGCACGGCTCTGAGCCTTTCACACCAACGTTCTACCTCGATTTCGACAGACTCAAGTCGATGAGTGCCGAGATACACAACTACATCCACCGAGAGATCTGTCACGCCTTGCTCACTGAGCTTCTGGCAGCAGCTAGTGCCGACTATGTCCTTGAAGCCTGGAACCAGCTACGCATCTACTTCGCTGCAGCAACAGAGCCACAAGACTGGTTCGAAAGCAATGTCGAGAACATCGCAGCACAGATCGCCCGTATCGCTGCCAACGCTCCCGGAGCGAACGAGCAAGAGCCGGCCATCTACAAGACAGCAGTCGATCGTCTGAGTATGGATCTGAGAAAGGACCACGACACATTTGCTAGACAGAAGGCTACCTTGTTTCACCGTGTTCTTCCCAAGCTGCAGGCTTCGGTGCACAAGCACAAGAACTTCTCAGCAGTCGAGCTGCAGGACTCATTTGTGCCACAAGTAACCAAGGCTTCTTCAGCACGACCAAATG
Organism: Peltaster fructicola; assembly: GCA_001592805.2. Taxonomy (NCBI): domain Eukaryota; kingdom Fungi; phylum Ascomycota; class Dothideomycetes; genus Peltaster; species Peltaster fructicola. The sequence continues at coordinate 2,144,881 of CP051140.1, forward strand.
GCTTCGGCGCTGTGCTGGTTCCAGCTTTGTTGGCAGTTCCAGCAGATCAAGATGCCACATTGGTCCGCCGTCTCACGCACATCATTGTGCTTCACTGGCAGGTCTGGGCTGAGCTGCTGTACTTGAATGAGGAAGACTACGACACCAACGAGCTTGTCACACTGATGCACGGCACACTTCCTTCGGTCAGCGTGTTGGAAGCCGATGTCGCCTACGCTCCTGCTGTACACAGCGCGGACTCGCCTGTCTCATCCCCTGTGTCAATGAAGGACGAAAATGAGATCGAGCACGAGATCGAGAACGGAGGGCTGGATGATGGCAGTGAAGACTTCACTTCAGCCACGGAGAACGACAACACCCTCCCAGACTATTGATCGCAGCGTCGATCATCCCTCGGCATTCTCATCTCTCGGACCATTCAAGCGATTGTACACCAATACCCTGCCACGAAGTTGTTTCCTGCATAGCGTGGCGTCAAAGATCGGTATGGTCGCAAGGCCAGCCTGCAGTCGTGGTCATTTAAGACTGTGGCTATTCTTGTACCGACACTGATACCCTTTCTCGCGCAGCAAAGTCGCTCCCAAGACCAATCTTCGAGCGTTGTACCAATAGGTAGCATAGTTTAGCAAGGCAGATCTCAGGAAGACATGATTCTTCAGTACATGTACCTGTAATTGAGTGTGACGTACGAGGGGCCTCATTCACTTCACCAATGCTTGATCAGTCTCGAAATTTAGGAACGAATGTGCCCGATTACAACAGACGAAAGCAGCGTACATCCCATGCATAGGTGCACAAGCTTGCAATAATCCTGAAGGACAGCCTTCCTGTCTTCGATCATCTAGCAAGATGCCGTCCATCTCACCACTAGCAACATTCAGTCCTGGCGTTAATTCACGAGCATGGTCGTCCACACCACATCCACGTCTACCGATTATAGCCACAGCTTGCTCCGATAAGAGTGTGCGCATATATTCCACGGTCAACTTCGCTCAGCAGTCCTCGATCACAGGAGGTCATAAACGCTCAATCCGGTCCTGCGCGTGGAAGCCAAACAGCATTGGCGAGAGTGTGCTCGTAACTGGTAGCTTCGATGCCAGCGCTGGTATTTGGAGACGATGGGAAGAGAATGCTGGAGAGGGCGCGCCACCGAAGGAACTGGACTTCACAACCTCACTCGCAGGAGGTGATGGTGCACAAGATGACGAGGACGATGAATGGCGCTTCGCGGTGATCCTGGACGGCCACGACTCGGAGATCAAGAGTGTAGCATTTGCGCCCTCTGCGCCGCTCCTCGCAACATGCAGTCGAGACAAGAGCATATGGATATGGGAAGAGCTGGAGGACGACAATTTCGAAACGGTAGCGGTCCTGCAAGAGCATGAAGGTGATGTGAAATGTGTAGCATGGCACACTGGTGAGCCGCTACTGGCAAGTGCTAGCTACGATGACAACATACGGCTGTGGAAAGAGGACGACGACGATTGGGCATGTTGTACACTACTTGCCGGTCACGAAGGCACAGTGTGGTGGGTTGCTTTTGAAGCAGTGGAACCCAAGGACAAGTTGCACAGCTGTACAAACCTCGCAGAAGAACAGAGAGCGTACCTTGAGGAACGAGCAAAGGCTGGGCCCAGGCTCATATCTTGCTCGGATGACAAGACCATTCGTGTCTGGCAGCGTGTGCCGAAGGATGTACCACAAGAAGCGACTGGACAAAGGTTACCTAGCATCTGGAAGAACAAACACTTCGAAGAGGAGTGGACAGAGCAGTCACGTTTACCTTCGGCACATGAGCGAGCTATCTATGCTTTGAGCTGGAGTGCCACAACTGGCAGAGTGGTGAGCTGTGGGAGTGATGGAAAGATTGTCGTCTATGAAGAGCAGTGGAGTACGAAAGTGAGGCAAGGTGAGGACACAGCCATGTCTGGTACAACACCTCAACCAGATGTTACACAGTCAGGCTTGACGAAATGGGTTGTCATCGCAGAGTACGAGAATGCTCATGATGTGTTCGAGGTCAATCATGTCGTCTGGGCGCTGAGGGCAGACAAAGCACGTCGAGGTGATGGCGAGGAGATAATCATCAGCACTGGTGATGATGGAGAAGTCAAGGCATGGACTCTCGATGAGTAACGCGGCCGTGCTGGGATGACCACCGTTCTAGTCCCGTACGATCCCTGACTGACAGTGAAGGGCTGAGTGAGCACAAGGGTCTCATCTGGACAAGTCGTGTGTCACAGATCGTGCTCTCGCCAAGCAAATTGTCGTCCATGAGACCGACGGTTGCGGACATTGGCTCGCATTATAGCGATGGCATCGTTGCAGCTAGTCACGTACACACTCTCGAGCACTCGCAGCGAGTGAGCAGACCAAGGGCATGGAAAATCCGGATGGTGATGAGAGTGCGACATGGGAAGTCGAAGAGAAGGAATACTGCGTGTCAACCTCAGATATACGACTGTCTGGAAATGGCCTGTGCGCAGTGTTATCATTTCTCACAACCGTACATGTACTTCCTTGCACAAGCATTCGACAAGGCACGAACATCGATACATCGCACTTGGCTATCAGTGGCTGTCTGACCGCTCGTTATTGCCTCAGTCCTTGCTTCTAGCACTTTACTTCGACATTTATCCAGCCATCGAAGCCCAATATATCTCAAGAGCACCACCTGCTCGAGTATACCCCATCAGCATGTACAACAGTCTTGTCGATCGCGACCACTCCTCGGTATCAGCATGTACAACAGTCTTGTCGATCGCGACCACTCCTCGGAACATGCTGTAACGCTATCACCATGCCCACTGCGATCCCCAATTTCGTCGTCTCTGAACCACTATCCAACCCTCCTCATCGTCCTCGGCCATGACTTTGGAATCCGCGGATGAACTCTCCAGGACGGTCTGAGTCGTGCTGGTATTGCCATCAGCTACTGGGCCTGTGGTGACCTCCTCTCTCGTTGCAAGGAGCTCTGAGAGCCTGCTGGCAGTGATTCTTCGAGATTGGCTCTCGGGCAAGAGCTTGCGCAACTTTTGCTCTCCTTCTGGGCGCCAATATTGCCAATCGCTCGGTCCCAGCGCTTTGGGATTGACGCGACGGTCCTCGTTGTCGGCGTACATCTCGTCTCTAAAGGAGCTGTCAGGTTGCCGAGCCTCTTCAACGCGAGCCTTTGTCGTCTCTATGATCTTCTGCCACCAGCCATCACAGAGCTGGCCGAGGTATCTCTCGCGCAGACGAGGCATCAACTCGACGTCCTGGCAACAGTATTTCAGCACAGGCTTTGACAGTGGTCTCTTCGCAAAGACGCTGTAGCTTCCACCGAGTTCTGGAGCAAACAGATGCTTGCCATTGTTCTTCACCCTCGACCAAGCGATCCACTCAGCCATGGTCAATCCAGCGTCCTCCCTGATACAGTTGAAGAGCGATTTGAGCCGGTATCGAGACCAAGTACGTGTTGCCAGTTCCATGAGCTGCAAGTCTTCGACACCGCGTAAGTTGACCTGATAGAGGTTGTACAGAGCATCAGAGTCGCTTCGGACATCGAAGATGACTTTGATGAAGTCTTCCGACTCTAGTATGTCCTTGAGGCTTCGTCCCTTCGAGCCGACTGTCAAGAAAGCTGCTTTCCCTAGCATGGTCACATCGATGAGGTACACTTTGTCCTCGGGTTCCAGAAGTATCGACACGATCGCAATCGTCCCATGTCGGGACAGGTTCTCTCCTTCGAGATCCACATACAGACTCGGAGGTAGGCCTTGGTAGGACTCGACCTTGTCCAAGAAGTCCTTCAGTGGTCTAACTGTACTGACGACCTTCCAATTCATGGCGAAGGTATGTTTGATGGAGGAATGAAAAGTCCTACTCATGAGAGGTACTCTTATAGGCATGCGATCGCAAGTCACAGTGCTCCATGCTCCTACACAGAGTCAATGATGGTGCCCAAGGAGCCGTGCTCATTATGAGCTGCAGACAAGGCCGAGAAGCGAGTCAATCCATTCATTGTCCACGATAACGCACTGATGCAGAACAATCGACACACACCGAGTGACGCCTGATGTACGATCTGGCGAAAGCCTGCATTGTCTTGCATCTGCGAGGCGGCATGATCTCGTCTTATCTAGCCCGGAAGTGCTGATCGTCCATGGCCTTCTCCTCTGTAAAGGATGTACGCGCCGACTCGATCCATCTCAGGCCCACCCATTCCCGGAAGACGAAGAGGGTATCTGCTAGCTGGCGACGGGCAGTACCGTACTGCGATGTAAAGCTACACATTCCGGTTGAGAATCTCTATAACGCATACTAAAGGTTGTGCGGCTGCTGTGATCTCCTACAGCTGTACTACAGGGACCACGCTCAGCATGCTACCCGGACACAGCAGGAGAGGCTTGCCGGTCTTGCTCATCGTCGCTACAACGCCCCTGGATCGCTTACCTTCGTCTCAAAGTACCGCTGAGAGTTCCAGCTGCGCAATATTGCTGCTTGTGCGGTCATCGCTAGCAGGCTAGAGAAGTGATATTGATCGGAATCAATCAGGCACAGTAACTATGGATGCCACTGATTTGCGGCGTGCAAGCACATCACGAAGCACACAAGCACCGCAGACGAAGGATATAGCTATGCAGCAGGGCTCGACGTCGGTCGTCCATCATCATCGGACGCTCGTTGATCTTGGGGCAATAGCATCGAATACGGTCACTACGTGTACTGTCGCAAGCCGTCATCGCTCGGCCGGGGTTGATTGATCATTTCCCAGGAAGGCATCTCAAAGACATATGCGAACGTGCCATGGTACGGTAGGCTAGATCTAGGACTGCTGTGCGTTGGAACCGCAATTAGACACTCTAGGGTAGGATATCAAGTGGCTCTACGAAATGGCCTCTATGTTCAAGGGACGATCTCCTCTACTGCCGTCCGCTGGCACTTATAGCGATTCAATGAAGGACCCTCCGAGTCATACGCTCACTCATGGAGCTGCCGCGTGTCCTCGTGGAAGAGTGGACTGACCTAGAGCTCGGTGAAGCATGACGGCGATGCAATTCCTCTCACTCACATTACTATTGGCATGCTCAAGCTCATGTTTCGAGCTGCTGTGGTCGCACGACCGAGTTTGTTCGGTCATTCCTCAGCCTTGAAGTCGTTTGAGCACAATCCATACTGCACGGGACTGAGGGAGAGGAGCTTGTGATAGTCTGATAACTGATTGATGGTTGTGATCTATGCAGCACGTATCTCACAGTGTCAAATGCTGGTGGTAAGGCTCGTAAGAAGTGTATCTTGCAGATACATGTTGTGTGAGGGCAGTTGCCATGCATGAGGTCGCTGGGCTTGGCATTGCCTAGCAACTTCCGCGTTTGTGCATGCTTCATCCACCTCACCTTCTGACAAGTTACAACACACTTTGTTCTTGACGGAAATCATCAGATATGACCTGCTCAGCCGCTGTACTGACCACTCCTGTAAGCACGCGATCACTGCAGCTCTCAACGTAGCCGCGGCCGACTTCGATGCAAGCTTATCACCCTGCTTCTCAGCAACTGCAGGCTGCTCCTCGTACGCTAAGCTGTCTGGACACTCTAGTCCGGCACTCAAGTATCGATCTTGCGTATAGGCTCCTTGGTCCGTTCCGATAGACGTTCGTCAGCTAGAGATTGTCCATTAACGTCGCCAGCATACTCGAGCGACTTCAAAATGAAAATGCTCCTCCTCGATGTGTGTTGGAGCTTTCATGAGCCTGCGATACAAAGCAGCATACCAAGAAGATCCAGTGCTTATATGTGAGGAGTACTACCATCCTCCGATCTGAGGGCATCACAAACGTCAGCCTCGGGCGGCAAACCTCAACTACGAGTCCGAGTTCTGCTGTTCCTACTGTTTGTCAATGAAGAACAAAGCAAGAGCTGTTAAGACACGGAGTAGAGGCCTGAAGGTAAGCACCACATGGATGTTAATCGATCAAGATCCATCAAATCACCTCTGTGAATCCGAGCTCGAGAAGCACGGCACATCGCTCTCTCTTCCACTCAGCCTACACTCTCGGGACCTATGTCACACAACGATGACGCACTATCATGTCGTGGAAAGCAGAAGTTGTACACAAGCTCCACAGATTGCACACCTTTGCACGATCCAGCATCTGCATACCTACCGCTACTTTTCTCCACTGACACGCCGAATCCTAGTCTCCTAGTACTCTATGGGCATGTCTCGCGCATTATCTCGTCGGATTGGATGCGATCGACTTGACCATTAACAGCTGCACCTTCGGCATTGCTAAAGCCAACAGCATCCTGTATCGTATTTTTCAAATCTGGCATTACGACGGGCCTGCTGGCGCAACGGCAGCGCGTTCGCCTCCAGAGCGAAAGGTTATCCGTTCAAATCGGGTGCGGGTCAAAGTTTTTGCCATCTGGTCCGTACGGTGAAAGGCATCACTAGTGAACATAGGCGGAGTCAACGACAGGACCCAGCAAACACTCGACCAGGTGCTGCAGATCGCTTTTGCCCTCGAGCACTGGACGGGTGACGTGACCAGATATGCTCCAGATTTTTGAGCTCATGTAGCAATACGCCTTTGCTGAGGGACATCCTAGGACCACCGAGGAGACTTCCGAATTCAGCACCGAGGACCGTTCTGAGAACTTCCATATGCTATATACAGACGATCCCAAATGCGCGAAGATGCTTTCGCGATGATCACTACTCAGCACTACACTGTCCTTCCGAAGTGCCAAACTGTGTCAATCTACTTTTCAATAAAGACGGACCTCCGTCCTTGAGAACCCAAGCAGATTTGAAGAGGTATGGAGATCGTCCAGTGTACATCATCTTGCATGCTTGTACCGGAGAAGCGGCAGCATCAATTAGGAGCGATAACGCCCGTGCGTGCGATAGTCTCCGAGCCTGGTTGATCCATAATTTTTATTCTCTGAGCCTAGGCGGACGAGTCCATTATACCCACCTGCACCTTCACGATCATCAAACACGCCCTTTTCGCGATTCACGATCACATCACCACATATATACATTACGGCAGGCAATCGAGACGGCCAGCAGGCAACTCTCCACTACACAGTCAACACAACTAGACGATGAGAATATTCTCGGCGAAACACGAGTTCGGATACTCTTGGGACGAGGTATCGACAAACAACTGGCGGAAATATTGTCCGTGGAACGACAAGGCCGAGCATGTCATAGGAGTTGACACATTGAGTCGGTCACTCGACCCAGAGACTGGCATAGTAGGCATCTTCGACAAATACACTGATCCCGGCTAACACGAGCAGCTTCGCACGGAACGACTGATCACCTGCAAGCAGAGCGCACCGCAATGGCTGCGTAGCTTCCTTGGATCACAGGACACCTCTCTGGTGTATGAAGTATCATACGTTGATGCAAAGAACAAGCATGTCACGATGTGCTCGCAGAACATGACCTGGAACAACCTCCTATCAGTCCAAGAGACAGTCAAATACACACCTAGCTCACAGGGCACGACAACATTCGAACAGACAGCGAAGATCATAGCACTGTGTGGAGGTTGGCAGAAAATCAAGAACAGCATCGAGGACTTCACAGTTGAGCGATTCGGACAGAATGCGGCCAAGGGACGAGAAGGATTCGAGCGAGTGTTGGCTGTCAGTCGACAGGCATTCGCCGAGCAGAAGCAACAGCAGAAAATGATGGCATAAATGAGCTGAGGTCCGATCAGTGGTACCGCAGCCTGCATGCCACTATCGACTCTGCACAATGTTTAGAGCGATGCATTCTACTTATATTGGCATTACAAGCGGTTCAGCGATGGCGTATTGGTTGGAAAAAGATCAGGAAGATACCAGGACATCTAAGGAAAAGCATCAGGCATGTCGCACACTGAAGTGTTGGAGATTTGGCATTGGTCTTGCTTGCGTTCGAGATCATGAAAGCGTGCTATGTGACGATCATATCAGAGCATTTGGAGCGCCTATAACTCCGTATAGAAGCCATATAAACCATATTGGCACTCAATGTCTCTGCGATACATCCCTAACGTGTTCAGTGAGGCTGGCTTCGAACTTCCGCTGCTCCTGCATCATTACTTCTCTCACACAATGCATGTTCATGTCTCTTCTACGACGATATGCATCTCCTATCTCGACACGACACCGGTCGAACAGGCTACACACAACGACCCCTCACGGATCTCTGAAGATTTTGTTTTGCGGCTCTGATGCCTTCTCGATTTACTCATTACGCGCGCTTGACACGTTCAGACAATCTTGCCCGTCAGTCATCGAGCACATAGATGTGCTATGCCGTGCAGATAAGCGTGTTGGCCGTGGACTGAAGCAAGTCCATTCTGGTATGCCCTCTGCGATGGCTAAAATCTTATACTGAATTAGATAGTGCCCATCAAAGCGGTGTCTCAAGAACTCGGGCTGAGACTACACCAGCTTGATACATTTCGAGATTGGGCGCCTCCGCCGGTCGACCTCATTGTAACGGCATCGTTCGGTCTGCTGGTCCCGGCTCGCGTACTCAACCATGCACGATATGGAGGTCTGAATGTGCATCCGTCGCTTTTGCCTCAGTTTCGAGGTGCAGCACCCATACAGCATGCCATCATACAGCGTGTCAAGATGACCGGGGTGAGTGTGCAGACCATGCATCCCTCCAAGTTCGATCATGGTCTTGTGCTAGCTCAGAGGAAGATCAACATACAGGAAGAAGCAACAGGAAAGCATGTCACCACAGCAGACCTCATCGACCAACTTGGCCCGATTGGTGGTGATCTGCTTGTCGAGAGTGTCAAAGGAGGTCACTTCCTGCACCCACAAGCCATTCCACTTGCTGGGATTGATGCCAGCAGAGCGCCCAAGATCACGCCAAGTGATCGACTTATCGATTGGAGAACGTGGACCGCACAAGACATACTGGCTCGAGACAATGCACTTTCGCACCTTTGGGATAAGACAACAATCACGGCATTTGAGATGGGTGCTTCTGGCAAGCGGATTGTATACAAAGGCCCATGGTCTGTGCTGAACATGGACGCTGGTCGTGGTTCAATACCCGGTACGCCTGTACTGCTTGATGATAGTATCGGGTGGACAACTGTCGATGGTGCTATACTTGCTCCAAGTGCTGCAACCATAGAAGGCGAAGGCAAAGACCAAGGCCTTGGCAAGTTACGGCGATTGCTGAGATCTGCACACGATGTATAACGCTCTTTATGCTGTACCAATGCTTTTCGTGATTCGTTTGACCGGAGGACGTCGCTGATTGACAAGTAAACCGTGCGTATGCTCATTCGCCTAAGAGCAAGCTGCCCTAGTGATTGTGAGTACTTCTGAAATTACACTCTGCTCATACTTACTGCCATGATCACACAGCATATACTGACATATGGGCTGAGTCTTTCCCCAATCCTGGCGGCTCGCCAGAACGTGCCTAGTGGTCTTGTCGCAACGTCAGCCTTTGGATCCGAGGCTCCTCTGCTTCACGTACCCAGACTTGTTCCTATCGAGAGCAGCAGGGAAGACTCCGTGCAGGTATGTGCATGTGCAGATGAATAAGAGGACGACTAGCAGAAGTGTCTGAAACTTCAAAATGCCCAACTACACTTACATGAGCAGCTTTCATAGTACCTTCAGACAGACTCACCATGGTCGGCGTCGAGGTTGCGGTCGTGTGGATGCAGTGTGGTTGGCCTCATAGCTTAGTCCACTTATATCTGGCATCGACTCTGTTCGTGGTCCGTGCTCAGACGACATTCACTTCCACAGCACACTACATCCTCGAGAATCTTCTCACGATTACACCTTACACACATACATCACGATGGCTGAACCGCGAGCGCGAGTCCGCCAAAGACCATTTTTCACAGCAGGCGATCGTACGAATCATGATGTCCTCACGTTGCAATCAGACTAACACCATCCAAAGTATTCGAATATCTTACAGCTTTCGCCGCGCCCAATCCGCCTCACTTGCCCAGCACCATAGCTGCCCTCGATGAGATACTCACAGACTTTATCATCGAGACATGTCATATGGCCTCATTGTGCGCGTCATACTCCCGCCGGCAGAAGATCAAGGTCGACGACTTCAAATGGGCACTCCGACAAGACGAGAGACTGCTCGGCCGAGTGCAAGAACAGCAATGGCGCGACAAGAAGATGAAGGAGGAACGAAAAGGCATTGACGTTGAGAAACTCGGCGCTGAAGGAGGCGTTGGAGATCTCGCTGCTCTCGCCGGCGTGCCAGAGGTCAACGGCGAGAAGTCGGAAGGCAAGCGTAGAGGCAGGAAGAAGCGCAAGGCCGAAGACGACGCAGAAGGATCTACAAAACGACCACGCGTTTGAGAATGAGCGAAATGATTTAGCGACGGCGTTGGAGGTGATACCCAAGAGAATGTTTTAAAGAGGTTATGGCCCTCGACTGGGCGCCATGGAATACCTGATCTATCTGAGCTGCGAAGCACGCAGCAGTAAGTCACTATCGGCGCTGCGAAATACGCAGCTGTAATGCACTATCTTTACTGCTCATTGCGCCGGCCTCCTTGGCCAGCTCCTTGGCGTTGGTTGTCACGACCTTGTCTCCTGTCTCCTTGCTTCTGTTCTCCGCTCTTCTCACCACTGCTCTCACTACCCATTGTCAGTGCTGCGGTAGCCAGACGATTCGACAGATCGATCTGGGTTCTGATAGTGTTTGCAAGATATCCGACAAGCAGAACGTCTTGGATGTGATTGTTGAAGTCACGCTCGATGTGCTCTGGCTCAACCTTCGGTGCTAGCGAAAGAGTGTTCATCAAGAACTGACCAAGTGCCGAAGATGGCTCTGCCTCCTCGTCAAGCACATTCGACACATAGTTTGATACCCTCTCGAGCATCTCCACAACGTGCTCGATCGCACGCTCCAGAGTCTCAATGTCTGGTTGAAGTTGTTGCGATCGATCCTCTCTGTCTCTTGCTGCTGCCATGACCTCAAGAGCGCTCTTTTCGGCCTCGCCGTACTTGATTTCATGAGGGACCGGGATGAACAGACAGCTATCGGCGGCGCGCTCTGCAGTCACACCGATTGGTGCTGAGATATATGTGTTCGCCTCAACGTCCTTGCCAGCGACGGTCGAGACCGTAAGATGCACAGCAGGATGCGGCCATGTGCCTTCGCCTTGTTGTGAATAGAAGTTTTGAATGAGCGCAGAGAATGTGTTGAGATCAGGACTCGTTGCATACCAACCGACGAGAACTTCTTTAGGCGATGCGCGAAGGTGGAGGTTGAGCATGTTCTTTTGGTAATCCATATCGACCTCCACCTGCTCTTGTGTCTCTGTGTGTGGGACTGCATAGCAGTTTCGGATTTCAACTTCTGAGCCATCTTCGCTTCGTACTCCAAGCAGAGTGCCTATCACGCGTTCCTGGTCCTGTGGTCGTCTCGAGGCATGGTCTAGAATGCTAAAAAGTGCTTGTGGTTGGATGGTGACTGTGACAGGTGCGGTCGTCTGCTGAGCTGCGCTGACCTGCGCAGGCGCAAGTGGTCGCGCAAGGTGCAAGTAGTTTGAGCCCATCTTCGCGACCGTATATGATCGTGTATAGTGCGCTCCGGGCAGGCGCGTCGTCGTTGTGATATTCGGAGGGGCTGTCAACGCACGACAAGATTTCGAGCCTCTGATGTTGAAATTGGTCGTCTTCGGAGGCAAGTCTGCCGAGCCGTTATCGATAGCGTCCTGAATGCATCCTAGACTTTTTGTGGCGCCTCGAAGAAACATGTCTTGATGATGGCGTTCCATGGCGGTCGTGGTCGTGGCCGTGGCCGGGGAAAGCCAGCGCCTTCTGGTCGAGTCGCAAGGAGTGGAATCAGAACTCGAGGTGGTCAATACAAGAAGTTCGACAGCCAGAGGACTAGAGAGATCGATCCTGAATCGGGTGAAGATGAACCGCTGGCACAAGATGTGCAGTCAGAGAGCGAGCCCGAATCAGAGGAAGACTTGTCAAATGATGAGCCAACAACGGTTCAGTCTTATTCGACTCTGCTTGCGTCTTTGAAGGCCGACCACGATGAGCGACCCAAGAAACGAAGAAAGATATCCATCTCTGAGGATGTCACAGTTCACGAAGCTGCTAGCACCGCAGAGACCACAGGCATTGCTTCGCGATCAGGTGATGAACTCGATGAGGCCATCGACGGTGGTTCAGACGTCGATGAGAGCGGCCAAGAACCGGACAATGACGAAGACGATTCAGATCCATACGAACGGCACTTTGTACAACAGGACGACGACATCGCACAGCTGGTAAGAGCCGCGAAACAGGACCTCTGGCCAGCCGCCAAACGTATCGGCCCATCGAAGGCCAACATTACAGAGCATGCGCCTGGGCAGGCCCTTGCTCAAAAGGGACCGGTCAACGTGGATGACAAGCACATCAAGCAGCGACTACGAGACAGCGCTCGAAAGTGCCTGTCACAGCTCAAAGACACACAAAGCATGCTGCCATCGTATCTGCTCACCTACACAGACATACTCTATGGCATCCGCACGCCTAGCAACGCGTCCCAACTACGACAGCTTATGGCTCTCCATGCTGTCAACCATATTCTGAGAGGTCGTGACAAGATCCTCAAGAACAACGGAAGACTTACACAGGCTGGCGACGATGAAGTCTTGGAGTGTCGAGATCAGGGCTTCACGAGGCCTAAAGTTCTCATACTGACAGAGACTCGGCAAATGTGCGCAAAGTATGCTGAAGCAGTTGTGGATGTCTTCGACCCGGATCAGCAGGAGAACAGCAAACGATTTCAGGAGGCGTTCTCAGCACCGCTCGTGGACCGAGATATGCCGGAAGACTACAATGAGCTCTTTGGAGGCAACAACGACAACAACTTCGTTACAACGATAAAGTTCACGCGGAAGACTCTGAAGTTCTATTCTGCTTTCTACCAGAGCGACATCATCTTTGCTTCGCCATTGGGTCTACAGCGGATCATTGAGAGCCAGGACAAACGGAAACGAGATCATGACTTCTTGTCGTCCATTGAACTTGTCATCGTCGACCAAGCCGATGCAAGTCAGATGCAGAATTTCGAGAACATCGAGTTGGTCTTCAAACATCTGAACCTCCAGCCAAAAGAGCTTCGAGACTGCGATGTCAATCGTGTGCGCAACTTCTACCTCGATGGCAGTGCTCAATACTTCCGACAAACTGTCATCCTGAGTGCATATTTGACACCTGAGCTGAACAAGCTCTACAACAGCACCATGAGGAACATTGCCGGCAAAGTTAAGATCACCAAGCAGTACTCAGGAGCCATTCAAGCAGCTACAGGACTTGGCATCAAACAGACATTTGTACGCTTCTCACCAAAGTCTCCAGCAGACGATCCGGATGCACGTTTCAAGTTCTTCACGACCTCTGTACTTCCGCTCTTGCTACGCTTACCTCGACCAAGCAGTGGAGGCCAAGGCATACTCATCTTCATACCATCTTACTTCGACTTCCTTCGAGTGCGAAACTTCTTCGCTACGTCGACAATGACGGAGAACATATCGTTTGGAGCCATCAACGACTACTCAGAGGTGTCTGACCAGCGGCGAGCACGATCGCACTTCTTATCAGGTAGACACAACATTCTCCTGTATACTGAGCGATCTCACCATTTCTTCCGGCTGCGGCTGCGAGGCGTGAAGAACGTGGTCATGTACGGTTTGCCGCAGAACGAGCTCTTCTACCGGGAGATTGTGGCAGATTTCCTCAGCTCAAGTCTTGCGCAAGGCAATACTGGAGCTGCGGAATGCACAGCACGGACAATGTTCTCAAAGTACGATGCCTTGAAGCTGGAAAGAGTAGTGGGCAGCGATCGAACGAAGAACATGTTGAGTGGTATTGGAGATACCTTTGACTTTGTGTAGAACAGAAATGACCGATTCGTAGTTATATCATGTACAACTTAGTCATGCATTGTCGTGAAACGACTGGCTCGTCGTTGTTGTTCACGTGCCCATATCATCATACATCATCGCCCTTTGACATCAAACGAGCAAGCATATCATTCCATCAGCCAGCATGTGTGGATCTCCTCGGACAAGGTAGCCACGTCCCCTCAGGTGTAGCCAAGCTGATCGGCTACGTTCAAGTAGCCGTTGCTATTGCGATAGACCGGCATTGCGACCTCGGTCATGGTCATTGTCTGGGTCTTTGGAGCACTCTTGTGCCACTCTGCGCGGCAGAAAGGACAGGTAACGTTGTGTGGTCGAGTCTGTGCCCACTTCTCGAAGCACTCTTTGTGCACATTGTTACCACATGAGTCCTCGCACCAGACGACATTCTCGCCCTCTTCGAACGCCATGCAGCAGATCGGACAGTCATCCTCAATTGGCTTGCGTTTGTTGTCCAGCTTCTCTTCCTGCACTGCTTCTGGCATTGGCGGTGCATGTTCAACAATCTCACGAAGCTCAGAGGTCAGGAAGGCGTCCTGATGCTTGAGGTGATCGGGGACCTTGAGGGTGTGATGGAGGATGTAGAGGATGTGCTTGCAACTGCGTCGACGGAAGATCCAGTCGCCACATGTGCAAGTAGGTTTGTGGGTTATTGTGACAGTGTAGACGTTGCCTGTACTGCCGGCGATAAGGAACTCCTCGATAGGACAATCGTCATGATGCGCGTGGCAATCTTCTTCCACGCCATGCTCCCTCTGCAGAACGAAGAGACGCTGTTCACGGGCTCGCTTGAGCGCCGCGTGGTAGTGCTCGTTCGGCTCATCGACGTATGGAAGGAGGCGTGTCTCTTCTTGGCCAGGCTCGAGACGTGGAATCCTGGCTCTTGCACGCCTGGCTGTCTCCGAGAAGCTTGAAACGATCTCAGACAGCAGCGAGGGAAGCTTGGAATCACGCTTCTTCTTCGCAACAGGATAGATCATTGGTAGACGCTTCTCACCTGCACAAAGTCAGTGGTGGTAATCAAGGAATCACGGGTGACATACCTGGCGGACGAATCATGTCTGGCGTGGCGAGGAGACGATGAGGTTCTTCTGAAACCTTCTGCTTCTTCTTGACTGGCTTGCGCTTTGGCTTCTCGAACATGTAATCTTCTTCGTCGTCTGACAGATCCTTTATAGCTCGCTTCTTCCTTTCGCGCTTCGGCTTGGACTGATCAAGGACCAGGGAAAGCTCAGGCTCAGGCTTGAATGTCACGTCTTGGTCAAGAGTGACTGTAGTGTTGGAGACGGATTCTTGCTTGACAATTGCATTCTGGCTATTGATGGCTGGAGCATCAAAGACGGATTCGTAGCGGTCGTCTGGCTCAGACTTGATGAAGGTACTGGTGCCGGCAGGACCATCGACAGGCACGTGAGCGCCAGTGCCCTCGAATTTGACGTTCGTAGCGAAAGCTATGTCTTCTGGCGACTGGTGGGATGCAATGTCTGTGGCAGGAGCATCATCCGCAAATGCCTCCTGGTTCTTGCGCTTGCGACTGCGAACAGTGGTCTGCTCCACAACAGGCTCGCGTGAACGAGTCGATTGTCGAAGCTTCGCCATGTCAGGTGAATGGTCGCCCGTAGTGATTAGTTGTGGTAGGAAAGTTATTGTACGAGGATAAGAAGTAGAGGTGGCGTTGAAGGTACAGTGGGCAGTGACCCACAATTCGCGCCTAAAGCACGTCTGCACGTGATATGCATTGAACAGTGCTTGCTACAAGTCAATCACACATCTTTCGTCGCGAGCATGTCTGAGAGGTCGCTGATGTTCTTCTGCCATTTGATCCATGCGGCACCTTGTAGCAAGCAATCAGTGAGATCATCCAGCTTCTCACTAGCAGCTACGCCTCTCCGACGACCCTCACTCGTCATAAATCGCTGAGCAGTCGCCTGCGCTTCTCCAGCAAACTTGAGAGAGACATCTTTGTTGTCAGTAGTGTTCAGCCAGTTCTGGAGCACAGCAATCCTATCCTTCTTCGTGATCTTAGTTCTCCCGGGTGGCTCCTCGATTGCACAGCCGCCATCAAGCAAGGACAACGTCGGCGACAGCTCTATGGTATTCCCAGCATACCAGAATCTAGCGACCTTTGCAGGACTTACGCTATAGATAGATGGGAAGCTGGTCTCATTGAATGCTGCCTCGTGTTTCATCGTTTCCAAGCACGCCCATAGCATGCTCTCAAGCATGTTGACGCGAATCGTCCACTCCTGGATGGCAGAACCGCCGCTTGATCGATGTCGCTGCTCCTCGATCAAGATGACATCTGGCTTGTGATGGAGGAATTGCTTCGAGACAGTGTAGGCTAGCTTCGAGACTTTCGCGGGTGTGAATAAGCCTCTGCCGATGGCAACTTCACCCGCAGGCGCTGTGGCTGCAGTTTCGGCTTCTTCTTGCGGCTTCAGCTGTTGTGTGAGGTCTACCTTTCGCCACGTATCGATCTCCAGAAGGACAGTGTCGTTGAAGTTCGCCTTGCTCGTGCGAGCTAGAGGAGCCGCCTTCATGACACAATATGCCAGATTTCGGATGCCCATGTCAACACTAACAATTCGAAGCGGCTGTGAAAGTGCATGACGGCAGTCAATATGCTCAATGAGCTGCCGTCGGATTGCAGTCTTATTACTTCCTTGAGCACATCCGACCAGAAAAGATATATGCTTCAAGGTCTTGAGCTTGTATTGTGCCAAGTTGAGTGCCATGAGCTGTATGTTGCAGGCATTGTTCTACTGCGCTACGCGTGTCGAAACCTCATGTCCACGACGGGTTAGGATGAATCGTTGACGGCGTCTGACGCAAGCTGATCGTACCGACCGAGTCCGTAATAGTCGACAGACTGGTAGAGGAATGCTGATGGCGCAGAAGGGCAAGGTCGTATCTGAAGTAGGGTGAGAAACGAGGAGGAAAGATACGTGCCATGAATAGCAGCAGAAGCCTCACTAGCCGCTTGTAGCCGTAGGCTTACGCATACAATTAAACAATCCATCAACAACTTCGTGTCATCTACTCGTTCCCACGACAGCAACGATGTCATGGCCGGAGACAATAGGCTCGGTCGACAGGGTCATCGCAAAAGCAGCGACAGAGAAGAGGCAAATGGGCTCCTGCAACAGCACAACGATGCACCTCCAGCATACGATATGATCGAAGCGCAAGACAGGTCGCCGGAGCACTCACCACAACCACATGCGAAGCGCCATTCGCAACGACAGTCGTCACTTGCACAGCCTCGCGCGAATGGCGCTCCGAGAACACCTCATCGTGTCCGCTTTGATATGGACGAGGTCACGGCGGCAAATGCTCTCCAAGTACAAGACTGGATTGAGGAGGAGGACTACATGGCAGATACACTGGAGAGGAGAGGTCAAGCACAAAGAGCACCGTTGTTGACGGACATCGAAGCACCAAGTGTGACTCTGGCGACCGAAGACTTCAATGCAGAGGAGCTTTTGGAGTCAGCACGACCGAAGAGTGGTCTAAGCAGTGCATTCATGAACATGGCGAACAGTATCATTGGCGCTGGCATTATTGGGCAGCCCTATGCATTCCGCCAAGCTGGATTGCTCACAGGCATTGTCCTGCTCATACTCCTCACGATCATTGTTGATTGGACCATCCGACTCATTGTCACCAACTCCAAGCTCAGCGGTGCGAATTCATTCCAGGCGACAATGCAGCACTGTTTTGGTAGGACTGGACTTGTCGCTATATCGATAGCACAGTGGGCATTTGCGTTTGGCGGCATGATCGCGTTCTGCATCATCATAGGAGACAGCATACCGCATGTGCTCACAGCTATATTTCCTTCACTTCCGGACACACCAGTACTTTGGCTGCTCGCCGACCGACGAGCCATTATCATTCTTTTTGTCCTTGGAGTTTCTTTCCCACTGTCTCTGTATCGCGATATTGCATTGGTCAGTATTCACAGCCTGGCTGGTATTTGACTGACCATCCTCTAGCTTGCGAAAGCTAGTACACTCGCTCTTATTAGCATGATTGTCATTATCATTGCAGTTGTAACACAAGGACCACTTGCGCCGGCTGATCGACGAGGCAAACTGAGCGGCAGCATTCTGATTAACGATGGAGTATTTCAAGCGATCGGCGTTATCTCTTTTGCCTTTGTCTGTCATCACAACAGCCTGTTGATCTATGGTTCGCTGAAGAAGCCTACGATGGATCGGTTTGCACAGGTCACACATTACTCCACTGGCATATCGATGGTGGCCTGCCTGACCATGGCGCTTGGTGGCTATATCTCCTTCGGCGATCAGACCAAAGGCAATGTCCTCAACAACTTCCCCAGCGACAACGTGGTGGTCAACATTGCACGATTGTGCTTTGGACTCAACATGCTTACGACCCTACCGCTGGAATGCTTTGTCTGTCGAGAGGTCATGACCGAATACTATTTTCCCGGCGAGCCATATCAACCCAATCGACACCTGATCTTCACGACGTCTCTGGTCCTTTCGGCGATGTCACTCGCATTGCTGACCTGTGACCTGGGCATTGTTTTCGAGCTTGTCGGTGCTACCAGCGCTTGTGCATTGGCATATATCCTGCCGCCGTTATGCTTTCTCAAACTGACGAAGCGGAAGACCTGGGAGACTTATGCTGCTTGGGCGTGTATTGTATTTGGATGTATTGTTATGGCAATCAGCCTGGTACAGTCAATCACCAAGTTGATCACAGGTACGTCACCCGTACGATCTCAATATACATGCTAATCCCGTGCAGGTGGAGGTGGGACGCAGACCTGCTCATAGATCTAGATATGACTAGTAACGGAGACCATGACAAGAATATCATCTGCACTACGTGCTGACTTGAGTAAGACACCGGCCGGGAATAAGCATTCGGTTTAACAACACTCGTCTCTTCAGTGAATGGGCTACCTGCAGGGCGGTTATCCGCTAAAGCACAGTTTATCGTGATTCGTCAAGATCTTATTCACTCCCTCGGTCCATCAGTGTAACCATTGCCGACCGCGGGGAAATGGGCGTTCGTCCACGGATGATTGTAGGGTCGTTATAATTGTTTAGAAGGCGAACAGCTTATCGAACAGCATCCCAAACAACCATTCAGGAAATCAGCAAAGATGGCAGCACTTCCCAGAAAAGCTGGTCCACAGCAGCCATGCTACGTCCTTGGTGTCGGCATGACCAAGTTCATCAAGCCTCGTGGCAAGGTCGACTATACTGAGCTCGGGTATGAAGCTGGTATCAAGGCTATGCTGGACGCTCAAGTCAACTACGACGAGATCGAGGCTGGAGTGGCATGCTACTGCTATGGCGACTCTACCTGTGGTCAGAGAGTGTTCTACCAATTCGGCACGACTGGTATTCCCATCTGGAACGTCAACAACAACTGCTCGACCGGCTCGACTGGACTCTACCTTGGTCGCCAATTCATCTCAGGAGGTTTGGCAGACTGCGTGCTCGTGGTAGGATTCGAGAAGATGTTCCCAGGAAGTCTGCAGTCCTTCTTCAATGACCGAGCACTTCCAACTGGCACTACTGCATCCATGATGGGAGAGACTCGCGGCTTCACGAATGCGCCAGGAGCAGCACAGATGTTCGGCAACGCTGGTCGTGAATACATGGAGAAGTACGGTGCGAAGCTCGAGGACTTCGCTGAGATCGGACGTGTTAACCACGAGCACTCCAAGCGCAATCCATACTCACAATTTCAGCAAGATTACACACACGAGGAGATCATGAAGTCGCCGATGATCTTCGAACCACTGACGAAGCTGCAGTGCTGCCCAACAAGTGATGGAGGCGCCGCAGCAGTTCTCGTTTCGCAAGCTTTCCTCGACGCACGACCACACCTCAAGGACCAGGCAATCCTGATTGCTGGACAATCGCTTAAGACAGATGTCGAGAGTGTCTTCTCGCGATCGTCTATCGATCTGATGGGCTTCGGCATGAATCAGAATGCCGCAAAGGCTGCCCTAGCTGAGGCCAAGACCACGATCGATGAGATCAAGGTTGTGGAGCTGCACGACTGCTTCAGTGCCAACGAAATGATCGTCATAGATGCACTTGGCTTGTCGGCGCCAGGCAAGGCTCACGAGCTGGTACGAAAGGGAGATATCACATATGGTGGAAAGTATGTTGTCAACCCATCTGGTGGTCTGATCTCGAAGGGCCATCCGTTAGGAGCAACTGGAATCGCACAATGCGCAGAGCTCGTTTGGCACTTGCGAGGCTGGGCAAACAACCGACTAGTCAAGGGCACAACTGCATGTCTACAGCACAACCTTGGTCTTGGAGGAGCTGTTGTGGTAGCTGTGTACAAGCGTGCCGACGGCAAGGCTGCAGAGGCAGTAAGCGATGAGGAGGTCGGAAAGCGTAACGGTCTTGGATACAACCCTGCCGTCGTGGCCAAGGGCTTCTCGAAGGAGCAGGCAGATCGGGTGAGGAGCAAGAAGCACCGAAGCGAATGGGCTCTGCAGGACACCGAGGAGAATGTGCTTGCGCGATTCTAGCCTGTATAATGCCATTGTATGAACACTATCAACCTTGCTCTTAGACTGCCTGCACAACACCATCGGCTTCGCCCGAGTTGACCTTTTTTCCTGTCTTCTTTATCTTCTCCAGGACGGTCTCGTAATTGACCTCAGGCTCGGTGGTGACAGTAGCGGTCTGTGAATCGAGAGAAACGTCGTATGACTTGACGCCTGGGTATCAATCAGCAATGACCCGACGTAGTGTAGTGTAGCAGCGCTCACCATCAAGCTTCTTGAGAACGCGCTCGACTGCGCCTGAGCAGCCACCACAGGTCATGGTCACATTGAACTTGTAGTTGTGCTCCGACATATTGAATCGCGTGGAAGAAATCTGTGTTGATATGGAGAGAAAGCAGCGAAGTTCGTGTATCAGTAGAAGTCGTTATTGCTAAGCAAAGTGGCGTGATGAGTGACGGGACACGAGAATCTGGTCCGACAGTAAGACAGGTGATACTTATATGGGATGCTCCGGAACCGTATGCGCCGGTACGAGGCTGTCTTGTAGATTTGAGCAGGTTTCCCTTGAGCGCTGCACAGGAGCAGAACAGACAATGGATTCTCAGCCATGTACACGCGCCACGCTCCACGCGCCACGAGATGTGGGGCGTGACGTGACTGCAGCCACAGACGTCGACTTATGATTGACCCTGCTGTAAACAACAATATACTTGAACTGTCTCGCCTTTCGACACCTTGCCGACCATTAAGAGCTTCAGCCTCTGGAGACCTTAAGACTGCGGCTCATCGCGAGTATGACAACAAGCGGCAACATCCTCGCAATACCATTTCGTCGCACTCACAATTTGTTCTTGTCGGAAGCCATCTCGAAGTACATCTCAAGCAAATACGATCAGAGCCCAGAAGTCTTTGCTCGAGATCTAGAGGAGATCGACGCGCTCAGGAAAGATGCGGTCACAGCACTCGAGCCACACAACTCTGGCATCACAAAGCTGCAAGCCTATGCCGCACAATTAGTGTGGATGACAGGCAAGTTTCCGCTCGATATCGGAGTCGACTTCATCTGGTACCCTGCTCTTGGCTATCACACAACGCAAGCCCGTGCAGAGAACAACATTCGTTTTGAACTCGCCAACGTCGTCTTCAACCTCGCATCAATGTACTCGCAGATCGCACTGGCCTCAAACCGTACCACAAGTGATGGTCTGAAGAGTGCGGCGAACAACTTCTGCGCTGCTGCTGGTACTGTGAGGTACCTGCGAGAAACAATCACACCCGAGTTGACGACCAATTTGCCGGAGGACCTAGATGCAGTCACATTGCAAAGCCTCGAATGCCTGATGCTGGCACAAGCGCAGGAGTGCTTCTGGCTCAAGGCAGTCAAGGACGGTCTCAAAGATGCCCTGATCGCAAAACTGGCAGCTAGAGTCTCCGATCTGTACTCCGATGCAGCCGATCATGCTACGAACAGCAACAGCATCAGCTCAGAATGGATACATCACACCAATGCTAAACACCATCACTTTGCTGCCGCAGCACAGTACCGAGCGGCATGCGATTGTCTGGAGAAGACGAAATACGGTGAAGAGGTTTCACGGCTGAGAGACAGTCTGAACTGCGTCAACGAGGGGCTGAAGGAAGCACGCTACATCAACAAGTCTGTCCTCAACGACCTCAATGGTCTCAAGAACAGAGTGGCCGAAGACCTGAAGCGAGCTGAGAAGGACAACGACAACATCTACCTCATCCCAGAACCATCCAAGGCTGAGCTTAAGAAGCTCGATCGTGCGAATATGGTCACCTCCAAGATCCCCGCAGAAGTTGAGCACTCTCAAGACTACCTCGGTGACAGAGGCCAGCTTGGCCGTCCGCTCTTTGTCAAACTCGTGCCATATAGCGCACACCTTGCTGCATCCATGTATGTGCAGCGCAGGAACCGCACGGTCAACGACAACATCATCGCAGAATTGGAGAATCTGTCTCAGAAATTGCATGAGACACTGTCAGCATGGAACTTGCCTGGCTCGCTGCAAGCACTGGAGAAGCCGTTAGGACTGCCACCTGGTCTTGCATCACATGCTGAGGAAGTCCGCCAGACAAGAGGCATACAGAAGGTCCACTCGACCATCGCCGAAACCGACAAGATCAAAAGCAGCAATCGCGATACCTACCAAGAAGGTGTCGAGTTCCTTCGACAAGAAGCTGGCGAAGACGAGGCTGCTCGTAGGAAGTTTGGCACCGATAGATGGCCTCGTAAGCCAGCGAGAGACGTTATACCCAAGATCTACGAGCAGGTGAATTCCATCGAAGGCTACCTCAAACAAGCCGACAACAGTGATCGGCTTATACAAGACAAGCTCCGTGACAACGACTCACTCATACGCCTGCTCGGTGGTAGTGATCGAGACCTCGAAGACTACGTACCTTCGAGCAGAAGAGCCACACTCACTGCCAAGATGGAACGTGATGTCAACACACTGCGTGCCTCCATCAATGAGGTCAGCAGACTCGAGAGTCGAAGGCGAAAGATGGTCGACACCCTACGTGCCAAAGCCAAGGACGACGATGTTACACCAGATCTCTTGCGTGAGGCTGCCCGCCTCGAAATGGAACACCCTATGATTCCCCTGAAAGCATCCGAGTTCGACCATTTGTTTGACGCCAGGCTGAAACGTTACGATAGCGATACCGAAGACGTCAAGATGCAGGAAAGTGAGCAGGAGCGCCTTCTAGCTCGAGTGAAAGATGCCAACCTAGCCTTTCAAACCACAAAGAAGGGTGACACTTCTTCAAGAGATCGCGAGAGTGCTTTGCAGAGGCTGGAGAATGCATATAACGCATACAGAGAGCTCCTCCGCGACCTTGACAGTAGCCGAACATTCTACAACAACCTCAGTCCCATCACCACTCGCTTCCGAGATGACTGTCGCCATTTTGCGTACGCTCGAAGGTCCGAAGGCCAGAATATGGAAGCTGAAGTGTCCAATGCCATGGCAGGGCTCAAGATTCAAGAGCAGACCACGAACACATTACAACAGTTGCAAGCTTCAGAAAGTCCGACGAAACGTGCCGCTGCACCAACACCCATAGCAGCACCAAAACCGCAACGTGTGGGTACACAACCACCAGCTGTATACCTTCCAGCAGCACAGACGTGGCAGGAAGGGATGCCAATTATGTTCGCCGGCGGTGAAGGACCTTCAGACGCCTCGGGTCCACAGACTAGTCATCGTCGTGCTGCGAAGTGAGGAGACATATCTCTCTAGCGACGCTCAATATGAACACCTGAGTCAGCGAGGTACAAAGTTTCGAGCAGAGACGCTCCGATTCAGGAGTAGGAAATGTGGATCGGCTATTGTGGTATGTTGCGCCCAACCAGGGATCATCACCATTTAGGCAGATCACCCGTCCAAACGATACTGCTTTGAGCAAGCTGCCAATGCCACTAATTGTCATGAAAACGTCACCACTCGACAATCGACATTCCAGTATAACATTCATTTCGATGTCTCAGTCGGCGCTGCAACACTCGGTACCGCTGTACGAGGCACCTCTAGATCGCGGCTATACAGAGAAGCAGACAACATGTCATGAGATATGCATGGAGATTCGCAATCACTCTTTCGACCTGACGTCTTGTCCTGCACGCTGCGAGGTGCGGGCCGTCTTTGCCCTTTACATGTCTGCTCTGCAGGACGGCACACGAGTTCGCTGTACTTGCACAATTATTCGCCTACCTTCCCACCACTGTTCTTGCTTGCAAGGAAGTCCAACATGCTCCCATTGTGATGGTTCGCGGTGCGCACAACTGGCTTATTGGCCACTCCTTGGACATCATGGACTCCCTACTGATGCCAGGTGCATCACAGACCGACGACGCCATCCAGGTCAACGGGTCTTCAGATTAACGGGTTTTGCGCGGAAAGGTCGAATTAAAGTTACCAGAGGCTGAAATGCTGGGGTGTCTAGCTCACCATGCAATGATCTGCACATTCATTGCGCCACTGACGGATCTCAAAGACATTCACGGGAGCGCACAGGCTGCTGCTCTATCTTGACGGACGTTGGAGCTTGCATAGTATACGAGCGTCGGTCAAAATCTCGCGTGGAGTTCGTGTCAAATTCCTGCAAGACGTTCCGGAGATGCTTGGTGCACTGCTTCGGGGGATCGACACCCGTTCACGAATGCTGACAGATAATTGAGGCTTGCGGAACTACGTCCTTGATGTGGCGAATTCGTTACGTTCGCTCAGGCTATCACCCTCCTTGTCGAGACAGTAACAGTATCGTTCACACGGAGTTACCACTATGGAGCTGCATTTGACTAGACGATAATTGGGAGTTCCTGGCGCTTGACGGACTCTGCATGCTGGGTGCCAGCATAAAGTAGCCTGGCCAAAGACGTCTCCCGTTTATTGATGGAAAGCTCCATATCCGACCAATGCTGCATAAGCGTGGCAATCGACCACAACGCAGACCAAACACTCCTAAGGTTACCGGATTTACGTCTTGAGGTCCGATGATTCTAGACGAGACCATCGTACCTGGAGCGATTTCTAAGCAGTTCAGGTGCAGAACCTGACTAGAGTCAAGCATTGAGTGACACTCAGGTGAAAAGTAACGAGCTTTCACTGCCGTCATCCGAGTCAGGGTCCAAGGTACAGCCAATGCCATCAGATCTTTGGGAGATCTTTGCGGACGCCAACCTTGCTACCGAAAATGCACCAAGTAACCTCATATGCGTATCGACTTGTGCAGAGAACAACCCAAATCAATGTTTGCAGCAGGCTCGGGTGTAAGAGCTATTCACGGCGCCGACTAATCCTTGGCAACACAGCCCTGTGAAGTGGCGGCAAGGCATCTTCAAACGAGCAATATGTCTTTTGCTAACAAATCAGTTGCACAGCTTGACATCTTCTTGTCCTGTGCGACTTCGAGTATCATTCTTTTCTGCTTCTCGCTTCACGATTCGTCTTGGGCATTGCTCCTTCAACCCACCAAACTTCAACTTCCGTTATGCTGTAATGCCCGCGCTGGTAGCAGGCACTCATCCTTTCCCGTCACCATCTCATGCCTCCTCGGCTGCTTCGTCCTAAGGACGATACGAGCACAACCGAAAATACTGACAATCTCGACACGAGGGCGAACAAACGACGAGCAGTTTCCTCCGCCTGCATACCATGCAGGAAACGGAAGAGCAAGGTTAGTGCGGAAACCCTCGTGGCAATTTGAAGCTGACGGGTTTAGTGTGATGGCGGTGTGCCAGCTTGCTCGACATGTGTAGCTGTCTACAGGACCGAATGTGTGTACGACGCCGACAGCGACCACCGACGGAAAGGTGCCCTCAAGCGAGATATACAATCATTGCAACAACGAAATGATGCTCTGGACGTGATCGTTGCTTCATTACGAGCGCTACCTGAGCATGAGGCCATTTCGTTACTCCACAGCCTAAGGACAGATACCAATCCTGACGTGATCGCTGCATCACTTCGCAATAATGTCGACCTCCCTCAGAACTATGCTGCGCAGACACTCGAAGCAGATTTTGCCCAACAGGCAAGTCAACCGTCTGATGAATCAAGCGCAGCTTCCGAACCGCTGTCAACACTCTCTGTCACGCCGCACATCAAGACGAATCTCCGAAACGCACCGTGTGCTCGAACACTTCACGACACCGAGTTCATCGACCACCTACTACAGCTCTATTTCTCTTGGATTCATCCGTTTCACCAATTCGTTTCTCAGGAGCACTTTCTTCACGATTTTCATAACGGCCGTGACGATTACTGCAGTGCAGCACTTGCCAACGCTGTGTTGGCCTTCGCCTGCCATTACTCCGACCGACAAGCAGCGCGCACAAATCACTACAATCCCGCTACGGCAGGCGATATGTTCTTTGCCGAAGCGAAACAGCATCTCGAACAGGCTGAAAAGCCCTCACTGACGCTTGTCCAGGCATTGGGTATTATGAGCCTGAGGGAGACCTCAATGGGCCGTGACTCCAATGGATATCAGTATGCTGGAAGATGTGTGCGCATGGCCATCGAACTCAGTCTACACTTACCAATACCTGGCAACAGTCAGCCGATAGATGAAGAGCAGCGTAAGACGACCTTTTGGGGCGCATTCATTCTCGAGACGTAAGTGCGAGGCAACTCTCTGCAGACTCTGCTGACGAATATCAGGTTGAGCTCCGTTGCACTAGGCCGAATATCACAACTCCCAAGATCGATCGTTGATGTTGAGAAGCCGCAAATCATCGACCACGTCGAAGCACAGCCCTGGAAAGCCTATGAGGAGACGATCTCGAACAACGCCGCAGTCATACAGCCTTCGCAGCCGACGACGTTCTCACATGTCCTCAGTCAATTGTGCGAAATGGCTAGCGATGTTGCCAATACGTTCTACGCGCCGAAGGAGAGTTTCACAAGCAGGAAATTAGCAGCGACCTACACACAATTCCAAGAGTGGTACGGTGGACTCCCCTCGGCATTCTGGTTGGACAACACGGCTCTTCCGCATGTCATTGTCCTTCATATGTGCTACCATGTCTGCATTCTACAGTACGTATCGAAGACATGCTTGTGGTACCATGCTAATATGTATAGCTTGTTTCGCCCATACATCAAGCTCGATCTTCGCGGCGCAAATCTATATCCACGCGATGCGTGCACGAACGCGGCTAACGAGATATCGAGGTTAATGAACGCGCTTCGTGCATTGTATGGTCTACGGCGTGTATCTGTAGCAGTCATCAGTAACCTACTCTCTGCGAGCACAATACATCTGCTCAACCTGCCACAAGAGACAGCAGCAACAAACCTGACCCAAGCAATGCACGATTTGCAGACGTTGTCGGTCAATCACCCATACGCGGCACGATGTCTGGACATCACACGATCATTGGCAGTGAAATGGGGCATAAGTCTGCCTGAAGAAGCGATAATGAACAATTTTCGATTCAACAGCACATTGTCCTCTCCGTCTGCGTCGATATTCTACGCGTCGTCTGCTCCACGACAGCAATCGTCAAGCAGCAGGGAGCGATCTGGAGGAGGCAGTAATGAGTCTCCGTTCGCGCCGCCCGATCAGCAAGCTATGAATGACAGCTTCGATGCGATGACACAAGCCGCAACATCGTCGACACAAATGCCCTTTTGGTCCCCATACACTGGAACACCGCAAGGTCGAGACCAGCATTATGATTTCCAGCAGAGTCCGTACCATGGATGGCAAACGTACCATCCACAGCAGCACCAAGAAGAGTCGAGACGACAATCCACAGGCGAGCGACAGGATGAGCAGCAGAACGCACAGCAAGGCATGTGGCAGTGGGACCATCATTGAAAGGATGCTATGAAGAGCCGGAAGAGGATAATGGATAATCTATGGCCAACAGCAGGGATTTCACCTGCGCGCTCAACGACCGAACGAGTGACAGTAAGCAGCCTTGCGCTCCAGTCATCAGCAGGACGCCGCATCAATTTGACGTGCTCATCAACCGTCGGGCAATCGCGATCGCGAAGAAGTGCACGCTGAGACGCAGACGCGCTGCTTCATCCACTCGAGAGAAAGGTCGATACTGTTGAGAGGCGGCCAGGAGCATATGGACAACGATCGAGGAGGAGGAGGAGGAGGAGGAGGAGAACGAGGAGAACAAGAACTCCCCAAACGAAACCTTGCACGCACTCAGAATTCGTTTGAGTGTTGATTGTGGAAAAGCTGATGTTGGCGGTGAGTGATAGAGGAGGTAACAGTATAGCTTTCGGTCTGTACTACAAAACGTCCTGTGATGGTCACACCGCATAGAGGCTCCTGCTCAGAGATGTGGGATCATGCTGCGCGGTACTCACGATACTGCCCAGAGATGTGGAATCATGCTGCACTGCACTTACTCATCGTGTATTGGAACTACTAGAATAATCGATCGGTGATCTAGACTATCAATATGTGGTCCATTTTGCACTATGTTCGTTACGGCAGCAGCGGAATTTCTAAGCTATCGATTGCATCACAACAAGTCTCTGCGTCATACCTTGCACCCCTCTGTCAGCAGTACCACGTCCTTCGTCTCAGAGATTGTGTCAGTGGTGCGAGAAGGTCATCTTCACGCATCCTCTTTCTTGATCAAGCTGTCTCTCTCACCAACCTTGCGCCTCTTCGTCTCGGCACCAACCAGACTGGCGAACACAGCATCCGTTCAGCGGCTCAGCAACGTCTCAAGGCACTTTTCTAGCACAC
Source organism: Peltaster fructicola (assembly GCA_001592805.2). Classification (NCBI taxonomy): domain Eukaryota; kingdom Fungi; phylum Ascomycota; class Dothideomycetes; genus Peltaster; species Peltaster fructicola. Next base: position 2,173,551 of record CP051140.1, read on the forward strand.
AGGCAGACATGGCACCCATTCAGAAAGAGGTCGACTTTCTGGTCATAGGAGGAGGTTCCGGTGGACTGGCCGCTGCGCGACGAGCCAGTGGCATGTATGGTGTGAAGGCCATGGCGATCGAGAACAAGAGATTGGGTGGCACATGTGTGAACGTGGGTTGCGTGCCAAAGAAGATTGTGTGGTACGCAGCTACGATGGCAGAGTCGATCAAGGAGGCAAAGGCATACGGGTTCAGTGTCAATCAGACTGCTCCATTTGACTGGCCAACCTTCAAGCACAAGCGAGATGCATACATCAAGAGGCTGAACGGCATTTATGAGAAGAACTTGGGCAACGACAAGGTTGAGTACCTGCACGGTACTGCAAGCTTTGTCGACCAGCACAACGTCAAGGTCGTCCTGGATGACAAGAGCGAGGTCAGCGTCAAGGCTAAGAAGATTCTCATTGCAGTCGGTGGACACCCTAACTTCCCTCCTGTTGAGGGAGCTGAGCTTGGTATTACTTCGGATGGATTCTTTGACATCGAGAAGCAGCCCAAGCGAGTCGCAGTCGTCGGTGGTGGCTATATTGCTGTCGAAATGGCTGGCATGTTCAACGCGCTTGGCACAGAAACACACTTCTTCCTTCGCCACGACAAGTTCCTACGCACGTTCGACCCGATGATCCAGGACAAGCTGGTGGACGAGTACAAGCGATTGGGCGTCAAGTTCCACACGAACTCGTCACAGTCAAAGCTCGAGGATATCGGTAATGGACAGAAGAGACTGCACTACAAGGACTCGGATGGTGAGGGCACGCTGGATGTTGACACCGTGCTGTGGGCCATTGGTCGATCACCAGAGCTCGAGAAGCTCAACTTGGATGTTACAAAGGTCAAGACCGACAAGAAGGGCCACATCAGCGTCGATGATTACCAGAACACGAATATCGACAACATCTATGCGCTTGGAGATGTCTGCGACAAGGGCTTCGAGTTGACACCAGTAGCTATCGCAGCCGGTCGAAGATTGGCGGATCGACTCTTTGGTGGTAAGGAGGACTCTCGTCTCATCTATGACAACATCCCATCTGTGGTTTTCGCACATCCAGAGTGTGGCAGCATCGGCCTGACCGAGCCAGAAGCACGTGAGAAGTACGGCGACGACAACATCAAGGTCTACAGCAGTAGCTTCACAGCCATGTACTATTCTATGATGGAGCAGGACGACAAGGCACCTACTGCCTACAAGCTCATCGTCACTGGTAAGGAGGAGAAGGTTATTGGAATGCACATCCTTGGTCTAGGATCGGGTGAGATCCTGCAAGGATTCGGTGTTGCCATCAAGATGGGTGCTACTAAGGCCGATTTCGATCGCTGTGTTGCTATCCATCCAACATCGGCAGAGGAGCTGGTAACAATGAAGTAGATATAGCTTGGAGAGAGAGCTGGTAATTCATATAAATGCAAAATTCATCTCTATGAACGCTCGCCCTGCAGCTATTATGCATCGTACAAAGGCTTGGCAGGATTACCAGGGTCCAGAGCCATTGCTAAACTTATAGCTGAACTTTCTTGGGACAACTTGCCCCTCAAGCCATACATTGGCAGCACCAGAATCACACTCTTTTACACCAAGCAGTCATGCCGTCCACACTCGTTTCGACCGTCGTGCAGGAGTCTGGCGTCAGACAGAGAGAAGAGAGGGAGGTGGAGGATGTTCCTCAAGCGAAGGCACACACATTGAACACAAATCAAGAGCATGACCGATTTTACTGGACGTACACAGAAGAGCCACACAGGACAAGGAGGCAGGCCATCATCAAGGCACATCCGGAGGTCAGTTGGGAAGAGTGATGCCACAGTTCTCGACTGACCATACAGGTTCTCAAGTTATGCGGTCCGGAACCATTGACGTTTCCTCTTGTTCTTGCGGTGGTTGCCTTGCAGATTGGTTGTGCCTATGCACTGAAAGATGCAGCATTCTTCTCACTGCCGTACTTCCTTACAGCGTACATCGTTGGAGGTACGGCGAATCAAAACCTGTTCTTGGCGATACATGAGATTTCGCACAACCTGGCCTTCAAATCACCACTGGCCAACAGACTTCTTGCCGTTCTTGCGAACTTACCCATAGGCATCCCATACTCAGCGTCCTTCAGAGTGAGTCGTCTCGGAGAGCAGCTGACTGCAGACTGACCATGCTTAGCCATATCATCTGACGCATCACAAGTCCCTCGGTGTGGAAGGTCTTGATGTCGACCTTCCTACTGCCCTGGAAGCATGGTTTCTCGACAGCGTCGCTGGTAAAGCATTCTTCGCAACCTTCCAGATCCTCTTCTACGCACTCCGACCTATGGCGATATACAAGGTACCATTCACTGGCATACACTTTTTCAACATTGCCGTTCAGGTGGCATTCGACGTTGCAATCTACAAGACGATGGGCGGACATGCTTTGGGATACTTCATCTTTTCGTCATTCCTTGCCGGATCACTACATCCTTGTGCTGGCCACTTCATCGCCGAGCACTATGTATTCCAGCAGCACACAAAGTCGAAAGAAGGCACGCTATACGGCTCATCGAAGCGTCTTGGTGTGGCCCCTCCAGAGACCTTCTCCTACTATGGTCCTCTCAACTGGCTGACCTACAACGTCGGTCTACACAACGAGCACCACGATTTCCCAGCCATACCATGGACCCGCCTCTGGAAGCTGAATGAGATCGCGAATGAGTTTTACTGCGATTTGCCTTGTCATCACAGTTGGATCGGCGTCATCGGACAATTCATCATCGATAAGGAAGTCGGCTTGTGGTGCCGTGTCAAGAGAAATGAAGGTGGCCGCAAGGTTGGCGAGCAGAAATGATTGTTACACGATAAATATGACATAGACTGATAGACATGAATGGATCACTCACCTGAGCTAGACTTGTGTCATATCTTGACTGGATGCCATGCCTGAGCGAGGCTGTAATCAACGATCGTAGCTGTACTTAGCCTCGCAGGTTGATGAGCTGCGTAAGGAGCAAGCGCACTGTGGGCAACTACAACCATCGGTGGCATAGCAAGCGAGTGCCATCGTCATTCAACACAGCTCTCGTTACCACAATCATTGATGACAACAGCAATGCAGTGGAGACATGCAGCAAGGACACTACGTTCGTCACCGACCCGAAGGAAGCACCGTTGGGAACCTCCAACCGAACGACGAAGGACAAATCTCACATAAGATGAAAGATGAAGTGATGCAAAACCAGATACAGAATATACACAAAAGACGGAATCAGCCCATCAACCAGTGAGTGATGCATTCCAAGAAAAGCCTGCTTTGTCCCGAGTCTTCACGTTTTGCCCAATTGCCAAGAATGCTTGCGAATGCACACTGAGTAAGAGTATCATTATGTAGTTGGACCATTATCGACAAAAGAGGAATTGCGTTGATGTGTGAAGGCCAGAGAAAGAACAATAGAGGTTGTAAATGCTTTATCCCGGAGTGAACCCCAGCAACAAGAGACGACCAAGTGCTCTGTTGCTCCTCAAACAAGGATTGACAGTGCAGCTCACGGGTATATGTCATCGATTCATGAAGACACTAACACGCCAATGGAGAGCAATCGTCTAGTACCCAGTTGGCTTGTTGGCTGGCTGGGCGTAACCCTGGCCACCGTATCCGTAGACGCTGGTGGATGACCATGCGGCGCTGCTTGTTGCGGCAGCTGAGCTCTCAGCTGGTGCAGAGGTGGTTGGTGCAAATGTGAATGATGGTGGAGCGTAGGTGCTCTCTGCTGACTTTGAGGTCACTGGTGCCTCGGATGAGACAACAACTGGGCTGGAAGAGACCTTTGGTGCCTCAGATGAGACAACAACTGCAGATGAGCTGACGGCTGCAGCAGAGGAGCTGGCGACTGCGGCAGATGAGCTGGCAACAACGGCAGATGAAGTCTCACCACCGTAGTATGGTGGAATGACAGCAGATGAGGTGACAGCGGCAGCAGACGAGCTGACGGCGGCGGCAGAGCTGGACTCACCGCCGTAGTATGGTGGGACGACAGCAGATGAAGTCACCTTGGCGGCAGATGAGGAAGCCTCAACCTTGGATGAGCTGGAAACACCTGCGGAGGTGCTCTTGTGCTTGTGGCTGTGGCTGTGGGATCCGGAAGCTGGCTTGGACTTGGTGATGAAGCCAGATGATGCCGAAGCAGTTGACTTGTACACTGGTGCCGATGACTCCTTGTTGGCTGCTGAGGACTTCTGAGCGGCGGCAGATGAAGTGCCGGCGGCCTGGCTCTGAGCAGAGTACTGGCCAGCTGGGATGGTGACAGTGACGATACCTCCGTTGTGTCCAGAGACGGTGGTGGTGATTGGTGCTCCCCAAGTGGTGGTCTCGGCAGCCTTGGTGACAGTGACGTAGACGGTCTCCTTCTCAGTGACAGTGGTTGGGACACAGACACCCTGGGATGTCATGGCACCAGCAGATGACTGAGCGGCGGCAGCAGAGGAAACAGCGGCCTGGGAGATGACAGAGTTCACTGGGTAGACGGTGATAATGTTGGTGACAGTTGAGGTGGATGAGATGGTGATGGTACCAGTGCTCTTACCGGCAGCGGAGCTCTGTGCGGCGGCAGATGAGGTGACCTGGGCAGCAGATGAAGAAGCTGGGCGGGTGAGGGTAAGAGTCTGGGTGATCAGCTGAGTAGATGTGGAGTGGAAAGTCTGAGTGATGACAGTCTTGGACTCGCCAGTGCCACGAGTGTAGGTGTACTCAGTTGCGGTGGTAGCCTTGTAGGTGGAGACGGTGGTGGTGGTAACAACGCTCTCAGATCCGTACCAGGTCATGGACTGGACGCCCTGGGTGCTGCTCTGAGCAGCGGCAGAGGAGGAAGCTGGCTTAGTTGAAACGACACCGGTGCTTGCCTTGGTGGAGGACTGAGCGGCAGCGGAGGATGAAGCTGGCTTGCTGGATGCACCAGATGATGCTGCCTTTCCGCTGCTGGTAGCCTTTGTCTCAGTGCAGGTGGTAGATGCCTGGGAAGAGCTCTTTCCGGCAGCAGATGAGGAGGCCTTGGAGACTGGTGCAGATGAGCTGACCTCAGCCTTAGAGCTGGATGCAGCAGCGGAGGAAGAGGCCTTGTAGACTGGAGCAGATGAGCTGATCTCAGCCTTGGAGCTGGAGGAGGCAGCAGCAGAAGAAGATCCGTAGTAGACTGGTGCGGAGCTCTCAACAACCTTGGAGCTGCTGACCTCGGCCTTGGAGCTGGATGCAACAACGGTGGATGAACCGCCGTAGTACACTGGTGCAGAGCTGGTGATCTCAGCCTTGGAGCTGGATGCAACGACAGTGGATGAGCCGTAGTAGACTGGTGCGGAGCTCTCAACGACCTTTGAGCTTGAGACCTCGGCCTTGCTTGATGACTCGACAACTGGCTTGCTTGAAGAGACCTCAGCCTTTGAGGAGCTCTCGACCATCTTGCTGGAGTGCTCGTAGTATGGTGGTGCGGAAGTCTCGCCGCCGTAGTATGGTGGAATGACGGCAGATGAGGTCACCTGTGCGGCAGAGGAAGACTCCTTGGCGGCAGAAGAAGAGACAACGGCCTTGGATGAAGATACGGCTGCGGCGCTGGATGTCTCGTAGACTGGTGGCACAACTGGCGCGGAGGAAGTTGGTGCTGCCTTGCTGGAGGAGACAGCCCAAGTGCTGCTGCTGTGCTCATATCCATATGGCTGGTCATATCCTGCTGGCTGCTCTCCGTAGTAGCCCTGAGCGTATGCCGAGGCGACGAGGCCTGCGACAACGGCGATCTTGCTGAATGTCTGCATTTTGAATGTGTTGGTTTCGAAGGAAAGTAAAATTGGTCGATTGGTGGATCTGCTGACGATGGCGACGAACGCGGAGGTTCGATTAACGAGTGACTGTGAAGATTATAAAAGAATGTAGTCGCCTGTGGATAGGCTGTGAAAGAGAGTGAGCGTCGCCTCGTGAGGTTGTGAATGATGGGAAGAAGAGCGAGACAGACGAGGGAAGAGACAAGGTAAAAAGAGGAGACTGGACTGTGAACCCCCCTGCTCTACCGCTACGACTGCAACATCGCCGAACGAAAGGCCAGCGCTGCATCCTGTCGTAATTTAGAAAATGAGGCTACTGACAACGTCGTCAGGGGCAGGCGCATTGTTCATTGGCCGGAAGGATGACGGCGACAAAGAAGCTGAAGTTTAAAGCTCGACGTCAGCCCCTATCACTGGATTGTTCTTCCGTAGCCGCTGCAGGTACCAGGTACGCCGCTGTTGAAATTATGGGTCCGACAGGTATTGTTTCTCGTCGCTGACTCTTTGTGCAAGGGTATGGCGATGAACAGTCGGCTTTCCTTGAGACCAAGTGGTGTGGCGTTATGGCGAATACTGCTGCAACAAGCCTGCGTTGTGTGCGATGCACATCTCACACAAAGCTGTGGGAATTTGTAGAGTTGTGGCTCTTTGAAGGATGCAGCGCCCAATGTCTCGATTAGGCTGTTCGTACTGCCAATCTTAGTGGCCAATAGCGGCACTGGCCAGTGTGGTGTTTCGCACTGGTCCAGATGAGCCACTTCGCCCTCAAGTCCTTTTATTATTCGATGCTGACGAGCGTGTCGGCGCCGTCGCTCGTCATATCGCCAGTCCAGTACGCGATGGCAAACACGCCTCTGGAGAAGCGCACTACTAGCCGACTCATCAATGCTCACACAAAGGAGAGCGTATATTCGCCTTCATTCGTGCGCAGGCACCCAACACCATTCTTACAAGCGCTCGCTCAGCTTACCCAACAGAACGTGCTCTGTCAGCAGACTCCTGGACTGCTGCGCAGCGAGCTATGCGTGCCTGAATGTCCGTGAGCCTGCTCTTGCAACATTGGCGTAGGCCTTTGCAACATGACCGTGCTGCATTGACCCATGGCTCCATCGGCACTCCAACTCGTGTAGGTATGTGGTGTCTCGTGCATACGTAGGCGATCAACGTGACGCTCGAGCCGGATGCTTGTTCTGGTGGCTTGTTCCGATATGGTTCGCTCGAGTGCTCATTTCCCTATGACCGACGATCCTCTACGGCTGTGGCGGCAGAATAGATGCGTGTAGATCTCTGTATGATCATTTAAGAAAAGTGGTGGCTTATTGAAGAAGGAAGATTAAATGTGGACAGGTTGTTTGAAATGAAATATCTTCCTTAGCAAAGGGATGGACTTGAACGCAATGGAATGTGTGCGCACGTGGACCTTCGTCTGGCTGGGGTAGCCACGAGACATGTCATTTTGAGCTGTTCTAGTATCGATTGCTGTGACGGCGAGATTGGCGATGCTCCTCACGATGCCTCGCTAGAGGTATGTGGCATCATCAAGTTCCGACGCCATTGATCTGTGCAGCAGCAATAGACTAACATCTCGGACGCCTCTTGTGTATTGTAATGCACCTCACTGGACCGGGCAAAGGAAGCACTATCAAGTGAGTGCCGTCAATCCTGTAGAGCAGCAACACGTATCTAGCTGTCACCTCTTCCCATGATATAATCCGCAGCATCAGCGTGCTAGATGCCTCCTCACCTTACAGAATCCCGGGTATAACTGCTTTACGCTTACCAACACGCTCCTTTCCGAACTCTTTGATGTACCAGCGATGACCGGACAGAGCGCGAGGCGTCATGGTGGTGATCTCGTTGATCAAGAATGCCCTTGCCGGTACGCAGTCCCATCCAGCCACCACATAGAAGCCGAGCCACTCGATCCATTCGCAGAAGTAATGCGCGTGAGTGACATAATGGAAGAGTCCGTTCTTCGGCAGCATATAGAACTTCTTCACACCCTCGACTGGCTTGCCGTCCTTCTCGGCCTGCTGCTTCTGTCTGCGAGCTGCAGCGCGTCGTATCTCGCGAAGGTCATCGTCGTGGAAGAAATTCGCTAGCAGAGCCCATCCCCATATCACCAGACCAACTTCAATGACATACACTCTTCCTGCCCAGTCCTCGACTGTGTTTGGGCCGTAGCCGGCAGCCCAGCCTCCGATGGAGAGGCCGTTGATGATATTGAAGGACAGCGCACTGAAGAAGACCAGCGGGTGGATGGGCGACATGGATGGGTTGAGTAGGAGTGGTGAGATGAGTGCGCGATAGATGTAGTGAATCACGTAGAGTCCAGCGACTGTCCAGTTGCCCCATGGCAGTCCTTCGAGGCCTTCGTACTGTGGAATAGTGAAAATGCAGTACAGCAGCGTGATCGGACCTGCGGATTCCATCACAGCCCACGCCCATTTTCCTGGTAGGTTGAACTTCGAATCAATCGAAGTCTTGCCTTGCGGGTAGAAGTCGGTCAGCCATTGTATGCCAGTGAACTGTACTGTCAGTCGAGTCGCGCAAACAGGACGTGGTGCATACCACAGGGAACATCTGCCATGCGAAGACAAGCAACTCCCAGTTGGGACGCGTAAGGACAGGCAGATCCTGCAATATGGATGCCATTGTGCTTTGTTGATCAAATCGTAGCATGCAAACAGAAGATCTTGCAGATCATCGAGCGTGAGATGAGCGGAACCGCCTGACGTAGTGCAGCGGATCTGTCCGGAGACATGATCAATCGTAGAGCTCTTCACACTGTAGACCTCGTCACACACATCATGCATGTATGCGAGCGATAATGCATCTTGGTGAAGGTCATCAAGCAGCGACACTTCTCAGATGCAACTACGGATATTGTCGACAACCAGGGTTCGCCTAGAGATCGACGGCGACATTGACTACTGACGATGGCGGCAAGAAAATGCACTGCCTCGAGACACCTCAAGATCGAGACCCAGAACATCAGCAAGCATCACCCGACCGTCTACAGGCGTGTACGCTGCCAAGATATGACATACGATGGCGTAGGTCAACGTTGTTGTCAATCCTGCTGAGCGCCTCAGTCGCAAGCATGTGCAGGACGCGCAGACGACGCACAAGCCCATAGAGCTTGGCAAGACGACGACAATCGAGACGACATCTGATATTCGGTCGATCTAGACGCTCGATTTCCCTCAGCCACTTGCTCAACTCCTTGCAGTTGTGGTGATCCCTTCCGAAACAATGCTTTGCGTGAGGCGTATCCTTCCCTGCTTTCCATCCTGTATGACGTATATTGCTACAAGGTGAGACGGACAGCAACGACGACGACAACGACGATCAGGAACACACGCGTTTCCAAGTTTCCTAGACCACAGCACGGATGTCGAGAATCAGAGTTGTAAGTATATAACTGTCCCATCGACGTCTGTGGTATCTTTCTCGTTCACACAGCTTCAATCCATAACACTCTTCACTACCTTCAGAACTACCTAAACCAAATCTTCAATCATGCCTTCTCGAACTCACGGTACTACTGGCTCTGGCCTCTTCGGTCGCAGACGCCAGAACGTGACTACAACAGAGTCAGTCAACCCAATCACTGGCACACACAAGACCACCACAACTACAACCTCTCATGGCAACCACCACCACAGCCATGCTACACACGGCCACCACACCACATCGGGTGCTCCAGTCACGCACCATCAGCGCCGAGCAAGCTTTGGCGACAAGATCAGTGGTGCCATGCTCAAGCTTCGAGGTAGCTTGACTCGCCGTCCAGGTCTCAAGGTTGGTAGCACGCAATGATGTATAATGACACGACTGACATCCTCAGGCTGCTGGAACGCGCCGCATGAACGGAACTGACGGACGCGGAAGCCACCATGTTGGTTACTAGAGAGGGCATTCGCCTGAACGAGTTACGACAAGTGTACTATACCCGATGATGAACGATTGTTATATTATAGTCCTGTACCACTACGATGCATCATCTGCAGTGAAGTGACTCCTCTCAACATGACATTCAGTTCTCGCACTTGTTCTCGGTGGTATCATAACGCCTGTCAGTCAAGCAATGAGTTGTGCCGCATGGCAGATGGTACGAAGAGGCCGCGTGCATTTCACGATCAACACTGGCTAGAGTAGACAGAAGTACTGTAGATCATCATGACTCATGATCGATTGACGAGATACGCTCTAGGCATGCCTTGATTCTCATGTACTCCTGATCAGACGAAGCATAGCGGCGAGAGAAATGTGCTCTGTAGGAGGTGTTTGCCGGTGCCGTTATGCTGATGTGGTACCTGAGACGCCTCTTCGTGGTGGCCATCAGCAGAGTGTGCGGCCTTTGCATCTCACGCGTGCCTCGAGTATAGGCTGGCTGCCTGATATCTGATGAGAGGTCGAGTGCGTGGACAACAGATGCCGCGCCAAGAGACGCGTTGCAGCCTCAGTAAAGTTGCTACAGCAGCGGGATGTTGGCAGGGTTGGCTGGTGCTTGAGTGCAGCCTCAGTTTGCTTATTGTCTGCTGCTTTTCAAAATATACACAAGAGAGAAGACGAACGCTCGATCACAAACACACGTCACACGACGATCTTAGTATACGAGAAAACCGAACGGAGCATTGCACAGCCGCAGGAAGATCATCGCGTGGTGAGTAGTGTCCATATTATTGTTGCTTGCTGCGCCCGCGCTGGCCAACGAACCATTCTCAACCGTCCACGCTTGACGCTATCATCCAAGCAACCTCTTCTGCTACACATCCATCAAACAATACCCTTTACAATACTTCTCGCGCCTTGCCTGTCACTCACTACTGCCTCATCAGCTCCATCGCCTGGACAAACACACTTCTTCAGCATTCTTGGAGGCGTCATTGACATTCAGCGCAGATGGCTGAGATTCGTCGCAAACTGGTCATTGTTGGTGACGGTGCCTGTGGAAAGACCTGTCTCTTGATGTGAGTACACACAGACTGCGCATCGCGCTCGACTACCCTGTTACTGACACTCTTCGCAGCGTCTTCTCCAAGGGAACATTCCCAGAGGTTCGTCTGACATCCGCCGTGCCCCCTTTCCTCGCATACCACCACCACCACCACCAAAACAACGCCTCCAATACTCGCCATAAACACGAATGAGCAAAGAGCACGGTTCTAACATATAGCACAACAGGTCTACGTCCCAACTGTCTTCGAGAACTACGTCGCCGACGTTGAAGTCGATGGAAAGCATGTCGAGCTAGCATTATGGGATACTGCTGGTCAGGAGGACTACGATCGTCTGCGACCTCTCTCCTACCCAGACTCACACGTCATCCTCATCTGCTTCGCCATCGACTCTCCGGATTCCCTCGACAACGTTCAGGAGAAGGTAAGAGAATGCTCACGTGCTGCATGCCGTGCATATGCATGGCCCGAAAGAGCTTTGATTGGCTGACACCTCATGCAGTGGATCTCTGAGGTGCTTCACTTCTGTCAAGGCCTCCCAATCATCCTTGTTGGTTGCAAGAAGGACTTGCGATTCGACCAGAGAACTATCGAAGAGCTTCACAAGACCTCGCAGAAGCCGGTTACTCCAGAGCAGGTGAGATCGACCCATCGCGCAATCTTCTTCGAAGACCCAAGCTAACATCTCCTAGGCTGAGGATGTTTGCAAGAAGATTGGCGCACAGAAGTACCTCGAATGTTCAGCCAAGACAAACGAGGGTGTTCGTGAGGTCTTCGAGCACGCAACTCGTGCAGCTCTCCTCATACGCAAGAAGGACAAGAAGAAGTGCATGATCTTGTAGACAGGCACAGCAGAGATCCTGCAACACTCTCTGTCACAGCTATACGCCTGCGGTCAGCATTGACACACGATCTGCCATACAACCCATGCATGCAAAGAATCTGATCTCGCTGGACAATTGGTATCTTGCTGGGGGGTCAACAACATCCCTTGCAAGGTCAAACAACACAATCAAATACATCCAAAGGGGGATGAGTGGACGATATCTTGCAGTGTTTCTTTTCACCGGCGTGGTTATTTAACATCAAGACCTCAATTAATGGAACCGAATGCTTCTTAGAACTGATGTGTCTCCTCTTCACCACGTGAATCAAGACATCAATCAATGGAACGGGATGCTTCTTGGGATTGATGTCTCTCCTCTTCACCACGTGACTGTGGCCCGCGGTTGTCTCTCAACAAGCTGCATGCATCCTTGGTGCCTTACGGATCGGTGGTTCTTGATGTGGTCAGCAATGAATGAAGTCATTGTCTCCCGAGCTCTGAAGATGACCCATAACGAGGATAAATCGGCGACAACGCTGCAGCAGAATGGTGTTCCAGACAAGCGAATAAGACATTCCAAGACTCCTGACTGCATGACATCGTTGCACACAGAAGGGAGCATACATCGATGTTCAGACAGGGAGTGAGCACACGATCAATCGCTGACGTGTTCCCGATGCGGCCGCTTTGTCAAAGAGACTGGACAAACCCTGTCTCTGCTTTGCTCTTAGTTCGGCCAGGGCAAGCAGAGACCCATAAGACCTACATAGCGCGAAAAGCTTTCACTCCCACGTCTTGATCATTCGCGCTTGAGGTGTGCCATTCCAATTGCTAGTCACTCGTCCAGTCGCCCTGCTAGAGTCTAAACTCCGCCCGCGCCCTTGAAAAATCGCCCGGTACTCTTCGGCCATGGCTGACAAGCACGCAACTCTTTCCTTGCCCAGTTCTTTGGGAAGTGTCGTGTGCTCAACACTTCGTTTCGCTCCGAATTTCAGACGTCCCACTCTCGCACACTGAGGATCACTCTACTATATACACAGCTCTGCGACCGACCCGGCGGTGACCTGTGTTGTTGTGCAACCGAAGCCACACGACCAACTTGATCGTCATCATGGACCTGTCTCAGTAAGCCCAGAGGCACAACCAGGCATCCGCCTTTGAAACCTCCAGAGTGAGGATACAACACTCCAAGACCAACTTTTGCAATCTTCGAGAACACTCAAGGCTCGCTACAACCTGGTTTGATCAGAATGTGCTGAGCGTGCAGCGCCAGGCGACGCACATAGCGGTCGAGTCAGCACATTGTCCTGCTCAGCAGTGTTAGACCACGCTTATAGTAGCCAATCTAGCACATTGTCCTGTACGGCAGACAATTAGCTGTGCTGTGTCTGGTCAGCAGTATTCACTGCCCTTTTTCGCCCGAACAGCAATATAAACCTGTACAGAGAAACGACTATACTCTCCTGGACATCCTTTTGCTCAGTATATCACAACCACAACCATCAAGCGACTATTTCGATTATGGCTTGCAATGTGATACTGGCTTCTGGAATGGGCAGCAGACGAATGCTTCCACCTTCACGCCTTAATCCATTTGTACCACCACCTAATTTTGGGGCTGTCAAGGATGGTCTCATCTTTCGCAGTGCCTTCCCACAACCTCGAAACCTCAGCTTCATGTCAGACATGAATCTGAAGACAATTCTATGCCTGGTCGACACCGAGAACTCACAAGAAAGCACAGACTTCATCGCGAGTGGCAATATAAAACGTCTTCGCATCGATGTCGCAGCAAACAAGGATGGGAACGTGAAGTCGACCATGGAATCCATCTATGAGGCTCTCCTAATCGTGATGGACGTCACCAACTACCCTCTCCTTATTCACTGCAACCAAGGCAAGCATCGTACCGGCTGTGTGATCGCTTGTCTGCGTCGCATGCAAAACTGGCCGATAAAGGACATCTTAGAGGAGTACGAGGCCTATGCCATCCCAAAGGCTCGCGACGGCGACAAGAAGCTCATCACAGAAATCTTCGACACGGAGGCAATGCTCGACTATGTCAAGAACAACGTCGTCTTCGAGCATCGACCATCTTTGATGCAGCTTTTCCGCTCCGACTTGGTCAGCGTCACTACGCTGGTCAACATCCTTGCTTCTACGGATGGAGTTTCCCAGGAGCATGAGTCGCTCAAATCAAACACTAGCAAGGCTGATAGTGGTATCGAGCTTGGGACGATCGTCGAGGAGGATGTCGTCGACCCTCCTGTGCGTATCGTGGAGGCTGTGGAAGTTTCTGTCGAGGAGTGCGGTCCTATGTCTCCATGAGAAGGCCTGCAGGACTGAGCATAAGATGAAGCCGGCAGCATCGAGCATGAAAAATGGCGTTTTTGGGTGATCGTCCCTCTAGTGCAGAGGTTGAATGATCTTGTGGTTCGCATATGACCAATTGAGACGATATGACTCTCAGAGAATGCTGCGTGTACCATAGTTTAGTGTAGCCCATGGCAGACACACAATTCACAAAATATAGTCAAGTCCCTGTAGCACGTTCAGTGCACGTTCGATTGACTGTTCGACAGTGGCGCACATACAATCATAGATTCTCTTGTCCTACTCCTGATCGTTTGTTCTGTGGAGGCTGCCGTATGCCGAAAGAAGTACCTCTTGGCTTGGACTCGTCGATTCGTCCTTTGGCAAGGGAAATACCAGGCACTATCCATTCACCACAGCTGCACCGCATACCCTGCCAAGCATACTTGCCAACATTTGTGCTGCACTTGGGACACTCGAGTCTACCCTCTAGTTTTCCTTGTTCCAGTTCCGGCCTCATCCAAGACAGAGGATCCAGGAAATAGTGCGCACATGAAGAGGGATCAGCGCCAGAGGCTGGCTGGTGTGTGACAAGATACTGGGAGGTAGCGAGTATGCGTCTAGGAAGTCCTTAGTATTGCTGCTCTCGAGGCATCGTATGCACCTACCTGCACTTCTTGCATTTCATCTCGAGGTCGATAAATGTACCTTCGGACTGATGTTCGTCCTCAAAATGAATCTTAATCAGCCCAGGAGCTTGACCCACAGCGCGGCTCGTCTCAATCTCTCGTTGATACATCCAGCGTTGATATATGGTCGAGTTCTCCAGATCGTCTGACATATTCGTATCGTGATAGATCTGTAACTGAGATCGGAACCCATCGTTAGGATCGCAGAATGGTCGAGACTGCCGTAACAGTGCAAGTGCTTCCTCTGGAGTGTGGTTGAAGTGCTTCATGAGATATGCACATACAACAGTCGCAGATCTTGACTTGCCCATAGCACTGCGTGGCGTCAGCATCAGCTTGAGAAGCCGTATATACCCTGCGGTTCACGACAGCCGTAGATCGTCCTCACTGTAGACGACACATAAGACTCACCAGTGCACGAGGACCCCTTTCCCGTCGTCTAATGCGGACTGAATGAAGCGAACGCATGCTGGGAAGTGCTCCAAGAGATTCTCGTCGTCGGTGTCATCCACTTCGACAACCATGTGCTTGAAACCATCGAACAGCTTCTGATCTAGCGGCAAGCCAAGGACACTCAAAATGTGTGTTATCCCGCATTGTTCCAGCAGATCTCTTCTTCGAACGGTAAACAGCCTGAGTCGTTGTTAGTAGCGTTCTCTGGATCGAAGCATACACACCCTCCAATATAGAGTTGCAACTCGCCAGGCACTTTGTCGATGGACATTCTCGCTCGCAGTACAATAAGGCCAATATTACACGCAGGGTGTGATCGTCGCAACACTTGCTTGCAAATGGTCAAGTGATGTTCGCTGTGATCGTCGCATCACTGAAAATGCTTGCAGGTGGTTAGGTGACGTCCGTTGGACCGTCGTGATTGGCTCCATTTCGCACCTGCCAGATTCAATGCTACAACAGAATACCTCGTTGTCAGAACTTACACCACACACCTTGCAGATTGACGATAAGCATTCGCGGACTCGACTGGTCTCGACACGGCTTCTTGCGATACCTGTCACATGGCAGGAAGATCGCATACGGCTTTGCCGCGAAGATCTGCCATACATCGTGATCGGCTTCACCGTGAAGCTCTCCAAGGACGAAGGATTGACGGCATCACCGACGTTGAACACTATCCACCACTTGTCGATCCTTCTTGTGAGCTTGATCTTCTATACAGCGATGCATGTACATAGGCTGCGAAAACGTGTGCAAACAGGTTGCAGATTTGTTTTTCCGTCCCTGCTCTCCAAGTGAGACACCGCTTCAAGAGAAGGTTTTTGGCCGTCGTGGGACTTGTGCAAGGACACCTGACCTGGCGGCATTCGTGCAAAGACCTCTTCTTGACAGCTTGGAGCCCGTGCAAAGACTTTCAACACCTCTGTTCGACGCTGAGGAGTCGTGCAGAACCACTCTAGACGCTATACATGCGCTGGCGGCAACGCAGCTCCTATACATCACGGCATCCGCGGCGCGCAGCATCACATCGACATGTGTAAGTACATCCAATGGTCGCTTCCACTGCGTTAGCCCTGCAGTATAGCGGAAACAAGGCTGGTTCGAAATTGCACACTACTCGTGCAGTACGCTTTGCGTATTCAGGAAGGCGTGACGACCTCGACCATGACGACTAAACTCAACCTCAAGCGCTACTTACCACTGAGACATGCTTTGCCAATGGAAACCAGTCAAGCCCTGGTGCATGCTACATCACACCCGACAACTATTGAACACTCTCAGGCTTGACGCCTGGCGACAGGGCGATGTGACACTACGCCGCAAGCTCTAATCTTTCGATCTGCACAAGCTTTCAGCTTACTATCTGGCCCCTCCTCTGGTCTCATTCACCTACAGGAGTTGAATTCGCACGCCTTATGCAGGCATGCCTCTGCCTTGCCGCAAGACAAAAGGCGTGGTCCTGGCATGAACTGCAAGGATTTGCAGAATGTATCTACACAAACTGCGAATGTTCTACGCAAGGCAGCTGGCCCTGTTGCCGATCTCGTGGATAAGGCCTAGGACAACCACAAAACACGAGGCCGGCCCGTTGATGCCGATAAGGCAATACTTGCCTGGTCTTTCTCTTTAGTTAGAACAAGGCGAGTCTCCACGAGGATGAATAGCGGCATGGCCTCCTAGGCCCTGAACTCTGTCCATCCCACTGCTGTAAACGCCGCCAAACCCAGTAAATTGGTTGGAATTGTGCCATGTAGCCAAGCAGTAGCTATACCACGACATGCTTCACCATACTGTCTCCCCTGATCATGCAATCTCATTACTGACAAGGTGGGGAACAGAGTCGATCCTCCGGAAACTTATCTCTCGTGAGAAAGAAGGACGAGAAGAGAGACGAGACGGGTTGTCGTTTTGGTTATTATTCTAGACACTACTACTACTACTCTTGGTTCTTTCCCTCCACTCTGCTCTTACATACTTTTTCGCCCTGTTCAAATTTCAGCTTTCCCAGGTCATTGTTTTGACGCTGGGCTGACTGCGCTGAACTCAGGCACTATCACTACGCACGCATGCAAGCGCTCTTCCTCACCACCTGTCACCGGCTTGCCACCATTGCGAATCCTCCTCGCCTTGTCCGGTGGCGGCCTGTGAATCGATTCCATCATTTGGATCCTCTGTAAACACTGAGCTTCCAATTGGCCAGGGCGGACCTCAGCTGTACAAATGTTCTCGAGCTGCCACCTCGTGCGATGACCCGAAACACGCCCTCGATACGCATCTCTCAGCATAGCGGGCAGCGCAGTTCATCCGACTTTCACGACGCTCCTCCCGGTGTCGCCAGTATCGCCTTGCCGATGGCGATTCCCCGTGCACGTGAAGCAGTGCCTCCACCTTTGCCTCCACCACAGTATATACCAGAAATTTCTCCTGGCAGGGATCCTGGTTGGCAATGGGCGAACGATCCAAGCGCTTCCGATTTCGCTCGTCCGGCTTCTGTTAGGCCTGGCTCAAGTCTGCTCGGAGGCTTTCACAAATCAACGTCTCAAGAGAGGAACACAGATGGAAGGGTAGATGATTACGCGCGAAGGACAAGCTCGACTTCTACAATCACGCCGCCGAGGGATGTGGAGATGGCCAACAGTCAGTCTGGGGAAGAGAGCAACTCTAGACCACAGTCAGACTATCGACTACAGAGTGAGCGACGGCTTGAGCGACCTCTCTTTGAAGGATCGTCACACGCATACGATAAGCAGATGCTGGGGCGCATAGGTGGACCCAACACGCCGAGCAAGTCGCTCTCGGGATCGAGTGTACAGGATGCTGCCATGTCCGACAGGGAGAGACGTAACAGCCTTCTGCCAGCGCTGGGACAATCTCAGGATAGCACAAGATGGCTGCCTAGTATGTCTTCGTCTGGCGCCATATCGCCTCACGTGTGGGAAGGGTCCCACACCAGGCACAACAGCGTACAGTCTGAACGATTCTACGAAGCCAACACGCAGGATGACTTCCCGATGGATGATGCACAGCCAGCACGAGAGGACGTCTTTGGAAATTTCAAGATTGGTGCTAAGCGTCGTGCTTCATCACCGCCACGAGACTTACAGCAACGAGAGGATCGACATTCGCTTGGAAGCGCATCACATTTGAGTGAGTCACAAAGAAGGGCTAACCAGCAGCTCAGTAGAGACGGTCCACCTCCCAGATTTCACCCTAATCACGCTTCGGTGTCGTCGGTATCATCGTACGGAGGTCAACGGCACGGGTCTTTGGGCTCTTCGCTGGGCATAGCCAGTGTTACCAGCAGTGCAACAAGCTTTGCATCTGGTGTGGTTTCTCCTCTTGCAGCTTCTGCCATGGACGCCGAAGGCAGCATACAGTCTTTATCATCGCATCAGCGGACTGCCTCTGAAAGCACACAGACAGATAAGCGTTCGCCAGACCACAGTCACTCACGCCAAGGTAGTCGATCACAGACCGGCCTCTTTGTGTGCGAATGCTGCCCTAGGAAGTTTAAGAAATTCGACACTGAGGAGCAGCTGAGGTGAGCACTAGCGAATGCGAGATGCAGTACTTAATGCTAACCAGTGACAGAGCTCATGAGTCGGAAAAGCAATACGGCTGTCTGTACTGCTCCAATCGATTCAAGAACAAGAACGAAGCGGAACGACACCAGAACTCTCTCCACCTGCGTCGGCATTCCTGGTCGTGTGCTGCACTTGCCGGCTACGAGGCAGCTTTCCATCCCGCGAAGTCCGCCAATGATGCAGATACCTGTGGCTATTGTGGTGAAGAGTTCACTAAGCCTGCAGATTGGAAAGACCGGATACAGCATCTTCAGAACAACCACAAGTTTGGTCAATGCAACCAGACGAAGAAATTCTTCAGGGCAGACCACTTTCGACAACACCTCAAACACAGTCATGACGGCACCAGTGGCAAGTGGACGAACGAGCTTGAAAATGCTTGCATGAAGGATGAGCCTCCACCAGCGAAGCTTGCTGATGCAGTACCACCCTTCACTCCGACCAACGAATATCCGAATCAAAGAGCGTGATTGCCAGAGAGCATAACCGATTGCGAGCATGATCACTTGCACGGTCGACAGCCTGAGAGCATGACTACCAACGACGCATGACTACAAAACGAAGCACGACTGCGTGGAAGCACGATCGCACCACCTCATAGCTACTTCTAAGCATAACCGCACGACTTCTGAGCTACTTCAACAGCACCATTACGAAGATATGACATACTAAAGTTTGATTTCTGGTTCTGGTTGTCACACACGACAGCCCTATAGTTTTGAAAAGATGTCATTGTGATGAGCAACATTGACACTTGCTTTATCTTAGCATAGCGAACGGCAAATGGCATCAACCATCAATCATGATCCTGGCATTGTTAAACGGGCTACGCTTCGGCGTTCACCGAGGAAGAGGGTGCAGGAGGAGTAGAAGGAGCATCATACTTCAATCCTCGATCCAATGTTCAAGAATAAGCTCCACTACGCAGGACAAGCACTCGACCAGCTGATGTGCTGGCACTGCTACGCCTGAGAGCTACAAGCAGTCTGCAGGATAGCATCTTGTATAGACAGTAAACGTGAGAGACAGGACAGTTTACTTCCTTCGCTACACAAGCTCCTCGCTACAGTGCAGTTCTCGGGAGTACTCGCTGACGCACTAGCGGCCTTGAGTGGTAAGCGATGCTTACTTGCATGAGACCAGCCCTTAGGTGCTTCACTCCTGTCGAGTGTGTCATATTGCCGCCTTGTGAGCCTTGTAAGGCGTAGTGTGTGAGGTACACAGGGCGAAAGACCTGCTATTGACAGGCAGGCTCGGCGTATGACGTTCCTCTCCATGACTACATGTATTAGTCACGTAGCTCTCAGCTCACATGAAAGACGCATGTCAACGGCGATGCATCGAAGCAGACAGGCCGTGTGCGTGGGTGTGCCGACGGGAGTGTGAGCACGAGTCGCAGCACTAGTAGCACCCGAACCTTGAGCTTTAGCATGAGACTGTTGTGAGCTGTGCCTTGCCTGGTAGCTGCAAGGCTTACTTATCTGTGCATGAACTCGTGCTGTGCGAGCTCAGTCTACCCTCTGGACACGCACGTTCTCCAGTATGGTGTCAGACGAGAGACGTATCGTTGATATGCTGCTTTCACCAAGCATGACCCCTGCACAATGCATTCTAAGCATGGTAGGGCTCTGCTAGCGTAAGATCTTCCATGCCGAAGGGTGGCATGTACTGCTAGCATTGCTGCCCGACGATGTGAACCTTGAGAGCATGGACAGCGTCCACTCCGGAGATGTTGATCGTTGTTACCTGTGGCAGAGAGGTCGAAGGGCTTACATCCCGAACGTGCCTATAGGTCATGGCTTGCCAGTTGGTGCACTTGGGAAAGTATTAGGATTCATCAGTCTTGCTCGATCTCGTCTGGCGATTTCGACATCTCGTTTCTTCTGCAAGCGCATGTTGAAGAAGTTCTTGCTCAATTCGAAGATGCGAGGGCCTTCAATGGTTGGCTTCTCAACCTGACTCTTATCCTTGAGCTCAGCTAGTTTCTCCTGCTGCTCCTTCTCATCTTGTTCATCCTGGGCTTTCTCATCGGCTTTTTTGTCCTTGTCCTTGTCCTTCTTCGCGTCTTTGTCTTTGCGCTTCTCCAGCTTCTTTTGCTGTCTCTCGGCGTACTCCTTCTTCACCTTCTCGATCTCGGCTTCTAATTCTTGCTCTCGCTGCTTCTTCGCCAGGTCCTCGGCATCTTTGGCTGTCGCGAAGTTGCGATCAGTCAGGTGGCTAGGACAGATGTGAAACCAGTCGTCGGATTGTGGTGTGATGAGCACCGTCGCAGAGGGTTTGTAGCAGATCCAGCATGCTTTCGAATTCGACGCATCAACTAGTCGGCGGTGGTATAGATTCTTCGTTGTCATTGCGCGGAGTAGAAACGACGCAAGATGAGCACGTCTAGAATTGAGCTGTTGCTCATGACGTTTGGTTTGTGGCCAGACTTCGGCGTATTTTCGGAATTGAGATAACGTGTCGATAAGATGCGCATCAGTCTTGTGATGAAGAAAAATAATTTGAGTCTCGCCGAGATCGCATACAGATCGAGCTCATATTTGACCTCGTTCTTGTCCTCTGGAAACAAGTATCGTCTTCTTCCACGCTTCACTCATAGTGCTGACTCTCCTTACCCCTTCAGACTAACCTCCTCTACCTTCCTTCAGTCGCAATGGCTTCAGATTCAAAACCAGAAGCCAACAAGCTATGGGGAGGTCGTTTCACAGGCGGTCTCGACCCTATCATGACACAGTATAACGAATCAATCTACTTTGATCGGGCTTTCTACGCTCAAGACATTCGTGGCAGCATCGCCTACGCCAGAGCCAACAAGAACACCAAGCTCCTCACTGAACACGAGTTCTCCGAGATCGAGCGAGGTCTGAAGGAAGTCCAGGCAGAATGGGAGCAGAACAAATTCGCTATCCAGCCTAGTGTAGATGAGGACATCCATACAGCCAACGAGCGAAGGCTAGGAGAGATCATCGGCAAGGACATTGCTGGCAAGCTTCACACGGGCAGAAGTCGTAATGATCAAGTCGCGACAGACATGCGCCTGTGGCTGCGGGACCAGTTGGACGAGCTCGAGAGCTTCCTCGTAGACTTCCTGAAGGTCATTGCAGCACGATCAGAGAAAGAGATAGAGTATGTCATGCCAGGATACACACACTTGCAGCGAGCACAGCCCATACGATGGAGCCATTGGATGCTGATGTATGGTTCCTTCTTCGCAACAGACTTGCAGCGATTGCGTGAGCTCAAGACTCGAGTCAATAGGTCACCATTGGGCTGTGGAGCTCTCGCTGGTAACCCTTTCGGCATCGACAGGGTCGCTATTGCGGAGGAGCTGGGTTTCGACAGCCTGATCATGAACTCGATGGCAGGTGTCGCAGATCGCGACTTTGTCGTTGAGACGATGCAGTGGGGATCGATGCTCATGATGCATCTGTCACGTTGGGCTGAAGATCTGATCATCTATTCCTCGGGAGAGTTTGCTTTCGTGAAACTGGCGGATGCATACTCGACTGGATCCTCCTTGATGCCACAGAAGAAGAATCCTGACTCTCTCGAGCTCCTGCGAGGCAAGGCCGGACGAGCATTCGGCCACATGGCAGGCCTGATGATGAGCATAAAGGGTATTCCTTCTACGTACAACAAGGACTTGCAAGAGTCTGTTGAGCCACTACTTGACCATGTCAAGACTGTCGGCGACAGCATCCAGATCGCCACAGGAGTTCTGAGCACACTCGCAGCACAGCCAGAGAACATGCTCAAGAGTTTGTCTCCAGACATGCTTGCCACAGATCTTGCAGACTATCTCGTGCGAAGAGGTGTGCCTTTCCGAGAGACGCATCACATCTCTGGTCAGGTCGTGGCACTGGCAGAGCGAGAGAACAAGCCAATGGACCAACTCAGCTTTGCTCAATTACAGCAAGTCGATCAGCGCTTCGAGAAGGATGTGCTGGAGGTATTCGACTACCAGAAGTCCGTTGAGATGAGGTCAGCTAAAGGAGGTACTAGCAAGTCTGCTGTCTTGGAGCAGATTGAGGCCGTGAAAGCAGCACTCGCTGGTGGCTCATAGCTGATGAACGCTTTGATGTTGTCTATAGAGATACAGTATAGCTTATGACTTATGAGATCATTTCGTCACAGGATCGACAGAGAAAGCATATGACTGGTCGCTGTGGTTCATGAGAGTGATGTTGATAGTCGGCACTGCCAAGTGTCATGCAGGTCGCAGTGCTTGTCATCGATATATTCGCGCCTCAATGCTTTAATATAGCGACTGCTCCAACACCTCCCATCTCATGAGCGTGTGACCAACATTGTCATAGGTCTCTTTGCCCAACTTTGCCATTGTGCGGAGATTACTCACAGCTATCTCAATGACCGAGTATGTAGAGACAGATGAGGTCGGCACTCCCATGCAGACGTACCTCATCTCAACAAACGAGAAAGAGAACGAAGACCGAGTCGACATTGTCCGTCCAGCGGCTGCGCAGCAGACTCTATGGCAGGTTGTACTGGACATATTCCTTCCGGCTGGCTTTCCCAACAGTGTCACAAATGACTATATCGAGTAGGTTCATCACTCATTGCTTGGCCAACACTGATTAAGGACAGGTATCAGATATATGTAAGTTGCAGGCCATACGTTCGCCTAAGCTAACAATACAGGACTCTCTACAGGCGTTTGCCAGCTCGATTGCAGGCCTGCTATCCTCCCGAGCTGTCCTGTCTACTCTAGGAGTAGGCGATGCCTCCAGCTCAGCCACAAACGCAGTCATCTTCAATGTCCTTCAAGAGTCGTTAGGACGACTAGCGACGATTGGCTTTGCATATCGTCTCGGCACCACGCTCGAACCAGAGTGCAAGATGTATAGACTGCTAGCAGACGTGCTCAATGACTTTGCTTTCGTTCTTGACTGCCTGTCTCCAGTCCTCCCTTCTTGGCTCAGCGTACTGGCACTGTCATTTGCTGGAGTACTCCGTGCTCTATGCGGCGTTGCCGCTGGCTCGTCCAAGGCAAGTCTCAGCGCTCACTTCGCCAAATGGGGTAATCTTGGAGAGCTCAATGCAAAGGACTCGAGTCAGGAGACTATCATCAGCTTGTTGGGTATGCTGGCCGGCACTGTTGTCGTCTCGTACATCAACACACCGTTCGCTACTTGGACTGCCTTGATAGCACTGCTCGCAGTGCACCTGGAGATGAATCGCAGAGCTGTTCGCGCCGTGGCTTTGAAGTCTCTGAACAGGCAAAGGGCTGGTCTAATGTTTCACCGGCTGTGCAAGAACGAAGTGCCTACTCCTCAAGATGTCTCGATTGAGGAGCACATCTTCGAGCTAGGAGGGACCCTTCGAGCGGCTGACGGAGGGGCTATTGGGCACTGCACAATAGGTTGCAAGCTTGAAGTCTTCCTGAGAAGCTCCGGCACAGTGTCGAGTACAGGAGCAGTCAAGATCAACAAGAATGCAATGGCTTCATTGAATCGAGCCTTCGTTGGGGTTAAGCACATCCTTTGGTATGATGTGAGTCTGGCAACCCGAAAGATCAAAATCTTTGTGGCTCTGAAGAACCATGCCGGCCCTCGCGATATCCTGCTCGCATGGTGGCATGCTGTCGCTCTCGCAAGTCTCGTCCATGATCAGCGAAGGGGAACAAGCGTCGACCCGGAGAGCACATCCAATGTCGTTGAGCGCAGCTTGAAGGTGGCTGTCGGCCTCATCGAGACCTACGCCTCAAGGCTGCAGAGTGTCGGTTGGGATCTCGACGCCAGCGTCATCCTGACAAGACCTGCTCCGAGGCTGGATATCAAGGACATGAGTTTGAGCTAAGCTCGCTCTTCTGTGTGTCGATGTCGTGATGATAGAATCGATAGTGGTATCAGCACACTCATGTCGTTATCATTGCGTTATTGTTGACATCCAGAGCAGTCTCGGAGGTCGCATGTCCATCCTGTTGCTCATCAATATCCATGTCTGTCTTCTGGACACCATTCATCTCCCGATAGGCGGTACCGAGCGCCCACAGCTGCAGTGATCTGGCAGCGCCGCCTTCAATAACCACTTCAGGGCGGTCTACCTCTCCCTGACCGAGCACAGTGTCTGCAAATCTTGCTTCGGATTCTTGACCGGTCTTGCCGTATTTCTTCTTCAGGGTGACAAGCATGTCGTCTGCGCGCACCAGGCTTCCGCCGACTCCCACGCTCCCAGGACCTGCTGCTATAGCATCGCCACTCATGCCAGCTACCCTCCTGATCTCAGTATATTGCGCCCCATCGAACCAGCTCGTGAAGTCACGGATATCCTTGACATCCTGCTCATCCCGTCTTCGTCGTTCTGCTGCAAGTCTCACGTGTCCGCCCTTCATATCCACATAGTCGGACAGAGGCCGCCGCATCCGTTCGCGGAACTCTTCCTCTGTCGCGTCCGCGTATGGCACAAGGACACCACACTCTGTAAGTGCATGACGAACGTCGGCAATGGAGGGTATGTGATCGTTGTGAGCGGTCTGCGCGTGTTGAGCAGTACTGGTCGCGAGAAGCAGGAGATGTCGCTCTGCAATATTGACGAGTGCGTCAAGGACTGATGGCTTGGTAGAATGGAAGCCAGTGCCTCGAAGCGTATTAATAACCATAGGTCGTAGCAATGATCGATGCAGATCTGCAGATTGGGTCGCCATATCGTGCGTAGCAGTGCGTTGTTATCGCATGCTGGAGTCTGAGTGTGAAGAATATCTTGTGCACATGTGCGCTCAAGAAAAGTGATTTGTGTGTATAAAGATATTTGTTGAAGCACGAAGTGAATTGCGTTTCGGTCTGATGCGCGTCGCTCTTCACTGACGCACCTACGACCTCTTCGCGACCCAGCTTAGACGACATCCCAATCACGACTGCGGCAATGCTAACATACATTCGACATCACGCAGGCGATGCTTTTCAAGATGCACGAAGTACAGTCGCTATGGACACTCAGCGCATAGTCTGCTTTAGAACAAGATATATCCATTGTATCGTACAGTATGCTCTCAACCCACTGATAGACAACCCGAGGTCAACTTGATGGATGTGATGGGGATCTCTGAGGATCAACACCATCACTATAGTGAACCCTGGCCAGGCGCGGTGCTCTCTTGTGCCCAAGCAAAATATCGCCACAATTCCTGCTACGCATCTCGATCGACTTCGACAGCTCAATCACTATCTCGACGTACGCTTCAGCCCATCACCTCCTTGATCATATCCTCAGATCAAGCCACTATGATCCGTGTAGATACTTCTTTGTCTAGCATGGCCATGGGACGACTGACGTGGACTTGGGACTGCGTATATGGTATCAAGAGGTGATACCATGCTGTCAGGCGAGTGTGATGGCAGCATGGATGTCTCAGACTCCCTGTCCAGATATCTTGACAGCCCTGGAAAGATCCGTCTCAAGCGATGAGATATGCCTCCGCTATGGCGTCGACGTGCGAGCAGTATTATGAGCAGCACCAAGCCAATGAGCATTAGAAGCCCAAGGCCGGCTCCTACGATGACTCCCTTGTAGGAGACTACGGCACTGCTCCGACCAGCCACACCAGCCATTGGTCCATGATTTGTGCCTGCTGCAGTCCTGTCCAGCTCCACTGCTCTGTCTTCGAGGAGCATCTGCTGCTCATACTTGACGAAGGAAATGTAGCTTGATTGCGTGGTTGTCACATAAGACGAGTTTGGCATACTACTCTTGAAGAAGCAGTTGCCTTTTTCTGCACCAATGTAGGTAAACCCTGCACAATGGTCGTACGCCGAGCATGACGAGAAGCACTGGGTATAGCCTCCCACGCCAATCTGCAATGACGCGTACGACAGCGCGATGTTGTCCGCGTTGCAGCGTATCGAATAGGTTACGGAGGAAAAGTCATTGTAAAGAGTACCATTGGCTTCAGGACACGAGGGAAGTCGTTGCGATGCCGTCTGAGAAGGTCTCGCATCGAGTGCGGAGGACAGCGTGCTCGTCGGAAGTGTCGTCTGTGGGATAGGTTGGATGGAGAGAGATGTAGCGCCAGCGTCTGCGGATTGTGCCGTAGGAGATGAGCTCAAAATGCTGCTCGTGGTGAGAGCTCTTGAAGTGAGTACAGATTCTTGCTCGACAGATACCGGTAGAGCTGCAGACGCCACAGGCTGATCGATGCTTGCAGCACCGATGCATGGATCGACATTGGCGCATCCGCGGTATCCATTTGAGCAGAAGTAGAATGCCGTGCCTATTGGACAGGTTTGGACGTTTATAATGGTCGACTGCTGCGGGAAACGCTTCGCTATCGTCTCGTCCTTCTGCTGAGGGACGCCAAATACCACTGCCTTCTTCCCTTGTGGAGCTATAGATGCTTCCTCATATTGTCGTGGTTTGTTCTCAATTGGATCCTGGCTAGTCTGGCCACGACCCAAGTCAGGGACGAGCATCGTCGAGTTCGTTGCTCATCTGAGATACCACCTGCTCTAGGTTATTGTACCTTGCGCTGTCAAGCATGAGTGGGAGCTCTGGACAAAGGCGACATAGTATGCTGTTTGCAACCCTTGGGTTGTTCACCATCATTAACAAAGGAGGCTCACGTTAGAGTACTCGGCCAGCATCGTTTTAACATCTCGTCATCGCCAGGAGCTTTTGATGTCTGGAAGCAATTGATGGCTTCCACGAGGTACCGCGTCTGCAAGACATGTCACATATTTGTACGCTCCTCAGGTCGAACATGTTGTCCATAGATGTCGAGCCTGTGTCATTGCACTGGGCGGACGAGAGGTGATGCGCCACTCCGATCGGCCTTTGTTCAGTCCTGCCTCAGCCTTGACGTGTCCCAGAAGCGGTGAAGCAAAGATGTAGGTGCATGAGTGTAGTTGTGAAAGGATTATCCACGCAATGTAATTGTAGCTTTGGTTCGCAAACGTGCATGGTGATGTCATTCAGCATTGGATCTGCCAGACACGAGACACGACTCTCGCGACTCACGGTGACTACACCCCTCAACGCCTGGGATCACACAGTCCAGCAGTATGGACGCCCAGACGAAGAAGAGGAAGATTGACAGCAAGCTCGACGCGTTCTTTGGCAGTCGTACAGCGAAGAAATCGCGTAGCAACGTGGCAGACGTCCCATATGAGCAGCCGAACCAAGACAAAGCCACCTCAACTGAACAATCGACTCACCCGACCTATCCATATCCAATACCACTTCTTCCGCCAGAGATAGCAGAACTGCTCCAATTCGTGCCAGCAGCCGAAGCGCGTGCCATCAACGACAAGACAGACCTAGATCTCCTTTACTTCCAACCATTCATTCCCAAGGAGATTACTACCAGCCTTTTTGAGTTCCTACGCAAGGAACTCTTCTTCTACAGAGTGAAATACAAGATCAAACGCGGTCCAGTAGAGACCCAGATCAACACGCCTCGCTTCACAACCGTCTTTGGCCTCGATGAGACCGCTCGCTTCTCAGCAGACGGTTCGATCGTCGATGCGGCCAGTGGCAAGCCACTCCCAGGAAGCACATACAAATGCAGACCAAGGCCTCTACCTGACGTGCTTGATTCTCTTCGAAAGCTGACCGAGAATGCAACGGGTTGCAGCTTCAATGTTGCCCTGGTGAACTACTATGCCACTGGTGATGACAGTATATCGTACCACAGTGACGACGAGAGATTCCTGGGAGCGAACCCAGCCATTGCTTCCTTCAGCCTTGGCGCCAGACGAGACTTTCTCATGAAGCATAAGCCGACTGAGCGGAAGGAAGAATGTGAGACCAAGCCAATGAAGCTAGAGTTGGGTCCTGGTGACATGGTATTGATGCAGGGCCGTACCCAGTCGAATTGGCTGCACAGCATTCCCAAACGAAAGCGAGGAGAGGCAGATAAAGGCAGGATCAACATTACCTTTCGCAGAGCTATGGTGAAGGGCGGCACAGAGAACTACTACAGGTACAACGTCCTTGGTGATAGCGGCGATGGTGAAGTCTTTAGCTGGAATGCAGCCAAACGTGAGATGACGCCCTGGAAGAGCTGATGGATTTTCTGTCCCCGAACAGACCATAACGATATGCGATGCTTTCGTGTCAATCGACCATTAATTGGAGTGAAGCGACGAGCAAAACCCTGCTGCCTTATAACGCCGACGCTATACATATTGAAGCAACATTTCCAAACTGCTGCGCACTACCTCAGCCGCAGCACAATGCCTTCATGAGCTTTTGACCAAAACTTGGCTGCTGTGGTTCCGGTTGTTGTGTGGGTCGAGTCGAAGTCTGAGGAATGGCAGCTGGTCGAGCTTGCTGCAGTCCGCCTTGCGAGGATATGCGCCCAGTGGTGTTGTTGGCCAGATTTGGCGTCGAGGTAGCAAATTGAGCCGTCGTAGAAGCACCCTCTGGTGGGTCCAATCCTACAACATTGCTCTGTCGCTTACTGAGATCTCCAGTCTGCTGGCGTCTGCTTTGTTGCTGTCGCTGAGTTGTGCCTGGTGGTGGAGCGCGGGTTGCCCCTGGTTTTGGCAGTTCTGCGTTGAGTCTGTCTGCAGCGACAGGCGTCCTTGACGCGCGGTGCTGGTCCGTCCTGCGGATGTCTGCCGCCGAGGCGTGTCCGCGCTCATCACGGTGTGCACTAGATCTTGGGACATCCCAACCCTTGCCGTTGTTGAGTTTCATCCAGTCGTATTCTCCATCCTCCACTTCGCCGGTGCCCTTCAGCGCTTGTGTGAACAGATCACGCAGGTAGTCGTAGTCAGGTGTGTCTTCGAATCCAAGGTTTCTCACGTACGTCAAGTACGCATTGAATTCCTCCGGAAAGCCCTCAGCTAGCTCTTTGATCGGCGTTGTCTGCTTCTTCTCGCCAATCTTCTCGTACTTCTGCTTGTTCGTGGCAGCCTTCAGTCCCTGCCATGGTAGGCCTCCTCTCAAGAAGTACATGAACACGTGGCCCAGTGCCTCGAGATCATCACGTCGAGACTGCTCCCGACCGAGATGTGTGTTAATACTCATGTATCGGGCTGTGCCCGAGAAAGTGACTTGCGCTCGCGGTATGGAATATGCTGTTTGGTCTTGGGGTCGCGGTACTGCTTAGCCATGCCGAAGTCCACCACGTGAATAACATTCTGTGTCTTCGACCCGGGCCGACCAATGAGGAAGTTGTCAGGCTTGATGTCGCGGTAAATCAAGTTCTTCTCATGGATTGTCTGGACACGCGACAGCATCTGCTTGGCCACCATGACAACGGTCTTGATTGTGAAGCGGCGATTGCAGTGATCGAAGAGATCTTCTAGTGACGGACCGAGGAGGTCGATGACGAGAATGTTGTGAAGACCTTCCTGACCGAAGTAGTAGACATTCGGAATGCCAGCTGTGACATGTCAGCCTGCAGCTCGAAAGCTCTGCTGCAGTACTTACGGCATCCGACCAGTATCTTGTACGTTCTGTACTCATCACGAAGCTGTGGAGCGTCGCTCTTACGAGGCTCGAACTTGATGGCGACCTGTGTGTTGTTGAGAAGGTTTGTACCCCTGTAACGATTTTTTAGCACTGTCCTTGCAACCGTCTCTTGCTCACATACTCGAAGATGACTCCGAAGCTGCCCTCTCCGATCTTCTTGCCGACTCTGTAGTGAACACCAACGACATTGGAGGAGGATGAAGCCATGTCGTCGTGTGTTTGCGTCGGGAAGACGACGGCCAGCTTTGCAAACGATGTTTGGGTGCTGATACGCGTTCAAGATGTCGCCGGAGGGAGTTTGACGTCGAGTAGACGCCTTGGAGAGAGGTTGGCCAGCTCTTGGTAAGGAAGGGAGGTGATTTCTGAGGCAGCTCACTGCACAGCGATGCAAAAGTGGTGGCAGAGCAGGAAAGGCCAGAAAGGGTGTCGTTGCACGGACTGCTCATGCGTCTGTGCCACGGGCTAGACACGCTAGCACAACTCTCTAGGATTGAAGATTGCTTCGTGTTTGATGATTCATCCACCCTGACAACTGTCTCTCGGACGTATGCGACGATCTAGCAGTGATTCCGATGCACAGTCGCATTGTCGTTACAGATGATAGCCTAGCGAGCAGGACGACATAAAGGCTGTGGCTGTCCACGTGAGCCGACGACAAGATCACGATGAGCGGTCTGTGAGGATACTCACTAATATCACGAGGTCACCGCTCCTCTGCTCACCGTATGGCTCACACATATTATCCTGTCGAACGAGACCACAAGTACATCTATCGTCTCGGCCCTCGTCCTCCCTTTTCACACGGTCGTCGCCATGCCTCAAAAGGGGTCTACAGAGGCACTCGTAGAGCGACGATATAGAGATCTACGACCGTTGCATCGCGACACTCCTGAGCGAGAGTATAAAAACTCCCGACAATGCACACCCATGGCTCGTCCCAAGTAGAGCTAGCCGAACGACAAAGGAAAGCGCACACGATGCTTGGCAAATTGTTAGAGCTGATCACGGAGGAGACTCTCGATGCGTTTATAGGTGATACGTCGCATCGTATTGATGCCAGCTCTGCATTCTCACAACGTTCTTGTTCACCATCTTCGATCAACTGGTCTCACAGCAGTTTGAGGCTACCTGGTAGCGGCGTGCACTATGCAATCCACGCTTAAAGAGTCGCGATCGGTGGAATGTATGCGTGGCCAGGCCACATCCAATGTTTGTTGATTCACATCGGACTCTACTTCTTGTGACTGTATTTCATTGTGCCAAAGGGGTTTCCTGACTCACCTAAGGGTCGCATGCTGATCATTGTCTTTGTGAAAAGCAATACGTTCCAAGCGGGTCTTGCGCTGGGAGTAGCTCTAAGCAACCGACAACACTCCTAAAGTGCAGCATATAGACAGGGTTCGAAGCGTTGATCTCTTCACAAAACATCAAGCAAGTTATAATTCACGAGACGGAAGCCATTCGTGCTTCAGTCAGAGAATCTGATCGCTGCGGTGCAGGACATGACGCAATTCTGTCCATGCTGGCTGTGAATCTCCGTCAACTCTGCTCCACGGGTAGCGCCACTAACACAACAAGGTGGAGGCCTTCGTCTGAGGCCAACATCACCACCATCACCATCGAATTAGTCGACCTGCACTTGCGTTGCGACAACCACGGGCGCGTCCATGCCCAGCAACGCAAGTCAGCCATCGATCTTCACACCGCGCGATCAATTCACCTCTGTGCCCGCGCCGGGCTCCTCCTCTTCGACCATCGCAGCAAGACCACAATCGCAGCTTGACCTGCCGACGGATCTGGGAACACGCAGCCCCAAGCATCGCAGGCATAATAGTGACGTAGGACTACAAGCATGGTCGACACCAGACGATAAGCAGAACGTCCTGGATGAAGCCGAGCAAAAGCGCAGCTCCTCAGAGATCGTGTCGCCGACTGCGAAACACAACTTTGCAATCCCGACCACTCCAAGCTCTGCTAAACGCAAGAGACGCCTCGAAACAGCAGAGAGCGCGCCGGCTTCAGAACCAGCGTCCAAGAAACCGCGTCTGAAGCCGCGCCCCAATACGAAGCTCGACAGCTTCTCCCTCCTCTCGACACCCAGCTACCTCGAACCCGACCTCGCACCCCCGAGTCCGCTGTTCTTCAGTCATAGTCCACGACCGAGGCCGCACTTGCCGCCAAGATTTTCAAGCAGCGAAGCAGGAGCTAGGATGTTGAGCAAGGCACGTATTGAGGACGCACATGTCAAGACTGTGAGTTTGACGAGAGGCACTGTGAGCACATCTGCTATTCCCACAAGCTCACCTGCCATCACTGCAAGTGCTGTGCGGCGCTCTCTCGAACGCAGTAGTACAGGTCGCAGTCACAGTCCGGAATCGAGCAGTGGAAGAGACCACATTGGCGCGAATGCTAGTGCACATCTGAATTCGATTGGCATTATCGAGTTGCTGGAACAGGACGACCGGCCTACGTTCATCGTTGACCTTTCTGACAGTATCAACTATGGTCCTGGCGCATTACATCCGCTGTTCACAAACCTAAGCCTAAGATCTGTCGATGGACTTTCAGAGTACATCGCAGGCACTTCGTCTGGTGAGCAGTCGCCAGACGCAACTACATTCATACAATTCAAGTCCTGGCTACTCAGTGCGACAATCAATGGCGAGAGCTTAAATGTCTGCTTGCCGCCTTTCACGTACGCAGGAATGTCTTGGTCGTGCTCGACACTACGGAAACGATTACGTATCATCAGTGGTGCCTTCGTGCAAGCTACACAGACGAGAGCTTCTACCAACCACGCATCTATACGTTCGTCGTCCTCCAGGGTACCATCAGCAAGTACTGTCGTGCAAGAGTCGAGCGACTACTTTGGTGAGGATATGCCAGTGACTGGTTCTGCACCGACGTCTGCAGGCGTTGTGAGCAGCATAGAAGCTCCTAAAACAGCTGATACAAGAGTAGAGAGTCCACCCAGCAATGATTTGGTCGATACAACGACCTCACCCACAGTAGGATCATCAGCACAAATAAGCCCGAACATCAGAGGCTATATTGAGAACGTACACAATTCCATTGGTCTACCAGTCGAAGACCTTCCATCCTTTGATTGGACACGAATACCAATATCAGACACTATGCCACCACATGTGTTATTTGCTCGATCGGTGGATTGGGCAGCGACGTCCTTGGGTCCAATAGAGCTATGGACACCAGACTTGCGACAGATGTGTAACCTCATCATGGCATCGCCACATCCTGCGGCTATGTATTGGGGCGAGGATCTCGTCGCAATCTACAACGAGGCATATGTCCTCCTCGCTGGTCAGAAGCATCCAAAACTTATGGGTCCAGAGCTACCCGCATGGCATGGGCTGAGATCTGGGATGATGTCAAAGATGTCTTCGCTAGTGCAAAGTCTACAGGAGAAGCGACGATGAAAGACGATGACTGTCTCTTCATGATACGTAATGAGTATCTCGAAGAGACCTACTTCTCCTGGTCCATCATTCCCATGCTTGGCGACGACGGTAGTGTTATGGGCCTGTACAACCCTGCATTTGAAAAGACCAGGCGCAAAATTGCCGAACGACGAATGCTCACACTTCGTGAAGTAGGAGAGCGAACAGCATCAGCACGAGACGTCAAGGCCTTTTGGGCGCAAGTGCTCAACTCCTTCGATTTCAACGAGTACGACTCTCCATTCCTACTGCTGTACTCCACCGGCGAGGACAGCGACAGCGACAGTAGCAGTATGCACTCTAATTCTATCTTTGCGCCACGAAACTGCATTCTCGAGGGTTCTCTGGGCGTACCAGAAGGCCATGCTGCTGCGCCAGAGACTATCGATATGAGGAACGGTATGGAGGGATTCATGCCAGCGTTCCGAGAAGTCATGAAGACTGACAAGCCGATCCTGCTTGAGCTCGGCAACAAGGATCTACCCGATCATCTCTTAGAAGGCCTGCAGCTTCGAGGGTTCGGCGATCCAGTAAGGGCTGTTGTTGTCACTCCCATACATCCTACAACCGGCGAGAGTGTTCTCGGCTTCCTCGTGCTCGGAGTCAACCCAAGGAGACCTTACGACGATGACTACAGCTTATTCGTACAGCTCCTAAGCCGACAGCTGGCGACGTCCTTGGCATCAGTAGTACTGTTCGAAGAAGAGATCAGACGAGGCCAGCGAGCTGCCAAACTTGCGGCTTTGGACCGCATAGAACTGTCTGAGCAACTTGCCGCACGAACCAAAGAAGCTATCGAAAGTGAGACCAAGTTCACACGCATGGCAGAGTTCGCACCCGTGGGCATGTTCATCGCTGCGCCTAACGGCAGGATCACTTTCGCCAATGACACCTGGTATGAGATCGCTCACCTGGATCGAGGCTTCATGAACACAGAGAGATGGATCGACACTGTCAAAGACGAAGACCGACCAACCGTGGAGCAGATGTGGCGAGATCTCGAGTCTGGTTCGAAGAACGTCAGCCAGGAGATTCGTTTCAAGGCACAATGGGAAAGTCGAAATGGAGTGCACAGCGACACGTGGGTGTTGTTCTCCGCATACCCAGAGAAGCACGAAGATGGCAAGCTGAAGAGTGTCTTCGGTAGCATCACCAACATCAGCCAGCAAAAGTGGGCAGAGGGCATACAGACACGCAAGATGGAGGAAGCTATAGAGCTGAAGAGACAGCAAGAAAACTTCATCGACATTACATCGCACGAAATGCGCAACCCACTCTCTGCGATTTTGCAGTGTGCAGATGAGATCACGAATTCTCTGAGCAAACTACGAAAGGATCCGAAGCAACAATCGGTGGACGATGTGCTCAGCAGCTGTCTCGAAGCTGCTCAAACGATCAGTCTCTGCAGTCAACATCAAAAGCGCATTGTCGATGATGTGCTGACTTTGAGCAAGCTCGATTCACAACTTCTTCTCGTCACTCCAGTTGATGCTCAGCCGTTGACAGTCGTGCAGAGAGCATTGAAGATGCACGAGGGTGAGCTTTCTGCGGCTGATATAAGCATGAAGTTCGTTGTCGACCAGTCGTTCAAGGAATTGGCACTGGATTGGCTGCGTTTTGACCCTAGTCGTGTGCTGCAAGTGTTGATCAACCTGACGACCAATGCAATCAAGTTCACTACGACAGAAAAGAAGCGAACGATCACTGTGAGCATTGCAGCATCACGAGAGAGACCTAGCGAACTCAGCAACACACCAGTACAATACTTCCCAACACGAAGCAAGCGCCGCGACTCGTTGCAGGAGAGTGACTGGGGCGACGGAGAGAAGATCTTTGTCCAATTCGCTGTGCAGGATACAGGTCGTGGATTGAGTCCCGACGAGAAGAAGCTGCTCTTCCTTCGCTTCTCCCAAGCGTCACCACGAACCCATGTGCAGTACGGAGGCTCTGGTCTAGGCTTGTTCATCAGTCGAGAACTCACTGAATTGCAGGGTGGCGAAATTGGTGTGGCTTCAGAAGCGGGTAAAGGCAGTACTTTCGCCTTCTACATTGCTGCACGGAGGAGTAACCCACCGCAAGAGGGAGATCCAGCGTCGGCTATGATGCAGCGATATGCAGCAGGGACGAAAGCTCAGAACGGTCAGACACCTGCTGCGACAACTGCGAAGGACTTTGTGAGACGTGTACTGATCGTGGAGGACAACCTGGTCAACCAGAAGGTGCTCCAGAAACAGCTCAAAAATCTCGGCACAGAGGTCCATGTTGCCAACCACGGCGGTGAAGCACTCGAGAAGATCAAGCAGTCCACGTATTGGGCGGAGGGAGGTAAGCTTGAGCTTGGCGTTGTGTTGATGGACCAGGAGATGCCTGTGGTAAGTTGGAGCGCCACACACGTACATCACAACACTAATTCGTATAGATGGACGGCTTGACTTGTACACGCAAGATACGAGAGCTTGAGAAAGAGGGCAAGTTGACAGGCCATATCCCGATCATCGCGGTCACGGCCAACGCAAGAGTAGAACAGATACAAACGGCTCTTGATGCCGGAATGGTAGGTGCTTGCCCAGGACATTTTCGACTACGTGCTAACCTGTTCATCAGGATGATGTGGTGTCGAAACCGTTTAGAATACCGGATCTGATGCCCAAGATTGAGGATCTGTTACAGCGATACCCAGTAGGATCTGCATAGCGTTCAGCCTTGGAGGGTGTGCTTTCACGGCAATGAGCCAACGATTGTGGTCTGACTCGAAAGCAATGACCTGTGAGCAGATATGCTCGCTGCTAAAGCGGTCACAGAGATGCCTAGAGGCAATGAGTGCTATCCTAGAGTTGGAAATGGGAAAAGAGCAAGCCATCCGCACTGTACATATAGACCCGCTCACTCCATACTGGCAATCAATAACGAGACATGATCTTCTCGGCATTGTCGTGAATCAATGTCTACCTGGGTGGAGACCGCATGATCTTGAGCAGGCCAAGGAAAGACAACACTAATGTGTGACTCCATGTGCTCTACGCCGCAAGAACGCTTTTCGACGGCAGTCAGCGAGTCATATGTGTGACGCGTGGGCTTACATGGATAGACTGTGATGAGCCACAACGTCAAGAAGCATACGCTACATAACGCTCGTGCATGCAACGTATGTGGTCTTCCCTGTAGGACGGAATTGCCATAGCATGCGGCCGTGTCCTGTGCCACAGTTGGTGTCCACAGGAACAACATCTCATGGCCAGCCTGCACACTAGCGAGAGACAGAGTTGAGTTGGATGAGTGTGTGCATGCAAGCTTCCGTGTCCTCGGTTGTACTCCTAGTCTCGAAAATTTGACATCAGATCGGACGAATGGCTTTCGCAATGTCTTGATAGAGTGCACTCATGTGAGCAGCTCCCACCAAAATGACGCAGAGCTGCCCAACTCGACTTTCGCGAAAGATCGTGTGCTGTCCATCTTCCTCGAAGCCTTCACGACACCTTCCTACGCATACCTGCCGTCTCGATCGCATATCAGGTGAAGCACGATTTAGCGCGTAGCCCCAACTGCTCCGAATGCTCGGTAATGGCATCTCATTGGGCGCATGATTGACGCAGGAAAGCTTAAGGCCATCGGCGCTTAATAGCGTGTTTGTCAAGTACTCGCTCTTGCTTGATCCTGGAGGCATTGTCGCGGCTGATTTGTCGTGGTAGTCCTGCTAGGCGTGCTGACCGCAACGACTACACCTTGCCTGGGCAACATCACCAGCCATACTCAGAGACGGACTGGATCGCGAAGATGAAGAAAGTTGTCAAACGGGCACATCTCGTTTCACCATTTTGGGTAACGTGCTTGTCCGGCTGCAGAAAGTAGGCAGTCCAAGCTCTTCGCCAGCCTTGCAGCTCATGCTACTGCACAAGATCAAGGGTCCGAGGGACCGCAATCATTCCCACGGACACCATGGCTCAGCTACCTGTCCACTTCGCACACTGTCTCTCAGCTATTGGTGACGCGCAGCTCAAAGCCCTGTCCCAGATAGCTTCTTGTCATCGATTCTGTGCCGCACGAAGCTACTGACACACCAACAGCTTCAGTCCTCGGTACTGCTCTCCAACGACCTATTTGCTGCGCCCATATCGACTTGCGGAAAGAGACGTACCAGTTTTTTGTTGGCTCTCTGTTACCAGCTATTCCTGTAACGCAGATACTGTGCGGCGAGCAACATTGGCTGGCATTCGCTACTATCGCTTTCATGAACAACCACCACTACTGTCTTCGCATCTCACTGGTGAGTATGCGGCGCGTATAGACTCAAAGCATAGCCGCGGTGCCCTATCCTGGATCCTGACTCTTGGACCCCGGCTACAGCCATATCGCACCTGTTACCGGGTTCTTAATATTGAAAGAATTGCTTCCCGTTTCCAGGAACCCGTGTCTAGTGAGCGCCAGCGCGCTTGGAGGAAGGAACAGGATGGCTACTATAAAGAGCCCCATGTCACCTACCTCATTCTTGCTCAGCGAGTCGCCAGCTTCTACATCACCTTATAGCCATCGCTTCTCGAGAGAACTCAAGGAAAGCAACTCTAACAGGTAGGCACTATCATGGCAATAAAGACGAACCATACTCACTAAGCAGCAGATCCTCCACACGATCAGACTCACTCGCGCCGCCGCAAAGCCCATATCCCCAGGTCGAACCATCACCAGTCGACTCGAATGGCACGGACGGTACAGAGATAGACGAGGCGGAACAAGAAGAAGGAGCAGCCAAGTTGCCGCAGGATGATATCACCTCTCCAGACATTGAGATCAAGAGCCCTGGAAGTACTGGCAGCGTACGTCGCATATAACACCATGTTGTTATCGTTGTAGTTGGACTCACAAGGATAGGACAAACCTTCTCGATTGGACATACAATTCGCTATCCGCAGTCAGTTCGAATCATCAGAGGACGGACCTCAATCTGTGATCCACGCACCGTCAGGTTTTAGAGACTTTTCAGAAAAGAGCTCCTCGAGACATTCAGATACCAAAGGGCACCACATTGCTTCACCAGCCACGCCCGAGGCAGTCATAAGTGGTCCAATCGTGAGTAACATCCGTTGATTATCATCAGTCCTGACCGTGGCTAGACCCCATTAGCATCTCCCTTGAACACGGATGTTGCACGAGTGTTCGATCGCTCCACTCCATTAGCACAGACACGTAGCGAGCTTGAGCAAGAGTTCAAGCGCAAGAAGCGAGCGTCAATGCTTGAAGGTGTGTCACCCGGTTGCGCTTCCAAACTCATATACTGATGCCCCATAGACATACCAGAGTCCAATGGCAAAGACGCCGAAGACGAAGACGATCGACCAAGCACAGCCGGGCTCGTGGGTGATGGCACACTGAGCCAAGCTCAAGACGAAGCTATCAAGAATGACGAGGAGAGCGTGTCCTTGACTGCTGCTCTCGGCGAGTGTTGGACGCTGTGTAATACACTAGCAAATCTCTCCTCCTCCCACCGCCTTCGAACCTTTCAGTACTCTGGTAAGCAGGAACTACAAGAGCAGGCATGGCGAAGCTGCTGGCGCCTCTGTCAGAAGCTGTATGAGTCAAAAGACGAGAATCACACCGACCAAGTCGTTCAAACGCTGGAGCTTTGTCGAGACTTCTGTCAGTCGCTGTTCGAAGTACGACAACGCGGTGATGCAGCATCAGACTCTGTCCTGCGTGTCAGCTTCGAGCTCAATAACCACCTATACAACACACACGACAGGACATTACCCGATGCTTTTAGTGAACGGACACTGGACTTCTACATTACACTATGCCACCGCTTGACGAAGCAACGGACATCACTCCCACAAGAAATTGATGCCCTGCTACGAGCGTGCTGGAACCTTGCAGAGATGCTCTTTAACCTCCGTCAGAGTCGTAGAGAGGGTAGGGCGCCAGACGAGGAACAGCTAGGCTCTGCTGTGCAAGCCTGCTGGGACTTGTGTGATCTCTTCCGAGAAGGTTGGTCACAGATCAGACCAGACCGTGGCACTACACCACGACCGAAAGGGCGATCCTTACCATCGAACCATTCCACCCGTTCTACAGAAAGGAGCACATCCAGTCTGAGCGACAGGCCATACGTTGATGCCGTCGCTAGCGTTCCAGAGACGCCCACAACCATATTCGACGACACGACGGTGGCGTCTTCGCCGGACGAGACGAACGCCCCAGATATACTTGTCCTTGGGCCGGCACGACCTAGTGGGCCTGGCTCACAACGTGGTGGCTCTCATCATGAGCGATGGTCCAGCAATGCATCAGTCATGAGTGACTATTCCGAGTCAGCTGGATCGCAGCGTTCGACATCCACAGCTACAGCTGGGACCGATGAGATCGATCTGCTGAGGCTGAAATATCTACTCATCAAAGCAGCAATGAACACAGGATGGACACGCACAACTGGACAGCAATTGCCCACGTATGCTCAGACAATGTCAAAGACGGCATTTGGCACATTGCCCTGGCAGATCAAAGTCTTCGGCTTCTACCAAAAGTTGGTCATGAACGACACTTCAATGAGCAACGCCCATACATTCGCCAGTCGCAAGATCTCAGCTGTTGAGATGGCTGAGTCTGTCAAGTGGCTCAGTCGCAAGCAACAGTGGGCATGGATGCGTGATCTCTTCAGAATCGTCTTTGGCTTTGGCATTGACGAAGCTGAACGACGAGGTGGGAGCATCCAAGTCTGAGTGCGCAGCGTGCTCGACAGAACCCACCTCTAGCCACACTGGCTCTACTCAACCACTCAACATACACCTTTCGACTATCACCATTGTCGACAAGCACTTAGACACGAACATGAATGATAGGACGACAGGACGACAGATTATTTTTGAGCTTTATATGCTGCTTGTCTTATACAACCTCGAGCTATGTGAATAATTGTAAATCTTGCTAACAATTATACCCTTGCGGCAGCAATCAACGTATGTCCTATGACTGTGTATACCCATATGTTGCCACCCGATTATGCGTCCCTCTCTGACTGTGCATCTCTCCTGGACTGTGTACCGCCCTCTGATTGTGTATTTTTGCCTCCTTCATGCTCCGCCTACTTCTGGGCCTTTCCATTTGGCTCGACAATCCTGAGGATGAAGTTGACAACGACAGCTGCCAGGAGAGCTAATGCCAATACCGTTGGACCGAATCGGTCGTCGAAACCTCCCTGTCCTCTCTTTCGGATGGTCTTGGCGCGCCAGTGAAATGTGACGAGCGCGTACAGCATTGCGGCCACGGCGACAATTGTGAAGAGTGCTGCACTGATCTGACCAACGCGATCGCCAAAGTTGAGGAGACCGACAGCAAGACCTCCGAGGATGACGGTGAAGTTGAGCCATGAGAGGAATGTACGTTCGTTGGCGAAGTAGACCTTTGGCTCAACTCGTACCGGGAGAGCAATACGCTTGCCTGTATGAAGTCAGTGACATTCGAGCTCCTTCCGGTGGCATTGGGAACTCACCTGGAGCTGTCTGAAGGAGAGGTTGGCTCGACATGGTTGGTGGAGGTCCAATGGGTGTCTGGAGCTCGGCTGGTGTCCAAAGGTTGGTGCTTGAAGCTGTCCTGCAACTCAAGCTTCGTTACTGAGAAATGATGAAGTCAAAAGAGAGCAGTTTTAAGGCTCAACGAGCTTGACGTAGGAAAAAGCACGCGCAGTATCTCATTGCAACGCCCCACCCACGTGCTCTGCTGTTGTACTGCTTCGGCCACTGATGTAGTTTTGGCTGCAGGGAGTTTAGCTTCCGCTTGCGGCGGCGCGTCAAAGAGAGCAAGCGAAACATAATAACGAAGAGCCTTGGCTTTAGTAGTCGTTTGGGATGACATTCCTGACCATACTTACATCCCCACCGAGAAAACCCGCAACACGGACTGCAACCAACAACACCACCACCACACACGCTCGGCAAACATATCAAGGACACACACGGCAGCAGCTCGGTAGCACAGCAGACGTCTTCTCCACATACTCATCCTCATCGTCATCTTATCACTGTAGGCTGCAGGGGAACCAGCCGCGCAAAATAGAATGTCTTCCAACACAGTAAGCTTGGCCCAACGAGACGGCGGCAGACCTTGTCAGGATAGCTGTGATTGACTTGTGTGGTATAGCCAATCTCGACTACTCGACTCAGGCAGATCTGTAACGACGCCTGCGATGCCGCGCTCAGCACTGTCTCTGTTTACTCACACCAGGAAACACCAGGATGGAACCAGGCCATTATAAACAGAATACTTCAGTCCGTCATTTCAGAATCGAAGTCGCCAGAGGAGACCGAGCCCACATATAAGTTTGCCGTGAACAGCACTATTATACAGCACCTGTCTGATCCGAGACCGGCTGGAACGTCCACCTCTACACAGACTGGCGCCGATAACGAGTCTGTGTCGCTGGGCTCCGACTCGAGCAAGAAGGTCGGAAGAAGAGGTATGCACTCTGCGTCGGGTGCGTTCTGGAATAATGAGAAGGACGGAATGTGGAGCCACAAGTACGAGGGAGGAGAGGGTAAAGGCATGGACATTGTCATTTCAATCATTTGGATCGCTGTGTGAGTGTCGAGAGCACTGCTTGTATGATCGGAGGATATACGATACCCATGTAATCTTATTGCAAGCGTGGCGATACAATCTCTTCAAGCATGCGTCGAGCTGC
The DNA here is from genome assembly GCA_001592805.2 of Peltaster fructicola. Classification (NCBI taxonomy): domain Eukaryota; kingdom Fungi; phylum Ascomycota; class Dothideomycetes; genus Peltaster; species Peltaster fructicola. The sequence goes on from CP051140.1 coordinate 2,215,742, forward strand.
CACTCGTCTCAGTTCGGCCATCTCTCGTAGGATCTCAGCAGACTTGGCAGCCTCGAAAGCAGCCTGTTCAAGTCGTGTCTTGTGTGCTTCGGCCTCCTTTGCATCTATGATTGCATCGCTGAGAGCGACTGCCAATTGAAGCTGTTCGCATTTACGCCTCAAGTCCTGCTCCTTGTTTGCCGTACCTCTCACAGCAGCAATCAGTGTCTTGTCTGGAGTCGCAAAGGTCGACTCGATCAAGGGAGCACTTGCAGCAGTGCGTGAGCCAACAGGAGAGCCAGCCTGGCGCTTCGGAACCTGCATGACGAACTCGGGCTGACCACGTTTCATTCTAAGGTAGGTAGGAATCTTGCTCAGAGCTCGTGTGATAGCTCGCTTTGGCTTGGCTGACTTATGGCTGTTGTGGAAAGAGGTCGCAGTTAGTGCTGGTGAGACGAGTTCCTTGGAGTTCAGCGACTTCTGCCTATCCTGCTGTGGTGTACTAGGTCCTGAGCCAATGAACGTTGCAGAGACTGGTGTCGCCTGGCTGTGATGCTGCGTTGATGCAGGTGGTGCTTGCGGTACGAATGTCTTCGGAGTCGCTGGCTCCCGACTGTGCTGCCGTGGTGGAGGAGGAGGAGGAGAGTGCTTGCGGGATGAATGTCTTAGGGATTGTTGCCAACCGAGGACTGGTATTGTGACGATGTTGTGGCGACTGTTGCGAGGTTCTCAGGCTTGCCTCGATCGCCTGTCTAAGTATGAGGGGTGTGCTAGGGATATAAGGCTGTTCTGCTCGGCCCTCGAGAAGTGCAAGAGTTCGCTCATGCTGCTGTGTTCGACGCTGTGGAGTCGTGACAACGGATTGATGTCCTTCGAGGTGGTGGAAGTTCGCGTGGTCGTGGTCCACTTCAGCGCTACAATTAGGTAGGCGCTGCTTCTTCTCTTTACCGCACAAGCTCATATGCTCGCTTGGCGTCTGGACCTCGTCTTGGTCGTCGTCGTCCGTCGTGCCAAGGGTGCCTTCTGACGAGCTTGAACCAAAGTTATGAGGTGTCTTGACATCGACGAGGGTTGCTCGTGCCGTCGCTGGCAGGGCAATTCGAGAAGCCAGGCGACGACGGCCTGATCGTGAGAAGGATCGTAGCTGTGGTCGACGAGTGGACTGCCCTGTGTGAATGCATTCACGAGTCTTCGTGCGCGAGCCTGGAGTTACAGGCAGTGGCTTGTTCGTGTTGAGAGTCGGTGCCGAGGACATCGACACTAAAGCTCTGGGCTTAGAATTGTTAATGGAGAACGATGCTAGATATTCTCTGCTACTCACAGAGGTGAACGACGACATGACCGCTGCCTGTGTTGATTGCAAGCCGTCTACCCTGATACGAGTCTTAGCTTGAACGCTGTGTCGAGTGCTATGTCGAATCTCTGTAGTGGCAGAGCTTGATGGCGGTGGTGGTGGTGGTGGTGGTGGAAAGTGCTGTGCGAGATTGATCTGCCGTCGTGATTGTGCTACCCCTCTTGCAGGCTGTTGTCTCGCTGAAGTGGACGCCTGCAGGACTGCACCCTTCTCTTGTGGTACCTTGCGAGACTCGGGACTTGATGCTTTGCCCATACGAGATAGTCGTGAAGGAATGTGTAGAGAGGTGGTTGTAGACTTCGCCATCGAACTCTTCGTAGGTGCCAGAAAGCCCTTCAGCGCACGCTGATTCAATGTAGTCAACTCTGGTCTTGCATGCGGTGGGAGCTCTATAGCATTCCGAGGCTGACATTGCAAGGCATTCTGTGCAGCTCTCTCACGCTTGACCTGAGTCGGGGGAACAACGATTGCACAGAACAGCATTGTCGTAGATACAAACGTGTGATTGAATAGACAAGAGGAATGAATGAGCACAAGGGACTTATACTTGCTTCGAGTGTATGCTACAAGGATGGCATCAAAGGATGCACGCAGCATGACAAGGTCTCCCTCGACATCACGGTGACAGGCCGTATCAGTTCAGCGAAGTGGATTGCCGCATAATCAGCGCTACTAGAGCTGCGTAACGACAATTAATGCCTGTCGAGTGACGATGTTGCAGGACTCGACAACCTCAACAGACTCGAATATCGCTCGTTTGGTGCGGAACCGGCATCCTGAAAGCTCTCTCCGATGCCGCAGTGTACTGAAAGATTGTATGAGCATAGCTTCCGAGACGGCAAACCGCTCAAACTTGATGTCCAGGGATAGCCTATGTGATGAAATGCTTGTGAAAGAGGAAGTGAGGTGAGATGAGATGCCGGATGTGATGGGGCACGGGCCTCTTCACGGTTTATGACAAACGGCTGATCCACTATGAAGAGCCACTTGTAAACAATTTCTCGAGCTCAGTCGTTTGCAAGAGCAATAATCTTTCGATGCAAGGATCCCTTGACCATCTGACATTATGACGCGTGAGTACAAGGCTGAGAAAGAAGCCTCGGTCACTGATCTTGGTGGAGGCGGCATTTGGTATGGCGAATGCATCTCGACTAGCTAGTCTGACTCGTTATAGGGAGATCAACTTCATCACTTTGACTGCTCCAGTGAGTGACCTGGTCAGGAGGCATCACTGCAATACTGACAAGCAAGGTTGCAGCGTTCCTCTGGGCTGTACTACAGTCGCGACAAAGCTTCTTCAAGCCGTACACTATCCCAGCATACATCACTGATTTCTTGCTACAATGCTGCTCCATACTATTCGCAACGACTACCTACTCCAGCTCGCCACAGTCGCTGATCGGACTACTTCTCCTCCCTGCTCTTGCATCGTTCTTACAACCACGACCGGCATCGGTGAAGCCGGCCAAGCCGGTCAAGGTTGACGACGAGCCCAAGCCAAAGAGCTCACTCCCGATCAGGCCCTTCATCACGGCATATCGAGGAGCGATGATGATCATTACATGCATCTCCATACTAGCCGTCGACTTCAAGGTATTCCCTCGTAGATTCGCTAAAACGGAATCTTTCGGCACTTCTCTCATGGACATGGGCGTTGGTTCGTTCGTCTTCGCATCTGGTATCGTTGCTGCTCGACAGCAGTTGCGTGAGCAGTCGTCCGGAACCTCAAAGGGCTTCGTCGCTCGCATGAGGTCTGCTCTACGCCATTCCATCCCGCTTGCCGTGCTTGGTTTGGTGCGTCTCGGCATGGTCAAAGGTCTGGACTACGCAGAGCATGTCAGCGAGTACGGTGTGCACTGGAACTTCTTCTTCACCTTGGCACTGCTATCGCCAGTCATGGCAGTGCTGGATCCGATCCTACGATGGGTGCCATCATATGGTATTCTGGCCTTCGTTATTGCTATTGGATACGAGCTGTGGCTGTTCATGACACCATTGAAGGCCTACATCATCTTATCAGACAGGATTGAGGGAGATTGGCTGTCTCAGAACAGGGAGGGTGTCTACAGCTTCATTGGCTATCTTGCTATATTCATTGCTGGTATTGGTGCAGGCCAGGGGATCTTGCCTCGCGACATCGACAGCAACAACCCATTTCAGCTGCCGAAGATCCCGGAGAAGAAGGCTGTGAAGAAGAACGACTTCGATGAGATCGATGAGGATGACGCATGGCTGGCGTCCGTCTTGGGCGGCGACGCCCCTCCAGAAGCATCACCAGAGGTACAGGAGAGGGCAAGGAAGAGGGCACAGGAGATCATGGCTATCGAGCCGCCACAACTTCGACCTGACTGGCCAAAGACTGCTTTCTTCCATCTTGTAAAATGGACAGGCTTGTGGTTCGTCTTCTCCGTTTGGGCTATGTGGCATTACGGTCCAAGGCTGTTTGTGTCCAGGCGAATGGCAAATCTGGCTTATGTCTGCTGGGTGTGCTGCTTCAACTCAGCGCAATTACTCCTGTTCAGTGGTACCGAGGCCATCATGTTTCCAAATCTCTACGAAGGTAGAGATGATGAGGATGAGAGAGAGCGAGCCAAGGATGCAACAAGCAAAGTGCTCAATGCCTTCAATCGGAACGGTCTGGCGCTCTTCTTGCTCGCCAATCTCCTCACCGGTGCAATCAACCTCGTCCTCGAGACATGGCATCTGGACGATCTCCCAGCCATGGCCGTGCTGATAGCTTATATTGCTGCTATAGCTGCTGTGGGAATGTTGCTTGATCGCTACAATATATCGATCAAATTGTAACATCATCGGACAAGGCGAGAGTCCGCTCACTGGCACGACAGAGGAGCATGGCAATGCTGAGTCATTCATACTGTATGGTCCCGGGCTATCATGGCTGTTGTATCACCACGCAACGCATCTGGGATTGAGTTTGGCTTTGCAGAGGGTACTCGTCTATGACCATAGGCTATTCTACACCGTACAGCGAAGTGCTAAGCACTGCATCCTCAGAGCGCCGAGCATCGCAAGGCAAGGTGCAAAGGGTACTCAACACATCACTCCGCCTTACTGTGCCGGGGCATCCTCGTTGGTTGTCTTGCTCAGGCCAGCGTGATCCTTGGCAGATCTGCTCACTGCATCATTCGGTGGTCCTTTCAGGTTATCATGAGCTTCTCTTCCTGGCTCTGGTTCATTCGACTCGATCTTGCCAGACCCCACATTGACAGCTGAAGCATCGGCTGTGTTGAAGATTGGTTCTCCGGGAGGGTCATCTGGAAGTGGCAGGTTCTGTCGACGTTCTTCGATAATATCTTTCTTGGACTGTGCATCGCTTGTCAGTCATGAGTCGCGATACCTGACAGGTCTTCACGTACTTGAGACATGTTGTGATGAGAGTGCAAGCTGGAAAGATGGCAGACAATGCAATATCTTCAAAGGCATCATATATTTGTACTTATCAGATATGACGCATAATTGACGATGCCTACATGTCATGGAAGTGGAGCAGAGCAGGCATTGGTGAATCCATCCTTGTTCACGTGGGGCTATGGAACTGGCAGTGCGTGATGTGTGTCCTTCGCATCACAAATGGGAGCACAAGTAATCCGTCTGATGGTGTTGGTGAGATCTAAGTGGTGCTCCAAGCTATGCTGAGCGCTGCATGCTAGGCGCTTCGTGCTATTTTAGCAATTCGGTTCTGTCGCTTCATGCTGACTCGATCTTCACCCTTGAGCCGTCCACTAGCTTTGGCTTCATCGTCTTTACGAAGATGACATAGTCTTGGTCCGACTCCTCTTGTAGCTCTTGCATCTTGGACAATGCACTGTTTAGCGTTGCCTGATCGTTGATGTTGAGGTTCTCGCCGTCCCTTGTTGCTTGGAAGGAGAGTCGATGCTCTTTGCATGGCCAGGCTGCTGCACACTGAGCCTTGACCAAGTCGTATCTGATCTGAGATCTGTTGTAGTCTTCGTGAGGAGCCAGAGTGCGGTGCTCACTAGGGACAACTTTCCACATCTTGACCGAGTCTACATTGTCGTCGAGTCCGGCCTCTCGTCCCTCTGAATCCTTGGCAACGTTCCACCATTGTTCCATAGCATCATGCTTGACAAGGTACAATGGCGCGGCGCGCAATGGCTTGATACCAAATCGCTTCCGTTTCTGCGCTGCTTGGAAGGGCTCATCCTTGCGTGTTGATAACTTCTTGACTCTTGGTCGAATATCAAATGCCGCATCGCCTGCTCTGCTACGCAGCGCCTCGTTGCTGTTGATGGCCACTATAGTTCTCGTCAGCAGTTGTATCCTCCATTCGAGATAGCACAAAGCTTACCCATCTGTCCACGGGTTATGCTCTGCACGAGTCGATTGTAGTGTACGAGGCTGAGGTAGGGTTGGATTTGACCATCATCGGCAATCCAGGATTGTTCGTTGTTGCTGTACACTCTTTGGATCTCAGGACAGGCATCTTTGATCTCTGTCATGACCTCTGCCATCAAGTCTACCGTCTTCTTGCTTGGTGTCAGCTCCCACCATGTGATCTTGCGATCCTCAGTATCGTGGTCGTATGGCGAGTCCTTGCGCAGTATCTCTCGGACCTTCCTGTATGTGTCTCCTAGCAGCTGCTCCTGTGTGATGTCCAGAAGTCGACAAAGGCTGACATTCGAGATCATACCGTTTCTGTTGATAAGCTCCACAGACTCTTGCAGGGTAGGAGCATTGTAGCCGGCTCGTCGTACACCGCGATCGTTTGCTGTCGCCATCGCGATGCGTTGTGCTTGGTGGTGAAGAAACGAAAGAAAGAAAGAGAGAGTGAACGGAAGCGCGTTTGCGAAGCGTGAAGTGCGACGTCAATCGGGTGATTAGTTGAATCGTAGGGAAGGAGCGAAGCACTTGCGATACATACATCGCTTCACACATCTATACTCATACATGAGGTGACATGGTTCGATACCTTGCTCACAACGGTAAGTCACCTACTATGGTAACAATGTCCTATGTCAATTTGCTTGTCCGTCTTCCTGCATGCCTCCTACATTGCGTGGTTCAGTCACCTCCTAGTACAGCACCGCGAGACGCAAGCGTAGATCCTACGAAATGGATCTCATGCTTGGAAGTAGTCGAAACGAGATGCGCAGAGCAAATCGTGAGCATTGTGCCATACCGCCTTGATACGAGCATGGTCTCTGCCCAATACAGTCATGCTACTTCCAGCATACACTGCAAGCGCTCGCTGCTGTCTGGACCTGATGCTAGTGGTGACAAGTCTCTCGAGGCTGGGAGGGAGGACTGCGTCTGCAAGTGGTAGTTTGATCAACAAGCAGATGGTGGTTCCATTGCAGAGTTCTGCACGCAGAAGGTTCTTCGACTCTGAGTGGAGGTATGGGTCTGTCCTATGCAGGTAGAAAGCTCAACGGCTGGGAGACGGCGAGTCGACGACGAGCATGCTCATTGTATCGACAGGAACCTTTGTCGGCACTACCGGTCGATACAGGCAGAGCCGAGCGTCGGTGCTTGGTATGTTCTGAGCGAGCCAGCGCCACGCGAGCAGAAGACATTTTGCATACGAACGCCACGGTGCATTATTGCGGGAAGTGCCGAAATTGGCAGTTGCGGGCCTCCGATGGTCGGGGTCATGCATAGCCGTTATAAAACCCTCGGTTGCTGACGTCGCGAGCCTCATAACATCACGTTTGTGTGATCTCAACCTCAAGATGGGTCTGTTTGGAGGTGAGAAGCGCGTTTCACCACAGTCTTCCATCGAGCATACCCAGAATTATCCGGGCGCCATCGACTTCAAGGAGCCAGGAGAGCACACATTCGACGATGACCTTCACGTTCAGTGTCCGCCGCATACGACAGAGCGTAGGCTCGTGACACGCATTGACTCCAGAGTGATTCCATTTCTCTGTATCCTGTATCTCTTGGCATTTCTAGACAGGTAATGTTGCACTTCAACTTCGACACTCTACTTACACTCGACAGAGTCAACATTGCCAATGCGAACGTCCTTGGTCTGTCCACCGAGTTGGGACTGGTCGGTGATCAATACAACACTGCCTTGGTCATCTTCTTTGTCCCATATATCCTTTTTGAGATCCCATCAAACATCTTGCTCAAGAAGTTCAGACCGAGTGTATGGCTCTCCGCTAACATGTTCTTCTTCGGGTTTGTCACCATTATGCAAGGTCTAGTAAGAAGCTATTCCGGTCTGCTGGCATGCCGCTTCTTCCTGGGTGTCTTCGAGACTGGCATGTTCCCAGGCTGCTTCTACCTCATCGGCATGTACTACAGACGGCACGAGGCTCAAAAGCGATATACCTTCTTTTTCAGCAGCACGACCTTGGCTGGCGCTTTTGGTGGTCTCCTAGCTGCAGCCATCGGTAAGATGGACGGACTCTCGGGCTATGCTGGATGGCGCTGGATCTTCATCCTTGAAGGAGCTCTGACTGTAGCGATCTCGTTCATCTTCTTCTTCACACTGCCAGACTTTCCGGAGGAGTCGAAGTGGCTCAATCCCGCAGAGAAGGCGTATGTTATTGCTCGTCTGCGAGCCGACCAGGGCGCTTCTGCTCGGGAGCGTCCGATTACCACCAAGGACGTTCTCAATGTCTTCAAGGACTACAAGGTCGTCGTTGCTGGCTTCATGTACTTCGGTCTGATCGTCCCGGCGTACGGCTACGCTTACTTTGCGCCTGGCATCATCAAGACGTACGGCTATGATGCTATCAGGACTCAGCTCTTCTCAGTGCCGCCTTGGGCTGCAGCGTTTGCGTTTGCCATGATTGTGGCCTACCTATCCGATGCAGCACGTCACAGAATGGCGTTTGCCATCTTCTGCATCTGTGTATCAATCGCAGGGTTCGGCATATTGATCACAGTGCACAACAACACTCAAGTGCAGTACGCAGCTCTTTTCCTCGTCACCATGGGTACCTACGCTGCTATGCCAATCGTTGTCTGCTGGTTCAACATGAATCTGGGCGGTCATCATCGTCGTGCAGTCGGAAGTGCATGGCAGGTTGCGTTTGGAAACATAGGTGGTATCATCGCTGTCTTTGCTTTCTTGATGAAGGACTATCCGAACTATGTGCCAGGATACAGCATTTGCCTGGCATTTACGGTGTTGAGCATCTGTGCTTGCATCGTCTATGGAATTGCTTGCTTCTTCACCAACAAGTCAAGAGAGAGGCAGACGGTCGATGTCGGCCTGACTGACTATGAGAAGACAGAGCTGGGCGATATGAGTCCGGATTACAGATACTTGTTGTAATTGTCTAGGCTTTCGACGACCACCGTGTGTATGCTGTCGAGAATGCTTCATTGTTTCCAGCTTCAAATCCAGATATGCTGAAGTCGGTGACGTGATTTGTCCTGCGTGTGTTCAGCTCCATGATTGGAACAGCACTGGTCCTGCCGTGTGCACAGATCCATGGGAAAGTAGTGGTGGATAGATTCTTCACCAGCTCTTCGCACTCCTGGACAGTGAGCGGATCATTGAACATGATTGCTGAGCGACATGCTCGAGAATTGACAAGATCGAGGATGCCCCTGGGACAATCGCCAATATGCGTGAGCCAAGGAGAGTCGGATGCCTTATTTGTGCCACACTTGCTTATGTTATGAGTCCTGCTAGCCCAGATCTCGCCTCTCATCAGTTCGACGAGAACCTTCGGGGCTGATCTGCATCGCTCGGCGATGATTCGAGGAAGGATTCGTACTGACACACGATGGTGCTGAGCTGGTTGACGTACTTGAGATGCACTCATTTGTGGCAGGACATTAGAGACGTCGTAGACAACGCCCCAGCGAGAGAATGTCTCAGCTTCCTGTTGAAATAACGCAGCTTCTTGTGCCGTTGTCTCAAAGACGATGGGCTTATCTAGCAGTGGCCACTGATCTGGCACGCAGCTGTTTGTCACATCTGCTGCCAATGGGTGGTCCAATGGTTCACACAACTCTGCGAGTAGTTGCTCGAGCAGCACACGCTCAGATGCAGCATGCTGATCTATCAGAACAACCTGAGACGAGCGTTGACCAGCAGGCAGGACACAAAGAACAAACTTGCTGTCTACTTGTGCGATAACCCTTGCATGTCGCAATCCGAATCTTGTAAGCCTTTGGCTAGTGGGTATGAATCCGTCAGAGCCGTTACAAAGCTTGGTTGGGTGAGAATCTGTCATACCAGACATGGATTTTGAACGAGGGATTGGTTGCAATGGAGCTTCGAAGGTTGGTGGTCGCCAGGTCTGCAGATGTTGTGGCAGGCCGACTGAGGACCTGGATCGTACCTCACCGGGAAGTGTTTCATGAGTTTCTTGTGTTGCAAACATGATCGGAGTGAATTGCGACTCCGTAGCAGATCCCTTCTGAGCACGATCGAAGCGATCAACAGTCATGCCCGTTCGCAAGTTGACCAGTAGATCTTTCTTCGTTATCGGATCCTGCCAGGGCATGCATACTTCGTCGGCTCCCTCGTCACACAGATCAGATTCGCGTAGTCGGGGCTGTTCAGCAGTCTTGACATCTTGGCAGCATGCACTGCCTCCGGCATTGTGTGCATGAATCTCGGTATGATTACCGAGCTCTGATACAGTCTCCGTGGCAGATGTCTCTCGAGACCGCGCTGTGAGAGGTCGAGTAGAGAGAGCTTGGCCTGATCTAATGCTTGTCCATGGTGGTGTATAAGACTGAGCTGGTCGTTGCTTGGCATGATTGTCCTCATGGTTCTCGATTGACTGTGATGATGCACTTGGCATGAATTGCTTCTCGCTCCTTGTCTTTCGCACCCTTGCAGGTTGGAATCCTTGAAGCTCAAGCCATTGTCTGATGACTTGTGTTATCAATCGTAGTAGCTTGTCGAGGGTGCTATCTGGCGTTCGGCGCATTGTAGAATGGTCCTGTTTAGGAGTTATGTTGATCACGAACATTGGCCACTTATCAATGCCTTTCTGACCAGGCTCTATCTGCGGAATGTCGCTAAGTCGTGCCGAAGGATGTACATTTTCAGCGCTCGAGCTCATACCAAATGAGCTATCGCTGAACAATTTGTTGATCGCCTGGTGAAGTATGGTCTGGCTACCTTCGGATGTGAATGGAATTGGTCCAATGCTGATGAACTGACACTTTGCAGATGGTGCTGGTGCCGAGCATATCAAACCCTGAAGAGTATACTTTGAACTCGATGCAGAGACTGGAATCCATTTCCCCTTGTGCAGTACTGTAGCAACCCCGGCTTGAGAGAGCAATGGAAGCTTATCGTGTAGAGAGAACTTAGGCACTGTGCGGTCCAGCCTACCGAGAGCTCGTGAAGTCAGGGCGTGTGAGATGTTGGGATGAGCGGCAGAGAACGTTACAGCTCTCTTCTGCTGATCCTGAAGTCTTACAGAGCACGGCCGGGACCACGCCAGCAAAATTGCAAGGACAGATTGCTTGATCTCGTCGAATAGCCTGTCTTGCACCCTGTTGTCATCAGCGGATAGTGCGTACCGCTTCGCTCGGACAGGGAGATTGCCAAAGAGATCGTCGGCAAGCACTCTTGTTCCGTAGTCTGGAAATGCCACAAGCTCATGTGTTGGAGGTGTTGTTTGATTTCGAGCAAGTATCTGACCATGATGCATCAAGAGGTGAGCTGATGCTTGACCTTGGACCTTGGAGGTTACACTCAGCAATGATAGGGTGGCTAGAGATGTCAAGAATGTTCCCTCACAAGAATGTGCTTCTCCAGTGATGACCAGATCTTGTTTGGCGGTGTGGTGTCGCTGACAAAGTCCGCCTTGAGATTCAAACTCCTGTGGTACTATGCCATGGCCGTTGTCTTCAATCTTGCAGCTTCGACGAACGAAATTGATAGTAATCTCGATCTTGCTCGAGTTAGCATCAAGACTGTTCTCCAGAAGACCAAGCACAGCAGTCTTGAGACTGTGAATCTCTTTGGTAGAAGCTATCTGTGAGGCGACATGCTCAGACAGTGGCTTTATCCTATTTGCCATGGGCTTATCCGACACTGTAGTAGTGATCTAACCGTAGTCGACACCACGTCTGATAATCGCCAATGATGGGTATGGCATGGTAGAGATATTTTGGAAAGCTGATGTGCTCGCGTGGACTTCCGTCGCGGTGCAATGGAACTTTACGACAGAGGCTCGATGGATGGTGTCCAGACGATGATCCTTTGTGATTCGAGGCCGTCTGACGGCCCTGTGGTGTTGCTGGACGAATGTTGCTTCTTAAGTTATGTGTTGCGTCACAGATGGGAGCACGGGCACTGGTATTACCACCGCGAAGTCTTCGACCTTCGACTGCCTCGTTCGGGTGTTTTACGAACATCTGTCGCGAGGCCGTGCTACTTGTATACGCTTCTCTGAGACTCGAAGAGTGACCATCCTTAAGGTCGAAGCTACGCCGTAAAAGAATGACCTTCATCTTCGACACCAACATAAGATGTAAGAAAAGTGTCGATGTGGCTAAAGAGCTGGACTCAAAGTGCGATCGTCAGTACGGGTATCCTCCTGTCATCACTCATCTTCTTCAGATATCACATATAGGTCAATCGTTGTGGTATTTCAGGGTATCCTCAATCTTCCACCCATATTTGAGTTGCCGTAGCAGCACCCGATATGCAACAGCACCTAACCGGCAATCCGCCAAGGCCAAGAAACTCCTATGCTATGCATCGCTTGATAAAGAAGAGCAAATTCCAAGCAGTCTCATATCATGCATCGAGCTCGGCAGGCTCTTGGTGGCGAGCAAGCACCTTGCGGCGGTACTCTGCTTGGTCACGGTCCCAGAGGAGTGCAGCCTCTCCATTCAAGGGAGACGCGCTACAGCTTGTCAGTTGTGTCTATATGCAAGATTCAATACTCACTTGTTTGGCTCTCCAAGCAGGCTCTGAATGCTGAGCAGTACACTTCCAACGTTCAATACTGCACTCCAAGCTCCTTCTGTGTCCACACCGCCAGGCTTCAGGATGTCAAGGCAGATTCGACCAGAGAAATCCACATTTGGGTGATACACTGGAGTCTTGAAGGTCACCTCTGGTGGAGACAAAGGATAATTGCCTGGGAAGGACATGGAGAGGCGGAAGGTGAGGTTCTCGTATGGTGTGCCAGATGGTCCTGTGATGGTGGCGTTCCACACAGTCATGTCTGTTGGTGCTGCTGGAAATGCTGAGATGCCAGGTGTAGGAGAGGTCATTAGAGTCATGAGTTCTGACTGAAGACTGCTGCCAGTTAGTAATTGTGCTGCGACAGCCTGTTCACACCTACCGCTTGATCAATGCTGGGTTAGCAGCGACCGGTCTTCCAACGATAGCACTCTTAGTGCTCTGGAGGCCAGCAGTAGGGCCGGCTGTGAATCTGCTCGCCATGTTGTATGCTACGGTGTCGATACTTGTAAAATGCTCGTGTTGTGTTGAGAAGCTTAGGTTGCGATGTTGTGGCAGATATGATTGATACAGCTGTTACAATAATCAGCCACCGTCAGTGCAGTCTGCAGAAGGCAGGCGGCGATTATAGAGTGTTGTAGGTAGATAGAAAAGGTTCACGTGCATGTAAATTTGTAAGGGTGCGCATAGCAACGGGGTAAACAGAATGACGCGCTAAGCTTCGTGAGCCAATGACTTCGCGTGTCCATCGTGTCTCCCGAAACAACTCAATGCTGACATCTGCGAGTCGACATCCATTGATACAGTGCTATCATACATCCGTTGATCCTACAGGTCTCGTCTATCAAGATGCTGTGCGCCAACTCTGTCACAACCAAGAGTCTTCCGTCTCCAATCAGCGTACTTTAGCCAAACAGTCGACGCAATCTTCCTTTTCCTTTCACCTTCTTCTGCGAGCTCTCAGCAGCGATCGCAACCTGAGGGTTTCCGACCGCTTGCGTATTCGAGAGAGGCACGGTGTCTTCACAGATCGCCGGCTCCCTAGAGTCATTCGTCCTCCACTCTGTCGTAGCCGGACGAGCACAACTTTCCCCAACTGTGGACGTCAGATCTGTCTTTGGTATAGTGACGGCATCACATCGATCACGCACACTTTGTGCTCTTCTCAAGGATGACTCGCTGTTGCCAAGAAACGGTGAAAATGGTCGCTCTATGGTCATTGTCAGAGCTCGCAGGGCATTCTTCCTCTTGTTCTGTGGGACGTTCTGCAGCTCGAAGTCTGCTGGCAGCAGTTCTGACAGTGGCAGTCTGGCAGGCTTCTTGTTTTCGACAGCTGAGTACTTGCCTCGAGAGGTATTCTTCGAGCTTTCCGATTCCTTATGCAGTCGAGTCATACTCGTATGGCTACCATTGCGCTTTGTTGAGTGGAAACTGTTGGCAAGGCTTGCGATACTGAGCTTGCGCATGATCTGATCTGCTGAACCTTTCCATTGATCTGTTCTGCGCACGGTCATTCCTGGATATGGCAAGGCTGGAGACCACACATCGACCAGCAGGGACTCCAGCCGTATACGATCGACTCGTCGTGGTGCCAGTGTCTGCACATGAGATGGCGTTGCGGTGGACTGTGAGCGAGGAAGCTGCAGCGTGGCATTCGACGTAGTCATAGTCTCCTTGACGGCTTGAGTGTTCTTGATCATGACCTGGTTGAGATCTGTGTTTGGCCCGACAGTCGCCGATCGATGTACTGACATTCGACGTACAAAGCTTCCCGGTTTTCCAAAGGCTGCACTGATGCTCTTCATCTCTGCCGTTAGTGGAGAGTGGAATTGCACAACATTGCTGGCATGTTCGCCGACTGCTTTGCCTTGTGATGCGATGCCTTGACCAAGGTGAGTTCTCCAGATCTTTGCTTCTGCTGCAGAGCAAGCTGTAAGTATGCATTCGAAGATTCTCCCGCCATGCTCGAATACAAGCTTCTAACTGTGTGGAGCTGTGTGGCATTGCAGCCCTTTGCCATTGTCGGTCTCTTCGATGACTGTAGTGGCCAGTGAGATACCAGCCAGGACGCTATACTTCGAGGGATCATCCAGTGCGATACTGGCTAGCACCATGGTTGTAGAGAACATGATGCAGACCATATAAGTGCCCTTCATGAATTCGCCTTTGCTGCGATATGTGACATGTAAGCATCCGCAGAGTAGCACTTCGCCAAGAAGATGCAAGAAAATAGCCTTGGGCACTTGCTTCGAGAAGGTCAGGCGTTCGCCAAGCAGCCATGTCGTCTCGAGTGTGCGCATGTGTATAGGATTGTCTTTAGCACTGTTCATCGAGCGACAGGCTTCTGAAAGTTGGCTACGGACGTCCTCGACGAGCGCGTGAGCTACAGGATCGTCGCAGACCGGCGTCAATCGCGAGAGCTCGGCGAAGAGCAGTTCGTATCGTGGGAGGCGCTGTATGGGCTATGTGTTGTTAGCTGCGAACTGTCTTCTTGAGAATTGCAAACCTTGATCAGGAGATCTTTGATCGTCAATGCCTTTCGCTTGTTGGCTTCGCGACTCTTCATCGGGTTGAGTGTTGTTGATAGAGCTTCGATAGCACGATCAAAGTCTGGCCATGATGAGACAAGTCCTTGCGTCTGCACGACGTCCTGCTTGATCATCTCGTACTTGGCACCGAAAGCATCGTAGACAGCGAATCGTGGAAGCTGCATTGTCAGCTGGGCTATGTCTCGGTACGATCGAACTCACATAGGCACAGAATGCTGCTGCTACCGCACCTACAACGTGTGGTGGACAGTGTAGCACGATCGGCTCGTGGTCGGTCGACTTGCTAATACTTAACGAGCGCCGACCACGCCGAATGGGCAAGTCTGGCTGCCGTGGAAGCATATGATCTGGAATACCGTCCACTGAATGCCAACGTGTATGTGGTCGTGTACGGCCAGGTTTGCTTGCTCTTGCTGTCGCCTGATCGAACTCCGCGAATGGTATAACTCGTTGCAGCTGACCCAATAGATCGTCATGGAGATGATGCATGCTGGATATCGTATTCTGTGCTGTTGTTCTAGCGAAGCTGGCGAAGGACTGTTGGTGACCCAGTAGTGTGAAGTATGCCTAGACAGAGCGTAAGCAGGCTGTCGGGTGCTTCCATCACCACTCACATTGCACAGTGCTTTGATGTCAGCAACATAGCTTTCCTCTGAACGGATGAGCTCCTCGATCTTGTCTCTTCTTTTTCGTGACCTTTGGCGAGCAGCTTGATCTAGTATTTGACGCTGGGAGTCGATCGATGGTCTGGCATCCGAGCCAGATACAATGCTACTCTGAATTTGTCTAAAGCGACGCCAACTTGTATGACGAGAGAGTGGTGCAATACTGGCGCTTGCAACAGTGACAGTGGCTGACCTCATAGTCGCGATAATGCCAGATGACGATGTCCAGGAAGGTGACTTCTGATGCGACTTGCGAGCTGGGAAGCACGCTGCCGTTGTTTCTACTGCATCGAAGTCGTCCAAGGGCTGCCTGGACCTGCATGGAGTGGCTACTTGTGGTGGCTTTTGTTTGCGGCGACGAAGTGTGCTGAGCCATCGACGGAAAGGCATTGGCTGATCGATGCCTGGGACTCCCTCGTCAATTTCTCTAATAGTACATTCGTGGTCGCGTAAGCTCTTTTCCGAGTTGTGCTCCTTGGTGTAAAGATTCTTGTCGATCTGCGGTTGTGCTCCCTTACGCATACTGACTGCTTCGTCTGTCCCATCGCATGAAGTTGATATCGAAGCCATCTGCCGACTGTATGCAGACTTGAAACTCTCTTTCGGCGATGTGTTATCAGACGTGCTGGAACTCTCGTCCTTATCCCTGACAGGTCGATCGGAAAGTGATAGGCGACGCTTTTGAGCTGTGGTCAAACTGTCGGTCAGAAAGGTTGACCAGAGGGAGTCATTTGATCGCTGACAGGGACCATGTCGTCGGATCGTAGCAGTTGACGAGAAGCTGCTCGTTGGTGTGTCTACCGGCTGTAAGTACATCACTTTTGCCATGATAGCCAGTGATTCAAGATAAGCAATGAGATGCAAAGCTAGAGGAAATGCAAATGGACGAGAGAAGGGAGTGATGCTGAGATTGACATCGTTTGAGCCAAGGCTCGCTGCCCATGTAGCTCTGGTGTTGTGGAAGTGAAGAGCAGTAGTAAGCACCGCAGCGTAACCACACGTAGCCGACAGACAGCATTACGCTTGCCTGACCCACGCCGACTCTTGCTGTACATGATATGGAAAGGTTACCTTACGCTGAAGCCGTCACGAACGCGTGATATGTTGGATGAGATCGGAGAAGGCATCGTCCACGGCACACGTCGCAACTGCATCTGAAGTCGCATCACGTCACCTAGCCTTCGAGATGAGCCTGACGCCTCGATGTCGTTCAAAGCTCTGATAAATCGCTAAGAACACTCGTCGGATGTACTGGGAAAAAAAGAAGCAGCCGGCACTTCCATGACAGATACCAGTTCATCCCTCTGCCGCCTCCACCTACCACTAGGAAGCACTAAAGATACTTTTAAATTGGCCACTTGATCGACACATTGGCTCTTTGCGTCATGGCATGTAATGGCGCGAGTCTGTCTTCGAACCTTGGGTCCTTTTTTCTCGTTGTCGCAACTTGTTTTGTAACAGTACTCAAGCACAATCATCAAGATGGCAGCTGCACTATTCGACCTCACGCGCAACTATGTGAGCATTGGCGATGCATCGGACGACATTGGCTAACCTTCGCAGTCGCTGTACAGCATCCCAGTTGCCTGGGTTTTGTCAATCGCACCACACTTCTATGCTGCGAGTCTCGGCAAGTTCGACAACAAGAACCCAAGGACTTACACCAAGGAGTCCTCTGGTGACCAGAGCATCGACAAGGGTATGGCAAGAGCATGCGATATCCGAGAGCGGTGACTAATGCTTTGTGCTCACAGCTACGAAAGCAACGATCATCCGTGCTGAAGGAGCTCAGCAGAACGGCTTCGAGAACATTGGTCTCTTCGCTGCTGCAGTTGTCATCGGCAATGTTGCAAAGCTCGAGAACTCTACCTTGAACACGCTCAGCGCTGGCTACCTGGCCAGCCGAGTGGCGTACAACCTGCTGTACATCAATGGCACCACTGATGCCCTGGGTAAGTGTTAGCACTGCCATATTTGTTGCCCATACTGAGACGTATCCAGCCAACCTGAGGTCTGTGGTATTCTTGACAGGTATCGGATGTATCTGGACCTTCTTCATCAAGAGTGGTAACATCCTGGTGAACAAGCTCTAGGCCAATGCCTCACGCGCAAGAGTGATTGTATGCCATATCATATAGAATGTAAACGATACTGCATCGAATCTTGTGCATTTTCGAGCTTCGAATCTTGACCGCTGCCTCACGTCGACTTGCATGCTAGCACCGCTACTCCCCGGCATGACGTTTGATAATGTCTCTGATGCGATATCACCTCCCGTAGTTCTTGAGCGGCCAATGCCGGACAGGAGCCAGTCCAGTCGAATCTCACTGCACGCAGCCACAGGAGAGCGGTTTGCGGCTGCTACTCGACGAGCATCGAAGATCTTTCCAACGACATGCCAGGAGGAGTGATGTGCAAAGGAGATGGTTGACGATAAGAGAAGGATTACTCAAACAGAGCGGTGCTTCAAGAGCTGCTCTTGTGTTTGCCGCCGAGGACACTGCTGCCTATGACTCGACAAGCTGTAGCTGTGTGAGCACAGCACATCTACTCCTGCTCGACATCGAGGACGGGCAAGGTGAGCAATCTCCGTCCTCGACATGTTGATACCCGATGATTTACATGTACATGTACTGACGAGCAGCCTCGTACGCTCTGTGACGTCACGCGTCAGGACTGACAATTCGCGAACAGCATTTCCATCACAAACAACTCTTCAATGCCAGCAGCAACAAGGTCGTCAGCACGCCGCAAGCTCGCTGTCGATATTGCTGATGCGGCCGATACCCATGCCGGCGTTTCTGTGCCATGCTCTGCCACCGCATCAGTCACACGGCTGAAGACTAGCATAAAACAGTTTGAGTATGACTCAACAGAATCGCCTCAGCCAACACGCAAGCGTGCAGGACAAGCTGTGAATGCTGCAGAGACTGTAGCTCCGGGTACAACCAAACGACGGAAAGTCTCGAGCCGGTATGCTCCTCCATCGAAGTATGCTCATCTCGCGGAGCTTGTCGACATCCTCGAGCCGAATCTGATCTGCGTCTTCGTGGGCACCAACCCAGGCGTACGTACTGCTACCGCCGGCCATGCGTACGCCCATCCGTCGAACCTCTTCTGGAAACTCCTACATTCTTCAGGCTGTACAGATGTCAGATTAAAGCCGGAGCAAGATCGGGATCTACCACGACTCTACAGCATGGGCAATACCAACATTGTAGCCCGACCATCGAAGGACGCTGCCGAGTTATCGAAGACGGAGATGGCTGCAGGCACCCCTATCCTGGAGGAGAAATTTAGTCAGCATCGGCCCGAAGCTGTATGCATTGTTGGCAAGGGCATCTGGGAAGCCATCTGGAGGTGGCGTCACAAAAGAGAAATCCGGAAGGACGAATTCAAATATGGCTGGCAAGACGACAGCGAAAGGATGGGTACAACGTCTGACTGGCCTGGCAGTCGGGTCTTTGTCACTACCAGCACCAGCGGACTGAGTGCTAGCTTGAGACCAGCGGAGAAAGAAGCGATATGGAAGCCTTTCGGAGACTGGGTCATGCAGCGCAGAGCTGAGAGGATTGGTGATGATCAAGCAGATGCGAATGGAGCCAGCCAAGCGATGCAGACACGGGATTTCTGAGGCGACTTGACGTCGGCCATCGGAAAGGATACCACGACTCACTGGTGAGTCACAACTTTCGTCTGCTCGATGCACTGCCAGCCATCTATCCACGTGCAGTTCGCAAAGTCAAGTCTTACAGCAATCTACAGCAATACACTTCGAGCGATCAGAAGGACTCTTGACAGATTCGTGGCATGAGAACCAACGGTTGCTATCATAACAACATCCCTGTTGGAAAGACATGAAAGCCTCTCAATTTGTCTGTAGGTCAAGCGAGATCTGACTACTGCAGCGATAATCGGATCTCCTAATCAGGCCCTTAGAAACGCACATCATGACTCCACGGTAGGCTAGGGCAACAATTCCGTCATCCAGGGTGGAGCACATTGATCCGGTCAATCGTATAACTGAACAATCTGGACAATCATTATAGCATATCCTTATACACCCAACCGACACCATGATCACAGTCCATCACTTACAGGTCGGTCAGTCTGAGCGCATCGTCTGGCTTTGCGAAGAGCTCGGCATACCTTATGACCTCAAGCTCTACAAACGACATCCAGTATTCTCACCTCCAGAATACCTTGCTCTTCATCCATTGGGAGCGGCACCAGTCATCGAGGACGGCGACATCAAGGTCGCAGAATCGGCTGCCTGTGCAGAGTACATCATCAACATCCACGGCTCTGGTCGATTGCTTGTCAAGCCTGGAGAGAAGAACTATGTCGACTTCCTATACTGGAACCACTTCGCCAACGGCACACTGCAGCCGGCGGTAGGCAGACCAATGTACTTGCGATTTGCGGGTGTGCCAGCGGAGAATCAGTCGCTGCAGGCGTACGAGGGACGTCTCGAGAAGATCTTGGCCTCCATCGACGACCGTCTGTCTCAAGTACCATACCTAGCAGGCGATGAGTTTACTCTGGCAGACATCATGCCTGTATTCTCATTGACCACCATGCGTCAGTTCTCGCCTTTCGATCTGACCAAGTATGAGCATATCTTGGCATGGCTGAAGCGAGTCACAAGCCGACCGGCATATCAACGAGCTATGCAGAAAGGTGATCCCGACATCGAGATACAGTCTCAGATTAACGGACCTACTCCAGCAATGTTTCCAGCAATCGCGAATCGTGGGCGATGAGCAAAGCTGACATGAGGGATTCGGTATCACATATCTCCAATCAATACCACTCTCACCTTTTCTCAATTGATTTGGTTGTGCACCTTTTCGCCTGCGAGCCAGCGTCGAACATTGTCTGCCTGCTCTGCGTACCACGCATTCATTGTGCCTTCATTGACGTATCCCATGTGAGGGCTCATGACAAGCTCACTGGAACCAGCATAGCTCCGCCAAGGACTGTTCTCAGGTAACGGCTCCTGCCACCACACGTCAAGTGCAGCACCTCTGATCGCTCCGCGATTCAAAGTCTCCAGTAGAGCAGCTTCGTCAATCAGAGGTCCCCTGGCTGTATTCACCAGGACCGCGGATTGTTTCATGAGATCGAGCTCTGCCTTTCCTACGATACCTCTGCTACGATCAGACAGGACGTAGTGCATGCTCAACACATCGGCGTTCTTGAAAAGCTCTTCTTTGCTGACGGCTTTGAATGTGCCTGCCGGCAGGTCTGCTCTCCTTGCTGCATCATCAGCTTTATCTTGGGTCAGGTTCTCGCTCCATGCTATGACCTGCATGCCAAAAGCTTGTGCGGCTATGCGAGCACTATTGGCTCCCAGCTTACCGAGGCCACAAGCACCGAATGTCTTACCACCAAGTGCCATGGAGTAGCCAGACTGCCAAGCTGTACGATCAGACCGTAGCTCGGCGTCATCGCGAGGTACCCGCGAGCAGATGCTGAGCACAAGAGCCCAGGTGTGCTGTGTGGTAGAATCATAGCCTGGAGGTGGCGGTAGATCGCTCGGCTTGCTATGATCAGGATTGCCAGCTTGTGCACCGGTAGTGCCAGCGACAACAATGCCCTGTTCAGCAGCGTTCTTTAGATCGAGAGATGCGTTCCTCACACCAGTAGTGAGGAGCAGCTTCAGCGTCGGCAATTTCTGCTGGAGAGTTGCCGGGAACGGCGTCCTTTCACGCATTGTGCTGATGATCGTGTATGGTTTCAATCGCTCGGCAAGACGTTGGAGCTGAGATGGGTCTGCTGGGTTCAACGTCTCTGGGTAGATATCGATAGTGAGCCCTTCGATGTCTTTGAAGTGCTTGTACGCGATGCCTCCATAATCATCCAATATGGCAAGTGACTTCTGTCCAGACATGACTGCCGTATGTGCAACGTTATCAGATGTTGTATGTTGAGTTGTAGCAGCAGGAGTAGCTCGAGGATGATCTGCTAGCTGCCGCTTGAAGACAGTGTTTAAGATCGTCTTGGGTACGCTCATAGCTGTGTAGGAAGCACGAAGGCGCGCGCCAAGCACTGCGAAGCATGCTAGACATCGACTGCGAGAACGAGCACGAGACGTATAGCCGCAGGAGCTGTTCTTATGTCGACGTCGACGCCGATGTCGGCTTAAGCTTGATACAGGCACTTCACTATGTATACCATGTGTAGGATAGCATGGCATACTGACAGACCGTCTCAGGTCAGATCTCGATTGATCCTAGATGCTGACAGTCAGCGAAGTCGCCGACAGCTCTCGCAACATGGTGATGCCTGTCATCAGGGGCTGGAAAAAGTTGCATTGGCGGCCACAGCTTGACAAGGCTGTAGCGATACAGCTTGCGCAGCTATGATTTCGACTGCGTACGCATCGAGCTTAGCAACCTCTGCAGCAGCGATCAGCACTCTGCAAGGTGACGAGGCTTTGAAGACATATAAATGGCTGTGATCGAGATGCTTGGCTGAATTAATGCTATGTGCACGGACCAATGACCCTGAATTGAACCTCTCGGAATATGTATGAGCTCCTTCATGTGATTGCAACTCCTCCTGCACCTACAGTATTGATCGCAGCTACAAGGCTACCTTGCACAAGCGCACGACTAGCTCCACGCTGCGCACTACCCGAAACCTGGACAAGCTTCTCGAGAAGCTAAGCAACATCAAGAGCACGACACCGACTTATACCTTCATCTTGATAGAACATACGACTCCTTTGCCAATCATTGATCTGCCGCGCAACAACGCGAGAGAAGAATTCAGCAATAGATAAGCAATCACCCGAAGCTATGGTGGCTGCCGATTACGATTCGCAAGCTCAAAGTCAGTGGTTACTACCAAATGCGAAGCATGGATATTCTAACATCTGTGTAGCTGATCGCTCAGCAAAACGCCGTCCATTCACATCATGGATGAAGCGTCTGGCTACTCGTAAGAGCAATGATCCTAACGCTTCGTCAAAGAAAGCCGGTGCCTCCTTACTAGGCTCCAAAAACCGCAAGGCGAACAACGCTCCCAAGAACAACCCCTATCCTGTCTCAGGCTACGTACCACGCCCATCAGCACGCAGCAGTGAGGACGGCGCACTGTCTTTCGCCACGAGCAACCCACAGCCAGTGACTGACAATGGTAGTGTCAGGTCAGAGCCACTGGCAGAAAGAGATTGCAATGGTGCTGGAAAGAGAAGTGCTGCTCCAACGGTGAACACAAAGGCGGAAACATTGCACAGTGATGCGGGCAATAGCAAGGCAGCCACAACTACGACAAACGGAGGTGCAGTGAGCAGCATTGATGGAGCCGGAGCTGGAAGCACGTTCAGCTCACCTACTCAGAGTCTGCGATCGTTGACCACTACACTGACGACGATTCAGTCAACCTCTGCCAGCAATAACCTGACCCCGAACCAAGGAGGACAGGCTCACAATCCTGTGCTGTTCTCCCATCAGTACCCTGTCTCTCCAGTCTCTGGCGGCCAGACGGTATCTGCAATTCCGCGCCATATATCTGGCGCACACGGCTCTGCTGGCAATACCTTGACAGACGATGCTAGCATCATGACATTGGCATCGTCCTCCAAACGACGACGGCGCAGTATGGACACAGATGCGAGTGTTCGTGCACTGGCACCCAGCTCTGTCTGGGGTGGCAGCCGAGAGTCACTTCCGCTTAGTGTGCTGTCGACAAATATTGATCCTTCCAACCCAGTCAGACCATCCATGGGAGGCCACGCCAACACAGAGCGCGCGAGCGTTTACAGTAGCCAAGGCATTGCTTCTCCAATCATTGCAGGCGATCGCAACTCTTACTACGCCAGTACGCAGCGAAAGGAGCACACAGCTGATGCAAAGAGTCTTCGAAGTCTCAATAATCTCGATGCTATTAGCCAGTACGACGCAAAGAGCATCAACGAGGGCAAGAATATGGATGTAGGGTCTTTGCGTGGGTATGAAGGAAGCGTTCGAAATGGTGCTATTGGACACAGCAGACAAGACAGCATCCCTGGAAGCATCAACGCACCATTGAGTGTTAGACATCCGCCAGGCACGAGCAGACGCAGCAGCGAGTGGGCCGGTCATGATGCGGACAAAGAGGAAGAGGACGAACGTGCTGAGCGTCACGAGGACGAGAAGGAGCAGCAGTCTTGAGGTGGCGAGATTCTTTTTGAGCTATTCAGCGATTTCAGCAACATATGATACCCAGAAATCGAGTCTTGTTGGAGAGCAGTGCAACTGTCTCATGCAATGCAGCGAGTAGTTCTCGATACGTGGATGGTGCCCACCCGATACATCCGTTCATGCTGTGAGTCTTGTTAGGATGAGTTCCGGACCGCGCAGTCGTCATCCGCCGTTGACATGGTGGCCTCGAAGGGTGTAGCTGGACATTTGTATGTGCTTAGCAGGAACATGTCGCGTACTTTGAGCACACGTCCGTCCGTCCTAGCACCACCTTGTCAGTCGGCCTGCTCAGAAGCCTGGCGTTTGTTGCAGCATGCTGTTCTCCTCTTCCACTGTTGAGAACCTTCGCGTGCACGATCTCAGCCCAGCTTGTCCTTGCACTTCAACATCCATCGACCAATGCTAGCAGAAAGCTTTGTGTCCAACTGGCAACGAGACTGAAGTCGTTCACACAGCTGAAGTAGATCCGGATAACGCTTGGCATAGTACAGCTCGCCTGCAGCATAGCCAAGTAGAAGCTGTTGCTTCTTATCTAGCCTGATCTTCTCGCTACACGTTGAGTCTCCCAGCTCTGGAATCTGCTTCAGAAGGTCGATGTAACTAGTACCACCATCATGCTTGGCCACATAAGTCGACTTGATTGCCTGGAATTGCTCCTCGCTCTGATATGTTCGCGGCACACTGGGGATGTCACCAGCTGCAGCTTCTGCGTAGTCATCGGCGTCGACATCAAGAACGAGGTCTTCAAGACCATCCATAGCAATTGGTGAGAAAGAAAGAGATTGGCTTGGGAGGAGCCGAGCTAAAATTGGAGATGAAGTCTTGGACCATTTTGTTCTCAGACAATATCACTCTCATCGTCACAACGTCTTCATTGGACATTTTACCGATAGCATAACTACTAATTTTGTTGTCGCCCTCCCTGCCAATTCGTTCTCTGTTTTCACAAGGCAGGAGTGTCGGCAAAGAGAGAACTTGCAAAGGCCTCAGGGTATCTTCCACCAGCAACCTCAGCAGCCTCAATATCCTTGCGGATCTCCTGCTCTTCCGCCTTGCTCAGTTTGATGTGAGCAGCAGCTAAGTTCTCCTCCAGACGACCAAGGTTGGTAGTGCCTGGAATTGGGAAGAAGTCGTCACCCTGGGCGAGGATCCAAGCAAGGGTGATTTGGCTAGAGGTTGCATTCTTTCGCTTGGCGATCTCATTGAGCTGATCAACAAGCTTCAGGTTCTTCGGGAAGTTCTCCTCTGAGAAACGAGGAGAATACTTGCGGAAGTCGCCATCTCCAAAGTCCTTTGGTGAACGAATTTTACCACCAAGCATACCTCGACCAATTGGGCTGTATGCGACAATAGCGGTACCAAGTTCACGAGCGGTCTTGAGCAGGCCGATCTGCTCGCTCTCGATATCCAAGCTGAAGGGTGAGTACTCGATCTGAACGGCATCGATGTGGACAACCTTGCTGGCACGGCGAAGGGACTCCGAGCTGCATTCTGACAGCCCGATGTACTTGATTTTGCCCTCCTGCTGCAACTGCTTCAGTGCCTCAGCAGTCTTTTCAACTGGAGTGACGCCGTCGAGTCGGTGAGCATAGTAAAGGTCAATGAAAGGCAGCCCGAGTCGGCTCAACGACTTCTCGCAGGCCTGCTTGCAGTACTCTGGCGAGCTGTCGACTGAGCGGTTGCCGTCCTTGTCCATCTTGTTGGCGAACTTGGTGGCCAGGAAGATGTGCTCGCGCTTGCCTGGATTTGCCTTGAACCAGCGTCCTGGCCATGGTCAGACCGTACGATACCACTCATCTATTCATAACTCACCAAGAAGGTCCTCGCTGTCCTGGTACATGTCTGCAGAGTCCCAGAAAAGCTCACCATCGGCATAGCACTTGTCAAGGACCTTGTACCTCTCCTCATCAGGCTTTGGCTCGCCGTAAAAGGCACTCTACCTCGGAGTTAGATTGTGTCATCACGTACTCCGACACATAACTCACCAGACCCATTGTGCCGAAGCCAAGACGAGAGACCTGCGGTCCATTCTTGCCAAGCTTCGCAGTGGGAAGCTTCGTGGTAGGACCACCTGTCACTGCTGAGACAGCGCTCTGAACTGCTTGCTCGACTTTCTGCATTGTGATGATTGTGTATTCTGATCGGAGATGAGAGTTGAGAGGAGGAATGTGGTTATACAGTACCGCCCTGGGTACCCATTACCTTATGATTTTCGCCCATGACGTGGTTCGGTGTTAAGAGGTCTCTATACGTCACAAGTGGGACAAGAAAAATACACTGCTTGCTAATACAGAGAACATTAAGGTCACTCAAATCACTCTGGACATCAGACAAGTAGAGGCATAAACGATGCACTCCGGCTTTGAGCTGCTCACCTAATGTCCGGACCTGCGTATACAGCAAATGCTCCTAGAGCTTAACCTTCAACATCAAACCCATTGAGTACGCCTAAATGTCATTTATGCTGATTTTTGATCGTAGACACATTTCATTCGTTGTTACTATGACTTGCCACGCTCTCTGAACTCGACGTCTGGTGAACTCTGCTCAACATGCTTCGGATGGTCGAACCATGGGCTGCTCTTACGGTGTCTGCCATCCGGTGAGGCCGAGCGCTCGGAGTCTAACGGCAAAGTTGTGCGTACGGGGTCCAGCACAAGTCTAGCCTGTGGCAAGATGTTAAGTCCAATAACGGCGACTGCTCCTGCTGAGAAGACAGCCACAGCGACAACGAGAGAGCGCTGAGCTCCGACGAAGCTTGTAGCTATGATGTTGCTTGCTGGTGCAAACGCTGCACCGCCACTGGTCATGGATGCAACGAGGACACTTGCCAGCTTCGTACGACGCCCTTGGCCACGCAGAGCTTGTGCGAACAGCAGCGAGAAGAGCGGTCCCTCCATGAAGAAGACTATGATAAGCATCGCAAGAGCTGTGTCTCCAGATAGGCTGATCGCCAATGCTTGGAAGACGATTGCGCCTAGGAAGAATCCCACAAGCAAGATGCGTGGAGCGATCCACAGGGCCAACGCAGCGCCCAGAAATCTTGAAAGCACAAATGCCGTATGTGCTACCGCAGTGTAGTTCGTCGGATCGAGATCAGGTCTGACAGACAGCAGGAACTCTCCGAACCCAGTTCCGTTGACTTCCTGTGCGCCGACATAGCAGAATTGGCCTATCGCGCAGAGAGCTAGGGTGATGACAGTGATTGAGACACCGCCCACTCTTGCTCCGTTGACATTGTCAAATCGCTCTGAGGCATCCTCAAGCTCAGCATCTGTCACTTCTGGCAGCGGTATGTAGTGATACACGACCGCAAGCAGTACCGTGAACAAAGCTATGCCAAGGTATGCATATTGTGTAGAGATGAGTGACTGGACATTGGAAGTCCGCTGCACGATCGCTACTTGAGCGATCAATGGAGCTATGACGGTTCCGATTGCTTGTACTCCCTGGCTGAGATTTAGCCGCGCTTCGGCGTATTGAGGTGGACCACATAGAGAGATGAACGGGTTCGCAGCGACCTCTAAGATCGACAAGCCAGAGCCGACGATAAGGTTGACGATCAGGTAGGCTGGGAACGAGGTGAGGACGGCAGCAGGCCAGAATATGAGTGTTCCACAAGCGTAGATGCTGAGACCGACCGAGAAGCATGCTTTGAAACCCCAGTGCTGGAGAACCCAGTGACCGATGAGCCAAGGCCCAAGGATGTAACCAGCATAGTACGCGCTGTGTATTGCTGTTGTTTGACCCGTCGTCATATGTGCGACTTGTTGGAACTCCCTGTTAAGTACGTCGAGCAGTCCATACTCGAATCCCCAGATGAAGAAGAGAATGGTGACCATAGCGATTGGAAATATCGACTCGCGATTGGTGAGATGAACGAGGCCTTTCTTTTTCTGAGTGTTCACGAAGTCAAAGAAGACGGGCGGGGACACTCGTGTGTTTCTAGAGGTATTCGTCATTGCCGTCTGTGTCCGATCGAGGTCTGCGAGCGTATCAGGAGTGGTCAAGAAGTCAACCATGCCCAGTGGAGTATCTTGCTGGAGAGAGTGCACTCGTGAAGGATGTTGGTGCTCGATGCTGTCCGAGACCGAAGGTACACGATGTTCTTCTGCCATTTCCAGTGTTGGCCTCCCGTGACAGACAGAGTTGGCATGCAGTGTAGCGTCGTCCTTGGAGTCTCTGAGAATGTTGGGAAGAAAGCGTGACACAAGCGGCTTAAGTGCAGGTACACAACCGCACATGATACCAACATTGACTTCGACGACTGACCACATAAAGCTGAACGCCGCGTACCATGAGATGTCTAGCGTCGCAGACTGATCGGTACCACCAGATCCGGTTCGCTGTGAATGATTTTGTATCTCGTCTAGCCTGGTTTGAGCTGCGGACTGCAGAGCAGATATACGGACCACATCGACAGCCGTAGCGAAGGCACCAAATGAGAAAGTGATAATGAGGATGACCTTCTGCCTCCTAGGTAGGCGGATACCCGTGAGGATCGGCAATGGCAAGAACAGTATCGCCAGATCAGTGATGATGTTCAACGGCGCTGAGGAGAGATAGATCGTGACGATGTCTGTGCAGTATGCGTTGTTGGGTATGACCTGATCGAAGACAGCGCTGACTGGATGGCATTGGAAGACGCTCAGAAGTGTCAAAGCCAGGCCGCCTGCATTGACGACAACTAATGTTGCGATAGTTGCCCACCGGAAGATCTGCCGAGTTTGCGAGAGTGTGAGGTAGAAGAACAAAATAGACGTCTTCTCAGCCATCAGCGCTGGATTGTAGAGTACGCTGAAGGCATAGTTCGCTTTGTGAAGAGTCGGTTGCCACGAATCCGGTATGTCTGCTTCATGTCGACCTAGTCCATAGGACGTGCCATAGCAGACGGCAAAGGTCATGCCAAACGTGAGGAGCCATGCAATGACCATCAGCCAGTCATCGATACTTATCCGCTTGACGATGACTCCCCTAGAGATCATGCGCAGGAAGACAAAGATCGAAGTGCAGCATATGAAGCTGATACTGACAGCGAGAACGGCTGGACTGCGCCCTTGTAGGTTGCCGTGTCCATCATCCTCCATCACAGCGTTGTGTATCCAGCCAGAGGTGCAGGCCCATCGCTCAAAGTGAGCTGACAGTACGTGAGCTCAGCAATCTTGTCGCAGTATTAGGTCCTCATAGCACGAGTGTGTCTTGTCTCCCACTCGACAAGGAAGTAAAAAGCCTCGAGGTTGTTACAAGAGTGCAGAAAAAGGACCGAAACGAGGTCACCTAAAGTTTGGAAGCAGCACACTAGCGATCGCCACGAGGGCACCAGCTAGTAGGCAATGCTCGGATCTGCAGAGCGAGCGTATTGGAGCTCGAGGTACAGTAGTAGAGTAGAAAGAAAGCTCTTCAGGCGGAGTGACAAGAGAGTGTATGCTTCCCCGCCTGGGCTCTCTCCCGATGGCCCGGGACAATGCTAAGAGCCGACACGATGTCCTGACTGAGACTTTGGTCAGTAGTACGGGCTCCTCAAGCGTGATGAGATGAGAACTCGATGTCGACAAATTGTGAGGCAAGCTGGGCCTGCTGGCTGTACACGTGGGCAATCAGATCAGCCACAGCCGCTGAAACACATATGCTCAACTCCCCGGTCAAGCATACATCTGCGAGCAAGCTCGCTCAATGAGCAGATCAGCTAATACAGCTTGTGCTCTGAAGCTCGCAGACGAGAAAGCCACCAGGTCTTCAGAGTCTCCTGCTTCAAGGACAGGACGTGCGGCCTACGACCCGGCCTCACCTTACCCAGGTCGATGCATTTTATGTCTCTGGACGTGCTGGACCGTACAGGAACACCGAAGAAAGACCGTGTGGTACAGGTTGCGTATTCACTCTTCGAGTGGTTCAGTTTGTGCTATTCGTCGTGCTCCAGTATGATTTACATTGCGGACGTGCGGTCTTGGGACGTATCAAAACTCCTATTGCAATGTCAGTTGCGCGACACACGCTTCGGATGCCTCTTCGAAGCATCCGTGCATCTATCATGTGGTTCATACTCTACAGCACTTCAGTGGAAGAAGGTCAAAGACAAACGCATTGCGAGCACGTGCCATATGTTCGACTCGTGCGATAGTTTCCTGAAGCAGACACGCCTCAAACCTTAAGCATCCTTCCGACAAAGTGACGACAGTACTTTTTCATCACTGTCTCGTGACATCTTCTAAATCACTACCATCGCTCTTCAGTACTTCCAGCAACGCTCTCGCGAACGATGCAATGACAAGCTTATTCCAGCGAGCTGCAGGCTCGAGACTCGTGAGACATCCTCTCTCTGCGCCATGGATCTGTCGTCAATGCCTGCAGCCACCTTCGAGCCCGGGTCGAGTGACATTTTCAACATCACAACACATCGAGGCGCAAGCAGGGAAGAGAGCTTGGCGTGAACGCATACGCAACCTGCGGAAGAGAAGGGTTGCCCTGGCCGTGACAGCTGTATTCGTTGTTAGCGCAGGATCATTGGCATTCAGCGAAAGAGCACGCCACAATTATCATGCATGTGAGCGTGCAGGAAGAGTTGCTGTCACATTAGCGCACAATGTTTGGGACTATCACAGAGCGCTGAGGCGACAAGACGAGGCCGACTTCAAGGCGATACTGTCTGCCTGCCATAAGAGATGCGCTGAGAGGACACTGGTGACGATTGAGAAGAATGGAAGTGTCTTCATCAAGCTTGGACAGCATCTCTCCTCGCTCAACTATCTCCTTCCGAACGAGTGGTGCGATACGTTCATTCCATTGCAGGACAAAGCTCCCGTCTCCGGCTTCAGCAGTATAGAAGCAATGGTCGAGCAGGACACTGGCAAGAAGATGGAAGACTACTTCGATGATATCGAGCGGCGACCCATAGGTGCTGCAAGTCTGGCGCAAGTTCACATCGCAAGTCTGAAAGGGACTGGCGAGAAGGTTGCAGTGAAATTTCAGCATCCTACCTTGGATGAATGGGCAGCATTGGACATGTGGTTGACCAGCTTCACATTCAGCGCCGTTAAGCGCTTCTTCCCGACCTACGATCTCACCTGGCTGAGCGAGGAAATGCAGGCATCATTGCCGAAAGAGCTGGACTTCAGAGAGGAAGGCGAGAATGCAAAGCGTGTCAAGGAATACTTCTCGAAGGTTAGGAACACTCCGTTGGTAGTACCAGATGTCATCTGGGCACAACGACGTATACTAGTCATGGAATATGTCTCGGGGCACCGACCTGACGATCTCGACTTCCTTGACTCGAACGGTATATCTAGGGACGAAGTCAGCGCAGCACTGGCAAGGATATTCAACGAAATGATCTTTGGCGAAGGCGCACCACTTCACTGTGACCCGCATGGCGGCAATCTAGCGATACGACTCAACAGCACGAAACGCAAACCTCGAAACTTCGACATCGTCCTGTACGACCATGGCTTATACAGGGAGATACCCAGAGACCTCCGCAGGAAATATGCACATCTTTGGCTTGCAGTACTGGACCTCGATGAGCCAAACATGCGAAAGTATGCCAAGGAGGTGGCAAATGTTGGAGACAAGGAATTCCCACTCTTTGCATCTGCCATTACCGGACGAGACTATAGCGTCGTCCAAAAGGGCGTTGCAAGGAAGAGAAACGCACTCGAGAAGCAGGCAATCTCTGATGCTGTTAATGACGGCCTGGTGCAAGGTCTTGTAAATCTGCTCGGCAAGGTCCCTCGCGTTATGCTGTTGATCCTCAAGACAAACGACCTCACCAGAAGTTTGGACGAGAACCTGCATACAACACAAGGACCGATCAGGACGTTTCTGATTCTTGCCAGATATGCCGCAAAGGCAGTCTTTGTCGAGCGGATCGAAGAGATTCGTGGGACGATCTTTTGGCCATCGAATTTCTTCAAATACAGCTATGCATTGGGAGCATATGCACAGGTATCGTTGAAACTGAGAGCATATGAGCTATATCTCTCGGCTAGGAGGCATTTGGGAATGCCACCTTTGGAGCCATGAACGTTGTACATATTTCTGGCTGCCATTAATGATAACAACATCTGCTTATGCAGACCTTTAGCGTGACTGCGTCGAGACCGAAACCTTTCAATCGCTATGTCCTGATCCCGAAGCTTCTTCCAGTGCCTCTGACCGTCCTCTCGCCTCAGAGTCGGACAGATGTCGTCTGTCACTTCCTTGCATCCATCCCTTGACGCCGCCAATCAGGCCCATTGCATAGCCTGCAGCGAAGTCAAGGTTCTTGTTTCTTTCTCGAACACTTCCTGAACCATCACGATCACCCTTGAACAGCTGCTCGGTCGGACTCCTGGGGCCGCTCTGACCTCGCATGGATGCTGCAGGACTGGACGGGCGACTTGACGGACGGCTGTTTGGCAGCCAGAACTGTTTCAATTCACGACTCAGCTCTTGTCCAGTAGTGGTCCAGTTCTGTCGGATATTGTCTCGAAGCTCAGAAACGTGGCGCTTGATGTCCATCTCGTTCTTCTTGAACCACGACACATTCAGCTCTTGTCGTGAAGTTCCTCGTTGCAATTGTCGCTTGATGTACTGCTCGTAGTCACGGACGATTTTGGTAATGATACCCGTTGTGCTCACTCCTTCTGTTCGTTGTGTCACCAAGAACATGCCTTTCTCCTTGATTGGCTTGTAAATGTCGTCGCCTTCGCTGGCACCATACGGAATGTCATCGTGCGCGACGAAGTCGATCTTATGCTTCTCGAGGAAAGCTACATCGAGGATCCAAGGACAGTCTTCCACAACCTCATCTACCCATCGGCAGTGTCGTACAGACTCTGCTCGCTCTTTAGCCGACAACACCGTGAGACCTTTGCGTTTGTGTGTCTCGGCATCACCAGTAACACCAACTATCAGGTGTACGTCTGGAAATGCGGTCTTGGCTTGCTGCAACTGACGCATATGACCAAGGTGGAACAGATCGAATACTCCATCAGCGTATATCCTCACCGGTCGTCCCTCGGGAGGTGCATTGGTGTGGTAGCCGACAGGGTCGACAGTACCGGCCTTGGGAGGTGCTTCCATGCGCATTGATCCTGCCTCTCCATTCTCACCCTCGTATGCAATGGGCTCATCGCCATTTGTCTCTTCTGACTTTGCTGCTTTGGTACGCTTGGAAGGGTGATCGCTAGGTTTCTTGCCTTTCGTCGACGATGGGCTCGACACTGCTTCATCTACAACAGCTGTCGAGCTTTCTGCATTGGCATTGGCCTCCTTGGAAAGAGTACCTGCTCGCTTTCGTTTTGGCGCCATCGTAATGGAGATTACGCGGACCAGACTTGTGGGAGGCTCGATAACGCGATGACGATGAAGCTGGGTGAGATGCGCAGGACTCAGAAGAGCATGACGAGCAGTAAGATAGAGTAGTGGTGAAACAGGATCGTAACTTAGGGGCCGAGGAATATCTCTACCATGAAATGAAACATGCTTCTGCCGTTCGATTGCCCAGCGGAAATGAGCCGCATTGACGTAATGGGCATCATGAGCTCACCAGACTCTCATGTCGTGATGATAATACATGTAGACAAACGCAGCGAGCACAAGACATGATACAGTGTTGACCAAAGCTCTGTACAAGCAACGCACGCAATGCACCCATGAAAACAAGCATGAATGAGATAGGACGTAAACGCTGTCCTCTTCATCTGATCTCTCCATTGGGACTTATCCTCGCCAATGATCCACTTCTTCTGACGGTTCGTATGTCTGCCATGACAGCCCCTGGCAGCTGTGTATGCTGCGCAGTATTTCCATCCTAATGCCATTCGTCGGGGTATCATTCTTGCGTCAAGACCTCTTCATGTCACAAATCGATGCGATCCATCGCTCGTTACTGCTTCTGAGCATCCTCAAGAACGGCCTTCGTGTCGGTGCTGTCTGTTGCAGCCATGATCTTGGGCGCTTCCGGTTTGCCATCATTCTCGGCGTCCTTGCCATCGGCGGACTGGGTCCCAGGTGCTGGAGTCTCCTCACGCTGAGCGCGAGCATTGCTGCCAGTCTTTGCTGTCTCGTCGTTGTCATCGACCTCTTCTGCCTCTCCTCGATCCTCCATGTCGATGTCATCGTCGTCCTCGTCTTCGCCGTGGCCGGTGAGAATTTCAGTACCATCACCAAGAAGGATGATTCTTCCGGCACGGCCACCGAGCAATCGTGTTCGCTGGTCCATGTCCATGTCAAAGTCCTCGGAATCGTCAAATCGGTGGTGAATGCCAGGTCCTCGGAACTCAGCTATCGATAGTCAGTGGTATGGCGCGGGTATTTCAACTTCGCTCACCATATTCAGGTGGTGCACATGGTCCATCCCCCTTGGCAACACGATCTGCAACCAGATCGTACCACTCCTCCTTGGTCTTGCCATTGAGCAGTGCAATGACCATGATGGTCATGTTGTCACAGCCAACACCACCAGTCTCGCTGCTTGATGCCAAACAGTTGTCCATCATGTTCTCACAAATCTTCTGCAGATCCTGCTTTGCAGCAATACCTCTTCGAACGAACTCGACAACCGCTTGCGAAGATTGGCAATCCCAAATACCTACGTAGTCAGCATGGATCTGAACCACCACCTTGCCTCAAACTCACCGTCACACGCAACAACGAGAAACTCGTCGTCCTCGCTGAGATCGTGCTCTGTCACATCTGGCAGGGCTGTCACGATCTGCTGCTCAGGTGGCAGATCTGCGCTCTTCTTGAATTCAAAGTCACCAATAGCACGACTTAGTGCCAAGTTACCATTGACACGACCAAAGTCGACAAAGCCACCTGCAGCGCAGATACGCGCTTTCTCACCCTCGTTCTGAGGCTTGTGATCGAACGATAGAGGTTTCGCTCTGCCTTTGATGCCGAGAACCGATCGAGAGTCACCAGCGTTACCCTGGGGATGTCAGCTGAGGTCGATGAACGGCTTGTGCCAACTTACGCAGAAGATCTTGGTACCTGTCACAATGCCAACAGACGCTGTGCAACCTGAGACCTCATCCTCGCATCTGGGGTCTGTGAAGATGTGAGTATATGCCGCTTGGTTGTGTGATGTCGATCGTACCTGATAGGATGGCCCTATCTATCGCAAGGAAACCGTCCTTGAGCGCCTGCTCGTAATCGCCCTCTTTGAAGGCGTCCTGCTTGGCAATGATGTTATGCAGATGTTCTCCAGTGTATATCGCAACCTTATCACCACCATGACCATCGTACACTCCAAAATAGGATATCCGTTTGTCAGCTGCTGCAGCTACCTGCTCTTTGCCTTCTTCTTGTGGTTGCAAGTCTAGAATCGTTGCATGGGCATCTTCCATGTTGATACGCCATCCTTGCATGGCGCTGATACCATAAGCGACGCGATCATCTTGGCCGGAGTCTGAGTGCTATGCAATATCAGTATCGCTCAATTGATGCTGATTGCCAAGCAGGCAGGGATTGCATTATGGACTTCAGAGAGAGCTTATAGGCTCGTCGACAGCACGTACCTTCTCCACGACCGGCTCCGAAAGC
Source organism: Peltaster fructicola (assembly GCA_001592805.2). Lineage (NCBI taxonomy): Eukaryota > Fungi > Ascomycota > Dothideomycetes > Peltaster > Peltaster fructicola. The sequence continues at coordinate 2,250,883 of CP051140.1, forward strand.
GTCTGTCCCATCTTCGTTAATGCTGTGTGGGTGTAAGGTCGATAAACAATCAGTGGTGGGTAGGTATGTCTAGACTCGACACAGTTTGCGCGAGCGAAATGTGGGGAGTTTCGTTAGGCGGGGAGGGCGATGGTGTGCGTCGTTCGATCAACAGTATTGACGTAGGTGTAAGTTGACGTCTAGTAGATTGGGTTGCTCCGTCTTCCTGCTCGAGATATGATCTTGTATGTGTGGCGTATTGAGTTGAAGAGTCGCGTGAGAGGAACAAAGCAGGCCCTTCACGAGAAGGATGACGTTTTAAGCTTTGCCAAAGTGGGTGTTGATTGCCTGAATTGCTGCCTCGGGGTGGAACCATCTGCTCATTCATCTCACATCGAATACTGGTATTTGCGACTTACCTGCTATTGACCTTGTCTTGCCTGCGATATGTCTCACTGGTCTAGCAAGACATCACTGGCGTGACGATTTAAGACACACTCTGAAAAGCTTCCAGTCGATTGTGCTCAGAGACTTTTAAGACTAACGAGTCTCAACACAAGGTATGAACGAGCAAGTCTAATCATATCGATGCCTCCTCTCATGGTGTGCAAGTATTGCAGAACCGCAGCGCCAGTGGCAGCATTATGAGAGGAGTATGTGCTTGCATAGCGAGCTGGAGATGCACGTGTGATCGACGATAGTTGCAACCGGTCAGCACCAAAAGCAACAAGGACTTCATCACTCCAGGTAGCCAGGTTCTGAAGGTTCGTGTCGATTTGGACCGAACGCGACGGTCTTGTGCCTACACGCCGTTGGGACTCATCAGGACGTACTGCTCCAGGCAGCCTATCAGTCAGCATGACCAAGCCGACCTCAAGTGACACAGCCAGCTATCCAGCACTACTCATTCTGCCTCATGATGCTCCGACAGACTCAAAGGAGAGTAATTTACAAAGCTGCAAGGGCAATGTCCCTCCCAGCGAGCGTAATGCCGTCACTGCATGGCGCAGAACGATCTCTCTTACTCGCAATCCTTCCATTGACAAGAAGGTAGTGTTCATGACCTAGCAACACTGCCATTACCTCAACGCATGATGTGTGCCGCCGCATGAAGGGTACTTGTCGATCTCTACCATGGGCTGCCTGTGAAGCTGTACGATCGCCCGATAGAGCTCACGGGACAAGGCAAAGGCAGAAGCAAGACACCTGGCCGTCTCGCTATCGCATTCAGTCACAGGATGCTCCCGAATCTTCGCATAAGAGATTGTCCTGACAAGATCTTTCTTCAGCAACCCAGTCTGAACGGTATCATTGATGTATCGACCAATTCGCTTCCCGACGATGCCTATGCTATCATGCTGCCAATCGATCACGATGCTTAGAAGGACGATGAGCACTTGTACACCCGCGGAAGGGAATATGGTGCCAGTCTATTTGTGTGAGTGTCTACTGCGAGGTACAATTCTGGTCTTGGTATCAAGATCGGCTTCGACCTGCAGCATGCTCGGCCAGCATCACACTGTCGAGCCTACAATGATCCTTGTGTTGCAGACTACAAGGCAGAGTACAAGGTCCCCAAAGAGACGTGTAATCACTGGCGCCAAGAAGGGTAAGCACCTCTTTGAAATGGGAGTTGGCATGCGAGCTTCAGTTGAGACCTACAGCACCGCTAAACTGTCCGTAAACGCTCCAGCTTCGATAGCTGCATAGCGCCTGGCTGGCGCACGGAAGTAAGATATCTCTCAAGAGAGCCAGTACACTGTATCGGCATAGACCACTGCTAGCATCATGCTTGTCTGATGCGAAGTACATCTATGCTGCTCGAGGACGCAGACAACGTCCCAATCACTGCCCTGTCGACGATGCCAGATTGCTGCTCACCACAGGTATCACCAGTGTGCGGAAGGACCAAGCAATGCCTGGCTATTGCAGGATGCGGCGTGGACTATAGAGGCAATGTTCGTGGCACTAGAAGCTTGATTGAGAGTGAAGATCGAAGCACTTCATGAGTCGAGGTGAGGAGGCGTGGTGTCTTGGTACAGTTGACGACAAGGACTGAATGGTCTCTCGGTATCGATAGCCTGACGACCTTATAGAAGCAGTGCCAGTGCACGAAATGCCATTGCTGTGCATCATACCGGTCGGAGATTCATGGTCTCAAGCCATGCTGTCAAATGATGGAATGACGCACCACATCCTTCACCAGTATGATGCCGATGTCCTGACATGTCAACAGTACGCATCTCCGCGTTCGCATGTCGTTGGATGATTGACGTCTAATGGGTTGGATGAAGTGCAGCCGAGAACTCGACGTAACACGAGTCATGCATAGTAACACGTGATCCTACCCTTCACATCATCTGGACGGCTGAACCATTGATTTAATAGCACCACTTGTCATTAGGTATATCCGTATCTCCTCCATTGTCCTCGACGCTACTCTTGTATTGCTACGATCACATCTAGACGGTCGCGTCCATGCGGGCCTCAGTGTTGTCAACCTTGCCTCGTCGCTCTCGTCCCTTGTCAGACCATGGGAAGTGGGCCACAGGAACAAGGAAGAATGAGTTGGATGGCTCGAGAAGACCAGCAACAGCGTTGTACTTGAGAAGAGTCAGCAAAGATGAGATAGATCGATGGCGAAGAACTTACCCATGCAGCAAAAGCAGCAAGGAGACCGAAGACACCGCCGGCCTTGAGGCAGCCTGGCTGTGGAGCACCTGCAACTGGGTATAGGTAGGCAACACCGAGCATCAGGAATGCAAGATCCAGGGTGAAGAATAGGAAGAAGAAAGCCACAGTCGATCTCAGCGTGCACAGAAGTAGAAGAGTGGTAAAGATGAACCATCCCTGACCATTATATTAGTCGTGTCGGATGTGCCTGCTAAGCAACTTACCATCAGGAAGAAACCGAACGAGAAGAGGAATGAGTTGGCTCCATAGTTCGTGACGAGATTGGTCTCAATGGCGAAACCACCTGGAGTAAGAATAATTGCGACTGCGATCCAGAAGCCACCGTAAGAGCTGAGAGCGGTGGCACCAAAGGTGTTGCCGATAGCCATCTCCCTGATCGTCATTGTCAGTTATCGTCGAGAGCTTGCCAATGACATAAACTCACCACATGCCAGCAAGCAGCTGGACGAGACCACCATATGCGAAAGCAGCTCCAATGATGATGTTGGGCGCAGTCACACCGCGCGTGCCCAGATTTATCAGAGACAAGATGAATGTGGTCAATGCTAGATAGAGGTCAGCGAAGAGGAGTTGCAAGCAGGGATGAGACTGACCAAAGGCTGAGAGACCCAGAGGAGCGGGATTGGCGATCTTTCGGTCGGCGATGGCCCTGTATGTTCCTGGTTGGAATTCACCACCAAAGGCTGGAAGGCGAACAGAGTCAGAGGTATTGACCTGCGCGAGTGGGTTGCCGCCGTAGTTGTAAGGCTTGCGCTTCGCAGCGGCGGCAGCATTCACGTGGTCGTGAGTGTTGATGCCATTGCCAGCACCGACAGGCTTCTCACCTGCGTTGATGGCGTTCTGGTCCTGGATGGTCGACATTGTGTAATGCTGTGGCAAGAGCTACACTCTATTAAGAATCAAGATGATCGAGAGCTTGACGTCGCAAGGGAAAGGAAATCAAGAGAGATCAGAGGATGTATTTGAACTCCCCCGACTAGGGCGAATTTTAGTGACGTCTGGGACTGGGGAAAGCCGATCCATCATTCATTTGCTTGTGGATCTAATCGATGGTCAGAACCAATCGAAGAAACTTTGTAGCAATGTGTTTGGACCTGCATGGCTGACTCGGCAAACTCGCCATCAGTCCAGTCCGTGCATGCTTCTTTGGTAGAATGCCTGGAGATCCCTGACAACGGTGGTGACCATCCTGTCGGGAATGTAACGCCACATGTAAGCAAGCCCAGTGTACCCTGCGCAGAGCTGAAGTTGTAGATGAATCTCTGTGTAATCCGCAAATGCCGGGTTTGTGAGCCTCGTGTATCTTGTGGCAGCCCCATCTGATCAGAGAGGGGTGGATGATCGACAGCTGTGAAGTCAGTTGGCGTTCATCTGGCCGAACCGCGCAATCAGCCGGGGCCCCCAGAAAACAGACGTTGCTGTGGAGGTGGAGCTTGGCCATCCTTCAGAGCTCTAAAGTTCCCGATGCCTTGTTGCTTTTCAGAGCTCAGAAACATTTGCGGTCGGCTAAGATCTTTGCTGACATCGCTGCCGCACAAGCAATTACGGGATGTGAATCGCATGCAAGCGAGCAGGTGATTTGAGATCGATAGATCGTCGAAGCTGCCGTTGGTGCCGGGAGGTTCGCTCTTCAGTATGCTGTCAGAATTTGTAATTAGAGCTCGAGTGGCTTTGGCTAGGACAACGGCCACTGGAGCGCTTGTCTCGCAGTGTATGGGGAGGATCTGTGCTTAAACTGGCAATTTGCGTATGACCAGATTTTGAGCGTTCCGGCTTAAAGGAAGCTGACATTGCGTTATGTCACTGCGAGATGTCGAGGCCGCACATGACCCAAAGATGGCTAAGCTGTTGTACGGGAGGTGAGAACCAGCGGATGGTGCCAACGCGAGTGTCAGCATGATCAGCAAGGTTCTCGACCTGCATGTACCTTGCATGTCCACGTTGTCTCATGTCACCAACGGAGTGGTCTTGTGTAGACTCAGAAACTGTCGTGCTGTGTATGATACCCAGCCAACACGCAGTCGCAGTTGCACTTACAGTGGCTGTCAGTGGCTGTCAGTCTCGAACGTAGGTCAGTTCGTTGACTCCACTCGAATGCTTGGGTGCTTCAACCGTCTGGGCGACCTCATCCATGCTCAAGGTCGGAAGAGTCGTCTCTCTAGGAGGTCATGTCGCGTATGGCTGTCGTATTTGGGCCCAAGTCCTCCTACTCTGTACCTCATTTATACCTCTGGGCTCTGTTGTGAATACTGGCATCAGCGAGCGCAAAGTGATTCCGAGAAGTACAAACGGATTTGAAGCTGCTGCATATAGCGGGTGCTCTTAAGGATGACATTTGCACTTGTTGACGTCCGTCGTCGTGGACAGTGGAGAATAGGGAGACGATGCACGCCTTCATCTGACCATTGCTGGAGCTGGTCCACGCGATATCGCCAAATGCCGATTATACGATGGCCGAGTCTCAGTTCTGTTGTGTGTTTGCAAGCTCTTAGTCAAGTGTTGATGACGCCGGTTTGACCAGCATCGCCAGATGTCGAGAGTGAGTGGTCAAGTCAGAACTTGCAAGCCCTCGTCATACTGCTGAGACCAATCGCGTCTAAAGTACAGACACTGGGATCATTGCATAGGAGAAGTGAAGGACACGGCTTGCTGAGGCACTCTGCTACACGACCAGCTGTAAACAAGTCAGCTTCGACGACGATGCGATCTTGTTGACATCTCACCACGCAGGCAGTCGTCCGCTCCGTGATACTCTTTGATATGATGCATCACGATCGAAGACGAAGAGTCTATGAGGGATTCGGAGTGCGAGGCTGACTTGATCACCAGCGCAGTGCTGACGAGGCTGTGATATGGACAACGATAGCATCAATACGCTAGGTGATGTATGATATCGCACCTTAGAAATCGCGAGAATACGTGAAGACAATATTATTGTTGTTCTCAAGAGATATGTAGGATGCTTTCAGCCCTACGAACATGCATGGAACAACCCCACCAGCCGCAGTCAGGGCCTATGACTCTGAAGCTCTTTTTTTGTTCCTTGACACGTGCCTCACCCTATACAATACTACTCATCACAGCCAGAGAGTTCTCACGGTAGATCTGCTGCGTGCTTCCTACGTGCTTCTCCGCAGGACTCCTCCGAGCACAGGGTCGAAGAATGAGCAGCACCGAGATACTGCCTCAAGAGGGCAAGAAGAATATCTTGATCACATCCGCATTACCTTATGTCAACAATGTACCACATCTTGGCAACGTCATCGGTAGTGTGCTCTCAGCAGACGTCTTCTCACGATACTGTAAAGCTCGAGGTTATCCTACACTCTTTGTTTGCGGAACAGACGAATACGGAACAGCCACAGAGACGAAAGCCATCGAAGAGGGCGTGACTCCTGAACAACTGTGCAATAAGTACAACAAGATTCACAAAGAAGTCTACGACTGGTTCGACATCGCTTTCGACTCGTTTGGCCGCACACCTACCGCCTCACAAACAACAATCGCCCAGGAGATCTTTACAAAGCTGTATAACAACGGATACCTCGAGGAGCGCACCACAACGCAACCGTACTGCGAGAAGCACCAAGCTTTTCTAGCAGATCGTTTCGTGGAAGGAGAATGTCCACTCTGTGGCTACAACGATGCGAGAGGAGATCAGTGCGACAAGTGTGGACACCTTCTCGACCCTCTCGACCTCAAGAACCCTCGATGTAAGCTCGATGGAGCTACGCCCATACCTCGCGAGACGAAGCACGTCTTCATTCTCTTAGACAAATTGCAGGAGCAGGTCAAGGAGTGGTCGGAGAAGAGCGCAACCGAAGGCGCGTGGAGCGAGAACAGCATTGCCATCACGAAAGGCTGGATCAGAGAAGGCCTTAAACCGCGAGGTATCACAAGAGATCTGAAATGGGGTACTGCTGTACCTTTACCTGGCTACGAGGACAAAGTACTGTACGTATGGTTCGACGCTTGTATCGGATACGTCTCGATTACGGCAGAGTACACGAAACACTGGGAGAAGTGGTGGCGAGATCCTGACAACGTCAAGCTCTATCAATTCATGGGCAAGGACAACGTACCCTTTCACACAGTTGTCTTTCCGTCGTCACAACTCGGCACTGGCGACAAATGGACCATGCTGCACCACTTGTCAACAACCGAGTATCTCAACTACGAGCATGGCAAGTTCAGCAAAAGTCGTGGTGTCGGTGTCTTCGGTACGAGTGCAAAAGAGACCGGTGTTGCAGCAGACGTTTGGCGATACTTCCTCCTTCTGAGAAGGCCCGAAACTAGCGACACTGAATTCGAGTGGGATGCCTTCATTGCCGCCAACAACAACGAGCTGGTAGCAAACTTTGGCAACTTCGTAAACAGGATCCTCAAGTTCGTCAACTCGGCAAATTACGATTCTGTCGTTCCGCAGCCGATCGGCTCTTCAGCCAACCCAGAGCTCATCAAGGGACTCGAACGACATAAAAAGGATGTCAACGAGAAGCTCAAGGTCTACCGAGACGAGTTCGAAGCTGTGCACTTGAAGCAAGCACTCATCACTGCGCGTGAGATATCCTCCTTGGGCAACCTCCTGCTCCAGGAGAACAAGCTTGACAACGCACTCTTCCAGAACGAGCGGGAACGATGTGATGCTGTCGTCAACCTTGCCGTCAACCACGTTCACCTCCTCGCGTCAGTGATCGCACCATACCTCCCCGCAACCACTCGTGCGATTCTCAGTCAGCTGCAGGCAGAGCTTCTGACCATACCAGATGAATGGCACGCCGACTCTATCGAAGCAGGACATAAGATTGGCAAAGCAGCACATCTGTTCAAGAACATCAAGCCAGAGAAGGAGAAAGAATGGCGAGAGCTCTTCGGCGGACAAGAACTGCAGAAGCAGAAGGCAGAGAAGGAGGCAAAGGCCGCCGCAAGAAAGGCTGACAAGGAGCGTAAGAAGGCTAGAAAGGCGGCTGAGAAGGCTCCTGCTGGTGTTGAGAGCGTCGAGAAAGATGGTGCACAAACCGATGCCAGTGCTGGCACGGCACTTGAAGAGGTCACTGAAGGCACGAAGCAAGTGACTCTCCAGACGAGTTAAACGAGTAGAACCTGATGAAAAGAAGTATACCTGACAATGTGGGAGCGCTGCGTGGTAGAAAGTGAAAAGCCGAGTAACCGTCAGTGACACAACCAGATGTGTGACGATCGGGACATTCTGATATGCCGCAGAAACGAGGAGGCTGTCACTTAATAACAGCACCTCTACTCCATTCATTGCTGATTATGTCTTCATACTTCCTTCACGAGGTACTCTTCACCATGCGATTCCATTGACACGGTGCATGTGGGGCCGGCACTTTGCAGCAAGAGGTCAATCATTCTATCAGTTCCTCCGAACAGGTTCATCAGCCTAGACTTGTTCATCATGGCCTTGAGACTGCCGATCCGCTGCTTCTCCTCTCACACCCGCATCATCACGACTCCCAGATATGCAGCACGTTCTCTCATTGCACCTCCATCTTTCAGAATGATTACAACCCAGCGCTCTCCGTTCTTTGAGGCAATACAGTCACACGATCAGAAGAGCGTGGCAGTCGTGCACTCAGATAGCCAGCAATTCACGTATGGTACACTTCTGCAAGACGTGGCGGCGACAAGGAACAATCTTCTGCAAGCAACAGGCAAGGACAACATCACAGACCAGCGAGTCGCCTTCATGGTCGAGAATGGCTACAGCTACATTGGTGCGCGACCTCACATCTGTGAGAATAAGGCTAAGTTTGATAGTGACTCTCCTTTCAATCCTCGCAGCAGACGCCATCGCAGTCCCTCTAGCACCGTCCTTTCCCACCTCCGAGTTAAGATACATCATTGATCACAGCGAAGCATTGGCAGTATTGGCATCGAGTAAGCATGGAAATCATGCCAAAGAAGCACTCAAGGAGGTGCAGCAGCAACCTGTGTATGCCGAGCTATCTTCGCCATCAGGCAAGAGGAACGAGGCCGTACAACTTTCATCTCAAGCAAGAGGAGGCATGATGCTATACACATCAGGAACTACAGCACGACCGAAGGGCGTCCTTCTACCTCAGCAAACACTGGCAGCACAGGCGTTATCGCTGATTGAGGCATGGAAATACACTTCGAAGGACCATCTACTGCACGTGTTACCATTACACCACATCCATGGCATCGTCAATGCTCTTTTGACACCTCTGATGGCAGGGAGCAGCATAGAGTTCGATTATCCCTTTAGCGTGGACAGAGTATGGAAGCGCTTTGCAGCACCACTAAGCACAACCGATCAGAAACCCATCACCTTCTTCACAGTAGTACCCACGATCTGGGCACGGATGCTTCAAGCCTATCCCAAACTCACACCCGATGTGCAGATCGCAGCGAAAAGAGCCATCAACAGAGAGAACTTGCGACTAAACATATCTGGCTCAGCTGCGCTACCGAAGCCTACAAGAGATGCATGGACAACTCTGAGTGGTGGAAATGTGCTGTTAGAAAGATTTGGCATGACTGAGGTCGGGATGGCACTATCGTGCGGACTTGATGACGCAGACCGTGTTGATGGCTCGGTCGGCTGGCCACTACCATCCGTCGAAGCACGACTAGTAGACAGCGACACGAACGAGATCATACCTATCGAGCAAGAAGAACGACAGGGAGAGGTACAATTGCGAGGGCCAACTGTCTTCAAGGAGTACTGGAGAAACCCCGAGGCCACAAAGAAGGAGTTCACTGAGGACGGGTGGTTCAAGACCGGCGACATCGCATTGCGCAAGCAAGTACCTGGTTCGGGAGAGGGCAAAAGTGGTGCCTGGGCGACCGGCCCAGCCTACTTCATACAAGGACGCAAGTCTGCGGATATCATCAAGACCGGAGGCGAGAAAGTGTCCGCACTGGAGATCGAGCGTGAGTTGCTTTCCCTGCCAGAAGTGGAAGAGTGTGCTGTGGTTGGCCTCCCATCAGAGACCTGGGGACAGAAAGTCGCTGCCGTTGTTGTTCTCACAACGGCTGGCAAGACTGCTGGAAAGAACGGCAAACCTTGGGGTGCTCTTGACATGAGGAGAGCTTTGAAAGACAAGTTGGTTGCATACAAGATTCCACAAGATCTCAAGGTCGTTGACTCTATTCCGCGCAATGCTATGGGCAAAGTCAACAAGAAACAGCTGGTGCCGGCACTCTTCGGAGAAGTAGACCAGATCAGACGCCGCAGTGTGGAAGTACAAGCTGAAAGAGAGGCTGCACGACGTGCTGGCGGTTGAGCATTGTCTCAGACTATCTCACCGTCCTGCACACGCTGCAGCGTCTCGTCGTCATCTTCCCACCATTTCTGAAGGTGTTTCAATCCACGACGAGCCAGTCCAGCATCGCGATTTCGGTACACAGAATCGATTAGTCGAACGTCGTCTGGCGAGAGCATGAATCGTTTCTGACCCGCCTCAAACTCCAAATATGGCATCTTGTACTGTTCGGCAACATTGGCATGCAATCGTTTTCTCACATGCTCCATCATGCGTCGGTACTCCTGGCCGGCTTTGATGTCAGCGTAAGATCGACCGCCAACAGCCAATGCTTTCATTTGCAGCCATAGCAAAGATGACGATTCCACAGCAGCATAGAGGATCTGGTTGAGGTCTGCTGATGGCATCGGGCTGTGGGCAATATTCAGATACTGTAACGTGTTCGCCTGGACGACGCGCACAAGCACTGCAGTACAGGTGAGCCAATTGTAGCGCATCCCAAGGTCCTTGGTCGCATAGCTTTGACCAAGGTCCAACACTTTCAACGTCGGATATTTGATGACTGCCTCAAGGAAGGGCACCGTGCCAGTGTCTCCAAGTCCACAAGACTGCAGGGAGAGTCTCGTCAAACAAGAAGCTGCTACTCCCGAGGCGAGCAGTGCAAGGGAGTGGCCAATAGGATTATTCGACATATACAGCGATGTCAATTGGCAATTTCGGGTCGACAGATATCGAGATATCTCCTTGCAAGCTCGTGGCCCAACACCGCAGGCATTGAGGTAGATGTGGCGAAGAGCGACAGGCTGGTCGGCATCTGCCAACATGGAGAAGACCATTGCAACACCAGCATCACCAAGCTCAGTTTGGTCAAGGTCAAGCGTTCGGAGCGCCTTCGACTGCGTTATCAGCCTGAAGACGTCTTGTGCAGCTGCTGTACCAAGAGGGTTCCGTTTGAGCCAAACATTGGTGATTACCGGCGACTTGACCATGGCGTTGACGAGTAGAGCAAACCCAGCAGTATCGATGCAATTTCCAGCCAGATACCAGGTCTCAAATCGCCGAGGGAACTCGTCAATGAATGCTGCAATCGCTTTTGCGCCGACTGGTCCGATGATATTGTTTCCAAGCAGGAAGTGTTTCGCAAAAGTATTCGGCTTCAAGCTGTCCATCAGATCGCCAATATTCCTTGGTCCGGTCACCATCTTACAAAGGTCGACTCTACCGTCAGAGTAGATCACGCCTTTCTCGAACTCCAACATCTCTGTGTTGTAGTAAGGCTCTTTGCCAGGCACGCCACCCTCGACTGGTAGGTAGCTGCCATCACCTTTTAAATGAGCGAAGAATGGTGCAAGTGACTCTTTGCTGGACACCTCAACCGGCATCGGAAGCGATGCTGCACCATTGTACGATAGCGGATCGTTGATCTCGTCCCATTGACCCTGTTCAAACACAAAGTTGGGTAATGTGAAACGTGGCTGTAGTCCATTGTTCTTTGGCGCAGGATGTGTGATCAGTAGTCCGGCAGCGGACAAGTCCTCCAAGATTGCTGTTGCTGAAGTCATGGCTAGTTGCCTGTCAGACGAGAGCAAAGCAAAGACCTAAATAGCATGTCAATGGCTCATCGACTCACAAGATTGACTCATGAGAAGCCAATGGATCATGTTGGAAGTATGACTGCGCCGCACACTTCTGGCCCCCAACAGTCAGGACAGCTTCGTAGATTGGAGCTAGTGAAGGAATAGTCACATCTGTGCAAATAGTGGCCAAGGGTGTTGTGCACTCCTTGTTGCCATCTTGCCCACTGCCTTGAGCCCTCATGCTTGAGCAGAGATCCAGGGAAGAATCATTTGACCTTGGCGAGACGGCCCATCGAGACGCCCTTCTCGTCTATGTTATAGCACTTGTTGGCTTGAATCTGATATCGAGCAACATTCTGCTCGAGAACGGCGAAGTCTTGCTTGTAGGAAGCCTCTGGGTCAGCCTTATGTCTTGCAGGGTCTGCAATTGTGAGGTACTGCTGTCAAGCCGATCCTTTGTCTGTTCTTTAAAGCAGCAGTGCAGTTTGTATTGGGCTCTTAGTCACCCAAGCTAGCAGCTCAGGCTCTCGCCATTGATGCTGTAGGACATGAGAGCCACTGAGACGGTGTGTCAAATGCTTGCTGAGCACTGATGCTGCTTGTTTTCCTTAACTGAGGTCCATCCGGCTCTCCCACCACTTACGCGCTTAACGAGGGTGCATTTGTCGAGATCAACCCTTCTCGCTCCTTCCAAGATACAAGTGGATTGCGAGGATGCCAAGAATTTAGTTGTCTCATCGATAGGAGCTATAATCTGCAAGATATCGCGCATTGAAGGTGGTGCGGTTGAGATTGGACGTGACAGTGAAGCGGAATATTTTCCATGAACTGTTTCTGATTTCACTCCGCGAATGCCTCCCGGCTTCATAACTCTCTACTGCACAGCATTGAGCTACCTCCAGAAGGCACCCGGAAATGGTCTCCCTAGCTGATCTCAACTTCAACACTGCCGCAATTATCACGTCCAATGTGCAGAGCGCATTGCGAAAAGACCGCGAGTGCGATCTCGAGACGGTCCTGCGCCAAGCAGCCGATAAATATGCAAGGCGCAGAAAGCGTCGAACGGAAGAGAAAGAGACAGGCGACGAACGCCCCAATAAGTTACTTTGTCTTCCCTCACCAGTGGTAGCTAGCGAGATTGAGATCTTGGTAGGCTTTGCACCGAGTGTGCTGCGGAAGTTCAACTCGCTCACTCATGACCAAGCTCTCGAGCTGCCAGCAGGAGATCTAAGTCCGGCGCAGGCTCTGGCGCATGTCGAAGCCGCGATACGGCTGTGCAATCCGTCGACCCGCCGCATGCAGACTAAGATCACATATGTTGGTGATGATATCGTTATCAAATCGGTCCTAGGACGGGATACGGTAGAAACATCAGCCATGCAGCTCGTCAGGAAACATTCCTCGATACCCATCCCTGATCTGCTCGGCGCGGTGACTTCTGGCAAGAAAACATTCATTATCATGTCGCGTATGCCGGGCGAGCCTCTGTCAGAAGCCTGGTCCACTCTCACTCCAAGACAAAAGTCATCGATACAGGAACAGCTTTCGGTAGTGTTGACGACGCTGAGGTCAATACCTGTCACAGCCGATGTGCTTGGCTGCGGCAATCCGTCAGTCTGTAAGGACATGCGCATGTACGTGCGACAGAGCGAGCACTGCATCCATGACGAGAGAGAGTTCAACGCTTTCCTCACATCAGAACCACGTCGTCGTATATCGCCTGCCTACGTCGAGCTGCTGCGGGATGCGGTACTGGGTACGGACAGCGTAATGGTCATGACTCATGGAGACTTTGCCGCAAGAAACATCCTGGTGACGAAAGACGATGACAAGGGAACTGTGGAACTGACCGCTGTGCTCGACTGGGAATGTGCAGGCACATATCCTGACTACTGGGAGGGAGTTCACCAGAATGCTTCAAGACACGCCATACAAAAAGGATGATATGCTACAGTACCTGCCATTCCAGATGACTCCTCGCATTGCCAACCAGTTAGCGAAGCAAATCATGCTCAATTGCATATGAGGTCGGCTCTTGTGGTGCCGCAGGTACTGTATGCCTCAGCTTGAGCTTGGTCGCTGGGCGGTAGCTGAAGCGGCATATTGCACTGTTATCCTTACTGATCTTGCCTTTGAGAAGCTGCCCGCCGATGAGCTTGACGTGCTGTTTCAGCCGTCCGAAAGTAAGTCTGATTGCTGATCTCTGGTGCAGTTCCTCGTATGTTCGTGGAATCGAAGAAGGCCTCGTCCAAAGGCGCATCTGAATGCTCGAGCGTATCATCACGACCGAGTTCTGCTTCTTGGCAATCCATGTACCTGCGATCCTGATAGCAAAGACCATCATCGACTCACGTCGAAGAAAGGGTCCTACGGAATGCTCAACAGAAAGTGTTGAAGACTCATTTTCTGCATGCTTGTGTCAGTTTTAGTAGGTTGACTTGCTACCAGCTGGTCGTCTTTTGTTGGCTGTTTGGCTGCCATGTGGCCAACATCGAGCTCCCCGTCACAGGAGACACGGCGTAGTCCATTGTTCTTTGGCGCAGGATGTGTGTTGAGTAGTAGTCATTGAGAAGCTCGAGGCTCGTCCGCAGAGTGTGATGTATGATATTGACGCATTTCGACTAGATCTCTATGCAATGCTCAAGATAAGTCGTCCTGGGAGCCAGCAATAGGCATTCCTTGGAAGTCTGTCGACATTACTGCTGCATCAAGCTTGATGCAGAAGAACTATATCATGTGCAAAGTATGTATATCTTCGTCGTATACGTTGCAACGAGCCCACGAGCTGCGTATATGTGATCAGCAGCGTGAGTTGTCCGCTCCGCACGACTGTAGTGGGTTGTCAATTGCTCGAAGACGAACACAATGCATGACTGACGATGTTGTGGATGACTAACAACGACCTCAGGCTTATGACGTTGCTTCCTCATCGACTACCTCTCTGCTCGCGTGCCTCGAACATGTCTGCCAACGATAGAGTCCGAGAGGCCACTCACGCTGGATCATGGTATACAGCCGATGGCTCTGAATTGAGCAAGCAGCTCGATGGCTGGCTCGCGGCAGTGCAAACGCCAGTTGAACTCATCGGACCTCTATCCAAAGGCCAATCAGTTGACACACTCCCAGTAGCCGGTGCAAGAGTCATCATAGGACCGTAAGTAGTGACAGTGTCAGGATAACATCACTGAGACGCCTTGCAGACATGCTGGCTACTCGTACTCTGGACCGGCTGCAGCGTATGCATACAAGGCCTGGGACGTCAGCAAGGCGTGAGTACGACCGAGCTCACTTACCCAACGCTAATACACCAAAGCAAGCGCATCTTCCTGCTTGGACCGTCACATCACTTCTATCTGACCAAGGCTGCGCTCAGCAAGTGTACGCAGTATGAGACTCCACTAGGGTATCTTGCCATCGACACAGAGACGACACTAGAGCTCGCCAAGACTGGACAGTTCGACTGGATGTCACAGTCTGTCGATGAAGACGAGCACAGTATGGAGATGCATCTTCCTTACATACACAAGATGTTGTCAAAGTAAGCACAGTACATGACGACCTCAATTAGCACTTACAGTAGCAGGACACATACGGAGCTCCCACGTCTGGTGCCAATCATGATTGGCAATACGTCTGCAAGAACTGAAGAGAAGCTCGGCCAGATCTTAGCACCTTATCTCGCAGATCCCACCACAGCCTTCGTCATCTCATCAGACTTTGCACATTGGGGAACTCGGTTTCGTTACACGTACTTTCAACCAGCAACAGGCCCAGCACTCCAGCTCCCAGTGAAGAGAGCCCTCGATCGTCCGATCCACGAGTCGATCAAGGCTGTCGATCTTGAGTGCATGGCAGAGTGCGAGAGTGGCAAGCATCGACGTTGGCTCTCGAAGCTCGAAGAGACAGGCAACACGGTCTGTGGTCGTCATCCTATCGGCGTCATCATGGCAGCCATCGAGGAGCTTCGTAAGCAGAACGAGCACATCGGCGAGTTCAAATTCGTCAGATATGAGAGATCAAGCTTGGTCAATAGTATCAGTGACAGCAGTGTAAGCTATGCAAGCGCATATGCTGTGATCTGAGTAGATGTCATAATACATGGTTCTCGATTGCTCGTATTCCTTGCGGATCTTAATGTCTTATCGTTCCTTCGTTGTGTTCTTCTTCCACGTTCCAATCACCAGCGATCAGCACGTACATGTCGTGGCGTGGGAGAAGCACGCCCACTGTTGTTGTGGATGATTGGCTTGCTTGAGATCTTCTCCTTGGGACTATCTCGCTTCTGGACAGGGCTCACGGGCTCCTGGGCCTTGCGAACTGGCTTTGTCTCGCGAGGCATGGTGAATATGTCTGTAAGGCGAGCTAGCGGCTTCACAGGGGTGTCCTTTGTCGAGGAGATGACTGTATATTGCTTGGATATAGGAGCGACGCTAGTAGAATGCTCGTCTGCAGGATCTATGACTTCTTCGGAAGTGACAGTTTGAGGCTGGTCGTCTGTAGGATGCGTGTGCTGTGGAAGGATGACGGCTGAAGACTGTTCGTCTGCAGGATGTTCGATGTGTGTGAGACACGATTCGGTCTGCTGTGACTGAGACACCGTTTGATCGTTGTAATAGAGATGCTGTAGACGGTTGATGTTCGCCTGTGAGGCGGCAATGCTTGTTTGTATGATTGTAGGAGAAGGAGAGAAACGCAAGGAAACTGGTGAGAAATATAGATGAGCGTCACCTTACGCAACGCCTGTGACTGAGGCCTAACGAGGGCGGCCTTCGACCATGCTTGGTCCAAGCGCCAAGGCAGCATGGAATGCTCGTCTTGGTTGTTAGCAGTGTGACTCACACAATCTTGTCTCGCAATCTTTCAGCTCTCATTCAATCGCATCAAAGGCACCAGAGGGTAGTTGTTGGTGTTGCATTCATGGTGACAAGCAGGCTGCAGGCACCACAGCCAATTAGCAGGACGCAATGTCTCATGCAAGGACAAACCTCCGATTCCAGCAATGTCCATTGGACCAGCATCCATGTCCTGCCTGTTCCTCCGAGCTAATTGTCGTCAGCTATGAGTCGACCGCGCAAGCGATCGCAGTGAGTCTTTCATGTCGCTAAGGTATGACGATCGAGAATCTTCGACGGAGGAGCAGCCTCACTTTTTGACGGAAGTGAGTGATCCAACATGCCAAGCCACTCGATCGGCATTGGCCGGCAGCATCCCGCATTGATCAAGGCTGAGTGTCTTCTGCGGCCAAGGATGCAACACGATCGGGCCTCGCGGTTGTCATGACTCTGCTCATTGTCCTCTCCTCACCTCGCAAGTCGCGTCTCTCCTCATGTGAGTTCGCGCTATAGTGCTTTGTGAAGCACGGTTATCAGCCGGCTCGATGAAGCACAGGTAAAAGTATCGACAGGTTTCGGCTTGCCAAGAGACAAATATTGGGGTCTCCTTTCATCTGCAGAACAAGCTGATCTTCTTTGCAGCCTAACGACCGCGCAAGACGCGACGCGCACCCTGCTGACGTTCCCGTCGCTGCAGGCGGCATACAGGACACATCAAGACATCCATTGTCACATCTTGCTGACTTCCACGCAGCACATGGTTGTTCCAATGATGCCAAGACCAACGAAGCCACCTTGTCGCTAGCCATCGGATTGGGCAAGCTCATTATTGCATCAAACTGTTTTATAGCTCAAAGCCTAGGACTCTACACTTTCTTCCGGCGAAGACAGTTCCAGTCGTCAGCAATACTGGCCGCCACAGACCTTGGCTAAACGCCTATTTCGACAAAATGATTCTTCGAAACATGTTTTGGGACGATCTAGCGATTGTCTCGAGAAGACATGCATCCCAAAGGAGTCATACCCATGCTTGAGCCACATGGCGACACTCCTCATGGCTTCCACCACCGAAACCTACCTGAGGTACACGTCTCCAACAGTTCAACCTCTCAGCTATGCAAAGGTCCACTGTCATACTCCCTGTCTTCACATCCTGCACCACATGGCTTTCGATAGTCGCTGCTCTGCGACAACATCAGCTATGTTCCGTAGGACAATCGTCTGATATAGACTCCATTCTCTCATGCTTCCTCTCACCTTCATCTCCATTTCCTTGTCACCTTCGTGACGTACTGTCTTTCTCTCATTTGCTTGGACATATTTGCATTCATGGAGCTCATCAGTTTCCTGCTGGCCATCGTGGCCTTCTCAAGCTTCGTTCATGCCCAGCAGTATATGGGTGACTTCATCAACAACTCTCTTCCCATCGTGCCTGGTGCTGAAATCACATTCTTTCGCATTCCCGATCCTGCTGGCAAGAACAAGAATCTCACTCTAATCAATTACTACAGTCATGGCACGGATGGTAATCGCATCGTCGAGTCGAAGATTCAACGTGCAATCATCGTCATTCATGGACTAAACAGAGATCCTGGAACATACGAGTCCAACGTGAGTACTACATTTATCTCAGCAACCAGCCACTGACCATGGCAGGCCTTAAGCGCTCTCTACCAGATCACGAATCCTGACATCAGCTTCGACACTGTCGCTGTCATCGCGCCATACTTCCCCAATGGAGACGACAAGAATGTCGGATATCCATGGAATGCTGGTGCTGCAGCAGGACTGGGCTCTTACACCAATGCCCTGGTCTGGCCTGGCTCACAGTGGTCTGCTGGCGGCAATGCTCAGTATCCTAATGCTCAGAAGGGAACAATCTCTTCGTACTACGTCCTCGACACCTTGATCAAGTACTTCGACGACAAGACTCTCTTTCCAAATGTCAAGCAGATCGTCGTTGCTGGCCACTCCCTAGGAGCTCAGACAGTGCAGCGATATGCAGCTATCGGCAAACAGCTCAATACAAAATCGCCAATCTCATACTGGGTTGCGAATCCAAACAGCTATGTTTGGATGAACACTACAAGGCCGTTCGATACATCGTCTTGTCCTACATATGACACATACCGCGAAGGCTACACCAACTTCACCACTTATCCAATGACCTACGCTACGGACCTTGTAGCGCAAGGGCGAGCTGCAATCCTCAGTAACTTCAACTCCAAAGCTGTTGCATATGCTCGGGGATTGCTAGATCTAGGCGACGATTCATCCTCATGCGCTCCCTTCACCACAGGTGGCAACAGAAATGAACGTTTCTTCAACTTCATCAAGACCTTTCCACCATCATGCACCAATCCATCAGGCACAAACTGCGATACAATCGACCTCATCAATGTCGGTCATGACAGCGGACAAATGATGGCATCACCTGCTGGACAGGCGCGACTCTTCCTCGACAACTTCTATGGCAACGGCTCACGGGCATACGACTTTGGCTATCCACGTCAGCAGATCGGCGATGATCCATTTCCAGATCCAGCTCAGAACGGCAGCATCACCGTGGTCAACAACGGTACTTACGCCGGAAACATGACCTACTTCGGCTGCTGGTCAGATCAGGACCCTGCTTCCCTCCCATACTTCGCCTACGACAACAGTTCTAACACTATCGAGGTCTGCACTGCCACATGCAACTCCTTGGGCTATTCTATTGCTGGTGTGGAGTACAGCTCTCAGTGCTTCTGTGGCAACACTTTGACCTATAAGGCTCAACAAGTTATTGACAGCTCGTGTAATTTCCAGTGCTCAGGCAATACCAATGAGACGTGTGGCGGCTTTAGTCGAATGTCCGTCTTCTCTAGAGGTACCCCAGCACAGTACACACCACCAAAAAACCTGGCTGCTGTGGGACCTTATCAGTACTCTTCTTGCGTGCTGGAGGTACCAGGCCGAGCTCTCACTGCAGCTGCCACAACCAGTGACAGTCTCACTGTAGAGAGCTGTGCAGCCTTCTGCTCGGGTTACAAGTACTTTGCAACAGAGTACAAGAGCGAGTGCTACTGCGGAGACGTCCTTCAATCTGGAGCCAACGTCACAAGCAGTGGAGATTGTGGACTGACATGTTCTGGAAATCCCCTTGAGATCTGTGGTGGTGCCAATCGTCTTTCGCTCTACACACTGGGATCAGGCAGTAGTGTTCCTGCCACCAGCTCAACGATCTCTATCAGTACCATTAAGACAACATCTTCGGCAACTCCTTCAGCATCGCCAGTAGTCTGCCCAGCTTCGAACAACACAATCGTTGGCTCCAACGGTGGTTACTGGCTGGTGGAGTGTCAGTTGGACCATTACGGCGGCGACATGGGATACGTTGCGGTCACCTCACTACAGGCATGTATCGACGCTTGTGCTACAACCCAAGGCTGCATCGATGTCAGCTTGTCAGGTACAGCCTGTTACATGAAGAACGCTCTCGGCCAGGGAAACATCAACACTGGCGTCAATGGAGCTAGATACATTGGTAATGTGAGCACCACTCTGAGCTCTGCCATCTCTTCAACATCAGCCATTGTGACCAGCACAACTTCGTCGACTTCATTTGCGGTGCTCAGCTCGAGTACTCCTATATCGTCCAGCGCCGTGATGATCTCAACAGGCACATCGAGCATCTCGATATCAGCAACTGCCGCTCCCACTCCGATCTCTTGTCCTTCTGCCAACAGTACCATCGACAACGCATTCAACCAGAAGACGTTCTTGATCGAGTGTGGTATCGACCATTATGCAGGCGATATGGGCATGGTATATGTCTCAGACTTCCTTGGCTGCATCAACGCTTGTGCCAATGCTACAGGCTGTGTTGATGTGTCTTTGAGCGGTCAAGCTTGCTACTTGAAGAACAGTGTTGGAGGACCAAACAACAACGGTGTCTGGGGTGCACGACTTGTGACAGTCACCTCGAGTGCAAGCTCTATATCTACCACTGTGACGACTATTCCGGTACTCAGCACCTCAAGCATAACCACAAGCTCGACGGCTAGTACTTCAAGCAAGATGATCACTACTTCAACCGCATCATCCACGAGCACGACTACAAGCTCTACGATTGCGACCATAGTAACATCAAGCACGGCGGCTGCGACATCCAGCTTGACAATCACCACTTCGAGTGCTACAAGTACTACTGTAGTGACTACCACGACATCAGCAGCGTATAGCTCCGTCAGTGGCTATGCTTACCCAACACTCACCAGCGGCTTCCAGTACGTTGGCTGCTACACTGATGGTGGTACCCGAGCATTCACCTACTCCAATGGATCCTCGTCCTCGACAACACCTCAAGGATGTGCCCAAACTTGTCGTGCACTTGGCTATCGCTATGCCGGTACTGAGTACTCGTCAGAATGCTGGTGTGACAACTACTTGACCTCTGCAAAGGCATCAGACACCGATTGCGCCAACACCTGCAGTGGTGATGCCAAACAGAACTGCGGTGGTGGATACAGACTTTCGGTCACACAGGATATAAACTGGAAGCAGACACTCTTCACACGCCAGAAGTACAGTAGCTGGAATGTCGTCGGCTGCTATCAGGACAACGTCAACAGTCGTGTTCTTGGGAGTGTCGTGACTGTGGTTGGAGGCAACAGTAACACGACCATAGCCAACTGCCTCACAGCTTGTGCTGCGTCCGGATACAAGTACTGCGGCGCCGAGTACGCAAGTGAGTGTTATGGTTCTTCTACTGCTCCGACCACTTCAGTCCTGTCTGGCGACCCTCTAGCAGCTGGCTGTAATTATGCATGTGCTGCCAATAGCACTGAAGCTTGTGGTGGCAGCTCGAAGATCACAATTTACATCAACAACGGCACTGTTGTTTGAGATGGTGACAAGAAATGACCAACATAAGAGCAATGGATGCAGGATGGCCAGAAGCTGCATGATGTTGCAAGAGTGCCCTGCCGATACATAGACGATGTAGTCGTTCTTTATCTATTGTCCTGCACAGCTGACTTATTTGATCGTGTAGGCTTGTTGACAGCATGGAATAAGCCGACATGAAGAGAGTTTGTGGCTGGTCTGTCCAACAGCACTGCGCTTCCAGTGTGAAGTTACAAATGACCCAGAAATGCTTGTGCCTCTCACTCATGATCTCCATGGACCACACGAGAAATGCATATCGTGACAGTCGCCATGACGAGCTGCTCTTTCAGGCTGCTGTGCATGTGTGTGTGTGTGCATGTCCTCTGCCTGGGCGCCCGTGAGGCAGGACGCATTCGTCGCTGTATAGTTCGATATGCGAACGTCTTCAGAAGTAGAAAGGACCAACAGGATAGCTTCCAAAAATTTCTGTGCAGTTCACTCGACTTCCTGGATCAGCTCATCCAATATGAATGTCCACTGCTTCTCATTGACCTTGGAGACAGAGACTCGACTGTTTGTCAAGACCTGCATGCCTTGGAGAGGCTGTCCTGCTCCAGCATGCTCCTGCAGCTTTTTCAAGGCGACTGGAGCGGACAGTTTCTTTCGGAACTCGACATGAACGAGACTCCACTGAGGCTTGTCTGCGGTGCCTCGCTTGCCTGGCTCGACATAGCCATACGCATCCTCATCATCGACAGTAAAGTCGGCTTCGTGCTCCTTGACGACCTCCATGATACCGGTGATACCGGGTTTCAGCTTACCAGAACCACCACTTGCGTAAAAGAATGCGAGGTCACCTTTCTTCATAGCACGCATATTGTTGCGCGCAACCACGTTTCGGACGCCATCCCATGGCTCAGGCTCAGTCCTAGCCTCTAAGTCGTCGATGGTGAATTTCGTGTTGATCGTCTTGCCGCTGTGCGCTGTGACCTCACGGTCTTCTTGCTCAGCTTTCATGAGCCAGTAGTTCTTGCCATCATCACTCGCTGAAGCAACAGGAGGATGTTCAGCACGTTTTCGCTTGCGTTGAGGTTTGGCAGCCTCGCCAACCTCAGTTGTCAACTCATTCTCGAGCTGTTCAGCCGCAGCAGCATCGGCACCAGTGATCTTCGTCGTCGGACCTCCTTTCGGATCGCGACCGCGCTTTCGGTGTGCTGGAGCGCTCTCAGGGTGTTCTTCTGGATCTGCTTTCGTGCTCGATTTGAGACGAGCGCTTGTTCGTGTTGACATTATGGTCGATAGATGTGGATGGAGACAGGCGCGTCGCGTGGACAACGCTGGACTCGAGCTGTTGATGTCTCAGATGGCAGGCGACGTCATTTGCGGCACTAGAAACCTGTTTGCCTTAAATGGCTGGACTGCATGACTTTCTTTCGCACTCAACAACCAGACTGATTGGCGCTGACTTGACTCGCCCACTGAATCTCGCTTGAGCACAGCGTATGTGTAGCGGGCGAGAGCGAGAGCGAGGGCGATGTGATGACTTACGTGACTAGCGCGGTGTACAGCCTCGGGAGTATCAGCAGCTCAGCCTTCCTTCAGGCAGCAAGATAGGCTGTTGTTTCACAATATGAAGGTCGATTGAAACCTAAGGTCAAAGTACAAATCATAACAACAACAAGCACTATCTAACATGGGTCTCGTCAAGCGACTCGTCGGTGGCATTGGCACAGGCGTCGGCCTAGCTGCAGAGGACGCAGAGAGTCGCAAGGACAAGCAGCGTCGAAGCTACACCCCAGCGAATTCTGAAGCTGGTGAAGTGCAAGCAAGCTCAAGCACACGGCCAGGACAGACAGGATTACCTCCATCATATGCCGAAAGTGTCAGCCAGGGATCCGATCGCCAACTCGAAGCAGGACCGTCAGCAACCGACGACCATAAGGTTCAGCATGACGATGAGTTGAATCGCGAAGACAGCAGTGACCTCGACGACGATGACGATTCTGACCTCACACTGGATGACTTAGTCGACGAAGATGAAGCTGCATGGGCCCTCGACGAATATGCTGCATCACATGCTCCTCCCACATATGAAGACGCAACCACTGTGGTGTCCGAGGACGACCTTATCCGGGAGATCATCGCAGCACAACGCGCTCATGCAGAGCAGCCAGAACGGACCAAACTGCCTTGTCCAGTGATCATACCACAACGTCGTCCACGCAATAAATCTCGCGGCTTCGTTCGAGCCTATGCACCTGTGCTGCAGAACGTCGGCATTGATCAAGACACCTTCCTCCGCTTCCTCACTAACTTTCACAAATCCACACAGGCCAGTCCATGGTTCACTGTTGTTGAGGTCAGCAGCGTAGCCGCTCATGCTGCTGGTCCTGCCATTGGTTTTGCTGTCGAAGCGGCCGTCAAGGCAGCTGTCACTGCCGGCAGAAACATCGAAGTTGCACACAAGACGAACAACTTCCTGGACCGCATGAACTCCGAGCTATTCAGACCCGTTGGTACCTTCGCCTTCCTCATGAAGTACAAGACCGATGTCAATATGCCAGATGGAGGCGAAGGTTTTCTTCGTGTTGCTGCCAAGAGCATCAACCTCACAACCAACCAGATTGCGGCCAAGTACACCGGCAGCGACGACAATGCTGTCTCCGGACTGGCCAATCAGATGTCCATGTTTCGCATCGCCTCTGGTGTCACTGAAGGAGCAGATGACCTTCCAGAAGCTGCTCCGCTGATCTTTCCAGAGATTGACGAAGAGGCTGCCCGCAGTGGTCAGTCTATGAAGGACAAGAATGAGTTTGTGCAAGACTACCTCGATCGTCGAGCACAAATCAGATTTGTGAGTTATATATTCTCGCTGCATACTTCTCTAACACAAACCAAGGCTCGTCAAGACCCAAAGAGTGGTCTAAACATACCTGAAGAGCAAGTACAGATGAAATCCAAATGGGCTGACCCCGATCACCCTATGTTCAACTCAGGCGTCGTCGGACTTCTGACAGGTGGCTACCTCGACCTCAAGAGTCTGAGGACACAACGACAAGAAGCGAGACAAGATCGTAGAGCAGCCCGCTATGATCGAAGACAGGAGAGGCGTGAGAGCAAACGAGGAGTACGTCACGAGAAAAGACTAGACAGACATCAGCGCAGGGTCGACCGATTTGAATCAAGACATGGCATTGCACCAGGTTCGACCTCACACTCAATTCCAACAAGCGAAAGGCAATCAGCATCGATTACTGCTGAGGAGCCGCGTCAACGTGCTCATGGTCACAGACGCCGCCATCGTCGCGGTAAGGACAGACCAATCCGTGGTACGCTGGCAAAAGTCATGACCGAGGACGTCATATATCTTATGGTAGTGAACCTGCCATCGGAAACAGAGCTCGCCGCGACAGTAGAGGCAGCATAAAAAGGTACAGCAGCTATCCTCTGCGCCTAGTACTTGGACTGGTCCCATTGCTCACACTTGTCGCTTTTGACGCAGATGCTTTCACTGCCTCCTTGCCTGACTTTGTCAGCTTGTGTTGTGGTGTGGCCTTACTGCTTGGTGAGTTCCAGTAGTATAGCATTTGCGTAGCCAAGACAGCGTTCAAGGCAAAGCCTGCCACGAAGCCATACAGTATGAGCTTGTCGTCCACCTCTTGCAGCGTCGTGAAGATTCTGGTCAGCGATCCGAGAAGATAGTTGAAGACCTTCCCAAATGGTTAGCATATATCATGAAGATGATAGGACACACTTACGGCGAATGCTGACAATTGTCCTGTTCCGCCCTCGCGAAAGATCGTCAAGATCTGAGGCAGCTTCGAGGCAATACCGAGCAGGCCTGCGCCAGCTTGTAAGTACTGCAAGGAGGCCGTACTGGTGATGCTGTCGTTGTATAGTGCATAGCCCGCAGCTGCAAGACCGGCCACAAACACTGCAGCAGCAGCTCCGCGTCCTGAGTATTGCAGCACAAGCACACTGATTGCGATGTTCTGGATTGCGATCAAGACGATTTCGCCATATGTGCTGAACGGGAACTCGTTGCGCACGTTGTAGATCAAGGTAATGAGGAAGCTGCTCGTCTCCAGAAGATAGCTAAGAAAGCTGACTCCTTCTGCGGATTGCGAGTTGACGATCTTCAGAAGCTGTGGGACTTTCACAATGGACGATGCTGCCACTATGCCGATGCCCAGAGCTTTGGAGATCGCAAGCTTGAGGCAGTCTGTATCGCTGATGGTGACATTGTGAATGAGCCTTTGGTAGCACACATCATTGCCCAAGATCGACTTTCCTAGCTCTTGAATGGGCGCTGGGAGGTTTTGCGTGATTGGTGTCAGCAGAGGACGAAGATGCTGCTCGAGAGTCTCCATGTTGATGTGATGATGCAGGAGTTCGTGACGCGTGTTAGGAATTATTTATTATGAGCGCGCATCTCAGGGTCCACCGTTCCATACATTTATGTTACTACTCTACTCATAACCCTCAGTATCTGTTCGATCTGCAGAGGCTGCTTTCCGGGGTCGAGACCGCTGATCTCTGACTGCTCATCCTGCTTCGGCTGCTCGATGTCTTCCATCTTGTTATCGTTCTCTTCGTCGCTGTCGTCCTCCCAGAGCTTGCGCTTGAGGCCAGTAAGAACATTTTCGATGCCGCTCTCTTGTTCTGCTATCGTAAAGTCGTCTTGGAATGCCTCCATCATACCCCTGGCTATGGTGTTGCTTGATCGCCCTGCTTCTGACCACAACTTCTCAATCTCTGCTTTGTTCGGATGTGATTCGTTCAGCTTGTCCGATCGAGTTGCCGAGCCGTGCAGCTTGATCCAATCTTCGACAGAGGGCTCAAGTCGCTTACGTAGCAACTGTTGCAGCAGATTCTCTTGCGAGCGTGCTGGAAACGTTGGCAGAGGAAAGGCGTGCGCGGCATTGAGGAATTCGCGGTGTGATTCAAATGTCAATAACAGCTGGCTGAGGTTATGTGATACGATCTGCGCCGAGGACTGTAGAGATGGCCTGTGATATCTTCAGTGGCTACATCTCGATCGTCTCACAGGCGCAACGACTGGAAAGTTGATTGATGCAGACCTACCATGAAGGCAAAGGCTCATTACGCTCGAGGTCCACCTTGAGCGAGCCTAGCGATGTCGAGAGCTGATTCAGACGCTGACGCAGCTGATCGATGGTACGTAGTCTGTCCTCTGGTAGAGGTGGAAATGCGACTGCCGCCATATCGTGATGTCGCAAGCAAGAGAGAGGCCTTAGCTTGTGGAAAGGCATTGTAGGCATACGTCCGTGCGCGCGGTTATTTGTCTTAGGATCACACTGCTTCGTCTGTTTCCATCATCATCACCATTACCATTACTTCTCCTTCACAAGCCGAACTCGTGTCATCACACGAACTTCAGGCAACACTTTGGATAGGCCGTTTGTCACAGTCAATTCGTTGCAATGCATATGTCCAGCCCGTTTCACATGCTTACATCGTCTTCCATGGCGGTATATCTATCACTTCTACTCGCGCAGCATCTTTGTTTCCTGCCTCACTAACCCATGTATACACGAGGATAGATATAGACGATACACAGCCCGAGTATGGCCACCCGCGATGTTCTGGTAGACGCAGTCTACAATGAGGTCGCAGCCTACCGCTATCGAGACTTTGCAACTTCTCTAATGATAGATGTTGCTGTCGTCCCTGACACCGAAGCGAGGATCATCACCTTTGGCCATTCGAGACGTCTCGGCTACACTACATACCAGATAAAGCCGTGGAGCGGCGCAAGTAAGACGCTCTCGATAGTATGCAACAGATCGAGGAAGCCAGTCATCAGCGAGAGCACTCGCAAAGAACTTCATGCTCATTTGGATGGTTTTGATCGCTTGGCTAACCCGATCGATGACATAGACACCTTTCGAGAACTACGACAAGTCAGAGCGTGGGAAGCACTGCAGCGGTGGTGGCTTGGCAATGGTAAGTACTTTCATTTCCTCGACTTACCACCGGAACTGCGGGTCGCCATGTACTCGTTCGCTGTGCCTTCTAGAGTTCATCCAGTCCCTTATCGTGGCCATGGAGTGCGCAGAAGGCGTTGCATAGATGGCCTACCTATCGAGAGACCGTTATCTCTCTTCACTGTCAGCAGACAGATCAGCAACGAAGCTCTTGGCCATTCCTACCTCTATACTACCCGCATCGTCGAGGACGCATCGATCCTGAAAGAATTGACCACATCGGCCTGCTTCCTAAGCAATGTTAGACGACTGGAGTTGGCGATCAATATGGACCTACGCACAGAATTCTTCCTCTTTCGTGATACATGGGCGATCGATCACTCTGAAATGGCATCTCTCCTCCCTTGTTCGCCGTTTAGAGCGATGGCATTGGCACATATCACTGTTCGAATTCCACAGGGCCGCCATCGCACGGTTATATCTGTGTGCGACACGACATTCACTACGGCTTGCCTAGCAATGGTCTTGCATCACTTTGGAGGTCAACGCCAGGTCGAAGTGCTTGGTGTTTCGGACCAAGGTCAGGCTATTGCTTTCAAGCACGCCTGTCGGCGAGCAAGGTCCGCATATGAGCTTTGGAGGACCAATGCAGAAGATCTTGGACACGACAAGCTGGGCCTTGAGCACTACGATGAGTGGATTAAGTTCTTTTCGGAAGATGAACATGGCGGCGTGTCTGTTGCGAAGGGAAACAATGTCGACGGTGATACCATCGATACGGACTGGATCAGGCGATGTGACAGAAATGGTCGATGCATATGTGTTCCACTCCATGCTATGGACAGGCAATTGTAGATGCGAGCAACTGTATCCTACTACAATCCTCATATCTATTCAATGATAGCAAATGTCTCTCCTGTGTGTTGCATATACCTTGCCTGTGCGCTGTGGCAGAATCGTGACTACTTTGAAAACGCGTGAACCTCATAATAGCGCGTAAGCACCATCGACTTCTTCCTACAACTACGGCATTTACCGCACTCTCTGAACAATGTCAGTACATACTAAGCCGGTACGTCTGCGACAAGTGTTTCTGCCTACACTCTACACAGTTACAAATGACAGCGCAAACACTGCCGTCCAGCCTCAACCTCTTCCCTCAACCTCACCATCATCTCCCAGCATGTCGTGTTAGAGAACAACCCACTCATGTCATCGCAACCACCCTTCCTGCTTCGGCATCGAGCTGCCATCATCACGGTCACGACCGCGGCTGCAGCACTTGCCATCATTGCACTCTCGTCAACACGGCAAGAGTATCGCAGGCAAACACCACTTCGAAGACGCAATGCTGTGCGCCGCACTAGAAGGTGTGAAATCAGGTTCAGGACTCAGTATCCAACACAACAATGGCCCTTGGGCACCATCACCATTCTCTCGAACACTCGTGAGGAATGGACTTTGGCATTGCAAACAACTGTATGCCTAGGATCGAGACTATAGCAGACACATACCAGATCAGCTCCGAGCGTGCCGCGCAGGTATATGAGCTCTTGGTCACGACTGTAGTGAAGGCACTTCTCGAGGCCTGCCAACATGATGACTTTGAGGAATTACTGCCTGCAGGCTCAACGTTCGCTGTGCCATGCATACATTCACTGCGCGACAGCTTGCGAAACTTGAGCATCGTCGAAGTGGCGAACGTGCACGCTCTGGAAATTGATGTGTTTCTCTGTGTCGACGATCCTGCTCTGGTACATCGAATCATTCTGGAAAGTGAGCAGGATGGCAATCGCAACTCCGAGGAACAATCCATCACAACAGCCGAGCAGCTCAAAGGAGTCCTCTACTATATTGCAGAAGAGCAAGCCAAACGCAAGGCATATCAGCATCGGGGTATACGGTGCGAAGAGTGTGGCGAGACACCTATATGCAACGTTCGATGGCATTGTCTCAATTGCGTAGACTTTGACCTGTGCTCGACTTGCAAAGCTCTTACTGCCCATCAGAAGAATCACATCTTCGCGGAGATCAAGATACCAGTACCAATTCTGGCACAACCGCTGGGTGCATTGCCCTTGTGGTATCCTGGTAACGACACTGCCATCAACGGGAGACTGTCAGCTGCCGACCGACGCAGACTTGCTCAGCTGCATGACTACGATGAGCCGGAGATCGATGCACTTGCAGACCAATTTGTGTGTCTTTCGGACGGTTATAAGGAGAACGACCCACTGCACGCATACATCGGACGAGACGCATTCGCAAAAGCATTGTCTCACGAGAGATGGCGTCGTCGATGGCAGCCCAACATGCTCGTAGAACGAATGTTCGCCTTCTACACCGAAGGCGAGGGTCTGATTGGCTTTGACCGATTCGTTGCCGGTGTGGCATACCTCCGTGGCAAACATCGTTTCGCCTCACTGCACCAGGCCATACAAGGCTTTGATCTCGAGGGAGACGGCCTCATCTGCCGCAATCACTTCGTAAGACTGCTGCAAGCTAAATTCGATGCCCACCGCCTGATGGTTGAAGAGATTGCAGAGTGCGAGGAGGCTGAGCATACCCGCCAAGTGGTACCCTTCCGTGGTAACCAACCTCTCGGGACCTTCTTCCATGGAAATATACCAGAAGGCGAGGCTACAAATGACAGCGGCAAGGTACCAGATCGCTTTGGAGACCTCGTACCTGAGGAAGGACGACAGCTGATACTGCAAGATGTATTCCTGAGCAATGGCAGCACTAATGCTCTTTCAGCAAGCCAACAACAACTATGCTCGGAGGAAGAACGCACGCTGCTCGGTCTACAGACTCAGGCCGGAGAAGATCGACGACATCGACAGACAAGCGAGGCACTGTTGTGGGATGAGGTCGAGCAGTCTATACATTCGACGTTGGACAAGCTATACAAGCCTTTCGAAAAGCGCTTGGCAGAGATCATCGCTACCAAAGATGAGCGCACGTTATGGAGGAAGGAAATACAGCAGATCTTACGCGAGCGCCAAGCCTTCTCTGATCAATTGAAGGCTGCTTCCGATCTAGATCCCTTGATGGCAACTGCAGACCGACACCATCGAGTTGAGGCTAAGAGCCTCCCAAGCGACGAGTTGATCACACTGCAACAGTCACTGCGCGAGAGCATGCTCCCAACGGACACGTCGTCATTGCAGGCAATGGAGGCAGATCTAGAGAGTCAATCACTCCAGACACTGCTCGCTAGAAGCGGGTATGATATAATGGACGAGGACGAGACTGTATCTGTCATTTCGACGCCCGATCCTACAATGCCACAGCATAGACCAAATGCATCAGGTTTTCAACAACCACCTTCACGCAGCCGACTGGAGTATCTTGCAATGCTGAACTCGCTTGAGCAACACTTCACCCTTCGTGCTGGTCAAGTTTACCTGAAGACACAAGAGATTGAATCTCGTGCTCGAGCCGACGATTCAAAGGAGATCGAAGGGCTGATCAAGAGTTGGCTGTCGTGGGCAGCACTTTGACAGCTCGTTACCACCAATCTGGCATCCGTCTAAGCACATGTCAAGCTGACGGTAGCTCATGCATATGCAGACCAAGCACACCAGCCAACCCCATGGGGCAAGCATCTCCTCACTAGACCGCCATCATTGATCATGGCGGGCACAGTGGCGAGCATTGCGCAACGCTACGCAAACGAGACAAGCGCCGCAGTGAACACTGAAGTGTCTTTCGTGCGAAATGATAGGACTCGAGCACCACACTCTTTGTCATGGACCTGCGATCAACATTATCAGATCGGCGACTTCGAAGTGGATGTCAGCAGCGACGGGGGCAAGATCCCGATAGTCGTTAGGCAATCTGAGGACAGCCAGGCGCAAAATCCTCGGCATACGCGCGAAGAGGATTTACGACACTCACAACCCCTGCCTTCTGTTCTTCCTCCAGCTCGTAGGACAGGGAAGAACTGATGCTCATGCGCGCGCGCCGCAAGCAATGCAGCCGAAGAAGGAATCTTCTCTCCGCATCTTCAGGCCCTACGTGCTCACTTTCAAAAGTCAAGCAGAAACTCAAACAGACCGCCCGTCTAGTGCGCCACCGAGCACTTCTCCATGGCGTAGCCTACTTGCACGTGCTCGTCGACATGGTCCATCTTATGGTCAGCATCGATAACGATTCTCTTCAGCACTGCGGCGTCCACACTGCATGCTGCTGTTGCAATCTGCAGTGATATACACATCCTGCCATCAGCAACGGCAGACTCCTGTTTCCCAGCAGCCCGCCTTGTGAATGAGCATTACGCACCAACCACTGGTGGCTTGAACTCAAAACGACCACATCCCATGCTTTCCCAGACTTGGGACCGCTACCGCTCCTTAGCCAAAGCGAGCTCAGCTGCATGATCGCAAGACATGGTCAACGCAGGCTCAAACCACGAGTTTTACATACCGAACGATCTTTGTCTGCTGATCATACTTGTTAGTGTACCGAAGCACAAGCAAATGGCATTGTGATAGGCAGGGCCTCAAACACAAGCATTGATCATCCCATGCTTGTGTCATCGCCATGCAACAAGACAGTCCAAGTGCTACATAGTGAGCAATATGGTGCTACTCTTAATGGTCAGCAGCCATTGGAAAGACAATCGTTTGAAACGATGATTTTCGTCGTGTGCAACTCGAGCTGCTGTGTCGGACCCCAACTAGTTGTATCCTGCAGTGACCCTGGTAATCAGGACATCAGCAGCTGTCACATCGATGGTGCGCCGTTCGAGGTTGAAGGAACCCGTCGAGGAGTGCACGGCATGCTAGGTACACTGTACTCTCTGATGCAGGTCCCAGGCCTGATGACTGCCTCTCGTCTCCGCGAACTAACGATTTCGATCTAAGGGGGTCACTAAGAGAGACTACCACACGGCCCCTCACGAAATGACCTACGGTAGCGACGTTACTGACAGCTGATTGGCCTTGCTCATGTGAGACGTACCCATATTGGTCCCAGCTCGAATCATTTGAGCCCAGGCCTGGCACCCGCAGTAGTTATTACTACCTCAGCTGTGCTCGGGTGTTTCTTCTGAGCTACTCTATTGCTGTCGCTGTCCTGTCGCGTCGCAGATTGACCACTGTCTTTCATACCCAGCGACAGTTCGATCTCGACGAACATGCCTGGCAATTTTCTGCCGTTGTGGCAGGTTCAGTACTGGCCAGCTCCCAACTACGTCGACCCGGTCCGACGCACATGGCTCCCAGGTAGGCATTCCAGCTTTCTGGTCAGGGAAGTTTGGGCTGACCCTTGCTTTAGGATACTCGATCGCACTTCAAGTTATCAGCACAATTCTAGTAGCCACGCGATTATGGCTTCGAGCGAGCAAGCAAGCAGGAGCATGGGGATGGGATGAGTGAGTACCCCTATCTACACTGTGAAAGATTGGCGGGAGTGCAGAACATGGAACGAAGAAACTCCAGGAACATCCCATGACCAGTACAAAGAGCATATGCTGATCCTTCCTCTTCAGCTTTCTCCTGATACCAACGTGGATCACATCAGTTGGTTTTACAGCAACTTCCATACTGTTCATGCAGTATGGTGGTGACAGACACGTCTGGGACATTCCCAGCTCATACTTCGTACCAGCCATCAGGAACGCCTGGATCGCACAGCTGATCTACCTGATATCGACGACATGCGTCAAGGTGTCAGTCCTTTTGTTCTACAGACGACTGGTAGCCGGGACCTACAGCAAGCGATGGAAGTACGCCACCATTGCAGCGATCTGGTTCACTGTTGGCTACTGCGTGGCCTTCATCTTCGTGCTCATATTCGGATGTAACCCAACATACGCCTACTGGATGTCATACGATGCCGCCTGGCTCAGCACTCAACAATTCACCTGCGTTGACGCAGCTCCGGCTAATCTGTGGGCTGGTATCCTCAGCGTCGTCAGTGATGTTTACGCTGTCCTGTTGCCATGCCTCATGCTTAGACACTTCGATGCACCACGACGACAGAAGATCGCACTCATGGTCGTCTTCTCTTTTGGTATGCTGGTTGTCGGCGCAGGAGTGGCTCGAACATACTACTTCACTGGACTGGCCTACACTCTGGACGAGACATGGCTAGGCTACGACGTCTATGTCTGGGCACAGCTTGAATTGCAACTGGCAATAATCTGTGCCAGTGCACCAGCACTGCGAGTCTTCTTCCGAAGATACCTGTCAGACCCACTCAACCGCGCCATCCACAGCGCCAAGGCGACTGGCTCGGCAATCCGCAGTGGTCACCGCAACTCGAACACCATCCCGGAGCATAGTATAGTGCACTATCCCAGCAACCACAGCAGAAACGTATCGGAGGTCGCAGCACAGCGTCCATTCAACAGCGTGGATGATTACATGGGTGAGAAGGGCTCGACGTCTTACTATACGCACGTACGAGAAGAGATCTCACCAATCTCGACCACCACGAGCGAAAAACCCCAAGCCATAAGGACACCAGCAGACTTTGAGCATTATGCACTCAACAACCTTGAGAGAAACCGACCTTTCCCTCCTCGGCCGGCATACCATCGCCCGTCCAGTATAGCGAGCGAGACGAGCATATACGACCAGGACCCTTCACCACATTATCACGCCGTCACTCGATGAGTTTGCTGCTGCTGTTGTTTCATCTGCCGCGAAAGCTGTAACGACCTTCTCTGTACATATGAACAGACAATTGTACACACGATCATAATGCACGATGCTTCTCATGTCATATCCTCCAGCCTATCAGGACGGTCTCACATGTGAGCCCAGCCTCGGTCGGTGACATATCCTGGATCCGCTGATCTTGTGCTACTTTGCCTGTCAAAACTCAATACTGCATACTGCATGGATGGAGATCTGGGGTAGCTACATGTGCTCGTGCTGCCGAGGCGGTCGTATAATCATTTTCTGCTGAGGCAAAGGACAGATGCGAGGACGCCGCGCCTCAATACCTGCACACCCATTGCGCAAGAAGGAGGGCCTCGTTCCTCGATCGTGCTGGGATCTTTTCACTTTGTAACGTCCCGGCATGAGCAGAGACTGGTTAACAGAGAAAGCTTCGTGTTTTAAGACAGTCACCAGTATGCAAGGGAAGTCCCACCAACGCCTCGCTAACAAAAGAGCCCATGAACAACGGCGAATTATGAACGAGCTTTCTCGATCTTCCGCCTCTTGCCTCTCAGCTTCTCGGCCTCCTCGTCCTTCCTGGCGTTAGAGTAGAGCATCTTGTCGTAGACCTTGCGCTTGCGGCGACTCATCATCATCTTTCGTCGGTCGATCTCGTCTGTTTCCGTCTGATTGATGTTGTTGCGCTTACGTGCAACGGCTGCCAGCTTGGAGGACTTGGTTTGTGGTTGCCGATCCGTGACACTGTTGCCAAGTGCTTCTGCTTCGAGCTCAGCCTGATGCGCACGAGCGGCACGCGAGGTGTCGTCAAGGTCTTCTTCGTCTCCAGAAAAGCCGTCAAAGCCGCCATCAGGCTCGTCTTCTTCGTCTTCATCGGATTCGGCACCCAGCTCCACATCCATTCCGCCATCGTCTTGTTGCTCATCTTGGATATCGTCACCCTCATCCTCCTCCTCCTCACTAGCAGCTTCGTCCTCGCTCTCGTCCTCGGCTTCTGCTTCAATACGAGCAGCCTCCCTTTCAAGCTCGGTCTCCTGCTCTGCCAGTGGCAATGTGGGATCGTACTCTCCCTTCTTCGCCTTTACGAAAGGACTCAGATGTGGTGGAAGTGTGGCGCCCGGACCGTAAAGGTCAGGCCTTTGCAGCTTGCCAAGGTTGAGGGAATCCCACACCCATTGAGGTTGGACATAAATCCGGCCTGGGACCCTTTCGTTCCGCTTGCGAGCAGCAGCCTGAGCAGCGATCTCGTCTGGATCTTCGTCAGCATCAGTAAGTGGCGGCGAAGGAAGCGGTAGGTCTGGTCGGTCTATGATTTGGTGCGTGATTCTCGTATCTGCTTCGTCACAATAGCTGCCCTCTCCCAGGGAACTGTCCCAGGCGACTCGCTTGCAGCCGAAAGCTCGAACAATGAAGTCGAGGGCATGTCTTGGCGTCTCTCGCGAAAGGAAGATGGTAGCAGATGCGAAGAGCTGCGACACCACTTGCGAGTCTGATGACAATGATGGCTGAAGCAGTATGTCTGCAGATGGATCGATTGAGGTGAAGACGTCCAGTGACTTCTCGACATTGGCCCTCTGCTCCGATTCGTTCTGTTGTACTTCTCCACCTTGTAGAAGATCTGCTTCTGCCTGTGCTCTTGTGTTGGCTTCTGAGTCAATCTGCATCACCTCAGCGGTATTCTCTTGCCGGTTCTGGCTCTCGAGATCGAATGCGCTCAGCTCTGCGCCTTGTGCCTGCTTCTGAGCGTCAAGTCTGGGAGGGTATACCAATCCAATGCTGGTATACAATCTGAAGTTGACGAAGCCAAGCAGTGTTGCGTAGAACTCTACAAAGGTAGCCATGATGCGGAAGTCGACATCTGGACCTTGCCTCTGCACGAATCTGTATGGCACAAGCCAGAGGATATCCTGTCCCTGTATCGTAGCCTGGTAGTAGATCCCCTTTATGCTCAAGAAGCTCTTTCTCAGACCATGCGTTCTGATCAGATAGTGTTCGAACTCCATGGTCAGCCTTTGACACCTTGCAACAAGTTTTGGTGGTACGCATTCGATCGATGGAAGGTTGGCGAAGAGGTATAGCGTGCTGAGTGCATCGTCAAGGTCGCGAATGGCGTCCACGAATGTAGGATACCGCTCTTTGATGATGTGGTCGAGTCTGATCTTTGGCGTAAGGTTCTTTTCGAATCTTGCTGCCTCTCCTACTTCGTTGCGGCCCAGTGCTTTTGCGATCTTCTTTGCAAGTGCCTTCTGCTCGCGGAACTTTGCAAGCAGTGGTTCGTGCAGCAGGTATTGGATGTCCTTGGCATAGTAGAAGGTCGTACTAGGAGTGGCCGACTTCGACACACGCTTTCGCGATCGTGGTTCTCGAGGATAGATGCCCTTGAATATGCATAGTCGTCGGAAGTCTGGTAGAGAGACCTGAAGCCTTCGTACTGCTTGTGATCGAGTGATGTAGTTCTTTGCGTTGCCAGCTTTGCCTGCTTGGATGTCAGTCAAGAGACGTGATAGCTACGTATTTCTTTCACCTTTCTTCTGTATTTTGCCCATGGTTGAAGGTGTTGCGACCGGAAGTCTGCGCTGTGCAGGAGGCAAGTCGCCGTTCGAGAAACTCAAGAAAAAGTTGAGATTCAGAGCGGCATGATTCCGCAGACGAGCATGTGAAGGGGACTTCCACTGCCAGCTGGTATGACAATCATACTACATCCTCGAGACAGAAACGACAGCATCAGCGGTCTGCCGAGATGTTCTGCCAGCATCGTACAACAAGATGATCGCTTCCTCAACCGCTGTAAAGCAACAGCGTCATGTACAAATATTCGGTGCAGCAATCGCCTTAAGGCTGGTTTTGTTCAGCATTGCACCCGGAATACTCGATGTCCTTGCTCATAGAGCTGAGATTGCAACGCCGTTGAATGCGCGGAATCGATGTCAGTATCCAATCTCGAGTGGCGACGATTCAGCTGATCATCATAAGTGCTGGAAGGTCTTTTCTTATACCAGCGAGGTCTTGACCCTTATGATGGTGGCATATGCCATCAGGTAGGGACACCTTCTGTATACTTTGCTTCATGATGCTGACATCGATCCAGGCACCACTTTTGTTGTCACTGCTGTCTTTCCTGCCTGCTTCAGGATCACTTCTGGGTCGACTCACAACCGCCGTGCTATACACATTCCTGGACGTATTCACTGCATACAACCTCTCCCTAATCGCACAGTCAGGCGCTGCTGTGGTGAGCTCAACCTTCTCTTCGCCTCGGAAAGAGCGCCAATGGCAGCCGATCTCAATAGCTGCCATCTTCTTGTTCAACCCATTCACACTACTCTCAAGCTTGGCCCGAACCACTACTCCGTTTACGACACTGTTCACTCTCTTGAGCATAAGATATGCTTGCGAAGCTGACGTGACGGGCACTGCATTTGCATTGGCGACTGCCAGCTACCTGAGTTTACATC
Organism: Peltaster fructicola; assembly: GCA_001592805.2. NCBI lineage: Eukaryota > Fungi > Ascomycota > Dothideomycetes > Peltaster > Peltaster fructicola. The sequence continues at coordinate 2,288,116 of CP051140.1, forward strand.
CACTCCTACTTCTGCCAGCAGCCGGTCTTTTGTGCTACGATCAGATGAGCAAGGAGAGCACGAAGCCAACGGCGAAGCAATTCACCGCCAGCTTCGGCGCAAGCTTTGCGACATTTCTTGCGCTACTTCTTGCACTTTCAAGACTGTTGTTACCATCATGGCAGTTCCTGTCCAGTGTCTATCTCACACCACTCACTGTGCCGGATCTGACGCCAAATCCTGGCTTGTGGTGGTACTTCTTCATCGAGATGTTTGACGCTTTCCGATCATTCTTCTTGGGCGTCTTCTGGCTGCACATGCTTGCTTACAGTGTGCCATTGTGCTTGCGCATGCGAAAGCTACCCTTGGCAGCTGCTGTGGGCATGATAGGCATCATCGCTGTCTTCCAGCCATACGCTAACGTTGGCGATGCTGGTACTTGGCTGGCAGGACTCAGTCTGTTCGGTCATCTGCTTGAAGGTTCGTTCCAAAGCACACATGAGATGTTCATGCTAGCTAACCATGTTCGAAGTATCCTCTGCCCATAGGTATACGTTCCCAGCAATGGCAACACTGCTGTATGCCGCATTGCTTGGACCAGCATTTCATTATCTGTGGATATATGCCGGCAGTGGAAATGCCAACTTCTTCTATGCGATTACTCTTGTGTGGAGCCTGGCATTACTCGTGCTTCTGGCGGATTTTGTATATGCAGTACTGCGAGACCAGTGGGAAGCTGAGCGACCCGAAGGCCTGGGTAAAGAAGTCAGACAGATATAGAAAAGCAATGACTATACATATAATCCATCGTAAGGGTTTGGGTCGTGTCGTCGTGTTCGCGTTGACTGCACAACCACTTCAGCTCGATTTCAGCTCTGCTGAGTCGAATGTCGATAGTACAGATCGAGAGTAAGCTCTTGTCGCTTGTGGAGCTGATATGTTATCGCCGTAACGTGGTGCGGAAGTGACAGGGAAGCCATAGTCCTGGAAGTCAGGCATTGGAAGTACATCGACCGGTGCAGGGGGGCTGTTCCAGGGAGACGAGTCGCCGCTTGGCGTGAAGTCGCTGCCGCTGTGACTGTCGTAGATCTCCTCGATCCGTGGATTACCAGGTGCTGATGTTAGAGAATAGCCGTACGCCGGAGTAGAGGGTATTGTATCGTTGATTTTGTTGATCAGTAATGGAAAGTACCGTTCCTTGCCGCCACGTAGGGTCGATATCAGTCCGAGTAATTGATTGAGGTAGTCCTTCGGACCAAGTTCGAATGTTGGCTGTTCCAAAGGTACGCATGCCATGACATCTGTCAGAGTGCAGGCCACGTCAAAGAGCTTCTCGATAAGACCAATACCATGGACCTCCATAGCAGTTTGAGAGAAGCTAGTTGTGGCACTGACGAGATCACGCGAGATCTCAATCGGAAACTGGAAGCTGAGCGCTTTGTCAGCTGCAGTTGAGGAGAGCAGGCCCTGACTGATAGATAGCTGCCAGACCATGGTTCGTAGCCACTGTTGAGAGCATCGTAGGTCGACAGCTTGGCTCTCTGTGCTCTGCAAATATGTCGGCAAGGCGGCGGAAAGCTGTTGTTGTAGCTGAGCAAGCAGGCCCGTTGTGCAGCCATCTCGTGTGCGATTCCAGAGCCTATGACATGTCAGTAACGAATGAGTCATGCTACTGCTGACACTCACCCGACGAATGTATCGTCAAATGGTCTGAACAGATTGACAAGATGGAGAAATCCACTCAGCTCGATCTCCTCCGTAGGATCCTCATCCAGAGTCGGCGGATTGATGGTCGAGTACAGTGTCAGCGGCCTATGTTGCTGCAGAGCATAGGCTCTCTCTGTCACGAAGAGAAGCCAGTATAGCCTACGCTTTCTTGAATCTGCTATCCAGTCTGAGGACTGGTAATTGGACTCCTGGTGCATACCCATGATTTGAGCTAGAGTGGTCGATTCTCGAAGGTGGAACCATGCTGTGTTGTGCTTGTCCAAGCAGAAGAAGCTTCCGAAGAGGAAGAAGGAAGTGATGACTGACCATACACTTGGCGATTCAATATAGTTGAAGTTGCGTCTGACCTTCAGCGTCTCCGATATGAGCATCTGTCCTAGTTCGGTACTGGTGGCCGGCAAGCCAGGGTTAAGCAACATTTCCGATGAGAAGATCATATTGGGCTGGATCATCATGTAGCCACATAGTGAGGAGACGAAGCAATATGCCTCTACGTTGTACTCCATCTGCGCCACAGTCTCGGCGACCTTGTGACGGTGCAGGATGGGCTGCGTCGGGTAGAGATTGTCGAAGAAGAAGTCGATGCATGCCGAGATGATATCCGGTGAGAGCAGATTGGAGCGCTGTGTGGATGGTGAAGGTGGAGGATCGGTAATTGACGCAAGTTTGGTCTGACGTTGTCTCTCGCGCAACTCGGTGATGACCTTAGCGCGCGATCCCTTCGGTCCTTTCTTCTGTGGTATGGCATTGTAGGTGCAGCTCAGGCCAGCAGACGTGCAGTTCTTGCATGAAGATGTGCCGTTGGCTATGCATTTGACTTTGCGTCTGTGGCAGGCATCACAAGCTCGTTTGACAGGCGGCGTGGTAGGCGAGGAGGTGTCTGACATCTTCTGCTGTCTGGAGGTGGACGCAGAGATGACAGAAGGAACGGCCATAGACAGCATGATAAACAATGACGCTGCCGATGATGCGCTCTGTCACATATCAGTCGAGGTACCGCGCCTCAACCCCACTCCGTGCTCGCCACGGGTAACATGTCGCGCGTAGAGGGCGCGCAGGTGTGCAATCCTTCGTAACTGATGAGACTGGGAAGCATCAGAGTATGCAGCGCTGATAATGCTGGGCAATAATGTGGCTCTCAACGAAGCGTAAGGCTGCAAATCCTTCCTTGAGTAAGTTTCCAGAAGGAAATCGGGCCGTCTTCGATGCATGACAAGGCTCCCGCCCCACTTTTTAATACTCAACTGCTTTCCCAGCAAATTATTATGCACGACCCGATTCATGTCGCTGACGACAGTACACTTAAGGCTCGTTCGGCTCTTTAATGTGCATGCGAGGAACTTGAGCATGCGACAGCTTCAGCAGACTCGCCAAAGAGACAGGGTATCTTGTATACGCTGCGTAACTCGCTTCAACGGACGATCTAGCACTCGCTAATCCACAAACCTCGCCGTCCACCGTTGTAGCAGAGAGGCGTTGGGTAAGAACGCTGCAGGCACATGTTGTGCGACCATAGTCTTGACGTCGTCTCCGACGGCGACGAACAGCATCAGTCCTCCCACATCTATGCACCAACGTCGTAAGTCATAAAGAGCTCTGGTATAATGCTCCAAGAGAAGTCATCTGCGCCTGATCGAATAACGATAGGAGTCGAAGTGATGGACCTGCTACGCCTTGACGTAAGGTGGCTTACCAACCTGGCACAGGTGTCATCTTGAGGAACAAGCCACCTTCTGGACGAATAGTGATTTGACCTGAGATTCTGACCTTACCGCTGTCACCATCGAGTCTCTCGACGTTGAAGCGGCCGAAGATTGCAGCGAGCGCACACTTGAGTTCCGCCCTGGCAAAGTCTCGTCCTATACAAGCACGAGGTCCATGCAAGAACGTCGCCTCGCAGAAGTTGGAGATCGATCCTCCTTGCTTGTTAGCACGCAGCTTGCCTTCAGGGAGCTTGTCGATCCACCGGTCTGGTCGGAATTCGTCTGCGTCCTCTCCCCAGTATCTTGGATTACGGTTGATCGCCCATGGCATAACAACGATGAGCGTTCCCTTTGGTATGACAGTGCCTGCTATGGTGGTCTTGCGGATTGGCTCACGCAGTGTGGCCGGTACTGTTGGAAAGAGTCTGAGCACTTCCTCACAGATACCATTGAGCCATGGAGAAGTCTCGACTGCAGCTTGCAGATCTGACAATGGAGCATCCCAATACGACTGACCGCCTTCCGTTGGGAAGTTTGCACGCACCTCTTCCCGCAGGAGATGCTGGTATCTACGATTCTCTGGCAGACTGAGCAAGTGGCATGCCCATGTGATTGACGATGCGCTGGTCTCGTGTCCGGCTCCAATGAAGGTAAGAATGTTGTCGACAACTCGATCTCGGCTCAGATCCGACTCCCGAATGATTGATCCCAGAATGTTCTTCTCGTCAATCTCTTTCTCTACCGGACGAGACTTCTCAGCATCGTACAAGTCTTCTCCGGCCTTGCGAAGGTAGTTAGCCACTCCTGTGGCTACTTTCCCAGCTTTTGGATGCAGTAGTCGTACGATCCATTGTGGCGACAAGATTGACGACACCATGTAGTGCAGCATTAGTCGATCAGGCTCCAATAACGCAGCAAATGAGTCCGCGATTGGATGCAGCTCCTTCATGCCCAGCGCGTTGAAGTCCCGAGACAAAGCACCCACTCCAATTATATCAAAAGCATACTTGGACGACCACAAACCAACGTCAACCTTGTCCGCCTCCTTCATCTCCTTGGTCAGGTGGTCTATCAGCACTCCAGCTTTCTGCCACATGGTCGGATATAGTGCTCGGATGCGCTTGATATTGAACGATGGGTGAATGCCTCGACGCTGCGCTTTGTGTCCTGGACCTTCGATTGTAATCAGTCCCAGACCCAGGATCTGGCCCATGTAGCCTCGCAATCCATCTGGCTTGACGAAGTCGTAGGCGTTCGTTGCAAACAGATCCTTGAGCGCATCCGGACCAACAGGGTACAGGACCGACTCTCCAAATTTTCCTCGAGAGTTGAACATCTCGACCTCAGGATGATCCTTGGCCCATTTCAGTGGTGTTCGTCCTCTTGGCTTCTCCACCACAAGGCGACCACTCATTCCACCCTGCTCTGGTCAGTATACAATGAGACCACGTACTGGTCATACTCACATCCACCAATGGCAGGTTGCGCAAGGGACTGCGTAGCCTTGGGTAGATGATGATGGTGTCGAGCAGCAGCAGCCAGAAGCTGACCACGGTTGCAACCACAAACTCAATGACATAATTACCTAGAAACGGACGGCCACGCAGACCGTAGGTGAGGCCGACAATCACCAGCGCGATGCCAAACACTCGACCAAGAAAGAGTGGGAACATCCATATTGGCTCCATGATGTCGACGCTTTCAACCAGCAGAGATCAGAGACACCTAATGGACAAGACCTGATTGTAAACCAGGACAAAGCACTTTCAAGTACAGCTTCTAGCTAGCAAAACCCCGAGATCGTCATCGCCGCAACAGTCAACGGTGAGCTTTCGGCCGTCGACCACATCTTGACCTCTCCTCTTTTCGTCGATGACCGACCAAAGAAATGCACGGTTGGGGCGGTATGGTGTACTGTTGTGACATAGGATCGACCATTCGATGACTGTGGGCGCACTTCCCAATCTCTTTTAACTTTGAGGAGATCATGAACTCTATTCTCATGCTTGTTTCCTGCTTCAAGGACATCGCCCATCGAATGTCAGCAGCATTAACCGATAACGGTGTCACAGGTCAAAGTCTCGGAGTTCGCATCTACATCTCGAAGTACTATGAGCTGCCATGCAGCCTGCGAGTCCGATCGCTCCAGATCGTCAGCTAAGTTTGCGCACGTATCAGCAACATGGACACAAGGTTCGTCACAAGGACGACTACAACCTGATACATACAGACGCATGCCGCCATCGCATAGTCCGTTCAATTTAAACTTCAATCGCTTGTGCTACGATCTAATCACTTATGGCGCTAGGCGGTACAGGCTGTACAACTTCTCTGACCACCTCGGCACCAGATACTTCGCACCAAGATGAGTTTCGGACTGCGGCAAGGCATCTGGAAACAGCCTGCCAAGATCCCTGGACTCTAATGGGACTGCTCAGATGATTGACAGGCCCCACATGGCGAAGCACGGGTCGGATGGGAAGCCTCCTTAGATCTGGTCTTGTCGAGCCCGGGTGATATTGTCTGTTGTCGTCGTTTCTCGAGGCGTGTCTTCCTCCTTGTCCTTGCCTGTGATCATGGAGAAGGTCTATGACTTCGGCTTCAAGCCGCCACCTATCCCGGACAGCAAGCCTCTGCCTGCATTCAACAGACTGTCATTCAAGGGAGAGTTCTCTTCCTTCACGGACCTGGTAGAACTCTCCAGCGAAGAGAAGGCACAGCGTCGGAAGTCCAGGATCATCAGCACTGCTCGACGTGCAGCAATTGGAGAGTCGCAGATCGGAGACTCCGAAGCCCAGTTCAGTGGCGATGAGGACCTCGAGTCGCATATCGTGACAGGATGGAAACTCGCCGCCATTGTCACTGCGCTCTGCCTGGCTGTTTTCTGCATGGCCCTGGACAACACCATCATTGCCACGGCAATTCCAAGGATAACTGACCAGTTCAACGCTTTGGAAGACGTCGCCTGGTACATCTCGGCGTATCTTCTGACCACTTGCGCCTTCCAACTCTTCTTCGGCCGTCTGTACACATTTTTCAACGTTAAGCTGGTCTTTCTGGTCGCAGTCGGTCTTTTCGAGCTCGGCAGTCTCATTTGCGGTGCTGCACCCACTTCGAATGCGCTCATCATCGGTCGAGCCTTGGCCGGCTTAGGCTCTGCTGGTCTCTTCTCGGGTGCGCTCATCATTATGGCACATATCGTGCCTCTGAGACAACGTCCAATTTACATTGGTCTGGCTGGATCAATGTATGGCATCGCCTCGGTGGCAGGTCCACTCCTTGGAGGTGTCTTTACAGATCACCTTAGCTGGCGATGGTGCTTCTACATTAACCTCCCGATTGGCGCCGTCACATTCATCTTCGTTCTACTCTTCCTCGGAAACTCGACAGGAGCGTCCAACGCAACCTTGACACCTCTCCAGAAGCTGAGGAAGCTGGACATTGTTGGCACTATTGCATTCGTGCCTGGTATCATCTGCCTCGTCCTGGCCTTGCAGTGGGGTGGTCTCACCTATGCTTGGTCAAGCGGTCCAGTTGTGACTTGTCTGGTTCTCTTCGTACTGCTGATGATCGTCTTCATCATCGATCAGTGGTGGCAACAGGACAATGGCACTGTCCCTCCTCGAGTTTTCCTGCAGAAGAGTGTGTTCGGATCAGCTTGGTGGGCTTTCATGTTTGGCGGATCCTTCTTCATTCTGGTCTACTACGTTCCTATCTGGTTCCAGGCAGTTTGGGGCATTTCTGCAACACAGAGCGGTATCGACTCGCTTCCGCTTGTTCTGGCATGTTCAGTCTTCTGCGCCCTCAGCGGTGTGGGCATCTATCTTTTCGGATACTTCACGCCTTGGTTGTTCGCTGCCAGTTGTGTCATGGCTGTCGGCTCTGGCATGATCTCTACTTTCTGGCCTCTCATTCCAATAAGCAAATGGATTGGTTACCAGATTCTCGCTGGTGCTGGTAAGCATGACGGTTTTGCCAAAGTAGCCTCTCGCTGACACACGTAGGCTTCGGTATGGGCATTCAAGTGCCACTCATTGCAGTGCAGGTCGTTCTGCCGATCGAGGATGTCCCGGTAAGTCTCCTAGCTATCTTGTCGTATCAGTACTGACCATGCATAGACTGGCACGGCGCTGATCATGTTCTCCCAAATGCTGGGAGGTGCTGTGTCTATCGCCATTGCCCAGAATATTTTCCTTGCCAAGCTCACCGAAGCGATCGAATCGATCATTCCTGGCTTCTCAGTGGCAGCTCTATATCAATCAGGTGGTGCCACGACAATTCGAAATGTCCTGTCAGGCGATCTGTTGATCCAGGTCACTGCCGCATTGAGCAGGTATGTTTGTTGTCTGTTATCTGTCGATCTCTTGCTAACCAATTTCAAGTGCTCTCGACCACGCCTTCTATGTGTCCACAGCACTTGCTGCGCTGAGCATCTGTGGAGCTTTCTTTGTTGAATGGAAATCTGTCAAAGGACAGTTCTTAATAGGAGTCGGTTAAGCATATAAGCACACAGCTGCATACTGCATAGCATACCACTGCGTCTTGTCCTGTTCATAGCATAATCAATTCTGGCAGGCTTCGCCTTGTGTCTAGATTACGATTCCACTGAGCCATGGTCTCTTGCTGTCATAGTGCCAGGACAAGGCAAGGTCAGACCAGCAGTACAATGTATCTCCTGGTGCTCCGAAACCAAGGCCACGGAAGATGCTAAAGGGGACCGGTTCGTACAGGAAGACACCTCCAGTTGTCAGCTCATGGGCGAGCAGTTGACCGGTGATGAACAGCCAGAAGCACGTCCATGCAATGTGTGAAGTGTATGAAACCACTTTCGGAATCTTCTTGCCAAAGCTGCTGCGCCCAACGTAATGGGAGTAGATGACTTCGGCGAGGATGCCGACAGGCTGCAGTGCAAAGAATGCGTACATCTTGAACCATGGCTGGGTGGGACCAAGCATGGTCATCGATGCCGCAGTATGAAGGATGCCAGACAAGTTGAAAGATGTAATCAATTCGATACCAGCACCTTCCGGCGATTTTGGCTTGAGTCCGAGTACTTTGCTGAGTGCTCGTGCGCTGGACTGGAAGGAGTGTCTGAATAAGTGATGCCAAAAGCCACCCCAGAACCCGGCCAAGCCACGTGTTGGAATAGTGCTCACATCACCGAACTGGTCTGGGTAGAGCCAGGCCTCAGCATTGGTGCCAGCAGTCTCTGGAGTGAATAGTCCGAGTAAGAGTAGCTGAGGTATGGCGAAGGACAAGTTGAGAGCCTGCCAAACGAATAGCAAGGCAATGGTTATTCTATATGCGGCCGTCATGGTTGGTGATGCAGTGATGATTGTAGGCAGGCTTGCCGGTGGTGGAGCGTCGAGTATGCCCCAGAAGTAAGGATCTCGGTTCGTGATTGTCTTCAATCCATCGAGCCAGAGGTAGCCCTGCACGACGACCCACACATAGTGGCTAATGGCTTTGCTGCGCTCGTCATAACGAACCCGGCCAGAACTAATCTTGGGTCTGTCCTCTTTGGTAGCTTCAGCAAGATCAATCTGACGAAGTGATGCCTCAACTTGTGGTGGACGAGATGGCTCGCCAGAGACTTTCCAGTCCCAACCAATACCTCTCGAGTTGAAGACGAGGTCGGCAGCCCATCCCAGACGAGTGATCAAGCTGTCGCGAGGTAACGACTGCCACTCGTACTTGTCGGCAGAGACTCTCTTGATCTTCTTGAACCTGTCACGAGCATTGTTGAAGACAAGTAGATTGGCACTCCAGAGAATGTTCCATCCACAGAAGAAGCCAATGATCAAACCAAAGACCGGGTATGGCGATCGACAGTTCAAGATGGTCCAAAGCTGGACAGCAAAGTTCCCTGCGAAGACACCATAACGTACAACAGGACCTTTGAGACTAGGGGTCAGAAGGTAGGTGAAGAGTAGTAAGTTGCAGTAGAGGAAGACGGGAACCACGAATCGTTCATGAGAGCCGTTTAAGAGTCCTTCTAGGTAGGCTTGTGTTCGCCAGGCTGAGACCTGTTGATGGCTTGTTGCATGCCGAGGGAAGTCAATTGTCGCCATACTGACTCGAATGCTGAAGTTTGTGGTTTGCAAGAACGACGAAAGGGTGTTCAATGGAGAATATAGTCGAGTAGCTGTCGAGTAATGCTCAATGCGCCACGAACTCTGCTGGTACTGGAAAAGCATGCCCCGCCTGCGAAGCATTTAGCAGTGTGACCGTCGATGGTGGACATAGAGAATCAAACCTCGGTTGGAAAGCTTATTCCTCGAGCCACAAGGTTGCTAGCAGTCTTGCATCCGAGAAGGTTTCACTCAACAGAAGTACCGCGATATAGCTGCATGTCTTGACAGGTTTTGCTGCAAGCTTTGCCTGGATGATGCAGTGGTCGTGCGCAGGGATAGCATCATCATCATGCCGTGTCTCAACCAAAACCCGTTCGGCTGCTTACTTCATCTTGTCAAGAGCTTCTCTTGTTGCCGCGCAGGCCATCCCTTCCAACGTCTCATCCTCTTGTATACCGCTGTCTCCTTAGACATTTCATGGTCGTGGTCCCTGCTAGACCATGCAATAGGTCCGTCCAGCTTGGTTCTAGGTGTATGTGTCTGCGACATGTTCAAGGAGAACCTGCTGTATGAACCTGGGTTTGCAGGAATGAAGTGTCGTTTGAATAAAGACTGCAAAGGATGATGGCTAATGCTCTCGTGTTTGTTAGTCCTTGACGACCAAGCATTCTATGCCAAGCTCACGCATTCGACCGGAACGGTCGGATCATCCTGTAGGAGCTCGCGCGTGTCTGCTCTGGCCATTGCTTTGTGGTCGACAGCCTGTTGACATAATCCATGCGTAGCACGTCGTACAGACCTTGTATGCATATGCCCTGTCTCTGTATTGAGTTCAGCAGCAACAGTATGGCAGTGAGAAGAAGGCACAGAGGCAGTTGGCAAAGACAACCCAACAACATCGCCTCGCCACAGTCCTATGTCAGAGCCGTGCGACAAAGACGAGACATACGTGCAGTAGTATCATAATACTCTCTTCTCGTGATGCACTTGGCAATGCTGATTCTTCTTGTCAATCGTCGACGGCCTTGTGCTGTCTGCTGACCTCACGTTTGTCGCATCAGAAGTACCTTAAGAGCGACATTGACTCGCGATAGCTTGAGGACCTGTGAGTGCACGTCGGATGTAAAGCTCAATCGATGAGATAGAGCGCGTGTCATTCATCATGCTGAGATCGAAGCTTACATGTACATTGTGTACTCATATGTACTCTTGCCTGAGGCACTCATGCGCACGGAGCTTCCACTCTTGAAGTCGAATCTTCTTGACAGCTCCTTACTATACACAACAAACTGCCTCCTCGGCGTACATCTCGAAGATGGCGCAACCGGACATCACATCGATCTTGGCAGCTCTAGGTAGGCTTCCAGCCATCATCTCTGCCATCCGCTGACATATCTCCTGCAGCACAGCAGAACCAGGGCGGTACTCCTCAAGCCTCTGCAACTCCTCAGCAACCACCTCCATTCGCGCAACCACCTCTTCCATACCTTGGAAATGCGCAATCACCTCCGATTGGCGCTGGGTATCTCCCACAACCTAGTAACTCCGGCAGTGTCGACCTGAGCAGCATCAAACCATCGAACAGCGGATCCGTCAGCATCGCAGATGCTATTGCAAAAGCAAAGAGCATTGCCGCCAATCGTGGAGTGCCATCGTACGAAAGCCGACCTGATCAAAGACGAGGATTTCGCTCACGTTCGCGATCGCGCTCACCTGGTCGTGGCTATGGTGGTAACCCATACCGTGATGAGAGACGCGATGATCGTGGACGTAGCAGTGGATACCGCAGAACTCCATCTCCAGACCGCGGACGTGGTCAAGGTGGCGGCGACAGCAACGTCGAGACCATCCGAGTCAAGTCCTCGCTCGTAGGCCTGATCATTGGTCGTAACGGCGAGAACTTGCGTAGGGTCGAGTCCGAGTCCGGAGCTCGTGTCCAATTTGTACAGGCAAAGGATGCTCAACAGGCTGAACGTCAATGTACGATCTCTGGGGCGTTTCGTGCAAGAGAGGATGCCAAACAAGCTATTTACACAATCATCGAGGAGAACGGTGGGTCCAACATCATGAATGACAGAGCTGCCTACGCTGCCAGCAACACAAACCGAGCCAAGGCCAACCAACCGGCTCTGCGTGATGGTGAGCACACGGTGCAAATGCTGGTACCTGACAAGACAGTTGGTCTTATTATTGGTCGTGGTGGTGAGACGATCAAGGATGTGCAGGAGAAGTCCGGCTGCCACGTCAACATTGTAGGCGAAAACAAGAGCATCAACGGACAACGGCCGGTCAATCTTATTGGTACAGCAGAGTCGACTCGCATTGCACAAGACCTCATCCTTGAGATCGTTGACAGCGACAACCGTGCACAGCAAGCTGCGGGAGCTGGTAACTCGAATGCTGTGCCTGCAAGTCGTGACCGTGGATTTGAACAGTTCAGCGGCCGAAGCAGCAGTGGCGGTGCTGGCGGCGATGATGTGTACGAGGAGAAGACGATCAAAGTTCCGTCAGAGGCCGTTGGCATGATCATCGGCAAAGGCGGAGAGACTATCAAGGAGTTGCAGCGATCATCTGGCTGCAAGATCAATGTCAACCAGCCTAAGCCTCCAGACATAACCCGAGACATTGACCTTGCAGGAACACGTCGCAGCATGCAAGCTGCCGAGCGTGTCATCTGGGAGAAGGTCAAAACAGTACGCGATCGTGACGAAGCTGCCGGACGCGGTGGTCGTTCCGGCGGCAGCAATAACAACTACGATTCGGCACCTCCCCCGCAACAACAATACGGCTACCAGCAGCAGACTCAGCAGGCTGCACCAGCATATGGCTATGCGGTGCCTACCCAGGCGCCTCAGCCAGCATACCAGGTCCCTTACTTCCAGCAGCAAAGCACTCCAGCTCCGAGTGCAGAGGCTGCACAACCTGCTCAGATGGATCCTGCCTTGTACGCCCAGCTCTATGCCCAGTACATGGCCCAGATGGCCAACCAAGGTGGTCAGCCCGGACCACAGTGATCGTCATGAAGCTCCCTTTCGTGACAAAATGGATTCGAGAACGAGCGTGATCGATTGAAGTGCTTCACGTCTGCGCTGTGCTGAGAACAAGGTCATCGTCGCCTACAGTGCTTGACTGGATTGGATCGATGAAGCTTATGACTTGCTCTGATGCTCGTGCGGCTCGTGACCGTTGTTCGTCCTCTCGATGCATGACTGGGAGTCGATGTCCTGACTTGATGAGCAAAGCTGGAAAGTTTGTTCTCGACTATTGATACTGAGCGTCTATCATTGCTAGTGCAGCCCGTGTGTTGCCTTTGCCAGCACGATTGCTTTGTGTCTTATGCTTGCAGCACTTGTTGGAGCCGCGGCGAAACCTTTACCGTTGCGTCTAATACTCATCGAAATAATGCTGCTTGTGTCTAAAAACCAACGATTGATGTATGTATTGCCTTTAGCATAGGGGCCGGGTGTAGGGCCGGCCGCACTGTTGTGATGTATCAGGCCCACACCATGATATGGCGTTGCTGCAGCCATGCTACAACACGTCTAACATGCTGAGATGATACGCTTGATTTAGCAGACACGCCCCAGAAGTGTCGATTTTCATGGTCGAAACTAGGCTCCTGTCGTCAGCAGTACTAGCCTTGCGACATCATGCAATCCACTGCAAGGATGCTTGAGCTCCTCATGAGCCGGCCTCTTAACTCAGCAGTCATGCGTGAGCGCAAGGCTGGCCCCCTGATTAGGATCAAGCTGATGATCATCACACCTAGCAATTCTCTGTCCACTCAACAGCAAGAATGCGACTGATCAGAGTACCCACGAGCGGCACGCCATCCAAGATCGAATTGCAGGACATCTCCGGACAATTCAGTGAGCCATACGCCATACTCTCGCACACCTGGGGTGACGAAGAGGTCACGTACGCAGATGTCGTCGCCAAGTCATATCAGCATCTACAGGAGGGCTACGAGAAGATCAGATTTGCCATGCTACAAGCTCAAAAACACGATTACAAACTGCTGTGGGTAGATACCTGTTGCATAGACAAGAGCAGCAGTGCCGAACTGTCAGAGGCTATCAACTCCATGTATGCATGGTACAGGAACTCAGCTTGCTGTTATGCTACGCTGCAGGATGTCACATGCAAGAAAGACGACGCAACCTTCGCAGGAGCTTTCGTCAAGGCTAGATGGTTCACTCGAGGCTGGTAAGCCTACGGTATCTCGTTGTGACATGTGCTGAAATCCATCATAGGACGCTTCAAGGTTTGTCTAGGGTGCTTTGCTCTTGCACATCTTGACAGTATAGTAGAATTGCTCGCGCCCAAAGAGCTGATCTTTTACAACAAGAACGGAGAGTGCCTGGATTCCAAACACACTCTTTCGAAACTCATCTCGGATGCCACCAATATCCAGGAAGATTACATCACTCGAAAGCTGCCGTGTAGGGTTGCGAGCGTAGCAAGGAGATTGTCCTGGGCGTCCAGCCGAGATACAACAAGAGCTGAGGACATCGCTTACTGCCTCTTGGGCCTCATGGATGTAAACATGCCTTTACTCTATGGTGAAGGAGACCGAGCATTCTACCGTTTGCAAGAAGAGATCATGAAGGTGTCAGACGACCAAAGTCTCTTCCTTTGGAAGACTGAGCAGCCCAGCGCTGGACACACTGGATTATTGGCATCGTCGCCCAAGGACTTCAAATCATCAGGAAACTACCGACCTTTCATCGAGTGGGAGCAACGCTCTCCCTTCCAAATGACTAACAGGGGTCTGCAGATAGAGCTACCTCTCGAGCATGTTCGCACAAACCTCTGGAAAGCCACTCTGGAATGTACAGGCTGGCCTGCGATCTACCTCGAGAAGCTCAATGCTAGATCAAATCAATACGCCAGAATTGAAACTCATCTGATCGGCAAAGAATCTGCAGGCACCAAGACAACAATTTGTGTACCTCAGCGTCCTTTGATCTCTCGAGACACCGCTGTGCCATACTTCCCCATTCGCTTCAAGGTGGTGAATCAGACACCATACCAGATCTTGCCGACCGACTTGAGACTTGGCACAGCATATGCCATCAATACCTTGTCTAGCTTATACGGCGAGCTCACACGGCAGGTGCCGGGCCACCATGAGCTGAACTACGACTATACTTCTGCTGTCGAGATTCCTTGCAGGGAAGGCTATGCAATGAGACTATCATTGACATTGCACTCAGAAGAGAGACTGGCACACAGGGGATCGCATACTGTCCATCTCCTCGTAGGTGTTCGCAAAGACACCAAAGCTCTAGCCTTCGAGGTCGTTGATAAACCCATCCGAGAGGACGATGGATCGTTCCACGGTCATAGTGCAGGTACAGTATTGTACAGCAGCTGGGCGCACGAGATCATTGTACAGGTCTTCGAATCATTCAGGGCCTTCGAATCATTCAGGGCCTCTCGAACCGAGTTTCTATGCGATATCGTCATAAGAACACCAGCGTCGAGACGCTCGTAAGTCAGCCGCACTGCAAGCCTGGTGTGGTCCAGTCCACCATAAAGCGATAGTGAGTCACTATATATGTGGTCGGTAGTGTCTAATCGACGTGTGATGCTGCGAGCTTGATGATCAGCAAGGACGCAGACGTCAGTCCTCTGGTATCGAGGCCAGGGTAGCTTCTCAGGTGTCTACATCGGCTGTGTCGCATGTGGAATCATTATGAACAACGACATACAGGAGGACATTTTAGAGTTCTGACTCTTTTTCGTTGCGCAGCCGCGCTGACAAACTTCGCTCTCACAACACCTCATCTGGCAAAGCGTGCATCGTCCTGTTCCGACAATGACGATATTGACAGCTCAAGTCACCAAGCGATGGACCTCAGCTGAATGAATGTCTACCGAGCAATGCTTCGTAATGCTCTGCTGAGATGACATGATGTGTTCGGGGTATGGTGAGTCTGCTCATATAAGAGCCAGCTCGTTCTCTTGAATATCACAGCATCAACATCCACAATGGCACTCACTTTCCACAATCTAACTGTCATCGAGTCCTTCAACGTCCACTACCTCGAAGCTGGAGCAAAGTCGTTACCTACACTGCTACTACTCCATGGCTTTCCTGCCTCGTCAAACCAGTTCAAGACACTGGCACCTCTTCTAGCACACAAGTATCATGTAGTTGCGCCAGACTATCCCGGGTTTGGCCTCACCACATACCCAGACGACTTTGTGTTCACTTTCGACAACATCGCTGGGGTCATTGCTGCTTTCATATCTGCTTTACAGATCTCGACTTATGCATTGTACATCTTCGACTATGGAGCTCCAGTTGGCTTGAGAATCGCTCTTCAGCAACCACAAGCAGTCAAGGCTATCATATCGCAGAATGGTAATGCTTATGATGCTGGATTTGGGCAAGATTTCTGGGCTCCCATCTTCAATTTGTGGAACACAAGCAACTCCCAAGCCGCCAGAGATGTTATCGCTCAAGGTGTCCTGTCACTAAGCACAACCAAAGCTCAGTACACGACTGGGGTTCCGGCTTCTGATCTCGATCAGGTCGACTTGATCGATCCTACTCTCGACTACCTGCTGAATCTGCAGGGAACAGCAAACCAAGAACATCAGCTTGACCTCTTCTACGACTATCGTACGAACCCTCGCATCTATTACCCGAAGTTTCACGAGTACTTCCGCAAGACACAAGTGCCACTCTTGGCGATATGGGGCAAAGGTGATCCTGCCTTTATACCAGCCGGCGCCGAGGCGTTCAAGCAGGATCTCCCTAAGGCAGTCGTGAAGTTTGTCGACACAGGACACTTTGCCCTGCAGACCAAACTCCGAGAGATCGCTCACGCTATTCTGGAGTTCTTGCCCAGTGTGGGCTTTGGTAGTCGATCTGAAGGACAATGGTAATGACGGCAGCAATGGTCGAGAGCTCAGAATTTCGCGAGATGGCTGATCAATGCATGGGCGGCAGCGATCAGTCTGTCATCGGCAGGAGGTCAAGGCGTCCAGATGCTGTCTCTTGTTCCATCTCGGACAGGTCCCATATACCCTGCCTGTCCAGCACGGTGATTTTGTAGATGGGAATGAGCTAAGACTTCAGCAAGTGTGATTAACGGTCGTCTGTCAGGCTTAGATAGCTCCGGGAGTGGTTATCAATACTCCTCCTGTGAGAAATGTTATTGGTACAAACATTCAGTGTGTCCAGCCCATCTCTCACATCAGATTCTGTCAACTAGTGGCGTTGCGGCATTCATGACCAGTAGGAGACCTAGAGTCCATCGCCATGCTACTCTATGAGGTCCTGTCGATTACCGACCAAAGTACCACAACCGCAGCTTGTCTCAGGCCCAAAGATGCATTCCAGGTACCGTATAGCTGAGCGAGAGCCTCAACTAGCTGTATGCCTGCTGTTTCGGTGACTGTCCTCGAGCCGCGATCGAAGACCAGCGTTGTGTTGGGCAGTATGAGAGAGTGTAGCGAAATCATGTGTACAGGCATCTCGATGCTATGCTCACGAAGGAGTAGTTGACCAGACGAGATTTCAGCTTCAGGAAGTTGTGATTCAGGACGGTCGGTGGATATCATGTTGTTGACTAACGCACCCTGCTCTAGTAGTATTGTACTCCTACTGCTCATCATACACTCAGACACCCGTGGTTGAGATGACCGGCGAGCAGGAGAGCTTGACGCTCTGTCGTGCTCGAATTGTCGTCATTGCTAGACACAACGATTGCTCCTCGCGACGACTACTGTACCACACGTCGTGGTGTGAAGACAATGTTCGGTTTGAGCATAAGACGAGCGAGTCAGAACTTCACATCGCAGCGAGTCAGCAAGGTACGACGTCTAGGAGGACATGCACAAGCATGAATATGCTGTAAATGCTCCGCTATACGGCTATGCATACCCAGTCGTTACTCATGTCTTCTTCTTTCGCTTGAACGTTGCATCCGCAGCGAGGTCTGCTCCTGTAGAGAGCCCTGGCTCAACTGGCGGTGCCAAAGCATCTCGTTGGTCTCGTAAAGCATTCTTCTGGTCAGCATCGCCGATAACCTCGATACTGCTCGCGATCCATTGCTGAAATGGTTGAGCCACGAAGAAGCCGTCCTCTGTGAACCATGTGGTGAACGGTGTTTTGAGCTGCCTTGTGCTGGGGCCAGTAGAACCGCTCGTCACCGTGAAATCGACGAAGTATGTGGGATCGTGCTTGTTGACCTTTGTCCTGATCGAAATCTGGGAAATGTCAGACCGTCAACAGCACGGAGACAGGATGCAGAACGATATATACCTTCTTGCCGTTCTTACTGCCCTCGAACACCAAGCCCTTCTCGACGAACCACAGCCAGTATGTGAAGAACGAGTTGAGGCAAGTGTATGCGACCACTGCAGCAGCCGTCCAATATTTTGTAGCCTCCCAACCAAGCTTGTAATCTGCAGCAAATGTCACCCCAGCAATGACAACGGCCACCCAGCCGACTGCGAGCTTAATGTCGGTCTTGCTGTTGTCCTGCTTGAAACCCAACGACCTTAGGTAGTTCCCAAGAGCATCGTCTGTGGTGTTGCGTAGCTCTTGGAGGTTGTACACCGATATCTTTGACTCAGACATGTTGAGAGCTGGCTCACACAGTCATGTGCGTTGGTAGAAATCTTCGCGATCGTGTCGTTATCGTGTAGTGGTGTTCATGGTACTCGACATTGAATGGTGAGCTTACAGCTGTCCGCAATGTAATGGAGATCGGCAAGCGAAGCATGAAATCTTGGCGCATACATCAAGCTGGACAGAACACCTCAGACTACTACTACAACCACCACCACCACCGTCAACATCAGCGAGCATGGCCGGACCGGTGGAGCAGCAGATCCACAGAGATCCTGCACTGTTGTACGCACGCCTTTGCTGTCAAGGATGCCGCTGTCCAAATGCTAACAGAACGTAGCTACTGGATCTTGCTCCCCATCACGGTGGTTATGATCCTCACTGGGGTCTTGCGGCACTACCTTAGCACCCTCCTGCAGAGTACACCAAAGAGGCAGCCACTGCCTAAATTACGAGAGCAACGATCACTTCTGAGGGCGCAGAACTTGAGGAACAACTATGCGCAGATCTCCAAAGCCGCATTCGAACGACGGAAAGAGGCGTTCATCGAAGGCGTGAAAGATGGCAAGTTCTTGGCAGAACCAGAGCTGCGAGGACAAGCCAAGCAAATGAGCATATCAGATCCGGCCATGATGGAAGGTATGATGGGTTCAATGAAGGGACAAGTCGCTATGATGGTCCCACAGAGCTTGATCATGGGATGGATTAACGCTTTCTTCTCTGGATATGTGATCAGTGAGTATCTGAGCGAGCGTGCAAGGCTAGACCACTGACAACCTTTAGTGAAACTACCATTCCCTCTCACACCGCAGTTCAAGCAGATGCTGCAAGCTGGTGTCGGCACCCGCGATCTAGATGTACGATGGGTTTCCTCCCTCTCGTGGTACTTCTTGACCTTGTTCGGCTTGCAACCAGTCTACAATTTCATCCTTGGCAGCAATAATGCTGCGAATCAGATGGCACAACAGATGCAGCAGGCCCAGATGGGCGCCAACCCATTTGGAGGCACTGAGGATCCAGACAAGATCTTCAAGAATGAGTGCGAGAACCTTGAAGTCGTCGATCATTGGTATATACTGGATGGCGTCGAAGACCGGTTGTTGGCAAAGCATAGCGTCGTTGCCTGATCACATACTGTGCACATGTCTAATTTAGACTTCTGATCTCGAACTTGACATCCATGGCCTCATTGTGCATATAGTCGAGTCTGTGACGAAGTTCTTTGTATCACATTACATGCTCAAGCGCGGCTTCAACCCGTTCGTGGGCATGGCTTCCGATCATCATATTGACCATTGGCACTAACACCAACCATGTTGGATCGTCGTGCAACATAATCGTGATGCTAGTTCTGCATCCTGCCTGTGGGCAACATGGCAGACACCTCAAAGCACTCTCACCCTCGCACCCGGCCTGAAGCTCTTGCGAAGCTCGTCCCTTCGAGACATCGAACTGATACAGAATCCCGAGAGGCAGACACCCGTGGCCGACTACGCAATGCGCTCCCTGGATCTCATCCTCAGAACCATCGTGAGAAGCAGCATCGCTCTACAAAGCAGGCAGCGAAGGACACTGTCCACAGTGCTCTAGAGCTACGACCGCCCATCAACTTCGACCATCTACTCCGGCGAGACAAGAAGACTCCTGCGCCCAGCCGAAGAAGCTCTGGCGTGATCAACTCTGGAGACGGCGATATCAGCAAGCTTCAGCAGCAGACAAAGAGATTGCAAAAGCAGGTCGGCGCCGGCGATGTGATCAAGAGCAAAGAGGACAATGAGAAGCGTGAACAAGAACTGCGACATGCTCTTCAGGGCGTCGAGGAACAAGGCATGCAAAGCACCAGAGAGCTCGACAATACATACTACATACTGCTCGAGAAAGCAGAAGGTCTACGAGACATCGTCGACAACATGCAGAAGCTTGCCAGACAAAGCCGCAGCCTGAAGGAAGACTTTGAGGAGCAGTCTCGCGAGATTTACGACCAGACTGAGCAAGCTATGGGTGGTTATGAGAACTTCGACCAACAGGAAAGATCGATAAAGGAACTCCTGTCAAGGCTGGACACCTATCGGGAACGTACAGCCTCGCTGAATGACAGACTTGAAGCTGCCAAGGGTCGAGCTGAAGTCTGCGAGAAGCGTGTGCTTGACGCTCAAGCACAAAGAAAAAGCGATGGAGCACGACCTGGGCGATCATATCGCTTGTCGTAGTGGCTTTGCTGGCAGTACTCATTGCTCGACAACCAACCCAACTTGGTGCCATCTCTATCGTGGGAGGGCCAGAAGACTCAGTCTCACCAGTGCTTGCAAGACTTAGGTCGAAGCCCAGCAATGATTCCTACCTACAAAATCTCTTTGATGGCATCTCCTAGCATGCACATTGTATGCACAATGCATCGTGCCTGGGTATTGCGAATTGACGAGCTTACATTGTCTTTGGAACATTGTCGTCAGCAGCACGACCTTCGTCTGCTCTCTCCTGGCACTACTGACAATGTCAATATGGTAGATTCGACTGTGGAAGGCGACATGATTGAATTGAAGCATAGGCAACGGATCTTGGTATATGACCATCTCTGTCTGGCTAGACAACTCTTCTCCGCCCATCACACACACACACATCCTCTACAGTCGTCTCTCCTATAACAACGATACCAGCCACAGCCTAAGGACTAGTCTTGAAAGCAGAGGAATGGATCCACTCATGTTCCGCATGTTAGAAGCTGATTCCCACACAGCAGCCTCTGGTTCACGCATGATAGGCGCCGGCATGGTCGACTCGCGTATGATGGGCACTGACCATCGAATGGATGGCAATGCAGGTCGTGGTCTAACATCCACTGTTGGACGCAACCGTTATTTAGACCTCCGAGAGACTCACTTCGACGACTCGGTGTCACAGGCTTCTGGTTCTCGTGGTCGAGTTCCAGTCACTGCTGAGCCTCTTCGCAACCGAGAGCCGTCCATATCTGGACCATGCATCTACGAGCTTCCTGATGATGTCGGTCATACAGCTTCGCGCAGCTCACGCCGTCCTTCAATGGTTGCTATCGCTCCATCTCGCCATCGAGAGCCATCCATATCTGGGCCACGCATCTACGAACTTCCAGACGACGTAACCCACGCAGGTTCGCGCAGCTCACGCCGTCCTTCAGTGGCTGCCACTGCTTCATCTCGTCGTGGACCTCTTCGACCCGCTCACGTATCGTCTTTCACAGCTGGATCACACCACTACGCTCATCAGCAGAGCCAGCCAACAGATCGCCCTCGCTCTCCAGGTATCGACTCTTACCACACTTTGCGCATCACGACGCCGGATGGCAGCACCGTCGAGTTCACCCGCTCAACACATACCCGCGGCCTTGAGCGTCTTCTCTCACACTGTACACCACTACAACGCGATGACTTCCTCTACAGCCCTTCACTCGGTGCCTATAGTCCTCGCTCTGGCTACCATTCCGAGTCAGAGTCCGGAGCTGGCTATTCGGATTCAGAGTGCGAAGATGGATGCCCTTACTGGGAGTGTGACTGCCATGGCTCCTCGTCGGCCCACACTCGTCGATAAGACACTCGCAAGCGAGCAGGCGACACTACCGCCAAGTTGTAGCTGTTCACGTTAAGGGCTGTGGCATGCCATGAGTGCGAGGGCAACTGGTCATGTAGTTCCCTATCGTTGTAAGAAAGGGGTCGTTATACGGTTTTCATCGCCGTATCGATTCTGCCACAGCGTGTAAGAGTATAATCCAGCAGGACCAGATCGGCCTTCATTGCAGAGCGCAATTGTCGGGTTTCGGCATAACATATGTGTATACCACAACTTCGTCCACCGGTCTTTCATGTTGTCCCGTAGTTTGGCTCCTAAAAAGTGACGTCGGGCTTCGGGTTGAGCCCGTCTCTGCACGCGATTTCTAAGCTGAGACCCTGCTCTGTTTCTCCGCCGTGGACCATCGGATGAAGCTGTGCAGGAGTGAAAGGTCTCCTTGGGTTGTATATGAGATGGCACGAAGTATGCTGGCAGCAAGTATAATAAGACAATCGACTGCCTGAAGCTCAGCAAGCCACATACATACACACACATTATATCCTTCACCATGTCCACATCCAACGTTACACTCATAATCGTCGGCTTGAACGTCAAATCAGTCCAGAAGGTCAGACCAGAGTTTGACGAAGCGGCATATGGGAAGATCGTCGAGTCGATGAAGAAGCTGGACCAGTTCTCAAACCTGACATATCATATTGTCCAGCTCGATACTGAAGCTCCTGCAGAAGATGCAAACAGTATCGAAGGCTTCTATAGACAGCTACACAACAAATCATGGTCGGCAGTGCTCATCGGTGGTGGTATTAGGGCCCTTGCTCCAATGACACAACTGCTTGAGGAGATAGTCAACGAGATCGCAAGGTCCAGCTCAGGCAAGACCAAGATCTTGTTCTCAGCTGACGGTTCTGACCATCAATCTGTGATGTTACGGCACTTCCCAGAGCTCAATGCCTCGACGTGAGCTATGGCGCAGAAGAGGCAGATGCTGGTGCAGTGTGTCTCGAAAGGATGAGCGCGGCTCCGGACAGGATGGACGAAGACACGAGTACAGATTGATAGTATTGCAATACCACTCCAGCTCAATCCTTCAACTCTGAAGCATATAGTTCCTGAGATGACGAATGGAGGAGTAGAGCAGTGCCCGGCCGAAGGGAATTGAAGGGTTATAGGACGGTGCTAGAGCTACATAATCGCGTGCTTCGATCTACAAGCGGATGACCTAGGATTATTCCATCATACTCATCACACCCTGCAACATGAGTTGCAATGCTATGATTTTCCGTTCCAGGCTGTGAATCAGCTATGTCTCGCGCTGTTGCACCGCGCAGTGTGCTGCGCCAATATCTGCGAAGGGTTGAAGCTATCGAGCTCTACCCATACCGAAGCTTCCACACGTCTCCGCGATTATCTGCAGAGCCGAACAAAGATGACGAGCGAGAGTCTTTCCGAAGTCAGCTGTACAACAGCACTTACGAGCGAGTTCAACAAGAGAAGGCAGAGCAGGCTCGGTTCGCTGCGATCAGAGATTCAGCACGATCCGGAGGCAGCCAGGTCTGGCAGGTGCCTTTCAGTAGGTCTTCCTCCATGCCGGTCACAGAGCATCTGCTAACACGGAACTTCAGTATTACTCGTAGGCGCAGGACTTGGCTACCTCTATGCTAGTCAACGACCAGGCGAGCCATCAAAGGACTCCGTCCTATCACTCGCTGCTACACCACAACCAAACCATGACACCTCACAAGCAACACTTCAGGCTGCCTGGTCCGATTTTAAGAGCATTGTCGGCGAAGAGAACATATCCACAACAGACGCAGATGTCAAATCACACTCGGGCAGTGAGTGGTCGTCGCACGCGGCCCTACCTGGTGATCAACCCTTTGCTGTGCTGAAGCCTGCAAGTACAGAAGAGGTATCGGAGATTATGAAAGTGTGCCACAAGCGAAGGATACCCGTAACGGCATATTCTGGTGGCACATCCCTGGAAGGACACTTTGCTGCAACAAGAGGAGGTATCTGCATCGACTTCAGTCGCATGGACAAGATTATAGCCCTGCACAAGGATGATCTAGACGTTGTGGTACAGCCGGCCGTGGGTTGGGAAGGACTCAACGAGGATCTTGGAGATCAAGGACTCTTTTTTCCGCCAGATCCAGGACCAGGAGCCATGATCGGAGGGATGGTAGCTACCGGCTGCAGTGGCACCAACGCATACCGATACGGAACGATGAAAGACTGGGTCATCAGCTTGACCGTCGTCCTGGCGGATGGCACAATCATCAAGACTCGACAGCGGCCCAGGAAGTCGAGCGCAGGCTATGACCTTACTCGAACATTCATTGGAAGTGAAGGTACGCTTGGACTGGTGACAGAAGCGACTCTCAAGGTCATACCGAAGCCGCAGAACACGTCTGTGGCTGTGGTCACCTTCCCGACGATCAGAGATGCAGCCGAGTGTGTCTTCAAGGTAGTAGGCGAAAGCGTTCCTATCGCCGCCATTGAGATACTAGACGACGTACAGATGCGATGCATCAATGATGCCAAGAGCACGTCCAGGACCTGGCAAGAGGTGCCAACCCTCTTTTTCAAGTTTGCAGGCACACCATCCTCTGTCAAGGAACACATTGCCATCGTGAAGAAGCTGGCCCAAGGCTCAAAGTCCAAATCTTTCGAGTTCGCCAGAAGCAAAGATGAGGCTGACGAACTTTGGCAAGCAAGAAAAGAAGCTCTATGGAGTCTGATGGCCAAGAAGCGAGACGATAGCGACCACGTCTGGACGACCGACGTTGCAGTGCCGATGAGCAAGCTGGCAGACATCATCGACGAGACGAAAGCAGACATCAGCAACAGTGGGCTCACTGGCTCTATCGTCGGCCACGTTGGAGATGGCAACTTCCATGCCATCATTCTCTACAACGACAAGGAGCATGACATCGTTGACGCCGTCGTGCACCGCATGGTGAAGCGTGCCATTGAAATGGAAGGCACAGCCACCGGCGAACATGGCGTCGGCCTGGTGAAGAGAGACTATCTCCCGCATGAAGTTGGTGACAACACTGTGGACATGATGAGAAAGGTGAGTGCTGGTGTGCCATTGAATCTCGGCACCAATAATGCTAACAAATGCCATCTAGATGAAGTTTGCCTTCGATCCTCTTTGTCTGCTGAACTGCGACAAGGTTGTGCGTATCGAAAAGCCCAAGGCTGGTGAGATACAAGAGTGGTAATGGCGAATGCAGTGCTATCATCAGCAAGATCGTCATGCGAGTGTAATGCTCCCAGACAGATCGTGCACTGCATCGTTCTGTTGATTCATGGCCAATCGCCAGTGTTGTTGAGGAGCTCTGCCATTCACCATGCTGGCTTCTGAGCGACGACGATATGCCTGCAAGAGTAAGCTATTTGACACTGTCACGCACTCTAAGCACTTACAATGCAAAGTATGTATGACAGGACTTGTCGGAAGCACTTCTCACCAGATCTTCGACTAGCCTGTCGACTTGCTCCCTCCGCCAGCCTAGACATTGCGTGAAAGGTCTCATGGAGAGACCGTTGAAGAAATGGGTTGCCTGAAAACTCGTTGCATCATTTGTCAATAGGATCTCCATGTAGTCTCCGACATCCTTGATCCGAGAGGTCCAGTCAGCTCTCGGCAGCAGAAGCTGACCACACATGGGATGTTGCGGTATCTGCAGCATGATTCTCTCTGCCCATGCTCTGGCGCCGGCGAAGTCATAAGCCCACTTCGATGTGGGCAAAGGAATCGTGATGCGTTGGATATTCGTAAAGCCGGCTCTGTGCAGTATGTCTGGCAGATGGTGTGGATATTCTATTGATCTTCCTTTGGTAGCCTGTCGCATGTAGTGCCACCAAGAACATATAGGTGCAGATGGTGCCAAGGTACCGTCGTCACATCGTGGTTCGAAATCGATCTCAATGCTCTCGAACCAGCCTCCCGAGGCGGTCGTTCTTACCAGTATTAGCGACTGTGGGCAGCAGCGCAAATGTCACCATACCTGAAGCAATTCTGTGCCAGATGCTCCCAGCTTGTTATACTGCCGCATAGTTGACTTGCGTGGATGATACTGTAGGTGTCATTTGTTATGCTAGGCCAATATGGTTGATCGAGATCAAGAACTGCTGGTTGACCTGCGCGTGGTGTACGCCAGACTACGTTCGATGGTGCTCTAGAATGTATCAGCCAGTCCTGTGGACGGGTACCAAGTACATACGACGGTTGTGCTCCGACTATATCGACCCCTTCGATCTGCTGAAGCGTGAGTTCCATGACCCGGCCGAAGGATCGTCCTGCACTTACCCATGCATTGGGGTATCTCCTGCGTGGAATAGTCAGCGTCGGTCTCAGAATGACACTCGTACGTCTTACCGAGCGACATCTATGGCCCATATACCAGTCCCGCAGCCCAGGTCGAGAACACGAGAAGGTATACAATTCACGAAGACGTTGGCCACGACATTGGGCTGGATTTGAGTCTCGCCATCGATAATCTTCTGACACAGTGGCTTCTCGGCGTCCAGATGCCTCAATAGGACGCCATAGACGACTTGGTGCAGCATGTCTTGTCGCTCGTGCTCCGGCTAGAGGTTGTCAGTAAGCGTCCGTCGCGTTCCAGCATTTTCATTACTTCATCACATGGGAACATAGGTACTCCCTGGCCAAACAATTGATAGTGTCGTCCATTCTCCCTCCACGTTGAAAGCTTGCAGTCTCTAACTTCAAGTTCAGCGTGGCCAGTGTGGCTTCTAGCCTCGACGTCAGGATGGCCGGTGTCGTTACGCAAGATGTGGGCGAGTCCATTGGGTGCTCGACTGTAACGGCTCATTAGTGTTTCCTGAGCATGATCTCGAGAATTCTGTGATGTACCTCATGCTTCGATTGATGGAGCGTTGGCAGATCATGCATGCCTAGTAGAAGGAGGCGCCCGCCAACAAGTCTTGAGCCATGTAACATGTCAAGTCAATGGAGGGCAGCCAAGCGTGAGGTGTGTAAGTCGACAATTGAAAACGATGGACAACAAGAAACAACCACCAGGAAACGTCGTGAAAGACGAAGCGTACCCAATCAAAGACTCAAGCTATTCAGCCGCCCTTTAACTTCGAGGACGCGACTACGCCTTCTTATATCGTCATGACACACAACGCACACACTGCGCACATCTTTGGGAAGGACAGCAAGGATGCGCTAATGTACGACGAGCCGTAGCGGGTCCAACCTGAGCCAGACTGACGGATCAAACTCATGCTGTCCCAGAAGCTCGGTATCGTGAAGCTGATCGAGAAGCACTCTGGGTTACTTCTGCATGTTCCAGAAATTGGACCCATGATCCGGTGCGTTGGAAGTGGTGGCCATCGTGGCTCCAAGCATGGAAGTAGATGTGCGTAACACTGCACTTAGACGCCAGTTCGTTGATCCTATGTAGGCCATCAGGGCTCTGTGCTGTAGAGTAATGAATTAGAGAACGTCCCGGCACATGTTTCAGCGCTACGTAGCGTGCGTGGCGCCTGGATTTAGTGGCTCGAGATCGGAACCAGGAGAGGCACAATGTTCGTCTTTCTGGTTGCCTTTCAGACGAGTGTCACTGATCGAGTACCTTCTGACATGTACGTCGAGTCAGGTTTTCGTCCCAACGAGGGTGAGATATGATGCGTCGCAAGCATCGGCAGCAATATGGCATCGATCCATTGGCTTTCCCTTAGCACTGACCCATGCTCGCTCCACTGGCAATTATGCTTTACCGACAGACGGGACAAGCTACCAAGCTGCAACGAATGTAAGAAAAGGCCAGCTTCGGAAATATCCTCTTCATGGTGGCCATTCGTTGTCAGCCTTTCTTGGAATGTTGCAGAATTGTCTCGGGGGAGCTCTAGGTGCATGAATGTAAAGTGTCCGTTACTGTAACACCGTCGGACATCTGTGACCATGACTTCATTGGTGCCCACTCGAACGATCGAAGGCAGTAATCCTTCTTTGCCGTGATGAGGAATGCGATCAGCAGTGCACAGAAATCGCAATGCAAGGCTCCTTGCACTGCCTTTGACGATGCTGCGTCAGAGCCCGAACCATCATTAGACGTCACACAAGACTGAATCTCTGCGCAACGGCAATGTGTCACTGCATGAGAGCTCAATGAAAGTGTGGTTGCTGGTGTCGGCAATCCTGACTACTTCTATGCTTCCCGATCGTGGTGTCCAGGTGTGCTGGTGACGATGCTGTGGGAATGCCTATCCTATTCATGAGCACCTATCCGCCTGTCCTGGAACCAATCGCGGGGCAGATAATCTGTGATACGTCTCGTTGTCTGCCAGAGCAATTGCATAAGCTGGGCTTCACAACCAGGAAGTGCGCCTTGACCCGTGGTGCTGGATATTGGCGGCTAGGTTATGCATGAACATGATGTGTGCGTCTGAACTTGTTAGATCCCACCTGGTCTTCACGGTCTCATATGAGATCCATGAACAGTTCATGACATCTAGAAGCCTTACGGCACAAGCTGTGTCCTTTCGACACATGCATGGCAGGCGCATATCGACCATGCAAGAGTCGATTCCTCGTGGAGTCTACCTTCTTTGAGGATAGCACACCAATTCACGGTTGGGTGTGGCCTTGCCTGCGCTACCGTAGCGATGCAACGGCCATGCTGCAATCGAGTGCTGTGATCTCTGTTGAAGGATCAGACGTAGAGCGACAGCAAAGCGGCTGAATATGATTTAATTAAGCCATTGACTAGCTTAGCAGTGCTTCTTAAGCTACTGTACTCACACCTCCAATGACCTTTCCTTCGGATCATGATGATATCCTAGGTACAAGGTGATGGAAGAATGTCCAGGACGAACTCCACCAGTGTACACTCGCCTGCGTAGCGCAGTTCCTGCCGAGCTAACGCTAGGCAAGATCAGTCTCCATCTGGAATTCGATCTCATGAGCGTTGTAAGCAACAGCCGAGTAGTGTCGACGACAAAACGCAGGTGTACCATCAGCAGCTGCATCAAGAAGCAATACCGGACAAGCAAGCGATTGTACAAATAGCCAAGTCGCTGTTGCGCATCATGACTACTTGCACAAGATGGGGTTCGACCGTGTTGCGGCGGAATCGTGTGAGCAAGCTCAAGCATGGCGAGCGCAGTGCCTGTTGAGGCATATGTGGCAGACCACAGATCGAAGCACGAGCCTAGCACACATCTAGCTCGCCAATGATAGAAGCTAGTCTAAGTCGGTTTGTGTACCCAGTGCTGACGTTGTATTAGTGGACGGCCAGTCGAATGGATCTGAGTGCCGAAGTGGTATGCAGAGAAGAGTGCCGGGGTTTGAAGCAGTAGCCCCTGGAAGCAGAGCTCCTGGAAATGGGTGTGCTATGGGTCTCTCCAACAGCAAGCCCCGCTTGCAACTCTTATAGCATGATGTGATGTCGTCAATCTTGAGCTTATCTGCCGGCCTATATCCATCACCACTGGAGGTAGATCTGCGCCAGAAAGCCTTCCAATCCGCTGATTAAGTCCAGGCTGAGGGGTTACCTGCATCTCGGAGGTGTACTGTATGCTCGTATAAGTCGCTCGCCTCAGCACAATTCAGTCATCGCCAATGGAGTATCGAGCCTAAGTGGCTGAGTCATGTCTTGACAAGCTTTAGCTCGTGCACCTCTAGCCTTGCAAAGGGACACGGCAGGGTGTGAGCGTACGTTCATGTAGTTGAACATCCACCTCATATGTGGATGGGTGCATGCGGAAACATCTTCTTGCCCTAGCCATGCTATGCGCAACTGCTGGCACTGTTGTATACCATCGCCATAAACTTGACTTGCTGACAGCGTTCAGAAGTATATATTTCTGGTTAACGCAGGTGGGATTGAGCCGAATCCGGCGTGCTGTCGAGCTTGCAAGGTCCTCGTCACATCATATGCCTGGTTGCCAATGCTCAGCCAGGACTATTCGGAAGTGAATCGTGGCTTCATGCCGGTCGTGATTGTGTTGCCCAGTTCGTACTCTAGGTGCAGGAGAGTGTCATGTAAGTGTAAGATGCGAAGAATGGCTTTGACAAGTGCGGATAGAGGAAGGAGAATCGATGTTGCCGACGAAGTGAAGTCATGCCGAGCACGGGCCTCCAGCAAGTACGGTGATGTCGAGACACAACTGGGATCGGTCACATGTAATGTTGCGAAGCGACCTACACGTACATCGTGCCAGAGGTCTCAGCCTGAGTGCTGCGTGTGACAGTGACCGGATACTGACGGGTAAGTGCTGTGTCGTTACCGGCCAACAATCGACCAAATCAACGCCGATCACCGTTGATATAAGACTCAGTGGAATCGACAATGCGCACATACTCACCAGCACTTCGCCATCTGCCATCGATGATGCTCATGAGTTCCTTTAGCTCGTCAAGGCGCTCGCCACACGCAGCATCCGACGATTCTCTCACGTACCACGCATAAGTTGCTGCTGCTGAATACAGCGAATCCAACACGAATGGACTGACCTTGCGAATGCCGTAGGCTGCGATGTATATCTTCAAACGCTTAGCGAGCTGGAAGGATCGATCAGTGACCTCGGCCAAGCCATCTATGCTCCTCTTGTGGACATGGAGCCTGGATTCCGATACAGTGGTGTCCTCAAAGGTTGTTGAGCAGGAGTACTTGTCGTAAAGCGTCATGGCAGCTGATATGCAGACGGACACAGCAGAGATAAATGTGCCGATCTTGTCATCGTCCATGACTGACAGCTCGTCTTGCATCGCATCTAGTAGGGCCCGCACGGTGACGTCAAGTTGTAATGCCTCACTCGAAAGATAGTCCTCGGGCATGCTGCGATCGTTGGTATGCCTGATCACCTTGCTGAGCATGTGCGTAGCTTGGCACAATCGTGCATAGGATGATACAGAGGTCGATTGAGATGCGGAAAGTGAAAGAGGCGCGGCTGCTCCCATCTGTCCACGATCCCAAGCCCCATCGTCCGTGGGAAGATGAACGTCCAGGCCAGGATCATCTGTAGCAAAAGGCTTGTTATGGTGACCAACATTAGCATATCTGTCAAGGATAAAGATACCCCATGCTACTCGACGTCGCTCTTCTTGTTCTGTCTATGTGCACGTCAGCTCGAGTACTGGCGAGATGACGAACATACCCATGTTGTCGTGCGTGGCAGCATAGAAGTTGCGTGTCTGCTATGAACACCCATCGCATGGCCAAGTCTTGCGCAGCCTCCAGTGGTGAGATATGCTGCAGGCCATATGCTATGCCCGATCTCGAACAGAGCGATGAGAAGCAATGCTTGCAAGGTCTGCATAGTGAAACCGTTCCGCGACTCTATATAGCTGTACAGCGCCTTCACATCGCGGTATGCTGATAGTTGTGCTGCAGCTACGTCGGACGGTACCTCTGCGGTGATGAGCTTGATTGCCATGAACAATAGGAGGTAATCTGCGCCTGGTTCATGGAGCGGGTTGGAAAGGTGCTGGAAGAGACGGATCTTCGATATGATAGGAAAATACGAATGTACGGTGGTGAAGTACTCCTCAGTGGTTGTGCGGAGCTCGACTGAGGTGCCCAGACAAGCAGTACCATCAACAGGCACTTTCACATATGGTGAAGGGATCTGGTTGCCTGCATAGCCAAAGATCAGAGCATCGAGGAAGAAGAGTGAAGGGAATTGCTGTTGACCCGAGCGTGTCGGCCATGAACCTGCCACGGCCACACGGTCTCCCATGGCTGCAGAAAGACTGTCCTTCGTGGCATGTGGCCGCGGTGTGCCGTTCTCTGGGACGCCATCAGCTCTTGCACTCGAGGTTGCGATGACACTTTCAAGATCGATGACACGCTGACGAAGAGCTTCAAATTCGGCGGAAGACGAAACTTCTGGGTCCCTCGCCTGCTCGTGTAAATACTTGCAATCCCGACCGATACGTATGCACAAAGTGCAGGCGGGTAGTTGCTTATCACACCGTCGCTTCTGCTTACGACAAGCTGAGCATGCTTGTGCTGCCAGTGACGGTGACATGGGCTGGTTTTTGAAGATGAACGAGCGTCAACTCTCAAGTATTGGCGTGAGAGGCATAGGATAGTTGGTGCAAGGAATTATTGGGTCAAGAAACATGAAGCTAGGTTGTGTTCGTGGCTGGAGCACACATACATGATGATCAATCTGCCTTAGGAAACCGTGATATTGTACACTGTATACGAAAAATGATGCAGAATGCTGGGTATAAAGTGCCTGTAAGGAGAGAAGAAGTTCACGTCTTAAGTGTCTTCTCCGATATGCACGCTCGCTGAAAATGCTTGTTGAATCCGAAATGCAGGGTTGTAACTCATATGTCGATAGTCTTCATTCCCATGGTCATACCATCACGAGGAGCTGCAGTGCGCACAGAGCCCACCGACAGTCGTCGTGAGATGTTGTCGAGCATCGCGCTGGTGTCCTCGATTGGAGTGTCGACGACAGGGGCATAGATCCAGCGTCGGAGGCCAGCTTCTTTGTCCAATATCTCCTTGTCATCTTCTCCAGCAACCTCAATGCCTGACTCACGAATCACCTGCACCATAGCTCGAACGTTGAGCTCAAGGATTCGCTCAGGCTCTTCTGCCTTGGTAAAACGCTTTGCGATCCACGGGAAAAGAATGCCGTAGTCACTCTGATTGAAGTGTTGTGATCGCGCTGGATAGAACATGTGCGGGCCTTTCGTTCGTTCGCTAGACGCATTGCCGCTCTTGGCCGACTTCTGTGTCGAGCCGATGGACATGGACGTCCTACTCTGCTGTCTAGAGGAATGTACAGAAGGTGTGCTACCAGAGGCATAGCCTGAGTCACGAGTTGAAGATGCCGGCGAAACGTCTCTGAGACGTGCCCAGTCTGGCAGCAATCGTCCTTTGTCGCGCGTCAAACGTGGCACTGTCGATGGTCTGCGCGAAGTCTGTGGGCCCGCTATGATATAACGAGTTGTGTTTCGATTGTCTTCCCAGTTGTAGAATGCCTCGGACAAGACTGACAGCACGTTGTCGCCCTTAGGCCCAGCAGATGTGTACGAAGGCAAAGGTCGATCCCATAGCCAATGCTGATCAGGGGATCTTAGTGGGAGACACCACATGTCTAGCAGCAGGGTCGGTGATTCTGCCGTGATCTGACCGACGATTGCAGCATCGGACTTGGGCTCGATGAGAGGCGCAAGCGCATCTGCAGGCTTTTCGCGATAGTAGTGTATGCTCTTCAAAAGTTGCACTGTGGTCACAGCACCAAAAGAATGTCCGGCCCAGCTTACACGGCCTTGGCGATGAATGTCCAGCATGCCTGCAAACTGCTCCAGCACTTCCATGCGCTCCTTTCTTGACCATGACGTGTTGCTGTCCAAGTTCTCGACCAATTCTCCAGCATCAATCTTCATGAGCGCCTCATATGCCAAGCTCATCTCCCACAGACGTATCCTCAATTGCTTGTCTCGTCCTTCGAATGCTTCTCTGCAAGGCTCGTGTGTGATCTTGGTCGGACCAATGATTCGTGCTTCGGAGCTTGTCG
Organism: Peltaster fructicola; assembly: GCA_001592805.2. Taxonomy (NCBI): domain Eukaryota; kingdom Fungi; phylum Ascomycota; class Dothideomycetes; genus Peltaster; species Peltaster fructicola. The sequence goes on from CP051140.1 coordinate 2,321,247, forward strand.
TAGCTCGTACGTACTGGATAGGGGAGCTGCCGTCTCGGTGGTCGAGAGCGATAACGATCATACCGTTGCTTGCCATATCTCCGCAGACATAGCTGTAAGCGTTGCGACTGCCTGCTAGTCCGTGGCTGAAGAATGTGACCGGCCATCTGCCGTTGGTCGTTGGTGGCTCGAGAAGCGCAGCGTTCCGCCAAGCTGGCAACTTGATCCAGAAGAGTTGCTGAGGCATATATGAGATCAGGCCAGCGAGTCTGTGGTTGGCACCAACGAACTTGGCGAAGGCGCTGATTGTTGCTCGCTGTGGCTGACTTATCCATCGCACCGGTCGTGGATTATCCTCGCTCTTGTGACACGGATAGAATATTCGAAATGCTATAGTCTCAGCGCCGCCTTCGGGCAGCTCACATGGTGCCGGAAGGTCAGAAACAGGGATCTCGACGTCGACTGTGCCGACCGCGTATGCGCCGTGATACGCAGGGAAAGAGTTCACAGGATTCAGACTCGTGATGCCGAGTCCCTCCAAAAAGCTCGCCATCGCACCGTGGGATAACGAGATATGTTCTAGGATCGTTTGCGTCGAGCAGGAGGCGTCATATAACCGTCCGGACCAACAACTGTCAGCTGCTTTGACGAAGGATGTGGCTCAGGTCGCGCTTGGGCCTCCGCGTTTCTTGGCTGCGCAGGTCAGAACAAGCAGTCGTATTTTTGGAGGATATTGCGTTGTCAAGCCGCCAAACACAGAGATACGTGAAACAGCCAATGCACAACCTGAGGAGAGGGAGAGGATGAGAGTGAGACAATATAAACAAGTCAAGGTACAAGAGGCACGCGACCACCGCACTAGATTTGTGGATGCAATGCATGACGTCGAAAGATCTGGGATTCGCCCAGGAACTGGCTGCTGCAAATGGCCTCGCTCGACACGCGAATTTTTTTCTTCTTCCAGACGCCTCATACGCGTGGCACTACCGACCTGTTACCCAATAAGCACGATTGCATCGTGCTTGGTCTACAGCGTTTGCGTTCTGCTGCACACCAGGCGCTTCTCGATTTAGCTGAAATTGTGAACGTCGAGGTTCCTGCAGATGGAAAGCCTCATCAGCAGATCTCCCACGCTCTGGAAGTGCATGCATCTGGTCCCACGTTGGATGCGTGGAGTAGCATGCATTGCTAGTTCGTGCCCAGCTGACTCTACCGCCAATGGTCGATAGCGTATGGTATAGACGTGAAGGAGGCCTCCTTCATGGCTCATGAACGAGAATCATACTGAGAGACTCTTGATGGTGTTTGCTTGTGGTACAAGTTAGTATGACTACTAGTCGCGACTAAATCAACTTCTAGATCGTGGTATTTATGCGGTGTACTCTCTCTGCAACAGCTTGGCAATCGTTGTCAGCTGGATGTTGGACGTGCCCTCATAGATTGCTCCAATCTTGCTGTCTCGGAAGAACTTCTCAGCCAGGCCCTCACGGACGAAGCCCATACCGCCCATCCATTCCACAGCTTGGCCAGAGACACGACCGGCGACTTGACTGGCGAAGAGCTTGGCCATGGCAGCGTCCCTAACGAAGTCCTCGCCAGCCTCCTTCTTGCGTGCGGCGTTGTAGACCAACGCTCGTGCGGCTGCGATCTCGGTGTATGCTTGGGCGAGCTGGTGCTGCATGCCTTGGAACTCACCAACGAGCTGTCCAAATTGCTTGCGGTCGTTCCACACATACTTGGCAGCGTTCGAGAAAGCTCCCAGGGCGAGGCCAGTCATCTGTGCCGCAATACCGATACGGCCCTCGTTTAGGATGCCGATGGCATACTTGTATCCCTGACCCTCCTCACCAAGAAGGTTCTCCCTTGGAATTTCCACATCGTCGAAACTCAGCACACATGTCGATGATGCCTTGATGCCCAGCTTCTTCTCCTTCTTGGCAATGTTGAAACCCTTGGTTCCCTTCTCAACAATGAATGCCGTGATGCCCTTGTAGCCCTTCTCTGGATTGAGGTTGGCAAACACGATGAAGAAACCACTCTCGTAGCCGTTGGTGATCCACATCTTGCTGCCATTGATCTTGTAGCCATCTGCCGTCTTCTCAGCTCGTGTCTTGAGCGCGAAAGCATCAGATCCGGATACTGGCTCAGACAGTGCGAAAGATCCGACAGTGTTGGTAGCAAGCTTTGGCAGCCACTTCTTTCTCGTTTCCTCGGTACCGTACTTGAGCACAGCAGTGTTGACCAGAGTGTTGTGGACATCGCACAGGACACTGACACTAGGATCGACTCTTGCCAGCTCCTCAATGCCGACAATGGCAGCTGTGAAGTTCATACCAGCACCTCCATACCTCTCCGGGATTTCCACACTCATCAGACCTTGCTCAAATAACTGCTCAACGATCGATGGGTCCATCGACTCGTTCTCGTCCATGTCACGGACCTTTGGCAGAACCACCTCTTCTGCGAACTTGGATACTGAGTCTGACATTGCTTGCTCGACCTCGCTGAAGTGTGTGATTGGCGTGGGGAGCATGGTGGAAAGATCGTAAGGCTCGCCCTCTGTGGTGATGTTGGAGGTATCATATCGTCTGCTCTGCGTGGTGGAGAGTGCTCGCTGAGCAAGACGAGGTGTGCTGGAGAAGCGAGCTGCTGCTCGCGCACATGGTCGAAGGGATCTTGCAAACGACGCCATTGCCAGGTTCTGTTCGAGAGACACGAGTCAGAGATGTACAAGGAAGATAGATCTAAAAGATGTAAGATGAACTCAAATGCCTATGATCTTGATCGGGAGTCTAAACACAAGCATGGGGTTTGATGTCGGCAGAAACCGGCGCATGTGATTGCAAAATGTTAGATGTTACAAGATGCTGCTATGTACAGTACACTTGTTTTTACAGCAAGATTCGTCAATTCGTCTCATCATGATGCGGTAGCGACGGCGTTCATGCTAGTCATCGTCGTCGATTGCGCGCATCGCACGCACCCTGTCCCATGTGCTACTGGAGTTCGACTTGTTCGATAGTGTCGATGACCTCTTCACATCACGTTCGGCAGCCTTCAAGTCGACTTCCTCAAGCTTGTCAGTAACCAGTGGTATGGGTTCGGTTTGCACTTCTTCCAGTCCGTGAATGTCGTTATGTGGCTTGTGCTCCAGCTGTTCGTGATCTGTGGTAGAAGTGTTGACCTCTCTTGCTAGGTCTGAAACAACAGCAACCTCAGCGTCAGCATACTCATGACCTGGTGTCAACACTGTGTCCTCCACTGCTTGCTGTGGTGATTGCAGCGTCTCAGCTGTGTTATCGTCATGCTGTTTCGGTGGTGGTGATGACGGCGTCTCTACAGTCTTTTCGTCGGTGTGACGTGGCGAGAGTGGTACCTCAGCTGTCTTCTCGTCGGTGTTCCGTGGTGAAAGTGGCATATCATCATATTCCTTTCCTGGAGAAGCATCGTTGGCTCTTCGAGGATTGCGTGCTGGGAGCCTTGGAGGTACTCTCTTGGCTACAGTCACCAGTCTGGCTTTCGAGACGACCTGAGTTGTGGCAGGCTTGATGGTCTGCACACTGTGTACGATCGGCTGCACAATCTCGACTTCGTGATCGCTGTCAGGCTCATCTTTGTCTAATGGTGGCGTCGTTGGCGGTGTCGTGTAACCAGTATGCTGAGGAGGCGTGTGTACCTCAAGCACGGTATCTTCTGGTACATTCTGCATTTGCTGTCCGTTACTTGTAGCAACGCTGCCTCGACTGCTTCGCCGTAAGATTTCGTTTCTCCAACCATTGATGTTAGGACTTAGAGGCTCACTGTCCAGCTCAGTCTGCGTACTTGAGTCGACCATCGAGGACTTCTTAGGCATTTCGACGCTTTGCCTAAAACTTGGTGGACGAATGGGCGTTGTAGGCGTTGCACTAGCAAGACTCCCACGCCAACTGCTTCTTGTGCTTAGCGGTCTACGGAAGTCGACACTCTGGCGGTTGTAGATCGTATGTACCGGACTGGTCGGCGAAGGATTGAACGAAAATTGCTCCCATGTGGCTCTCTCTTGCGTGCCAGCCTCTACCACACGCATACCTGCTTTCTCAAGAGCTAGTACACCATATGGATCAGGATCTTCCTTGTCAGGCACTCCAAAGACGTGGCCGTCATCAACGTCAAAGTCGCTCGGAGGAGCTTCTGTCGGCAACGCTGCCTCGTCGAATGCCTGTCCTTGTGCCGCTTTGATAGTCTCCAAAAGTCGATTCACCTCGAATGGTGGGTGTCTGACTTGCCCAGCAAGAATATCTTTCACGGCGATTCGTTGCCCATAAAAGCGTTCGTTCTCGTCCGTACGCTCGATGATGACAGTACCATCGATCTGTACGCCAGCATAGAAGCCTCTGCTCTTCATGTACGTGAAGATGGGTGCTTGACGTTTGTGTAATTCGGTCTCGAGAATGCCTCCGGCTCCTACTGGTCCTGCTGCTACACTGATCTCGCTGCCGAGTGTGCATCTAACTTTGTAGAATGCCTCTAGTGCCTGTGTACTGTTGATGACAACGACACAGTCGTAGATATCGATGCCGACCATGAACCCAAGACCAGCAGTGTGTAGCAATATGCCTGATGGCGGTGACCAAGAGCCATCTTCTTTCCTAGCGATCAAGATGCCCGAACCTCCGGCACCGCTGAACCACAGTCCAGTGCGCATTGTTGTGAATATCGCCAATCCTTGCGCATTTTGGATGACCTGTGCCGGGATCTTCTTGATCACCTTCTGACTTTGCTTTGGCCTTTCTTGAGGCTGAAATTCTTCCTCGGCGTAGAAGCCATCTCGACAGAAGCTCTTCAGGATCCTGGCGGCTTTGTCGCATTCTTTGTCAAGTGTCGTCGGCCAGAAAGCTTCAGAGCCAAGTTTGTTGCTCAGACGGTTGACTGGGGCTCCGACCTTATCGAGTGCTTTCCAAGTCTTGTCAAAGCCGGTCTTACCGCCAGTCTTGACTCGTTCCCAGAGAGTTGTCATGGTGATAGAGTTTGAGGCTCTCAATTCATGGCGCAATCACAAGCGCACTGTGTCCTAGTGGTGCACCATTGCTTGTGAATAGTCCTTCATGCGGGAGGAGCAACTCGTCAAACAGAATGCAAAAGCGACGACAAGGCTATGAGGGCTGGAGAGACGTCGAAATGTGAGGGCTCGCTCGGCCACGGCGGCAGAAAGCACTTCGCGAGTACGCGACAGCGTGACGTATGCAATAGCCGGTGACAGCTTCAGCACAGACACTCTATCCGATATTTGACACTTCGCCAACACCAAGTCCACGCATTCCGACCACAACAGTACCTCCTCGCCGTACAAAGAGCGGTCGCGCCATCTAGCATTCTTGGCTATATTGACACGCCTCGACACTCGTGAGTCAGTCCATTCCACAACACTAAACACGGATGACAGCCGCTGGGGCCATAAGACATCAACCAGCAAGAGCTTTGGTAGATACTGTTTTAATGCCAGCTATTCCAATCTTCTCGACCTCTGAGTGCAATCATATCAAGACAGCCTCGTGCCTGATGAGACCGACTTAATGCTGACGACTTTGGCAGTGCGGTATTGAGCCAACAACTGTCGTGCGAACACACAGTCTTCGAGGCAAGCCAAGCATAGGAGAACATTTGCAACTCTCGACTCATCTTCAGCTAAGACCGTTCTCGCCTCTGAACGGTGAGTGTCGTGGTGCATGTAGTCGATTTATAGCTTGGGAATCTTACGGCACGTGATAAAGCTACTAGCGCGTATACAATCGCGCGTTTTAAATGTTTCACTGTCTATGGTACAAGTAGTACCATTGACACATCTTTCTGGCTGCGCAACTGCGCAAGGCACACCTCACACCTGCCAGTCGCAACGATGGCATTCCGACTTCCAGACTCCTCGCTATTGCCAAGCACGCCTAACTCGCGGTCCCTGCGCTCCCATCCTTCGACAACTCCTCTGGTACCACCTCCGAGCCATCTGGAGAACCCAAGCACCACACCGCTCGTGCCACCTCCAAAGTCAGTCTTTGGCAGCTCATACCCTGCGAACGCGGCATTTTCTCGCGGGCCTGGAAGCGGCTTGAGAACATTCGCACTCCCCGAGAGCAGTCCACCACAAGCTTATGGCGAGGACATCGACTTTGCAGAAGATGAGCATGAGCACGATGTTGCCTTAGGCCAGTCTTCAATCGCGTACAATCGCCCAGCTGGCTTGATGAGCTCCATGCTGGGCAGTCCTCGAGGCTTGAAGAGAAGTCGAAATGGAATGATCCGAACGCAGAAGAACAGCGAGATCCCCGCGATCGCACGGGGCATCGCTCAGGAGAACAGAGCTCCCAGGTTACAGGAGTCGGACAGTCTGATACTGCATACAGAGCAGCTTGTCAGCAAACTCGATGCAGGCGCACAGAACCTTGAGCTGCAAGAGCCGGAGGAAGCGACAACAACCACAGTGGAGCAATTGATCGCTCTCTGGCAAGCAGAATATCCGCCTGAGACAAAAGAAGGAGCCGTCGGTCCTGCTTCAGATGATCCAACCGCTGAAGCGAGCTATATTGCTTCACTACTCTTCCAATTGCATCATCCTCACGCAGCTCGAGCCAAAGAGTCGGGTAGCACAAGAAAGCGGCCTCTTTCTGCCACTCCCGTTCCTCAAGCACTGCTGGACTGGCTCAATACGTACCACAATCCTTTCCCTGACGACTTTGAGATTATTCACCACTACCAGCCAGCACCATCAGCAAATGAAAGCTTCTGGGACGTGATATTCTCGTCTCTGTTGCGTGGCAAGCTAGACCGCGTTGTAAGGCTTCTTAAAGACGCTGGTTGGGAGCATGCAATCACCGCTCTCGACGATGGTGCACAGCAGCCAGGCTACGTCGGCAAGCAGCTGCAGAACACTCGGCAGATTGTTGAGAAATGTCTCAACACTCTTCAGATGTGTCCAGCCGTACGCAATGCAAACTGGGATGTCAAAGGTGCAGACTGGTCACTATTCCGACAGCGAGTCCGCTCTGCCTTGCACGAGCTCGAAGCAATCGCCGAGGGAGGACGAGAGAACGGCACGCAACGAGAAAATGTCTTTGCACAATCGGCGCGTGGATCCCTTAACCTGAGTACAGCCAGCCGCAAGGCTGATAGTAAGGTACCCTGGACGCTTTACGAGAACCTGAGAGTCTTGTACCTGCAATTACAAGGCTCTGTTGATGAGATACTGCTGGTTTCACAAGATTGGCTCGAGGCTAGTATCTTTCTCACAGTGTGGTGGGACGGTGACAATGGCGAGCAAGCACAGAAAGGCGCACGCAAGGTAACGCAACATACTCGAGAGGTTTACATCACGCCTGTTGCCGCTTATCAACAGCGATTGAGCGACGCCTTCAGCCTCGCCACTAGTGAGCCTGCCGATCCATTGTTCGACATCAACACCGGAGATACGGCACAGGTGGGAATAGCGTGTGCTATGTTGGACAGCGTCGACAGTGCGCTAGATATCTTGCGCTCGTTATCACTGCCAATTGCGTCTGCAGTCGCTGATATTGCAGCCTTGAATGAATGGTTAGTCCAGGGCAGGCCGCGGAGTCGTGGTCTGCTAACTCAAGGGTTCAACAACGATGATTTGATGGTACTCAACCACGACTCTAGAACGCTGCAGGGCGACGTCGACCGAGACGAAATCTTGGCCCTTTACTCGGACATGTTGGCAAAACGGCAGACTCTCAAGTCAAATCATCCCTCAATAGAGCGACAAGGCTGGGAAGTTGCAGCATCAGTACTTGGTCGCATGAGCGATCGTCGTGTTGCAGATGAGAAGATCACGGTCCTGTTCTCTCGAGTCGAGATCAAGGATGATCGCGATGCCACTTCAATACTGAATCTCTGCTCCGATCTTGGTCTTGCAGAGCAGGCTCGACGCATATCGGAGGTAAGTCGAAATGTCCGTTGCTCATAGCACAAGCTAACATTCGTGATAGCGCTACGCCGACGGTCTTGTCAGCACGACTCAGAGGTATGGTGCGATGCTGCACTTCTTCGCACGAGCACATGCCACTAAGAAGCTGAAAGAAGTGCTAACCTTGCTTACATCGCTATGCTTGGCGCAATCAAGATCCATGCCGCCGAGCGCAGCTATGGACGAGACCCTGGTCGACCTGCTGACCTCGACTCGTCCCGGCCTAACAGGCTTGGCAGCAGTGGACTTGCAAGCTGCCGGAGAGCTCACATCTCAACTGAGTGGGTATGCCACGTTACGACGCTACTACGATCTACGCGATCAAGGCTTGCAGCCCGACATCAAGGCTGCATACAAACCACTTGAACGCAAACGACAAGCCGCCAATGCCTTGCTCGCGGTCATCGCAAGTGCTTCCGACTGCATACGAGGTGGGCTCTTCGACGTTGCAGTCCAATCTGTCATCTCTGTGGACGGCCTGCTTGTCCTTCTCGGCGAAGTGCTTCCACTGTGTGGCCATCAGCAACGAATCTTGACCGAAAAGCATATCTACACGCTTCTCAGAGTGATTGAGGATTTCATAGCAAGTCCAGCAAGACTCCGTGCTCGTGCTGAAGAGCTTCTCAAGGCATGCACACGCCCAGACGCCCCTGCACTGAAACGAGACCAAAGTAACGCTAGCAGTATCTCTGGACTGAACGGAAGCAGCTACGACCTCCTAGTCACATCAAGCATGCTGCTGAAGCACGAGGACGCTCAGGAGCCAATGAAAAGAGCTTGGGATTGGCGAACTGGTCTGACCGGACTGGATGCCGAAATCGATGCCAACACGCTGCTGTTGATGCTCAGAGTAACACTTGCGAACGAGCTTGGAAAGGATACTTCGGACTAGACGGCACATGGCTTGGATCAACAGAGACTCCAACATGTAGCATTGACTGCCAATCTGATGAGGTTCATCAAGACGAGCCTTCGATTCCTTCCAGAATAGACGATCCCACTACTGCCTCAGTGATGACAGCGAGCACCACAATGATTGAAATTGCTTGCACCAATGAAAGACAGCGATGTACCCTGTGCTGGCAACGGATGGCAGGTTCCGGCTCGCACGACATCCTTGTACATGCTCACTAGGGTGCAAGACCGTCTTGCAGGGTGCGTTCGTTGGTCATCGAAAAGCGTCAACAGTCGCACATGCATGAGTCGAGCGGCCGAAAGACTACACCACAGGAGGACAACGAAGAACGCCTACAGCCGCTCGTGCACAAGCTGCAGTGTGATTGTGGGGGAGCCGCACGGGATTTGGCTTGTTGTGAACGGCGATACTGTTCGTACTTCATTGGACGTGATGTTGCTGATCACTATGTCGATCACTCGAACTTTGTCCGCCATAAGCGACGACAGACGCCCTTCACCTGCACACTTCCTGAAGATCTTCTCTTATCCTGGCACAATGATGGCACTTGCAGCGGTCTGGATCACGATTGATCATACACTTCTGGAAGATTTTCGGCAGCAACGTAGAACGCCTTCTTTATGTCTTACGCTTCCCGTGTTGATCGTCAGAACCTCGACAACAAGGACAACGCCAGCAAGCTCAGCAGACCGATGGCTCACAATGGCATAGTGCAGCGATGGACGAGCAAAGCGGAACATGGCGAGCCCTTTGTCATCGGAATATCAGTACGAACTAGTCGGGCTTTTGCATGACCCGACAAAGCTGTATGGAATCAACCGTCGAAGATTGTTGCATAACATGGCAAGAAGTGCTAGGGAAGCAGAACTATCTCTTTGGGCATTAGCAAATGTGGCGCCGATCAACCCTAGGACATCGACACCTTCCAATGGTGGCCTCGAGGAGTCGGGTATGTTTGCACGCCAGGCACAGGATTCACCTAAGACACTAGATCCTCGACCGAAGATCTTTCCTAGCCGTGTCTCAGAGCTCTCTGCCACCTGATGGACATCCACAATACCCTTGACTTCATGCGGTGTTGACTCAGTCACACCGTTTCAGGGCATAGCCCGATGGGCGCTCCTAGTCAGCCTATACCTAACTATAGGTATGTCCTGGACAGGAAAGTGGACTTTCCCATGTTGTTCCATGGCAGTGCTCCTTTTCGATACACATGCTCCCATGCAGCTACACGCCCTAAGGAACATGCTGCAGTACAATCGCTATGTGATCAATAATCCGCGGTAGCCGGATTGCCAAGTTGCTGAGCATTACAGCAGGTACAGGTAGCACGTAAGCATCGCACGACCGTGTTAGAGGGACTGGGCGAGCATGGGATAAAGGAAGTTCCACATCCCTACTTGTCGACAGCATAGGCTCGCTCCTGTGTGATTGTCTGGCAATCGTTCGCTAGCAATCGCCATCTGCTCAGCATCTTTCACCAGTTCAATTGGACATGTACCACCGCACTCGGTATGCATTTATCAGAGCTGTCGGACAGAATATGAGAAGCACTCTACTCTTGCGGCTCGAGGCGAGACGCGCTTTCGCCACTTTCGCACGACCTGAGATCACTCCACAACCTCTATACTGGCGCAACATTCCCAAATGGTCAGAAGTAAGCACAGAGGAATTCATGAGCTTCAAATGGCAGGGAAGTGATAGTGGCCACACGGTGACTGACGTTGCCTAATGATCGGTAGAGCAAGAATATTGTCGAGCCATCGAGGCTCTTCGATTTTCTATCTACAACCGTTCCAGAGACGATTCCATCAGCATCTTCGACTAGTACCTTGACCAGGCATGAGCTTATCGACGATATCACAGCTGGCATCAAGAAGGCACCCATGTCGGTCCGAATCACACCTCACCTCTTCTCGAGTATCGATTGGCAAGCACCTCTGCAGGATCCGATCTTCCATCAACTTATACCCCTCAGTTCGAGACTGGAGGAGGACCATCCCAAGCTTGATCTCGATCCTTTGCACGAGTCTGCAGACATGCCAATACCAGGACTCGTGCATCGGTACCCTGATAAGGCGCTGTTCCTAACCACTGCCGTCTGCCCAGTCTATTGCCGCTTTTGCACACGTTCTTATGCGATCGGATCACCCACCCCTACAGTCTCAAAACAACGTCCCTGGAAGGCATCAAAGAGGCGGGAAGGAGCACTTATCGCCACAGGCTCAAAACAGTGTTCCTGGAGAGTGCCAAGTTATTGGGAGTCAGTCTTCGAATACCTTCAGGACACCGCAGAGGTGAATGATGTTGTCATTTCCGGTGGTGATACGTTTTATCTCCAGCCAGAGCATTTGCGATACATCGGAGAACGTCTCCTCGAAATTCCACACATCAGACGCTTTCGCTTTGCGAGCAAAGGCCTAGCAGTGTGTCCTTCGCGATTTCTGGACCCAGCTGACGACTGGGCATCGACACTGATCGATCTCAGTCGCAGTGGCAGATCATACGGCAAGGAAGTTGCGTTGCATACACATTTCAATCATCCGAAGGAAATCACATGGATCACACGGCTCGCAGCGCAACGACTCTTCGCCAATGGTCTGATCGTTCGCAACCAGAGTGTACTGCTCCGAGGAATCAATGACGACGTCAACACTATGTCGACCTTGATTCGACAGCTTGCAGACATCAACATACAGCCAATGTATGTCTATCAAGCAGATATGGTCAAAGGAACCGAAGACATGCGTACGCCACTCTCCACCGCTCTGTATCTCGAGAATAGGATTCGCGGCACGATCGCTGGGCATAAGATGCCTGCGTTTGTTGTTGATCTACCTGGAGGCGGTGGGAAGCGACTTGTTACATCGTTTGAGACCTACGATCCAGAAACAGGCATCAGCACTTTCAAGGCGCCTGGCGTCAAGGGAGATAAGATTTTCTCTTACTATGACCCACTGAGAAAGACAGGATGAAGCTCAACAAGCCTGATGTCAACAAGCCACACATCCTCCGTGGCTTAGATCAAACTCTACCCACGCCAGTGACCAATCATTTCTCTCTACTTAGGTTGTGAGGCGACGGCGATACCGACACAATGGTTTAATGAACGACGTCTGGTCTAATCTGTATAGAGCAAGTATATGATGATGGTCAGGTAGTCCATTCGACGAGACCAGAAGTCTTGTCTTTTAAGAGAACCCTGTCGAACACTGTGTCCAGTGCATATGGATGATCAGCTACTAACTTACCGTATAATTTGGCGTTCCACGGATGGACAATCGGACATGCCGAGATCGTCACATCGCTTCAAGGCATCAGTCTCGAAATGCCGTTGTTGTCGGAGAAGTCCAGTAGACTTGAGCACTGCCTGGTGCGCGGAGATGTTATACCAGCAGCTTAAGCTTCGTACATTGTCGATCACTGTTCGCCTAAGCGGCAAGAGGATCTGCAGAATCATATCCCGTATTGAAGTGTCCCGGAAGTTCGGATTGATCAGGTATGATGCACAACATAAGCGCAGTCATCTGTAATCCCTTGACCCACTGCGGTCATGACTTCGTCTGCGATCGTGATCTCGTGTCTGGTGCGGGCTGCGAGATCTGTCGTAGGATCTACCATGGTCTCGACTACCACGTTGGCGTGATCTGTCGTGGTCTCTCCTGTCGAATACGTAATCGTATGCTTTATCACGCGTGCTGTGACGTTCATTTCTGTACTGCTGCCGCCGTTCCAGGCTGTCAACTCCCCCGAAACCACCACGACTGCGGTACTTGCTATCGCTCGACTTGCGTAGTTCGGCTGCATATTTCGATACACTCTGTGAGAAATCGACCTTGATGCGGTGATCGTCAATAAGAACATCCTGCATCTTGGCATATGCGCGTTCACAATCTTCTTTGTTGGCGAACTCGATGAAAGCGTATTGTAGACTGTCGCCGGTCTGCTTATCTCTGATTACATTGCATGAGAGAATCTTGCCGAAGCGTGAGAAGATCAGTTCTAGGTCCTCGTCTCTAGTGACAGGGTTCAGCTTGCAGACGAAAAGGATCTGTTCTGATGGTGTAACATCTGCGAAAGGCAGGTCTCCGATTAGCTCCAGCGTCAGCGCCTGCGCTCGTGCTTCACGTTCTCGTCTCAACTTGTCGAGCTGTTCGGGGTTTGTATGCTCTGCCAAAACTTCGTCGTAGGCTATCCGCACTGTAGCCTGTTGTTGTGCATTCGGGACTGGGCTGGACGGAGGCTGTGTGAGCCCTGGTATGTCGTCGTATGGATCGTCGAGGACCACGGTGTGCAATATGCGGATATCTTGTAGAGGACGTCCTGTCTGGTCAATGAAAGCCGTGTTGATCTTCTCGAGAGCATCGAATCCTTCGACAACTTCTCCAAAGATTGCTGCTTTGCCGTCTAGCTGTTCAATGTTGTCTCCTAGCGTTATGATGAATTGACTGCTGGCAACACGTAGATCTGGGTCTAACTTATCCTCCGTGGTGGCCATACTGACAGTGCCCCTTTCGGAGTGTTTGCGTTTCTTTGGCATCTCCGGACGGAAAGCTTTTCGTTCTACTCTCTTCGGTCGCTTGCTCACACCGTCTGGCAGAGACCATATAGAGCAACCGCCATCGCTGTCCTTTGAGTTTGGTCCGATGGGATCACCGGTTTGGAACGAGAAGTTGGGCTGTACATTATATATAGGACTGAAGTTGTAGTACTTGATCTTGCAGAGCTTCAGAAAGCTGTTGAATAAGTTAGCACGGTAATCATATCAAGGTATGTGTCACGATCAGCATACTTCTCACAAGCAAGAGGCGCATCGCTGACGAACAGGTCGATTGTGATGTCGCCAGCAGACGTTTCGAGAAGGACAGACATTGGTGCTGCGGCGTACAGGTCGAAAAGTGTTTGGCAAATGTCGCGCATAGCACAAAGCCAGTGTTGCGACTCGGTCGCAGTCTCCACATATATCATCCAGATCTACGTTGATTGGTGGCTTGCCTCGCCTTTCTTGGGCCGAGCCGGACCCAATCAACTTAGGCTAGGAAAAAACATAACCTCTCTTGCTTCGCAGCCTGATGTTCCAAGCTCAAGCAACAACATTAGCATATGCAGATGCTGTGCTTCACCAGCGCTTAGCTTGGACGCTTATGCTCCCGAAACGATTCAGTCGCATGAGCCGACAGAGCTAGGAGTTCGCTCTATTCAGACTCAACCCTACAGCGCGTTACCTTGTGCGCCATGCGTATGCAAGATCTCTCGTTCTTCTGGCGACCTGAGCTGTTGAGTAGTAGCTTCGTCAGGCTTGTCGAGGAGATCGCCGCCGTCGGTCGACTTCCTCACTATCGAGCACAGAGAACGTGTCAGACTGATGGACATCATCTTCCACATTCTCCTGGACGAAAGCTGCAGAGATTCAGGGAACATCTTAGCCACGCGTGTGTGGTGGACATGCTGTCGCACAGCATAATCATACAGCTCAGGGGATGCGTGCACGTTCTCACAACGCCTAGGCAATCGAACGTATGCTCAGGACTTGTACAACCAGTTACGATACTAACGTTGCGTTTTCCTATGTATCAAAATGCAGCTATCCGACGGCCTGCCCTCTCTTCGGTATGGCATAAGTCGCGCTCTAGATGTTTTCTATTGCTCTAGCATTCGATGGTGCGGCGATGGCATCAGGACATGATGTGTCTCATTCTTCGCACCGTCGAACAGAACTTACAGCTCGCTTCACCAATCGAACTTTGCCTCTTGGTTCCACGTCTTGCACAGCGTAGATGCATCGGCACTGCGTAAAGGATAGCTGCATCGACGTGCAGCTTGCACGTCATAGCCATACGTTAACATCTTGTCACAATCGAATCAAATGCAGCGTGCTGGCAACTGACGTACATGCGATTGTGGGAACCTCTGGATAGGTCTCCAGAGCAGAAACCTACTGACAGTGTCAACTACCGGCCCAACACTGATTGACACTCGCCAGGTATGCAAATTGCACAAATTCGAGCATGGGTCGTTTCGCATAGCAGATCGGCACAGGGTTGGTGCATCACTGGTTCCTTCTCTTCCTAACCAGGTTGGCGCCACTTGGAACATGCTTTCAGCAGCATTGTGGATTGCCATCATCCCTGCGATCCTGCTGGCGATGATGCGATAGTAAGTGGCTCCACCATTCTCGATCAACCATACCCTGGTTCTAGACATATGCCTGAAACCCGAAGCAAGACTTCGCTATTCTGTTCCACCAATCTATTGGGCGTACGACGCAAACGGCCAGCCTTCTGAGCGATGGATCAGTCGGTCCTTGTTTGCTTACTGACTTTCAGCTGGCAGGCGAAGACACGTCTCTCGCTCTCACTCGTTTCGATGACTCCTGTACGTGGCTACGGTCATTCCCTAGTTTGTTCGAGCTTCTGTTTGTGTTTCACTTCTTCGCCCTCTCACGACTTCATCGCATACCCCCGAGAAGCAACATGTGTATGCTGCACAATGCAACGAGCATACCATCACAGTACACCAAACCTGGACGTGCTCCATCGGCCACCTCACCGTGTTGCATCTGTCGGCTGTCTTAGAGACCGAACAGTGCCGTACAACTATCCTGAGCTCCGATACGAACCCAGACCAGAGCACTTCTCGCGACAATCAAGCTACAGTACGATACAGGCTCCAGAGACTATCAACACAAATGCACAGCCAAGGCGGCGAATTGCAGTAGCGGTGAGTCTCGAGAAGCGCGCAGCATTCTCCCTTCCATTGACAGGAGTAGTGTGCACGCTGTCGTCGTCGCAAGATCAGATGTAGTGGCGATCCAGGCGACAACTCTGGCTGCTCAGCATGTAAAGCCTCAGGAAGTGACCCAACCAAGTGTCTTTTCAACAGGGTAAGTTCTTAGGAGTACTCAGTATGTCTTTCACTGACATACTTCCAGGTTGGCAGCCAGCCGATGGAGGTACAGATGCTATCAGCTGGAAGCGATGCCTCAGCTCCTTCCACGCCATCCACTCTACGAGGTCCAGACAACAGCACAGTCACCGGTCCCTATTCTCCATACGAGCCAATCACACGCACTAGCATGCTCAGCCATAGGGCTTCACTACCGGCTCTACAGACACACATGTCGTCAGCCGGGAGTATCCCTTATAACTACAGCGACTCGTCGTATGAATTCTATAGCCCCTATTCCAGCGCAAGCATCAGGAACCAGGCTCCCTGGGGCGTGTTCAACTCCTCACACCCGCACCGTATGCTCGAGTACAGTCCGATTACCTTGCCGACTAGACACGACTCTTTGGCCTCATCACTAGCTGAGCAATCAACCCCTTACAACAATTCTGGTGGATGTGAACAAGCAAATACCGCTTCAGAGAGCCTTTCAGCGATGACTATGGGCAGCTCAGGTACATCGATTACATCGCAAGCGGCAGACAAGCGGCGTCTGCCTATACTCTACACTACGACCGACCACCAGCCTTGCGCAGGACCTCCCAAGCGAGCACAGGGAACTGCCAACTTCAGGCCTGTTGC
Organism: Peltaster fructicola; assembly: GCA_001592805.2. NCBI lineage: Eukaryota > Fungi > Ascomycota > Dothideomycetes > Peltaster > Peltaster fructicola. The sequence continues at coordinate 2,337,623 of CP051140.1, forward strand.
TGTGCATGATCTTATGGCCTTACCCTGGACATATGATCGCGAGAATAGTCACAAGTGCTTGAGCATGTCTGCAGCACTACCGCCGCGGCAAATGCAACACGTAACGACTTCTGGTACTGTTGAACCAGCCTTCGGCTATCAATTCCCGATACAGTCAGCATACAGTCCTGAAGTCAGTCCAACATCAGGACCTGAGCTAGCCGAGAGCTTCGCGGGTCTGAGCACCGATGCCCACACGATTGGCGAACAACAAGACAGAGCCGTGGGTCAAAATGGGGCTTCAACGTTGACGACACTGTCCACACTTTGCAGTCTACGTGCTCATAGACTAGCCGTGCAGCAGCAAGGTACAGGACTTCACCGCTTCGGTCCAGATGCTTCTGACAACACCAACTCAGCAGCTGGTCATGGTAATACTGTTATCCCTCACAGCGCCAGCAACGGTGGCTACAGCGCAATGCGCTATCATCAGCAGTACAAAGGCAAGGTAGGCCGTACCGCGCATGCCAGCGTCGACTATTCGCAAACTCGTCGGTCAGGCTCAAGGCTGGACTCCTTCACAATAGCAGGCAGACTGTGATGCATACCAAAGACGAGATAGGCGTAGGGACACTTTCGGTCTGTTTCATCCTTTGCACAGCAAGTTAGCGTGGCGAACGGCGTACAATTATGGGAGCCTCGACTCAATCGAAACGCAGTGCTCGTTGCAAGATGATGTGCGCCTATACAGGCAATAATCGACGAGATATGAGTAGATAGCAAGTGTGGATTGTCCTCACGGCGATCCTAGTATATGATCAACTGCAGCTTTGGTTCATCTCTCCAACGACATGAAGAGCAGCTTCAGTCATGTGTGCCTGCCTTGGACCTTACAATCGGATACCTAAGAGCTCATGATAGGCTTCGAACAACAGAGACCCTAGTGGCTATCACACCTGGAAGTGAGACTTCAGCAGACGGTCCAACTGATTATTTTCAGAGTCTAGCTCTACCTGACAGCAAGGATGGAAGATGCTGTTTGCTAGATGAGCATTGATCCACCATAGTGCTCACTCCATAGCTGTGAGCTGAGTTCTGCCGATCTCGAAAGCTGTGCAGCAAGGAGGAAATGTTCAAGGAGTAACAATCCTGACTCGCTTCTTGCTATTTGCGCATTGCTTCTAGTTCTCCGCGCCAGCATCAGCTTGAGGCTGTGCACGTCGGCTTCGAGCAGACGCACGAATCTCACTTTCGTTCTCCGGCGCCCACTCTTGACCAATGCCCCAAGTGCGAGCACCACTACGACCGCCCATTCCGTCTCCTGCTGTTTTGTAGATCTTCTTATCAGGCGATGGTGTACCAAATCCCCAGTGAGGTTGTAGCTCAGCACGAGGAGCGAGATTGTGCTTTTGCTTTGGTGCGCCAGCAGGCGACTCGTCAGCGATCTCGTAGTGCGCAGCAAAGTCTTGACCACGTCGGGTGTTATCAACAGTGGTTGCAGGCGGATTCTTCTTCGCTGGGTATGCTGGTGACTTGTCTGTAATCTCAAAGTGTGACTCGGCATCCGGGCGAGGGCGATGAACAATCTCTCGACGTTCTGGCGATCGTTCTGGGTCGTCCTCATCTACACCGGCACCCCAGTTGCGCACCTGATCTGGCCTTGGCTTCTCGACGAATTTCGGTGGAGTGCTGAAGTCTTCGAAGCTGAAGTGGCTTGTACTTTTGCTATGCTTACTGGTGGGACGGTTTTGGGTGGCTTCCTCGCCGTCTCCAAATGCGAAGTGGTCATACTTCTGCGCGTAGGTTTTCTTTTTCTTCTCTGGGCTCTGTGACTCGACGACCGGTGTGTTCTCATCGAAGAGTCTGTTGGCAACAAAGTTCTTGCCCGAATTGGCTTTCACTGTACGACCATCGATCTTGGATGGGCTTGAGCTTCGCTTGGCACTGGGTGATTCTTCTCCATTGGTGAAAAGCTCACCATAGTCGCGTGGTGCAGGCTTTGCTGATGCGCGAGGTGCTACGGATGGTCCGTCGTATGTCTGGCGTTCTGCGTTCGCGTCGCGACCAGAGAAGAGTTGTAGGCTTGCATGCGGATCACGGGTTGCAGAGACACTGACACTACGAGAAGCCTCGCTGCCGGTGGCACCACTTGATGCGGCGGTCGATCCGTCAGCCTTCACGCTGCTCTTCACTGTATCGACGAGCGCCTTTCCGTCCCTGATCGGCCAATTACGACCGTTGCGCCCAATGGCCTCGACCTGCTTCAGGAGTGTGCCCTGCTCCCAGTACTGTCTGATTGCCGAGATCTTCTGTTGTGCATCGAACGTGACGATGTGCACTACTGGCACGACAGCTGTCTTCTCGTCGAGCAGATTGTCATCCACGCCTGGAAGGAAAGCGCCTCCGCCAGCTCTGAACTTCAACGTTGTCTCTGTCTCAATAGCAACGCCATTTGAACTTTCAATGACATTGAGGACCTTGTCATCTCTTGAAAGTTGCTTTGCTTGTGCTTGAAGGTGTTTGATGATGGCAGTCGGGTCGGACAAGACTGTGGTGGTAGTAATATAGCTCAGTATTGCCTTGGAGGACAAGGTTGCAGCATTGGGCGACTTGAGAAAGTCGGTATAGATGGAAGCCATAGCTTCAACTCGTATCGGCGCGGTCTCTCTGGCTTTTGTAGTCGTCGGAGAGCCTTGTGGTGAGCTTTTGGAATGGTGGATCGTGTTGAGTGTGGATGTTCAGGAGCTCGACTATTCGTGACAAGCGCAAAATGGTGATCGACAGGTGGTTGTCACCTGCAGCAGCTAGAGGTAAACAATGGAAAGTGCCCGCACTTGACGCACGCGAGTCGTGCGACAGCTCTGATTTGATGCCTCAAACCCTGCGGTGATTGAACATCATCAGCACTTCTATGTCTTTCTCACTCCTGCTTCTTGTCCGTTAATTGAGATGAGCACAACCTCGCTATCAGTCACAGAGCTACAAGCTTGACGCGTCGATCGACCTTAGACTAAGCACCACTGTACGCTGACGAACTTTGATCTGTCGGAGAGCCCCAGCCGCACGCATGCTTGTGGTGTCTATGGTTGCACTCCCGGAGTCGCTCTTGACCAGCTGGTCAATCACTCAGAATTTCATACTGGCATGAGGAACTCATCACTGCCACGTAGGCGAACGGCTTCTCAGTTGAAGGATGAATGAATGGGCGGCGACAATCGCGGTCGGTCACTCGAGTCGTTCCCAGACACTGTCACTCGATCGTGGGTCATTCTCGTGCTTTGTTATGGCTTACAGTCACTGGCTCTATATTGAATGCAGCTGGATCGTAAGTACACCTTATCTTTCTGACTCTTGACCTTCCTCCACCAGCATATATCCACATTTATCGGCAAGAACAAGTTCCCTGCAGGAAGAACCACGCTCGAACAACATCATGAATCCAAAGACTCGCGAGGAATCTGTCACTACCCGCAATGAGCGCACCAGAAACAAACTTGGAGACTTCCGCAAGACATATCTCGCCATCAGCCTTCCTGACAACTTCGATCGCGAACTCTGGGAGAAGGTCAGCATCCTGTCCGCTTGTGTCGATACTACAGGCACAAGCGGCAAAGCTGTCTACAGCTTGACGGTACCAGCACGCTACTGTAACTACACTGGCAACGTTCATGGCGGCGCTGTCGCAACTATCCTTGATGGTCTCACAAATTGCTGCACTGCCATTGTCTCTCGAAACGGTTTCTGGGACTACGGCGGCGTGACTCGCAGCTTCAGCATCAACTACATTCGACCTGTTGAGCAGAATCGGGAGGTGATGGTCTATTGCGAGATCGTACATGCCAGCAGTCGCACAATCACCATTCATGCCGTCATGAAGCGTACAGAAGACGATAAAGTCTTGGCAATGTGCACACAGGAGATGGTCATGATCGTCAAGCCAAAGTTGTAATAGACGTTAGGACATATGTTCGGTTCAGACAACTCCTGCACTACGAGATGTGCAGTCGGGCTCAGACTATTATACGACGATGGACAGGAGTCTTCAATTTACTGCAATGCAGTAATGAGCTTTCCAGTATTTCCTCCTTCAAATAGATGCATCCAAGTATTGGGTACTTCCTCAAACCTGGTCTTGACAATGTGTTCAGAAGCGTCGTCGATCTTCAACTTTCCTTCCTGTAGTGCCTTCCTGAAGATGTCCAAGGTCTCCTTGGCATGCTGCAGGTAGTCGAAGACGATGAAGCCTCGGATCTCGAGTCTCATCGATATCACCTCGAACCAATTCTTGATCCCTGCCATGTTGTCTGCAGATGCATTATATTGACTGATAGCTCCGCATGCGGCAATTCTGCCATGTCTTGCCATTCGAGTCAGCATGAAGTCGAGGATGTCTCCTCCAACATTGTCGTAATAGACATTGACAAAATCTTTCGTCGCATCCACCATCTCCTGCTGGAAAGTTGAACTCTTGTAGTTGAAACACTTGTCTGCACCAAGTCCTTCGACCCATTTGCACTTTTCGTCGGAGCCAGCAATGCCATAGACCTTCTTGCAGCCGATGAGCTTCTTTGCGATTTGGACGACCATGCTTCCTGTAGCTCCAGCAGCGCCTGATACGACTAGCACGTCGTCTTCGGATGCTCTAGCAATAACTTTGGTGCCGTAGTAGGCAGTGAGACCGGTCGAGCCGAGTGCTCCTAGATAGTGAGTCCTCGCAAGTCCGCCTGGCAGCTCTGGAGCTGGTTGAGACGTCTTTGCATCGACAATAGCATACTCGGTCCAGCCTGTCGTCGCGAGCACATGGTCACCTTTCTTGTAGTCGTCAGATTTCGACTCAATAACCTCGCCAAGTGCACGAGCTCGCATTGGAGATCCTTGTTCGACAGGAGGGACATATAAGCGTTCTGGTTTGACATTAGATGAGATCCATCCGCGCTGTGCTGGGTCGTTTGAGTAAAAGAGAGCCTTCACGAGCAATTGCCCTTCATTCAACTCTGGTAGATCAGTCTCTGTGAGCTTGAATGTAGCATCGTCACCAGATAGCTTTGGAAGACCTTCTGGCTTGTTCTCAAGCAGCCACTGTCTCGTCTTGACCATCTCGAAATGCTTGTCTGTTCACCTACGTGAGTGTCACCGTACAAGAGCAAAAATCTGCTGAGAAGTACTCTTGGTCCCACTACCGAGGGCATCGACATAGAGCTACGTCAATATGGCGGCATTGAGAAGCGGAGGTGCTCCAAGCAGAGAAGATGCAATAGTCCGTGTCTGCTACTTTTTGTGTACATCTTCCTCACAGATGCAGGGTGCTTGCAATGTGATCAAGGATCGAGCTTCAGCCATTACCACACGGCTTGTACATGCCTCTCTCGGCAATGCCTCTGATCCTTCAATGCTCACCTTTGGCTGACCGCCAACGCCCGCGTCCGCCGCTGCGATCAGCTGGGATTGCTCTGATGCATGACAAGCATGCCTATCGTCTGAGCTGCATCGGCCCATTCATTACATCTGTATCGGCCCATCGCGACACTCTGCAACATCGAGATGGACATCCTGGCCAAATATACCGATATTGACACAAGTCGACTGATGAAAGGCTCACATGTACTCATGCGGCCTTTAGCCATGGTAGGTGGTCTTTACGTGGCATCACAGCTCTACGCAGTGTCATCATGGACCTGGCTCCACTTGATTCGACGAGGTGATCTGCAAAAGTACAAGAGCAAGGACAAGGACACTTGGGCGGTAGTCACAGGAGCTTCAGCGGGAATAGGGAAAGGCTTCGTGCAAGAGCTAGCTTCGCGAGGCTTCAATGTCATCCTTCATGGACGCAACGAGGGTAAGCTGGCGAGGTTCCAGAACGAGCTACAATCACAGTACCCAAGACTGAAGTTTCGCCTGTTGATTCTCGATGCTGCCGAGATTGATCTCTCAGTAATGGAGGCTGCCATCGACGAGATCAAGGCACTGAACATTCGTATCCTGATCAACAATGTTGCAGGAGGCGGCAAGCATGAGAAGCCTATCCTCGACTCATTCCAGGGCAAGACAGCAGAGAACATCGAGAGCTGGACAAGTGTCACAATGCGTTTTCCAACACATATCACGCGAATACTGCTACCGACCTTGATCGACAAGGAGTCTTCGCTCATCCTCAACATCGGAAGTGGCGTGAGTGAGATGGCAGTCCCTTATCTCACTGTCTATGCCGGATTGAAGAGCTACAACAAAGTGTGGTCGCGAAGCTTACAGACTGAGCTCTTGGCTGACAATAATGGTCACGTTGAGGTCAAGGCTATCATTGTTGGCCGTACGGCTACTGAGAGAGGCGGTCGTGAAGCGAGTCTCATGATTCCTACCTCCCGACAGATGGCCAAGTCAAGCCTCGAGAGTGTTGGCTCTAGTCACAGTGTAGTAGCACCGTTCTGGGCTCATTCCTTGCAGGACAACATCATTGGTCTCTTTCCTCAATGGTTTCTCAATCGATTTACTTTTGATATAGCACGAAAGATAATGGCGGATGAGAGGGCTGGCAAGCCAATTCAGTAGGTGAGCTGAGACACAGTAGAGCGCTGCTAGTGAGGGAGGGAGAGTAACTCCTCATATGGATGTCACTTCTTCAGCATCCGCACGTTGTCCACAACATTCTTTTACTGACTCTGCATGGCTCAACAATGTTGGTGTGATTGACAACGGTCGAAGCAATGATTCTTTGAGAATGAGCACAGCGCTAGAACCTCTCTCAGCCATTTTCCTGAAGTCGGAAGTCCCGCACTTTCATATATCACTGTGTACCATCAGAACTTCACCAGCATCCTAGGTGTGAGCATATCTGTGTCTATTACCAAAATAAATGGGCGCGAGAATGGACAATCTTCACGCACCAACAGTACCCTCAGGGCCGTCCTCTAGCCACAGCACCAACGGTCATGCTGAGAAGAAGTCGTTGCAAGAACTCATCATCAGCAAGGAGAACCTGGAGGCGCAACTCTCTGCTCTCGGTGCAGTTCTCGACTCGGTGAGCTTGCATTGAACCTGACTTGATGATGTGCTCTGACTGTCAATCAGCATGGAGTCAATATGAGCACTTCACTTACCAGCTTTGATGGCTACCCACGAGCAGACATCGATGTAGCTCAGATTCGTACAACACGTGCACAGATCATACGACTCAAGAACGATCACAAAGCATTGATGAAGGAGCTCGAGGATGCTGTCCACGAAGGCTTCGCTAACAACAGCAAGAGTACAACAAGCACTCCAGCACCGCCAGCAGTCTCAAGCTCTCAGCAGGCCACACCACAGCCGACAGGCCCAATTGAGGCACCGTTCGCCAAGGTCAACACCGTCGTCACAGGTAGCCCAGCAGATGAAGCTGGTCTGAAAGCAGGAGATCGCGTAACTCGCTTCGGATTTGTCGACTGGACAAATCACGAGCGATTGACTAAGGTCGCAGAGGTCGTCCGGCAGAATAAGGATCGTGCAATCCTAGTGAGAGTCACAAGAGAGACGACAAGTCTTCAATTGCGTCTGACTCCACGTGATAGTTGGGGAGGTCGTGGTATGCTTGGCTGCCATTTGTTGCCATTATGAATGGACCAAGCAACCACGGTCAGCAATTTTGAGAGCATGCCATCAGCCGAGCAAGCAACAGAGCCGATGATGCCAACAGCAACAAGTCAGTTAGTGTGGCGAAGTTGCCACGGTATTCTGACGAGCACATATGGTAGTTATCACAAGAACAGCAAGGCTCTAAGCGTGTCCAAGTGGCCGACAAGCACGATATGGCTACACACTACATTGCCGGCGATCGCTAGAGGAATCTCAACTAGTCTCCACCACCACGAACGAACGAGCACAAACTTCTATCCATGCTCCCTAGAACCTGATAGGCACACCCTGGCTACTAATATCCCGTTCGATATGTCTTCGACAGAACCGTTGTCTCACCAGACACGCATCATGAACAACAACAGCCACATAAGATACCTCAGCTTCTACAAGGGACAATAACACTTCTAGCACTCAAACTCGTGCGCTGATAATACAGTACTATCGCAGACATACTACTCGTTGCTCTGATGCCGGTATGCTTTACGGATGAGAGTAGTCTTGGCACCAGGCTCGATGAAGACAGCCCAGGCTTTCGGTGTCTTCCCTCCATCGTCATACAAAGGCAGACATCGGAAGATCTTGGTAAATCCGCTTGCATCGCTGATGGCAAACTCTTCCAACATATACGGGCAGGGATACACCGCCTTGACCACAGAGTGAATGAAATCCTTCGCCACTTTCAGGACATCGACATCAGCCTTCCTAGCGTCAAACGATGACCAGATTGACTGCGACCAATATGGCACAGTCGTCTTCTCGACCTTACCAGACTCGTTGTCCCGAACCAGTTGCAGCACCAGGAAGTTGCGATTGCATGACTTCAACCTAGAGATCTCTGACAACAGAGTAAGTGTCTGCATCGCACAAAGCGTAGCATCCAGCGAACGGATCTCCATCAAAGTCTGATCGACGAGATCGACCGACTCACCGCTGGCTAGGAGAGCATCCGCAATGACACTCCAGTCCACTGAGTTCTTGTTGAATGCTGTAGCAACATCGTCCACGATCTTGATGTCGTCCACAGGAACACTGCTGATCCTGGCGAGCTCTGCAAGGGCCGCTTTCGTGAACGCGTGTGTCAGGTCCTCCTCGATCGACAGATGGTGACTAAGACTGTCGGTTCTACGAGCGTAGACCGCGTGAATGCTCTGTAGCGTAACCTTAGACGACATGCCATTACTATTTGGCGGCAGGTACTCCAAGCGTACAGCGCTTGGTAAATCGTCGGGTAGATCTATCTGTATACGGTCTCCAGACTTCAACGAGTTTGTATCACATATAGCTGACGTGTATAGCACGGCTCCGTCAGCTGTCCCAGTATCGATCATGGAGACACCACCGGATCGACCATTGAACAGATGGAGGTCAGGTGCAAACTCTTGAGCTGTACGTGTGATGAACTGCTTGTTAGACAAGTTGAATATGCCGCTGGTCTGTTGACTTGTAGCGAAGCTCAGATGTTGATTCTGAAGACTGCTTGTGATAAGAGGAGCACGAACAAGAGCGCTGATAACTTGATCGAGCTGCTCCACGGTAATGGTAAGTTGTTCGATCCTTTGCTGCTGGATCGTGCCTGAGAATGGCTCGAATGATTGAAGCGGACGATTGGCTGAAGCATGACATGGATCCTCAGAAGTCGACGATGGGACAGTGGGTGCAGAAATATTCGTCAACCGTGTCGAAGTTGTCGAGATCGTCGCGCTTCGTTCGGTACCCGCCTTCGCTGATGCTGTGCAAGTGCTCTCGAGTGATGAGCTGCGCTCGACACTTGCTTTCAATGGTGTTGCGAACCGGGTGGCAGAGAATTGCTGACCTGATGTATCTCGCTCTGAGGGGAAGCCAGTTGCCTCCCTCATAGGAGATCGATCATGCTTCACTCGAGAGCAGGGGCTTCTGGGTAGCTTTGCACTCCCGTCAAGTTGGGCAGCGCTTGCAACCACGTAATTGCTTGCAGGCATGGCCAAGATCGTTCAGACGTCGTGATTCGATATATGCCTTCTGCACGCAGGTTGACTCTAGGTTGTTGTGCGAGATCGACCACCGCAATCTCATCTTTATATTCATGTCGAGCGCCACAGACTCGATGAATAATGCACGACCAAGTGAATAGGCACTTTTGTTGCTTGATGTCGAACAGAGATAAAGACATTGTCGAGATTGCAGGTAACGAGAACGAGAAAAGCAACAGGATTGTGAAAGAAATGGAAACAAAGAACTGACATAGGGGCGTGTGTGTGTATATACCAATGCTTGGTTTCAATGTGTATCTCGTGGGTAACCCTATGCTGTTCCAAACAGAGAGTTGAGCAAGCTCACTGTTGACTCGTGTTGGCTCGATGACCCTAAAACCCGGACCGTATTAGTTCTGCATATTCGTGACTTCTTGGTCTCATTTCGAGACTGCGGTTTGGGTCTGGTAGAACTTTGTGACCCGATCATGATCAGGCACTGAGAAGATACTCAACAGCACCTTGTACACTGCCTCCGCTACGTCTGAGAGCCTGGATGTTCCGTTCAAAGTCGAAGAAACCCATGTCATTGAGTTGACGAAGCTGATCGGCATAACGTTCTTCGGGTGGTCGAGTGTCTGGAGGTCCTTGAGGTTCCGGAGAGCCAAAGGCAGCGAATGGGTTGAAGCCTGCATCACCACCGACTCCTGCTCCTGCTCCTGCACCACTACCGCCTCCCATCATCTGCATCATCTGTCGCATCGCCTCTGGGTTTTGCATCATTTGTTGGGCTGCTTGTTGAAATGGACTCTGCTGACCGCCCTGAGCTCCGAATAGACCACCAAATGGATTCTGAGCTTGGCTGGTAGCACCTGCCGGTGCATTGTCTGTATTGCCTGGAGGAGCTGCGCCCGGAAACAATGCTGCGAAAGGGTTACCAGCTGTTGCACCAAACGGATTCTGCGTGCTCGGAGGAGCAGCTGGTGCGTCTGACGGAGTAGTAGTGTCGTTGCCCGGCGTTGTGTCTGTTTGACCCGGCATTGGGAAGTTGCCAGCACCACCTCTTGATCCACCTGCCGCTCGTTGCATCTGCATTTGTAGCCGGATAACCTCTGGATTGAACATCATACGCCTCATCTCGGGGTTGTCAATCGCTGCTCTTGCCATGGGATTGTCTCTGATCATTGGGTTGTTCCTTAGCATATCGATCACGGCTGGGTTGTTCATCGCTTCATTCATCTGCTGTGCAAAGTTCGGGTCTTCGAGCAGTCGTAGCATCTGATCTGGGTTGGGAGGTGCTCCCATGCCACCATCTGCACCGAACATGTCCATGCTTGGTAGACCGTGCATGCCAGCATATCGAGCGCCTGTCAGATGTGCAAGTGGGTTGTTTGCGCCGGGTCCTGATGCTATGTTGGTCGGCACATTCGACGTATTGGACGTACCAGCAGCAGTAGTGCCTTGACTTGCTGGATTCTGCCGCGAGTTGCTCTCGGCACCCTTCACAAGGTGTACTGTGTTCCCATCCTTGATCTTGCACGAGCCCAATGTGTCAGGGTCTTTCAGTACGCGGCCACTGTAGATGAGGCGCTGTCGCTCTGGTGGCAGATCTGCATATTCTGAAGTGGACAAGGTCTGCTTGAGGTCGCTGACTGTGGACGAAGCGGGCACGGTCAATGAGAACTTCTGGTCGGAGGAGGACTTGACTGTGAAGGTGATTGTTTGCTCGACGCTGTCCTCTGTGGTCGGCTGTGTGGTTCCGGCCATGGTGGCCAAAAGGTCCGTCGCTGCTTGCTTGACCGCGGATGAGTGAGGTTATACGTAGGTGAACGTGTCGCAGCGTGCTGATTAGTTATGCTCAACGCTGAATGCTGAGGGCAGTCTGAAGTAGTTACTTGTTGACTGCGTCGCTGGCATTCTCTGCCCTTCTGTGGCTCGGCAAGCGCTAATCTAGGGTCATCGTTGTAGACGTCAGCGAGCGTGTGTGGGGCTTTTGCAGGTACAGCAAGCTTTGTCACAGAGGAGACACGGGGGATCGTTGCGAGGGCCACCAAGCATGTATGAATGGTGGGTTATGCACGAAATCTGATCATATTGACAGTAAAGGTCACCGTACGCCATGGATACCCATCCTTGGGAACCACCAGGCCTACGCCACGCTCGGTATATGCAAAACACGCCATGCTCATGAAGCTCGCTCAGATCGCACACGATAAGCACACTCTCTGATCACCCTGCACTGCGCAAGTATCACACACATTCCGAAGACATGAATGGCAGCTTGTAGACACTTCTCCTGCATCGTCGACGTCCATGGCATCCTCCTGCTTCAGTCTCCCATCGCAGTCTTCGCATCGTTGATCATATTGTCCGGTCACATAACTCGGCTCCGGCGTATGTCGCGCTGGCAGCGGCTGTGGAATGCTCCAGAACGAATGCAGGCTGGTCTTTTGCGTGGTCTTCCCTTGTGGTTGTACAACAAGTGGCGGTGGTTGTGGCTCTGCGTTGGGACGCTCTCGTTGTGCATTGAAGAGGCGCCCTATGGTATATGCTGTACCGCGAAAATGTCAATAATACTACGCACAACAGAGACTGCTGAAAGCCAGCCAAACGTACCATATATCTGTTCTGGATTCGGACGATTGTCCCTGTGCCTTTTGAGTGTACGGCAGCCAAGTTGAACATCATCAGAGGCTATCCATGCTGTCTTGTGTGGTTGTGCTTCCACAGGTCTTGAGAAGGTGTAGTATGATGACAATGGACTGCTGGTCGTAGTTGACGCTGAGATGTCTGATGCAGGTGAGATTGCGGCGGAGGATCGTTTACGCTTCAGAGTCATCGTGAACGATCAGAGCATGTGTGGATACCCTTGATGCAGCGCAAACAGACTTGTACGGTCGTCGGATCTCGTGGTCGCTTGCAAGGTCGAGAGAGATGATGAGTGAAGTGCTGCACGAGAAGCTCGCGCTTGGTCGCGTAGTTCGACGCGTTCGTCCAATCATTACATCATCATCACCATCATCCTGCGATGAGGGCTTCAATTTGATCTATTACCAGCAGGATCGCATATGTAGCATACACTGCTTAGCTCATACGCAATCAGCTCACATAACGGATGTTGTGATCACATTACATTATGCTCCTTTCAATATAGTCTATTGTTCACCGGCTTCCATTGACTGGATCATGACCTTGATGCCTCCCTGCTTAGGATCTGCTGCAACCTTGAATGCCTCCACTGCATCTTCGAGCTTGTAGCGGTGTGTCACAAGCTTTGAGAGGTCGAGTACCTTGCCTTGAAGCAGCCTGATGGCTCGTGGCCATGTGTTGGCATAACGGTACTGGAATTGGAGGTCAACTTCTCGAGTACTGAGACGCATGAACGGGATTTTGATCTCTGGACGTCCAACACCAATGACGAAGACCTTACCACCAAACTTGGCAGCGTGGATGGCACCAGAGATGGAGGACTCGACGCCAGTGCACTCCATGCACACTGCAGGCTCGACACCGTCTGCGAGCGTCTTCACCTTCTCTGCGAACTGATCGGGTGTGTCTTTGAACTCGACCTTGAGTGTTCGTACACTTGGACAGAACTCCTTCGCGAACTTCAGTCTGCCTTCGTCAATATCTGTAATGATGATGGGCTCTGCACCTGCAGCCTTGACACAGGCCAATGTGACCAGACCGATGGGTCCAGCACCGCACACCAGAACACTGTCGCCAAGAGTGATGTTGGCACGCTGCATACCTGCGAGCGCAACCGAGAGTGGCTCGAGCAGTGCGCCGTCCTCGAAGCTCATGCTGCCAATCTTGTGACACCAAACAGCCGGGTGGTTGACATACCGACGCAAGAGGCCAGGGATCGGTGGTGTACTTCGGAATGCAACGCTCTCACATCCATTGTAGCGACCAGTCAGGCATGGCTCGCACTTGTTGCAAATTATGTTTGGCTCGACTGCCACTCTGTCGCCAATCTCATGTGTCTTCACTGACGGATGCTTTGCCACGACCACTCCAGCTGATTCGTGTCCAAGGATATGATCACCGTCCACGATCATGGGACCAATACAGCCCGCGTGCCAGAAGTGGACATCGCTGCCACAGATTCCCGTCGATTTGATCGCAACTGTTATCTCGCCCGGTGCCAAGTCTGCTCCTTGCTCAATTCCCTCCTGCTTCGGCAAAGCATCGGCTACCCAGAGATCATGTGCTGGATTGGTGTACACGCCAATGTTGGCGTGAGTCGTCTGGATAGTCATGAGTATTCGGACGTTAGGTCGCTGTGCGGATTTCGGGTGTTTGGAGGCTCGACACTTTGTGATGGCGACTGTGGTCAGTGGCGAGCTGTGTGATGCACAAGAACTTTTCTGCTGTCACAAACACAGCAATGTTCAACACTCTTATTAGTTCTCATACGTGTGGAGCAACGCAACCGGTGGGGTCCTGCTGTACTCAAGGGTTCAGTCGATAGTTTGTGGGGATCGCGGGCAGATTAATTGTCCTCCACCTGGTCCGGCATATCCATCGGCCATGTGGCTTGCAACAGAATCGCCGAAAGACCTTCCTATCAAGTCACGAGCTCGTGGTCGCGGAGAAGCGGTTGTCCTGCGAATGGCTCCAGAACTTCAGACCAGAAGTCTGCTCTCGCCGTTCTGTAGTTCCAGCCAGTTGCAATCCTTGAATGCCTCAAGTATATGATCTGGGTCGTCGACTGTTGCGCCGTTGAGCTCTGAATGGTCGGCTCCATTTGTGGACCTTTCAGCTTCAAGAGCCTCTTTCACAGTAATGATCTTCCTCTGCAAGAACCATGCGACCAATCCACCGCCTTTTTTGACCTCGTCGTGGGTGCCGATCCAGTACCTGGCATTGAGTATGCGCTGTGCAGCAAGGCCATTGTGTGATCCCAGGTTGAGCTGCAATGCAGTACCAAACGTCGAAGATATCTTGACGTTATGTTGACCATGCAAGAAAGCAAGCGTCTGTATTTTAGGAGTTGCAGACGCCACAGACTGCAAAGCATCGGCGTGCACCCCGTGTGGTGTGTATATAAGAGCTTCAGCGCTTTCCTCGTCATCGTCTGTCGCGGCATGGCCACTCTTGCTGGCGCTACGCCTGTTGTTCCATGTGATCATGATTGCAGAGTGATAGTAAAGAGCGTCGTCTTTGGACATCACACGCGTTATGCCGACCCATTCAGGTAATGGCGCGAGACTTGTACTCCGCCAGTCGGTGTCCCCGTCACTGGCGAAGTCTGGTAAAGTGGTCACTGTCTTGAAGTGGTTCCAGCTTCTTATAAGCTCTGCCGCAGGCTTCGCTGCAAAGACCGGGACATCTGCACGCAGCTCAAGTAGAGTGTCCTTGTGACAGTGGTCGGTGAACTCGTGGCAGATAGCTACAGCATCAATGAAGCTGCCGCTGATCTCTCCATTCTCGCGCTCCAATTCTGCATTGCTCTTCCTCTTCGCACCGACTCGTAGCCGTGACGCCGAAATTTCGACGTCTCTTGCAAGTTCCTCGAGCTCAGCCACGCTCTGCACCGCTGAAGGAGTTGCGTGGAACTGCTGGCTGAACCAAGAGGCTACGTCAGATTGAGGCCCCGTGAACCAAGGGTCGAGGAGTATGTTGTAGTACACGCGCGCGCCATACTTGATAGCACTCTCTGGACGTGGGAGTTGTATTAACCAGGAAGAGTCGGCGTTTAGATGATGGAGGATAGGGCGTCCTGTAGCGAGAGCAACCTGTACTGATGTGCTGAGGTCATCGTACAATTGTGCCGAAGGCTCATCGATAGCCATGGTCGATTGACAGCAGAGTGTGCGATTCAAGAAACCATGATGTTGGAGGACTGCGGTAGGTATACGGTGTTAAATGTATGATCTAGACGATGACCGCATAGTCAGTATGTACATGTACTAGACACCATCGGATTGACTTCGAGCCGATGAATTTTTAAGCCGCGCTCTTGCCTGCTCGAGAGCATCATGCGATCAATTGCTGCGCCTCATCACAGTATCGATTCGGTAGAGGCGTACACACAAACAGGTAGGTGGCAATTCTGCAGTAGCCTTCATCGTCACTTCATCTATCAATTGTGTCAGTCCTATTTCTTTTCCCAAAGTCCACTCACGAAGACTGGAGCTCCCAAGACCAATCTTCCAAAAGACAACGACCTCACGCGACTCGTACTGTGACTAGGCACGTTGCATAGCTGCAAACGATGAGTTATCAACCGCCGCCGGGACCACCGCCTGGGTATAGTCGGCAGCAGTTCCCATCAAACAATCCATACAAGCAGCATGCCCTGAATGCCGTGCAGCAAGAGCATACAAGACCGCCATCATCACGAAAGACGGAGGACTATCAACCACCACCCGGTCCACCTCCTTCACACAAGGCAGAAACCTACCGAGCTCCTCCCGGTCCACCACCAGTGAAGAAATCCGAGTACCCGCCAGCGTCAATAGACGACACAGAACCGCCTCCATATGACCCATGGCTTGCTGTACCTGACAACGCTCTGCTACCGCCACCGCCTGCCGTGATGGAGGACTTCTCGCCGGCGAACAACGCCTCGCATGATGATGCACTCCGTGCACGAGCTTGGTGCCGGCGAAATCCTTTACGAACTTCCCAATCATGGACGTCTGAAGCGCTCGAGCGAATAGAAGAGCATCAATTCACACTATGCGCCCAGCCTGGCACGATAGCGGCCACTATACAATCATCTGGTCCAGGACGTACATCGGTAGTTAGCACAAAGCGTCAAGGCGACACCACACTGTTGTCAAACTTGCCAATGATCACACCTCAACTACAGCCACGAGCAGGCGAGCAAAGAACTATCTACTACCAGGTGCATATCAAGAAAGTTTCCGGCGATGATGCGAGTGTAGCACTTGGATTTGTAGCACCACCTTACCCTCCGAATCGTCTACCAGGATGGCATCGTGGTTCTTTGGCAGTGCATAACGATGATGGGCGTCGTTACGTCAATGATGATGACGGTGGCATTGATTTTGTGCGGCCTTTTTCGAGCGGAGTCCTCGTCGGTATTGGGATGACATTCACAGGTGCACAATACGGTCCAGCGAAGGTCAAAGTATTCTTGACTCGCAACGGCCGCGAGGAGGGTAGCTGGGACCTCCATGAATCCCGCGATGCAGCGGCTCGCGAGGGTGGCATTGTGGGACTGGATGGAACAACAGATCTGTATGCCGCAATCGGTATATGTGGAGGTGTTGAGCTCGAAGTGAACTGGGCAGCATGAGATGTGGAAGAAACCTGACTGTAGGTCTTTTGTAGTATACACCTTATACATATTTCTATGCGGTCCAGATCTTCTTAACTGCCTCCGTCAATCCAACATCATTCGTCTCAAACTCGTAGAAGCCATATCCCACAACGAACACAGCCAAGATGTTGAGGTACTCAAAGATCTTGCGGGTCATTGGCACGCGCCAGGTTGGGAAGTAGTCGGTGATGCAAGACCTATGCTTAAATTAGCCAATGGACAAGCAGGTTGACAGGAACTCATACGTGAAGCCAATGTAGGAGTGTAGGATAATACCGCCGATCAGAGCGCTGTCCAGGTACGGATTACCGACGCCAGCAGCGAATGGGATGAGGGTGGCTGGGACCAGAGCCAGAGATAGACCTCTGCGACCATGTTAATCACCATTTCTCACTTTCCGTCACTGTTTAGCGCACCTCTCAAACGTCCAGTGGTAGCTGCCATGCGTTGGCTCGGCATGTGGCACAGGTGCTGCGTCGTTGAGCGTGCCTTTGACAGTCTGTGGAAGTGGTGGGAGGAGTGCTCGCATTGCAGAAGTCTGGAAAGCTGCTTTCTGAAGTGCAAGAGATGGTCGTGAGACGCTCTGCGCTCGGAGTGCTGGGATGATTGAGCTGGCCCCTCGCCTGGCTGGCAATGCCATCGCGCTGCGGAGCAGTGTTGGTCGTAGTGCAGATGCCATTGTGATGATTGTCGACTTGACGCTTGACACAGGAGCAAGAAGCAGAGAGTAGCGAGAGATGCGATGTCCCTTGAGATGCAGCCGCGGCTTTGGTCAATGAGAAATGGCAGCCACGTGATTGGCTGTCGCGGCTGGCTCCGTATGGAAACTGTCGGAGAGAAAGCTCTCCATTATTGCAAGCTTCGAAAGAGTTTCTACATCCAAGCACGACAACTCAACACCCGCCATCCATTGTACGTCGTCGGTATCAGGCATGGCTTCCAGACGGCTTGCGCTGAGCCTTCAGCAAGGCTTGCGAGCAAAGCAGGCCATTCGATCCGTCAAACCAGGCCTCACTCGATCTTTGGCGACTCCTGTTAGCCACGGTTCCATCACGGAAAGCACAACGCTCAGCAATGGCTTCACAGTACGATGACAGCAAGTATCATTTGCAGCAGCGACTGACAGATCTAGATCGCCACCGAGCACTCCCCTTACGCGCAAACAAGCACAGTTGGCGTCTGGATCGATGCGGGCTCTCGTGCTGAGACAAGCAAAACCAACGGAACCGCACACTTCCTCGAGCATCTGGCATTCAAGGGTACCGACAAGCGTTCACAGTCTCAGCTTGAGCTGGAGATTGAGAATATGGGTGGACATCTGAACGCATACACAAGCCGCGAGAATACCGTCTACTACTCGAAGTCCTTCAACTCTGACGTCCCAGCATGTGTTGATATTCTCTCGGACATCCTCCAGCACAGCAAGCTCGAGAACTCTGCAATCGAGCGCGAGCGAGACGTCATTCTTCGCGAGCAAGAGGAGGTTGACCGTGTCACAGAAGAGGTTGTTTTTGATCACTTGCACGCGACCGCATTCATGGATCAGCCACTCGGACGTACCATCCTGGGCCCACGCGAGAATATCGAGTCCATCTCCCGCAACGACCTCGAGAGCTACATCAAGACCAACTACACTGCTGACCGTATGGTCTTGGTTGGCGCTGGTGGAGTTCCACATGCCCAGCTTGTTGAGTTGGCGGAGAAGTACTTCTCAAACCTGCCTGCACACAACCCCAACCAACAAGCCAATGCTGCTCAACGAGGCATCACTAGCAAGCCAGACTTCGTGGGCTCCGAGGTTCGCATCCGAGATGACACCATGCCGACCGCCAACATCGCCATCGCAGTCGAGGGTGTAAGTTGGAAGGATGACGACTACTTCACCGCTCTCGTCACTCAGGCTATCGTTGGTAACTGGGACCGCGCCATGGGCAACTCCCCATACCTTGGAAGCAAGCTCAGCACATTCGTCCACGAGAACAAGCTTGCCAACAGCTTTATGAGCTTCAGCACATCATATTCCGACACTGGACTTTGGGGTATCTACCTGGTCACTGACCAGGCAACGCGTATTGACGATCTCGTCCACTTCACCCTTCGTGAGTGGTCGCGTCTTTCATACAACGTCAGTGCCGCTGAGGTTGAGCGCGCGAAGGCTCAGCTCAAGGCATCGATTCTTTTGTCTCTTGACGGCACTACTGCTGTCGCCGAGGACATCGGACGCCAAATCATCACAACTGGCCGACGAATGTCGCCTGAGGAGGTCGAGCGTGTTGTCGGAGCCATCACAGCAGACGATGTCATGAGATTTGCCAAGAGCAAGCTCTGGGACCGCGACATTGCCATCTCTGCAGTCGGAAAGATCGAGGGTCTACTTGACTACGCCAGGATCAGGAACGACATGAGCAGAATGCTGTCATAGATTGAGTTTCGAAAAAGGATGCGAGCGATCGAATAGCACATATCATCTCGATTGCACTGCCGGCACTAGGTGCTCGGTGTTTTCTGTATGTCTACTCTATCTTAGCGTAATGTAGACTCTGTACATCTAGCCAATCGTCCACAGGTTTAGAATTGTTTCGTCGTGTCAAACGAACCTTGGACATGTCTGATCACAATCCTTCTTTTGCCAGCATATCTGCGTGAGTTAGCGAGTACGTAGAGCTCCTCTTCAACATATACTGACCAGCTATCGCAAGGTAGAATGCAATGGCATTGAACTTGGCTTTGCCATCTGCTCCAAACATGACTTCTTTTGCCCACCAACGAAGCTTATTCGTCCAGTTGATGAGATCGAGGTGTGATACGTTCTCGAGCGTACCTTTATAATCTCCCCATCGAGAACTCTCTACGCTTACCAGACCATCGTTCTCTCCCTCGACTTTCTGGATGACATTGTGGCTGTAGCGGAATACAGATGTCAGATGTGGATTCAATTGTGCCCCATAGCTGAAATATCGGACGTTTGGGTCATCCTGTACTAATGGGTTGAACTCGTTGTTCATGTACTCCCGCGTCAATTGTGCGAAACCTTTCGTATCACTGAATCCGACACGCCCGAGCACAGCGTAGAGAGTCTCGGTGATTGTGGGTCCTAGTTGTTTGAACATGTAGTCGGCAAAGGCACTCCCTCGGTGAGGTGTAGCAACTGTTGTGAGTGATAGGATCCGGATATCATCCGGCTGCATCTTAGAGATCATGAATCTAGCATCCAGCCCGCTGTGCATGATTAGTACTTTGAGCAGAGTCTTCTCTTTAGACGAACCCCTGTGAGGAAGTCAGCAAGAAAGGCCATCATAGAGCTAATGTACTGACCATACTGTGTCTAAGAATGAGTTAGTAGGCAAACAACGTGATCGTAACAAACGAACGTACGCGATAACATTGACACCTCTGTTTCCAGCGGCGCTTCTGATCTTCTCAGCGAGCTTACCAGCTCTCTCCTCGATACTGCCACTAGGTGGAACGGTCGCGATGATGACATCGATACCCTTGGCTGTGAGAGCTTCTGTGATACCGCTCCAGTACTGCAGGCCTGGCAGCTTCCATGATCCAAAAGCTGGTATGACGTGAAGCTCGTCAAAACCCAGCAGACCATGGGCCAAGACTAAAGGATGCTTTGGTGCCTCGTATGCTTCTCTCAAAGCAGCGAAGTCATCATGTATGATGCGCGCAGTCACCTCGTCCTTCAATCTTGGGTCGCTGAAGCGCTGAGTTGCAACATGAAAGCATGCTGCGTTCGAGGCGCGTCTGGTGAGTTGCGCCTGTCTCAAGACAGTCGCGATAGGTCGTACTGACATACGGACGACACATATCAATGAAGCATGAGCATGCACATGTTTGATGGTTGATGCTGTGTGAACGAAGTACGCATCGTGTAATGTTCGAGAATGGCGTTGCGGACAGGGTGACGTCAAATCAATACCAATCTCATATGCAGATTGTCTATTTGTCTCAACGATGCATGCAAACAACATTTATATACACCTTGGTATTCTCCCAGAGGTCATGATAGTGGTCATGCTGTGGGCTGGTCGGTCTTGCTTGGTGGTTCTGGCTTCACATCCATGACTGCTTTTAGAAGATCGCTGATAACCTGCTCCTCGTCAGCTCGTATGCCCTGTAAAGATTCCTACCTTACCTTAGGTCCTGTATCCTTGCCGACCTTCTTGATCTCGGCTAGCTTCTTATCTGTGTCCTTGTCTGCATCTTCCTCTGCCTTCTTGTTGCCTCCTTGTTGCTCGTCCTCGTATGCCTTGAACTCCTGCTCCTTCTGCTTCTTGTAGTCCTCGACTTCCTTCTGAGCTTCCGACTTCGCGTCCTTCACTCGCTTCGTCCGGTCTGTCGGGAGTTAGTGTATGCTAGAGATCGGGCTCTCGATAAGTGCATACATTCTCGTGCTAAGATATGTCAGTCAATGTTTTCACAGACCATCATGAAGCTGCACAGCAGCAATCGGCATGACGACTGACCTTTCTGCACAATCCTCTGTGCTTCTCGCTCTGCCTATGATACTGTGTGAGCTGATGATCACTCGGTTGCTGTGCTCAACGACAAGCGACGCTCAACGCAGGAACTACCCAGTGAGCAGTACACTAGCTCTATGTGTGGGCGCAGTGTAGATAGAGAGGGTATCGTCTGTCTTCTGAAAGGGTGCTTGGTGTTCGAGCTGCATGGGTACGTACATCGAGCAAGGTCTGTATGCCGGCCGAGTTCTGTGCCGCCTGTGATCAATATTAGCAACCTCGATTCGTAGAGCACGCAGCCACAATGGTGCCCGTACCATTGTGTAAGATTGACAGGGCGATCGCTTCGAAGACTGTCCAAACCGTGCTTGTACGTTATCTGTAGATGGAGGTCGATCATAGCTCCATCACGCCAAGCATCATCGGCAGGTCTAGCGAGGACCAGCCAAAATGGGCAGACATCTATGGAATTGACGTTTGTCACTGTCGCCAACACGATGTCAACTGCAGCGAAGGCCACGCTGGCCAGCACACTCGCGGCTACTGCTGGTATCATCTACTTTGTGCACCGACAGCAACAGCTTGACCAAGCAGTACGAGATGAGGTCTCTGAGCTCGAGACTATTGGCTGATTGTTTCTAGGCTATGCATCTTGGCGTTATTCGAGACATGGAAAGGCAACAGGCAAAGACTGATCAACAACGCGAGCGACTACTTGATTTTGAGATGCAACGACAGCTTGAAGAACAGTATCGCAAGGTTCAAAACGTATCAGACCACAACAAATGAGCATCAACTCCTGAAGAGCACGAATGGAATTGAGTATACTCAAAGTCCACAACATCCCTCCTGGCAGTGCTCGATGCATGCTGAAGTCGCATCATCCTTCTTTGGCAGAGAAGAGCTTCAAATCGTCAACGGTCACCTTATTCAAAGCCTTCTCGTTGGTGGCATTGAGGAACACCTTCGGCACAATCTTGTCACCAGCGGGATCACTCTTTCGTGCATCGAAAGCTTCCTTCCATCTACGCTGAAGTCAGCTACAGGAACACATGGACTGTACAGCACACCCACCTCGTTACACAAAGGCACCACTTGCATCCACCCTTCATTCCGGGAATACCTCGCAGGTCATTGCCTTGACGAGCAGAAAACTCAAGGAACTCATCGGTCACCTCTGCTGCGACAGCGTGATTGCCGTAGTCGGATGGCGGTACTTCACAATAGCCGTTTCTGAGGAAGCCAGTCATGGGTGACGTCGAGTGAAGAGCTAGGGGTTGCTTGAAGATGTTGAGACTTTTCGACATGGCTGCGAAGTGATGCTGATGCAACGGGAGCTGGTCGTGAGCGGCGAAGACGTCGACTATCAGGAGCAAGCAGATGACCAGCACAATACTAGAGGAGCTTGCCACATGTATCATTGAGGAGTGTAGGTAATTGAACATGCATGTACCAGCTACTATCACAATGACGAGATGCCGTCATGAAATAAAAGTGGGGCAGAGCTATCTCATGCTTCAGACAGCAGTGTTTCCTTGTCATCTCAGTGTCTTCCGATGAGGCCAAATGTATTGCGACAGAGCCTGCTATGAGTCGATGCTTGCGTGGCATAGCACAGTGTTGCGGATCACAGATGCTTGCCAAGGACTCAATCGCACACCGTCTGGTGTGAGCATAGCTCCTTGGGTTCCATTACACTATCAGTACCTTCGCTATCGTGTAGACTTTCACCAGGGAGTCCGTGGCATAATGTAACAGTAAGCCTCCTATTGAAGTAAGCAGCAGCAGCAGCAGCAGCAGCAGCAGCACATTAATGAGAGTCGAGATTAAACGACCAGGATGCTCAAGTTTGAACGTTCGCAGTCAGAGTCTCGCGCTCTGACGAATAGCGGAATCGACGGAGACGTTGCGTCTGATGGGCTGACGAGTCTCCAAACACCTCGTTTCTCGACAAGCTGAGTACATTGATGACAATGAAGCCCTTTCGTGATATGTCTGAGACGAAAGCAGCAGAGCGCCAGGTGGACCGTGCGTCGCTAGCACCTCTACAGCAGGAGCACCTCAGCATTGACAATCATCAGCGCAACATACAACTCACCACGCCGCCTGTAGATAGGCAAACGAGATCACGCACAGGATCTGGGAAACAACATAGCGATCACTTGTCCCTCCTCTGCCCTGCCTTTACCGCTACTCCTGCACGCTCGCGATCGTTGCGCGCCCCAATAGCCAAATCTTACATTCACCTCCTGGCATCCGCGCACCTCGACGCGACCTGTACCATACGCAAGACTCATTCAACAGTGCGGAGAAGTCTTCCGCGACAACAGTGACGCAGGAAACGCAGCAGCAACGGAAAATTTAGCTCCGAGGAAGGGTGATTTGATCGCGTCTACACAATACACTCGAGTTGGAAAGAAGCTAGGAGGGCAAGATGAACGACGGCACAACGAGCAGAAGCAAGAAGCAGTCGATGGCGGAGCTCAAACTGCGTAGACTCACAGAGCTGATCGAGCGGCTACAAGAAGACCTGAACAGACGGAGGATCACGGTGTCCGAAGCATCAGTGGAGTAAGTGGCATCAGTATCAAGTTGCACACACCGCAAGGATGTGGCGATACTCATCGAGGTCAACCTTGCTAATACACGGGCCAGTCTGATCGCGTTTACGGACAAAGAGCCCAAGGATTTCATGGTGCCTAGCCGATGGGGAGCAGTAAGCACTTAGTCTAAGCCATATGTTTGAGTAGCTGCTGACATTCGGAAACCATAGATCGACAAGCGCGAGGATCCGTATGCACCTCAGCAGAGCACAGGGTGTTGCGAGATTATGTGAAGCACTGGGCTGCATCGGTACGCAGGCCTGGCAAGGCATAGTGCTAGCGAAGGATGCAGCTCTGCATGGTGGACCTGCATTGTCTGCATGAGATGCGCCTCACGATGGAGTCAGGAATGCAACATCAAACGAACAAGCTTCATCGGCTCTGACTCGTCCTGGCTGACACGCAGACGCCATGTGAGGCGGGGATGTAAGATGATCGTGTGCACAATCTAGCAGGGCAAGCACATCATCTCTGTGCACATCAATTGCTCAATATGTACTCTAACAGCGGTGTTCAATTTCCTTGCAAGAGCCAAACTCAACTTTTACAGTTTGGACAAGTGTGAGCATTCCTTTCCACGTTCAACTAAAACTCTATGCAATTACTAGTACCTCGTGAAGCTGCGTCCGTTCGAAACGGCTGCTTGTAGAGCATCCCTAAGGCGCCTACGTACACTACTTCTTTGGCCTTAGAGTCCATGGTGGTTACAGTAGCAGCACATGTGTCAATGGCGTGTGGAAGTGTATGCTCACTAAGCTTTACTCTTCCTGCCGTCCCAGCAGTGACATACTCGAAGGTCTACTGCCTTGTGAACCATGGCTTGGTCGTGCCGTGGACTAGCATATTCGCCTGACGATCAGTTCGTTGGCAAGGCTGGCTGACTGAAGCTGCATGTATGTATAGCACAGCCAAGGATTGCTAAAGATCATCCAGCAGTAGTCACAATGGTACGCTTCTCGGACCGGGCGTTCTTGAAATGACATGAAACGCTAGGTGTGCTCTGGGTATTTGCGATCTTGGAAAAAAGCTTGTGTAGATAGCTAAGAGTTGTGAGACGATCACTTCAGTCAAGGATCGTCGTGTTTTGCATGCGCAGAGTCGATCGCCAAGGGGAGCAACAGCGCAACGAGATCTTCGTTGGTGAAAGTTGTTGCAGGCATGGGTTGGTTATGTTATGTACATTTCGGCTAGTTTGTAGTAACGTTAAATGATCCCGTGGGGGTTGTGTGTGTGTGTGTGTCTTGCAGTAGACAGTAGTAGGAGTAATAGTAGTAGCAGAAGTGGCAGCAGAGCCCGGCGTTGGGAAGGATTTGAATTTGGTCCAGAGCTCCAACTAAGACTGCGTCCGGGTTAATCCTTCGTGTGGCTTTTTAAGGCGGGCGCTGAGTGATAGTCAAGAGTAGTGTGAAAGATGACTGCATCGTCGTCGTCGTCGAGCTTGGAGGCGATGTTGCATCGCGTCTGAAGTGGCTGCTGCGAATAGTGTTATTTTGGCGCGAGTGAGATGAATCCTTCGACGAGGAGGGAAGACGAAGTAGAGCAGGCGGAGGTAGCGGGTTGCGCAACGCGCAAAGAGGAAGGAAAGAAGCAATTGGAGATTTTGTTGCGTATTTTGCATGGATCTAGCGCCAGAGTTTCTGCGAATCGAGGTGCCGCGAGTGTGGGTCGTCTCTCGCTCCAGCAGCAGCAGCAGCAGCAAGCGGCGGCGCCATCTGTCCCACTTTTCCACGCCATTCAGCCAGTCCAGCGGCCTGCGTTTTGCTACCGCTTCGCGAAGCACCACTTCTCATCTCACGCAGGTTACGCTATTCATCTTCTTTAGCAGCGATAATCGCAATGCTACATTGCCAGCTTCATGCCGGCAGCTGACACACGACCATCTATCCGCCTGTCAGCAGTTCATCGACAAATCTCGCCTCTGCCCGCTACCTGCAGTGAGGCGTTTTTTTAAACAGATCCCACCTTAACCAGCATCGTCATTCACTACCAACATCCCACACCCTTGTACGGTGACAACGACCTTCTTGGGTACATCGAGCGAACATCAGTAGACTGATATACTGTGTATCGCGCAGCCATCTTACCCTCATCGGACACTTTTCCACCTCGTTCCGTTGACTCGACAAGTGCTTCATCAAACTCTTCTGCTCGACAATCTTCGCCGGCCCCTCCACTCTCGTACAATCACATGCTGTCAGGCCTTTTCGAAGGATGAACGCTGCCACCGCGGAACAGCGCGCCTGGTCGCAGCCAGACGAAAGCGTCGACCCAATGGCACACATGTCTGGTGACCTGGACGACCTCTCCAACATCTTCAGCATCAATGACTTCGACCTGGAAGCCATGCAGAATGTGAACGGACAGCAATACGTCGAAGCGATGCACACCACGCACGCCGAACCACATCCAACCACTCCCTACCTCGAGAATATACCTCAAGCACCTCATGGAACCGCAACGCACGATTTTGGAGGAGATCACACAGCTTTCGGGCTCGGCACGGATGTGGATACACAACAGCAACAGTCACAGCAACCTCAGCACTTCGACGCTCACGACGAGCAGCACGGCGCAAATCTGTATGCAGGAAATGCCATCTACCATGCACAAATCCCACAGCATTACTCACAGCATGTACACCAATCACCGTTTCCTGTCGGCGTACAGCACTACACGACGGGAGGTCAGATACCTCCCACACCAAATAGTTACGAGATGCATGGTGAAGCTGGACGCTTCCTGCAGCAGCACTCTCAGACGCTGTTCGAGCACCAAAAGCACATGCGCAAGCTCGAGCACCAACGACAGATACACCAGCAGCATGCGCAGTTCACACCGATGGCATCACCGGACGGCACGCCGCAATATGCCATACAATCAGAGTTCACAACCCCGGGAGCATACTTCTCGCCCTTGACCTCACCAGCTCTTCACGCACAGCTCCCTCCTGCAAATTCTCGCTCACTCATACAGCAAGCTCAGGGATATTTCACCAACCCAAGCACCGCGCCAAGCTCGAATGCGCCCAGCCCGGTGGACCTCAACAACGACATCGAAATGACTGATGGTGTTGTGGCAGACTCGAACAACAAGAGAGCCAGGCGCAAGATGGTGACGCCCAGGAGTGTTGGTCCAATTGGCTCTCGACCACGACAGAGCCCCATACAGAAGCCTCAGAAGAGAAAGTCAGGTCTGTTGACCTCTATCATACCACCGAAAGAGCTGGACAAGATGATGGCCGAAGGGCCTGGACAAGCACCGGCGTCTGCCGTGTCTCACATCTCGCAGACATTCGACAGCTCTGAAAGCGGCAGCATCTCACCAGAGCCACTCAGTGAGTCACTGATGGGACCTCCTCCACGACCGTCGCCGTCAATCAACCCACAACTACAGAAGCCACTGAATAAGAATATGGATGCTTTCAACAAAGCTGCCGCTGCGACGCCAAAGTCAATCTTGTCCATGCGCAGCAATCAGCACTATGATGCGTCCAAGAGAAGCCCACGTCTTTCGGGACAGGCGTCCTTTGAGGAACTGCAGCTGCCCGAGGCTGCAAACAAGCAGCCTCCTCGGCCATCATTGACCAAGATCGACATTATGGCAGCCGAACGAAGCAACGCCAGGAAGACCCTAAGCTTGGTCCTTCCAGCACGCCCTCGTCCATACGTCCAGACTCGGCATCTGCCAGCCCTGTTACGTGTTTCTCACCTCTCACCGCAAGCACTCCGTTGGGCTTGCTCAAGGACAAGAAGGCAGATGGCAAGTCTCGAACAGCGAAGAAGCGCAGCAGCATCAGCACAACTGCCTCCGCGCTTGCGTCACCTGCTCTTCGGCCGAGGATCAGTCCAAGCATCAAGCCTTTGCTACCAGAAGGATGTGAGTTGTTTCAATTCCCTGAGAAGGGCACTGTGAATATGCTTTGCTAACAGTTCAGTAGCAACTCTTCACTCACCAACACATGCCTTACTGCTGGCATCGAAATCGAACTACCAGAACCTGCTCGAAGGCAATCATCTGCCGGGTGTCAGCTATCCAGACTCACTTTCGACTGGACTGACGTCGAAACGAACGTCACACAAGGTTGCTGAACAAGGTCGACGAAACCGCATCAATGAAGCTCTCAAGGAAATGCAAGCGCTCATACCATCGCCGAGCCTACTTGCCAAGCAGCAGAGCGGTGATGATGCCGGTTCCAAAGACGAAGAAGGCAGTGCAGACGCCGACGACTGCAAAGACAGCAAGGAGTCGGTTGCAGCCAAGAGCAACTCATCGAAAGCCGCCACGGTGGAGAGTGCCAACCGTTACATCCGCCTGCTCAAGGAGAGCGATGCGTCACAAAAAGCAGCAATCCTTGCGCTGAAAAAGGAAAATGAGGCTATACGCAGACGTCTGGCACATGCTACAGGCGCACCCGACTCTGAGATGACTTCGATCGAAGAGATCGACATGCAGACTTCAGATGACAGTTCGGATTGATGACAAAAGGTGACGGATCTATGGTGCTCTCTCTACGGTTGGATACTTTGCTTGGTTTGATGGATTGATGTGATACACCACGCAGATGACGAGGAATTTACGATCTTGGGAGTTTATGTATGGTGTTCATGATGTAGCACGTCGTTTGGATCCATCTTTGCAATGTCAGTATTGTCTCACATGTTGCTGTTCTGTACATATACAAGGATAGCAAAAGACAGGAGCTACGATATATGTTATGCATGATAAGTGTGAAGCATGCTTAAGTTTCCGTCGATTGTATGATCGATCTGCTGCCTGCTTGTTCTGATTCTGACAGCCAATGCTCGAGTAAAGAGAAAGGGTGCTGCTATTCGATCAGATTATGGACAAGCTGTAGGCTTATCGCGCACACGGCGAGCCATAGATAGTCTTGTCACCCATTACATTCATCGTCTTCGTCGTCGTTGTTGTTGTTGGTGTTGTTGTTGGTGTTGTCGTCGTCGTCATCGTCACGATCGCACCTCGACCTCATAATGGCCGTCTCGCTTTCGCATTGGCTTCTTCTGTGTGAAGGTGGCATCTTGTCCTGTCATCCTGCGACCAAGAGCGCGCTCCAACTTGGCACCCAGTGCAAGCTTGCTGACCTCCTCGCTCTTGTTACCACTCATCACATATCTTTGCTTATCCAAACGCTCATCCTGCATGCGCTCAAAGCCTTTTGACCAGGATCTGATGTCTGCGGTCTTGGGATCGGATGAGTTTGAAAGCGTGTATGTGCTGGCTGCTGCGGCAGCTGTCACATCTGTGGCGCCATAGAACGTGGTTGGTGACTTCTCGTCGATAGGCACGTCCAGGTAGGAGAAAGTGTTACGTTGTGACATGCTGTGGGCGGTGGTGCTTTCGAGCGTAGGAGCAAGTGATGGATGTATCGAGGGTGCACCAGAATAGGTGCTGAAGCGAGCGTCAATGCGAGAAGTCTAAAGATTCCGAGGTCAGTCCCCTTTTCCCATGGCATGATCCAGGCATAGAAGTTGCATTGTCTCAGGACAGAATCGACTCACCATTGTCATGTGCTGCACGCGTGAGAGGAGCCCACGAACTTGCGAGTGCCAGTGATCTGCGTAGGATGGAAGATGTAGGCAGTGATATCGGTGGCTATGTGTGAGCCTTGACTAGCAAGGAATCTGGGTCAGCACCCACGTGGCTCGCGTGAGAATGGACTCCACTTACCCTCGTGGCTGAAGTGTGAGTGAACGTGGCCTGGGGACCTTAGGGCAGTACCTACTGTCCGTGACAGGGAAAAAGACTGCTCGTGCGAAGAGAGGTGTAGAGAAGGTCCAGACTTGTGTTGTAGTGGTGGTAAGTGACGTTGCGGAGGAGGTGGTGCTCGTCGGTGTTGTCACGGCCGTGCTTTTCCCTCTCCCTCGCTTGAGAAGATGCGAAAGTTGGGTGCGACAAGCAGGCTGTACGTCTGTCCTTAAAAGGTGGTTGCACCAACGCATGGACAGGCCTAAGACTCTATGCGCTCCCTACAGCATGGTGCGCCCCAACCGACATGGAAAAAAGGTGCACCGTCTATCTTTCAGCTAACTGCCAAGCTGTTGTTGCGTCCAGACAACTCAAACAAAGGATTTCGACAGCTAGCTAATATGATCCTTGACCCACTACTCGAGAAGTGAATGGAATGTGCGAGTGAACGGCCAAAGGTACACACCCGCAACAAAACGACAGTGACACCACCAATGCAAGCATGTGTGCCAGGATATGGCCTGGTACAGATAGCGTGCTCCACCACGTGCATCTACATGATTCAATGCTTCCCAGACAGGGTACAGAAATCTCCGATATGCTGTGCAGGTGGTACGTACAGCCATTGTGCGCGCAGCAGCAGCAGCAGCAGCAGCAGCAGGCAGAGTGGGAACACAATGACACTGATCACCCAGAGGTAAAGACTAGATCTCACGATATACGCTGTATATGTTCCTATTGACATGCTAAATGCTTTGCCATAAGCCGTGAGGCTTTTGATGCGTCTTCCAGTTCTTGTACCGCTAATCGCTATGCCAACAATTGGGGGAAATATGTCGTCTTGATGTCGTTACATTAATCTCGTCAAGCGAGAGTCGGGTATAAGAAGGTCGTGATGGTGATGTGATGTGTCGTAACAGTAAGGAGGTCCAGCCTGTGCCGAAAGTAAAAGGGAAGAGAAGGGGGATAAGAGGAGAGAATATCAGACGCTCATTGTCCGTCTGCAGATTTGTGTAGGCTTCTGTGCGTGACAGATGAGCAATCGAAAGCTTGTGCCTTGTACTTGACACTCGGCAAGGAGGGCATCGTCGGCCCATATGCTCTGATCAGTACTCAGAACTTGTCTCTCGTAACATTGAGAGTACCACCATCTTCCAACTCTTGCAACAGACTTGGTCATCTTTGCGTCGCTGCTCTCATCGACACCAGTCGGCTGCTGCTGCGCACTTTCGACGAGATTGGCCAGTGATGTGCCCTGCAGCTCGCTGCCTCGCTTTGGCGATCTGTACCCAGCAGGTGTTGTCTCTGAGCTCACACTGCCAGTGTCAGACTGCAATGCACCTCGACACATCACCGGCACTCCGATGATGCATTGCTGTACTTCGACAAATCCGCGCTTACCAACGGACTGGAGTACAAAGTCGCTCAGGCTCCTGAGACTAATGTTCTCCTCCCGCAGCTGCATTCTTGTTTTGAGTCCACGAACGGCCTTTCTAGCACGATCGCCTGCGTTGCCGAGATCGATGTCGAGCACACTAACCTCGAGATGACCTCCTGGTCGCAATACTCGCTTGAATTCG
The DNA here is from genome assembly GCA_001592805.2 of Peltaster fructicola. Lineage (NCBI taxonomy): Eukaryota > Fungi > Ascomycota > Dothideomycetes > Peltaster > Peltaster fructicola. Next base: position 2,368,811 of record CP051140.1, read on the forward strand.
GCGATACATGAGTGATACGCTGGATCAGTCGTGGCCACTGGGAATCTGAACACAGCCGCCGTGAAGAAACCCTTGGGGAATGGTAGTGGTGCGCCAATGGAAGCATGTGCGATGTTGCGGTGGTTGTTCAGCTGTTGCAGTCCGTCTCGGTGGCCACTCGATTGTTTGCCTGATGGACCCAGGTTGTAGATCGTGGCCTGCGGGTAGAACATGGCGACGAAGTACGACCAATCGCTTCCAAGTCCGTCGAGGATCAAGATACGAGGCTCATCAGCAAGGCGCATCTCATTGTGAGCAGGACTGAACAGTACTCTGCCAAATGACAACAGCTTACTGATCATCAGTGCCTCGAGCTTCAGGTTGACAGAAGAATGTACGCTTTGATGCACACCACTCTGCGCCTTGATCGATTCTCGCTTGCGGGCAGCACTGGAGAAGCTTGTGTGTGAGCTCCTGACATTGGCATCGCCGAAAGATGCTGCACGAGAGCGAATGCTTATATGACTGTTGCGTGATGAATCGATGCTGGTGCCGCTGCTTGTTGATCGACGTGACAGCACGGCACGAGTCAAACCGTAAATACTTTGCTGGCCACCTTGAGATACACTTGTGCTGCTGTTCTCCCGCGAAGGTTTAGGTGGCCTGGGAAGTGCATGACTTGGCTCGCGCGTTGGAGGAGTCGAAATAAGCCGTTTCTTGCACATACAAGGACTCTTGCGGCGACTGATGCGACGAGAAACTGGCTTTGTGATATGTCGAAGGCTTGCCCAGAGCGGCATCGTCCATGAGATCATCGTACTCGTTCCAAACGTCTTCATATTGCAGAGCTTGCATGCGAGAGTATGCCATCCAGCTTGCCGTATCTGAGCCACTGGAGTATGATGAGAGCTCAGAATTCTTGCGAGATGACCAAGAGAACAGATTCGAGGCTGATTGCATAGCATAGTCGCTACGAGATGAACGTCGGTTCTGTGTGGACGTGTATGCTTCTTGTGCTAGTTGTATCGACGGTGATTCCTGCGCAAGGGGCTCCACGGGAGTGGCAAGGTCACGGATCTGTGTGTAGAGAGCACCAGGTGGCTTGACATTCGGCCGTGGCTGTGTGTTCACAAATGGTCTGGAAAAAGAAGTGTCGGGCAACTTCCGTTCTCTGTCTCGTTTAGAAATTACTTGTGGTATGCGACCAATTGGTGACAATCGGGAGAGTCGTGGAGATTCGCCGCCGTTGAGCTCGGGAGTGTGTAGGGTTGCTTGTGGTTGTTCTGGCTTGCTGGAACCGGCAACAGCTGACGTGCTGTTAGGGAGATCCATGGGCTGCTTTGCTTTGTCTGCTTGTGCAATGCGAGACGGCAAGCTGCTCTTGTAAGACTCTATCGGAGACGGCAGCAAGCTGCGACGACGTGGTGCCTCCATGATGGCTTAGTTTTCTGTCCGTGCCATCGGAGAGGTCAAGTCATCCTCAAGCACGAGCTTCTCAACCTCAATGAGGTCAATCGGCTCAATCGCGTCCATCAGGGCAGAGTGAGCTGCGTTATCAAAGTTCGTTCGATGCAGGTCAACAATCGAGAAATTGGCCATACCACCTGCTTGTCTGCTTTTCGCTGGCGACGACTGCAGACGTTGAAGGAAATTCCATTTTCGTGCTGCCTTCTTTGGCTCGATAGGTGATCGCAGCCACATGCCCTCCTTGCCATCTAACATCTCAAGAATCTCTTCTGGCTCATTATGAGAACCATGAGGTTTACCAACAGCAGAACCAGAAGTAGCGCTGACGGACGCTGATGACATGCCCTGCGATGTTTGTGGTGAGAGAGCAGCGTCCACACGTGACGGCGAGCTGTGAGATGCTGACGTGACCAGGCCAAGAGCACTGTCTATTGGCTGTCCGGGAGTTGTGCTCGATGTGTTGCTGAGTGGTAGACTTGTATTACTAGAGTGAGTACCACTTCCACGCAGCACGACCGGGCTTAGACGATCTCGTAAAAACTGGTCCAACTCGCTAGCCTTGTCACTTGCGCCGCTGCTCTTTCGACGCAGGAAAGACGAGCTCTTGGTGCTTGACAGGCTGTCGGTGCTTGGCGAGCGACCACCGACAGAGGGCGAGACGCTACCATTCCTGTGCCCAAAGCCAAACCGTCCGTAGCGTTCATGTCCAGTACCAGCTGAGGGCATCTTGCGAGCTTCTCGCTTAGGCTTTTCCAATTTCGTGGTCTCATCTTTAGACTTCCTCGACAGAAAGCCAAAGGTTCGGGTCTTCCCCAGCGCTGGTGATGCAGCAGGAGTAGGTGTGCTGGGCTTGTGTCCGTCTGGCCTTGACTTGTGTTCACCGGAGGCGGTAATACTTCCGGCATCAGAATCAGTCGGTGACATAATCCTTCCCATGCCAGGAGAGCCGCGGTCAGACGAAGGCTTAGGTGACAGCCCAAGACGACTGCGAAAGCCTTGGCTAGCTGATGATGCGATGGAGTCACGAGACGATGTGCGTCTGTGGAACGACGCGGATGGTAGCTCGCTCTGTACGATTGGAGAAGCTGGTGATGCAATGTTGAGAGGCGGTGCACCGTCTCTGCTCGGTCGTGCAGGTCCACTTTGCTTCTTTGGCGACAAAGTGTTGAGGTGTGCAAGCTCTGGAGGATTCACCGAGCGCCTTGTTGAAGCACGAGATACAGCCTCTCCATTGATCTGTGCAGCATTTCCTCTGTACTGAGTCTTGCCAGACGTCACTAGAGTGTCTCCTGTGCAAGTCACCCGAGAGCTTGAATCTCTGGCTGGGATCATGCTTGTACGCCTAGATGCCTTCTCCTGACGCATCGCTTCCACAGGTGACATGACTGCATGTCTGCTGACCTCTCTTGACAACTTACTGCCGTCTCTTGCTGCCATGGGCATTGTGGACTGCGAAGAGAAAGAGCTTGGCGTCGGAACGTGGCTGAAGGGTGAGTCTGTATAACGAGTCGATGGAGTGTTCGAAATGTTAGTGCCAGCAGTTGTGTAAAGGCTGTCACTGTGAGCAAGCGAGTATGGTGTGTTGGATGCTGGTGTGCCGTTGTATGGCATGGCAATCCCAAACACAGAGTCGTCCATAGTCTCTGTGTAGTCATCGTTCCTGCTGTGCGTGATGGAACGCTCGTGCTCGAGCGCCTCAGATCTCTTGGTAGCCACGAACTTGCCGATGGTGGAAGGTTTACGCCGAAGTACGTTGGATCGCGGGCTTTCTACTGTAGAGATCGATGAGCCGGAGACAAGTGATGGCGTCCGTAGTATGTGAGGCGGCAGGAGGATATCTCGATAGGGTTCAGACGCCTGCATCTGATCACGAAGTTGAGTCAAAGTGGTATTCGCGTTCGCTGCTGCTGTCATCGTTGTCTTCGACCTAGGTTGTGTTGCCGGCATAGACGATGTCGGATTCACAGGTCTTCCTTGTGTTGCCCGAGGAGCAGTAGGAAGCTTGCTGCCCTTCTTCGCCAGCTTGGACGGTTGTCGAGTGAAGCCATCGTCAGACGGCGCTTTCGTGATGCTTGGCTGAGTCGATTTCGCAGATCGCTGTGAGTTGACACTTGAGAAGTGAGCTCGAAGACCTGACATGCTTAAAGTTGTCCAGGAGGATTATGGGTCCTGGGTCCAGCCAGCTGGAGTGTAGATATGTCGCAGATATTATTGTGTAATTGAGATGAAGCATGAGGGTTGAGGCTCACAACAACAACTTGCCGATAGTGTGGCGAGGCTCTGTGTCGAGAATTTGTATCAGCGACCGGCGCCGATTGCGATGAGGACGAATGAATGCAAGAAAGGAAAGGAAAGACGAAGTACTCGTCGGTGTAGGATGATGGCAGAATGTCTCACCTGCGCGACCGTTTCAGAGCCGCATAGAAAGCAGCACGCTATCCACCACACGCATGCACCGCCACTCGACCTTTACGGTGTGGCCGAGATGTGCTGGCAGACTGTGATTGATGCTTTTCTGATTCTAGTCTGAGCTTGCGTGTTCGCGAAGGATATGTCTGGTAAGTATAGGCTCCGTGTTGATGTGTTGTCAGATGTAGAAGAAGCCGATCTGACTTGCATTTGGCAGTCCTTGTGACGTGAGCGCCACTTGAGGACCGTGCAGGCGCTGTGCGAGCTGGGAGCTCTAGTTTCAAGTCCGCGACGGCAAGCAGGCGTCCTTGTCGTGGTCGTTGGATGTCTCGAGAGAGCAGTGTGTAACCCAAGGTGCGAAGAGACGTGAAGGAAAAGATGAGATGACAATAAGCCAAGGGACAAGTTACCGTCTTGTCGATGGCCCGCGAACATGCAGATAGCTGAAAGCGCACGATAGAATGAGTTAACCCCCGGGCGACTGCAAGAAGCTTGTCGCCGGTACCAGTATAGAGACGATAGAAAGGCAATAGGCCGTTGGTAAGCCTCAAGGAGACCAGTCACGAAGGGGAGTGGCAAGGTCGTACGGTCATTCGACGAGGATGGCTGCGAAGTGCAGCAGTTGCATGAAGCGTGCAGTAGGGTGAGGCTGTTGTGGGACTGATTGTTGGCCAAGCAGCTGTGCGCTTGGCTTTTTCCGCCGCACACGCTAATCGCAGCAATGCTTCCTACAGCATGCCTGATGTGGGCTGCCTGAAGTCAAGCGTGGCCCTGTTGTGCTTCTAGCTTTCAGCAGCTTCTTGCAAGCACAATTGCCGCTTGCTCGCTTGTACACTTTGCTGCGGCGTCCACACATAGTCCTCGTCACGACGTAAAGATCGTCGTCGTCGTGTGTCTCTTGATGCTGTGCCGCGATGCACCATCCTATCTGAGCGACAAGCTACATCTGCGATATGATTGGCTACAGCCTGATTGCTCACAGGGTATGTGCCGGTCACGCTATGCGCCATTTTCATTTCTGTTCTCACCAGAAACAATGTTGAACACCACTTTCAGTGCTGTCGTGCATATTGCATAGACCAAGGGCAGCGGCAGAGATATTCCATCGTCCTCGTATCAGTACATGACCGCGAGCCTTACAAGGTAAGTGCTGACATCAGAACTGTCCAGACCGTGCCGGGATTCATTATCTCAGAGGCTTCGATTCCTCTGGTACGCGCACCGAAGGCGTCGTCCCCGTCAAGCGCGTAACTTCACATCACATCGGTAGAGACGATACGAGTGGTCGGAGTGTGTGACGCTACACATTCACCCGCAGGAGTGTTTGCTCACGTGTTCGGCTACTTGATGAATGATGCGGCGAGACAGCACACCATGAGTCTCAGTTGATGTGACGAGAGCGGCTCGGTGTCGGCTGCTGTGCAGGCAATGTGGCGCCAATAGGAAGAGAAGCCTGAACTGCTCGTCGCTATGACAGGACGATCGCGAACGCAGCCTGTCGACTTTGCCAGGACGGCTGTAGATTCAAAGGTGTACCAGACTGCGGCACAGATAGCATTGTAGCAATGCTATGTTGCAGATGGACGTCTATGAGTCTCCCTCGCTTGGATGACCATGTAGTGCATGCTTCCGGGTACATGGTGACAGCAGTACCCTGGTGAAAGGAGAGATCATGATCTGATGCGAGGCTTGATGAGCACTACTAGACCCAGCGTTGTTGCATTGTATGGGATGACTTCTGAACACAAGGATGGTTCTAATCACTTCCAACCGAGTCGAACAACGTCCTGCATCTCTCCCATTGAATTGGAGAGAGTACTGATTGTAGCATCGCATCCTCCGTTCGATGTTTCAAACATGGTTGGTCTGGTCTGGTCGTTGTTGATGTCAAGGTTCTTGCGACTGGCATCATCGATGAGCGTCTGCATACGAGTCACAACACTGCTGGATTTGCTTATTCGTCTCTGCGGCGTGGCCTTGGGACTCTTGACTTGATTGAGATCAAGCGCAGTCAGTACAGCTGAATTTCTCTGTTTCTGATGTTTCTGAAGGTAGAGTAATTGTCACCTGTGCCTCTTGGGTCGACGGATTTTTCATCACAGCCTCTCGACCAGGCTCCATAGACTTCGCAGCAGCATCACTGTGGCCAAGGTCTTTCTGAGGATCGATGTGGTTGCGGATCAACTGCTTCAGCACTTTGGTCTCGGGAAAACCACCTTCAGTCTTTCGATCCCAAATCAAAACATGTGTGAGCTGCGTTTCGTCCTGGTCGTCTCCTATGACTGCTTTGTCGTAGGATAGGTTGACTTGGAAGAGACCTCCAGATGCAGGGATAAGAGCAACTTCGCCTATGGTTGCACCAAATGTCGATAGTAGCTCCTGGCCGAAATACGCTGCTCGCAGCATCCATCTGCATTGTGTACAGAATGTGATAGCAACACGAGGTAGCTTCACCTGGTTCGTGGTACTCGAGGACATCTTGACGCAGCTCTGACGCTTGTGAAGTGCAGCAAGCAATGTTATTGAATGTTTTGTGAAGCCTGTGGGAGATGGCAAGACCGCACGGAGGAGACTGCTGCCTCAGGCATCGTGCCCACAGACTCATATCAATGACCAACAAGTCCTGTTCCTGAATCGCACGACGCTGGCTATACCATTGATTGACTACAGATTATTACTGCTACATATGTCCACGTCACTCGCACCTATTCAGCACGAGTCTTAGACAGTGACCCGTGCAGGCAAGAGTAGCGCAGAACCTCCAGGCACAATCACGACGCAACATTGAAGCAGCTCATGTAGAGCTTAAGCAATGGCCACGATGCTGGAGTTTCCCACGGCGTGTCTGGCGCCTTTCAGTGCCATGACCTGCAGGAACCTTGCATTGACCGGCACAACGAACTCAGTTTCGAATCCTAGTCTTGGAATGGTCGAGACTTGGTCAAGACATGTTTCGCTCTGTCCAGTGTGAATCGAATATGCAACAATATCGGTGGCACCGTGCCAACTCACATAGCCGCGATATTGGGACCCGTTCGCACAGTAGTTGAGTTCGTCCTGTGGTGCTGCCATGTGGACCACAACATCAACAGGCTCCGAAGGAGTCGCATGCCAGTCGTTCTTGAAGGCACGGTAGGACACTGCTGTGTTGTTGTTGTTATCATAGCCGAACTGAGCAGACCACAGCACCTCGCTCCCATTCTTGTTTGGTCCAAACTCTTTCATGAATGGACGGGCGCCGAAACCGACGAAAGCATTGCCGCCGGGCAGTAGCTCATAGGAGCCTTGGGCGTAAGAAGCGATCAGCTCTGATGTGTCAATCAGCCTAGAGTATGGCCTTGGAGACGTGGCCTTGTTAGGAGGTAATTCAAGGACGATGCCTAGTGCTGATGATGTGTTGGTTTGCGTATACAACTGGTTGCTATCGTCGAACATGGTCAAGAGCAACGACTTTGAATCATCGCCCAGACTGTGAAGGCGAACATGATGCTGCCACGACTAAGCTTTGTTAGCATCATCCGCCCTCAGACAATGACAGGGGACTCACAAAAGCTGTCTCCTTGGAAAGCGGTCCGAAGCTGCCACCGGTCCTGCCGTTGATCTCCCACATGATTTCGCCAGATCGATTAACATAGTAAGCAGTCGAGGCCGAGCGTGAGTTGATCAAGAAGTTATCATTGAATGGTTGGATAGAATTAGTGTGGAACCAGTCGAATGGATGTGAAGCGTTATAACCTGTGCCTTGAAGCGGTTGACCTGATACATTGACTGGAACATGAGCGAGCGGGCTCCAGGACCACAAGACCTCGTTTGTCTCAATATCGACCTCCACAGCCAGTGGGTCGATCACCCAGCCGTCCTTCGGACCGCCGAGGCTAGTGAGGTCAGTCTGTGTGAGATTGTACACTGGCAGGATCCTGTGTTGTGTTAGTTTTTAGAAGCTATCGCAGTTGACACTCTCACATAGTGTTGTTCGCCGAAATAGTAGCTTCGTGTGTATCAGCCACACAAGTCGCATTGCTACCAGGCTTCTGCTGAATATCGATCTTGGGACAGACAGTGTGGAGAATGTTGTATTGCGTGTCCATAACTCGTACAGACCCGTAGCCAGCAGTACCGGCTTCTTCAACCCAGTAGCTCAAGACCGGTCTGCCATGGAGGGTATGCACTTGGACGTTCGACGTAGCTGACTCTGGTCCCGACCAGACAAGGTCGCCATCGCTGGTCATAATCAGTGGAGCCTGTCGTGCTTCACCTGGAACATAGGCATTGCCAAGGCCGAAGAAGATGAGGCCAGGCGACAGCTCGTGCTTAGTTGTGCTATTGTGCTTTGTGATCGCTAGTTGTGGTGGTTCAGCATGGTTAGTCTTGTACGTCCGATATGGCCACAAGCCAGTGCCATTGTCTGGGACAAGCGTGTATGAGTCCAAGGCGCAGACGTCTTGCTGGTGACCCGGAAAGGGTGAAGCATTGACGATGCTTGAGAATCTTGAAAGAGCGCACAAGAGGGCCAGAGATGTGTAAGTCGACATGATGATTGGAATGCTTTGAATATTGTATGATGCTGTACACTTACCTCTTCAAATGTATCTGGGCCTTTTATACCTTCTGCGTTCTGGTGACGTCTTTTCGTGAGCCATCACTTCGGTGCTGCGCCTATACGTGAGTCCGCGCTCCCTTCGTGCTAATGCCATCTCAATGATCCTGAACGTTGGTAAGGAGAAGAAGGCGACGTAACGTTAGAGGCTGAAGAGGAATATAAAACACATCTTTACCTATTTTCAAGAGTGTGCTAGGACAGTCCTCGCACATCTAACCCATTCAAGCTCTCAATGCGATGGACCTGTGCTTTGCTCTGGCATGTGTCCTACACGTAGGTACGCAAGACGAATCCTTCGACGAGTTTGCCATCTCACGGAATTATAGCTATCCTCCAGCGCCAGGTGGTCAGTGTCGCTGGCTTTCATGAGGCAGTAGGTGGTCTCCGTCGATTGTACCTAAGATGGTCTAGAGTGCGAAATAGACGGGATGCTTTGAGTGCTAGTGTGCTCGGTAAGTCGTTTTTGTGGTTGAGAAGTGTCCACGAAGGTTCGAACTGCCTGCAAGATACTCTCGGGCGGTTCTCGGCCGCGTGTGCGGCAAGCTCGAGAGTACGAGAGCTGGGGCGAAAACAACTGCATACTCAACCCAACTCAACTCTTCTGCTCAACTAACGACGGGCCCATGGTGGCTATCGGCTGTCGATCTCATGTCGTCCAGTAGCACTCCGCATGGAGAACATTGCAATACTCCGTGGATCGATAGTAGAGATGTGCGAGCACAAGATGAAGGCTTCTGAACCATCGTGCTCAGTACGGTGAGAAGCTGAAAATCAGCAGTTCGGGACAGCGTATTCAATACCACAGCCACATTTTTATGAATATCACGAAGCTCCACGAGTGATGACACCCTGCTGACAGAGCCAACAGGGTCTTCTCAGAAGCCTGATGTTAGCACTACAGAACGCTCAACACAGTGACAAGCAATCTCGAAAAAGCTTCTATCAACATATCGGGGACAACGTTGAATCAAGACTCAAGGACATAACGAGCTCCAACTGATAGTCCAAGGTGATCCCTACCATTCAAGCAAAGGCATGCTTTGGTGTCATGTCCTCGAAACGACCACATAGCAAATCCCGCCTTGGCTGCCAGCAGTGCAAGAAACGGCGCATCAAGTGCGACCAGAAGGTACCGTGCTGCGGCTCCTGCAACAAGAAAGGCCTAGAGTGCGAGTACAAGGAGTATGCGGGTGTGTCTCCCTACATGCCGTTGCAAATCGTTCTGCAGCATACATCCATGAGCTCCACTCAGTCGTTAGCTGCCTCGAAAGACAATGCAGGGTTCTCTGCAGACGACATGCTCTTGATGCACCACTACACGCTCTATACCTGTAGGACCATGGGTCCTGTGGATGACTCAGTCTATCACGACTTCTGGCAGACTCGTGTACCTCCCCTGGCAGTTCAGTTTCCGTTTCTGATGCATGCTCTGTTGAGTCTCACGGCAGCTCATCGGTCTCTGTTCGATGTCTCCCGGCACCATTATGGTCAGGCCATTGTGACCTTCACCGACACTTCGGGTAATCACCTTCAGCATGAAGGAGAGCACGCCGACGCAGTCTTCTGCTATGCTATCGTCATCATGCTCGTCACGTGGGCGCTCGAATGCACCCATTGCCCGTCACAGGATGATCCACTTATGGGAGCGAACGACCTCTTCGGCGTCATTCGCACCGCCATTCAGATGCTGAGAACGATGCAACCAGGACTGATGAACCGCGAGATTACAGCTCATATGTGGCACCTACGGACCGACCCTACGCCCTCTGCAATGCCAGGGTGTGTTGCTCTTGCGATCGATCGTCTGGACAGCGCGGTCCTTGGACAGCAACATCTACATACAGTAGACGAGACTGGTGCTCTTCGCCAGACCTGTCAACACCTTCGCTGGTTCTTCAGTGTGGTGAACCTCCATCCGACGAATTCATTCTTCTTTGTTAGGTGGGTAACCAAGCTTTCGGCTGAATACCTGCAGCTACTTCGACGCAACGACAGTGCTGCTATGGTTATCTTGGCATTTTGGTGCATACCGTTGCACCACTTGCCACACCAATGGTACCTCACAGACTGGCCTCGACAAGTTGTGCTGCGAATCTCTCAGATTCTGCGAAGCACCATTTGGGCACCAATGATGGACTGGCCCTTGTCAGAGATAGGAAATGTGACTGGAGCTGTCGGTAGTAGCCCACGAAATCAGCATCAAAGTTGTTAGTCCCAGGGACTCGGTCAGGCCCTTGACAGCACAGATCGGTGAGGCTGTCGAGGGCTCATCAGGTTGGCGACGTCTGAGACTCTTGTAAAGCCGATAGTTATCGCACAATAACATCAGCACACGTTAAGGCAGTTTGCTTCCCAAGGATGACTCACAAGAGCTGCTATCTGTAAGCACTTGAATGTCCAGATTTCAGCCATTCAGCTTGCTTTCATCGTGCCTGGTCTCGGTCCACTGATGCTTCTTTGATCATGTTCGTCAGCGGGAGTACGACCTACTGCTGTGACAGCAATAACACACAGCAAAAGGCTAGCAGCAAGTCATCCCGATTCGTGTTTCGCTCTGTAGTAATGAACTTCGAGAGTATCGGCGGCTGGCATCACTTGCGCTTTCGATCAAGCTTTACTTGCGGAATCCCATTTGAGCTGACATGATGCGTGGCCTTACTTGTCCACTGTCGAGACTTCAGTCGTAGCTTGCATGTGACGGGGGCTTCGCCGTAGTCCGGTAGTACAGGTGGCAACAAAGAATCGTGTGGAGACTTGACTTCGTGATGAGTGATATCTCGAAGAAAGTGGCCAGGAGAGGTATGGACGCGGACTGTGGCGTCCTCAAGATCAGTCACGCGCTGGAGACGTGCTCGTTCTAGACAGAAGAGAGGCCGTTCGTGAGGCCGACAACGAGAGTGTATAGATCTGGTGTATAGTGATGCAGTGACTATACAGCGCGAAATCTCTCTCGTTACTCTTCTAGCGATTCTCGTCAGCTAGAGCCACAGTAGGCTCGATTTTGAAGCAGCCAGACCACTGTGACGCAGACCATGGATACATTTACTCTTGCTATGGCGAGGAATGGTTAACCTATGTCGGCGAAAGATCGAATGGTTGGTTGCACGACCCAACGCGTTATAAGTGGTGCGTGTGAGGTGAGATGTTTCACGTAAGCACGGGCCAGCATCAATAATCGATCAATTCACAAACAGACACTGTGATCGTTCTTCGCAACATCTCAGAACTCGTAGGCATTCTGAGCAGACCTTGTGGCACAAGGAGAGTCTCTTCACGACCGCCGAGAGCATGCCCTTAAACATGGCACGTCCGTCTCTCGAGAACGAGTCCCGTTTTTATTCGCTAACCTCATGGATAGTCTGGGCGTTCTGCCATCCCAGGACCGCCGACTGACAGAGCATTGAAACGTAGAAGCCTGCTACCGCAACTCTCACGACAAAACGCTCAAGACGAAGCTAACGAGGTAGCTAGAGCTTCGACCGACCGCACCACTACCACCACCATTACCAACGCCGAAATCGCTCTCGAAGAAGAAGGAGACGATGATGAGGCAAGCAACATATCTGAAAAGTTCTCTGCGATTCCAGCACAAAGCCGAATGAGAAGGCCATTGTCAGTGCGACTTCCAGCAAGCAAGACCACCCAGGCACAAGCACCTATTCGACCAGGCACACGCGAGTCGGACCACAGCACAGTCAATGGCTCTGCCACGAGTAGTCTAGCACTGGTCAGACCAATCAGCGAGGCCGGGCAGGCACGACATTCAGCTGTGAACCGAGTGGCAGAGACAACGCAGATGAACATGGCACAACGTGCTGGAAGCACTCGAAAACCACATGCGCGATCAGGAAGCACCGTATCTGCCAGCACAAGGCCTGCCACTCGGCCTCAAGATGCAACGCCTGTCTCACCAACCAAGCACCTCGAGCGACAAAGCACCAAGGTAGAGCCATCGAGTAAACCCATGTCCAACACATATCAACAGCATCTCTCGACAGCCAAGACCACCGCACCGAAGCCAGCGATACCCGCAAGTAAAGCAGCCGTGATCCCGACTGTCGAAGAGGTGTCTCAGGAGATTGCAAGGCAGCAGATCGAACTCCTTCAACTGTCCTTGATGCATGAAAAGACTTGTGCAGAGATCTTTCATCTCGAGCAAGATGCGCAAGCTACTCTTCGTGACGAGCATCAACGACTGAGAAGGAGCTTAGGCCAGATCATAGGACAAGAGCTGGAGCGTGAAAGACAGACAAATCTGGTTGCAATGTCGCTCTGGCAGTCGGATCAATCGTATCTGATGGATCGACTTCGAGCTCTACAAAGCATACATCACGAAGTGATCTCGATGATACAAGAAGGAAACACTTTTGTCACCACCGTTTCAAGCTTCCGTGTGTGGGCAGCACATGCCGAAAAGCATGTGAGAGGAGAGCGGCCAGGGTTTGTTTCCGGGTTGTCGGAAGACTGGAGACATGCTCATGCATCTGCCGCACTCAGGATCAGGTCGTTACAAAGAGAGCTCGCAACATTACCTGCCGCTTCACGTCCTTCGAGTGTGTACACCCTGATGACTGCTTGCGAAGCTCTGCTGGACGGCATGCTTCGAGAGTTGGACCTCATGAGTCAGATCGAGAGGGAATTTCTCAGACAGGACAAGGGGCGTATCGATTCTGCCGTTGCATCACTTCCACATATTACCGAGGAGACTACTACGCAATGGTTGCCTCGATGGCAGAAACTACCTTGATCCGACACGTTTATCAATTTCAAGGTGTCCGCCCTTACACGCAGAAAGCGCCAGCATCTTTGGCAGACAGCCAGTTGTAAGCCGTCGTTGCCAAAGCTGTCACACTCACTGTCCGCATTGACATACTGATGTACAGTTGCATGATTGGTATGCATAATCCCGGTAGCTTCAAAGTAGTACGACGAACGAGAGATTCCGCAGCCAATCAAACTGATGTTCGACTTCAGCAGAATAAGCCACAGATCACTACATCGCCGTTCTTGTCATTACTATCTTCCGTGTCTACACCTACATCAGCGACAATCGACAGAACAAAATCGATTGGGCTATAGTCACTATCATTCATGCACCCGCACAAGGCACATTAGCTGATGCAGGCAATATCCAGCGGCACCCAACAATATGGCTTGTGCCACAAGCCACTACCTTGAGCTCCTCTTCTGGACGCCATGCCTGTCCAAATTACGCATTGATGTCCTCGGATATCGTATCGATCTCATCAAGAATGGACTGTGCTGTACAACACGGCGTTGAAATGTCTCGTGTCTCAATTGGCTGCACAATGCGTCCAATCTTCCTGCGTGCTGAGCCATCACTGGTTTCGTGTTGGCGACATACAGATCAGACTCGAGCGCTATGATCTTTAGATAGGTCAGAGCATCTCTCTTCCCTATCTCGACCGCATCCTTCATACATTTCTCGAGCCATTTGGTGTGCACACATGCAGATTCGATCACATTGAGGCGCCTAGGGACCAAGTCGAACACTCCTTACAGCCATAATTGTCGCGACGACGAACACACAGGCTGCCCATATGCACCATAGAGAATTTATACATAATTCTGATCTGGGCATAGCGGACACATCACTTCAAGCCCCGAAGTTGACATCACAAGGGTGATTTGACAAACGCCATATCTTCAACCACATCCCGAGAAGTTACATCGCTCAACTTCATTGTTATCACAAGAATAGCTTCCGACAAGACTAGAAACCGCACACCTGTTCCACACAATGCTGTCCACAATCGTACTCACGCAGGCTGTACTGATCATGGGCTCTTCCATAGCTGTTGCTCTCGATGGTGCGGCTGATCAGCCATACGGGACACAAACAACCTTGCAAGTACGACAAGAGTCAATGACAACAACCATGTCGCGCGATGATACAACCACCACGTCAGTTACTTCGCAAAGCACTCAATCGAGCAACATTCGATTGCCTCGTCCATTCGACACCAATCTTGGCAACAACTTCACAGCTTCTTCGTGTCCGAACTTCTTTAGCAGCTTCCTCAGCGACCCTAGCTTTCAGCAATGCTCGCCGCTTTCACTGCTACTACTTGTGAGATAACAGCTTGTGAAACCATTCAAGAGCTGACCAAAGCAGACCTCCACTTCCTTCTTCTCAATGTCCAGGTCGTTAGTCCAACTCTCGGAGACAATGGATGCGGCTTGCACGGTCGACTATACAAGCTGCAGTATTCTGATGTCGACGCTCGCACTGCAAGTGCAGCAATACACCAATTGTGGTCAGGATCTACAACTTCAGAATCCTCTGGTAGTTCAAGCATATAACGGCTTTCTGGCATACGACTCACTCTACCAGGCGGGCTGTCTGAAAGACAAGCTGGGAAACTATTGCTATGGAGATGCTGTGTCCAATAGTACGGACCCTTCAACATACTACGTCTACTATCTGCCACTGGGCTTGCAGCTTCCACCATCGACGAAGCCTTCCTGCAATGAATGCTTGCAGAGTACGATGACTGTATTTGCAGAGAGCGCATCCAACTCGTCCAAACCACTGAGCAAGGATTACATGGCTGCTGCGAAGATCATCAACTCGAACTGTGGTTCAGCTTTCGTCCAGGCAAACATTGTGTCATCTGCAGCGAGCCTTACCAGCATGTGGCTTGGTGCTCGCTGGTGGATGGCATTGCTCTTGCTTCACACTTTGCTATAGTGCAGGATCTCAAGTGCTGAGGGCTGTGAATATCACTAGCATAGTGTCTGAGCTTCGATCCGATCGATGGCGCAGGTTGAATCGTCTATAGGGAATAAATTATAATTCTAATGGCTCCTCCATCAAACGTAGAGTTCTGAGGCTCGGTGTTCGTGGACGTTATGCTTCGAGGCAGGTGCAGTGCCTGAGCCGTGCTCATCCTCAGCGCGAGAGGTATTTGGCAGCGTGCTCGACGTGATCGTCTGCGAATGTCGAGATGAAGAAATAAGAGTGATCATAATCTGGTTGATATCGAACATTCACCTTTTTGCCGGCCTTCTTGGCAGCTTCCTCAAAGTTCTCCGGAAGCAATTGTTTCTGCTTGTAGAAGTTGTCGCCAGTGCCAACATCGATCAAGATGTCGGTGTCATGTGGGAACTTTGATATCAGCTCAGTCGCATCGTGCTCTGCCCAGACCTTCTGATCCTCGCCGAGATACCCTTTGAAAGCTTTCTCACCCCAAGGACACTTCGACGGGTTGGTGATAGGTGCGAATGCAGAGACCGACTTGTATTTGCCAGGGTTCTTCAAGAACAGTGTTAAAGCGCCATGACCCCCCATGCTGTGTCCCGTTATCGAGACCCTCTTGCTGTCAAGCTCCTTGTACTGCTCGAAGAGAGCCTTTGGCAGCTCATCCGTGATGTAGCTGTACATCTTGTATCCTTTCGACCACGGCTCCTTAGTCGCATCAATGTAGAACCCTGCACCTGATCCAAAATCATAGCTCTCGTCTTCACCCTCGATCTCCAGACCTCGTGGACTGGTGTCTGGGAACACAACTGCCATACCCTTTTGTGCGGCTTTGTGCTGGAAAAATCCCTTCTCCGCTCCGTTGTCTCCAGTGCAGGTGAGGCCGGCCAGGTAAAACAGCACAGGTGCCGGCTTTGAAGACGTCGCTCCTGGTGGTAGATAGAGGTTCAGCTTCATCTGGCATGATGTTGTGGTGGCCTGTATCTCAGTAAGTCTGTTGAGGCCGCCGAGGAATAGTTCCACTCACTTGGTGGGCGAGCTTCAAAAGCTTACCGCCAAAGCTGGCAATGGTGCCCTGGACTTCGAATGCCATTCTGATGATGTATGAGAGCTGGAAGAGGTTGTGATGTAGCAAGTAGAAGTCAATGCCAATGTAAGAGGGGGAAATCCAAGAAAGACTGACGTAAGTGGGGGATCATCAGTGGATAACAGTACATGTATCGTAGTCTGATACAAGAGTCTTGATCCAACGGTATTCGCTTCGGACTCATGGAGGGTTGATTGCTCCGATGCTTTTGCCATATGTCTACACAAACGCCACGCTGAAAGACACAAGTCCAAATGCGCTGATCACAGCAGTTCCTCGCAGGTCCAATCCTCGTACCTGGTTGACAGTCAGCATGATGCCGTAGGTGAAGGACTGTATGCTTCTCACCAGCCATCGGGAAGGTATCTTCGAACGACCAGTGGGACCTTCTTCTCTCTGAGCTCTTTGATTGCAATCTGTAGAGGATCCGTTTCGCCTTCGACATCCACCAACACTGGTGCGTTCATGCTAAAGCCTGTCAGCTGTACCGTAGGATTGTACGGCACATATACCTACCTGATTTGCAATGCCCTTGTGCCAAGGATGCGCGCTCGCTCGTATTTGGTCATGTATGGTGTGCTCGTACGCTTCTCATTTGGAATGCGTTTCTCCTTGATACCCTGCACAGTGTTCAGCTTTTCCATAGCCTTCGCCGCTGCTGCTGCATCGCCTCCAACCACGACGTTGTCCTCATAGTCCATGGCATCGGTTTGTTGTTGAGCTGTCGCTTCGTCGTTCCCTGCAGCGTCTTCCTCGCCGGCATTCTCGCCGTCTTCGATGAGTTCCTCGGCATCGTCGATCAAGTTGTTGTCCTCTTCTCTGTGCTGCACTCAGTGATTGAGCAGGCAAGATGAGTTCATGAACACCTACTCGCCAGCACCAAAGTCTGCTGCGTCCTCGTCTCCTCCGCCATAATCAGACATGACTGCGATCGCGAGCTCACAATTTCCCTGCTATTGTACCGCCTTATTATGGAGATTCACACTAAGAAGTGGTGGGAGGCTTGCTGAACAGTTGGTGTCGAGTGCAGTGCTCGTGAAGCAACATTTCGTGAATGCCTTTCAATGCGACAACGTGCACGGGCCACGCTCCACCGAAAAGTATTTTGAGTAGGCGGACTTGACAAGTGCGCACACGACAACTTTTCGAGTGTGCCCGTGGCACTCCGCCAACAAAGCAGACAGATCCATAGGATGAAACGTATCGCCGAGGACCACACAGTGGTTGCCCATGCTCCGAAGCGGGTGCGTACTGCCTCAGACGATGGTACGCGCAGTCACTATCACATGTTTCTTGCACTGATATCGTGAATTAGTCGACTCAGCATACGTCTCTGCAGGCACCACTTCCACAGCAACAACGCTCTCGCCATTAGGTCTAGACCACGACATCCTGGAGGCATCAGTCACGTCCACCACCAGCAGAAAGCGGCCCAAGAATCTGCCATGCTCGTATGAAGGTTGCGACAAGGTCTTTGATCGACCAGCTCGTCTCGAGATTCACGTTCGCTCTCACACTCAGGAGCGACCATTTGTCTGCGGAGAGCCAGGCTGCGACAAGGCCTTCTTTCGTCTAGAGCATCTCAAAGCCCACACTAAGGCCAAGCATGACGACCAGCGTGACCACGTCTGCACGTATCAGCTTGGCTTTGGTGAAGATGGAAAGCCGTTGATCTGCGACAAAAGCTTTCATACCGCTACAAAACTACGCAGGCATATCGCCGCCCATGAGGAGAAAGAACAAACGAAGTGCGAAGAATGCGGACAAATCTTCAGAAAGCAGGAAACTTTGCAACGACATATCAAGTCAGTTCACCTAGGAGAAGACGCCTTCAGATGCGCCCACGTGCCAGCTGGTGAACTGGATGCTGAGGAATGTGGTAGGACGTTCGCTACAGTTGGTCTCCTCAAGGCACACGTGGTGCGAGAGCACTCTGGCGTGCGCTTCTTCTGTGAACAATGTCACAGCACTCAAGGTGATGCTATGGACGAACATGACAGATCCATCGGCTTCATCACTTATGCTGAGCTCCAACTCCATATGAAGACGGTGCATCCGCCGACCTGTGGCCTTTGTGGCTTCGTTGCCAATTCGAACAAGGGACTCAAGGCTCATGCGGATATCATGCACCAGACACTGTCTGATCGTCAACGCTTCCCATGCTCCCATCCCAGCTGTACTCGCAGCTTCACTAAGAAAGGCAACCTCAAGGTTCACATGCAGTCGGTTCATGCTCAAGTCAAAGCGTATACCTGTGGAGAGACAGACCTCAGCAATAGCAAGAAAGTCCAAGGCTGGAGTGGGCTCGGTTGCGGCTCCGGCTTTGCCAGTAAGGCAGGTCTGGAGCAGCATGTCCGCACGCAACATCTCGGACATTCTGCAGATGAGGTCTATTCCTACCAGCTTAAGCATAAGGATGCATCGGTGCCGAAGAAGACCCAGGCAACCAGCGAGCTCACTGGCTTTGCATATGAGGAGGACCGACCAGTTCCATGTCTCGTGGAAGGATGTGAAAGCCGATTTCGCAAGGATCACGATCTGGTTATTCATCTCGAACTGCATCACTCCTGGAACATCGACGACATCAATGATGCACTCGCCGAGGCAGCTGCTCTCCAAGGTGACAAGTTCTGGATCGGTGGTTTCGACGAGACGGATGAGCCTCTACAGCGGCATGTCTTTCACAACATTGCTGAGGCTGTTGACGTTACGTCTCGCAGCTTGCCACCATTCGAGCCTATGGATCTTGACCCTCAGTTGCAGTCATAAACGCTGCTGAAGATCCCTACCCAACAGGATGGACACTCACGGTTGTTAGAATCGATACCCGTACGGCGTACTTAGCGTGATGATATACATGAATGAACAATGTTATGCACTTGCTTGGAAAAAAAAGCCTTGCTCTCACGTGTCGACCATCATGGCTGGTCATCATATTGATGGTGGGGTTCCGCCAGCGTGCTGCTACCCTTGCATCAAATTATGCCCGCTCCCAAAAGTTTACAAAGGCACACGACTTCATCCACAAACACAAAACTAAACAGGAAACAACCTCATCCGCCAGCACCCTCCCTCCGATCGCTCTGCCGTCCAGATCAGTCACTATTAGCGAGCCGAACCACCATCTACACGAAAATACATCGAAGACACACCTAGAACAATGGCTCACTGACAGCCATTGTTTACTAGCTGCAATGCCCGCTCGTAGCAAGGACACTCTTGCGTTCGCATCTCCAGCAATCACAACCTGAATCAACTTCAACATGGAGCAGCAGGTAGAGAACGCCATCGAGCTTGCCTTCAGCCCGACAACCGATCAAAATCTCAAGGTCCAGGCCTATGACTTCCTCAACCAGGTACGACAAGATCTCGATGGATGGAGAGTCAGCCTGGCTCTGTTTGCAAGACAGCCTCCACCGAGCGAGGTCGTAAGATTAGTATCGTTGGAAGTGGTCAATAACGCTGTACAAACACGTAATCTTGCACAGCAAGATCTGGTACACACGAAGACTTTGTGCATGGACTATGTCAGACAACACTATACCGGTGCCGGCCAGCTGCGAGACAACGCCAGCATACAGAATAAACTGGCTCAAACCTTGACCTACCTCTTCATACAGCTTTACGATACGCAGTGGCCGGGATTCTTCGATGAGCTCAAGGCAGTTTGTGGTTCTGAACAAGAGATTGGCATCAGTCATCCTGTGGCAACAGCATTCTTCTTGCGGATCCTTGGTAGCGTTCACGATGAGATCGCTGATGTGCTGATTCCTCGGAGTCAAGAGGAGCATAAGCGTAGCACAGAACTGAAGGATCTGGTGAGAGTGAGAGATGCCAATAAGATTGCCGTTACATGGCAGGAGATTCTGTCCAGGTGGAGACAGATCGATCTCAGTCTCGTGGAGATGTGTCTACGTACTGTAGCTAAGTGGGTGAGCTGGATTGACATATGGCTGGTGGTCAATGAAAGCATACAGACTGCTCTGCTCGATCTCGCAGGTCAGCAGGGCAGTTTTGATGCTGATAGTAAGGAAGCCAAAGTACGGGATGCAGCAATAGACACATTCACGGAGACGGTCGCTAAGAAGATGGCGCCCAACGACAAGATTGGCCTTATACGAGGCCTTAACCTTGGTGCTATCGTCGGCCAACTCGTTACCAGCTCGGGACTTGCAGCGACGAAGGGCACTTCTGTCTACGATACTGACCTCGCAG
Source organism: Peltaster fructicola (assembly GCA_001592805.2). Taxonomy (NCBI): domain Eukaryota; kingdom Fungi; phylum Ascomycota; class Dothideomycetes; genus Peltaster; species Peltaster fructicola. The sequence goes on from CP051140.1 coordinate 2,389,289, forward strand.
AGACAGTTGCCAAGCTCGTCAACAACATCGTCTTGGATATCGTGCGGATCCTCGATGCCGATAGCACAAATCCAGACATCAGGACTAACGCGGACGAGCTACTGCAGACCTTTATGCCATTTCTACTGCGCTTCTTCTCGGATGAGTATGACGAGGTATGCTCAACCGTCATACCTGCACTGACGGACCTCATCACCATGTTCCGACGTTTCGCCAAAGCTAAAGGTGCTCTTCTAGAACAGTACAAGAGATTGCTGCAACCAATACTCGATGCTGTCATCACCAAGATGCGCTATGATGAGACGCTATCGTGGGGCGAGGAAGATGACCAGACTGACGAGGCAGAATTTCAAGAGCTCAGGAAGCGGTTGTATGTGTTGCAGCAGACCATCGCTGCTGTCGACGAGACACTGTACATCGAAACCGTGGGCAAAGTCGTTGCACACAATCTCGAATCAGTCCACCAGGCAGACTGGAGGGATATTGACCTTGCCCTACACGAGATGTATCTCTTCGGCGAGCTTGCAGTAAAGAATGGTGGTATTTATGCAAAGAGCGTGCCATCGAGTGTGGCTTCTCAGCATTTGATCCGCATGATGGACAAGTTGGTCGAATCTGACTTGGCATCATATCCTCACCCGGCCATACAGCTCAATTATATGGAGATCTGCGTGCGCTATGTGCAATACTTCGAGCACCATCCAGATGCCGTTTCGAACAGCGTGGCCAACTTCATCAGATTAGCTCACAGCACGCACGTCAAGGTAAGGTTGCGAGCATGGTATCTATTACAGCGCTACACCAAATTCCTACGTACAAAATTGAGCGCAGCCGCACAGGATATCGTGCAAGCACTGGGAGATCTGCTTGTTATCAAAGCTGAAGCACCCAGCGACCGAGACGATGGAGATGTCTCGTCAGAAGACAATGACCAATCTGCAGACGCAGTCTTCTCGAGCCAGCTGTTCCTCTTCGAAGCTGTCGGCTGCGTTGCATCTACTACAACGGTTCCACTTGAGACGAAAGTGCAGGTAGCCGGTGCGGTGATAGGCCCACTCTCAGCCGACATCAAGCGCACTCTGGACCTGGCGAAGGGAGGTGACACACTCGCCGTGCTACAAATCCACCATATCATAATGGCGTTTGGCTCGCTGGCGAACGGCTACTCAGACTGGACCCCTGGACAGAAGAATGGAGGCCCTCCTGACTCAGCAGTCTCAATGAAGTTCGTCGAGGCCAGCGAAGCAGTACTTGATGCTCTTGCTGCACTCTCAGGGTCATTGGAGATTCGTACAGCTGCGAGACACTCGTTCTCACGATTCATGGGTGTCCTCGGTGTTCACATCTTTCCACAGCTGCCGCGCTGGATAGAAGGCCTTCTGTCATCCGCGTCCACGAATGATGAGATGGCCATGTTCCTTCGACTGCTAGGCCAAGTCGTCTACGGCTTCAACACTGAAATCTTCGACATCCTCGATCAGCTCCTCTCACCTCTCCTACAAAAGGTCTTTGCTGGACTGTCCAGCCCGGTCGGTGGTACCGATGATGAGATTCAGCTCAAGGAGCTCAAGCAACAGTACCTTAACTTCCTGTTGGTCATTATGAACCACAACCTGGGAAGCGTGCTGGTGAGCGCGGCCAACCAAGGCACATTTGATGCTCTACTGAATACAGTTATGGTCTTTGCTGTTGACCCAACAGATCCAGCCAACGCAAGATTGGCATTCTCAGTTCTGACATTGATCACGAGTGTCTGGGGAGGTCCAGACATAACGACAGACCAAGCTTCGGCACCACAACTGGCAGGGTTCGATGGTTTCTTGCTGTCCTCGCTCGCGCCACTACCATGGAGGCTGATCTCCTCGTCCGGCTTCAATGCAGCAGATGCGCAGATGCGCAGCGTGCTTCAAGAAGCTGCTGGCCTACAATGGACCGTGCTTCGCAAGTGTGGTGCGCGATACTCGGACCAGCTCAGGTCTGAGCTACAAGGCCTGGGAGTGCGCGATGAAGGTACCGAAAGCTACATGAAGAGCATCAGTGCTGATCTGCCTGGGTTCAAGAAATTCTTTGCGGGCTTCGTGCAGTCGGCAAAATGACACTGGAAGCTATAATCAGCGACAGGATCAACCAAGCTTGTCTGACTTCCAGGAATGCCTCCAGGGCTAGATTTTAGATGTGCCCGGTAACAGTGCTCGCAAGTCGAAATATCAAGAACAAGTATTTGTCAAAGTGCCATATCGAATGCAGCAACAAGGTCAGGGACTATCTACACAGGCCTCAGCTCCTCGAAGGATGAAAAGTAAGCGCGAGTGAAAGATCTTCAGGCTTTCATGTAGCGGTATCATCACAGGCGATCCTGAGTGAACATTCTCCGACACGTACCTGCATTGACATGTCATCGAGCACTTGCCCGAGAAGGTCAAATGCACTGATAGAGTTGCATACTTCACACGTTCTTGACAAAGCAATGTCCTGTACGCCAAGCCTTCAGTTCTGAAATGCTGTAGGGTCGGAGGATCAGACGCGCACGCCATGTCGTCTGGAATGGCCTTATCGGCAGGCCATAGCTGGCAGGTCGGCTTGCAGCGGCTACGTCGATCATGTGTATACGAGAGAATACTGGAGTCGACGTACATGCATGGCCAGCGTCCGCACAACCATGAAGAGCTGGATCTTACGCCGCAGCAGGATGCTTTACACCCACACAGTAGCAAAGATGAGACAAGACGATTGGCGACGATCACAATGTCTCGTCGTGGCCCCAACGGTAGCAGACTGATTTGGTAATGATTACACAGCCGCGACATAAGCCGGATGAATCCAATGTCTCCTTAGGGATCCGCGGGCTGCCCTTCGCGCGAAGGCCAGTACGAAACGAACTGAGGAGGTCCACGATGGACCAGCTTCATTCGGCTTGGAATAGCCTGATAAGTAAGTAGCCCCGGCGCTGACTAACGTGGTCCGCCATTGTCCACACACACTACTCTCTCCATTCGCCTGTGCCTCTTCCGACACACACACACACACTCTTTCTCCCTCGTTGCGCAGTAAACATTGTGTAGCGCTCGTCCCTCGGTTGGACAGAGCAGTAAGCTGTCGTCACTGCTTATACTGCCTCCCATGGGAATGGGTCTGTCGGCAGGTCGTCTAGCTGTGAGAGGTCCTCAAAGCTGAGAGAGCATGGCATAAGATAACCCTTCGATGTCCTGATTGAATTGCAGCGTTGTCGATGTGCACTATAATCATCAAAGGTGATGAGCAATGTGTGATGTGTCAACACGCGTACGTGCGGCTTGTCAAGATCGACAGACGAGACGATCTGTCGTCAACTTTTAGCTAAAATCGGCATGCAGCGCCGTCTCGGTAGATTACGAGGTTTATGAAACCCGGTATACCTGTGCTCATAGTAGAGCTGATAATACGCTGTCTTCTCTTCTTCCGCATATTGAAAAATCCTCTTTTGGCAGCGACAGGAGCGTCGTTCTCCGGGTATGCAACAAACCGTCTGACTGGAAACTCTGATAGCTGTGCCGCTGACACTCAATGCTGGTCATCATTACTGTCCATCCACTCTCTCCAACATTGTGTCTGCGAGTCAGCCAGCGACATCGAGTATGATTATGACAGACACGAGCGCCATACACCGACAGCTTTAGCAAGCACGGCGAAAAGGAGCGATGGATTCGAAGCAGTCGCAGATGGCTGCTGTGGGCTGGCGCCAGGCTCAACCGGATGCGCGGATAAGCCCGAGAGCATCTGCACAGCACCTGGTCACTTCTGGCAAGAGCACATCTTCAAGTCCGACGTTTGCTTCGTCGACAACGCACACCCAGACGCCTATCGCAACAACCAACTCGGTTGACGCGAAGTGCACAGGAGACGTGAGACGTGCGGAGCGTCCGTCCCTGCTCACTGAAGCATCACCAACTCGATATGCTGGCAGAAGTTGTCAATCGAGCAACGCCGAGCGATCGCTTATTTCGCCGCATACTCCGTCAACAGAGCAGTGGCAGGCCTCATCGGTTGACGATCACAATGGCTCAGAGTTGCGGTCTATAAAGGTGTCACCGCGGCACCGGAGCTCTTTCCTGTCCGGTATGACTTACGCTGCTATGTACACAAGAAGCCACGCTGACAGCACTTAGCCGCCAGACAATCGATGGTACGATCGTCAATTCCCCCGTCAGCTCATATAGAGCGCCACGAGAAGGATGAAAGGTATACAAGCGCGTTCGCAGCCAATCCTCCAATGTCTTTGCCTTCATTCGCAGCGTTTAGCGATGCCGCGCAGGCTCGCCAGAGCGCAGTGTTTCCTGCAACGTTGACTGCAGGGCAGGCAAAGGGTGTAGCATCTTGTTTATGTGCACATTTATCGCCTATTGTACAGATAGCTGCCGACGCTGCTCGTCGTCTCAGCCTTGCTCTGCGGGACCACATCTTACAGCTCAATGAGACGGTATGTATTTAATCAGGACACGATATCAGGACTGACTTCGCTGATAGTTTTCACATACCATTGAGCCACAAGTACAGCTTATGCAGAATCTTGTGGAACAGTTGTTATCGGCAGAGAAGGAGTTCACTCTTGCACAATCTGCGCCGCCACAACGTAGCGTGTGCACTAAATGCCATGCTACGCTTACCACGAGTGATAGGTCTCCAGTCAACCTCAAACGCTATGCAGACGGTGACACATCCGAGTCTCTGAAGCGGCTGCGAGTCGATACGCATAGCCATCAGCGCTCGTCGCCGCCGGCACCACTCAGCCGAGCAGATAGCAGAGAGGACGCATACAGGTCATCGTCGCCGTCGGCCATGCGTTCAGGAGACTTGGCACAACCTATACCTCGATCAGGAGCACAGAATCGACTTCTGCCTTCACCATCCTCACTGGTTCAACCACCTGTAACGTTCGCCACCGGCTCGACTATTGGCAGTCCCTCCACCGCATCCTATCCGCATTCTGGCAGTCTACATAATGCCTCGACTTCCTCCGTAGCATCACAGCATATTGCAAACCTGGAGCATAAAGTCAGCTTGACGTCTCTATCGCTGCAAAGCCTGCAGGATGAGCATACTAGCTTGCTGAAGAAGTGGCATCGCGAACGGACCAAGATACAGACCATCGAGAAGAAATGTCAGATCTCTGACAGCGAGATCAACGAGCTGTCGGCTAGAAATGAGGAGTTGTTGGAGCAGGTCAAGACGCTTGAACTACAACTTCTCGACACTGGGAGAAAACGAGAAGATGAACTCCGCCTGGCTGCTAGAGACAAAGACCAATGGAGCAGAATGCTGGAAATGAGTCGGCGTATGCAAGCAGATGCCGAAATGAAGTCCCAACGCTTTCAGCATGATAAGTCTCGTTTGGAGGAGCGCGTACTCTGGTTCGAACAAACGAATGGCAGATCGGCAAAGGAAACGCCCACATCTGCTGGGACGACTGACATACGACCTGATGCACAACACGATCAGCAGTCCAAACAGGACGATCGGAGCAGTCACACCGTGCACGCTTCCACCAGGCTGCGCGATAAGACTATTGCCATGCAACGTCAAATTGACGAACTCCGTGCAGCGTTGGAGGATGCACAGCGGCGGAACATAAGTATGGACGAGAAGTTTGGAGAGCTGATCACACACCGACAAGCCCTATCACAGGTGTTGCATGATGCTCTTTCTTGTTCTAAGAAGGTCACCACCACCGAGGCCGAGCCAGTCAAATCTCAGGCTGGAACATCGCTTGAAGATCGACAAGGAGCACGATCAATTGATATTACTCCGCAGGTCATGATACCTGCAGCACCTCAAAGCACAAGCACAGTTGCGGAACGCTCCGCTGCAGCAGCTTCAGTAGAGGCCTTTCTGAACGGCGACCCTGTCATGCAAATTGGTCTCAACTTCAGTCAATCTGCAACTACATACACGCCAGAAGAAATCTGCAGCGCTCTAGGGAAGCCGTCACCATCAGTGGCAAAGCAGTGAGTAGGGGCGAATGACATCAGTAAGGTCAGACTCTTGTTCTGCAGTAGACGAATATCTACGAGGATATCCTTGCCTGAGCAGAACGAAGCAAAGTTTCCGCTGGAGACCCCCAAGACTGCTTGGTGCGAGGACGCCTCTATCATGGCTGCAAGACGCCGGAGCGTCATCATATCGTTGGCACTTTTCTTCAATTCGCGTGTGACTTATCACCTCAGGTCATGTACATATACTGCTACCCACTCGCACGAAAACGTACAGAAGCATCACAAGTTCTAAATCCGTGTGACTGTCTGGAGCTATAAGAATCATTAAGTGTGTATAACCATCCACATGCTCCCTCGACTCCTTCGATTGACCAGATGAAATGCAATCCATGCTTGCGAGATATGGGCCGTGCCATTAGACATGCCTTATGGTCTAGCAGTTGCACTGACCTTGACCAGCAGCACTTGTACCTGGGCCTTCCGCACGCTCGCCGAGGTTTACTCCACCAGCTCTTCCACCAGGGCGGTTCATACCACGCTGGCTCGCTTGTTCTATAGGCAACTTTCTCGCGATCGCGGTGAAGAGTTCCTTCACGTTCTCAGATGTCTTGGCTGAAGTCTCGAAGAAGAGTAGGTTGGCCTCCTTGGCGTATGCTTCTGCGTCGGCAGTCGTGACTGCACGCTTGTCGGGTTGTTCGGCGACGAGATCAGCCTTATTGCCGGCGAGTGCAATGATGATGTTCTCGTTGGCCTGTCGTTGGAGTTCTTTGACCCACGACTTGGCTTTGTCTAATGAGGACTGCAAGGACAGTTAGCACATCCACGGCTGATATGGTCCTGCGCTGTCTTACGGCTTGTGTAATATCGTAGACGACTACTGCGCAGTTGGCGTTCCTGTAGTACATGGGTGCCAGGGACTTGTATCGCTCTTGTCCGGCGGTATCCCATATTTCAAACTTCACCGTCGTGGTGTCGTCTAGTGCGATCGTCTGTGTGAGGAATGCAGCGCCAATAGTCGACTCTCGGTAGTCATCGAATTGATCCTGTATCGCTCGTCAACATCCTTCGTCCTCCGGCTCATTGAGCATCTTTACCTTGACAAATCGAAGAACAAGCGAACTCTTTCCTACAGCAGATTCACCTGCGCTCTGTCATCAGCATCACAGCCAGGCTTTCAACATGTGTCGCAGAGACCATACCCAGTAGGACGAGCTTGAATTGTGCAAACCTGGCTCCTCCAGGTCGTCCACCCGCCTGAGCTCTTGTCGCCATGGTCGGTTAGGCAAGTGATAAGTCTCCTGAGAGTGCGAAAAGGAAGGCTGGTCGTGTGGATAGCGGAGAGGGATAATTTGTGTGGTTTGATGAGAAATTGCGCATTCACTGTATTGGCTTGAAGCGTTGCTGTGTGACGTGTGCAGCTTCGAGATAGTGATCAACCTTGAGATGCGCGTGCCTAGAGACAGGGCCGCGGGTAGAACCGCTGGAGAGGTGAGCATCAGCCAGCCCAGCCCACTATTTTCGCCAACGTCATGTGTCTGCCACATTCTTGACCTGCTGCCTTTCTTTTGGTCTTCGTGTCACGTACAAGATGAGCGGTACATTGCCATTCAGAGACATCAATGTCCATGCATCATCAACATACTATGCATTCTCCTCGCCTTCTTCACCCAATGCGCCTACACTAGTCATCGACCGGCCGTCAGGAGACATCAGATTGAACGATGGCAAGCTCACTGGTGGCACGAGAGTGTCAAGTGTTCCAGGCATTCTGGGCATCTTGAAGCTACGATTGGGTATGTCTGCGCTGCTTGATTGGTGTTGCTGGCTTACATCTAAGCAGACACGTACATCATCACCATTGCCAAAGCTACTCTGGTTGGACGTATCAAAGGTCATCAAGTCTACAAGGTTGCTGCTACCGAGTTTCTGCCACTTCGTGAGCGTTCCGTTCGTGATCCTGACGAGGATACCTACATCGCACTCGTGAAGGAGCTGCTGCGTGTTGGTCCATTGTACTTTTCCTACTCACTCGACCTCACCAACAGCTTCCAGCGCCAGGCAGAGAGCGATGCCAAGGAGCCTCTTTGGGCCCGCGCCGATGATCGCTTCTTCTGGAACAGGTTCATATCCTCATCTCTTATAGACTTTAGGACCGGCAGGCGCTCCGGCCGCGCTACCGGTGCGCCTCAAGCTGCTGTTGATCCATACATCCTACCTGTCATGTTCGGTATGATGTCCATCACGAACACTTCAGTCAAAGGCAACCCGCTCACCTTCGTCCTCATAACACGCAGATCTCGTTTCCGAGCTGGTACGCGCTACTTGTCTCGTGGAATCGACGAGGAGGGACATGTCTCTAACTTCAACGAGGCCGAGCAGACGATCGTGCTGAATGATGGTGCATCCTCAGGTACAACGAACACGAAAGAAACGCAGGTCCTTTCGTACGTGCAGACCAGAGGCAGCGTGCCGGTTTACTGGGCTGAGATCAACACCCTTCACTACACCCCAAAACTACAGGTAAGAGGTATCGACTCAGCCGTCAGCGCTGCCAAACTCCACTTCGACGAACAGATACGCCTCTATGGAGACAACTATCTTGTCAATCTGGTGAATCAGAAGGGCCGAGAGATGCGTATCAAGAACGCTTATGAGCAAATGGTGAAGATGCTGCAGACAAGTCCTAGTCAGCAAGCTGAGGCCGACCACAAGACAGACGAAGCTCTCAATGTCATCGAGAGTGATCAGCACCAAAGCAGATACGACAAGCTGCACTATGTGTATTTCGACTTCCACAATGAAACGAAAGGACTGAGATGGGACCGGGCTGAGCTCTTACTGGACGAGCTGAAGAGCGGCCTAGTCGCCGGAGGTTACTTCCATGGAATCGACACACCCTCCGGTGGTGTAGACATCCGCAAACGTCAAACAGCCACTGTCCGCACAAACTGCATGGACTGCCTCGACCGTACCAATGTCGTCCAATCGATGCTTGGCCGCTGGACGCTAACAAGAATGCTTATCGACCTTGGAGTCCTCCGCTCTGGCGAAAGTGCAAAGGAAGACAATGCATTTGAACTCATCTTCCGCAATGTCTGGGCGGACAATGCTGATGTTGTCTCGAGGTCCTACTCAGGCACGGGCGCATTGAAGACAGACTTCACCCGCACAGGCAAGCGTACAAGAGCTGGTGCACTGCAAGATCTTAACAACAGCATCACCCGCTATGTGCGCAACAACTATCGTGACGGTCCACGTCAGGACGGATTCGATATATTTCTAGGCAACTACAGAGCTGACTCTGCAAGCATCGGGTCTCAGCAGTTCGCTGATCGACGACCTTTGACCATTCAAGCAGTGCCATATGTGCTTGGCATGTGCCTTTTCTTCGTTCTCGTCAGCGGTGCAACGAACCGAGTGCCCAATTCGACAGTATGGCCGCTTCGCCTCTTTACACTCTTCTGCCTGGGTTGTGCAGGCTACACTGGTAGATTCATGTGGTCATACGGAGTATTATACGTAAGTGTTACACATGTAGTGCTTTCAACTTCATGCTCACTATAAGCAGGTGAACTGGCCAAAGCTCAATACTCCGAACTGGGTCGTTGAAAACTTCCAAGATACACTCGACAAGGCTCGAAAGGATCCTATAATCGGTCCAATGCTGGGCAGGTCTGACTCTCGCTTGGGCTACTTGGAAGAAGGTAAAAAGAGGCGAGAATAGGGGATACTTTTCGTCATAGAATGTACAAATGTCATTGCAGAACTGCATACTGTATCCCATACCGCCATATCAGTGTGTAGCATAGTCGCTATGCTGTTGATCCAAGTGAATGCAAGAATCCCCACCGTCCGCATAGGCATACCATTTGATAAGCCCCGTAGAGTGTCGAAAGGACTTGAGCCTAGTTGTGCTTCGTAGAGCGCTTGTTGATGGGCGCCCACCCTCTGGACGAGGCCACGCTGCTTTCCTGCGGACTTGCCGCCGTGCGAACACGATCTTGCACTATGTTGAGTTTGCTGTCCTCGGTCCCAGGAACAGCTTTTACCGTTTCGATCTCGCCAAGATGCCTCTCGACGCCTAGGTTTGGTGTCGAACCTTCTAGTGGACTCGTTTGTGGGAAGGCATCGGCTCCAAAAGCATGGATAGCGGCAGCAGTTTCAGGAGCGAACGAGAACGTCATGCTCTGACCTGATCGAGGTAGATAGCCAGCGGATGGGCCGACCTTGCCGTGCTCAGGGTGCGGTGTCTCGGTGGAGGCGGATCGAGAGAGCGAAGCGTTTCTTGCTGCTGCGGGACGTGGTTCTTCGACGCTAAGTGCGAGCTGTGCGAAGGTTGTCCCGGGAAATGATTGTTGTGTATAGTGTTCGGACGAGGGTGTGTAGGGAGTCGTACGAGATCTGTTGAGCTATTTCGTCGCTCATGCTCGGGTGTTTCATGGTCTCCCGACTGATGATAAAACATGGTAGAGGTTAAGTGGTCTGGCAAGCCCATCTGTCGCATCATCTGCTGGTGTGAAAGTTGCTGCTGCCGTATCATTTCCTCCTGTGCTTTGGCCTGTGCCTCTCTCCACTTCTCGACTCGAATCCTGTTGGCCTCGATCTGTGCAACATAGGAAAGACAGCGCCATGGAGGCTGGACTTTGTTGTTCTGGTTGATCAGGTGGTCAATCTGCATGTAAAGCAGACGGACAGCTTTGGCAAGCTTGAGTGGCAATACCGAGTTGGCCCGAAGGCAACCAGATTCTACCACGGCGCGGAATGCTGAGATGGCACGACCCTCAGGAGTGTCAGACGGGTCTGGCAGCTGCATATGCTGTTGGTGTCTCTCTACGTCGAAGGGAGATTGCTTGTTACCTCCGGACGAAGGTCGCTGCATTTGTTGAGCAACCTGTTGAGCCAAGCGTTGTTGCGCCCACGAATTTAGGGCGTTCATGATGAACTGGATGCCGTGGATTAGTGCTTGGTCTTCAAAACCCGGATGTATGAGCTCCTCGAGGTTGAGAGGGAGAGTGATCTGCTTCTCGTGCGTAGGAGCTTCACCAAACATGGCTAGAAAGTTGTCCACCGGACTTTCTTCATCTAGCAGTGAGTTAGCATTGGTAAGCGTACTGACAAGATTGAGCTCACCATCCTCTTCAACGGGTGACTGTGGTATGTGAGGAACACCACCAAAGTCTGTCAGAGCTGCTGACAAAGACTCGAGCTTCTTGATCATGACCGGTACCGGGTCTGGATCTCGTGCGCGGATGGCGGTCAAAGCGGGTGCCATCGACAAGGATGCGGAAGGAGGATGCCACTGAGGTTGAGGACGCTGATGTTGCTGAGGGATGTCCTGACGATAGCGGTTGGCATTCTGCCACGCCTGTCTGTCTGATGTATGCTTAGCATTTGCGCGTTGTGGCGCTTTCGTTTTGCTGGAGACGTCTGCCAGTGGCTTGTCATTATCGTCGTCAAGGACATAGTATGACATGAAGGCGCCATAGTCATCCTTCGTAGCCGTGGTTGCAGGACACCGAGTCTTTGGCTCGTCTGCGGCAATGATATCAGAGTCGCATGACGAAAGGTCCGACGAGTATGGTGAGTGCGGCTTGACCAGACCTCGGTCTCTGCTCGGCCGTTCTTTGTAGGCGGTGCAGTGGTAGACTGTCGTGGCCTGGAGACAGTAATGGTATCTGGGTCGGTTGGTGCTGGATTTCGCACGCTGAGCTTCAGTCGTGGCCGCTTCTTGGGTTCGAGTGATGATGTGGACGCACTGCGCTTCAGCGGTTTGGTGTTCTCCTTTGCAGGTGCATGGCTAACCACCATTCCACGTTCAGTGGCAAGCTTATATTTGGCGATCTTGGCACTAGACACTTTTGAAGTGAAATGGAAGACAGAGACTGACGGATTGAAGTGAGGGAGTTCCGGCATGGTCTCGGTCGTGAAGATTCTCAAGCGTCGAGGAAGCTGGAATGGAGGAGGTCTGCCAAGACTTGTTGCCTGCAATATAGATCCGTTCCACGAAGACGCAAACAACAGGCGGTCGACAGATCCATACCAAGCTCTGCTTGCGTGTTCTTGTGAACTTGTCCGATGATCTTGATGGCAGATCGTGTTGCCGGCTGTGGTTGTGATGTCTGAAGAAGTGTTGCCTTTTCCTGGAGGAAAGGACCAAGTGGGCGCGTGGTGCCTCCCGAATCTGGCTAGCTATACAATGGACGCGCATTTCTTGGCATTCACGGTTTCCGCATCTCGGTACAGGAGTCACTGAAGACGCAAGAGCATAGCTAAACCCAGGTCACTGTGTCGTAGCGAGAATGATGTGATGTGATGCTCTGTATCGTGTTATATACGTAGCATCCTCAGACCACCAAGCATCAGGAAGACTGCGCAAATGCCAAGACTTGAGCTCGGGCCACTGCTTCCCATTTGGTCTGAACAGCTAGCTGGTAAGCTTGAGCATCAGCGTTAGCTGTCAACAATGACTACAACTTCGCGCACCATGAAGAACCACACAAGCATACGGTGTTTGCTGATCAGCTTGTTGACGACGGTCACTGCTGCGGCAAGTTGGACCTTTGACGATGGTCAGCTTTCAATTCGTGGAAAGAATGCTGCGGTTGACAGCGGAGTCAAAGAGAAGTGAGCATACAGCACAGCAATGATACCACAACGACTCACGTAGCTCCAGGCTATCTGCTACCAAAGCGCTGTCCTCCAATGCTATAACACTGGCACCTTCAGATGCGCTCAAGATTACGCTCACAACCAAGGAAGGTTCCTCGACGAAGAAGCCGCACCAAGCCTTCCTGTCCTTGAGAGACACTACTACCGGACTCGAGGATGCATATGCGTTCAGTGTGAAAGAGAATGGAAAGGCAAAGCTGGAGATTGTGAGTGTTGCAACAGCAGAGGAAAGAGTGAGGATAAGCTGACATGGATTCTGAAGACACAGAAGGACATCCCGATTGCACTGCTTGCACAGTCACGATCTCTTGAAGCATCGGTCATCATCGCTTCCTTTGGCTCAGCAACACCATATAAGCAACACGTCTTCGATCTGTCTCCGTCGTTCGACAACAACTCGCCTGCGCCATCATCGGAAGCAGCGGAGCGTTTGAGCAAGAAGGATGAGATTCATCACATCTTCAAAGCTGACGCGCGGTCTCCACCACGCCTTGTCTCACTCGTATTCCTTCTTGCAGTCTTGGGAGCGCTTCCAGTACTACTTGCCGCCTGGGCTCTCCTCGGGGCCAACGTGGACCATGCATCAGCAGCATTTGGTGAGAACCCTGTGGCGCATGGGTTGTTCTTCGGTAGCATTCTTGCCATGGAGGGTGTGTTCTTCCTGTACTACACAAGCTGGAATCTGTTCCAGCTGCTGCCAGTCGCTGCCGTTGTTGGGCTCGTTGCCTACATCAGTGGCAGTCGAGGTTTGACTGAGGTTCAGGGACGGCGACTAGCTGGAAAGCGATGATGTGAAAGCAGACACACATACACACACGCACACAGATCGAGGCCCAACGCGACTCACCGCGAAACTTTTACTAAATGAGAGTTGCATGTCGGAATGGTGTTGACTGCATGCGACTCATGCATCCCATTCACCGGCGACAATTGCTTGGACAGCTTGCGTCGTACTCATGGCCGGCTGATGATCGCTGTCTTCGGAGGTTTTCAGCAGGCTCACCAACACGCACAAGCTGTCAGGATGCCATACATCAGACTGGAAGACATGCTTGAGTTCAGATCGACGAGCAGCATGGGAAGTAGCACAAGCGAAAGGAGTGCCCTTCCTTACCAGAATATCATCAATTTGATCTCTAGGCACTTGCTTTTATGATAAAGTAGTCAAAAGGGATCTGGTCTGGTCTGCCTTTGCCCCCAAAAAAGTCAATACGCGAGCGTGTCATGATTCAGACAGACCCTGCGTTTGCGCGAGTACGACTCTCTATCGGGAAGATCGAAATGTAACGATGAGCAACATGACGAGTGTGTTGTGCATTAGCGATGAACAAGAGGGGAAGCTGACACGTTGCGGGGATGGCGTAGAAGACAGCTGATTTGATTGTTGTAATAGCTGAGGCTCCATTGCGCGGATGTGAGGCGTATACTGCTGCATGATGCAGGAAGCACGCGCTCAATTGACTGATTCAAGTGATCGCCACAATTCTTGATGAAACAGGATTGCAGTCCGCGCGTCAGGAAGGTTACGTACAAGGCGAAAAGCGTGTGGTGTCTCTGCTATCCATGCTTGGTAGCGTGGGGGGTTGAGAGGAGAGAGTAGTAAAGTAGGACGAGTCTATGTGTCTCGCTTGGTTAATCCATACAGGCAAGAAGTACGTACATATGTCAATTCACGTGGTGTAGGAAGATTCTTCCCTGTGGTCTTCCTGGTCAGCGCAGATTGGGCTCAACCGATCGATCGTGCTGATCAACGACCAGGAGAACGACAATATGGCTCCCAGCCATCGTCCTGTGTGATACGAGACGTATAGATGGGAACAGCCTGGCACTGCTGCTCCTGGCTGGACTGCACTCCACGCACTGCTCGACGTAATATTAATATTCAGCCTCGAATCGTAGTAGTGATGTGACCTGGTCTGATCGCATACGCTTACTCCTTCTCACCCAATCTCAGCACCACATCCGATGGTGATGATCTATTTTCTGCCGCAAAGAATGTGGAGTGCAAGGCAACATAGCGTGGGGAGGACTATGCAAACGATGACTGACGACCGGTTACTTGTGTGTATGATTGGTACTTTGTTGACGTTAGCCTGCTCGATGCATATCATCGCCATGAGGCCGTTGACCCACCAGTCCTCCTCATGTGACTGACTTGCTCGACCTGGTGAATGAAGCCGAATCCCTTATATAACCGCGCATAGAGCCTCAGCTGACATAGTCACCTTCTCGTCATCGTTTGCTTTCCTTTGCTTTCTCTTCAGTTCTTGTTTGCTTGCTTGCTTGCTTGCTCGCTTGCTTGGCCAAACAACAACCACAGCAACAACACCAACGACAACAACATGCTCGGGTACCAGACTCAGAGCCAAGGCAGTACTGCTGGTTTGACCTTGTTTGCAACGCAAAACTATCCATATGCATTACCTGTCCAGCGTTTGTTGCCAGCCGAGTCGGATAGCATACACTGGAGTGATGCCTCGTCCTTGAGATCTCAAGAATTGTCCTCATGGGCCTCCTCTCTGAGACAATACACCCAGGACATCGGAGTGATGGAGAA
This sequence comes from Peltaster fructicola, assembly GCA_001592805.2. NCBI lineage: Eukaryota > Fungi > Ascomycota > Dothideomycetes > Peltaster > Peltaster fructicola. The sequence goes on from CP051140.1 coordinate 2,404,484, forward strand.
GCCGGTACGACAGCCCATGGCGGCAACGACAGCCGAACCAGCAGATCTCTCACGTCTAGTTGACATCGAGTTCGCTGCCTTTCGTGATGAGCACATCAATCATCACCTGTCGTACCGAGATGGCACGGATCCATCACATGTCAGACGGACCTTGCAATCGTACCGGAAGTACATGAACAATCTTCGTTCTGTCCCACCAGAGCAGGGCCAGAGAGCACCAAAAGCGAGCCTGGCTCCAAGGCCGCGCTCAGATTCTGCCTGTGAGAATTCTCTAGGCTTCAGATTCCGCAAGGTTGAATCACCACTCGGTGGCGAGATCATTGCTTTCTGCAAGTCCGAGATGACTGAGATGACGCCTGAAGAACTTGATACTCCTCTCGATGCTGGCCACGAGGGAGAACCACAGATGAATCGTGACTGGTTCGCACTGAACGAGCGCTATCATCGGGAATACTGTGGCACACGTAAACACTGCTGTAAGTACTTGGTCTGGATTTTGTTCCTCCGTCAGGATCGTTTCGCTAATCAGTTGCTAGATTTTGGCATGCTAGCAACACACCCGGATCACCAGCACCAAGGCGCTGCAACGATGCTGATGGACGAGCTTGTAGCTGAAGCCGATCGATTAGGCGTTGAGATCTACTGTGAAGCCACTAGCGCTGGGCGTCCTTTGTATGAGAAGTACGGCTTCGTTGCCGTCAAGGAGATTGAATTCGCAACTGCTGACTACGGCCTCTCTCTTGGCGAAGAACGCCAGACTGTAATGGTTCGGGGAGCACTCCGAGATGGCCGACGATGCAAGGTGGAAAGCTTTGAAGATAGAGTGAGGTCTCTGTAATAAAAGTGGCTTGAGAGGCTCTCAGGGCTTGTCTGGTACTTCGATCGCTTCGATCATCCGGACTTTTGACTTTCCAAGGCGTACGATCAAGGATTTGGTGTCAAGGAAACTCGGTATCTGTGCAGGCGTTTCGGTACGAACCTGCATGAACTTTGTAGCGTTAATCACGTACAAACCTCCATTCTTGATCATGCGACTTCCTTCTGATATCGTCGAGACCAGTCCTGCGTGGTGAAGCAGCTTGGGGAATGTCGACTGTGCTATAAGTGTTTCAGGCAGACGTATGGCCTCCGAGAGCTGTAACGGTGAAGACTCCGACAGCTCTCTAATCGACTTGTGCATGTTGGCGGTCTTGACGGCTTGCTCGGCTCCATGTACTAGCTCACACACTTCGGATGCAAGAAGATGCTGTGCCTGCCGCCTGGCCGGAGTCTGGCCATGCTGCGCCACAGTCTCCTCGATAGACTCCGCTGGGACCAAGGTAAATAGCTTCAGGTATTGCTCGACATCTGTGTCAGGTGTGCGTAGGAGGAACTAAAAGATATTAGTGCAGCCACCCCTTTATCGGATGGCTTACTCACGGCGTAGAGGTCGAAGGGAGAAGTCATGCTTCCGTCAAGCCACACTGCGTTGCCGGCACTCTTGCCAAACTTCTGGCCGCTCGAGGTCGTCAAGAGCGGAGTTGTCATTCCCATCGGTGTAGCATCTTTGCTCAGCGTGCTCCGTGCTGCATGACTTTCATCACTTTGCACGCAATGCTTGATCGTTTCTATACCAGCAATGATATTGCCGTACTGATCACTGCCACCAATCTGGACTTGGACGTTGTGATGCTGGTACATGTGCCACCAATCCCATCCCTGTAACAATGGATACGTGAACTCTGCGAATGACATACCATCGCCTTTCTCCATCTTGTTCTTGACACTTGTGGGTGTAAGTTCAAAGTTCGTGTTCACACTGAACACTACTCACGTATCCCTGCCGAGCATTGCGCCAATCCTCATGCCACTGCCTAGTATCCTCAAAAACTCGATGATGTTCAAGCTTTGTAGCCATTCTGCGTTGTTAAGCAGTGTTCGTTTGCCTGACTGCGTATAGCCATGACGTCGCCCGTATGCTTCAGCTCTTTCCCAGATCTGACAGACTTGTCTGTGAAGTGATTCGGCATTGGTCGATTGCGTCGATTGATCCGTCTTCGTACGCGAGACTAGGCGACCAGCAGGATCTCCGACTTGTGCAGTTGCGCCTCCGATGAGAGATATGGCGTGATGGCCATGATTGTAAAGCCAGAAGAGGACCATCAATGGAAGTAAATGCCCGAGATGCAAAGATGGCGCTGTCGGGTCAATGCCCGCATAAAAGCCAACTTGTCGCTGTTGCAGCACATGCCTGAGGTGCTCTCGATCGCTATAACGTGTGTTCAGTCTGTGTATCTGGCGATCTTGATGAAGCATTCCCTACCCAGCGATGTCCTTGATCAGACCTCTTTGCACAAGCACCGCAAGGACATCATGCGGAGCTGCAGAGTTCAGGCTGCGGTATGCGTGCTTGGCATGGAAGGCAACGGTAGCATGCAGCCGCGTGCGAGTCACCTTATTGACGAAGAGCATGTATGGTGTTCGGAAGAGGTGTTGATCATGAGTGAGCTGCCAGTACTTTTTGACCTGTCCTCGGAAGCAATCCCGCATGGACCTTCCCTCGTGAGCTGCAGGACATTCACATCACATCAGATCAAGCAAACCTTCACCACTACCAAGCTATCCTTCCAATGAGTCATAATGTCATGCGCTCTATACACATGCCAACTAATCTACTGTGAAGCATGACAACAATCAAGCCTTTTCTTCGCTTTCGCCAGCATCCAACCTACGTCTCTCGGCATGAGACTTCGCATAGAGACTGCTGTCACTAAGTTCTTTACCGATAGAACTCATCAGATTACCACCAGAGTGAGGTAAGTGTTCAGGATCCTTGCCAATGATGGTCGAAGAGTCGCTCCTCTGTTGCGAGCGATGCATGGGTCCTCCAGCTTCCAAAGCTGTAGCGAGGCTGCCAATGTTGAAGTCGATCTCAACGTCATCTTCACCGGTCAAGTAGAGATACCAATAAGCCACTCCCACGAAGAATCCTCCACCTGCATGTCTGTTAGACATGTTGATCAAGTCACTCAAGTACTCACCAACGATGTTACCAAGTAAGGTCGGAATGAGAGACTTCCAGATGTAGTAACCAACACTGAACGGAGCGCCGCACCAGATTCCGAGAGGCATAAAGAACATATTAGCAACAACATGGTCCAAGGCGAGACCAACGAATGTCATGGTAGGGAACCAGATCGCTAGTATCTTGCCTGAAGTGTCTCGAGCAGAAATGCTCAAGAACACTGCCATACACACAAGCCAGTTCGCGCCAATGGCCCGTAGAAAGATCTGGTGCCACTGAGGATTCACAGCTTTCTGGACAGCCAAGTTGACGGCTGCATTCCTGTATGCTGAAGTCTCCTCGAAGACGCCGCCGTAACCCATTAGAATGCAGACGAAGAACAAGGAACCTCCCAGGTTGCCAAAGAACGAAATGACCCAGCTCTTTATAAGATCGACGATTGTGATGCGGCGATGGCAAAAGGCGACGGTCATGAACATGATATTCGAAGTGAAAAGATCCGCGCCAGTCAGCACGATCATAACGAGGCCTACACGAGTTGTCAGCTCATTCTTCGCTGTCTGATAATCGTTCGTCCTACCTATCGGGAACATCGAAGCTCCAATCATCCTGATCAATCCGGGTGCATTGTCTTGAAACCACGGAGCAGCGTTAGTTGACACCAGTATGGCGCAGCCAAATCCAAGAAGTGGCCCTGTCATGAACGAATTGACAAACAGCTTATCCAGCCTCATGAATGCCTTCTTGGTGCCGATACGAGCCATCAGCTCCACGGACTGCTGGGTTGTGAACGCGTCCATGATTCCGGAGGTTCAGCAATATCAAAGACAGGAAGAAAAGATGAGCAGAGCAAACAAAGAGACCACGGAGAGCATCATGTACTCTATGGTATTCGTGCATAGCCGCGACTATCAGGATCCTTCCCAATGGAAGACCAGTACCACCACGTTGATCGATCCGACGAACTCCCATCACCGATGAAAGTGTATCGATCTTGCGTCTGATGACGCAGAGAGGGATTGTGCGTCGCTATACTGGTGTGCGCGCAAAGCTAAGTTCTTATCTAGAGGCAGTTTGGCCCGGTGCCTCGTGGGTCGTCTAATAAGTCCTTATCTTTGACCTCTCAACTGTCTCGATCGTACCAATGCCAGATGCTCGGGGGAGCTTTCGGTATGGATCAAGACACTCCTAGCCCTGTCAAGGGATCGTAGTTGACAGGGCTTGCTCGGCGGATCGCATAGCAGCTTAGCAGTAGTGTCTACACGCTCGGAGAAGCTGTACTCTGTGTGTGTGATGGCAGAAATGGCGGCACTGCGCTGTGATGTCATTTGCTTTCACGTGCGAAGAATTTGACTTGTCCCACAACCACTTACACCTCTCGACAAGAACGCAATCGAGGCATTCACACGGAGCAGCATCTTTGACGATCGCAGCTGTTGGTGAACACCTGTGACGAGAACTAAAAGCTCCGCAACTCGTTTTCGCTCCCTCCATCGTCATATATCTACACGACAAGACATGTCTCTCACTGCGCCAGGAGGTCCCATCAACCCTGAACATGCGGACAACTTTGAAGAGATCGAGAAGCAGTTCGCTGTCAAGGCTGTAGCACATATGACAGTACGATCTCGCATATCCTATTACCTAACGTAACGAAGACTGACACACTGTAGACATACTGGTCAATCCTCGAGAAAATACCTGGCTCCAAGCTGAAACTCACCAAGTTCGACGATGAGATATATGACCACTTCAAGAAGACCTTCCCGGACTTCGACCTGAAAGCCACCATCAACGAGGATGAGATGAAGAGCAAGCAAGGCAAGGAACAATGGCGGGAGTTCATAAACAGCTACGAAAAAAAGATTGAGGACTTCAATTTTGGCACCATAGTACGCTCGAATCCAGCATTTGAGTATGGAGAGAAAGAGAGCATCTTTGGTGAGTATAACCTTGGTGTGCTATCTGTCTCACCCTGATCGCGTATAGTCGTACGCATGCAGTTCTATGCCCTGGAGATTGCGAGGTACGCACAATCCTCCCCATCCACTTTTCGCTTTGCTCATCATGATGCAGAAATCGCGAAGGCCTGAACGACTGGATCTACGAGCAGAACCTGACCGCCAACGAAGCTCAGGCATGATCCAGAGTGCTCTCCTGTTCGATTGTTGGACGCCTGCCGACATATATCAGAACGGTCGTTTGAAGCCATCAGGTCGATGTTAGCTTACCGCGATCTTGGCGGAAGCGTCAAAACTGTCCTCTGACGACCTTGATGATATCACGAGTAATTAGGACTATTTGTGGGCACATTATGCGTGGAGTATGATGAGCGAAGAATGTAGATCTGCAGAAATGGAGGGCGATCGACTACATTCCTGCAAAGTACAATACTAAGGACGATCATACATCCTGGACAAAGCACCAGTCCGTCATACACCACATCAGAGACAAGCAGATGCACATGTTGTTAGCACCCAGTCCTCCACCGCCCACATCAGTGCGTCCCATGGCGTTGTCTAACGCATCTTCATGACAGTGCCATCAACAGTACGGACCAAAACATCTGAGAAGGCTAGTAGAAAGCATCGGACATCAGTCAAGTCGCAGACCAACCCTCTGCCTGCCACTCCTTCGTGGAAGTCCCTGTTCGCTTTCACCAAGAGGGAAGACGTTCCGGTCTTGATTGTCGCATCACTCTGCTCAATCATCGCCAGTGCAGCAAGCCCTGGGCAAGCATACATCACGGGCAAGGTCTTTGATGGGTTCGTCCAATTCGCATCGCAAAGCATTGATGCAGAGACACTCATTGAGCAGCAGCGAAAATGGATACTATACCTCGTAGGCATAGCCTGTGCTAGCTGGAGTTTCCACTCGCTCGAAATGGCAACATGGATGACATTTGGAGAGCTACAGGCTAGGAATGCTCGCGCAGATCTATTCCAAGGACTATCGAACATGGACATCGCATGGTACGATCTGTGTGAAGATGGAATTCAAGCCTTCTTGCCGCGATCGCAGACTCATATCAAAGAGTTGCAACTTGCCACATCTCAGCCGCTTGGCGGTCTCCTCTCGCTTGCATCAACGTCGCTCATTGCTCTAGGACAAGCGTTTTACAATTCATGGGACCTCACTCTAGTGACACTCGCTGGAGCGCCGCTAATCGCTGCGGCCATTATCTACTTCGGCTTGGGTATGCAAAAGGCTATCGACCATCAACAGAGCTACAGGGAAGATGCTCAAAAGCGACTGCTTGAAACGCTTTCCAACATTGAGACGGTGAAATGCTTCAATGCCCAAGAGATGGAATGCGAGCGATACCTCAAGGACGTGTGCACTGCTGCATATTGGTATCGCAAGATAGTGCATACGAATGCGATCCAGATGGCTGTCCTCGGCTTCCTAGTGCAGGCGATGTTCGTCCAAGCGTTCTACTACGGAGGTACGCTGATCAAGAGTGGCAAGAAACAATCATCACAAGTCATTACGACATTTTTCTCGGCGATCACAGCCTTCCAAGCTATACAAAGCGTCATACCACAGATAGTGGTTTTGGAGAAGGGCCGATTTGCCGGTGCAGCACTGCGCAGTGGCATGCCTTCGACGTCAAACCATATGAGTGACAGGCAAAGTTACACTCCCTCCGAATGCAAAGGCCACATTCAGCTGAAGTCGGTGAGCTTCAGCTATCCTTCGCGACCTCAGCAGCTGGCTTTAGACAACGTGAGTCTGGTCCTGCCCGCAGGCGATCTCACCTTCCTCATCGGCAAGAGTGGTTCTGGAAAAAGCACCATAGGACAACTCTTGGTACGGTTTTATGATGCCAACACAGGAACAGTACTGCTTGGGGGTGAAAATCTGCTCGACCTGGATAGACAATGGCTACGGTCTAACATAACTCTTGTGGAGCAGACGAGTACGTTGTTCGAAGGTACCATACACAGTAACATAGCGCTCGGGTGCCGGAATCAGTCTGGAGCCTCAGAGGACGTCCACTCGGCCGTGGAGTTCGCCCTGCTTCAACGCATGGTTGCAGACATGCCAAAGGGGCTCGACACGAATCTCGGTCAACGAGGTGATTCAATATCTGGCGGACAACGTCAGCGGATAGCATTAGCACGAGCAAGACTGCGCGACACTCCCATTCTGATCCTAGACGAGTCGACCAGTGCATTAGATCAAATTAGTCGTGAGCTCATGATGGATGCGATACGGCTGTGGAGGCGAGACAGAACGACTATCATTGTCACACATGATATCTCACAGATACGTCCTGACGACTATGCAATCATTCTCGAACGTGGCAGAGTGGTACAGGAAGGTTACCGACAACACATGGAAGAATGTGCTGGCTCGCCATTCTCTGCGTTCATCGTGGGAGACTCGCTCGTGTCAGATGCTGCCGAGCATGTTCTGATTCGCAACTCTGCACCACGGCCAAGATCGAGGAGACGGCCTACAAGCTTCTTCAGCGCAGCTTCTGTGTGTATCGATACCTTGCCATTCCACAGCCTTTCTTTGTCGGCTGTACAGAACAACAGCGTCTTTAGCAGTGCTCAGCTGTATGGGTCTGTACGCCATGATTCGGAGAATGACGACTCGGCTGAGCGTCGAATGACAGAGGATGATCGCACTCTTGCACAACGCATGCAGGATTTCATGCAGGACAGTGGTCAATGGGCGCTCGCTAATAGAGTCGCTGCCACTAAACGTCGCGGCCACGGTAAACAGAGTATTGAGCCTGAGCCGGTGAGACAGACTGACGAAGGCGAACACGGTCCAGTCGAGGCATATTCCAGCCTGCTCGGGATGCTGTGGCAAATGCGTCGAGAACTCCCTGCAGCAAAGCAGGCATTACTCCTTCTCGGCTATCTAGGAGGCACAGTGCACGCAGCATGCTCTCCTGTGTTCGCTTATGTGCTAGCCAAGTTGCTAGCACTCTACTCTCAACCAGGAGACACCTCCCATCAATCGATTGCTTACGCTCTTGCGATCCTAGGCGTGGCCGGGGTCGATGCTATATGCATCTTTCTATACCGATATTGTGTAGAACTGGCCAGCCAAGCATGGATCGACACACTGCGAAAGCATGCTTCACGAAGACTTCTTGCTCAACCTCAAGAGTTCCACGAGTTGACCAGCAATGCTGCGAGTGTCTTCGTTGATGTGCTGGACCACCAAGCCGAGGAAATGCGCAATCTGTTTGGTCGTTTCATCGTCATGCTCTACTCTGCTGCAGTCGTGCTGCTGATCGCCTTCTTCTGGGCAATGAGCACGGATTGGAAGCTTACTTTAGTAGCAATGACTGCTCCACCGTACATCTTCGTGGTTGCGAGCATATATACACGAGTGTCTGAGAAATGGGAGCGATTCAGTAACGATGCTTCTCAGGGAGTGAACGTGGTGTTCATGGAAGCATTCATCAAGGTGCGAACAGTCCGAACACTGCTGCTGGAGCAGTACTTCTACGACAAGTTTGCGGCAGCGAGTGCACGTACGCTGAAGACTGGCTGTCGTAGAGCTTGTTTATCGGGATTCTTCTATGGCTTGTCAAACTCATCGGGCGTTCTGGCGACAGCTCTTGTCTTCTATATCGGCACGAAGCTAGTGCATGACGGCACGAGTGTTGTTGCAGCGGTACAGGTCTTTACGATTATCATCATGACCATTGCAAACGTTACTGCGGTCCTAGACTATGTTCCTCAAATGGGCTCATCCAAGGAGATGAGCGAGCGTGTGCTGAAGCTTGCAGAGCTTCCAAACGAGTCACACGAAAGTACTGGCGACATGAGAATCTCAAGCGTTGGCCGTATTCAGTTCACGCGGCTTGACTTTGCTTATCCAGGCCGTCCAGACGCTTTGGTCCTCAAGGATGTCACTTTCGAGCTACGATCGGGTCTCACCACAGCTGTGGTTGGAGGATCTGGCTCTGGCAAGTCGACAGTTGCGAAGCTACTGCTCAAGCTCTATCCAACGGGTACTGACCAGCGTTGTGGTTTATCTGTGTCCGGTCGAGCGATCAGTCTTATCAACACGGAAGCTCTTCGAGGTATAACTGCGGTAGTGGCACAGACATCTGCTTTGTTCAGTGCAACCATCGAAGCAAACATCATCTATGGTCTCACAGCCAATTCTCCGCTGGCTACTATGGCTAATGTTATTATAGCGAGCAAGCAAGCCGGTATCTATGACTTCGTGTCTAGCCTGCCTGATGGTTTCAAGACTATGGTCGGTCCCGGAGGCGTAGGGCTTTCTGGTGGACAGATACAACGCATAGCTATAGCCAGAGCTCTGGTTAGAAGTCCATCTCTACTAATCCTGGACGAGGCTACATCAGCCCTTGATGCCACATCCGCCGCGCAGGTCAGGGATACGATACGACATCTCGTGAGATTTCAGAATGACAAGATGACCATCTTGATGATCACGCACAATCGTGAGATGATGGAAATTGCTGATCAGGTAGTTGTGTTGGACCACGGATGTGTAGTGGAGTGCGGTCGCTACACAACATTGCTGAACAGTGGTGGTCACCTTACCAATCTACTGAGAGGTGGTGCTATAGACTGAGGACCTCTGTATGCTACAAATGGTCTTATGATCGTACTTGTCTTCTTGCTGATGTAGTAGTCCTAAGGACTTGATTAGTCATCATCAGAATACCTCACACAAGAACGATTGGCACAACAACAACAACATCCTTGCTATTGTCTGCGAAACCGCCAAGCGCTGCTCTCTGCTCCAACATGTCTGTTGAAGAGGCGACTATCGACTCACAGATAGATCACGCTGCTGCCATCAGGTACTGGTCCGCCACCGAAGCCACTGTGTCTGGTGTTCTCGGCGGATTTCCACAAGTATCACGAATCGATTTGCAAGGCAGCAGCAACTTCCTGGCCAAGCTACGCAGAAAAGCTGGCATATCTGCCGAACACAAACTTGACCGTGCTGTCGACTGCGGTGCTGGCATCGGCAGGATCACGGACGGCTTGTTGTGCAAGCATGCCAGTGTCGTGGATATTGTCGAGCCGGTGAAAAGTTCACCGACCAGGTCAAGGCAGAGAATGTAGGCAAGATCTACAACGTCGGACTCGAAGCATGGTATCCCCAGAATGAGGGCTGCGGCCCGTATGATCTCGTTTGGAATCAGTGGTGTCTGAGTCAAATCACTGACTCTCAGGTCGTGGACTATCTCAAACGGCTGGTTCCAGTTCTGAAAGAAGGTGGCTGGATTATCGTCAAGGAAAACACCGGCGATCAACATGCCGGTGTCGATATCTACGATGATACAGACAGCAGTATAACAAGGACGAATGCCAAGCTTCGATCATTGTTCCAACAGGCAGGCCTGAAAATCATATTGACAGAGGTACAACGAGGCATGCCAAAGGACTTGTATGTCGTACAAAGCTATGCACTTCAGCCGATCTAGAATTACATTCGCAAGAGTCCATGCATTCAAGCGATCTTGTACAGTACAGACTGGTATGGTCCTGTTGAGCCGTGCACGACGCTTCAGTCATAGCCAGGACCATCATTCGCTGCCGGAGTTTCGGCATTGAAAGGCGCTGGTGTCTCAGGAAAGCCGCCTGGCGTTTGGTAGTTTGCTGGCGTCTGATACTGTCCTTTGTAGACTCCAGGAGTCGCATAGTCTTGATAGTTGCCAGGTGTTGGGGCACTGTGGAAACCAGGAGTAGGAGCGTCAAGACCTCCGTAATGTGGTGTTCTGCTACCTGCATTGTATGCTGGCGTTCTATTACCAGCGTTACCATAGGATGCCTGTGTATGATTAGAACGGTCAAGGAACATTATGAGATGCACTTACGCTGCCTGAGCCACCCCAGACCGAGCCGCCGCCATAGCTGGTTTGACCACCATTGCCTCCCTGCCCACCGTAACTTGTCTGTCCGCCATAGCTTGTCTGGCCTCCATAAGCAGTGGCTCCGCCGAATGCCGGGGTACGAGCACCAGCATCTTGTTTCCACGTTGGTGTACGACCGGCTGCAGCCATTGCGTACGCAGGGGTGCGAGATCCAGAAAACCCTGCGGAAGGCGTCTGTCCACCTAAAGGTCTGCTTGGCGGCGCCCGAGAGCCCGTAAGGCCTCTATGGTCTGGTATGATCTCGCCAGTCTGAGCATCCACAATCTTGAGTCGTGCCTTGGCGACCTGTATCTTCTTGTTCTTGGCATGCAGCTCGATCATGGCGTTGTCCTCAGTAGTATCTTTCACAATACCGATCATGCCCTTTTGTGGTCCAGTACTGATACGAACAGTCTTGCCGATCAAATGATCTCGTCCTCGGGCCTGCGGTGGCGCCATAGGTCCAGGCGCAGCTCCATTTTGTCGCATAGCTGGGTTCATCTTGGTGAGGTCGACACCGCCATTGCCCACTCTTCCGCCCTTAGCAGCGACAGTGATGACATTGGCGCTGCGAGTAACAAAGATGCCGGAGTTCTCGGCCTTCTCCCGATTCTGCGCGAAGATATAGTTGCGGTGGACGTGCAATACACGTCCTTGTTTCTGCTCGCCACCGTACTCACGTACAGTGTCTTCCAGCTTGATTTCATTGCCATCATGATCGATCGCAATGGCTGTCGGTCTGCGGTCAATCTTGTTGGAGATATTGCTAGGCAGCAACGCGCGCACTGAGCCACTCTGATCCAACACCTTGACACTCTCGCGGTCAACTTTGATTACACACGCAACCGTCGACACATCAAGCTGTACGAGATCGAAGAGATCGTACTTGCTCGTGCCAACTGTGCCACCAGAGTCTGATGCTTCGCGGAGGTCCTTGCTAAAGACGGTAATCTCTTGCTGGTTCGAGTCTGTAAGCAGTGTGACCCGGTCGTCACGTATTTTGACGACCATACCAACTTCGTCGAAGTACTTGCTGCCGCCGATGACTTTGACGTGATCACCCTCCTGGAAGAGCTTGCGGAGATCTGCGACAGGCGCCTCGATGCTCTGGCCTTGAAGCGATCCTTCGGAAACTTTGACCTTGACGACATCGCCGTACACTTGAATAGCACGACCTGCGACACCTCGTTGTTCACCCTTGTAGATCTCGACTTTGTCGCCAGGTAAGAAGTCACTCGCCGTGCTAGCTTTCAGTGTGGCTGCTAGTGCGACGAGATCGAGGTTCTCTGTGCCATCATCAGCACCAGCAGCAAATCTGGTGACCTCCTCGAGGGTCGGGTTGATGTTTTCGGAGATCTGTAAGGCACTGATCTTGAAGGTGTCGTGGAGCAGTCCATTGATATAGTCCTTGTTCTGGTACGTCCACATGTTGTTTGACATGCCTTGAAGACGCTGCAGGAAGCGACTGTGTTTCTTACGAGCCTCGCTTTCGGAGAACAACTTTTGTGGTGGTCGTTGCGTGATAGGTCGTTTCCGTTTCGCTCCAGTGGCGGGATCGATCTGTGCAGATTGAGTGTCCTCAGTAAGACCGTAGTCCAATCTTGGCACCAGCTTGACAGTGACATTGACGTTGTTGGCCTCCACCTCGTCCACCTGTGCAAGATCGCCAGCATAGAGACCACGCTTGATGCGAACATACATGCCTGGCTCGAGCTGCTTGCTCTTTTTGGTGTGTAGCAGATCCGGCATCTCTTCCACTGGTATCATCAATGGCTTGACACTCATGAAGACATGAGAAACGCCCTCGACAGCAGCAAGTATATGATCTGTGAGGCGCGCCTCGAAATATAGATTGCCTGCCATTGCACCCTCTCTTGCAAAGACTGTGATGATGCGTATTGGCTCTCGTGTTGTCATTCTGTCGATAATCCTTTGGTTGATGGCGGCAATGATCTCTCGTTCGTGACCAGGGCGGCACTTCATGCGGAAGATGCGAGGGTCATCGGGACCAGGCATCAACAGACGCTGATCCGTGATTGCTGTACTGCCATCGCCAACACGAGCTTGTCGACCATAACGCTCTTTGAGTCGCTGTGCTTCTGCTTCAGCATCCTCGTGCATTTGAGCATCTCTTTGTCGGTCAAGCTCTCTGTGCATGTGATCATCGCGTTGTGCTCCAATTGGCAGCTCTTGTAAGTCGTCTGGATGGACTTCGTCGCCTGGGAGGTCGTCCTCATCGTCTTCCGGGTCTTCGTCATCCTCATCGACTTCGGCCTCCATATCAATAAATTGATTGCGACGGTTCATTCGGCGGCGCTTTCGTGAAGTCTGTTCGTCCTGTTGAAGTCAGTCTTTCGCTCCGAGTGCCATCGCACATGCGCACCTCGATATCCTCGTCTTCATCGTCTTCCTCGTCCTCCACCAACTCGTCTTTGTCCGCGACTGGTGATCGACCAGCGTCCTCATCATCGCTGGCATCACTGCTGCGCTTGCGAGAGTTAGCCGGCGGTGGGCTCTGACTGAGCTCGCGCTCTTCGGCATCGCCTGCTGACGACATTGTGTATGTGAAATAAAGGAAGACTCCGTATAAGATTGTTTGGTGTCATAAAGACGGCTCGAAGCAGCATAATCGTAGGCACGAATCGGCAGACTTGCCGCCATCGTTCAATTCCTTGTGGCGCGCAGAGCTTCATTGAGCGCGTCAAGCTCACACTGGCTTGTGCTTCAATAGCATGTGAGCTTCTTCTACAACATTCATTCCATTGCTAGGGCTTACACAATCACGATTATATTCCTGTCGCTGGCCTGTCGCTGATCACAGCTGATCACAGCTAATTACTCGTTGCATCAATTCAGCGCGTCACAGAGCCCACCCGTCATGGCAGACTACGCGAAGAAGAAGAATGACGAGCTTGCGGCCATATGCAAAGAGCGCGGCCTGCCACATACCGGCAAGAAGGCGGATCTTGTCAAACGACTAGAGGAACATGACAGCAGCGCCTCTGCCAATGCGCCAGAGGAGAATGCACCTGAGGAGAATGGTAAGGAAGCAGATGCAAATGCCCTGGGAACTGCGAACGGTAAGACGCCCCAATAACTGGTCCATACCTCGATACTGAGACTTCGTATAGGTACGGTAGCAGCAGAGGATCCTGCAGTAACAGCAGACGACAAGATAGAGGCACAACCTAGCGAAGAAAAGGCCCCGGCGCAGGACTTCAGTCTCGGACTCGCCGAGCGGACTCTTGAAGAGGAGATCGAGAAGCGCAAGAAGCGAGCTGCAAAGTTCGGGCTCGATCTGAAGGACGACGAAACCTTGAAGCAGCTCGAACGTGCGAAGCGGTTTGGTACGAACGATTTACCTGGCATGCTGAACCAGGCATTGCCAGAACGTGCAGAGCGTAACAAGAAGCGAGGCAGGGAAGGTAAGGATGAGAAGGAAGACAAGGGAGATCGGAAGAGGAGCCGTCAACGTCCAGTGCAGAACAAGGACAGCAAGACGGAGGCCAAGGGTGATGACAGTAGTGCTCACCCAAAGTGGATGAACGCGAAAGATCGTGAGGCAGCAGATCGAAGAAAGGCAAAGTACGCGGCTGCACAGTGAAGCTATGTGCTTTGAGGACACTTCGACAAGGGATTGTCTGCTGCACAACGATGCAGCAATGTAACGATAACAGGCTTCTGATCATGCAGGCAGTTTGGTGTGCTACAGTACAACAGGAGACGAGTCGGCAGTAGAATATGCCACTATCGGCGTGAAGCGTTCTTCTTGTTCAAGCCTGAAGGCAGTAAGGAAGGACAACCAGAACAATCGCCAGCTGCACCTAGCTAGAGAGGGAGCGCGAGCGAGCGAGCGAAACTAGAGCACTGCGAGGCCACCGAGCATTGTTTGAAGCCACCACTTTTAGCTATCAGAGAGCTGTCCAACATCATCGGAGCTCGAAGCGGTCTGCATCTCAACACTATCCACTTTTCCAAGCTGTGACGCTGCTCATGAGAGATGAATGACGCACAAATACGTTGCACGACACTGCTGTGGGGTCAATGCCCTGGCGTATATGATGCGATCGACGTCCCAGTTTGGCAGCTATCTATTTCATGAATAGCTTCGAAAGACTTGACTAACAATGTCTCTTGTTGACGTGAGTGCATGGTGCTTGCACACTTGCACCGTGACTGACTCATTGGCAGACTTATCATGCGTACTTCTTCGGCACTGCCTTCTGGTATGGCTTGCGAGGTATGGCTCGTGTCACTGATCCAGCTCGCGTGAGCAGCTGGTTCAGACCACCGGCACAGCCTTCTTCGCCAAACGGTGAACATACTTGCTAGATGCCATACGCCTGACTGATTCAAAGCCAGATCTCGAGCTGTACACAATCTGGACGGATGGCTTCCAGCTGTTGACCCTGGCTATGATCATGGTCGTCTTTGCTGCTGCGGTGCCGTTACCTACTGAGATCTTTGGCTCATTCTCAGGGAGTGCTGCCACGCAGAAGGCATTGAAACCCTTCGCCCGAGCGCTGATCCTGGCCACCCTGTTTCATCACATCACTACAGGGATAGGTGCTTACACACATTGGGTGAGGCCATCACACCACACCGTGGCTATGGACATCGGCGTGTACGGCAATGTTGGTTTGACATTGCTCGGAATTGCTGCTCTGGTATCAGGACTGAGGGAGCCATCAAGCTCAACTAAGAAAGTGTCGTAGTCGAGGTTGAAGAGCAAAATCCAGATGGTCCCCTTATTGGAATGTGCAGAGTTGAGTAAGTGGCCCTGCGCTCCGGTCGAAACAGTCACACTGCCTGGACGGCAAGTAGAACATCTTGTAGCAAGTTCCTCTGCGTAGCATGCTACGGCGTCCAGAGCACCAGCTTGTGGTCGAATCCACCACTTACCAGCCGTTCTGCCGTTTCACTTTGCTCCGAAGTGTTGCCTGCCCAAAGCGTACGAACTTTCGATCCGTTCTCATGTCCTTTGAGCTCAGACACGACTTTGCCAGACAATATGTCGATGCCTCGGATGATGCCATCGTCGCTATTGACCCAGACACCCTTGCCATTGGGTCGCCAAACAACCAAAGGCGTAGAATATGGTGTTTGAGTAGACATGGTGTTACAGTGCAGCTTGATAGCTTCGTGCTCCCGATCAGCACGGGCTTGTTGTGCCAGAGCTACTTCTCGGGGTGTTTGAGGTGTCGTAACAGCACGTCCCTCGACAGTAGGGAAAAGTAGTCTCACAATGAGGAGTTTCATGTGAGGTGTCGAGTTCGTGGCAGCCGCAATTGTTGAGCCATCTGCTGGACATAGTGCTATAGACGCAGGAGTGAATGCTACCCAGGCATTCGAATGTGGTGCGAGGTTCTGTTGACCGAGCATGACTGAGTCCTTCTCAGCCGAGTAGAAGAATAAATGGCTGGAATCCGTTCTTGTGAGGACCAGAATCGGCTGATTTGACAAAGGATGCTTTGCAAAGAGTATACTTTCTGGCTTCGTTGGTAGTTTGATGCTAGTAAGCAGTTCGCATGTCAGGCTTTCGGCCACATCGAGAGTATAGATATTGACGACGTTGTCCCAGCCAGCTGACGCGAGTAAAAGGGACTCGGCGGCGTCGTACGGTGCTAGATCGACGATGTACTTGGTGTGATCTTTCCGTCTGACAATAGTCTTGCCTGACTCGACATCTGCCATGACCAATGATCCAGACATTGATGCTGAAACATGATACTTGCCACGCAAGAGTAGCTGCGAAAGTACTGGCGCATCCTGCACGTCTGACCACGATGCGCTAAGTGTCTTTGCTGGGAGATCGATGATATTGATCCTACGATCAGATGTGCTTGCGATAAGTCGGGCCTGATTCGAGTCCGCTGCTGCATCAACGAGTACATTCAGCACGTTGGTCCGACTAGGCAAAGTCTCTATGACATGAGCCGAGGATGGTGCTGTGACCGGTCAGCAACATAGGCTAAACAGGGACTCTACATACCTGAGGTAGCCCAGCCTTGGTCGTTGTCATCGCTCGACAAGTTGAGCTTCTCGAAATTGGCACTCTGATCGTAGAGTCTCTTCTCCTCCAAGAGTCGCTCAAGTGTCAGTCCAGAAGATGTGACATCTCCAGCATCTTCTGAGAGACCTGCCTCTTGGATGAAAGCTTCGAATGACTATGTGATGATGAGAGAGGATCACACAAGTCTTCACAGAGTAAGACGGACTTGAGTATAGTTGTTGGTCTTGAGGAATCGTGCTACGATCAGAGCGGCGGAATCGTTGGCAGGCATTTTCCAACATTCGTCCAGTACGAGACAACAGGCGAATGGTCAAGATCTTCTGATCGAGGTCTCATGTGCCGTATAGTTGGCCCTTGAGTATGATGTCGAGTCAATCGTTGCCTTCGGCTGCTTTCACATGTCGACTTTCGGAGGACCCTTCTGAACGTCATGTATGTTTGAGCCGCAAGGAATGAATGTCTGCGCTGCCTCGCCATCTTACCCAAAATACTATATCATATTGAACACGACACTCCTCCTGAATCGAAGTTTGCCGAGCGAGCTAGCTGTGCAAGTACAGCAATCATGGTTGTAGACACGACCTATTACGATGCCCTCGGTGTCCCTCCTACCGCTACTGAAATCGACATCAAGAAAGCATACAGGAAGCAGGCAATAAAGCTGCATCCTGACAAGAATCCAGACGATCCGACAGCTCACGAGAAGTTCCAGGCAGTTGGCGAAGCATATCAGGTTCTCAGCGACAAGCAATTACGTGCCCAGTATGACAAACTTGGTAAGGAGGGAGCAAAACCAGACTCGGGTTTCGAGGATCCCAGCGAATTCTTCACCATGATATTCGGAGGAGAGTCTTTCGAAGACTGGATTGGCGAGATCAGCCTGATGAAGGACTTGACCAAGAGCATGGAAATCACAACGAGAGATATGGATGAAGCAGTCGCTGCTGAAGAGGCGGCGGCTGCGTCAGAGAAGCCAGCGGCCGACGCAACAACTGCTGGAGCAGAGACACATACTGCACCACCTCCACCGAAAGTCGAGACAGACACCGGGCCAGAGATCACCACCACCACAGGTCCAACGTACGATTTGCCGGTACGAGAAGCTGCTACGAACACGTCAGGCACAAGCACTCCACGCCCGAAGGGTGTGCCAACGCGACTTGCGATTGCTGACAAGGCCGAGCAAGATGCTGCCGAGACAGTGGCTGGCATGACTGACGAGGAGAAGAAACTGCGAGAGAAAGAGAAGAAGCGTGGCGGCCTGTCAAAAGAACAACGAGAAGAATTGGCAGCTTTCGAGCAGGAACGACGGCGGATCCGAGATGAGCGGGTAGAGACATTGAGTAAGAAGCTCGTAGATCGCATCAGTCTGTGGACCGAGACGGATAAAGGCCCTGATGTCACACATGCTTTCCAGGAGAAGATGCGACTTGAAGTCGAAAATCTAAAGATGGAGTCGTTTGGTCTCGAGATCCTACACTCCATCGGCCAGACGTACGTGCAGAAGGGCTCAACGTACGTGAAGTCGCAGAAGCCAATTATTGGTGGCTTCAGCGGCTTCTTCAGCAGACTGAAGGACAAGGGAAACATGGTGAAGGATACCTGGGGGACCGTGTCTACCGCCATACAAGCTCAGCTGGAGATCGAAGAGATGGCTCGCATGGAAGAACGTGGTGGAGAGCACTGGACAGATGAGAAGAGAGCAGAGTATGAGAAGCGAGTCACTGGCAAGATCTTGGCAGCAGCATGGCGTGGGAGCAGATTTGAGATCCAGTCGGTGCTGCGAGACGTCTGTGACAAGGTGATCTACGATCCCAAGGCCAGCAAGCAGAAACGCCTGGAGAGAGCTCACGCGTTAGTGCTTGCCGGCGATATCTTCGTTGCTGTAAGTTTGCTACGGGTGTTGACGGCTCACATACTGACACAGAAACAGGCAGAACGCAATCCTGAAGAAGAGGGTGATTACATGGCTTTCGAGCAGCTCATGGCTGAAGCAACGGCCAAGAAGGAGAAGAAGGAGAAGAAACACGATAAACACGACAAACACGACAAGCATGCAAAAGAGGCAGAAGCCAAACCAGCAACGCAAACGACTGCTGCATAGTGTTGGAGAGAGCCTTTGCACGTATGCGGTCACTCCTTTGCATAGAAGGATAAAGGAAGAGTCTTGGCACTGTCTGTACATGAGACTCACTCTTCTGGTGGTTTACTTTCCCATCTTATCGTCGTAGCTTGCATTCATTGCAGCTCCCAGGATACCCAGCGCTGTGCTGAACAGCATTGTGCGCAAAGTGCGTGTATAGTGTATGGTCTCACGTCACCACTCGTCAAGCTTTGCCATCCCAGCGATGTGCTTCATCGCCTTCACTCCACTTCTTCTCAGTATAGCCGAGCTCGTTCTTGATCTTGGCGACTAGTTCCTCCGGGCCCATGTTCTTGCCCTGATTGTCACTGAGCTTGACTGCTGCCAGACCGTTGGCTTCGCTCAATTTGATGACAATATTCAAAGGTACGCTCTTCTCGTCCTTGCTGAGGTGCTTGTAATCGTTAGTGAAGTGGGTACCCACGCCGAAGCTTGCAGTCAGGCCGGCATCTTCTGTGGCCTTCTTGTACTTGATACACTTCTCGACGTCCAACGAATCTGAAAAGACAATGGTCTTTGCCTCGTGGATGCCTTGCTCTCTGTAGAAGGTTTGCATCAGCTTGACGAACTCGAGCGGATCTCCCGAATCTTGTCGAACTCCAGTGAAGACTTGTGCGTAGGTGGCATCCATGTGATCGGACGATAGTAGTTTCTCTGGAAGCGGCCGAGCGAAAGCTTTGAGGAAGGCCGGGGTGCCGAATGTGTCTGTCAAGGCAATACCCAGCACTCCTTGGCCATAGGTGTCAATCCAGGCACGTAATGCTGCCTCGTTAGCATGCGAGTAGTCGTTATTGAGGGCAGCTATGCCCATGAACCACTCATGGGCGACAGTGCCAACGGGAGTGACATTGAATTGCATAGCAAGGTGGACATTCGATGTGCCTGAGAGCTTGCCTGGAAAGCCTTGTGAGGCAGCCTCCTGCGCGGCTTGTGTCAAGCCCTTCATGACACTTTCGTGAGTCTGTCCATCTCGTCGTCGTCGACTTCCAAACTCACTGAAGACACATCCGGCTTCCAGCAGTTGGAGACCCTTGCGCTTCGCGAGCTCAACCTGACAATCATGGTTCCAGTCCTTGTCGACAAATTTGAAATAAGCCTCTGAAATGAGAGCCAGTAGTGGAATCTCGTAAAGAATTGTCTCATCCCAAAGTCCATGAATTTCAAGTGACAACGCTCCGGAGCTGCTGTCTTGCCTTCGTTCAAACCTCAGGTCGACCTGTTCGTTCGGCCTCAATCGGAGATTCCGCAGGTATTCGAGATAAGTTGTGCTAAAGTATGGACATGTCGTTCTGAGCCATCGAATCTCATCTTCCGTGACTTGGATGTCGCCAAGGCGCTGAATCTGCTTGTGAAGCCAGTCGAACGCCTCTTGCGTTAGTTGCATCTGTGGTGTTCGGTTGGTGAACTTGTATGAAACCTTGACATTTGGGAAGTGTTTCAATACAGCACACTGCATGGTCAGCTTGTACAGATCCGTGTCCAGCAGTGAGGTGATGCCCTCGGTATGCTTATTGCTTGACATTGTGCTCGTTGAGGCTACTGTGAGGAGTGTAGAAAGCTTCACTCTTATCCGTCTGGGCTGATATATGGCTCAATCAGTGGTTTATGGATGCATCATGCCGCTGTCACTGCAAGACAGGTGTATACCAAGCTCCGTTGGACTGATACAGAGGCTATTCCGCTGTTCGGCATCAGACTTGGGATCACCATGTGTCGTGCGTGAAATGCGATACTGCTTGGGTGTGACAGCCGCGTTTGTGTACACTGGCTGTCTCGTGGTGTTGGCGAAGGTAAACGGCGCACCGTTTGTGCATCCGAACAAAAACACCCCGGCGACGTCATCACACAAACAAACACATCCTGTGGTGCACTTCGATAGCAATCTTCTGTATTCGCGCCCCTTCAGCAGAGCATTAATAACGAGTTCGTGCGATTACACTTAGCCAATAGCGATATATTCACAGGTGGTAAGCACAGGTCTCGGTCAAGCACCAGCACCGTGACCACGCTCTGACCAGTTTAAGGTGAAAGTCAAAACTCGAACCTCAAGCTTTTTGGCAGTTACATACGTAAGATTCCTCACCATCTCATCATTGCGACTTGTTCTCCTTGAGCTGGGCCTTTTGGAGCTGAATCTTCATTTCACTCTCACTTCTACCGCCATTGTCACAAGCAGGCAGTCGTTGATAAGCGGCACTTTGGACAACTTGTTCCACAACAACTCGTTGGAAGACATTCTTACAGGAGCTGAGCAGGCAAGCCACATAAACACACATACACACGCATAGACAGCTACTATGGCTTCAGCATTCCGCTGGTATGTCAGCTAGACAGAGACAGGGGATTTTGTGATACTGATTGTAATGCTAGGTACCAACGCCAGTTGGCGGTCAAGCCAATGCTCACGCAATCCATCACCACCGCCGTATTGTTCGCGACAGGTGACACCATGGCTCAGCAGCTCGTCGAGCGCAAAGGTTTTGCCAACCACGAGCTTGGTCGCACTGGTCGGATGGCCCTCTACGGAGGTGCAGTCTTCGGCCCAGCAGCTACGACCTGGTTCGGTTTCTTGCAACGTCGCATTCGCATCCCTTCTTCTCCCAACCTCGAGATCCTCGCTCGCGTTGGTGCAGATCAGTGCATCTTCGCGAGTGCGAACCTGTTCGTCTTTCTCAGCAGTATGGCCATTATGGAAGGCTCTGATCCCAAGCAAAAGTTGGAAAGCACATACTGGAATGCTCTGCAGAAGAACTGGATGGTCTGGCCTGTTGTGCAGTTCACGAACTTCAAGTTCGTGCCATTGGAGCACAGAGTCTTGGTTGTCAACGTTATCTCTCTTGGTAAGTGTCCTGCTGGACGGAGAATGACAAATAGCTGACGTTTGCTAGGATGGAACTGCTATCTCAGCTTCTTGAATAGCCAGCCATCTGGTGACCACGAGAAGAACCCTACCTATCCACCAGACTCTTAGACACCGCAGCGCATGAGCACACTCTATTGTCCTTGTAAAGAACCATATATTCGTGCTACAACACTGGGAACGGAGCACGGCGTCTATTTGGGCTTCTCCATCCAGTAGACGGACGGCATGAGTGATAGTACCGGACTCTGGCTTGATCTTGCTGCGAGATCTTTCTGCATTTGCTTCCACATCAGAGGTTTATGCTCAGCCACTGCTGGCTCTCTCAGCCTCGTCTATGGTCTTTGTTTTTAGTTGCAAGGCATGGATACCACCTTCTGCAGCCATCTCGTCCTTCAGGAGCGCGTATACCATTCGGTGGCGTGCAGGTTGCATCTTCGATTTGAAGGCGTCAGACGTTATGTAGACTCTGGTAGCAGGTCAGTAACCATACGGTTCAGTTTGATGTACTGCCATCACCTGAAGTGTGTCTCTTTCGATGTGCTACCTTGCATAGCTTTGTGGTGAGAATGCAGATGCGAATCGTTGAAGATCTCCAGTGATGTTGGCGATAGAGCTTCTTGTATCTATGGTTTGATCAGATTCGTCTTGTGTGTTGCGCGAAAGGCATACCTTGGACCTCATGGCATCTTCAACAGGTGTATGCGACGACGACATGGTCGTCAAATATCTGCGCAATGCAGGAGACGATACACGCTTCAGCATTGGTTGGATGATTTTGGATGGCTGCAGGTATCGTGCTGATGACGTCCAAAGCTTTCATACATGATTTATGTACATGTATTCACATGTCGCGCCATCAGTTCGAAGCTTCTTCCTTCACACAACCCAACACGAAAATGTGATCTCATCAACACCATGGCGCCTCTCAGAAGGTACTTACGCATTACGAAATACTCTGTTCTCGAGGTTCGCATCTACCTTGAAAAACCATCCGATGCACCATGGCTTCTACGCGATCAAGTCCTACCACGCATATTCGCCGAGATACGTCCCCAGGTTCTACCAAAGCTGCGCGAGGAGAACGAGAACAGCAAGAAGAAGGGATCCAAGAGGAAGAAGAACAAGGGTATCAAAGATGTGGTCACTCAGGACGACTTTGAGGTTGTCCTCTTCCTCACAGATTCTTACACCAGACACTCTTTGATCACCAAGCAGAAGCATTTCGGCAAGAAGCATGCAATTAAGTCCACAGGATCGAAGATGACCGAGTGGTTGGGCAACACAACCGACAGTGCTATAGATGTTGACAATGCAGTACCTGGACTACTACACGAGGACTCAGAGGAGATGCCAAAACTCACCGACCTGCCGGAGCTCGAAGTCGATGAAACAGGGAAAATTGGCATGACCGGAAACGATGATACACTATTCGTTAGCTCTGATGACGAAGAGACCTTCGCGACACAGAAAGCTGCACCTCGCCGCCAGAAACTACCGACTGATGAAGAGGAGGACAACGAGATCGACGACAAGAAGAAGCTTGGTCTGGGCACATCCTACGACGGCTTCAGTCTTTATGGAAAGATCTTGTGCTTGATCGTCAAGCGTAAAGGACAAAAAAAGCCGGCCGTTGCTGATGCCCTCCCAGTCGGTGGAAGCGAAATGATGGAGTCTTGGGTGAGCACACAAGCAAATCAACAGGCTGATCTGGACGATGATGTATGAGCGATGTGGCCCGTGGTCGTATGAACCCATAGTTTTGGAACGCAGGCTGATTCTCACTATCACGGACGTTCCACACAACCCTGAATCTTCGCCCATAACATGTGGCGGGCCAGGTATCGAACATTCGCAAATGCACATACAAGCGGATCACAGTACATTACGACTGAAGCACACTCAGTCTCAACAAAGCTACAGCAGATGCATTTGCAATATTGACAAGCATCAACGGATGATCTGCCTCGTCAGAACGAAACCCGGGATGCAAGCTGGCCTGCCAGTATCGAGGTACCATATCGCAGCAACAGGAGTGAGACCACGCTGAGAACTCTCGATAAGACTCCTGACACCTGCTTATCCTTCGATCATGACGTCGCCTACGACTGTGAAGCATCTGGACTATATCGATGGGAGAAAACGGTTGTCACATCATCTACAACGGCCACATTTTAAAAATGCAGAGCCTATATATCGTTGTCCCCACACCATGAAAGATCAACAGGGGCCAGTTGTGTCAAAACTGCACTACGAGAGACCATGCAGCGCACTCTCATCCGTCGACAGAATGAGACCTTGTACCATCTATGTCCACCTGCTCTATGGCGCGAATATGGTACACAATAATTGTACCGGTCTTCGTTCTGATCGAACGATCGAACAAGACCTAACGGTTCACCCGAGGCCTTGGAGACGAGAACAAGGCACGAAAGCTCGCCTGGCTGCAGCGTCACACGTGGCTGTCGTAATTCTTACAGCCACTTTCAATCAATGGTGTCGGCACTTTGCGGCTGCTAGATTTGCTAGCGTTGGTGATGGTAAGTGAGGTAAAGGGGCTTCTCAGTGTGTTGGCATCTGTCAAACCGGACAGTCCGTATGCACGCTCGCAGTGAGAGCATTCCAAGACACACGGTCGCCGGAGTGGTTGCCAACGACTGGGCGCCAATCGAGAAGCAGAATAGAACGGTGGCGCAGCAACACCTTGCATCAGCTGTGGTGATTGCACTAGTCGGAATCTTGATGCAGAGAAGATGACTGGAATTCGTAATCCTCAGACCGGGTTGCTGCTGATATGCCCAGCTGGCTACGACATGCATATATTTCTAGCTCATTGTCGTGGCGCGGACCAAAACCACACTATGAGCTTGTCATATGTCATTGGAGAAGACCTCGTATCGCTGTCACAGGTCTTCAGCTTCCGAGGAAGCATTTTCTTACATGGAAGACGATACGAGTACTACGATGCCAAAGCGTGAGCACGATCCGAGACAGGATTGGACGTCCATCAATGGTCACATGTCGGTGTGAGACATTCCGCCTTGCCCGTTCCAGTACGACAAATAGGCAGGCCTCGCTCGTGCCTGACTATCCCTGCGCCTAGTTCAGCCTTGCGCTCCCTCTGGACATCGATTTTTCTTAGCATCTCTTGTCGACCGTCTGTGCCTCCGAGTCTGTTCCGGAGAGAGAGTTTTCTGTCTCAGCATGGGATATCCCATCGAACGGCCTCACCGCTAGCTGCTAAGCATGGTGAACCATTACGCTTGCCATGGATGCCAACGGATGCTAAAATGGTGGTATCAATGAGGCAATGTTCAGGGTTAGTGCCTGCCTCCTTTCCTCCTTGTACAGCTTTGCCTAAATTTGCATCGTCATGGAACAAGGAAATGACTGTGCACGATGATCGTCTGATCTTCTATTGCGTAGCAGCTAACGACTTTCGTCCGACATTCATATATTTGCTGCTCCCTTTCTCAGCATCTTCCACTTCACATCCACTCCTTCGACAACTCTTCAAACCTCGTAGGCAGCCATTTGCTACACGCTCCACAAGGATATCAAACAATTCAGACGTCCCACAGATTGCACAACAGCAAGACATCATGCCTGGACTTACACTACCTCCATGTCCTGGTCCACCACCAAACAGACCTCTTCCACCTCTCCCATCGAATTGAGTTATGCTCGCTTGCTACGAGTAGTCCACTACCTCAAGATCCACCCAAAGACAGCCAACGATATCACAGGCTTTGCTCGCCTTCGCGACCTTGTCACCGATCTAGGCTGCAAAGCCAAGACGAGTAACACTGCACACTCGGCTGAGCTTCACGTCAACAGCACCCATGGAGTGACACCAGCAACCTCAAGCGCAGTCAAAGGGTCGCTGTCAGATGGCGTCTGTACTTCACACAGCTTAGCCGCTTGACGACTAGCATTCCTTCTTTCGACCCTCCAGCTGAGAGCAAATCGCCACATGTACCTCGCGTCCGGGTACCCACGACCCCTACCTCAGTTCAAGACACCTTCTGCATACCACATCGGCTGCTGGCCAGCCGGAGTCACCATATTCAACTACTATCCTTTCTGTGTACGGCACTCTCGATCACTCATCACTACAAGATTTCTATTAAGAGCAGGCATTGGCATTACATGATTGCGTTTGGACAGCAAGAAGATACCCCCCTGGCGCTCTAGCGCTCGATCGATGTATTATATAACACGAATTCATGAAGTGCTTCATTGACATGCCTCTCCAAAGTAAGGGATTGTCGCAGGTGACCACTATAGCACGCTAGCAGTGTGATACATTGTGTCCAAGGATGGTCAGGTACCGTTGTATCAGTGCCTAGCCTGCGAACAATGCCCTTGCTGCCGGAAGAGAGTTCCCATATCGTTCGCATCCCCTCTAGAATCTGAAGGTCAATCGCAACGACTCCAGGGAAAAAGGTAAGGCGAACCTGAACGAGCTCGAGGCATCACTTCAATAAGCGAGACCTTCGAGGCTCTTCAGAGCAAAGATATCTAATGGCTGTCTTCGCAGCCCGCTCAGCTCTCAAAGACTCGCGTCGATGGCCCAGTAACCGCATTCATGCTACTGCACGAGTCACATGCTTGCTACAAGCAGCAAAGGTACAGTAGAGCGCTACCATGTGCTCCGCGGACATCTCTCAGAGAATGCTAGCGCAGGAACGAGATTCGCCTGCTGCATGGGGCGATACTCGGATGGTGTCGCAATTGTGCCCGGTGTACATCCCATTCTCATGATGGCCATGCACAGGGGATCAGCAGTGATCCTTCAAGAGACTCATCAGTCCGGAACTCGAGAGAGCCGCGCCTTGAAGTGGTTTGGGGAAAGAAGGCTTGCAGTATGTGAGTCATACATTGTCTTCGTGCCTTGTCAAGTCATCCCACACACGTTGATGACCTCTCATCCAAGGGCAAAGTCACTCTCAGGATCCCAGTCGTGCGGAAGACCCCATAGCTCCAGTAGACTCTGTATTCGATACTCGGCAGCCCATCCCATGTCTCGCTCTATTGCTCGCAACAGTGCAACAATGGTGCATCGCCACATATCAGCTTCTGGACTGGCTTGTCCGTCATTGTTGATATCACCACCAAGGACTAGCCCAGCAGTCCACAGGGGTTGTACAGCATGAACCCTGGCGCCCTCGTCAGCTCGACCAAGTCCGATAGACACAATCTCCTTCGCGTGAGCACGAGTCTGTTGCAGAATCGTGCTGTACTCAGTATGACGTGCAGCCAAGGATAACCCAGCCGAGCCAAGCTGTCGTTGACCCTTAGTGATGCTTGGAGGTTTGTGGTGCAATAGCTGTATCCTTGCAAAATGGTAGCTCTGCATAGTACTGGCGCACATTGAGCGCGGGAACCAGGTTTCTCCTATGCCCACGCCTTCCTCCGACTCCCTGACAACCGAAGGTTGGAAAGAGTCTGGGAGTCCGTCATACCACACTCGAAACTGTTCCTCGAGGTCATTCCATTCATCGATTAGTGCTTGGTGACGAAAGTCCATCCCAAGTGGTGATATAGCTTCGAATATGCCATCACTACTGGCTATGAAATTGACAAGCTTCGACATGAGCCATATCAAGGCATTGCAGATCATATCGTCCGACATTGCATAGTCTTGAGTGTAGTTTAGATGCTGCGGTGCACTGGGACAGACTTTGCCGTCGAAGGTGAGTCGCAGCCCTGCGCTTTGCCACATTGGCAGGTCATTCGTATCAAGCCTTGTCCTTGTGCTATTGATGAATGCCGCGAGCATGTCTTGTCGTGCGAAGTTCCAGAAGACTGCTATTCTGCCTTGGCTGGGTCGTCTGGCGTCCGTCTCGCTGCCTAGCTCAACCTGCTTGGCGATGCTGATGGGCGAAGGCGGTAAGGTCAGCGGGACCATGCCGTCCTTTGCTACATCGAATAATGACTTCGCTCCATCAAGGTGGCGTGACCATTCCATACCGCTGGCATCGAGGAATTCATAAACGCATAAGATCGCTGTTGCTGCTACGAGCTCGTCTGAGTCTGTACTAGGCAGTGGCGCACCTTGTGCTGTCGATACAGTCTGCGGTGTGGAGTCTATGGGTAATGCTGATGATCGTGGTCTGGAGGCGCCGGCCAGTGACTGTCGCAGGAGTGAGACTGCAACATCATAGTTCTCTCGTCCCTTCCTGACCCAGTCCTCTGTGCTCATGGCTAGACCAGGCCAGTGCTCAAGCTTACTTCGACCTGATTGTGAAGTCTGACCGTTCATGATGGGTTTTCTGCCGTTGACTCGCGCGAGACTTTTCGCAGATAGCGCGGCGCAGGAGTACAGCAGAAGAGGGCATTTGACTGCCAGAACAGGTACATGAGCACCAAAGAAGCAGTCTAAGTCGAAGATATCCATCCAATGACCAGCACGCTCGGAGAAATCGCGTAGGAAGAACGCTAGTTCTCGGTCATGGACGGGAGATGGTCGATTGCCTTTCGAGTGTAAGTTCAACGGCCTGACTGAGGAGTACGAGAGCGTACGTACATGATTCGGGCTCTGTCCTTGTGATAGTGCTTGCTGGGACGATGTGGGAGTGTGCAGTCTAGGGTCGATGTTGTTGTTGGGCGAGGAAAGAGCTCCGGACGGGTTGAGTACGAAATCGAGGTTCTGACTGGCGGCATTGGAGGCGGCATCAGCTTGAGAGGTGTGAGATGCGACCTCCTGATGTGACATGGGTGCAGCTGGTGCGTAGTTGTACTGGTCTTGGCTAGCCACTGCACTCAATGCTTCGAGTCCATGTGTGGCGTATGTTGGGTAGAGTGCCTGCGACAGAGAGAGCTCAGCCTGTTTGCTCTCGTCGAAGGTTGTGTCGTTCCGAAGGAGAGTCGATTCGCCCATATCCACATTCATTATGCCATCCTCATCTTCATAGGGGTTCGAAGTATGCACGAATGTCAGCTCTCTCGGGACTGACACCCATATTGTCTGATCAGTGAATGTCTCCTTGTATCCATAGAAGCTCTTTAAACTCTCTCTGGCCACAGGGTCGCCATTCATAGACGGGTTCTGCTGATGTCGAAAGGTGATGCCGGAACTCGGTATGCATTCTCGGTTTGCCTTGAGGCATTGTGCGCAGATCGGTCGTTCTTCGCTGCATTTGAGCTGTGTCAAGGTCGTCAGTGGTCCGCATAGAAGATGGTGATATTGCTATCCTTCCTAACCTTCCTTTGCCTACAGGTCAAACTGTTGAATGGCAGGTTAGCCGTGAAGTATATCTCTTGTGTTGAAGCGCAACTTACCATCCGGTCCTTGACCTTGGCGCCATATGCTTCTAGCTCTGCCTTGGGTACAGTTGGCGATCGTTGTTGATAGGTCCTTGCCCTGGATAGCACCACGAGGTTCGCTTCGTCAAATCTGGTTGTGTCCTCTGTGTGTTGGTGGACTAGAACACATGGAGAGGGGAAAGAAGGCCAAGCCTGTTGTGGAAAGCCGACCGCAGCTGATCGACGCGTGAGCAACAACTGCAAGATACAGAGCAACAGACGGAGCGGTCCAGCGACACGCCGAGTATACTCTATTGTCGAGTCGAGGCATGATGGTGAGAGTCCATCATGACGGTCAACTTCGACTGAGAACTCAGACAAGGTTTATGATCGCCTTTTTGCACTGATACAACAACATATTGTTTGTGTTAACAGGGCCTCCACCTATCGAGACACGATTGTGTGCACCTTGGACGATGCAGCTACTGTCAAAGGGTGTAGAGCTGAACAACTGCATACTACTGTTCATGGCTCATCTGCCCTTCTGCTGGACGCGCGCGCAGGATCGTGCGAGCTGCCTCGGATCTGCCTCATCTCGATGCAAGATACTTCAGAGCTGCCACATGTTGGCATGCCCCAGCCAGAGACCTCCCGCAAGCTGATATAGGCTGTCTTAGACCTACCACTCTATTGACTCACCAAATCTATCAAAGAACTTGCCACTATGCGAGGTATTCCAAGAGTCTATCAGCGGTAGCAAACCGCGTACACTCTCTTCTGCTGTAATAGCACCATCCTCCTTACACCGAACGAGTTTTGTCTCTACGCGACCTGGATGGCAAAGCACGAATGTCACCGCAGGCACATCAACAGCCAACGATCTGACCATAGCATTGAGGGCGGCTTTGGAAGCACGATACGCATACCCTCCACCAGCTGCGCGCTTGCCGACTTGATTATTCCCAATGCTACCCATGCGAGAGGACATGATGACGACCTTTGGTTGTGATGAAAGATGAAGGTTTGGCAGTATAGCCTGCAAGAACACGAACGTACCGACAGTGTTGATTCGGAAGGTTCGCTCCAAAGTGTTTGCGTCCATGACTGCCAAGGTCTCGCATGCCTCGACAGCATCAGGATGCTTGTCCTCTTCAACCGAGACTAGGCCTCGGATGCCTGCGCTGTGAACGACTAGATCGATCGGTCTGTCACCAAGTCGCTTTGCAAAGCGCTGTATCGAAGTCTCCGAGGCCATGTCCACGATGAAGTGCTCGACATTATCTCTCGAGGTTTGCAAGGGCTGTATATCGAGGCAGACTATCTTATTGTCTTGCTGTTGACTGTATGCTTCGATGAAGGCAGCACCCAAGCCATTGGCTCCTCCAGTGACCAGTATCTGCATCGCGACGGACGGTTGATCGCCTCACTGCTGTTCCCTGTGGGAATCTTACTCCTGCTCGATTACTGATAGATCTCACTCTTGGCCGTTGTTGAAGAGCGTTGTTGCTGCTTTAGTGGAAGCACATAGATATTGTTGTGCAGTGCAGTCCTGAATGAATCCCGGTGCGTCCCATTCACCCCAAGATGATGCTTGCTATCTGCCAGCACTTCTGGAGAAACGAAAAATTGAACATGACACTGACTGCTATTGTGCTACAGAGTCAGGCATCTTCATCAAACCTAGAGTGGGGCTCAATTCGTCTCACCACGCTTGACTGCAACACACAACAACTTTTATCCTCATCGTCAACCACAACTTTAACAGATTTCGATGGGCCAAGACACCGGCCTTACCAGATCATGAGCATTCGCTTTGCTTCCTGGCACGAGCAGATGGCATTCGCAACCAGTTCGGCATAATGCTTGCTCTTCGATCACTAGCTTAGTAGAGCATATTTCACTCGATAGTCACCAAGAGGACAGCGGCATACACAACACGAGCATCAGCAAAGGTACCCATATCAATGCCATCCTTCGCACTCACGCTCATGATTACAGCGCCGTGAGCTCGAGAGGAACATATCTCAAAGATGAACCCACCGCGCTCGACTCGTCAACAACCGACCTCGTCACGGCTACCACAATCTTCAAGTAAGATTTTCAACTGTATCGCTGATGATACTGCACTGGTAGCCGGTGTCAAACGAAGCACCAGAAATGGACTGAGGCAATGGATCAAGAACGGGCAGATTCGTCTTTTTGTGCCATTGCATGGTCAGTATTGTGCTCGCAGGTGAGATATCGCTGATGTTTTCTAGCCCTTGAACAGCTTAACCTACAGAAGCATGGCTCGGCGCGACATGCAGAGGATGTGCGCGAGACACTCGACTGGCTTGATCAAGCCACAACCAAGTTCCCCGATGCTGTAACCTTACAGGGAGGCGACGAGACATTCCAACAGTGGTCAGAAGTCGAGAAATTCGTGGTTCCACGCAGTATGTTCTCAGAGAACGATCACGATGACGATGTGGGCTCGTCGGACTACAAGTTGTGGAACGACATATCGGGTTCTGAGAGTCCAGTAGCGACCACATGCACAACAGATCCCAGTGCCGACACGAAGCTGACTGGCATCCTTCCCTCGCCTCCGACGAGTCCGAGCAAGGTAATCGCCGGCAGTCCACTACAGACCAAGATCGAAGATGGAGTTGTTCCGGTGTGGCTACAGCCCTTGTTCAACTACATACTCTGGCGAATCCACCAAGAGATTGATCCTGTTGCGGCACTTGAATCGTTCATCTTCCTGTGCAATGATCCCGCCAAAGCAAACCTGGCCAAAGGCTTCGAAGTACGTTGCAAGAGATTGGAGCAACTCAGAGATGCTGTCGCACGGGAGGAGCGTGACTCCAAGAACAGGCAACAACATCGAAGCACACAGAGTGTTTCTTCGGTCACCGACGAGAATACATTGCCTAGATCGCCTCCAACAGCTCCAGCAGCCATGCTCAAGCCACAGTCCAATGTCATCGATCCTGATGCCTTCGAGAGGTCGACAAAAGCACCGGTTGCCAACGTTCACGCAGCACGTAGCAATGGCCACGCACAACGCGGACGTGGTAGTATGCGAGGCAGGGGCAGAGGCATGAACAGTCCCGTGCGCAGTCATGCCAGCATATATACCGGCAACGGTAGAGGACGTGATGATGTTCTCACAGACACAGGTCCTCCTATCGATCCTAACAGTTTCGAGCGGCCACGTGGTGGTCATGGAGGCCGGGGAGGACGGAGTCTCTGGACGCCTGGTTGAACAGTTGAGTGGGCTTTGATCTTCATCCCTCGATGTTTGTATTCTTGCTCGGACAGATACATATCTGTGGAGCTAGAGGTCAACAACACGACTTCTTCGATGCAGAGTCTGCGTCACGCACGAGACACCTTCAACAAGCCACACTGCTTCAAGCTCAGCAATCCCAGAGGCGCACCGACCTGCGACAGCTTTGTTCTCAAAGAATCTCTATGTCTCCTTCAATGGGTTCTCGTCAGCTAGGCTTCGTCAGCAAGACTTCGCAATGTTCCCTGTCGACCAACCGTTCAAGATGCCCTCTCGCACAAGCTGTTCGGGATCTGGCCGTCTTTGCAACTGTTTCTCAAGACTGTCTTTCCTCATATGCTTCTGGAGCTCTTTCTGCTGTGCTTGCAGACCTGGTGCTGCTGAAGAGTCTGGCAAGATGTTTCCTGCATGCACGTGTCAGTCAAACACCGACTTTCATACAGAGAACACACTCTCGACGAGCTCATCCTTCTCAGGACGTTTTGCAAGTCCCTGAATATCTGTCAACTTGCTGTGTATGATGCATTTGCGCTTTTATCTTCACCTTTTTCAGGTTGTCCGTGATACGTTGCCGTTCAAGTTCCGCCTGCTTAGCTTGTAGAGCTGGAGCAGCAGTAGTGTCTAGCAGGATATGTCTGTTCTTGAGATCTTGCTCCCCGGGTCGATACTGTAAGTGTTTCTCAAGTGAGCTGCGTGGATCGCTAGCTTGTGTCGAGGTATCGTCGACGACGGACTTCTCATCTTGAGAGGCCATTTTATCGGTATAGTAAAGCAAGAAACTGGAAGACGACCGGAATGAAGCTGCTATCAGCTGAAACGTTCGTCAAGCAAGGACAAGCTTGTGATCGACTAGAAGCAAGTCGCTGCTGCAGGGTCTCTGGTGGCTATGTCCATTGGTTACTATGACAGCAGTGAGCGGGGCTTATGCAGTTGCATGCACATTCCCCATGAGAGCTCGTCGGTGGCAGAAGGATACGATGTCTGGCTAGAAGAGACGAGGTCATGTACACGAAGCGGAACGCCTACAATCGGCGCAGAGACGAAAGTGATGAGCTCAATATTATTGATGTGCTACTTTACAAAGCCTTCATTCATGTTGATTGTGTCTGACGAACATTTGGATGAAGGATTATTCGTGCAGAAAGGTATCTCGTGCCATTGAATCGTATTCACCATACGATCCCATGCAGATGTGGTCTCGTTTCCATGTTGTTTTGCTATCGCTTTTGGTCGACGGTTGCACTTGAGCCGAAGATGCGTGCTACTATCGTTCCAACTGTGCTTCGATATGTCCTGAGGGCGAGTCTCAACGACGAGTCGTCCCGCGAGCCCTCTAAGCACCTTCCTCGTCGTCTCCAACGCGGATGGCACCCTCTGAGCTGAAACCATGAGCCCAGAAGCCTCCGAGCTCGACGTTGGTCTCTGGCAGATTCTTGTGGGTGATCAGGAGCCAAAGGCCAAAGACTGGCTTGGCAAGGATGTCGAGGACAGCGTATGCAATGATTTCCTGGTCAACAGAGAAGTTGCGAGATCCATCAGCAATTCCCCAAACGCTACAGTACGTTAGCATGATTGAAGATCTGACGAGGCGACGATGCTTACATTGGGTAGAGGAGCCACAAGATCAGTGTGAATCCTCCAATGGCTGCGAAGAAGCTTCCAACCTTGCCACCCTTAGCGAGAGCAGCTTGGCGGCCGTTGTATGCAAGCTGGAAGATGACAACCAGGAATGCAATGCAGGCAATAGTGTACCATCCCCACTTCTGTGGTGTTCCCTCGTTACCGTAGGCAGCGAAGAGACCAGTCAAGATCATGACCAGGTCTGCAACAATGAGGACCAAGATGTTGGCACCGTTCAAGCCAGCAACGAGAGCCAGGTCGATGAGAAGGAGAGGTGTGGTGATAGACCAGTCGATGTAACGGCCGTAGTAGACTTGGCGGTCAATGTGCTTGTCGCGGATCTCGTTGTGGCGGTCGTTGCTTGGGATCACGATGTGGTGGTAGTTGACAGCGTGTCCTGTCGCCATGCCAAAGTACGAGATGGCAGCGAAAAAGACAATGAACGCAGTGAGGATATGGTACAGTCGCTTGGACTGGGTGGATGTCAGTATACATATAGTAGCTAGCAGCAGACTTGACTTACTGCTGGGACAGACCATGCAAGTCCGCTGAAGACGAGGCCAGAGACAAGCATGACAACGAAGACAACCCTGAGAAGCGGTTAGGGTATGTAGCTTCAACACGAAACTGTCGTAGAGCTTCAGCTGTAGATAGCACTCACCAGAGAGTACGCTCTCCAGTCTCGGTGACCGCTTGGATCTCAACCTCTGGTGGGAGGATGGTAGGAGCTGGGTAAGCTGGGATGCTGGCTGTAGCCACACCGGCCAGTGCCTGTACTGGGTCGACAATCATGTTTGCGAGCTGTAGCTTCGATGGATGATTGATGGTGAGGTTCTGATCAGTGGTTGTTTGTGAGTGAAGGAGGAAGAAGAGGCAGAGAAGTAGCAGCTATGATGATGATGAGCAGCTAAGATCAAGGAAAATAGGCGCCTAACCAGAGCAGTAAGAGCGGGGCGCTATGCGAATGAGCTCGAACCACACGCGTGTTGCGGCATGTTGCACGCCATCCCATCCATCACTGTCCACTCATCGAGATCGGGGCAGAGCAAGCCTTTTCCTTTTCCTACACACCTCAACCATTATGATCGTACATGCTGCACCACATGTCATGCACTCCGAGTACAGGTGACTTCCCATTTTTGATAGATCCTAGTCTTGCTCATCGTGTTCGAGCCACACCTCTACGAGCTCTACGAGCTATGATCCAAACACAGATCGATACTCTTCTCCGCCTGATCTGATCCTCCGTCCTTCACATGCTTCACAGACCGGCATCCTCTTGACTGAAACATAGCAAGGCACGGACCAGAGAAGGAAAAATTCCTTATCTGCAAAGACAACTCGATGAGATCGCCAAAATCGGATCCGATGCACCAGCAAAGGTGACGTACCGTCGTCTCGTCAACCGCCGCACTAGTTGGAGCTCTCCCCACAATCACGCCTCGCCAAGAGCATGCATCATCTGATCAATCTCCTCCCAAGCTGCAGTCAGCTTCGAGCAAGGCTACATGAGACGCTCATGGATGAGTCGCGACGAGCAGTCCGGAGCTGCACATAGTCAAGGCAGCAGCTATCTGAAGAGATGGTTATTCGGCTCGATAAGATCGAGCCCATGACGAAGTCTTTGCAAGCTTGTCAACTCTAACCAGCAGTCTGCATGAAAGCCAATGCACGGTTCAGTTGAGCGGTATCCGGCGGCGTGGGTATGCACTTTCAGGATGAAGAGAATGGCCAAAACATTATTGAGTGGCATGGCTCCATGGGTATGGCTCGCTGCAAGAAGACTGCTCTCAGCAATGAGCATCAGCCGCACCTGGCGACAGGCTGTAAAGCAGTAAGAGAAGAATCACAATAGCAGTAATAACAAGAAGAAGACAACTCCTCTACAGCCTGCCGTGCTCCGGACCATGTCAGGCACGTTCCGTGTACTATTGGCTAGATGATGCTGTGTATCATGCAGGATAAATTGGCTCACTATAGCCATGTACCAAGGTTGACATGTACAGCTTTCTTGTTGGTATATGCCTCGAGGCCTGCCTCTCCCAACTCTCTGCCTATACCACTTTGCTTAACACCGCCAAAGGGTATGCGGAAATCACTGTCGTTGCTGCTGTTGATCCAGACCATACCAGCTTCGATCCTCCTGGCGAGCTTATGGGCTTTGGTGATGTCCTTGGTGAACAAGGCCGAGCCGAGACCGTATGTCGAATCGTTGGCACGCTCAATAGCTTCTTCCGCAGTCTTGAAGCTGGAGATGACCACAAAAGGACCGAAGACTTCTTCACGGAAGATCTTCATATTGTCCTTGACGTCCGTGAAGACTGTTGGCGAGATGAAGAAGCCTTTGCCTTCAGGACCGCATTTTGCAGCTTCGCCTCCCATCAACAACGTAGCACCTTCGGACTTGCCGGCTTCAACATAGCCAAGCACTCTTTCATACTGCGCCTTGGTAACTTGTGGACCTTGGAAGGTGGATTCGGAGAATGGATCTCCTACCACGCTGACTTGCTTGACCTGTTTCCGGAACTCCTCGATGAACTTTTCGTAGATGCCATCTTGTACTAGTATCCTAGAAGTGGCTGTACAGATCTGACCTGAGTTCGACATGATACCAACGTGACTCCACTTGACGGCCTGCTCCAGATCTGCATCATCGAAGACGAGCAGAGGACTCTTTCCGCCTGTTTCCAAGGTGATGTTCTTCATGTTTACGCTGGCCATCTTCATTATCTCTCGTCCTGTTGCAGTACTGCCAGTGAAGGCTACTTTGTCGATGTCAAGGTGTTGTGCC
Organism: Peltaster fructicola; assembly: GCA_001592805.2. Lineage (NCBI taxonomy): Eukaryota > Fungi > Ascomycota > Dothideomycetes > Peltaster > Peltaster fructicola. The sequence continues at coordinate 2,441,298 of CP051140.1, forward strand.
ATCGCTGCACCAGCTATCCTGCCGTGTCCGTTGATGATGTTGACCACACCTGGAGGGAATCCAGCTTCTTTGACCAGATTGGCGAAGTACAAGATGGAGAGTGGTGTCTGTTCCGCAGCTTTGAGCACGATGGTGTTGCCGCATGCGAGTGCTGGGCCTAGCTTCCATGCGCCCATGGCCAGAGGGTAGCTGTGGTGTTAGCTTGGGTGAGAAGGTCGCCGTTCGACTCACTTCCACGGTATGATCTGGCCGCAGACACCCACTGGCTCACGAATGGTGTATGCCAGCTTCGCCGGACTCGTCTCTATGACCTGGCCATGTATTTTGTCCGCGTATCCGGCGTAGTACTTCAAAGTGTTGATGACTTCGCCGAGATCTTCATCTCTTGCTACAGTGTATGGTTTGCCATTATCCCATGTCTCGATAGTGGCCAGCACTTCTCGATGTTGCTCAACGAGCTGACTGAGTTTGTACATGAGATCTCCTCTTTCAGTGCCAGACATGTCGCGCCATTCTCCCTTGAATGCTTTGCGTGCTGCCTCGACAGCTTTGTCCACATCCTCAACCTCTGCTGCATGTACCGAGACGATCTCCTTTTCGTCACTGGGGCTGATGCTTGTGATTTTGTCGCCTTTGCTCGAAGCCACCCATTCATTGTTGATGAAGAGACCTGTGGGTTGAATGAACTTCTTGCCGTTGGGCGCCGTAAGTTCCACTGCTAGGCTGTCCGCCATGCTTGCAAATGTGCGATTGATCGTTCTAGAAGTGATACTGAACTTGTGAGTGCGAAGCAGCAAGGTAGAAAGAAAGTATCTCCCAGTCATTGGGGAGGAGGAGAAAGCTGTCCCTACCTATCTGCATAAGCTCTGCTGTTCTCTAGGGCTTGAACGTGTCTTACACACACCCTGCAGCTGACCGATAAGACAATTGACCTGTATGGTGAGTAGCAGATGGTACAAGTGGTAGTCAGGGAAGAAGAGCCCCTCAACGGAAGTAGCTTCTCGTTTGGGAAGCTTGATCCACCGCGTCAGAGCACAAGATCCTACAATCAACAACCACATTGTGCAGCGCTGTTTGAAGAATCGACAACGGTGGCAGTGACCATCAGACTTGCAGCATCGAATACGTACTAAGGAGCTCAATCGATTCAACAGCTTCGAGCTTATCATAACAGCAGGTGTTCTGATACGCCTGGGACCCTGCGCATCCCTCAGAGCATTTCGCTGAGCTCAATCGTTACGCTTCTCGCGCACATGAGACGCTTCGGGCAACATCTCTTCACGGCTACATTGTACATTGAACAGAAAGATCTTGATCATTGTAGCAAGATCATCCTTGCATAAGACGCCGCAAAATGCACGCATTACCTGTCTGCCTCTGTATAGGAGCTTCGAGAGGTATAGGACGACAGATCGCTATCGATCTTGCTAGAAATGGATATACTGGTAGGTCTGATGCAAACCTCCTGATGCAAGCTGAGATTTGTAGTCGTCGTGTCTGCCAAAACCACTTCAGACGCATCGAAATGCTCACCATTTCCACCCAACCCGAATAGCCCTCAATCAACTATCAACACTGTTGCCCGCGAGATAACTGAAGCAGGAGGCACTGCACTCGCCATAGCAGTTGACGTCAGATATGCAGAAAGTATCGACGAGCTCGTGGCTAAGCTTATAGACGTCTATGGTAGACTCGATGTCGTGGTATACAATTCTGGAGCTATCTGGTGCGTGGCAGTGTGTACAGATGACAGACCAGCTGACGATATAGGTGGTCGAGTGTCGAGCATACACCCGTCAAAAGGTACAGATTAATGCAGCAGGTCAACTCTGAAGGACTCTATGGTATGTCAATAGCTCATGAAGCTCTCTGGCTGACCTTGCCAGCGACCATTCAAGCATCTCTTCCTCACCTATACAAGAACTCAGTCAAGGGGATTGGGCGAATCATCGTCGTCAGTCCACCCATATACAGCAGATTCTTCAGAGGCAAGACTGCCTATGCAATGTCTAAAGTGGCCTGTTCTGTCCTGACACAAGGACTTGCCATGGACTTCTTGAGAGAGGGACGGAGCGACATGGCCGTTACATCTATCTGGCCGGCTGCTGTACGATACTACCACAAAGATACATTAGCTTGCTGACAATGAGTACACAGGCGATTGAATCAGCAGCAACGCAACACAACTCAGTCGATAGATCACAGCTGAGGCGGCCGACCATCTTCTCCGACGCAATACTCGCGCTACTCACTACCAGCGCTTCCAAGGTCAACGGACGATGCGTGCTAGATGAGGACTTCCTGCGTGAGACAGGCGTGACAGACTTCAGCAGGTATGTTCTAATCGCAGGATCGGAGCCACGAAGGATTATGCCAGCTGTCCTACCAGATCTGACAGTTGCCGAACAAGACGATGAAGGTGATCGAATGGACAGCAACGAGTCGAAGTTTGCCAAGCTGTAATTCAGCGTCTACAAGAGCTCCTGAATTGAAGGTAGGTGTCCACAGCGGTCATCTTCAGCCATCACACGATGCTTGGAGACCTCGGGTGCTATTATAACGATATTGCCGATTCATCAACGCAAAGCACCTTCAACGCTATCGGCAACTATATCAGTGCGCTGCAGTAGAAGGGCTTGGATGCCTTTGTTGCACGCAAATCGCATGCAGGGCATGCCAGTCCTGCAGTCTATCTGATGGGTCTAATACCGTCAGGTTGTTGTGTCTCCAGAATGGGAGCTCAGCCTCGCATCTGTCGACAATCACCACGTGCGACGACCGGTCAACTCACTTCAGCATCTTTCAGTCTCGGCCAGTCGTCCGACGTCAATTGACAGCAGACTTGGCGCAGAATGTGAGTGATACGATCGCCCAAAACCCTGATAGGGAGAAGCATTGCTCTGCGGTAGCTCGAGATTCGGTCACGGAGAGGTGCAACAAGCCCTTGACGAGTCCTGCTGGCCTGTCCAATCAAGAAACTTCTGCGCTGTCATCGTACAGATTGATCAAGGAAGTGACTTCAACAGCTGCTACTTTTGGTGGGTGTGTTTCACAAGCCTGGTGGAGCAACGTATGGCGTGGTTAGAGTTGCATCCTTCTACGCCAATTTCCGACGTGTTACCGACGCTTCACCATCAACAATCGCCCTTATACAACGATGGGCCTTTCATCCTTGTGCACCAACTAATCATGCTCGGCTCGACAAATGATGCTCGCTGCATTCAACGTCTCGCAAATGAGTGTGAGTGACTTGGTGCTGTTCCTGCCAGTGGAAGCGTCTCGTTTCGTACCCAGCTCATCCTCGAATACACTTTCAGCCGCAGTGTCTGACATGCAGCAGCAGGTCTAGGCTGAAGGATTTTGTGCTCCCTGGTCACAGTTCTGTATGTATTGGGATGATCCTTCAGCCTTCGGGATGAGCTTCGCGATGATTTTCATCATGCTTGGTCTTCAGTCAAGCCAATCTGAGCATGTTTTAAGCTGTTACCGAAGATGCTGCTCAGAGCATCAAAGTTGTTATTGCTGTACAGCCTGGGCTGCATGTCTAATGCTGTTGCGGAAGGTATTGCATACAGTGGCCTGGAAAGATCATCCTGCTGACAGTCGCAGCACAAATCGCAGCCTTCGTGGAGCAAGGACTAGGTGCCTCTGTTGGTGCCACGACTGTTGCAGCATCAGTAAGAACATCTTCGGCAATCTCGAGCTCCTCGAGACGGGTTTCGAGTATCAATCTTTCCTCGCACATCGCCGCTCCGACAATCTCGCCCTCGAGTTCGATCAGCAGCAGCCTGAAGAGTTCAGTAACACCTGTGGCTACCACAATTCGCAATACTGTGTCTTCGACAAGGACGACACCCTCTAGGAAAAGTATCATCTCATCCAGCAATGCTGCAAGCACTACCGGCGTCTATCTCAATGCTTCGATACCGTTTGACCAATGCTACAACTCATGGCAAGCATACTGGGACGCATCCTCCACCTATACGCCGATAAGCTCAGTAACGTGGACATCCGTCACCACCGTGACATGGACTCGCGATGCAGTGCCAGCTGCCACAGTTACAACGACATGGTCCGGCGGATATGAGACAGATTACGACGTCAACGGCCAATTCACTGTCGCCACCTTCACACATTATGTCAGTGGAGGAACATATACTTGGACGAACTTAGCACAGTCTGCGGACGGTGGTACAGTCACTGCCACGGACGTGTCATATGCACCGGAATCTGCCTTGCCAACCCCGAAGTGCTCTATCCCAGCGATTGTGCCCGCCTGCCAATCTTCCTGGGAAGCATTCATTTCGAAGCAACTGATTCCTTCTCCGACACCGCCTCAGCATTGTAACATCTACCAAGGGCTTGGAAGGTTTGACTCTCGCACAGTGCCAGCCTGCGCCTCTGCTTTCGAAGATGCAACGATGGCCTGGGAAAGCTCCTTGTGGGCAATCCCGCAGCCAAGCTGTGAGGCCGCTGCAATAACTGGCACTCTTTGCGAATCTGTTCGTGACAACTGGCAGCAGGGAGTGAACTTCAACTTTGTGCCTTTGAGTTCGCACGTCTATAGGCTTATAACGAGCCATGGCAGTCTCAATATTGGCACAGATGGGGATGGCTGGACTTGGCGAACACATTCTACACTTGGGGTTGCGAGAGGGTGTACCCTCGGCTGTGGTAGGTGTGAGGTGACTGGAGGTACTGTGCAGCTCTTGTACTGGCCTCAGTCTACAAGGACTGCACTTGCGTCCTCCGGCTTCCATCTCAACGCTACCCGAAGGGCCTCACCAGCTCCGACTGCCACAGGACTGGTCACGGCCGTCACATTGGGCACAACCTTCACGTCGCCTACCTTGTACATATCGTACGAAGCTGTTCATGCTTCGAACGCATGTGGACCTGTCGGCACTCCCATGGGCTCTACCATCATCGCCATTCCGACTCAATCAAGGCTGTCGAGTATCTATGGTATCGCGCTACCATGTGGAAGAGTGATGCCGTCGGACATCACCACCCTCACAGCGCCGTTCACAGTCGCAGATCTAAACGAACCTGTGCCATACTCTATCTACAGTTCTCAGCCACTGTGTCAGACCGAACTGAGAACAGGTCGATGCAATGGTACATGTCCCACAACCGCACCATTCAGGCCAATCTTGGTTGTGCCAAATCAGATGTACAAAGAACTACAACCTGCTTGGGCTGATTGCTGGGGCGATGTCCATGGTGTGCTCGACCCTCCGATCGCTCTGCAAGGCACATCGGCGCCTGATGGCGTGACGGTGACTTCAGCTGTAGACCCAACGTCGACTCCTGCGACGCCATCGCCACCGAAAGTTGACACAATTCCGAAGATGACCTCCACAGTCAGTATTCCAACGCCAAGCTTGCAGGATCCGCTACCTGTAAGCTCCGGAGCTGGCGAGAAACAGACGCAGTCCATCGGCGGTGTGCAAGATCCAGGAGCACAACAATCACTTGGCGGTAAACAAGATCCAGCAACACCTTCAGATGTGCAAAGCGTGCCTGTGAGCTCCGATCTTGCTGGAGTACAGACGAGATCAGTTGGCAATGTGCAAGATCCGGCAGCACCTGCTTCTCCAAACACAGCAATAGTCGAGTCAAAGACATTCGTTGTGGTTTCAGTCAGTACTGGGGTTGTTGTTGCCGTCAGCGGCATGACTACTACCTTCGGTGCTGGTGTGACAACGTCTCTGGCCGGTGAGCAGGTAAACATACCTTCGAGTGGCGCCGTGGTCATTGGCACTGGGAGTGTTGCCAAGACTGTAGCATTCACGACAAGTATTGCGGGTCCGCAACAGACTGTGGTAACAGTGGGCTCTGAGGAGGTGACATTCGCTCCAGCTTCAAGTGGCGGAGTGGTTGTCGCCAACGGCGGCTCTACTGCCACTGTAGCTCTTGGTGGACTGGCCACGATCGGCGGTCAGCAAGTAGGTGTTGCTCCCAGCGGATCGGTTGTTCTGGGAAGTGGAGGCTCTGCTTCGACTATCGCCCTCCCTCCTGCACCAACAACGGTTGTAGCTGGTGGCCAATCTGTGACCCTTGCTCAGGCTCCCAACGGTGCCGGGGTAGTTGTTGCGAATGGAGGAACCACAACCACAGTGACACCTGGTGCGGCTGCTGTGACGGTCGGAGGTCAGCAAGTCAGTATTGCCATTGGTGACTCCGTAGTGGTTGGAACAGGCAATTCGGCAACGACGATCTTTCTTGTGCATACTCCAGTATCCTCGACTGCTTTCATCATCGGCTCGGAAACTGTGACAATACTCCCGGCCTCTGGTGCTACTGGAGTTATCGTTGTTGACCACAGCACCACCAAAACTATACAAGCAGGGTCTGTGGTGACCATTGACGGCCAGCGACTCAGCGCGGGTAGTGGTGTTGCGGTTATCGGCACAGGAACGTTGCCAGCCACCATCGCTGTGTTCAGTCCGTCCATTGATCAGACGATCGTCATCGGCTCTCAAACCGTGACTTTGGTGCGGGTGTCGACCGGTGTCATTGTCGTCGATCGAGGCAACCCTACAACAATAGCAGCAGGTGCGGTAGCAACGATCGAAGGTCAAAGAGTCAGCGTAGGTGTCAATGGGCTTGTGGCAGTAGGAACTGGATCTACAGCTTCGACTATCAGTGTACGTGTGGACACACATATCTCGAGTTCGACAAACGTAGTCAGCTCGATGTACAAAACCAGGTCGACGAGCACAACCAGCTCAACAGAGTCTTCCAGACCTATAGAGCAAGCCACTTTGCCGCTGCTCTCCGTTTCAACGCAGCAGGCCTCCTCTACACAGCAGTCCACATCAGGCGTTGCTGTCTTGCCGGGCCAGGGCAGCATGATGCGAGCTACCAGTTGCGTGCCAATGCTTGTTGGCGTGCTCATGCTGCCACTCATGCTTGAAGCGCTGCCTCTGTAGGATGGTATAGCACGACGGAGGACAACGAAAAGGGTGTCCTTGACGGGACAATAAAGGGACCGAGGAAGGTGTAACAAGTATAGATGGTAAAGAACGGCGCATATGGTGTGTACCACTACTGCAAAATAACTGACGTAGCATACGAAGCGTCATAATGTTATAAGGAATCAACCCGTGAGGAATCATTCGGTGCTCAGACATGGCACAAAAGTGTGTTGAACGAACGTCTTCGTCCGTCCGATCATCCTCGTCTGTCTATCATTCATGCAGCTGCATGTCTACGTAACTCATCCTATACCTGATCCTTCCATGTTGCACCCTGAGGTCTCCAGCAGCACATTTTTGATCGGCAGTCTGTTGCTCCGACTAGGCATCGTGTCTCCGGACTTGTTGTGATGATTCCACATACCGCAGATCATCATCATCCTCCATGCAGGGCGGCATGGCGGCGCTCGATTGATATGTTGCAAAGCTGACTGAGCGTCCTTCTTGGTTGGACCGAGCTGACGAAGATATCATTAAGTCCTTGAGGAAGAGAGATATATAAGTTCACTCACTGTAGTGCTACAACGAGCCCAACATCACTACTTATTGTCTACTCTATCATCTTTCAATATGTCTATGCAACCGCTTGTCTTCTGGAGCCATTGGGCGGGTATGTCACGCAACATGATCTCTGGCCCAAGCTCACATGGTACAGGTCCAAACCCCATGAAGGTCGCTATCGTCTTGGAAGCACTGGCACTTTCGTATGAGATCAAGCTTCTTGAGTTCTCAGAAGTCAAGACAGAAGACTACCTCAAGCTCAACCCCAACGGTCGATTGCCAACATTGCAGGATCCGAACACAGGTATCACCTTGTGGGAGGTAAGTGAAGGGCACTTGTGCAGCTTGTTCTGACAGATCAAGAGTGGAGCCATCATACAGTATCTGGTAGAGCAGTATGACAAAGAGGGCGTGATATCATACAAGACCGTGCCTGAGAGATATCTGACACAGCAATGGTTAGCTTTCCAGATCTCAGGTGAGCATGCTTGATTGCTTCTTGTATCGTCTGACGTCCTCAGGTCAAGGGCCGTACTTCGGCCAGGCTACTTGGTTCACACGGTTCCATCCAGAGAAGATCCAATCGGCCATTGATAGGTTTATCAATGAGATCTTTCGAGTGGTTGGTGTGCTTGAGCTAGGTCTTGAGAGGAACGGCAGTGGATGGCTTGTTGGTGATAAGTGCACCTATGCAGACCTGTCCTTCGTTACCTGGGCAGCTGTGGGCGAGGGTCAGCTGAAAGAGCTCGAGAAGTATGATGGATTCGAAGACAAGTATCCCCTCTACACGGCTTGGCTGAACAGACTCGGTGAGCGTGAGGAGGTGAAGAAGATCAGGGCTCGTATGGCAAAGGGTAGAGCAGATCACGGATTGCCTCCATGATCATGTTGTGATCCCACTGCCCGTGAGCTGTCTCGATAGCCATGGTGGTATCATCCCAGAAATACCATATATACTGTCAAGTGGTAACGATCGTGCTCTGTGATCTGTGTATGCATATCTGGCTGCTCATCTCATGCTTGTTGGAGTCCTAGGAGCGACAGTCATTGTGATGGTAGTGGTACCAGGCAATGAAGCTATACCATCGGTTAGCGTTGGAGCTGGGCATGTGGACGGTCTAAAAAGACCTGATACCGCGCTGATAGTGCTCACTGAGTACCATTGCGTGGTGTTCTTGCCGAGCATCGCAAAAGAGGAAGCGTACGTGCTTGCATTGTGCTTGTTGTAATTAGACTTGTGGTCGACGTCGTTGACAGGGTATCTGACAGCGAGAGTGGATTCTGAGGTGTACTCATTGTCTAGAGCTGAGTTGTACTCGATGATGGGAACAACACTGCACTCGAGAGAGGAAGCTGAGCTGTGGTGACCCATGAGGACTGCGCAGCAGTCGAACTGAATACCTGGATTGTGGTCGACGACGGAGACTGCACGGTAGTCGAAGAAGGAAGGTGAGCTGAGCTCGATAGCGGAGCTTGTGCGATATTTGAGGACGAAGTCTGAGTTGTACTATACGGAGGGAGCTGAGCTGTACTTGGTGAAGTAGAGTGCGCTGAAGATCATGTCAGGGGTTGCATTGTAGTCAACGAAAGGGGAAGACTTGTGCTGGATAATGTCAATAGAGAGCTGCTGGGTGTTGTAGACACTTGACTGGAGTGTAATATCGACGATGGTGGCTGAAAACTGCTATACGTCGATGACTCCCGATTGGATCAACGTCGTGGCTGGCGACATTGAGGACAACGCCGCTGAAAGTGTGCTAGAGGTTGCAATCAAAGTTGTCGGTGGAATCGTCGCTGGCGAGAGCGTGGCAGAGATGATTGTCGATATAAGAGCGGGAGAGGTGTTCGACGTAGCCCTCATCTTGGTAGTGTGTAGTTGTCACATGCAGATGGTTCATGGTCTTGTGATGGAGGTGTTTTACGGCATTGTTTTGCAAGGCAACTTTTGCATGGTTTGAAGGATGTGTAATCAGACTTGGCCCTTGCTGATTCGTGAATGGTCCATTCTGCTGCATGATTGGGAAGCGTCTCACGATCAATCGAAAGGTAGGCTGGGAGAGATCCGCGATAGCTGTCGCTCGTCTCGAACGAGGCCTGACGTTCTTCTCTCGCCAGGTACTGTCGGGAATTGTCGATCACTGTCAAGCTCTGTCTGGTGCTTAGATATGCAAGCTCTTCGCAAGTCGTGTGGTCCTTCGGCTGGGCTTATAAATGAGCACTGTATTTTCGATGCTGAGCTATAATATTCGGTATTCCTTACCTGTGTTCGGCGTCTTGCCGTGGAGTTCTCGCCTGCAGAAGGCCAGCACAGACTTGTGTAAGTCGTGAACTGGCTGGCAGTATCCAGAGAGTCCATACTCTCTGTCTGGAAGCCACTACAAACGACTTCATGATGACTACCTGGTGAAAACGGTGCTGGTACTGATGACTGTGCTTCAGGTTGAGTGGAACGAGCTTTCAAATGTCCTGAACAAGTGTGAAGATGGTAAATGAGGAAGGAAATAGTTGTAGATGCATGGCTATGTCGTGTTGTGGCGTAAGAGAAGCTTCCTCACTTATTGTAGTGCAGAAAGATCGACTGATGTTGATTGCAGCATCGACAGCTGTACTGTACCAAGTGTAAATGCTTCTGCAAACCACAATGTGGTCGCCTGAAGAGCTTTCAGAGCCTATATAGAGTAGTGCAGCTCCCTGAATAGCTATGAGTGATGAAAAGCGAGCATGCTTGTGATGGTGGAAAGTCCTCTACAAGATGATCACTCCTCCTCGACTTATGTCACGCCAAGAAAATTTCCCACTCCATCAAATCCACAATCTGAAGACAACGACTTTGACTCACAGGTTATCGGCCTCCATAACTGCCATAGAAGACACGTCTGGAGCGTGTCGCAGGCAGTAAATCACACAAAATGCCGCCGCCACCACATACTCGACCTGAGAATGTTCTCAAGCGCGCACAAGAACTCATCGGAGTTGGTCAGCAACAAGCCGCTCTCGCCATCCTCCACGAACATGTCACATCGAAGCGCACTCGTAACAGCACCATCGCCGCCTTGGAGCCGGTTATGCTCCTGTTCGTCGAGCTCTGTGTCGATCTGAGAAAAGGAAAGAGCGCAAAGGATGGATTGTACAATTACAAGAACACCAGCCAGAACACCAACGTTGCTACGATAGAACTCGTCTTCCGCAAGTTTATTGAGCTGGCGGAGCAAAAGGTGAAAGAGGCGCAAGCAAAGTCAGATGAGATTTCAGCTCAAGGCGATGCAGAGACCAAGGAACCTACGGAGAGTCTCAAGAATGTTGACGATCTGGAATCTATGGAGACACCAGAGTCTATCCTCTTATCGACAGTCTCTGGAGAGCAGTCCAAGGACCGAACGGACCGTGCTATTGTTACACCATGGTTGAAGTTCTTGTGGGAGACATACCGTACAGTGTTGGATATCTTCAAGAACAATGCTCGACTGGAAGTCATGTACCAGACGACTGCTCATCAGGCGTTCAACTTCTGCTTACGCTACACCCGCAAGACTGAGTTCCGTCGTCTTTGTGAGCTTCTTCGAAATCACTTGCAGAACGCTGCCAAGTACTCACAGCAGGTTCATGCTATCAACTTGAGTGAGCCAGAGACACTTCAACGTCATCTCGACACTCGATTCATGCAGCTCAACGTTGCAGTTGAGCTTGAACTTTGGCAGGAGGCTTTCAAGAGTGTTGAGGATATCCATATTCTGCTGAACTTGTCCAAGCGTGCGCCAAAGAATGTCATGATGGCCAACTATTTCGAGAAGCTCACAAAGATCTTCCTTGTTTCGGAGAACTACCTCTTCCATGCTGCCGCCTGGAGTCGATACTACAATCTGCTCTTGGTGTCCGCTCGAGCTGTAGCAGCTGGTGCGCCTCGCAAAGAGAATCCCAGCAACATTGCAGATGCAGATCTCTCAAAGGCAGCCTCGTTTGTGCTGCTCTCTGCTCTTGCAATCCCCGTCATCAGCACATCACGATCACGTGGTGCTCTGATCGATGTGGATGCTGCTCGCAGCAACAAGAATGCACGTTTGACGAACTTGCTTGCTATGAGCACTCCTCCAACTCGTTCGATCCTGTTCAAGGACGCACTCCACAAGGATATCCTCCAGCGTGCTCGACCAGAGATTCGCAACCTCTACAACATCCTGGAAACCGACTTCCATCCTAAGTCTATCCTCGCTAAGGTGTCACCAATTCTCTCGCAAATTGGTGCAGATGAGGAGATGTCGCAGTACATCGTCCCACTGCAGCAAGTCATCCTCACACGACTGTTTCAGCAGTTGTCACAGGTCTACACAGATGTCAAGCTTGCGGACGTCCTTGCTCTTGCGCAATTCCCATCGCCGTTCGAGGTTGATGCTGCCATGATCGAGAAGTTCATCATGAATGGTTGCAAGAAGGGTGATCTTTCTATTCGTGTCGACCACTCTACTGGTGTATTGAGTTTCGATTCGGATGTGTTCTCTTCGTCGAAGTCGCTCTCCGGTGCTGCTAACGAGGATACCTCGATTCAACGCCTGCAAAGCACACCTGCAGAGATTGTGCGAACACAACTTTCACGACTCTCGAAGGCATTGTATGTTGCAGTGCAGTATGTCGATCCTGCATACAATGCCGATCGTCACAAATCCAAGCTTGCTGCACTGAAGCGTGCTGAAGCTGGTGCACAAAAGAGCATCTCGAACTTCTGGCCAGAAGAGATCATTACAAAGAAGAAGGAGACTGCATTGTCGATACAGGCTGCAAAGACACGTGAAGAAGAGCAGAGGAAGCGAGCTAAGCAGCAAGAATTGCAAGCAGCTGAGACAGCTCGGCTTGCCCAGGAGACCAAGGAGCGTGAGGAGCGTCGTATCATTGCAGAACGCAAAAATTGCAACGTGAAGAGACCGAGAAGCAGCTGAAGGAGTTGCAAGGAAATGTCAAGGGTGTCGATATCAGCAGTCTCGATATTGATGAGCTTGATACTGGTCGAATCCGCGCGATCAAGTTGCAGGCGCTTGAAAGGGAGAAGAACGAAATGAGCGAAAAGGTTCGAATCACTGCCAAGCGCATCGACCACCTTGAGCGTTCATACCGTCTCGAGGAGGCGAAGAAGCTACCAGAGGACCTTGCCGCACAACACAAGCAAGACTACGAGGCATGGGAGGCTACCAAGAAAGAGACTCTTGAGACCGCACTGTTGAAGCACAAGGAGGATGTCTCGTTGAAGCATCGTCTAAGTCGACTTGTTGGTGCGTATGAGGGCTTCCGCAAGGACATTACACAGCAGAGGCAGGCCGAGTTTGAGAAGAGACGCAAGGCTGCCGAGCGTGAACTGCAAGCAAAGATGGATCAACGTCGAAAGGATGTTCTTGCAGAGCGTGAAGCAGCACGGAAGCGAGCCGAAGAGGAGGCAAGACGTGAGAAGGAGGAGGAAGCTAGGCGTCTTGAGGAGGAAGAGCAGGCTGCTGCAGCTGCAGAGGCCAAGCGTATCAAAGACGCTGAGTCCAAGGCGGAGGCAGAAGCTCGACGTGCTGAACGGGCTGAGTCTGCAAGGAAGCAGCAAGAACGTGAGGCTGAAGCTGAGCAACGTAGACTTGAGAGACGTGGTCAAGCACCTCGACCTGTTGAGCGTGCTCCAGAGAGTGGTCCACCACGATTACAACTTGCTGGTGGTAAGCCATCTTGGAGAGATCGACAAGCTGCGAAGGAAGACGAGCCAGAGAAGCAGCCAAGTGGTTATGTTCCTCCAGGTCGTAGGGATGACGCTCCAAAGTCTGGTTACGTACCACCAGGAAGAAGAGGAGATGAGGAGGCTCCAAGATCTGGTTACGTGCCCCCAGCGAGGAGAGGCGACGATGAGGCTCCCAAATCTGGCTACGTTCCTCCAGGTCGTAGAGATGACGCTCCTCGATGGCAGCCAAAGTCACGTCAAGAAGAGGGTGCAGAAGCTCCACGACGAACTGAAGAAACTCCTCGTTGGCAGCCCAGAGCACGTCCAGCTGAGGAGTCTTCCGATGCAAATGCAGCTCCTCCAGCAGCTCCTCCAGCAGCTCGACCTGGTAAGTATGTTCCTCCAAGTCGTAGAGGTTAGGATTCTGTTCAAAGTGATAGCATGAGTATGTTATGATCGAAGTCTTGTGTCCATACTGGAGTCTTGTGTCAGTATCCGTGATGGACATGAGTTTTGTGTGGAGGACTGTTCATTGCTGTCGTGCATGATATTCTCTGTCGTCGTTGCGAGTGTGTTGTTGCTGCTCTACTAAAGTTGTGCTCTTGTCTTGTAGCTATGCTGTTATTCAGTATATTGCTGTCGACCTGCTGTATTAGTCCTATCACAGTCTTAGATGGTACCGAGGAAGACACCTATGAGCAGAGGAAGTTTCAGTCGTGTTGCAAGCAGTCTTGAAAGCATCTGATGATCAGATGGAGATGATCGTTGTCACATGCAAGAGTTGACAGGGTTTCGTCGACAATCAAGTATATCATGTTCATGTGTTGCTCATGTATTATTGCTCTGCGGTCGTCGGTGTACATACTTCACATTCGATACGTTGTGAGTGGTGTTCGATGTTCTTCGACTGTGCACTTGTTCTCATATATGGCTGAGGTTCTTGGGCCTCTTGGCTTGCCTAGTATCCAGGCTTGAGTATTGTTGCATCTTCGTCCTGTCGCCCTGCAAGTGTATTATCCAAATCTCTTGCAACCACTCCACCGTCCTTCTGCCATGCTGTATATCTTGTTGGCTCGAGTCTTTTGTACGCAGGGAGACCGTCCTTGCATCGTATCGCCTTCAGTGTGTTGTACTTGGCGCTCTGACCTACCTGCACTTCGATACTGGTCATCCTCTCATACGCAGTGCATCCAATATTGTGCACAGCTTGTTCACACCGTTGTACGCATAATGCCTTTGTCCCGGTATCTGCCATGCCTTACCGTGTAATTTGCCAACACGAGCTGAGTGCTGCTAAGACCTCATGCTGTTAAAACCTTGTGCTGATAAGACATCGTGCTGATAAGACATCTTGTTGATAAGACATCGTGCTGATAAGATCTCGTGCTCCATGGATAGACTTATTCTGATCGTCGTATCCCCCCAATACCACTCATGTCTCCATAGGAATGACATTCGGCAACAGGAAGACTGGGTGAGTATATTTGGGAGGTAATAGATCAATTAGCGCCTTGTAGGCTGTATTTTTGCTCCCTTTCAGGTCTCTCGATGAATCTCGGATGATAACATAACAAAGATCGCTACGAGAGCCTGTTGTTCTTGAAGATCGACTGTGCTGTTATGCATGCTGGAAAGGCTTCGTGGAGAATGGTCTTCGAAACGGCTCACCAAAACAGAGCATCTCCTGATCGCTCAAGCTCATCTTTGTGATGTATTGAACGTCCCGGTGTCCTGATCATTCTCCCATGACCGTTATAGTCAGCTCAAGCATGTCTGAATGCCACGAAGGATAATGAAATATTTTGGCACCTGATGAAGGAGATCTGGTCACGATGTGAGGTCAGACCAGAGCTTAGTGGTGTGACCCCTCTGGACGACGTGGGGTCTGTTGACGTTGCTACCTGGAGCAACCATCCTACAAACACGATCAACATACCTGCAAAGGGAAGCTCTACAACTGTGAGACTATTGTGGAAGCCGGCGAGTAGACTGTCGACATAACTGAACCTACTCTCGAAAGGTCCTCACGACGAACCATCGAAGAACGACCGACAACCATTTGTAGCGCCGGCACATGACCACGAACAACACAAACAATCAGCAGCACAGAACCTCGAACACCTCCTCTGGACACACAGCGGTCCGCAAAAGCTTACACTTCATACTGCCACATCGATTCGAGTTGACACACCTCTGTTGGGCGGCTCTCCCAACGGCTGCATGCCGTCCATAGACACTCCAGTCGCAGATGTCGACAATGAAGCGTTTAGTACCTCACCAGCGCCAACGAGCAAGAGAAGCAAGAAGAAGTCGAAGAGAAAAGGATTGAATGATGTTGATGTACCACATGATGAGTCGACCACGCCATCACCGCCGAAGTCAGTCGACGAAGGTGTTGTGAAGCAACCTGCCGTACGAGAGCTGGAGCAGGATATTGCCGAAGCTGTGTCCAAGCCTTCGCCTGAGTCTGTCGGCGAGCCTACAACAACAAGAGCACCTGCAATACAAGAGCCAGATGATGTGATCGATGATGTTGTCCTTGAACAGGCCAAGGTGGAACAGGCACCTCTTGCACACGTTGAGATCGATCAATCACTCCCTGTACAACCAGTCGGCGTCAAAGTTGCAGAACCAGTGCCTATACGAATTCTTGAGACGAACGAACCGGAGAGACAAGTACAGCCAGCGACTGGATTCCCTCGACCACTTCCCAACTCACCACCCGTTCCCTTGCAGCCAGGGATATCTCCAACATCTCCATTTCGAAATGAGCCTCCAACGAGAAGTACATCCACAACGCATAGAGTTCCTGCAAGAACGAGGACCTCTGGCACGTTCGAACGGCACGATATTTACCTCCCGTCCAGTCCACCAAGATTCGACATTGGCAGAAGACAGTCCTCCTCTCGATACCAGCCACGCACGTCTTCGCTTTTCGATGCTCCATATCTGCCGCAGCATCCTCCTCCAGAAACACCGCGGACCATTCGCTTCGACACTTTTGCAGATGCTGGAGACTATACTGCTGCTGTAAGAGCTAGTGATGTACTCTTGGTTGGCATGGATGCTGCATTAGACGTCTATCGAGTGCTGCCTGACAAGATGGAGATTATTGGCAGGCTTGAAGGACTTCGAGGAATGGTCCTTGATGCGAAGATCGTCCCTGTTGTTGGCGTGGATTCACTGGCGGATAAGCGACCTCTGGTGGCTCTAGTCTTTGCTGATGCTGTTGAGGTCTATTCTCTACAGACGTCCAAATACTTCAAGACTCTCTACAAGTGCCATGTTCAAGAGCCTCGATTGAAGCTTGATGCTCATGGTGCGTTCTTGGTCGTGTCGTCTGGCACGAGTGGAGAGATCTTTGTGTACAGGGACTTCGAATGTATTGGCAAGTTTTGGACGACTCTTGCTGACGATCGGGCTCTATTGGCTCTTGGACGACGATGGCTCGTTATTGTCTGTCCGGATGCTTCCATGGTGTCGATCGGAGGGGATGCACTCTTTCACAGTGCCTTCGGCATGTCGAGTCATGCTCCTCTACAGCCACCGATCACCACAGAAGTTCACCTTGATCAGGAGAGTCTGGTCGCAAGGGTAACTCGACAGGCTGCTCGTGAGGTCCGCAAGGGAGTCGAGCTGGGCTGGGCTGGATGGAATGAGTTTGTACAGCCGACCGTGCGAGTCGAGAGTGAATTTCCACCTACCCATGCAGCTGATGTGGTCAAGCGGATCGAGCCTGCTGTTGTATCGATTGTCGATCTAGAGAGGATGTGTCATATTGCTACCTTTGCTCTGGACGGGTGCAGCTTCTTGTCGCTGAGCGCGGATGGCACGAAGCTGTTGACTACCAGCAGGACTGGTGAAGCTTCCGATATCTGGGATCTGACCGACTTGCAGAATGTGAGATGTGTCCAGAGGATTACACGAAACAGTCCTTCAACAGTGTTGAGCGCTGCGTGGTATGAGGATTATCTTGCTCTACAGACTGCGAGGACCGTCCATCTGCATGTGATTGGGGAGAAGCCCAAGGTCAAAAGCTCCTGGCCTGTCAGTCTTGATCGTCGAATGCTTGCGAAAGGTCTTGCCAGTGGATTTGGCATGGCTAAGGCTGGTCTTCAAGAAGCTTGGCATGCTGATGACAACAAGATCAGGCTAGAAGGTGTGACACATCGATGGGTCCGTAGTGGACTTGCTGTGGCTACCTCTGACAAGGTGTATCTGTATCCTGTCACACGAGAGGAGAAGATCAAAGTTGAGAAAGGAAAGCACTTCCTTCTGCCTGGGAATGGTGGTAGTGCAGAACCTGGTGGCTACTGGACATTGAGAGGTATCGCGAGAGCTACACCGAGTGTTGCTGAGGATGACTACGATACGAATCCGACGTACTGTCCCTTTCATGTCGACAAGAGAGTCACCTTGTTAGCTTATGAGCCTCATGAACTGGAGTGCTTTGGGGAGTCTCTTGGGCCGCTGATCAAGGTGAACTCAGAGGTGGAGAGTGTGATACACATTGGTGGTCATCTTGAAGGTGGTTGAACAACAGCATCGACCGACAAGTGGAGTCAATCAATGATTCGATGATAGCAGCAATCAACAGATACAGTAGACTGCCGATAAGACGAGAAGGTCCACAACGACAGCCTAGCTTGAGTGGTGAGGAGCACCTTCGACCGATCGCCCTCGCCGCGAAGATTGCCTGACACCACAGACCCAATGGCAATGCGAGGAGGCTTCCTATCGCTGTGTCAGCGGTATATTGTACTCACAATAGTGGCACGACTGCTTGCAAGGAGAGTTCAGTACGACCATGATCAGTCAAGGCGACAAGATATTGACAAGCATGACTATAGCAGGCAGATGGCAGATCACTGCTCTGGCTTGTGCCGAAGATCTCTGTCTTTGCCAAGATCGTAACTCATTGCCTCACTTTAACATATACAAGGCTAGCTTCCTGTCGGCGAAGGCAAGGTGGCTAGTTCTCGTATGGCAACACATATATACCGTCGATATTGAGCGTTGGCCGGCGAGACTGTCCGTACCGAGCAACTCGTCGATACTTCGCACTATCAGCACCACTACTCTCAAAGTCTTGACTTTGCTGTCATTACCAAGAAGCACGGATATCGTGCAGTGGTCGAAGCAGCTCGTTCGTCTACTCTTGCCGAACCACTGTCTGGAGACAATGAATCTAACATGCCCATACCTCTTAGGGTCACTGAGTATCGAGCTTCATTCTGCAATCCTCGCTGGGAGGGCCGTAAGTGCTGCAAGATAAGTATACCTTCAGTCTTCACCTTACTATCATTTGTGCTGCAAGATCGGTATTGGGTCAGATTTCAGCTTACTATCATTGCATTCCGACAGGTGAGACTCATCTTCTATTCACTGTTCGCTGCTCTCGCTGTTGTCACGTTGTTCAGCCTCTCTCCCTTTCATGAACATACACTCGTTTCCTTGGAAGTGCGGCGCACGGCATTGAGAAGCCTTCTTATCAATCTGGGACGTCGTTACAGTCCCACCATCATGTGAATGAAGGTCCCATCGACCAGATCCACGATCATGGACATTGATCACACTGTGTACACTTTTCTTGCCTGTGCAGTCATTCAATGCTTGCGCCCTCTCACCTTCAAGACTACAGCGCAGACACCTTCTTTG
The DNA here is from genome assembly GCA_001592805.2 of Peltaster fructicola. Lineage (NCBI taxonomy): Eukaryota > Fungi > Ascomycota > Dothideomycetes > Peltaster > Peltaster fructicola. The sequence continues at coordinate 2,460,120 of CP051140.1, forward strand.
GCGCAGCTTCCGGTGATTGAGGATGTTGCAGCATGATGGTGATGCTTCTCTGGACATCGAGGATGCTACAGCACGATGTTGATGCTTCTTCGGACGTTGAGGAAGCTACAGCATGATGGTGATGCTTCTCTGGATATCGAGGATGCTATAGCACGATGTTGATGCTTCTTCGGACGTTGAGGAAGCTACAGCATGATGGTGATGCTTCTCTGGATATCGAGGATGCTATAGCACGATGTTGATGCTTCTTCGGACGTTGAGGAAGCTACAGCATGATGGTGATGCTTCTCTGGATATCGAGGATGCTATAGCATGATGGTGATGCTTCTTCGGACATTGAGATGCTGCACATGATTGGGATTCTCAACTCAATCTTGGTTCCTCATCGCAACACCGCTCGACTGCAGCAATTCGATCAGGTCGCCAGCTTCTAGAGACAAGCACGCAGCCATGATCTTCGCCAGTCTACTCACAAGTTCGTTGAGAACCCCAGGAAGCTCTACTTGTTGAGCTAGCCCTGCGACAGGCTTGTCAGCGACTCCTGTAAGTAAACAAGCGCCTGTATGGCCACAATGTCGAACCTTGCTCTCACAAGATGCTATCACCAGAGCGCAACTTCCCTTTTTGAGCTGGCTTGGCGCTTTGACCAGTGCTCAAATTTGACCTCACTACTTCTTCTCATCTTGCTTCTTTGCATCAATACCGTCGTCGATTTTACGACATGCGTGTCATAAGATTGGACTCACTCTTCGCTGCCATCGATCAGTGCTCCAGCGGCCTCTCCTCTCACGCCTTCAAGCTGCTACGACGCTGTCAGCTCTGTCCATCAATTCTGTACCTCAACCACCATCATCATTGCACACAAGCCGGTAGTGTATTGAAGACACATCAACTATGCAGTTGTATAGCTGGCGGATGCATATCAGCTCAAATATTGCACATCCTCTCGAAGTGCACCATACAGTTGCCGTGTTCGATATCACCCTTCCTCGGATTCGCTTCAGTGTGCTATGCAAACACCAGTATAGGAGTCTTACAGCCATGGAAGGTGCACTACCACAATGACAACAACATCCGATGTCTCTAAGGTGTACACAGCGAAGTCTTGCCGTTTGTCGGACACGCAACCACTGTCTTGGCCGTGCACTAATACAGAAGTCTCAGCCCTGGCTCACACACCTCAGCGACGTCTCTTCAGATTGGAATCTGTAGCAGAAGATGTACCAGTACGAGGAAGCTTCCGATCCTGGCGTACGCTGCTCTCACGAAGCCTTCGTCTTCCTATGGCATCTTCGAGAGATTTGGAAGCTTAGGTCAGTCTTTAGACTCCTGTGCTCGACGACAATGTTTGATTTGAAGTCTACCGATGATGATTGCTTAGACTTGACTGACTTAGTAAGAAGCAACATGATCTCGATCAAGCCTGTCGTCAACACTCACAATTCTACTATTGCTGAGTCTGGTAAGCATACCGTCGCTGTCACACAGCAGACACTAGAGTTGCCACCTCACCGACGTACAACTTGTACCTCTTCGTGGCCCCAGCCCGACAACATCCTACATCGATCTTGCTCACTGCCTCCTCGCTTTACGGTCGTTTTCCTTATCGCTGCTATAAGCAGGCAAGAGCAAGGCTATACATGTGCAGGCTGCAGTCAAGTTATGATGTCTTGTCCAGAGATTACAACGAGATCCTTCCCTGACCATTAGAGACAGCTTTGGTCAATCCCCAAACTCGGCAAGCTGGATCTCACCACAACAATATCGCTTTGCAGAGCTTCGATATCTGTTCTCGATGGATCAAGAACAGCTTCTAAACCATCGAGTGGTTCGACACATCGTTGCGATGATCATCGTCCTCAGTGTGTCAGCCAGGATCCATCTCGACTGGAATCTGCTTGCTTACAGCATCGTTGTTGATCCTAAGCGTACTACAAGGAAGTCGGCACAATCGATCTCGTCGGCACCATCGATCTCGTCGGCACATTGCCGTCTCCACAGGCGTTTCTTCGACTCACTACACCGGTATGGTATCTATAACACTTTAGCAGCACGGAGCTTGCCCAGCTAATCGCTAAAGACCATCGAGTTGGAGAAACTCTTATACATAACGTCCTTGCAGCACTCTTCGGTTCGATTAGCTCGTCAACAGCACGCCGTTGAAATCAAGCTAGCTGTTGTCCAGGTTGTCCTTGCAGCATGTCGTCTTCTACGCAACAACTTTGTATCTCGCCAAAGGCTCTATCAATACCACCACCACATCCTGTAGCTCATCGGAGCGTCCCACTATACTGTCCACCATGTCGACAAGTCCATCTTCGCCATGGTAGCTCATCGTTATAAAGTTCGACCATATCCTTGCAGCACTCCGTGATCAGCTCCTCTTGTCAGTTTATCTTACCACATCGTTGCAGCATTCCACTGTCGATTCCTCTTGTCCACATCGTACAACACATCGCTGTCGACTCAGCTACGCTCTATGCTCGATCTTCCTGAGAAGTGCGAAATCAAGTCGATCACAACACTCCAGATCACCGTCGTCGATCGCGGAGCATATTGAGCTCTTTCGCCGCTGTATTATCAACTTGCTAGATCATAGCAGCGTTCAGGGGTGGACGAAGCTCATGCACCACGCCGTCGACGTCCGTCCTTGTCCAGCTCATTACCACAACCTTTGTTCGTACAGTCCTTCTCGCCAGGGGCCTGACTTCGTCGAGCCATCACAAATAGCACTTCACCACTCTGATAGATGCTGCATTCTATACCTCTGGACCTACTAGCTTTGCTTGGCGAACCTCAAACGACGCAGAAATCACTCGCAGATTATGACCGTTCTCGCCGACGCTCGTAGAACCCGGTCTGTTGCTACCTCGACTGTCACTATGGCATCTCGCTGGATAGAGGATGCTGCCAAGCGAAGCAGCTCGCTATCACTTCTGCTGGGCAATAGCCTTCGAGGATGATTTCACCTCCAGTATCTTATTGCACTCTTCCACAATCATGCTCATCAATGCAGCAAGTCGACCGTCACAGAACACAGCTTAAGCAGTTCTCGACTCATCAATCAGCTCACTATTGTCAGATCTACCGATACCCGAACGATCACCCTCTACAACCGCAAGTTGGAGATCGTCTAATCATCTCCAGACGTAGCACAGTAGAGCAGCATCGCCATGTGCAACATAATGTCGCCAGCACAGCAATATTGCCGCCTTGATGGCAGTACTACCCAATGCAGGGTGAGCTACGCAGACTGGCGCAGGTATACGCATCGTCGTCGTCCTGAACCTCAGCAATACACTACAAGAATGTCGTCTCGTCGTCCTCGGCATAACAGTACAAGAATATCAGCTCAATGTCATCGTCGGCGTCAACACTGTCAGTAATACGGTCCTGGAACACGATCTTGCTATCAGCATCTATCCCTCGTCATGGCCAGGTGAGTGGCAGATTGACAGCACTCCTATAGCAGGACTAGCACCATCTCATCAGCAAAGACACCAGACAAGGCAGCGAGGTCGAGCGATCAGACACTGGAGCAGAGCTGACCAATGTAGAACAACCCCATCAGTAAGCTCATTGTTGGTCGGACCTCTTGATTATCATCAGTAGCATAAGCTTAACGGAGCATCATCGAGAGGGGAACTGCAATCCTTGCCAGAGGACAGCAATCAAGATCTCCTTGTCAGCAAGCTCAACGTCGTCCAGCAGGATATACCTCCAGGTCAGCTCAGCGTCTTCGACAAACGCTTGGCAGCATGTCAGAAGCAGGATACACTCATTCAATAGCAGCGACAGCACACATCGTCCTTTGTACGTACCAAAGCTTGGGATCATCGCTGTCGTCAATAGCATATTGGAACCAGGAAATATCGTCGTCACGACAGCAGTACCACAGATCCGGAGCAGCAAGAGACCGTCGTTGCCATCGAAGAAGTATGTCCATACATCTCATCTTCGGTCATCGTCAGCTTTCACTGCTGTCATTATCGACTGCTTCGCCGACGGATTGCAGAAACAGCGTCCTGAAATCAGACCGGAGCTGTGGACGCCTTGACGGTCTGTTACTTGTCGGTAACTCTCTGCACAATGCCCTTGGCTTGTACTGGTGCCATCATCGACTGCTCCACTGCCGAACTATAGCAACAGCATCGTGGTGTTCTAGACCAGAGCTATGTGCACATCGCAGGTCTGTCTCTTGCCGGCATGACACAGTGCATCTTCGGCCTGGACTGTCCTTACTGACCTTCAAGTAGGTCTCCAGCTTGCTGTGGTCGACAGTCTTCCAGCATCTTTTGTCTCAGCACACTTCAGATCTTGCCATGATGTTCAACAGCCTCCAGACCTCGCCGGTACCCTCGACAGAGCATTCTTCGCCTAGATCGATGAAGCGTCTCAGCAGTCTCTAGACCTCGCTGTTGTCGCTGTAATCGGAGCATTCTAGCAGCCTTTCTATACCACAGTCGCCGTCGTTGCCAGATCATCATACCCGCCTCTGAACCTCACTATCACTGTCGCCGTCATCATCAGAGCTGCAAGCAGTCTCCACACCCCGTCGTCGCTATCATTCTTTCTGTACGTCTTTCCTCAATCCCATGTCACCAGTATCGCTGCTGTATTCACTTCAGGGCTTCTCATAGTCATCGTCGATATGGCTACACTCCTCTTAGCGATCTCGCTGTTCTGGCAGCACCACTGCCGCCGCCGTCATGATCAGTCGAGGCTCTGGCGGTCCTTGACCTCGCTGACATTGCCGCCAGTTCTACACTACTCTCTTCAACCTCATTGTCACGATCAGTCTGCTCTACGATCCTTGACCTCGCTGACATTACCGCCATGTCTCTATCCCTCTCCTCAATCTCGCCGTCTTCGTCACAGCAGCCCGGCCACATCACTACTGTCGCCGTGGTACACACGCGGCCCCTTCATCTCCTGATCTCACTATCGCCGCCGTCGCCGACCGTTGCATCTCAGCAGACCCTCAAGACCACTGTCCGCCCTACAGACACACCATTCGAGCTCTCATTGCTATCCTTATCGCAGGGCCACAAAACCACACCCATCATCCTCGCAGTCCTCGCAGAGACACATCACTCTCGTTGTCCTCGCCATCTTCTTCGCAGGCGCATCACTCGCGCTGTCCTCGCTGTCCTCTTGGCAGAGACGCACCCACACCTATCGTCATCGTCGACGCCTAGGCATCCTTCTCAAGCGTCGCTCTCCTGGCTAGCATCGCCAGCACAGCAGCTCCAATATTCAATCAGCCTCGCCGTCCTCGAAGGATCGAGACCTCTATCGGCTGGCCAGGCTCAGAGCTTCACTTCTGTATGTCTTAGCACATCACTGCCAGCGCTGATGCTCAAGGACTAATGCTCAACATATACTCCACAAGACGCCTTCCATCACCAACAGTACTATTGACGCCCATCGCTACCATGCAGCTTGCATTACTACTTCGCTGTCCTGCAGCCATGTCTTCGCTGTCTTCAGCTCACACTCGGTTCTTGCAGCCTACTCCCACCTCCCTGCTCCCACTGCAGCTCACACCACACCATCGCTGTCCTACTGTCGCCTCCCTGCTACCCTCAGATCACACCATACCCTCGCTGTCCTCAGCACACAATCACCGCCTTGCCGCTTTCCATGAGCGCCTCCTCGTCGCATCGCCGCTACACCGCTCACCTCAGCACTGCCATCGTCGTCATTCCACCAACACCTCGCTGTCAATAGCACTCGCCGCTGCTTCCACGCCACCAGCCTGCTTCCTCCCGCCACCACCGTACTATCGTATTTCCGCTCATCTGCCACACCACACCTGTCTGGATGTTCTCAGCAGACCCACAGCTCATATCGAGCATTCTTTGTGTCCTCGTCGACCAATCAAAACATCATCACAGGACATCCTCCAGAAGCTCCATATCACTCCCAGTGCGCCAGATGCCCTTCCAGCCATGCTCAACACCACTGTATCGCTCCTAGATGCACTCCAAACTCTACCTATCGCTCACAGAGTGCCTGACACTCCCACAAGCATGTCAACATCACCGTAGCATGCCAAGGCTCACCACTGGAAGCTCCATATCGCTTGAAGAGTGCAGGACACATACTGCAAGCACACCGACACTGCTGAAGAGCCTCCAAGAGCCGTCCAACACCTGGTGCTCTTCTGGAGTCTTCTTCGAGCACATGGTTGCTGCTCAGGCTCCCTTTTGCTCCTCCTGACCCTCCTACGCCACTGGATAATCTTATCGCCACCTCCAACACTTCTATCATCGCCAGGCTATCTCTTCACCATCTCCGAGCCTACAAAAGACACCGCTCTGCTTCCTTTCGCCTTGGCTGTCCACCAGGGCGCTCTGTAGCATGTCCCACATCTTCCTGTGGCCCCAGGCCCTATATCGAAGTCGCCCTGGGCAGTCCTAGACCTGCGGGAGCTTCCATATCGCCGCCGCCGGCATCTCAACGCAAACAGAGCCTTGTCCATAGTGCGCCAAGCAAGTAGCCTTCATCTGGAGCCTTCCTATCGCCCAAACATGCTCCGCAAGATATTACATGGTGTCCTCTAGCTGTTAAAATGCTGTATGATGCTCCCGGAAGCTTGTATTTTCTCGTACGCTTGCGTACACATCAGCACGGATGATGTAGGCATGTGTCATGCTGCATTACGCGCGTAGAACTCAGCATCGCTGCGTATATCTCAGCACGGCTCAGATTTGCAGTGCACCTCCTCTCCAAGCCTCAAATCAAGTCTTGACCATGCCCAGAGTTGTAGGATGCTCAAATACAGAGGATATGCTCGAATCTCGTCCGAAATCGTTCCAGAGACGAATTTCGAAGGGTTCCGTCGATCTCGCGCCCCACGGCGACGTGGGACAGCGTGGGAAGCTCGCAGAGCAAAAACCAAGCGCAATTCGCTGATCTGCTCCAGAGAGCTCTAGGAGGCTTAGCGAAAGCTGTAGAGACACAGCAGACTGCGGGAAGTCCCCTGCAGCAACCGCCAGGCCAGAGTCGCGCTCCTGCAAGCCAAAATCGCGTTTTCTCTAGCGAATCGGCAAAATCTGCGCTGTCTGAGCTGCCAGGGCCGTCCCTGAGTCCCTCTGACAGTGGAATCGGCCTTGCACATCGGCATTTTTGCGATGAAAGGTCTGTACCTGAGTTTGCCAAGACCCCATATCGTTCTGCGACATCTGTTTCCATCTTTGGGCATGGTGGTAGCTGTACAACTGCGTTTCGAGGCTTTCACGTGCGTGTAGCGCTCTCTGGAGCGTTCGGTCAAAGGCGACCTGGACCACATCGGGAGACGTCACGGCACGTAGGAACGCGTCGATGCAGAACCAAACGCGTCCACACATCTGAAGACACGTAGAAACGCGTTGGTACGCCTCAAAACACGTAGAAACGCATCGGAAGGCCTCGAAACACGTCGAGACGCGTGCAGATATCTCAGAACATGCCTAGACGCGTGAAAAAACCCGTACACACGTTGGCATAGGTGCAGATATGCGCCAAGAGCTCTCCTGTTCGACCCTGGGAGCCCTGAGGACTGCACAGCCCAATATTCTGGCACCTAGAGATATGTGGAGTGATACACAGCTGTGGCAGCTCGTATCAGCCCGTGAGGGCACCTAGAGGCATGAGGGACCGTATGGAAGGGCATAGAGGCGTATGTGGACATCCAGAAGACCGTGCATGAGCAGATGGCCTGTCCAGGCTACTACCGGGCTCCAGAGCACTGTACAGGATCGTATGGCAGCAGATAAGGCGTTATAGCAGCATATAGCGGCATGTGGGAGCATATAGAGCGATACAGAGGCATATGGGAGCATAAGACTGCATAGATGGTGATATAGGGGCATAACACAGCCGTTGTGATGATATGGGGCCAGGTAAGACCTTGTGCAGCATACAGAAGCACAGAGCCATGAAAAGGAGCATTGGGAGGCATGGGCAGGCATATCGGGGTCCTGCAGGACCGTAGAACATCGCACAGAGCTTGCTGTGTACGAAGGATGACCTGAAGAAACGCCAAGACCGTTGGTAAGCGTCTTGGGCTTTGCGGCATCGCCTAGGTCCTGGTTGTGGGATCTCGGCATCTTGTAGAGCTGTTCTGCACATGCTGGAGCGATATCTGAGCCACAGAACACCTTCAGCTTGTTGAAGAAGTCGTGTGTCTTGGCGCGGGCGAGGATCGAACAGGCGGCGGTCGGAGCATGAGGGACCGGGACTCAGACACCCTCGGCACAATGGTAAACACCTTGCTGTGTGCGTAGCCCTGGTTGCGAGTGAAGACGGCTGCGCAGACCATGGAGATGATGCGGGATCACTGAGAAGCCGCAGGAATATGTGCCAAGGGCGGTGGACGGTGGTGACCGCCGGTGGACAGAAGGAGGATTGCCAAGTGGTAGCAACGATATCGGCGATAGGAGTTGCAGGAGGAGCGCCAAGGACAAGGGATAACCATACGGCTGATGATAGAAATGATGGATGCTCAGGATGGCTGTATAGACGCTGTGGTGCTGCCCTGAAGCTTTCTGGCGATGTCTTGAGATAGAGATGTTGCCATGATGTTAGGGATGATGTTGCAAGATACTGGCTTGATCACGCTGTGTGCGAGGCTCCAGGGTTGATCGTTGGAGATGCTTCATCTACCGAGCGATGATGGCTCCAGAGGAATGCCATGCTGAAGGCCTTGGGGATGATGGAAGGTCTGCTGCGATGATGCCGCGATGCTGACACACTGGGGGCTATGCTCGAGCATCTGCTGCAGCAGCAAAGTAGCAGTCGCTGCTTTGAAGTGCTAGGAACAAGTCAGAGCTCCGACAGCGATATCCAGACATCCAGCGCTTGGTGTGAAATGGTGAGATCTTCTGGGAATGCTGGAGGCAACGTGGCGGATCACCTCCATCATCTTGAGTAGGACCGGTGTGTCAGAACATCTAGGATGATATCGGGCATGACGGCGTTGTTGGTGAGCCTGGAGGCTGTTCTGGCGGTCCTAGAGCTTAGCAGGATCGTCCCTGAAGGTTCTTGAGCATAACTCCTAGCAGCACCATCAGCAGGACTGAATCGACTGACCTCTGCACGCCTTTGTAGCTCTATACATGCTGGGATATGAAAGGCACGGTGAGGGCTCCCTATCAAAATGGAAGACTGTGATTGGGCAGGGGTAGCTCTGTAAAACGTTCAGAGACTGGTGGTGGTAGCTCTCTATCAGTAGAAGAGTGTAGCGGTGGAGGAGACTTGTAAAGCGATGGCGGTGATGCGCGAGGTGGTGGAGAGCATGGCGGAAATGCATAGGATGGCGGCGAGTATGGCGGGTGCTTAGGATGTGCCAGGCGCTACAGCGGCGTCTAGTTGTACCGAGAATAGCGAGGTGAGAAATCCGGCGAGGGAGGAACGCTGGTGACAGCAACTCCATGCTGATGGCGATAGCAAGGCCAAGAAGTTTGGGTGGCATGGAGCGCATACTGTGGCGGCAGCGAAGTAGAGAAGTATGGTGTTGTTGAGCTCATGCTGATGATGACAGCGAGGTAGAGAGGTATGGTGTTGTTGAGCTCATGCTGATGATGACAGCGAGGTAGAGAGGTATGGTGTTGTTGAGCTCATGCTGATGGTGATAGCCAGGGTGGTATGGATGGTATATACTTCATGCTGATGGCGACAGCAAGGTCGAGGAATGTGGGAGGTATACGCTTCGTGCTCCAGGTTGAGGAGTCTGAGTAGTATTGACTTCATGCTGATGGCGAAGATGAGGTGGAGGAGTATTTGCAACAGCAGAATGGTAATGAGTGCTGTGCGGTAGGGAGATGGCGATAGTGATCTGGACCAACAGCGTGATGATGTACTACTGCAATCCCTTTCTTATCAGCCTGATCCCTATCACCTCTGCAATCAGCTCTGGATTGTCGGCGACGATGACATCGGTGCTTATGCTGCCATTGCGGACTCGACCAGGGTCGACATACACCTGCTACGCATCCTAGCTCTTGATAGACAGCGATATCTTCCACGATATCAAGGTCTTGACGATGCTGACGTCTTCTGCAACTCCTAGCTCTTGTGTCCTGCTCTGGGTATGCTTTTCTGGCTCTTGCAGCAGTGATGCTGTTATATGTGCCGGGTTGACTTCCTAGCTCTTGTTTGATGAGACTGACAGCATCGTGAAGGGCTCTCGATCAGCTTTGGACGAGTCCCATTGATTGTGATGGTCGGACGAGATCGAGAGTAGCTATGACGATGACCGCGATAGTGGTCTGGCATTGAAGCGGATCAAGAGTTGGTGCTGACGGCGGTGATGATCTGGTATTGAGGTGAGCAGGAGGTAGTGTTGACTGCGATGGTGACCTGGCGTTATCGTGAGCAGGAGGTGGTGATCAGCGAGAGTAATCTGGCAGTGAGGTGATCAAGAGGTGGTAGTGAATGGCGAGAGTGGTCTGGTGGTAAGGTTAGGTATATGGGATTGCGGTGATGTGGTGATATTGTTGATGGCATAGATGTTTGTGACGGCGACACGATTGTGACTTGGTGCTTCTGACGATGATCTTGTTCGTGACAACGATCTGATTGCGGTTTGATGATTCTGACGATGATGATCTGGTTGTTCTAATGATCGAACAGTGCCCTGGTGCTTCTGATGATACGATGGTAACTGGTTATCTGGCAGTCAGGTTGATCATCTGACGGACATTCTGACCATGACTAGATCCTAGATCTCGACTGTGATACATCAGGCGTTGTGATGGTGACAGCGGCAGCTGTAATCGATGCATAAGAACGGCTTTTGCTGTGTAATGATCACCAGGCTCTGATCGAGCATCAACCGGCGTAATATGTGGCAGGATTGATGTGAAAGTGAGCGAGGTTGCAAGAGTCTAGGCTACTTGTGAGCAATGTTGGCAAGCTTCCTCGTGACTTACACAACGGCTGCAGAAGCATAGGCCTTATAGATTGGCAATGATGAGATGTAGAGCAGGCGGTGCTTGTGATCTACATGCTTTTCGATAGCCGGATATCCTCAGATCGTGACGACGGCGACGAGATGCATGTTGTAGTCGTGGTAGGGGAGAGAGCTGCTGTGGGACAGCATCAAGACTGTGATCAAGCTGAAGATCTGTTGTGCAATCGCTGTGGTTCGATAGACGGGGTTCTTGTGAGACGACAGTGGATGTGTAGGTTGCTGTTGACAGCAGAGCTCTCAAGAACGAACAGTACTTTCGTTGAATGAATTAGCGACATCCTGTATGCTGTGATAGATGCCCTGCAGTAGTAGTTGTTCAGCAGCCAATGACTTAATGTTGTAGGACGGTAGAGAGCCATCAGGTCACTGTTGTGTACAGGTCGTGAGATATCAGGTTGCTGTAGTTGATGGGTAGTGAGAGCCATCATTGCTATAGTGGATGGATTGTAGTATTCTGTCGACAGCATGGACCGATGCACTATGTCTGTCAGTAGAGGTAGCGGCATCGAGCTCTGAATAGCAGCATGCAATAAATGTCATGCAGCAATCCTACCGTTCATGCTCACTGTTGCGAGGCCCGGTCGTCAATGAGCGACATCCTGTTGTCTGTTGACAGTATGAGCGAGGTGCGTAGGATCCTGTAACATGCAGAACTAGCTGGCAATGATGGTACAGTTCTATCGATGATAGGTGTCCGATCGTGCATGTGGTCAGATCGACGATAATGCAATGATCCTCTGACAATATGGAGTTCCGGGTGCTTCAGTGATGCTGGGTGCCAGCTGTAATGATTTCGGGAGCTCGTGTGCAATCGGCGGTGCCAAGCTGTCACAGCAAGAAGCATGGCTGCCATACTGGTCATGTAAGATCGGCGGTGAGCATAGCGTAATATCTACCTCGACGGCGAGGAGAAGGCATCGTTGATGCTGATGCCCATGCTGGGATGCGTCTGGTAGCTGCTATAGACCATATGCCTTGGATCTACCACCGTGTCAGTCTTACGGACATCTTGCGTGCAGACATAACGCACTATCAGAAGCTTGACTGCGCGAATGTGCAGACATAAAGCACTGTTGAAAGCTTGACAATTTTTGTGCTGTGGGACTGCCCTCTTAAGAGGAGTACATGTTGTCGTGCTCTTCTAGAACGAAGACCTTGGACGAAGACCTTGAGGTATCATGGCTTCTTGCGTGTACGCCTAGTTGACCATAGAGCTTACGATGTCTTATGGTTTCAGTCTCATGGTGTCGTAGTGTCACTTCGAAGCAATGTGTATAGCACTCTCTGGTCCCAGAATCCTCAGGGAGGTTGTTGGGTGCCCATGACCAGCAGCTGAGTATATCATAGACCGATGCTCCTTCAAGAGATGCTGCTGTGTGTTGGGCATGACTTGCAAGGTCCAGTGTCTCACCCTGCCTCGGAGTGAGGTTGCTGTGCGCTGGAAGACATGTCTTTTAGCTCAATGCTTCGAAGAACATCTAAGGAGTTTGCTGTCTGCCCTAGAAATGCCATACCGTTGGGAGCAACAGCCTGGAGACCTTGAGAATCTCAAAATGCACCGAGAACATTGCTGTGTATTTGACATGCTGCTACTGCAGTCATCGAGATCATAGGATGTCCCTCAATGCCTCAACACCTTAAATTGCATCGAGAGAGTTTGCTGTGTCATGTGGACATGCTGATCCGTACGGACCAACGTTCTGAAGACCTCAAGACTGTATGATAGCTCCCAAGGCTTCGAAACGGCCACAAGGGACTTCGCTGCGGACATGTCTGTGGACTCAGCATCAAGACTGTGATGTGCTGCTGGTTCAAACAGCTTGTTGAAAGCTCGTCGAACGATTTGGTGGTGAAGCCAAGAAGCATGCAGGTGTGAGTCCTGAAGGACTTGGCGGTGATCAGGGTACTGAACTCGCAGGATCTTGCTGTGAGAAAATGGCAGTGTGGAAGTGTTGGCGATCGTGTGTAAGAGCGATAGTAAGTGCTTGCATGACGCTGAACAGGCCCAAAGCAATGAGCATACTTACTGGATGGCATTAGTTGATCAGAACGCGTTCGAAGCATTAGACAGATGATGCCAAAATGTTGTTGATGAAGAAGAGTGAGGTCAAGCTGGATGAATGATGTGCCTGAAAAGTGGAGCCTGCGATATCAACCTCAGCTTCAGCAGTCCTCCTCATAGCAATCGTCTTCTTCTCCTCGAGTTTGCCGATGCAGGCCACGCCCCTGTATGCTTTGAGCTTATCGTCTTCAAGACTCGGCTTCCCGTCATCGACGAGACATCATGCGTGAAGTACAGTCAAGCACAACGCAAGAAGGCGACTCCTCAAGCTTGATATGATGGCGAGACCAGCAACCAACAGCTGCTAGTTGTGCTGTACACACTCGTCTGCGGCATATCAGTGACTATGCACGCAAGAGATACTAGCAGCAGATCTCGATGTGGTCCTCCATCCTGCATGCTATTCTACGAGCGCACTGCTGATGGTAGGATACTCTTCTGAGAAATGACAACGAACACAGCGGACTATCAATTCACCGAGCTCGATTACGACAACAGGATGATCAGAACAAGATGACACTGTTACATCACTGAAGCATGAACCCCTACTTCAGCAGAGCCATCAATGAGAGCGACATGCAAATGACTAGGCGGTTCGCCCGCAAGCAGTCTATCGTCTGATGCGTTACACCTCACGATTGCCCAAAGACGAAGACATTGTATAGTCCTCCACAACTACCACCTCGCGAAGACGTCCTTGCCTACATCTTGCAACCACATCACCGAATCTACCGCAGAGGCATATAACTAGGACACCTTGGATGGCCACAATCTGAACGAGAACGATGGAATGTGAAGGGTAGCAGCAGCGAGTACCAGTCTGCAAATGGTCTGGAATACACACCGGTCAGCATGGGTGTGCACATGCTGACAGTAGCGTCATCCTCTAGTCGTTCCACGACGTCTGTGATGTGCTGCTGTCCGCGGCGATGGAAGACAACAGAAGCGGTATGTGGAAAGCAGCTGTGCGAGAACTCTACTGCCCAATGGAACCACATCAGCTGGACGAACATCTTGAAACGGAAGTGACATCCTTTGTACAAGAACATGGAATTCACAATGGTCAAGTTCACATACACGGACCTGACACTCGCCCGATCATGCGCTGACAAGCTTTAAGTACCTCGACGGTGCCAATCTAAAGACTGTAACCTACCGGCAAGGATATGGTCACCTCTGCTTAGCCATCAGGGGCGTCAATCTAGAGAGAAACTGTTGACCACCCGCAAGGGCATCGCTACAAATCCGCCGACTTCACAACATGACAATCGACAGAATGAGGACCCTTGGGCAATGTCACTCGCCTGCCTTAGTGATGGTCTTCCTCTCAATCAAGCAGTTCTATCGCTATAACCCCTTGTAGCAATCGAAAGTCGATCGCAGGACATGATGAAACTGATCATTCGATACAACGACATCTACTGTCGGAGAGTCGTACAAACACTCGACAAGTCGTCAGGAGAGAGACATATACTTCTAGAATGGCAGCAGTCCAGAACAAGAAGGAGGATGATGGTGTAGACGTTCAATAGATCACCAAGCAGGCGGAAGAGGCAGCAAAGTACAGACAAACCAAAGGCAGACGACCAATCGCCTGGATGTCGTCAGTGACTCCAACAACAAGAAGTCGATCGTGCAGCTGCTTCTCTTTAGCATTCACCTGATGGCCGAGTCTGTCAATCTCCAGCGAGGCAATCATCGAAAGCTCATCCTGGACGTACCGCCGACCGATGCTCTTTTGCAGTAGGCTGTTCGCATCTTCCAATTAGGCCAGAAGCATACGCCGAGCTTAAGGATGTCAGTATCGACAGCTCTTACGACGTTGTCGTGCTGTCTCGCTACCTTCGCTCTTGGCACGCTCAGCTTATTGATAGCGAGATCATTGATCTCGCCTGGCTCGCCGGACCAGACGACATGAAGCTGAGACTCCGGTATGCCTCTGCAGCCACTTCTCTGTCCGGTGGCGTCAATATCCTACCTAGCTTGCCCAAGAGGCTTCAGTGAGACCTTTGTCGATAGGCTTGTTCACCTACGTTTCGGCACTCGTATCGACGTCTTCGACCACCATGCACTGAGGAAAGAACACTGAATGTGCTGCAACTCCCATCTTGAGATGATACACCATCTCGGCCCGGGAGGTGCTCATATGGAGCGCTTAGAACACGGCAGGAAGCTGTCAAGCATGAAGAGAACGAAGGGCGGCTCGAAGAAGTACCCAGAACTCATGGACGCCAAGCCAGTCAGCCTACCAGTCTACACCATGGGCCCCCAAGGCTATCAGAAACGAGCCTACAGCAATGCCAACATAGATCTCGACACAGCCGCTGCAATCATCATCACATTCATAAAGGCCGACGCTCAACAGGCTATCCAGGATGCAGACAAGTCATTTAGATGGCAGCATCACAGGCTAGTGTTGACATTCGACAGAATGTCCAGGGATGCCTTGATACCCGTTGTGCAGGACACTTCGACAGGCATCGACGAGGACGCTTTGAATTCATCAAGAGCAACGCTTCGGCACCTGGCTGAAGGCCGCCTCCGATCTCTATCGCTAGGAATGCAGAAAGAACGTCTCGAATGATAAGGCAAACCAGCAGTATATCCCCTCGAGCCCACACTGGGTCATCGCTGTACGATGTACGACCAGCGGCAAGTATGATCTGACTGTCTCCATGGTGAATGCCAGGTCCAGTGAGAGATCTAGTTGAGCTGGTGAATCAAGTCACTCACCCGCACTATGGTGTGTATCAGACTCAACGAATCGTCAAGCAGACCTACCGATTGTCAAGATCGCCGCCATAAGAACACTGATGTTGAGCCACACCGCAGGCAACAATCATAAAAGATACCCCGACGGAGCAGAATCCGTCAGGTATGCTCAGTTCGTCTTCTGCGAGATCACGCCGGTGAAGCTGTTGGATATGAATGCGGTCATAAGAAGATCGATGGTGTGTCAGCAACTCACAAGAAGATTGATAACAATCCAACGGACAGGTACGATGATAAGGACCTCCAAAGCCAGCTGGAGAAGGACATGTCCTGCACGCACAGACAGCAGAGGCCTGAAGGTACGCAACTGTACACAATAATCCCTATCCACAAACGCTGTGAGTATGCACTAGACAACTACATCAGATCTAGCGGACGTACTGCAAGAGAGACTCAAGATCTAGGTCCTGACGTCAAGGAAGGCAATCATCAACGAAAGGAAGAGTCCTCAAGGCACTATTGACAGCAAACCAACATATGATCTTCAAGAGGAGCACAGCGTCCTTGCTGTTGCCAACACACGATGTCAGCGAGCATCGTCGTGTAGAGGCCAGCCTCGCAAGCGCAGGTATGGCATCATCTCATCATCGACAAGAGCATGGCACCAACGGAACGTTGGTATCTTCAGTACAGCAATAATGCTATCAGCAACAGGATATCAGCAGAGCAATATCAAGTACGAAGTACCATAGAGACAACAGCAGCAGAGCGCTGTCTCGGCTAAGCGCCACCTACAGCAGCACCGTTATGAGTAGGCAACCACAACAACGCTGACGATAGCACAGAGCAAACAAGGGGCCACTTTGCAGCACCTTAGCACTGCGCTATCGTCGGGACATCACGACTGAACGGCCTGGTCACCACGAGCAGTTGCACTGCAACAGTGGAACATCACCACCTAGACTACTCAGCTAACATAGATCAGCATCAGGAAGCAGGCTTGTTGCCAGAAGAGAGCTAGCAGGCCATGGCTACATCGGAGGCTTCAAGAGCAAAGATTGTGTGGTAGAGCAGCAAGAAAAGCTTTCCGATGACAGCTATTGAACGACCATCGGTGTCGCAAGGCACAACATCAGCAGAAGAACATCTCGTTAGTGCACTACGCATACTGCCATTGTTGTTAGTAACACAGACGCACTGCTCCGCCCTGGTGTGATCAGCAGATGAAGAGCAGAGCATCAACGAATGAGCATCATGTGTGCCAGGTCCAGCAGAGCTATCTCATGATCGTTCGAAAACATTAAAGCACAGCCAGCAGCAGGACAGGAAACCATGAAGCATAGCACAAGAAACATACTACTGTGGCCGTGAATAGCAGAGAGAGAACAGAGCAGCATAACGTGAATGCGTTGTCGCCGACGACTGACTAGACCGGCAACACAGCAGCAGGATCATTAGGAGCAGCTC
Source organism: Peltaster fructicola (assembly GCA_001592805.2). Lineage (NCBI taxonomy): Eukaryota > Fungi > Ascomycota > Dothideomycetes > Peltaster > Peltaster fructicola. The sequence continues at coordinate 2,477,318 of CP051140.1, forward strand.
ACCATACCAGACCAAGTTTTGAACAGTCGCAAAGGAGCATCTCATCGCCGCCAGCAAGATCTGGGCAACGGTGGTGATACGGTCAAGGAGAGAACAGCAGGACGTTGCCGTAGCAGAGCACTTCCAGAGAACGAGCGGCGGAGCAGCAACATCAAAGCATTGCCAGTATGATGACACGAACAGAACCAGCAGGAATGGACGGTTTGACGCTTTCTGTGTTGTGTATGGCCGATTTGTCATGTGACACAATGGTTTGACACGCACAGTGGTGTGTGTGAATGGTCGACACGAACAGATGATCTGACACAGACCGCGATCTAAGGGACATATCGTCGCCGTCGTCGTCGGTCGTCATAGTTGAACAGCAGGTCAGCAGAGCATCAGAAGCGAGTTCGGCCGCGATTCCATTGTTGCAAGAAGGGCAGCAGCAGCAATGTAATTGGAAAGCAGGAAGAGCACGGCGACGCTAACAGTACAACATCGTCAATACATCCTCGCTCTTGGCAGGAGGACACCATCATCATGCCCTCGCTATCGGAGCACCTTCAAGAGCTAAGCAGCAACACCAGGACAGCTTCACTAGAAACTTTCTACGATGGACAGTGGAATCGGTCTCATATAAGCGCCTGAACAACTGAGCAGAGATCAAGCGGACAGACCTGATCTAGAGCTCGTCATCAAGCAACGCTGTCCATCATCTCAAACATATCCTCATCATGCTTGGAAACCCAGTGTCCAGGCGCTGACACAGCTCCTTTTTGCATCGTTGCAGAGAGCTTACCATGTGATACTAGAGCATCATCACATGGCCAGAACCAGCACCCCCTTGACCATCGCCTCACCAGCATTCCCACTGAAGCGCTTCAACTCCTCTCTAGCCTCACTCAGCACATTTCTGACCCTTCAATCGATCATATCGCTCCTACTGATCAAGCTCTTCCCGTCGGAGTATGTTGGCATGAGCGTGTTCGCTTCTATCATCATGCTCTCAATCAGATCGTCGGCAAGACAGCATCATGCCATCAGAGCATACCCTGGAGTCATCCAGTATCGCCAAGGATGGGTGATTCCTTCTTGGACTTCCTCTGCTTACCGAACATCGCGACCCTTGATCGATCACATCTCTGATTGAACCTCGGATACTCAATCGCTTTCCTATCTCAACCATATGTAGGATATTCGACACAGCACCATCGACTCGATTCTCGTTTAGGAAGTACGTCTAAAGTAGCTCAGGGAAGCCTTTCATATCCTGCAGCTCAGCTTCACTTCCTCTAAGCAATATAGGCTTGAGCGAGGTATATGCCTGGATTGGCGACTTATCCATCAGATGGAGATCGAACGGACATGCTGACATATTTCACGACCGAGATATGGCTGCCGCTATGGATATGAGAGTCGTCATACTTCTATTGACGATCTACAAGCTCAGCTGGCATCTACCTACGCTTCTGCATTGCTTGATCGTGTGAGACTGCTCTTTCACTTCTACAACTTCCTTTGACACAAGCTCTTGGCTTTGACAATAAACAGGCAAAACATCAAGCCTCTTGTAATAAGGCACGCCGTAGACCTCTCTTACAGTCTCCAAAAACACAGCATCAGCAAGAACCAGCTTAGCTACTGATCCGCCAGCGTGCCAAGATGCCGTGGCATCGAAGGTGCAGTTGTTGATCACAATCCAGAAATCATCCTGAATGTCATGCTTCCTCATCTCGAATGAACAGCCACTTGAACACATCCACATTCTCCAATTTACCTAGCTGGACCTGACACAACAACCAGTCCTGTAAGCAGGCCCGACACCGTGGCGAAAGACGATAGGAGTGACAATCAACATGCTGTCAGGCCTGGGCTTGTGAGAGACCCAGGTTCCGATGATGTTCCATACAGGCTGCACAGGCTGGACCATTGCCTTGACGTCTATTGTATGTACAATCATGGAAGGTGCTTGTATCAGCTCTGTCAGATCCAGATCAACACGCCAGGACCACGATATCCAAGACTTACGCCCTTGTCAGGTCGAAGCATCCAAGAAGGTCACGATTGCATTGTGTGACACCTTCACACAAAGGCAGTTCTATGCGCTGCACATGTCTCCCTCAAACGTTATGCGAAGAACTCCTGACTTGGTAATTGCCCTGGATGTTCTTGAACCGAATCCGCTCGTTCTGTGCTGGAGCAGCAGTTATGGATCGTAAGGTCTGTCCGTATGCTGCAGTATCCACGTGCTGAAAGCACAACTCTGCCAATATGCCTTTGCTGGCCGTCATGAAGCATTATAGCTGTCGTCCACTTATAATGTTTTCATGATCGGGTGAAAAGAATCGGTCTCGTCGGTGTCGATCATATATCCTGTAGCCACCTCACCTGCCGTCCACCAGCATGAACCGGGCATCACTGCTCTCGGTAGGTGTTCACAATCTGGTGGCAGTGATGTCTGATTCATTTCTTGTGTCAAGAGGACATCATGCATTGCATCCATGACAAATATCAGTGCTACCTCGTTCCACAATGCACATCGTTGAGGTCGTTGGTTCCTTGGATGTGAATCAAGTGTTGACTTTGCACATGTTCAAGTACTCCGGCTGCGACAAAAGCCTCAAGTGACAGTGGTCCCTTCATAAGTACATGCAAGAGCTCTCAGATCCAGTTGGTACTGGTCCCATGCCTAATCATGTCCAATCATCTTCTGCAACTATCATCTCGTATATTAAGGACAGGCAGGTTGTAGCTTTTGAAGTTGAGCTGATCAATCTCCGTTGAGTAGTCGACTATTCTTGATTGCCAAGTGTTCTTGAGCTGGCGAAACTCACGCATCAGTGTTGGGACTACTCCAAGGGCCGGACATATTGTAGCCCGTCAGGAGTGACGGAGCTGCTGTGGTGCAACCTGATGAGTGGCGTCCTCGCGTCCGAACGATGGTCATCAGAGACACGAATGAGCTCCTCAGGCTGTAGGATCCTGCTGTCTAGAGTGAGTTGATTTGCTTCATTCATAGCGCTAGAGGCGCTGTTGAAGACGTTTGAGTGTCGCTGTCCATCGTGTACTTTGAGCTCGGAAGTGCATTATCGTTGCGCTCCCGATGCGTCCAGGGTTGCTTGGTCAGATGCGTCTTGATCATAGTCTTGAGGGCTGTCTTGTGCTCAGATGATGCCACCTGGTTGTCGCATCACCAGTCATCTTGTCCTTTTTTCCGATGAAGCCCGACTGCCATGTTTTCGAGTGCCACAGGACACATCGTTGTCATCTCGGAGCTTGCCATGGTCGTTGTGTTTATCGTCGACCTGTTGATCGCTCAGAGACGCACGCCTTCGATGATCTTCTTTGCTGCCTTGGATCTTGTCGTTGTCGTCCTTCTTCTTGCTGCTGTCGTTCTGCTAACGCTGCTGTCGTTCTTGGTCTTGTTGATGTCACCCTGCTCCTTGACCTCTCCCTACATGGTCCCTTGCTCCATTGTTCCCTAAGTTCTCGGCCTGGGGCTTCTTTGCACCGTCTGCTTGTTCCTGATCTCTTCGTCCGTGAGACTATCATAGCAACAGGTTGTCCGATTCAGTGATGCTCGGGATGCTTCAGGTGTGTAATCTGCAAGATGTCGACAATGTTTACCATGAGTAGCTGCACCCACCTGCTGACCATGAGCGCGACATCCTGGAGATCCATCAGACGTCTCTCTTGATCCACCCACTTCGTCTGTCGTACTTCATCGTTCATCTTGGTAGCTTGCCCAATGCTTGCTTCATCGCCATTGTGAGTCACTCCTGGACGTCTCTCTCCGCTATCTTTGAAGTCAATCTAGTGACTATGCTTGGCGGCACTCCATCCAGCTCATTGTCGATGTCCACTAAGTCGATTCTGCAGGTTGATACACTGATACATTCCATTCACTTTGTGGTGACATTGTAGCTCCGAGGTGATGAATCGATCAGACCTCGCGCAACATTGACACTCAGGTCTTGCTGTATTAGCATTGTCCACCACTCACTGTCAGGTACCATCTTACAGGCTTGTCTCGCAGGCCATTCTTGAGATATCCTTGTAGGACAGCAAACATCACCAGTACCCGGAACTGCAATGCTTGCTGAAGCAACGATCCGCTCTAGCCGGTCTGTGCATCTAGACAATGCTCGGCGATGGTGATGTTCTAGCAAGATCCCTGATGGCCTCGGTGATTTGGCAACTGCAGCCAGCCTGTCTTGGATTGGAGGCGAGATGAGGTCTCACTGCAAGGCCCAGAAATCTATCCTGCAAACATTGTCTTATTAGCGATCATCACATGTTTCCCTACGAGCAATGGCCAATGTTGATGGTCATCGAGTGCGGTCTGGAATGGTCCTAGAAATGTCGTACTTCAACACCATAGTGGTTGCTCGTAGATCTCGACGATAAGCAAGCAGCATCAAAGGCATGCCAATCAGGAACAACACTGATTAGGATGTTCGTGCACATTGTAACGTTGATGTCAATGAGAGCGGCCGCAGAAGACCTTAATAAGAGGTGACACGCGCGCCAAGACTTCCGTGCAGCTACATAACATCACTCTTCGATCAAAATCTATCCCACTCTATCAGCATGTCGAGCGAAGCTCTTATCGCTAGCCAAGAGGACATTCAGCCATTCTTCACGATCATCGAGGATGCAGAAGGCGACATCATCCACCCACAAGTCCACTATGTGTTCTCCGACGACGATCCCGAGCTCTTGACATCAGCTGCCATTGAACATCCTCATCGTGTTGTCCTTATAGATACTGACGGCAAATCTATCACAAATGTCTCTTCTCTATCGCCTGACTGGCAAGCTGTAAGAGCGGATATCTCACAAGCACCATCGTGGGGAGATGAGGCCGCAAAAGGTTTCATGCTCCGAATCACTGGTAAAGAGGCTACCACTTCACCGGCTGGTTCCCTCGACGAGCTCGTCGCAAGCTTCGATCGAGAGATGGAAAGCCTCGTTGAGCTTCTTGGGTGTGAAGAGACCAAGATCGCCGAGCAGGCACAAATTAAAGATGAATCGCAGCATGGCAGCTCTGAATGAACTGCACACATCATGTTCACGGAGAAGGCAGCTCTTAGTGTCTTGATAGTAGCACTTCCAATCACAAGCACCAACAAGGAATCTCTTCTCATCAGCAACACACCTCACGAAACATCAGAGCCTCGAACAGAGCTGCAGCATTTCGAACATCCTAGGATCAACTCTTTTAGACTGCCGTCCGGTGTACAGTCACACGTAGCGAGGGCCATGCTGGACTGCGAACTCGAGGCTGAGAACACACTTCTCAACAAAACATCTGGATTGAGACCCAAGATAGATGACCAGTCACCAAACTCCAGCATCTGGTGCATTGACACTACGTGGCATCAACGGAATACATTAGTCTATATCTTCTAGTGTTCCTTCGGCATCCTCTGACACCAATATACCCACTAAACATGCACTCAACATGCCCTCCCAATTCACCCAAGGATGAATATCCATAAACAGCTTCGTGCCGTCACGTCCAGCACTCTTGAAGAGCTCCTTCTCACCTCCAGGATGGAAAGGCAGGTACGGCGTAATGTTGTAGACCTTGCCCTGGTAGCTACTCCATATAGGCTTGCCCTTCCTGCCATTCATCACCTTTAACTGCGATGGTGTTACTCGCTGAAGTGATGGCACTCCACTCAAGTTACTCGACCTGGTCAGAGATGCCCAATCCATCGGAGAGTGACCAGGGCTGAGAAGGACTTTGCCACGAGCATTTGAGCCAACACGCTGTTGACTGTTCCCAGGAGGACCTCTATTTGGGAGAGGACCTGAGGAACCACTAGGAGGCGGCATTAGACCTGCTGGTACCAGAGATGATCTGGGAGGTGCTGGCTGACGAGATGGCGCTTGTAGTGACCTGGGAGGTGCCAGATTCGAAGCCGACTGTGTTCCAGGAGAGATCCTTCCAGTTGGTGAATTGACATCAGTCTCCCGACGGTCTCTTGCTTCCGTATGCTCAGTGAGCTCAAAGGATGGAACATCTGGTGCTATAACTTGTGGTTCTGCCTTTGGGGTACTCTGATTGTCTTCCTTGTCTGTATCGAAACCATCTTTGTCGGATGCTTGACTTGTGTCTGCTGTAGTTGTATCTGTAGGCGCTTTCTCGCCGGAAAGTGATATGGTTTGCCACAAAGAATTGAGCACCGATGTCATGTCTGAGTGGGTGCTCACTGTGCACGACGCTACTTCCGCACCGTAAAGCGTCTGTCGCTAACAACGTCAAGAGTTCATGTTTCGCAGATGTCGGGTTGTGGCGAGAGGTCGGCGTTGGAGATGAACTTTCTAGACTTTAAAGAATCGCAATTGCGCTCCTCAGACAATACCAGAACCAGCCATGTCCTCCATCTCTCCATATATACGCAGCCTGCGGTACATCCGTACTCCTACAGTGCCACGAACATGCATTCGACCGGCCATGCAGCAACGAGCGCTGCCAACGCACATCCGATACATGGCTAGCAAGTCCGCGGCAGATCTAGCAATCGAGGAGATTACCGAGCTCTATTCAACAGCACAGGACGAGTTCGAGATTGCGATGGAAGAGACGGAGAAGATGTCTGTCTATGCAGAAGGTGATCGAGAGGCTGCGAAAGAAGAGCTCGAGAAGGTGCAGACAGCATACAAGAAGATTGTCAATGGATCAGACAAGCAGCTGGCGGAAGAGGTCAGCAGGAGGATAGGCACAAGGATTCGTGAGCTCGAGAATGGTGTCAAGCGAATGGAAGAGATTGCCATGGAGCATGATTGAAGAGCAGAGCGCCTGCAAAGAGCATGACATACTCAGAACAGGAGGCGACGACAGGCCACCATCGCTTCATCGTATCTCGCCCAAGATGCTGCCTATCGATCACATCTCTGCGCGACCGCCAAAGCTGGGATGCAGTCGTTGGCGGTCATGCGCGCGGAAGGCCGAAGCCAGCGCTCGATGAGAGCTTCGTCTTGCTATGGGCAGCTCAGCTGCTGCCAAACCTATACAGAAGACCGTCGAGTCTGTTGTAATTGTATATCACAGGTTACCCTAGCCTTCCAATCGCTCAACACGCAGATGTCCCGAACATAAAATCATCTCTTTCGCTCGAAATATGAGCTTGATCCCATCAAAGCAACACTCTGATCCATGACAGTCTCTCCAACCCAAAGATAACTTTCAACCCATTTCTTGATACTCGGTGAGTCGCTGAATGAATCTGAACGAAGACTAGGACTGTCAGGTCAGTCTAGGGACGATCTGTCCATCACTTCACCTACGTTAAGCCAGTGCTCCGTCGTACACCAGCGAGGAAAGCAGAGAAAAGGACCGCGTCAAAGGCGTAGTGTGTAAGTCGTCCGAGCTGGCATCATCAGTATTGTCCGTTCAGGCGCTCGCTCCAAACATACAACCATTATTGCGCTGTCGCTTCGGCGCGTCGCTTGTGGTGCTCAGTTGTTCGAACGACGTCGTATAAGCGTCATGCACTTGGATGCGCCGAGTCAAGGTGAGCCTGCGGAGAGTCTGTGGTATGTGGACGTCGTGTGCTCTCTTCTGCATCTGATGATGTGTCTAGGAGTAGAGCTCTACGCACTGTTTATCGTAAGCGTGCTGGTTGCTACGCACGGGCTGAATAGACTTTAAGCAGTACAGGGTCCTCTGACAAGATCTGGTGGGGTGATGCTGCTGATGCTCTGCTCTGCGTGGACCTGTCAAAGTATAAAATGATCGGTCTGATAAGAGATTCATTGACATGACGTAGAGCAGAAGCACCTACACGTGGGTTGGCACTGCTGGACTGTAGGACCGAATTGGAAACACGTTGAGTGGAACCCCGCCGGGCAGTACGGTGAGTGGGTGCGTGCTTGCCTGCTCAATGTTGTTGATAGACAGAAAAAAGTACAGTTGAATCCTCCCTCCGTTTGGGTAACTCATTGCACGACCTCCACCTTCGCAAGACTCTCAAACCTTTCCTCGAGCGTCTCAGCTTCCTTCCCAAGCTGTAATCATGGCCAACGCAACAGCTCACCAAGAGTATGGCAAGACTCGTGTAGAGTGGCTTGCCAACCTCAACACAGAGTACAAACCACCAAAGAACTTCCGAAGAACTAGCATTATCTGCACGATAGGTCAGTACACACGACCTCGAGCTCTGCTCACACAGCTAACATGATCAAGGACCAAAGACCAACTCCGCAGAGAAGATCAACATCCTTCGAAATGCCGGACTTAACGTTGTTCGCATGAACTTCTCGCACGGCTCCTACGAGTACCACCAATCCGTCATCGATAATGCACGCGAGGCGGAGCGCACACAGAGTGGTCGCCCAGTCGCGATCGCCCTCGACACAAAAGGGCCAGAGATTCGTACAGGAAACACACCCGGTGACGAGGACATCCCAATCTCTGCTGGCACTGAGCTCAACATCACAACCGACGAGAAGTATGCCACTTCAAGCGACAACAAGAACATGTATGTCGACTACAAGAACATTACAAAGGTCATTGAGAAGGGTCGAGTCATCTACGTCGATGACGGAGTCCTCGCATTCGAGGTGATTGACGTTGTAGACGACCAGACAATCCGAGCAAAGGCTATCAACAACGGCAAGATCTCCTCCAAGAAGGGCGTCAACTTGCCAAAGACAGATGTCGATCTCCCAGCTTTGAGTGAGAAAGACAAAAACGACCTAGCTTTCGGTGTCAAGAACAAGGTGGACATGATCTTTGCCTCATTCATCCGTCGAGCAGACGACATCAAGCATATCCGTGCCGTTCTGGGAGAAGAGGGCAAGGACATTCAGATCATTGCCAAGATCGAGAACCAACAGGGTGTCAACAACTTTGACGAGATCCTCAAGGAAACTGATGGTGTCATGGTCGCTCGTGGTGACCTGGGTATTGAGATTCCACCAGCCCAAGTCTTCATTGCACAGAAGATGATGATCACGAAGTGCAATCTCGCGGGAAAGCCAGCCATCTGTGCAACTCAGATGCTCGAAAGCATGACTTACAACCCTCGACCAACACGAGCAGAGGTCAGCGATGTTGGAAATGCAGTCCTCGATGGTGCAGACTGTGTTATGCTGTCTGGAGAGACTGCCAAGGGCAATTACCCAAAGGAAGCTGTCACCATGATGCACGAGACTTGCTTGCTTGCAGAGCTTGCTATTCCATACGTCAACGCATTCGACGAGCTTCGTTCTCTCGCACCTCGACCAGTGCCAACGACTGAGACCTGCGCAATGGCTGCTGTTGCTGCTTCTCTCGAGCAGAACGCTGGCGCTATTCTCGTGCTCACCACATCGTAAGTGCAAAGCATCTTGCACAGATCGTGACTAACAAGCCACAGCGGTAACACTGCACGACTGATCTCCAAGTACCGCCCAGTATGTCCTATCATCATGGTGACACGAAACGCCAGTGCTTCACGATACTCTCACTTGTACCGTGGCGTGTATCCCTTCCACTACGCAGAGCCAAAGCCAGACTTCAAATCATCACCATGGCAGGAGGATGTCGACAACCGACTGAAATGGGGTATCATGAACGCTATCAAGCTTGGTGTCCTCAACAAGGGAGATGCTGTGGTTTGTGTCCAGGGATGGCGTGGAGGAATGGGTCATACCAACACTCTGCGTGTGGTTCCAGCCGAGGAGGATCTTGGTCTCGATCAGGACGCTTAGTCTTGGAGCTCGATCAGAATGCTCAATGTCGTAGCATAAGCTTCTGTCGCCATAGTTGTACAAGCACTGTACCATGACAGGCTCCAGGAACGTCAGGAGAAACTAGTCCATATCTATTGCTTGACTGTATATGCTGCCTCGTACAGTCTTGGCAGGCTCCTGGAACATCAGACGAAGCTGCTCCCTTTCATTCGAAGGAGGACGCCGGTGAAGATCGACATCGCCGTGTCGGGGACTGATTGGATGAAGATCTCCTGTAATGCTTCGTACTCTGCAGTCAGAAATGTCAGGGTCTTGGTGGTATGCGGCAACCGGACTAGTCAAAACGGTCGATAGGTAGTCAGGGTTGGGTACCCAAAACAAAGCGCTGTTCGTTGAGAATGTTGTTGTCAGCTGGAGATCAGAGCTACGATCAGAGGTTGTGCAGTAGGTGACACTCGCAGTATTTGAAGTTGCCCTTCGTCATGATCAAGCATAACATCGAAAGAAGAAGCAGCATTCAGGAATGAAGCGCAAGGAGAGTTTAGAAAGTCTATTTGTGGCAGGGAGGTGGAGGACAGACCCTGAGGCATGCGACAAAACATCCACCGGTTAGACACCCATTCAGACACGGCAGATGTCTTGGTGGGAACTCTTGAGCTTTGACCTATCGTATTCCTCAAGACATGCACTCGAAGTGTTTTCCTTTTGTTCTCACCTGAAACACGTCTTCGCAGTTGTCTTCGAAGCCCACATCGCGCGTGGCCCTGCAATGCGACTCGCGCCTCGAAGCATCTGACAGCAGCACGGTTGAGACTGGAGCTGGACAACTCGATGAGCAAAGCTTCTTAAGCTATCCACCACCTTACTGACCGCAGTCACTCCTTGAAACGATGCCTCACGAAGACACTTCAGCTGCCCTGGCCCGCGCGCTCTCCGGTCTCGCGAAGAACTATGCATCCGACAATCCGTTCAGAGCCACAAACGGCGTGATAGAACAGATCACACTTCCTGGCGCAGATACCGTCGAGAAGAGGACACTTGAACGAGAGATCAACAGTCTAGCTGCAAGGATTCGATTTCTCGAGAACCGAGCAGCAGCAGCCAGCACATCATCGAACTCGTTGCCAGTCACGCCGAATGAACCTAAAGCGTCAACGTTGGGCGCCTCAACTCCTTCCTCGCCGCGATCAAGCTATATCTCGCGCCAGCGCTCGACGTCATGGGTCAACAATCTGTTGGCAAGAGATGAGAACCAGCACAAGCCTCGTCAGCTGACAGAGGAGCAACTGGATGTTCTCCGAGAGCATGTTGACCAGCAAGCAGAAGAGATCAAGAGTCAGCGCGACTTCATAGACAGCATCAAATCACAGCTATATCACCAACAGGAGGCCACCAGAGCTGTGCTCGATGGCCGTGCCAACCCCTCGTCAATCGAGCAGCTCAAACGCGAGATCGAGAAGAACGTTCAGATCAATGCTACATATCAGAAAGTGCTCAAGGAGATTGGAACCATTATAACAGCCGTAGCGAACGGTGATCTGAGCAAGAAGGTGCTCATACATGCTACTGAGAAAGATCCGGAGATTGCACGTTTCAAGCATACGATCAATAAGATGGTGGACCAGCTACAACAATTCGCAGGACAAGTATCGCATCTTGCCAAGGATGTCGGCACAGAAGGACGCTTGGGAGGTCAGGCAGTTGTGCCAGGAGTCGATGGAATTTGGGCAGAGCTGACAGTTAACGGTGGGTGTATATCATATGTTCTGCAGGAGACTGGCTAACGATGTTTAGTCAACGTGATGGCGCAGAACCTGACTGATCAGGTGCGAGAAATCGCTTTGGTCTCTCGTGCTGTGTTACAAGGTGATCTAAGTCGCAAGATCGAACGACCGGCCAAGGGTGAGATACTTCAATTGCAACAGACCATCAATACCATGGTAGACCAGCTCAGGAAGTTTGCTACAGAGGTCACACGTGTCTCGCGAGAGGTCGGTACAGAAGGAGTGCTGGGTGGACAAGCCGAGATCGAAGGCGTACAGGGCATGTGGCTGGACCTAACGGATAACGTCAATGCTATGGCCCACAACCTCACATCACAGGTCCGTGATATTGCAACAACAACCACTGCCGTCGCTAGGGGCGACCTCACACAAAAGGTCAAGGCACAGTGCAAGGGAGAGATTCTCGAACTGAAGAACACCATCAACGACATGGTCGACCAACTTCTACAATTTGCCCAAGAGACGAATAGGCTGGCCAAAGAGGTGGGTACTGAAGGTCGACTTGGTGGACAAGCTACAGTACACGGTGTCGAAGGTGCTTGGAAAGAGCTCACCGAGAATGTCAACGGTATGGCGATGAATCTCACCACACAAGTGCGTGAGATTGTCTCCGTGACCACCGCTGTCGCCAATGGAGATCTTAGCAGGAAAGTGCAAGCAGACGTCAGGGGCGAGATACTGGATCTCAAGGTCACGATCAACACCATGGTCGACCGCTTGAATACCTTCGCCCTGGAAGTGTCAAAGGTTGCGAGAGAGGTCGGCACGCTGGGCAAGCTCGGCGGTCAAGCTCATGTCGAAGGCGTCTCAGGCAAATGGAAGGAGCTCACAGACAACGTCAACACCATGGCAGGCAATCTCACAACCCAGGTGCGTAGCATCTCGGACGTGACCACGTCGATTGCAAATGGCGATATGAGTCAGCGTATCGAGGTGCACGCCCAGGGCGAAATCCAGACGCTGAAAGACACGATCAACGACATGGTCACCAGGCTTGATGCTTGGTCGCTATCCGTCAAAGCTGTAGCACGAGACGTTGGTGTGGATGGCAAGATGGGCGGTCAAGCAGACACAGGAAACATCAGCGGTAGGTGGAAAGAGATCACGACCGATGTGAATACCATGGCACAAAACTTGACATCACAAGTCCGTGCTTTCGGTGAGATCTCTGATGCTGCTATGAAGGGCAACTTCTCAAAGACCATTACAGTCGAGGCATCCGGAGAGATGAACGAGCTCAAGAACATCATCAACAAGATGGTCTTTGGCTTGAGAGAGTCGATCCAGCGAAACAATCAGCAAAGGGAAGCAGCCGAACTCGCCAACAAAACGAAGTCGGAGTTCCTTGCAAACATGTCTCACGAGATCAGAACGCCAATGAATGGCATTATTGGTATGACGCAGCTCACACTGGATACCGAGCTGGAGCAGAATCAGCGAGATATGCTGAGTACAGTCTTTTCGTTGGCGAACAGTCTACTCACGATCATCGATGACATCCTCGATATCTCCAAGATCGAAGCCAACAGGATGATTCTGGAAGAGGAACCATTCTCACTCCGCGGACTCGTTTTCAGCAGTCTCAAATCACTTGCTGTGAGGGCGAATGAGAAGGACATCAGTCTGATGTACGACATCGATAGCTCAGTCCCGGATTATGTCGTTGGCGACTCCTTCCGTATGCGACAGATCATTCTCAACCTTGCCGGCAACGCTATCAAATTTACAGAGCATGGAGAAGTGCGTGTCAAGATCGGCGCAGACAATGGGTCTCGTTGCGATCCTGGAGAAGTGGTTGTCAAGATAGCCGTTTCCGACACAGGCATCGGCATTCATCACAACAAGCTGGACATCATCTTCGACACTTTCCAGCAGGCCGATGGCTCAACGACACGACGTTTCGGAGGTACAGGTCTTGGGCTGTCGATCTCCAGACGACTTGTCACACTCATGCGTGGTAAGATGTGGGTCGAGTCGAAGTATGGTGAAGGCAGTACATTCTTCTTCACATGTGTTGTACGTCTCGGCACTCCAGATCTCACGAGGCTATCACCAGCTTTGTCACAGTATCGACAACACAAAGTGTTATTCATCGATAGCGGCAACAACGACAATACGCAAGAGATCGCAAAGAGCGTTCGTGCACTTGATCTCGTCCCGACAATCATCGACGAAAACTCGCTGGCAGGCGACATCGACCCTACTGCTGTGTTTGACGTCGTGCTGGTGGGCTCCAGCGATGTTGCACAGCACATACGAACGATCGAACGATTCAAGTATGTGCCAGTGGTCATGCTAGCACCAAAGATCTCTACTAGCTTCAAGCATGCCATGGAGAATGGCATTTCGAGCTACATGACCACACCTTGTCAGCCTATCGATCTCGGCAATGCACTCATACCAGCACTCGAGAACAGGGCGGCTCCTAGCTCGATGGACCATTCAAAGTCGTTCGACATTTTGCTGGCTGAGGATAATGCTGTCAACCAAAAGCTAGCAGTGAAGATCTTAACCAAGCACAATCACAAGGTCACAGTCGCAAACAACGGTCTGGAAGCGCTAGAAGCCATCAAGCTGAAACGTTTCGACGTGGTACTCATGGACGTGCAGATGCCGGTCATGGGAGGTTTCGAGGCGACAGCGAAGATCAGAGAGTACGAGAGCAAGCACGGACTGACACGATCTCCCATCATCGCTCTGACAGCACACGCGATGCTTGGCGATCGTGAGAAGTGTATACAAGCTCAGATGGACGAGTATCTGAGCAAGCCTCTGAAGCCAAATCAGCTCATCCAGACCATCCTCAAGTGTGGTACGCTTGGAGGTGCGTTATTGGAGCGGAAGAACGACAATCGCAGTATTGCTGCCGGGGATGCACCAGCTGATGTGGGTCTGCTTACTGTTCCACAGGGTCGACCAGGCATGAGTACACGAGGATTCACAGAGGGCGGTCCAGCAGGACTGGAGAGCCCGGCGATTCTGACGGCTGATGCAGATGATCCCATGAATGTCAGGGTAAGTGATGCTGCTGTACGTTTGATCGACGTGGTGCTGACCTGTAGCAGGATCTCCTCGAGCGAGCAAATAGTACTTGAAGATTCGGAGAGCAATTTTTTGTTCACTACACACACGATACCCAGCTTGAGCCTGACGAAAGGGCCAAGCTTCATCCTCTACTCCGCGGGAGTAGTAGTAGCAGCATCATCATCTGGTTGTTGGGCATGGAGAGCCGTCCGAGGGAACCATTCTCAGGAGAAAGCCATGGCGTACGCAATGATATCATAAGTCCAACAGAATCACATGAATGTGTCACCATTGACATGTGTTTGCCAATATCAGACATAACTCCTAACCGGTTGTGATGACAAGTGCCATCCGGTCAGCGGGGCCAACGGTCTATTGACCGAGTCGTGTGATTAGTGATCGGCTTGCTGAGCCTCTCAAATGCCAGCGCTCGTATAGAGCTATGCCGTCGTTGCGCGAACTCGCACCCAGCAGCAACATCTTCCAAGGCCTTTGCTCATTCATAAAGATCATTACTCAGCCGTTAGAGTGCAGATGGGCTGAAGCAGTGGACTGATCTAGCAGTGTAAGGCAGCCAAATTGTGTTATCTCACCTTCCGTTGAACTCTCCATCTCATCTTGCTTGTTCCAACATTTTTACCGCTCGAGTGGTAATCTCACCGTCTACCCGCGTCCCTTCCAGGCCGTACGACATTTTGGAGCTAATGACCATATGAACAAAAGATGAGCATGGCAGATACACAACGCCCTACGCCGAAGAAGAGACGGTCGAGCAAGGTTGAAGATGAGGATGATGGCAAGAAACGAGGTCGTCCGCGAGTCGAGAAGAATGATGAGTCTGCCGCAGACGTGAGTTTCCTTTGTTGCTATGCACATCGTGTGCTGATCATGGACAGCGACGAAGAACACAAATCCGAATGGCACAGCGCGCATATCGACAGCGCAAGGAGTCGACACTGGAAGAACTGCGCAAGCGAGTCAACGAGCTCAATGGCACCGTCGAGGCTATGGAGACCGTTTTTCAAGACTGCATGCAGCGTCTGATTTCCATCGGCCTGCCTGACGCTGCAGTAAACGAGCTGAAGATGACAGCTGCACGTTTCACCGGCTTCAAGACGACATCTCAGGCCAGAGAACTTGAGCACAGCGATGATGGTCTCGTGGAAAGGGCCATACCAGAACCTGTCGCACCAGTCTCGCAAGCCAACGATGCTCTGACTCCGAAGAATGTTTCGATCTGGCTCGATCAGACCGAGCTGAGTCGAAACACACGCAGGCCGAACCCAGAAGATTATCTGGGTCTTGGTTACTCATTTGTGCCGGGCGACTTAGCAGAGGAAACATCCTATCCCTTTAGACCTCAGAAGGCAGGATCTGCGCCACCGAGACAAGCACTGTCGAGAAATCTCGAGCCGACAAAGACTTACAGCTTCCAGGAAACTACCTTTGGACGCCGCGTGCATCGAGCATGCTTGGAAGCAGGCTACTCACTACTGCTCGATCCGAATCGAAATCCGCAGACGTACGAACGAGTCTTCAGACTGCCTCTCCTTGCTCGAGACCGAACAGAACTCATTGCATGCACCAAAGCCTGCCTTGACCGAGGCGCCACAGGCACACTGGATCTATATGAAGCACCACTTATCCACATTGGAGGAGCTGGCACACACTACCCTCGACGAGACAGGAATGGTAACTTGCAGCAGCACAAAGCTGCGTATAATCTAGGCATGGTCGGGCCTTCGACGTTGAAGCTCTTGATGCAGGCCGACGAGCAGAGGTTGAGGGCGGACATGGCTGTTGAGATTGAAGGCTTCGAAGGAGAGTGGTTCGACCCATATGATGTCGAAGGGTATCTACACGAGAAGCGCATCTTCATCGAACCCGGCGCGTCCTTTTGGAGGTAGAGGTGGCAGCAAATATGCGTGCATTGGGAGACAGGTCGACCACTACGTCAAGAGCTGGAACGCCTGGTCACTCGAGCGATGGGAGAGTACCTCGGGAGTCGATGGATGCATTCGACTTGAGCGCTATGCCATGGGTGCCATCTCCTGAAGGCATGCCAGACTCTAATGGCTTTCCAATGAATGAGGCATGGATCAATCCAGCTCAGCCACGGAAGACTCCTGCGCAAGGTCCTGAGCCTACCAAGAAAACGGTCATGATCGATATCACGAAGCTGATCAGAGGTGAGTGTGCATGATCTGACTTGAAGCACTTGCTAACCAACGAATGCAGGACTTATGACATCTGCTGTCTGTCTCGGCCAGACTCCTGGCTTTAGGCGGCAGGATGTTGACAAAGCGCTAGCATATGCTTGCTTTGATCTCTATTGAGAAAGCAGATAAGATGTAGCAGTTGAGCTCACTATGTACAACGCTTGGAATATGTGGTATAAGGCCGAACTTCAGGCATCATTGAGGCCCACTGTATTAGTCATTCTACCTACGCTAGCTAATGAAATTATGAGCAAGACAACTCAAGCTTTCTTTCTTTTCTCCCTCCAGCGACATCCTCACCAATGCTGCGTTTCTTTGCTCTCACACAGACAGACGTTGCTCTTGTCATCATCATCAAGCAAATGAGAAATTCGGAGTAATCTTCACAACCCGTCCACCTCGAAGTCCCTCCTTGGATACTGCGAGCTCTGACGACTGCCTGTAAGGGTCTGCCATGACATGGTTGCATTCGACATCAGAAATCTCAGCCTAATCACTTTGGGCTATGGGAGTCGGTGCGAAGATTGTCTGTCTCTTGACTGAGATGAGAACTTTAGTGCAATACGCAGCATATCTAAGCATGTTTTGCAAAACTGCAAGGGTATCATTCGATTCTGATTACTCTGGTGAGGATGGCGCTCTGCCTTTTTTCCCTCCCGGTACGTCCTGCGCCAACGCTAAAATCCATTTCCATAAAGCTCATGATCACTGCTAATCCTTCTTATACCTTCCTGTACATCAGGTCGGTGCGCATGGTGTACTTGGTGCCCTGGAGGACATCAGTACCACTGTGCAGGAGATTGCGATGCTGGAATATCAGGACCGAGCCTGCTTTCGGGGCGACATTGAAGCGACGCTGGCCATCGTATGAGTGGAAGGCTGTGTTACCGCCCTGAAGGTAGTTCTTTTGCGCCAACTTGCGCTCCTCCTTTGAAAGACCACGAAGCGACTGGCTGGTGGGTGGACCTTGGTCGTTCATGTACAGCTGCATGGTGTAGTAGCTGCGCTCGCTGCGATCTGGTGTTTCGTATGTGCCATCGCAGTGTGGTCGGAAGTATTCACCTTGGACATACTTCAGGAATCGCATCCTCTCATTTGGTCGTGTGAATTCCCAGACTTCATTCCTTCGAGCTGGACCGTTACCAGTCACTTCGGCGTTGTTTTGCAGTCGGAGGATCTCCTTGAGCTCTGGAAGGTCTGAGATGCGGTTCCAAATGCGATCAACAACCTCTTGAGAATCCCAGATGATGCGGCCACAGTTCCTGGTGTCGGTGTAGAGAGCTTGTTGTCCGTTGCCAATGTTGACCATGGCCCTTTCCCATCCTCGGTTGGTAGACTCTTCAGCCTCTTGTCGGAGCTCTGCGCACTCTTGTCGGGAGAGAACGTTGTCAATGACTATGGCGTACATGCCGTCATATTCTGGAAGTGACTCGTGTGCGAAGGCGATAGGCGTGACTGTGATGGCTGGTGACTCCTCGTCCATGGAGGACTTTGGAGTCGACTCAACACTGCTGCATGGAGACATGCTGTCTCTCTTGACTGCTGGTAGTTCGACTTCAGGTGATGCTGATCGGTTCTTGTCACCACCCAACATAGACTTGGGTGACAGGAAGTCGCTGTATCGAGATCGAAGGTTCAGCATTCTGCCCATTTGGTGTGTTGTGTGAAGGAGTAGTGATGTTATGGGGATGTGATCAGAAGGTCTTATGTATCCGTGACACATACATCGTGACCCGCGGTGTGATTCCTTTTGTATACATTGAAGGGTAACTGGCTGCCTGAGCTAACGCCTCAGTCTACGCCCGTACACCACCATTGAGAGCGTATGCAGGGCTGAGCATTGAGAATAGCTCGCTGCGCACTGCGCGCAAGGTAGGCGCAAAGTATAAGGGTAAGGCAGACGAATAATGCTAGTGCACAGGCAACAGAATAGTGACCTAGCGCTCTCGGCCGCACACGTGAGAGTCCAGGGCGCTTCCTTGTGATAGAGGAGCTACCCGGTTATTGACCGAGCACCTTCTGGAAGCGCCGACAGTGGCGTTGGGAGGGCGTTCGACCAACAGGATGTCTGGAATGCTCAGTGCCTGGAGAGTTTCGCCGTGGCTTATTCTCGTTGAGTCGGAATATGTAGGACGAGTCTTTTGCGCATATGCCCTTCTTGTTGATCATCATCAGTCAGAGTTCTCAATTGCAGCAGTGCTCCTGTGATCTAGATGCTGTTGAGATGCGATGTGCTTATCTGCGTGTTGTCCTGTTCGGTGCGAACGTTCTCTTCACTGCGGATGAGACCATCGATGGCGGAACGCCATGGCGCAATTCTTCAGCGCAACCAAGTGGTAGACACAAGCCGATGATGGTTTGTGGTTGCTCGACGCGAGCAACTGGCTGCAGCTATCATTGAGCCATGCGGATGCTCCGATTGTGTACGTATAGTAGCCGTATAGTTCTGGTGAACGCTGGTCGTTCAAGACATGTGGCTTCGGAGCGTCCTAATCATCGTGATCGAGTCTGCGATCACAGCTGGAAGTCTCTAGACTGGAGATCGAGTCATCTTGCGAAAGACTGAGGCTCTGCTGGCGTCATATTCCATCAGTACATGGGTTGTTGTTCCTTCTTGACTCAAGTCGCAAGGATATCTGGTTCTAAGGGGACGGATCATCTGACCAGTACTCAAAGGTATGACGTCCAGTACAAGGACAAATGTATACTGCAGGTCGTCCATTATACCATGCTCGCCGCGGGACTGACAAAGACGTATAGTATGAAGTTGCCGTGTCAACGTATGCTTCTAGACAAGCTTGGCTGCAGAAAATGACCATCAGTAGTAAAGGTACGTCTCTCTTGTGGCGACAAGCTGCGTTGAAGAGGTTTTCTTCGCTGTAATGGTGCCAAACAGTGTCACAAACCTAGAGCAGTCGGTCGACAAGCTCTATGGCTCAAGCAAGGACATTACCAAAGATTCCCCTGACTGTGTCGGAGGTCGAGTGTCTTAGGCCATGTTCGTGGCGACTGTTATGAGCAGTGTTCGCCCTGTCATCCAAGCAACAGCACGTTCGTGTGCCACAGCGCTGTATGCTTCGCATCGTTGCTGCTGATAGCATTGTCAATGCAGTTAATTAGTGATTGCTGGACGACAATCTCAACGATTGTGTGAACAGTCTTCACAGTGGTGGATATGTGGTGCAGGATGACACTCCCGGCGATCATACGAGCAATGTTCGCAGAGATTGAGCAATGCTACCGGACGACATTGGCAATAACTGCCATGTCCAGGTACTTATGCTGTGACTCCTGATACTGGCATTGTGTTAGTATGGGGCGAACCTGTCAGCTTGCTTCTTCTCTTTCCTGCTCTTCTTCTTGGTCGATTTGGGCGCCTCATCAATGTCCATTCTAGTCGAGTCTTCATTCACGCTGTCGATGCGCCACAACCTCACGTGGCCATCTTCACCACAAGTAAGGACTGCCGTCTGGTGGGCGAACCTGACATCACGGACGACTTCTTCGCCATGGGCTCCAGGCAGATCGATGGTGCCTTCGAAGCTGTACTGGGGCGATTTCAATGTGGTAAGTTGTAGCTTCTGCTTCGCGTTGTGGCCGTGGGCTAGCATGGTAGGTTGGGATTGGTTCTGGACGAGTCGGACCACATACATACCTGGAAGGATCAGCAGTATGCTCACAGAACCGCCGTCTACTTACAGTCCAGTTGAGGCCGTACATCTCCGAATTCTGCGACTGGAAGAGCAGCATCATCGGCCGTTCCAGTCTTATTCAGACCATAGATGGTGAACTGCTCATCAGTGCTCAGGACATAAGCTTGATCGTCAGCAAGAAAACCAGAACAATGCACCGCTGAGCGTGGATTGAGGACCTGTTGTACGGCATCCTCTTCATCAGCCTGGTCGGTATCGAATATCGAGATCAGTCCGTCAGTGCTGCCAGAGAGCAAGAGGTTCTTCTGAGAAGGATGCCATGCCATATCCGTAATGGTGTCAGTATGAGACTCCTCGTAAGTGCGGACAGCTGAAACAGGCCTGCGTATGTCATAGATTTGCACACTGACGTCTCCAAGGCCTTCTTTTGTGCTTTCAGTACCGGCGGCAATGTAATACTCGTGACAGGCGAGGGCTGAGAAGCCAGCAGACTTGGGTTCCGTAATCTCAAAGGTCTTTTGCATCGACCTTGTATCCCAGCCACGAATATGGGCGTTCTTCCCGCAGCACATAGCGCCTGATTATGTGACAGTAAGCACTGGACACCTTGGTTGCATGCAACAGTCTGAAGCGGATCAAGTCTAGCTGGATCAAATAGACGTAATGTGTCGTCAGATCCGATCACAGCGAAGGTGTTTGCATGTTGTGCCAGAGAGAAGAAATATGTGTCTAGTTGTGATCCGAGCCGCGTAGCAGCAACAAGACTCGACATGATGGAGAGTACACGTGTCTGGGGTATCGCCAAATCACGCAAGGGCCGTTGCAGTGCTGTCAATGAGGTCGAAGGTCGATCAGATGTGTGCTATATTTTCGATCCAATGAGGTGTGGCAAAATTCGCGTCGATAGTCGATTGTTGTTCATCGATGATCAACGCTTTAACAGGAACACAAACACTTAACAATACCATCAATCCCTCATCGCCGCATCTGATCGCCCATACGCTCAGGCACGAAGAATCAGCGGACTGCCTATGGCATGTAGCAGACATTTCCGACGCTTCGACAGTTCGACAGACGTCTATAAATCCAACTCATCCGCCCAACAGCTCCAGCATGCTGAAGAATCACTCCCCGAGCCACGCACGCCGAGTGTCGTATAACACAGGCTTGTGATGGAGATGAGATCGCCACAGTCATTCCGATATACTTGTAGAAGTTGCTAATGCTATCCTTGCTTGGACAACAGGGACACCTTAAACAATAGTTGAATATCGTCAGGACTGGGTACAACACAACGATGTTTCCCTTCCATGGCGAGCATCACAATCGACTGAACAGGTTGCAGCCAACGGAAGATAGTTGCGTTCTGCTCGAAGCAAGGCTAAAGCTGGGCAGTTGTGCCTCCCAACACTCACGCACACACACACACACACACCGCTACAAGGCAACACAACTTTCCCGCCACGCTTGACGTGTATGTGCATGCAAAAGTCATACCAGCCGGCAAGTTGTCAGGCAACCAACCGGAAGCGCTCACTCAGTGGGTGGGGAGGCAAGACTTGTCACTCTGTTCCACTACTCTTCTTTCATCACCGTTCCCTCCTCCTTGCACGGCTGCAGAGGCTGGTGTACCGTCGCGCATGCATCGTCTGGCCTTCCGCAAACTAGGAGACTAGGTGAGGGACATGTATTGGGAGGCAACGAGACGTGGCGTCTTACAACGCGCATCCTCTTGAGCACCTTGCAGCGAAGCGTGCGTGGGAGACGACAGCACATTGCGGAAACTTCATTCGGTCTCGTACTTCTGGAAAGGTCAACTCAAAAAAGACGCCCTTGTCGATACTTCAAACCTCCCTTTTGCCTTTTCATGCTTGCTCACGGCCGAACCTAGCGTGCAGTCCTGCGCAACGGCGCTTTCTCTGACATTTTGGTTGATCTGCTTGACTAGTTCATATGCGACCTGCTTGCTCTTACCGATCTTTCATCAATGCTGACTCTTTCTCCTTGCCTCTCCCTGTGTGCTTCTCAAACAGTTAATCCTTCGAATGTTCGATAACCATCCTTCCAAGCACGCACGCACCAACCCCAACCCCAACCCATCGACAATCACGCCACGTCACAGCGCTGCAAGGGTACATTTACTGAGGTGCCCCGAGCATCTGGGTCTTTCACATACACGGCAAACATGCGTCGAACGACGCCCATCGCACACATACTATACAAATACCTCTATCCTAATCCTGGCCCGGAAGACCCGCCTTCCTTCGCTGCACATCTAGCGAAGAATCTCGTTCCTGAGGTGCGAGTCGAAGTAGCAATCCTTTCTATGGCGATCTCAACACAGTTGAAGCTCGATATCCTGGACTGAATTACTGCTACCCAGCACACCGCATGCGCCTTGGTCGATTTAAGCACCACCGACGACTCTTTGAAGCCTTCGACGCACTCGGCCTCACTTATCAAGAAGTACAGGATTTCTGTTGCTGGGAAGGGTCGAGATGGGCACGTCTCAAGTACGAGGAGGACCAAGGAGAGAAAGTTATTGACACAACAGGAGACGGTATCGGTCCTTGGGTGGACAGAAGGCACGAGAAGGCGGAGAACAGGAGACATTCAATCACGAGGAAGACAGACATCTCGGTGGTGTTTGAAGAGGCTGTCAATCCTACACAGATGTATCGCCAGCCACGAGATCCGAGCGAGGAGGTCGTCCTATGTCCACGACTGCTTCGACGCTTCAACGAGAGTATTGAGCAGCTTTGGTTGCAGGGTGTCCCACTCTCTCCAGAGGTTGAAGCCGAATTCAAAGAAGGAGTGGAACGTGGTGAACTGGATCGGAGTGTACTGCCTATCCTGGCGCGAGCTCGACAAGCTGCCGAAGCTCGAGCAAGAGTTCATACCTCTGCATCGAGATAAGCAGTGCCTCGCAATGAGCGTCCACCAGCCGAAGATGGGAACTGCTCACTCCAGCATGCAGCGGAGTCATGAGGGAGCCGACGTTCAAGTCGGAATGAGCTGAGTGGTTTCCTCTGTCCTCGACAAGCTGCGGATTCCTCGGGCAAACTCTTGTCCATCACGAGTCAGTATTCAGCACTCTCTCAATCCTCACATAACCTCGACAAGGTGCTGAGCCTCGAGCAGAAATCTACATTATGATTCAGCACGCGGCATTCTTCCAGTCCTCGCACGAGCGAAATATACGACACGATTCGCCATGCAGTAATCCAGCAGCTTACGCTTGCACTGCTGCATCAGTCTCCTTGTCCACACATCTTGTTTGAACTTTAGCACGGCGTTCGGTGTCATAGCGTTCATGGTACATTCAGAAGATATCCCCTGATCACGGCGCAACACTATAATAAACAGCAAGCATTCGAGAGGCTACAAAAGCGAACAGTCGACCTCAAAGCTTCAGGATGTCTCAAAATTACTGAGGTATGCTTGAAGATTTGTCTCAGCAATAGGGTAGAGCGCTCTCCCATAACTTTTGCAGCCACAATGTATACACTCGCTTCATACTGAAGTCTGGGTCTTCTCGTGAGTGAAAATGTTGGACGGATCTGCCACGTGGTGTTCCACAAGGGCGTTTACCAGGTGTCATCTCCTGCAGCCGACAGAGAAGTGTTCCAACGATCCTATCGTCCTCCCTCTAGTATCTCATGTCGATGACGTGTCCTGCCATATGCTAAACACAACACCACGAGAGGAGCACGACAAGCCACAATGGCATCGCTCTCAATATTGACGGTCTTCGCAAGGTGATTGCTGCTCAATCCCTAGGGTGATCGGCTGAACGTGCTGCTGCCACTGGACGGTCACTGCTGCTCTTCACCATTGCGACCGCCTCTAACATGAATCTGCTGTTCCGACGGCGAGCTCATCGCTGCTCAATCTCGGTATGACTGCCCGGCTACGAATCTGCCGGTGTCTTCGTAGTGTACCATGGATCTCCGGTATGGCAATGGTTACGGGTGTTGTCCCTGCTGTGAGTGAGGAAGTGAGGAATCGAGCGAGACAAATTGAGCTTGCTGCTTGTGTACAAGCGCTTCTCTCCGATGTATCGACAAGGTAAGCTCCTCGAGAACCATCTATCGGCTCTTGAAGACACCGGTGGGTGGTTGTCCGAGGGCAACGAAGCTGGTCTCGGCATTTTGACACTCTATTGTTAGTACCAATATCGACCAAAAGTTGCTGTCTCGTCAGACGCATATCCCTGCCAGTGCCTGACGAGGTCCCTTCGATCGATGACACCATGGTGAGCGTGTGGTAGAGCCCGTTGAGTCTCTGATCTTGTGCGCCGGAGATGAATCGATCGTGCTACAGGTGCGTGAAATGAACGGAAACCAGCTGCTCTATGTGCTGGACGAGCAAGCTGCAACAAGAACAGGATGACTCACCCAGAACACTTGTATCAACCAGGTCCAGACAGCATATCTCAAATAGAGCCGTGATAGCGATAGGTGTTGTCGGAGAGACTACCTGTCGCTGTTGGAGGTCAATAACCCATCGAGTCATGATATGCAACGTTTCCACGCCGCTATCGAAGGTCTCCCTTGACTCTCGAGCAAGGATTTCGGTGTAGACCTCTACCACCAGATCCAAAATCGACTGTACAGAAAGTCTTGCGATGCGAACCTCTACACTCGATTCTTAGCCTCACAACGACTGATCCAAGCGAAGAAACGAGCTGCAATCGTTTGATATTGCAACAACTTACCTGAGACACTGCCACCAGAGATGCACGCCATGATCTCCAGATGCGCTGCAGAATGTCTGTTAAAGTGCTGCGACCTGATGGTGTCAGAACGTCTGAGAAAGTGGTATAAGTCGTCTGAACGTCTTTCAGCGCTGCAGAATGTCTGATGAGATGTCTTGCAAGCAGATGTTTGTCTTTGGGACACCTCTCTAAGCTGCTGCAACCTTCGAGAAGGCGCATCCGCGATCGGTGCAGCCATCAAGACTGACCGGATACAAGATGAGAGAATCCGAATCGCGGAAAGCTTCCAAGCACTGCACCGTATGTACAGCAGCCACGGTCTTGCACTGCGTAGACAGGTCAAACGACCATAGCAGCAGTAATGAGTCTCATGACAATGATAGCTGCAATTAGACAGCTGTGATACGAAACTCGGTATGATGTGTAGGAGGAGTGAAGCAGTAAAGGAGGTACATGTAAGCTCTATTTTCTGAAGTCGACCCACGTCATGAGTGGCGCTTAAGCACCAGCCACAGCTATCAGAAAAACACCATGCACACCGACATGCCTGTCAATATGATCACCTTCCTGGATTGTATGTGAGTTTCAAGCTGGGCGTAGCAGGGCTCGTCTTGTACGTCGAGCCGCTTGCTGACTCGTGCAAGAACGCAACAAACACTCTCGGCATGCCTTTACTCT
The DNA here is from genome assembly GCA_001592805.2 of Peltaster fructicola. Classification (NCBI taxonomy): domain Eukaryota; kingdom Fungi; phylum Ascomycota; class Dothideomycetes; genus Peltaster; species Peltaster fructicola. The sequence continues at coordinate 2,503,059 of CP051140.1, forward strand.
TCGGACAACCAATCCTGAGGTCGATCAGACATGAATCTACACAGAAAGCATTGAGCTTCATACACACCGACATACCTTGATCGACCAGGAGATAACGCGCTGTCCGGAGCATTGTTCCTAGTAATCCCACTGCTTCGAACGATCACAAGACAATGATCATCTAAATGGCAACTCTCTGGAGACTCATACGTCCCTGGCGTTGGGTACGAGCTCATCTACCACTCAACTTCATCACAATTCACTACGCATACTTCATCTTCACATGTCTGGTCAGTGCTGTCGTTTTCTGGGGTGCGTCAACGCCCGCGAGGAGCGTGACTTTTGTCGACTCGCTCTTCTTATGCGTCAGTGCTATGACTGGTGCTGGACTGAACACAATCAACCTCAGTACGACAAACACATTCCAGCAGTTCTTACTCTTCGCTCTGATCATGCTGGGAAGTGCTATCTGGGTCAGTGCATTCGTTGTACTCATTCGACGACGTGCTTTCGAAACCAAATTCAAGATCGTGGTGAGGAGACGTCGACAGACTGCTTCACGACTCCGACGGTTCTCACGTAACAGCAAGCAAGATGAGAAGCCCGATGGAGCTTTATTGATCGCCAAGCACAATATGCCCGCGCGGGACGAGCCTGATGTTATACCACGAGACAGCAAACCTCCAATAGAAGGCAGTCCTGATGAAACACCACGAGAGAGCACACCTCCAGCGAGAAGAGGCGGTCCTGAGATGAACAACGAGCCTCTCGACACTACCGATGTTGTATTCGATTCAGCACATCCCGGGATCACCTTCAGAGGCGATACACGCTTCACCCACATCGATCAACACATCACACATCGCAGGCGTAGCAGTTTCCTGAACCTGCAAGATATCCGTCACAATCAATCAATGGCGACATCGACCAGCTCAGCCACCTCTGTATCTAGGAGAATCGAGTTCTTCGAATCAGCAGGCGGCTGGATTTCACGAAACAGCGAGTTCCACGGCCTCACAGTCCAAGAACGAGCTAAACTGGGAGGTTACGAATACCGTGCTGTATCACTTCTCGCCTGGCTCGTTCCCGCGTACTACATCCTGTGGCAATTGTTGGAAGCCTTAGGCTGCGCCGCCTGGGTAGCGCGCAACCAATCTGACACTGCGCTGATGAATGGCTTGGATCCTTGGTGGGTCGGTGCCTTTAACGCAGTGTCCGCGTTCAACAACTCTGGAATGTCTCTGCTTGATGCCAATATGACAGCTTTCCAGAGGAGTTACTATCTTCTACTAACGATGGGATTGCTTATCCTCGCGGGCAATACATGCTACCCGATCTTCCTACGACTGATCGTTTGGTGCATGTACAGGACGGCATCGATGTGCTCGTGGACTGAGCGTGCCAAGACACTGCGCTTCCTCCTGGATCACCCTCGCCGATGCTACACCAATCTCTTCCCTGCCCAGCACACTTGGTGGCTTCTTCTGAGTGTCGTCACGCTGAACAGTATCGACTGGGCGGCGTTTGAGATCCTCAACATAAACAATAGCCTCTTGGAAGATCTACCGGTGAACTTTAGAGTCATCGATGGACTCTTTCAGGCATTTGCCGTACGATCCGGAGGGTTTTACGTCGTCACTATACCCAATTTGAGGGTCAGCCTGCTGGTACTGTACGTCGTCATGATGTATGTAAGCGTCTATCCCGTGGTCATCACAATGAGGAATAGCAATGTCTACGAGGAGCGCAGTCTTGGAATCTATGCAGAGGACGAGCCTACCAGTGGCGGAATCCTGCATCGCATAGCCAGCCACTTCGGTGGCGGTGACAGCAATACACATTTCGTCAAACAGCAGCTGCGTGCACAACTAGCACACGATGCATGGTGGATTGTGCTTGCACTTTTCCTGATCATGATCGTTGAGAACCAGCACTTCGTCGATGATCCAGCCACCTTTTCGGTCTTCAACTTCCTATTTGAGATCGTCTCAGGATATGGCTGTGTAGGCATCAGCGTTGGAGTACCTTATGATGCGTACAGCTTCTGTGGTTCGTGGCAGACATTGAGCAAGCTGATCCTCTGTGCTGTTATGCTTCGAGGGAGACACAGAGGACTGCCTGTGGCAATCGACAAGGCACTGCAACTCCCAGAGGATGGAGACGAGGAAGCTGAAGAAGATGACGGACGCATACGCAGGACCATCAGTCGTGGCAGGCAGGAGACGGTGTGAAGGCGTGGCAAAAGCTGCGAATACACGCACCACAATGAAACGGACTACCCATGACAGAGGCCGCCAAGGACACGACAGTCTAGAGTACCAGCAGCGATGTCTCGTCGAAAATGAGACTGTTTTTCGAGGTGGTCCGCGAACCGGAGACATGGTCATCTTCTGATGTCTTGTAGTCCGCATTGCGCTTGACCGCTTGCTTCGTACTAGGAGCAAAGGGCGGCGGTGCTATTACCATGGATGGTGCATGATACGAGAGTTGAGCTGTCTGCATCAATTACTTGTACGCCAAACTCCGTATGTGGCCAAAACAATGATCAGCAACAGTCGAGAAGCTCGCCACCAACGCAATGAGCGCAGAAGGACAGAGTATCTTCATATGGGCTGATCGGAGAAGTCGGTCCAGCCATCCTCAATGCACATAAACAGGTAGGGAAAGTGTCTACATATGAATGGATCAGATACGGCAACTTCATGCTGCTGTCCGAGTTGATTCGCCAACTCCGCATGACGGCAAGTCGTCAGAGATAAGAGATGATGCGAGAAGAATTATGTTTGCATGGATCGACTGTTCTATATCCAAGGTGACTTGTACGTCCTAATCACTGGGGATCTCCTCTTGCGTGCATGTGCCTAGGGTGGCTGCACTTCAACAAGCTAGGCCGCTCAATGATGTGCCACGGACCAGTCCATATTGCTTTCGTGAACATTGACGGCTGCACAATAGTCGTATGTCGTCGTGCGAGCACTTGTGCATTTGCTATACACTCTGGCCAGGGTCCGGGGATGGACGCCTGCTCTGAGTGTGAAAGAGGTGACAGCTTTTGAGGACTATGTCAAAGAGTCGACTTGTCCTTCACTAGTTCTTCGTAGGATCTCTTCAACGAGCAGCACCATACAGGCAGACCGCTGCACTTGCAGGTCGGGTCTGTGTAGACTTCTGCTCATAGCCAAGCTACTCCTGCTCATTGCCGTACAGAGCTCTGGGATTGCTCATCGTCCCATATACTTGGATGGCGGTGGTGGTGCTGCTATGCGCGGTCTCGAGGCCAACTTCGGCTGGGTAGACTTCTTTGCGGCAAGCTCAAGGTTTGTCTTGGACGAGATCATCTTTCTGGAATCGACACTCGTTTTCGCCACCGGCTGGATCTCCTTGCGTGTCTCAGTCTCAGCAAAAGGTATTTGTTCCCAGATGATGTCGAGAACACCAGGCGCTGAGCTCCGGTCCTGCGCTTGCTCACGATCCACCCACAGTCTCGAGTACATCCGTTTCATCAGTCCTGCCAGCAACGGTGATCCCTCGAGTTGTTCGCGCTGCTTTGCTTTCACATCTCCGGCGGGTAGGATGGCAAGGTTGGCGCTGTGTGACTTCCGCGCATCAATCCTGCGAAGCTCATCGAATCTGACGACACTCTTGACCGGCCAAGGGAGCCATCGCATCGTCTGGAAAGTGACTTTGGTATCAGGCGGCAGTCGTCGTACATATCGGACTACACTGTCGACGGACTTTCGAGCCTCTTTAGGTACACGGACTCTGACTGTACTCACGAACGGCGCTGCTAGCACTGCAGAGAAAGCCATTGGAACGGCACTCGCCAGCACAATCACTGGTGCCATTAGGGTCGGCAAGGCCGAGTCGAACACAAAGACAGGCGCGAACGTGAAGGTGGTGTACAAGAAAAGGACAACTGTACCAACACGTGTGAAGCCACTGAATGTCGTGCGTAATGTGCCTGCATTGTAGATTGACAGATCGTTGAATTGTGTCAAGACTGTGATGTCAGCCATGACACTACGCTGCTGGATAAGCACTTACGACCTTGTATAGCCTTTGAGGCTGCAATTGAGGGTTTCGGCTGGCTTTGAGATGCTGATCGTGAAAGTGTCAAGGAGCCATGGAGACTGCTTCTCCGGAAGCATAAGCCATGAGTGCTGTTAGGAAGGCCACAAAGGCTTCCGCGCAAGCTCAGTGTTGCAGAGCCATTGTTGCGAGGCAACATCTGCGTAGGGTGTGATGCTCGAGGTGAGGTGGGTGTCTGGTCTGCAGCAGATCAGCCCTGTGCAGGAGAGGTGGAGTCGACTTCCTCATGTCGGCTTTCCAAATATCCCTATGTCCAGTCGTCGCGTCCACCACTTACTCTTGCAGCATATGGAGTGCAGAGGTGCTGATCATCTCTTCGCGACGAGATGCGCAAACTTAGAATGCGCTCGATGATAGCATTCCTTTCTGTTCTTTGCACAGCACACTCCTACACCGCACTATCAGACAGCAGTATATCGGCTTTCCCTCAAGCACAACTGAGCGATTTCGACATCCATAACCAGAAGGGTCTTCTTGCGCCCATCCTCATACCGCGAGTACCTGGTACCGAGGGAAGTGCGAAGGTACGGCAGCATTTCGTCGACTTCTTCAGTACTCTACCTCAATGGAATATCCAATGGCAGAACTCAACCAGCCAGACGCCAGCGTCTCATGGACAGGAAGTCCCCTTTATCAACCTTATTGCTACAAGAGATCCACCATGGGTCACGACCTCAGGTGATGTCGGACGACTGACCTTAGTAGCACATTACGACAGCTTGATGACACCAGCGGGTTTCGTAGGAGCAATAGACAGCGCTGCACCATGTGCTATGCTTCTGCACGTCGCGAGAAGTATTGATGATGCCTTGACGAAGAAGTGGGAGAAAATGCAGGCAGATGGCATCTCGGACATGGATGAGCAAAAGGGTGTGCAAATATTGTTGCTGGACGGAGAGGAGGCTTTTGTATCGTGGACCTCTACAGACTCAGTCTACGGTGCTCGTTCACTGGCAGCTGAGTGGGAGCAGACCTTGCATCCACACTGGTCAACATATCGCAATCCGCTGGAGAGCATTGATTTGTTTGTGCTGTTGGATCTGCTCGGAGCAGCGCAGGCACCAGTACCGAGCTACTTTAAGACAACACATTGGGCATATCAGAAGTATGCTGCAGTCGAAACGCGTTTACGCCAAGCTGGCCGCATGAACACCAAGGCAATCTTCCTGAACGAGGCCCAGAAGAATGATCGCAGTGTGTGGAAAGGTGGTGCAATAGGGGACGATCATGTCCCATTCATGGCCAGAGGTGTTGAAGTACTGCACATCATCCCTGATGACTTTCCGCACGTCTGGCATACACTACTTGATGACGGTGAGCATCTCGACATGGATACAGTGCTGGACTGGGCAACCTTGACCGCTGCATTCGTTGCAGAATGGCTAGAGTTGGACGATTTTATGACTACAACAACCGAAACAATTGCACCCACCTGGGTCGAGAGATCTGAGCTGTGAGTGAGTTCTACGACAGTTTCTTTGTCTGATGACTGACCTGCAATTAGTGGATGATATCTGTTATCGTTCGTCTCAAGACAATGTTTGTCGCTCGTGAGGAATGTACCCTACGATCACAACAAAGCCAATTGTATTTGGCCGACGCATTGGGAGGCGCATCTATACAGTGCGTCTATGTCGTCTCCCAAAAAGTATGATTGAGTCGTCCTTTGCGATAACGCTCAATCGTGCAATACCATCACAGCATGGCGACCGAGTTGGCAACCGATCCATGGGACGACTTGTCAATTCGATCAAAGACGCAGACCGTGCAAGAGACAATGAAGCCATTGCCTACGTTCATTGTAACGTACAGGTTTGGAAGGATCTCGAGTTTCATGTCAAAGAACTGTGTCGAGGCCAAGTTGATCGTTTGTCATCTCATATGGACATATCATTTTGTTCATCCTTCTGTCAAAGTCTCTGGTTCTTTCTCAAGTCAAACATATCTTATTGGCAAACTCAGCCGCTCTGCATCCACAGCTTTCAAATCATCAGCAACACACAATGGGCGCTGGTCAGTCTCGTGCTGTCAATCGCTCGCCAACACCTGAGGAGGTGGCATTTCGAAGTCCACAAAGCTCAGCGCAAGCAGTCTCACAACAACAAGCACTTCCTCGACTGCGGACATCTCCTCGCCGGGGCACACTACGACATCAGGGACTTGGCATTAGTCTTGGGCTAAGCCCTCAATCATCACCTCAGCTGTCGCCGGTGTCAGTAGAGCAAGCGGATGATCTGCCAGACTATGAAGACGAACAGGCACCAACCGCTACTGAGACCGCTTTGCGAACACGGGTTGACACTCTCGAAAGGCAATTGCAAGGCCGTAACGAGGTAAACCAGCATTACCAAAGAGAAGCTGAAATCGCTATGGCAGAAAGGACCGCAGCAGAATATCGTCTTGCTGACATCTTGCGAAGCGGCCGAAGTGAGGCTCAAGGTGAGTTTCATGTCGGCAGTCCACGAGGTCTGCCGGGTAGCTCATCAAACCATCACGCACCACGCTTACCAGCCGGTCCACCACGACGAGCTCGATCAGCTCCAGACTCTCAACCCACTCGTCACTCTCCAGTGCACCGAGGATTCAGCCGTAGAAGTCAAGACACTGAAGGGCTATACTCGCCGTCCTCTTCCACCACCTGGTCTGAGCACTCTGCGTCAACATCTTCCGCGTCATCATACTCCGTCCCTTCCTCGTCTTCTTCTTCTTCTTCTTCTTCTTCTTCTTCTTCAGGACCGTCAGGAGGATCCTCACCAGTAGCTGTTGGTCCCAAGAGACACTTCGCGAATACTCGTCGGCGAGGCGGCATACATCGAGGTCAAATGGCATACGCTGGAGTTACAAAGAGTGGCCAACCACCGGCCGACAGTCCTCGCAAGAGAAAGGCAACCTTTGTGGATGATAGACGCTTGACGCCGAGACGTGATAGCTCTGCTTCCAGACGTCTGCGGCAAAGTCAGCCAACTCCCTACCGTCGTCTATCCAAAACGTTCCAGACGCCACTGACCAGGTTGACGCAAGTTACCAGCAATGCTCCAGGCCAGACTCCACGGCGAAGGCAGAGGCGAAGGCGAAACGAAGTTTCTGCGAGTGATCGAGTCACACGTAGCGCAGCGCGGCGACTAGGCCTTGTCATACCCGATGTCTGGGAGGACTCTCCAACGAGGCGTGTCCAAACCGGTCGTATAGGAAAGCAATGTGCCAACGGTAAAGGTTGTAAGTTCTGCTCTCGTTACACGCCGAGTTAGACAAGGTGTGATTGACGTGTACGTTCATTTACCGCCCTGGGCCCGTTGCAAGAGCACGACGAAGTGTGATCAACATGCACAACCACAGGAATAGATATGGCATCACGACATTGGAGTATAGTGCAAAGACGGGACGAGGTGGATCTCACATGCGCGATGAAGCTTCGGACAGATTGCTTTTACTTTATACGACATTACTACATAGTAAACTTTAAAGACATCCTGAACATCTCCACGAGCTCGTCATGCCTGACTCTCGCTGGGTATATTGCTTTCACACCATTATTGCATCTTTATCCATTTAGGCTGGAAGACGCTCCTCCTCACGTCCGCGGGTAACCTCAGACTCTTCGTCATCATACTCCTGACCACGCTCGTGCTGGCTGGCTGGAACCCATGAGTCGCGATCACCCTCGAGTGGCTGGTCCTGGTGTGCAAGGTCAACACCGTCAGCGTTACGGCTCTGGTGACGACGCTGGGACAGAGTACGGGCACGAGTGGAGAGCTTCGACTTGACTGCAGCGTTGCTGTCGACCCAGTTGGTCAGGGCATCCTCGCAGTCCTGAATGATGGCCTTGCTGGCCTCGTAGCCGTCGTATGCCTGGCGAGTCTCACCTGGTGTTACTGGGGTGTCATCAACGAGCTCGAGGAGATGCTTTCCGTAACCTGCAATGATGGCAAGCTTCTCGCAGTGCTCGCGGAGGGCATCGAACTGGTAGGTGAAAGCAGCCTTCAGCTTCTCGCGAGTGATGTTGCTGAGCTGAGCCTCGGCGACGAGGGACTCGGCCTCAGCACGGACAAGTTCTTGCTCGAGGACACAATCTCCTGGGCTGTTCGGCTCCTTGTACTTGAGTTGAGCGATCTGGTCGGTGATCTTCTGCTTGCCTAGGAGGAGGTGTCAGCGGTGACGCTTAGTAGTGCTCCAAATTACTCACGGTCACGGCTTGGCTGGACGGAAGCCTCAATGTTGCGGATGCTCTTGATAGTGACACGGTATTGGTCATAACGATCCACGAATTGATCCTCGAGCTCGCCGATCTCGTAGATGAGAACACCAAGCTTGTCTGTCACGTCAGAGACGTCATCGTCGCAAGCCTCACCCCAGATGCTGAGTTGTTGCTGTTGTCAAGTTAGTCGACGGGGCTACAATGTGTCATTCTAGACATACGGCGACCTCCATACGCTCACGTCCGACGAGCTCCATTGAGCGCATGACGTTCTTCTCCATCTTGACAAGCTGGGAGAGCTTCTTGGCAAGGTCTGGGCCAAAGGCACCAGCTGCCGACTTACGGAAGGTGTGGCCTGTCGTAGTCAGCGTACTGTATGCGATCTCAATGCTGCCAACTCACCAATGTGGCTTCGACCGAACAGTCTGTTGGACTTGGTGGATGAGGTTGGTGGTGGTGGGTTCTGAATCTGCGACGCAGTTGGAGCGCGCGACTGGCGCATTGAGTATGTGCGATGCATCTTGAAGGTGTTTGTGGGTGAGTTTCGTGTGAGCGAAAGGTGTTAAGTGAGAGGTTTGAGGGATATAGTGTGTGGTCAAGAAACAAAACAGAGGATCAAGTAGACCTCTCAGTTAGTGGAAGAGCTCGGCCGTGACGTAAGACGCACAGCATGCGGCTGATCAAAGCGTCTTCAACGCCTCCTTTCAGGTTGCTGTGGCGCCCTCTCCAGAAAGGCGCCAAACTGTTGGATCGTGTTGTTCTCTCTTTGCCTGACAATCCTTGGAAAGAGAACTACGAGCGCAGCCATTGGTACTTCGAGGTGGTACTAACCAGGTAGCTCAAGCTCGAGCTCCTGCTGCAGAGCTGCAGTTGTCTTTTCAGAATCCTGTCAAACAAAAAAAGGTGTACACAAGCTCTGAGCCGCGCGAGTGTTAGCACGGTAACAGGGCCTAGCCTCTGTTCCAGATATGTCAGACGTCATGGTGTGGTACACGCTCGAGCATTCCTATTGCGGCTGAGATATGTAATTGCTAACTCGTCATATTCCTGGCAATGCTACTCGTCATACTCCTCCTCATCTAGTGGCTGACCAAGGAATCCATTGACGATCCGTTGCCAGAGACCTTTCTTCAGCATCATGGCCATGACCAATGCTATGGGCAACTGCCATACAGAAGCCCAAAAGAGAGCTCTAGCACTTCCTCTCTCTCCATTGAGACGCCAGAATCGCCATGCCTCTCTCAGCATCCATGCATTGATGGCACTGCTTGTGACGACGAAAGCAGGCTCTGTCACCTTGCAACACGATCAGACCGAAGCATATGGGAAACATGAGCAGACTGTATCTGAACGAGACTCGAGCTGCCATGGGCACATTCGTTGATGTGAGCATCTTGTATCCGGCTCCAGCATACTCTTGTCGTACAGCATAAGACAGGGCAAAGAAGTGTGGGAATTGCCATGCGAACAGCAAGGCAGCCAGCAGCCATCCTCCTATGGCTTGCTCAGTGCAGAGCAGATCCTTCGCCTCTTCCCAGACCGTGCCAATGTCGAAAGGTGACGCTGCTTTGGTGCTGTACTGACTTCCTGCTGCACACCATCCCATCAGTGGTGGAATTGCTCCAACTATTGCTCCAACCCACGTGTTGACCGGGTGTAGTCGTTTGAAAGGTGTGTAGATGAATGCGTAAAGTATAAGGTTTCCTGCTCCCAGCAGTGCTGTCGTCGGATTGACACCAAGCCATAATGTGCCCGTTCCTACTACGCCCGTCGCGATCGCAAACACCATAGCAGCTCTTTTGCTGAGAAGACCTCGCACCAGAGGTCTGTTGCGTGTTCGTGACATCTTCGCATCGTGTGCAGGTTCGAACAGCATGTTCAGTGTGTTGGCTGATGCTATCGTGAGGAATGTACCTGTTGTGAGGAAGGCCAGAGTGAGTGTGCTAAGCGATGGTGCTGCGGTGACATTGCTACTGAGAACTGCAGGCACAGGATATATCGAGTACGCTGCTGTTGTTGTGAGGACAATGAGAAAGGCGAGTCGCGGTTTCGTGAGGGCTAGGTATGTGGATATAAGTCGCCGTATTGACCTCGCTGGTGCTTGTGATGCAGACTGTGCGAGTGTTGATGAGGCATCGAGTGGTAGAGGTTTCTCTTCATCCTTCCGCCTTCTCCGTCTCGTGTGTCTGAAGGCATTAGAAACATCGGGCGATCGCGACCCAAAATAGCTTCTGTCAAGTGCTTGACCTCGAATACTCGCGAGCTGTCTGCGGGCTGTGATCTGAAGACTTCGTTGTTGCGCTATCGGTCGCGCAATACTGGCGCACTGGAAGCATACATCTGGCAAGGCGATATGCTTGGAAATACCCAATGCATGTCGAAACATTGAACCATTGATGCTGTTTTGTGGTTGATGCAAGTGCTATGATCGAGAGGTTAACGAAATCGACAAGCGAGGATCACCGTGGTCAAAGCGTGAGGCTTCAGATTCATCACACATGTGCTCTATGAGATCGTCCTGGCAACACCACTATTCGCTGTATCATCATACTTGCGCCTCGCTGCGAATCCGAAAGGGTTCCGCCTTGTTGTAATCGACTGCTGACCCATCTTGGAAGCTCGTGATCATTCTCACGGCAGCAGCAACGTTCTCTGAGCTTCTTCTGATCTGCTCATTGTAGCGTTCTCCATCTGATGCTACGAGGATGACCGCCCAGTGTCGAGCGGAAGGCAGTGTTTGCAGACAAGACGACGCAAGCACAGACGTGTGCACCACGCCGCCATATCATGGTGCCCACCGAAGTTCTTCAGCAGCCAAGCTCTGTCGGAGACCTGAACGCTCTGGTGGTTACAGGTCTTCCATATGTCTTCCAACATGATTGCCGGTGTCCCGGCTTAGGACCTCACAGAGGTCGACTACTCCCGACTGAAGTAGAGTAGCCTGCTCCGCCGAGATACGAGAGCATAAGGCGCAGCCCAAAAATACCGAGCTCGTCGACCAGCGCATCTTGTCGACAAGGACGAACTCACCTTCGAAGCACCATGCTCTCTCAGTCGTGCAGCATGTCAATTAAATTTGCTCATTCTCTCCCAGGCATACTTCCGACTGTTGTGGTAGGTTTTGTGATATTCAAGGAAACAAAGAGAGTACAATAAAGAAGCAGTTGGCGTACAAGAGATTGATTCAAGCACTTTGCCGCTTCAATTCCGATGTCTCCTAGCAATGCCAAATCTGGCGCAGCCTCGAGGAAGTCATACTGGTATATTGGCTAAGTTGCAAGTAAAGATCGCTCTACAACAGCTAGCAGTTGCCATCTCGATGCATATGCACTTAATATTGGCGACAGGATAATGCTTGGACGAGTGCTGACGCTGCATCAGGGCTGGACTGTAGCTTTCAATCCATCTGATCATTGTTGCTGAATGTATTGTCTTTGAGTTGTGAAGACTAGGCCTCTTGAGCGGCGTGGCAGCCCGTCGGCCGCGGAATGGCTCCGCTAGCAGTCGAGCCTGCATACATCTAAGGTCCACGGTCCTGCATATCTGGACAAATTCAAACCACATCGACCCTTTTGGAGCGCAATGGATGAAGGCGCATGGGATGGTACGTCCTGCATGTCGACTGATTCTCCTAGCTGACACGCGAACAGACGTCCCGTCGCGTTCGTCCTCCACCGTCAACCTCGCGAAATCTAGCAATGATGACGAAAGAACTCACGGTAAGTAAACACTCTTGCACATACGCCATGCTAATCAGCTTGGAGATACACACTCAAACAAATCTGATGCGCCTGCATCTCCGAGTCCAACGAGTCCAATAACACCTAGGACCCTACAGTCTAAGACCCGCCCTTCTCGACGTACAGTCAACCTTGCACAATCAGTCACACTCGATCCAGATGATGCTTTAGGTCCCCTTGGTCCTCTCGGATCGAACGCGGTGGAAGACGTACCTGTTCCAGCACCAGCTCCGCCTGTGAAAGAGCTAGCTTCGCGAACGAAGGCACATTCGAAACCATTCCCGGCAAGCTTCGAGCCCAGCCCGACAAAAAAACGGAGATGATACTGTGCGACATCCGTCTGTATCAGTAGAGCAGGCAGCAAACCCGTCGTTCCACATCAGTGTTGGCGATCCACACACAGTCGGAGGTGCAACAAGTTCGCATACTGTATATGCTGTCACCACAAAGACCACCTCAAAGGCATACAATGCTCCTACATTCACAGTCACTCGCCGGTATCGAGACTTCTTATGGCTATATGAGCAGCTACATTCCAACAATCCAGGTGTTGTGGTTCCTCCTCCGCCAGAGAAGCAGACAATGGGCCGGTTCGATGTTGAGTTCATCGAGCATCGCAGGCAAGCGCTTGAAAAGATGATCAACAAGGTTGCGACGCATCCTATCCTGCATATGGATGGAGACTTGAAGACCTTTCTGGAGAGCGAGGCATTCAATGTGGACATCAAGCACAAGGCCAAGGATACGCTTGCAACATCGGAGAGTAAAGGCTTGATGTCGACCATCGGTCTGGGAGCGTCGAGTGGCAGCAAGTTCATCGAGCACGACGACTGGTTTCATGATCGACGGGTCTACCTTGATGCTTTGGAGAATCAGCTGAAAGCATTGCAGAAGTCTATTGATGCTGTTGTCGCTCAGAGAAAGTCCTTGGCTGAGTCGTGTGGAGAGTTCAGCGCTTCACTACACACTCTTGCTGCTGTCGAACTGTCACCCTCATTGTCTGGTCCACTGGATGCTCTTGGCGATTTGCAAATACGCATTCAAGAGCTATACCATCGACAGGCTATGCAGGATATCCTGACACTGGGCATTGTCATCGAGGAGTACATCAGGTTGATCGGAAGTGTCAAGAAAGCTTTCGAGCAGCGGCAGAAGTCCTTCCATTCATGGCACGCCGCTGAGACTAAGCTGCTGGAGATTAGAAAGCAGCAGGACAAGCTGTTGCGTGCAGGGCGATCCCAGCAAGATAGAATAGCACAGATGAGTGCTGATGTAGGGGATGCCGAGAGGAGAGTGCATCAGGCGAGGCTGTTATTTGAGGATATGGGTCGACTGATGCGTGCAGAGCTCGATCGATTCGAGAGGGAAAAGGTTGATGACTTCAAGAGTGGTGTCGAGACGTTCTTGGAGAGCGCTGTTGAAGCACAGAAAGAGGTGAGTTGCATCTCTGCATCTTGACTTGACTGACATTGTCTAGCTCATCGAACTGTGGGAGACATACCTGTTACAGCTTGACAGCGACGAAGATGGTCCTCCTTTGATGCCTGCTGGCATTCGAGTAAATACTGAAGCGGCTGATGAGAACGTTCAGAATGGTAGCATTGCGCAGGAGGCTGACGTCGAAACTGAGCGAATCAATGACGAAGAGACGACGCCAAGTATTGGAGGTACGACTGTTGTCAGTACAGCAGAAGATGGAGAGGAAGAGTAGTGTTTTGATGGGAGTGTGTACGATTTCAAGAGAACTACTGAGCAGTAGAGGCTAGATCATCACTCCCAGTCTCCTTACTGGGGGTTGGTGGTACGTACCTAGTGAGCTGCACGAGGCATGTGCAAAAATATGCACATCGCACGTGTCCAGACAGAACAGATGCTGCAAGCAGTAGATCTAATCACCACCTACCGAGAACGTTGTCTCTCGCAGCGAATTCCTCACCAAGTCACCGCTGCCGCCGCCAGTGTGCGTTCATCGCCAGATGAGATGATCTGAAATGATACTGCCACTTTCGAGTGTCCCTAAGGTGCACTGTCAGATGATCAAGAGTATTGCCAACCGCTCTGAGGGACAATACACCACTTGGTCACGCAAGACAAGGGCCACAGGTACAGCAGCAATCGCTCTGTTGATGATAGTATCATTAATTCGTGATCATCGCCATGCTATCTGATAATTCCCCATTCATTCACAATGCCTCGTTCCCTCGTCTTCTCCTTTCGCCCAAACACATCCCAGAAGCGTAAGGTCTCATCTCCGGCGCCTGTCACAATCGTGCCACCATCAGGGCTCATACTCAAGTAGAGTACACGGAATGTGTGACCTGTAAGGCTCGCCACCGGTGTCATCGAAGGATACTTCCAAAGGTTTACCGAATGCGTTGAGAATCCATGGCTGGACACAACCTCTGATGTCAATTGACTGAACAGCAGATTGCAGACCTGACTGCCAGTATCGTGAGATCGTAGCAAGTGCGGATTAGTCGCTAGAATCCCTGGACTCGTTGGGCCATTGAGGCTGAGTGCAGAGTCGGACCGCATGGCGCTTGCTGCATCGAATGTCGCATTTGCCGAGTTCTGTGCTGTTGAGATGGTATTCCAGAATTTGATGCATCGATCTGCTGTGCCGCCACCGCTGGCAAGGAGGCCACGTTGATGTGGGCTCCAAGCTATTGCTTTCACAGCTGCCTTGTGACCGCCTTCTTGTTCGCCCCAGCGATGTTGCCATCGTTCTTCCATCCGGTCCCAGACGAAGATTTTGTTGTCGTTGCCTCCTGACGCAAGCTGTTCCGTGTCGGAGTTCCATTTCAGACCACAGACTTCCTGCTTGTGACCTGTAAGCTTCCTGAGGAAAGGTGCTGGCATTCGCACGTCTCGATGTAAAATAGTACGATCTCGCGAGCCGGACGAAAGAATATGTGCATTCCAGGCTAGAGAGCTCACCCTTGCCGAATGACCCGTCATAACACGAAGTCTCTTGGAGTTGAGGGTGTCGTAGATCATTAGCAGACCCTTATTCGTGCCGATAGCAAGATGTGTGCCTCTCTGTATCCAGCTGACACTTGTGACAAGGTCCCCCTCGAGTTGACACAAAGGAGTGACTTTGCCAGTTTCTCGACTCCACAGGTAGACAGAGCTTCCCAATCCTACAGCGAGGACATCACTCGAGCCCCAGTCGACCAAATTGAGGTAAAAGTCGTCTGCTAGGTCGGGTGCGTCCAGGACTTTGTATGGGACTTTACTCACTTGGCGTGGTGTCTTCCGTGGAGAGAGCAGAGCTGATTGTGTAGAGTGTTTGACAGGTGAGAGACTGTAGAGTTCAGATCTTGCATTGATGTTTGGACCTCGTTCGCTTCTTGATGTTGATCGTGGTGTGAGGGAGACATGTGAAGAGCCGAAGGAGAAGAGGTTTTTGTGCGGTGTGGTTGGAGTGAAATTCGAGGCCCGGTGGCCTGAAGGTGGTGTTTTCGAGCGTGGTTCCCGTGATCGTGGGATTTGTGGAACTTCGGTGTCGAACATCTCAGATCGTAGTAGTGATGAATATGTCCTGTTTGCATCTCTTCGTTGGGAGTCCATGTCCGTGGAGGTCACGAATCTGCCGCTGTTTCTTGATGGAGATGCAGGGGAGCCTTCATCGTCTAGAAGGTTGTAGCTTGCTTGTAGATCCTGTCCTGAACGATTGGGTATGAATCTGTTGTCCGCGCCGAACACCTTCTGTCTTTTCCTGCTTGGACTCGCTGACGGTGTACTAGCTCTTCTCCTGCCTTCATCGATATGTTGTAGTGCTTTGCTCAATGCTCTGGCGCTTACAGGAGCATGTTCGTGTGCTACTAAACTGTGTGATCGTTTGCCTGTGACTGTAGGTGGAGTTTTGCTCCTTGGCGGAGAGGGAAGTGTGGGAGTCTGACGACCGTCTTCGATTGAGAGAGCTGCTTCCTCCATGTTGTTGGTGAATAGTGATGGAGGGTGGTTACGTGATGTTGCGTTGTGCTCAACAAATGCCGAGCGCTTCTGGCGCCAGGAGTTGTGCTAAGGCTCCTCGCTCTCGTAACCCTTGCTTGGAGTGCTGCGAAACGCATGCCCGTCCCATGCGCTGATGACACTCGATGGTGGTATGTCTCGTGGATGTCAGAATGAAGGACTGTTAATGTGTTGATCGTTGACGAAGTGTGTTGATGTGGAGATGGTGGAAGTGAATTGCGCTGACTGGAAAATCACCCCGTCTCGCTGCACAACAGGCCAGGATGGAAGTAAGAGTGAGTGAATCTTCTCAGTCACGATTGTTGTGAAGTGTTTGAGGTGGTCGCCATGAATGCGACCGCTCGCGTGGGCTCGAAGCGGTAAGTCACAACAAATACCCGTGTGGCGCTAAATTCACTGCAGGTGACGTTCCATTGAGATTGACACTTATCATACCAGCTTCTGTATGCCCGAGTCAGAGCCAAACATCGGCTTAGAGCCTGTGGCAACGCACGCAGGTCCCATCGAATTGCACCTATCCCCCATGGGTCTGTACAAAGCAATATCTTTCATCCTCATGTCGAGCAGTTCAGCACGTGGAATCTCATATCGCGAGCAAGTCAGTGGTCGGCGTCGGCGAAGGATGTTCTCGTTCCAGATGTTCAACGCCATATCGAGAATAATCTGTACTGGGTACATGTGTGAAGCAGACAACCGATCATGATGCTACTGGCTAGCTCATGTACGTAGCTCTTCACGCTGTAAGAATTGCTGATCGACAAGTCTCTCACTGAGTTTCCAAAGCATCTCGGCCTCAATCGGGTTCGTAGCCCAAGATTTGATAGTTTCCTCTGAGTGATCTGATTCTGCGATATGGCTATCGAGCACGTAAGCCGCATTGTGAGACTTGAGCTCAGGTGAGAAAGCAGCAAAGACATGAGTCGCCACTCCACGCTCTGGTGTCTTGTAGTCGAAGCTTTCCTTCCATCCCTCAAAGTTGCCCATGAATCGATCGATCTTCTCTGTGGGAAATCAATTAGCTTTACAACTTCAGCACTCTTGAGAACATACGCAGGTCGGCGAATTGGCTCTTCCAGTCAATGTGACTTCCAAGATTCGTGCCAATAACACCAGGGTGTAGACTGATCGCTGTCAGACCTTTATGTCCCAGTTTCTGAGCCAAGGACAAGGTCATCAGCATGTTGGCAGTCTTGCTTTGTCCATACGCTAGCCATTCATTGTAATTATCGCCATCCTGTTGAGCGATCAGCCTCCGGCGGCACTATGCGAGTGTTGACTCACGTGGAAGTCATAGTCGCCGAATCTTAATGGTGACAGTCTGTGGCCATCGCTTGAGACGGTCACGATTCGAGGCTCTTTCGATGTCATGATCTTGGGCATTATGAGGTTCGTGAACAAGAATGGGCCGAGATGATTCGTAGCAAACTGTTTCTCATGACCATCGACGGTCTTCTCATACTTGATCGCCATCACGCCGGCGTTGTTGACGAGCACATCGATCGCTGGGACATCGCTCCATCCATTGACTATCGCCGCTGCGTCTTTGACATGGGCGAAAGACGTCAGATCGAGTTGAAGGAGCCTCGTGGCAACGCCTGTCTTGCCGATGTTGTCTGCTGTCGCTCTGAGCTTCTCAGTCGAGCGACCAGCAAGGATGAGCAAACTCGGTTTGGCTTGGGAGATCTGCTCAACAAAGAATGCTCCCAGGCCGCCAGGACTGACACCTGTTGTCAGAATGACCTTGCCTGCGATCTCAGAGGCGAGGTCCGTGACAATCACATCTGCAGTGGTATGCGTGTCGTATTTCGCGGCCATATTGCTCGGCAATCACTTGTATGATGGTATGGAGGAGTCTCTCGTAGGCTTTGAACCACAGTCGGGATGCTGAACATGACACACGAACTTGGTCGTTTTCACTTAACGCCGCAAAGATGCTGACGTCAAGGTCCGGAGATAGCGAAGCTCTTCTTCAGCAAGGTGTTGCAAGTGCTGTATGGGTCTGAGGAGGATTACGCTAGGCCACAATATTGGCACTGAAACCTGCAGCAGCTCGATGCAGTTAGCTTCGTGAGACTGGAGTGTCTAGTCATGTAGGACACAATCACGTCGGCAGTCTCCTCTGATGGCTGACTGCTGACTGCCTGTGCGTACTGACCACCAAAGGACAGGACGTCACCAAGTTTATTGCTGCAGGTTCGGCCGGAGTTCGCGCGATATGCCTTCCCACGGTTCGTGAGTATTGCGTGGTGGCTGGACTCACAGAGCAGCCTGTTTGAACCCGCAGAAAATCAAGTACACACCGCTACATGATACGGCCACCACAGTAGATCGCCGACACAGCGACGCAAGTTCGTAATGATATCCTCGGTGGAGTGTCAGGGAGTCCCTTCGATTGAGGCCAAGGAACGTTGTGTCCTTGGACTTTCTCATGTCGGCATCCTCCCTACGACGATAGAATGCTCATCGACGCCGCTTACATGATGATCAGGGACTCACTGCATGGGTGCTGCCACCACAATCAAGTGAGTTGATGGACTTGGTCTTCTGGCTCGTATTTGCGTGTGTGCTTGGAGTAGCGATGCAGTAGTCCCTGGACCAGTCAGGGGGTTTATAGGTGACCTATAACAAATTGTAGCACAGGTGCGCATGGAGTGACGATCAGAGTGGAAGTCTGCCGATTATATGGATGAGAGTGTTTCTCAATGCCATCGGTCATCCCATCCAGTGCCGATCGTAGTGCTGAGACTGATTGACGAGCTGGGTCATCATCAGCCTGAGCCTCGCAGCGCGGCCGATTGCGAAAGGCTGCCATGGTGTGTCATGTCGTGACATTTGCTGTTTGGGAAAGGGACGTGAAGGAAACAAAAGGTTGCACTGTCTTGGTGAGTAAAGCAAGAGGACGTCTGAGACGCTGGGAGGAGCCGCCGTTAGCGAGGCTCGTCTTAGTTTGCCCACCTTTTCACCAGCAGCCTCTACCACTACCAACGTCAACATTGCCTCAAAAGACACTACAGAATCGCGACAGTAGCCGCGCACAACGCAGTCAACCATCACTCGGAGTCAAGAAATCGGTCAGCCGCATTACAGTTTTGATATCAACAACACGTGCGCATTGTTTCCCAGCCTGGGTTGCGTCCTCGCGCTGACGAATATAGTTGTGCAAACAGACATAATACGTACACTACCAGCAGACAGGATAGCTACGCGACGCTCGACAATCGGACAGACAGCAGCAGCAGCAGTAGCAGCAGCAGTTAGCCGAGACGCACCTGGTCTGGTTCAGTAAAACTAACAGTTCACGCCGCTCGATCAAGAGGTGGAAGTAATTGAGTACACCAATACCTTGCCACAGCGCTGCTTGCAGCATTGCAATTTCCAGATAACGGCAAGCAAGTAGAGTACGATGGCGGATCAGAATGAGCCCGATCTCGACAACATCATAGATCGCCTGCTTGAGGTTCGTGGAAGCAGACCAGGAAAGCAGGTTCAGTTGCTAGAAGCAGAGATTCGGTATGTCCATGCTGTTATCAGCGATGTAGTAGCTGACCTTCAGTAGCTTTCTCTGTACCAAAAGTCGAGAGGTATGGCTTGCCGCCTGACGAGAGCTTCACGCTGACATACCAGATCTTCATCTCTCAGCCAATCCTCCTCGAACTCGAGGCCCCAATCAAGGTAGGTTCGCATCTTATTCCCACGAGCTCAACTGACTAGCAGATCTGCGGAGATATTCACGGACAATACTACGATCTCCTCCGTCTCTTCGAGTATGGCGGTTTCCCTCCAGAGGCGAACTATCTTTTCCTAGGAGATTACGTCGACCGCGGAAAGCAATCCCTCGAAACGATCTGCCTTCTCCTCGCATACAAGATCAAATACCCTGAGAACTTCTTCATCCTTCGTGGAAACCACGAATGTGCTTCGATCAACCGTATATACGGATTCTACGACGAGTGCAAGAGACGCTACAATATCAAGCTATGGAAGACCTTCACAGACTGCTTTAACTGCCTGCCAATCGCGGCAATCATCGATGAGAAGATCTTCACAATGCATGGCGGCTTGAGCCCCGACTTGAATTCCATGGAGCAGATCCGACGTGTCATGCGTCCAACAGACGTAAGTTACACCTCAGAGATTTAGATCAAGCTGACAATACAGATTCCCGACTGTGGTCTTCTCTGTGACCTCCTGTGGTCAGATCCAGACAAGGACATCACCGGATGGAGTGAGAACGACCGTGGTGTGTCCTTCACATTCGGTCCAGACGTTGTTTCTCGCTTCCTGCAGAAGCACGATATGGACTTGATCTGTCGTGCCCATCAGGTCGTCGAGGATGGATACGAGTTCTTCAGCAAACGCCAACTTGTCACACTCTTCTCAGCTCCCAACTATTGTGGAGAGTTTGATAACGCTGGTGCAATGATGAGCGTGGACGAAAGCCTGCTGTGTTCATTCCAAATCCTCAAGCCCGCGGAAAAGAAGCAGAAGTTCGGTAGACGATGAAAGGACATGAAGAGAAGAGTGTTACGGTGCTGGTACGAGTACTACCCAAGCACACTACGAGAGGTGTTTCAATGTGCCGGAGCTGTCTTTACGATAGCAGGATGCGAGTACTATTAGTGTAGGGTGCTTTCGAAACGAATCGATCATATCTGTTTCACCAGGGTTGTTGCTGCTCCAATTGTCCATTTGCGAGGTCTTTATGAACAGGATACGGGATGTTGTTCAGCGAGCGCGCGTATGCTTGCTCTCGTAGACAGACAGGCCCCTTTCCGCTCCATCCTGGCGACTGATCTATGACACCCAGCATGCGCCCTACAGCAGCATTGGTCGAAGGTCTCCCTGATTGACCAGGCCAAACGAACTCGTGCAACTGCAGACGAAGACCAAGCCAGAAGTGTATGCGAGGACCGTGAAAGGTGGGATGATGGATGAACCATCAAAGGCGTTTACCAGATTTCCAGCCTGGACACACTGCGAAGTCATCCCATACGGGAAGATCTAGAGCGACTCCGAAGCAGATCTTCATCATCTAGCTGTGCATCATCGTGTTGTGAGAGCACAAAGCTGTCTGATGATATCTTCCTGCCTTGACACGCAGCTCAGGATCGTGTGTTGTCGCTGGAACTCGTCTCGCCAATCGGATATCCGAATTGCTGAAGGATGTGCTCGTGTTACCTCTTCTGCATGTACTGACGGAAAGGCCACTTGCCAATGAGCCGACCTCGATAGCCGCATGGACTTGACGGTGTTGAGATCTGGCTAGAGTCTGTGTTGCTAAGGCCAGCATTTCGGCGGTGAAGCCGACCTCAAGGACACCTGCTGGCTCACTGCACATTCTGTTGAATGTAGTAAACCATACTGTCGAGTTGAGTCTTTCCAGTCTATTATGGTCAGCACCTGGTATCTGTCTCGTACCGCGCACCTACGGAGATCAGATAGCGTATGTGTGACTATAGATTGTTAGCAAGTCTCACGAGGCGTCTTCAGCCGCCGCAACGCACAATATCGTACACATAACGATTTCGCTCGAACTCTGTTCGTGCGAATGTCATCATCTCCAACCGGCTTGGTGCCGATGGTATCTTATTGGCAGCTCTAACCACACTTCGCCATAAATGCAGTGCTCGCTTTTGTTGTATGAACTGCAGATAGTAAGTACGTGGTCGTCAGGACAGTTTCAAGCCATATACATGTTCCAATGTGAGCTGTGGGTTGCCGCCGGAAGAACCAGAATCATTGCCAGATGCTATCGAAGCATACGTCCGGGAGGTCTGCCTGCTGCATAGCACGCGGTGAGCATTCAGCAGCCTCATCGAGGCACCACAGCTGCCCTTGCGAAGACTGCACAAGGTTACAACCGATCTGATATGACTCTAGCCAATTGCAAAGGGTGGTTGTTGCAATGCTGGTGTCGAAGTGATAATATACGAACCGGAAAGCTGCAGGTACGAACCTACGCCAAGACACGAGACGTCCGAATCGCGCTTGCGACCAACTAACTTTAGCTGATCCTATAAGTGATACAAAATACTGTTTGATAACTTCCGCAGCCATCCTTCTACCACATTCGTGTCCTCTCCTTCTTGCCCCAGCTCAACACCTCGACCTGCTCAGCTACGCGGATACATACAAACCGCACTATGGCAGAAGTTGCCCAACCACAATCCAGTGAGCCAGTCCCTCTAGACACCATTCCAATATCGCCAGCAGGTGAGAAGAATGGCGAGTCGCAATCGAACACAACCTCGAACAACGGCGGTGTAGTCACAGTCTTCGACGATCCCTCAAACTTCAACGTCAAGCATCAACTGCAGAATTCATGGACTCTGTGGTTCACAAAGCCACCTTCAGGAAAGCAGGATTGGAACGAATTGCTCAAGGAGGTCATCACCTTCGACAGTGTCGAAGAGTTCTGGGGCATCTACGTAAGGCACTCATTGCTTGCGTGTGAGCAAGTGGCTAACCCTCACAGAACAACATCACACCAGCCTCAGAGCTTGCGCAGAAGTCCGATTACCACCTCTTCAAGCATGGTGTCCGTCCAGAATGGGAAGATCCTCAAAACAAGCATGGCGGACGTTGGGCGTTCACATTCAAGAACGGATCAAAGGCCTCAGATGAGGTTTGGCTGAGTATCATGCTTGCCGCTATCGGAGAGACTCTCGAAGAAGAGAATGACAACGAAGTTATGGGCGTCAACGTCAACATCCGTAAAGCGTTCTGGCGTGTTGGTCTTTGGACTCGTACTGCTGGACAGGCACCCAAGGGCAAAGCTGGTGAGGGCGTCGACCGTCAGGAAGGACAGAAGCGACTGCTCGAAATTGGTCGTCGCTGGAAGGAAGTGCTTGGTCTGCCTGCTGGCGCTGAGATCGAGTTCAGTGGACACGCTGACTCTGCACACTCTGGAAGCAGCAGAGCCAAAGCAAAGTACACCATCTGAGCATGTGAAAGGATGGTGCTGAAGTGAGCATCCTGCTGGAGTGAGTATGTGGTCCTCAGCAGCTGCAATACATTCTGCAAGTGCAGGAACATGATTTCATGACTACAATGGAGGAGCATATACCCAAGTATGTTGTACTATAGGCATCAAGCATGCCATGTTTCTATCACGTTTAACAATGCGTACTGCAGAACGGATCCAGCAGATGAACTATTATTCTCTTCATGTATCTCGTGTAGTGAAGTAAGCAACCAACAACGCCGCGCTGATAGTAACTGTATGAACGATAACGCTGCATCGATAACGAAATTGCTGGTGAAAGAAGTGCCCAAACTGGATGGACAAGAGCACAGGGTCTCTGACTTCACTCATCCCAGAGTCCTCGAACCAATGCTTATACCGGTGTTTAAAGTCAACGCTTCAAGAGGTGGCGAGGAAACCTCGCGGCAGCCACTGATATGACTCTCTGTGACAGGCCTGGCCTCTTGTGACGGCGAGAGTGGTAGTGGTTTATCGAGATTCATCTGCTTCACTGGTTGTGCTGCTGTCTTGGCTCTATCATTCGTCTCGATGCTGACTCGAGGGCTGGAAGTTCTCGATGTAACACCCTGGGGACCGGATGTAATCTGCGCGACTCTCGCTCGAGCTGGCTTCTTTCGTCGAGTGGGTGAATCTGTCTCCACTGAAGTAATTCCAAATTCGACCACTCTCTTTGACGCGCTACGCGGTGAGTCAAGGGCGATGTTCTCTTTCTGCTCATCCTCAGGGGGAGCCTTGACAACTGCGACAATTGGTGCCACTGGAGCCCAGTCTACAAGCTTTCGCTTCTCGTTGAACATAGGTCCGATCTGGTCAATGATGATGTCGTCGTTGCGTTCTGGTGCTCGTCTAAAAAGGTTGAAGATGGTGATTCGATGCTCAAGATGTGTTCTTGTGAAAGGATTTTTGGCAATATAGACATGAGACATGTATGGTATGCCAGTGAGTCGTGCCAGCTCAGCAGGGTCAGCAATCCGGTTGTCGCGCAGGTCGATCTTTTCGAGTGAATACAACTTCTCAATGCCAGCCAGAGAGATGATCCTATTGCCACGAACATTGAAGATCGTGATCGCCGGTAATGGACTACGCGCGAGGGAGCGTAAAGATTCGATCATGCAGTTGCTGAGGTTGAGCTGCCGAAGCTGAGACAGTGATGCTAAAGCATCGGGTATCTCACTGAAGAGATTGCTTGACAGATCCAAGGACTGTAGAGTCGACGCAACCGGTGCAAGGCTTGCCACAGAAATATGATGAAGACCATTGTCAGCGAGAGAAAGATGTCGTAAGAACTGCCAAGATGATGTCGGCAGGACGATCGACCCAACCAAGTCAACAGACTTCTGTCTCGAGAATGTCCTGCGAATGCTTGATCCCTGGCTAGACGAGCGCCGCTCTTCACTCAAGGTGTGGTTGACGACAGCCATAGAGCCAGACCCAGGCCGAGCAGGTGAACAGCTTCTTTCCTGCGTGGGTACTTCCACTAAAGATCCAGATCGTTGCTTCATGAAAGGAGACGATGGATTCGATGTTGAAGACGCCAAATCAGCATGCTTGTTCCTCGGACTGGTCACCCAAGACCCTCCTGGCGTTGATGGTGTTGTTGGTACAGGTGCTTTAGAAGATCGCCGCCGTCGACCATCAAGGTCGTCCAAGACAATATCTAGCAGAACATCAAGCGGGTCTTCCAGCTGGCCGTGCCTAACTGTCAGTGAGCGTAGTTGTCGTGAGAGAGTGTGCCAGCCATAGATCTGCCTAAAGTCCAAGTCGCAGATCTCCAAGTAGCTCACGTTCTTCAGCACGTGTATCGGCACTGCAGTGTCGAACGGAAAAGCCTCATAGCCTGCAATGAGGCGTCTTCTCGGATCTGGTGCAAGGCGCAGCGCTGGCAGCTTTGTAAAGCAGGAGTATAGATACTTCAAATCCTCCCGATGCTGATTCATACGCTTCTCTTCTCTGCTCGTCGACCGGAAAGATGACCAGATCGAGGAGACGTTCGACATAACGCTTATGCTAGACACGGATTTCAAGGAATCCGTGTCAGCAGCACGACCTGCCTTCTTAGGCGCCTGGCCCAGAAAGGAGACATAATTCGCGTGTGTCTCAGTATGTATGTTCTCCAGTCGGACGTTCAGTGCACCTACGTTGACTCCCAGCTCTTCAAATTTGGACAACAGGAAGTAGAGATGGTGAGGTGTGAGTGACAGCTTCGCCGGCTTGATCACGGACGTCGTTAGGCCGGCGAACGGTCTGGTGAGGACATCGGCCAAGCTCGAGCTAGACGAGGATGCATCGCTGGAGACGGATTTCTTGCTCCGATGTGACTGCAACGCCGATGCTAGTGCCTGCTCGTGAGCGTGTATGAATTGAGCCAAGTTCTGAGCGAGGTCAGCACAAGCTCACAATGAGGTGATCCTTTCTGACCTTTATGAAGACATGACCATCCTCCGATTCCATAACAGTGAGGACAACCTTGTTGCCATAAGTGGGGCTATATCATGCAAGGGTATCGTCGTACGGTTCAACTGCAGTGATGGAAGCAGCTTGAAGTCGTGAAGTGCGAGAGCATGACGAGAGGGCAACGAACGACGCCTGTATACTCTCGAGTGTTGCGGTCGGTGAGGATGTCACTAGGTCTCACTTCTCGATCATGTGAGACCAATTGTTGTCGCAGCTTGACGCGGAGGATGTACGCGTCTGGTGTGAGGCCCAGGGATGAGGCTGTCAAGTGCACGACGTTCCGCCAAAAAGTGCCTGATATCGCTGCAAGACGCAGACACCACATGCAATATCAAGGCGATCAGTACATTATCTTCGACAATTAGCTCGAAACGATGTAACTCACATCAGTGGTGGGGTTCATGCAGGTAATGAAATTGCAGCGCTACGCTATCGTCCTCACAGTCCCGCCGAAAGGACCAGGTCGATTGCATACAGCCGGCCGGCCAGACTAGAAAAATTGTAATATCATGAGCCGCCGGCCGCTCGCTGTTGTGCTCGTCGTGCCGCTCTACATGCAGACGTCTAGACTTGCATGTGAGTTTGACTAGGACGCAGGGCAAACATCTGGCTTCTTTTCTATCCGTATTGGACGTGTCACAACGGGTGGTGCCCGCATGTCCTCGGGATGGTGTCAGTGGACTGTGCGTAAGCTTAGCGCATGATGTGCATGAATGACAGTTGCAACCTCATCCCACAGCGAACATACATCATGGCGCCAACTGTGCTGATTACTGGAACCAGCTCCGGCATTGGGCACTCGCTGGCAAGAGAATTCAAATCGCGAGGATATACAGTCTTTGCGACAGCACGCAAGACATCGTCAATCGATGACTTGTCCAAGCTTGGCATCGAAACGCTCGCTTTGGAAGTGACCAGCAAAGAGAGCATTGATGCGTTGAAAGAAGAGATCATCTCGAGGACAGGCGGCAAGCTCGACATCCTCGTCAACAATGCTGGGCGGAACTACACCGTGCCTGCACTCGATGTTGACTACGATGAGATCGAGCTGACGTTCAGAACAAACGTCTATGCTGTCATGCAGATGTGTCAAGCATTCGCACCGCTGCTGATGGCATCTAAAGGAACCATTGTACAGATTGGATCTGTCGCTGCGATTCAGCCTTATGTTTTTGGCTCTACCTGTGAGTATTGAGGTGCGTGTGAAAGCAATTGCTAAGAATACTCAGACAATGCTTCCAAGGCCGCACTACACAGCTACAGTGATACACTCCGAGTCGAGCTGTCTCCGTTTGATGTCAAAGTTGTTGTGGTGATCACAGGTGGTGTAAAGTCAGAGATCGCTCGGACGAAACGTGTCCTGCCTCCCGACTCAATCTACGTTCCAGTCGAGAAGGAATATCAAGAGCGCTTGGTCCACTCACAAACGAATGGCATGGAGACCGATCTGTATGCGAGGACCGTCGTCAGCAAACTGCTTGCCTCACCCGGACGCTACGATATATGGGCGGGAGGAAAGTCTACGCTCATCTGGTTCGTCTCAACCTTTCTACCCAAGAGCACATGGATCATAGTCTTCACACGTATGTTCAGCTTGTTTAAGCTGAGGCAGCATAACAAGACAGTTTAGGAGTTGTACAATTGTTGCTGCATGTAATCCTTGCTTCAGTAATATACAGTTCGAATGGTTTTCCACCAGTACAACGAGGATCTTGTGGCATACGTGAAAGCAGTCCACAACCTCGATGTACTCCAGTAAAGATGTCTCCTCTGGCTCGAGCACGGATACTGTAATGAGCCTTCATTGGAGATTGATTGTACCGTGGAGCCCAGCTGTCTCCGTCATAAATCTATGCAAGGTAATGCCACGCAGGCCGACCATGCTAATGACGAGTGCCGAGCTCCCTCAGCTCACTTACCTATCAGCACTGACCTCGACAGCAGCCAGCTCGTCTCCCTCGGTGTTGCTGCTGGGCAAGGGTATACCAGCTTTGACAGCATTGGCACCATCACTGACAGGAGTGTCACGACCAGCGCGCAAAGCTCTTCTGAGCTCTGCGAGACCGGGATCATCCTGCTTCTCGGCTGTGTGATCAAGAAGATTCGTAGTGATCTTTGTGTTGAGGAGATTGGCTTCCACTAGCGCCCATGGAGGGTCTTTGCCCAGAGCCAGATGGGCGTTGATGTACTGCTCATTAAGAGCTGCTCTAGTGTCCCACCACGACGGCAGTGCGCCGTCGTTGTTCAGCGCCATGCTCTGACATTCTTTCATGAAGTTCTCGTAGCCGCGACGCATAGCTGCAGGGTCTCCCTCAACAGCTGGCTTCTGTTTCTTGTTGACAGTCGTATCAACCTCATATGTGTCAGCCTTGCGCTTCAAGGTACTCGAATGGCTGGAGCCTGTGATGTCTTGCTTGGGCTGCACATGTTCTTGTGTGGTAGCCTTCGGACGTCCAAGTCCGAAGCGAGCAGGCTGAGAGTTTGGTCGGTGGGCATCTGGTGCCTTGGGAGTTACACTTGGAGGGCCACGACCATGCAAGGCATTGTATGAGTCATGGATAGTCTGGTTCACATGACGCTGGAGTGTGGCACCTTCGACACGCACTTTTGGGGCTCTCACAAACTCGAGGAGAGTATTGTAGTAGTGCGACTCATTGTATGGTTGCCACGCGGAGGGACGAGCGGTTTGTTCTGTCTGCCAAAGAGCGGCAACATTTGCGCTCTCGTGTATGAGATTGGAGAGTCCAGCCTGTGTTGCGAAGATGTATCGGAAGACTCCATTGTTCTCCCGATAGGCTATTGTAACGATCAGTTTTGAGTGATCGCGAAGACGGCAAGTATAAGTGAGATCTGTTCTCGTGCAACTGCATAGACTTACTGATTCCATTGATTGGGTGTAGAGGTATAGCACCAGGTGTGCACAGTCGTCGGTGTCGAGCCTCGACGATCTTTCTCAGCTCGGCAGCCTGCTTCATCGAAGGTGTTTCTGTGGATATGGCAGGCCGGTAATGATCACCCATCTTGGTAGCAGTGTATGTGGTCGATGTTACTTTCAGGTAGATGAGTGTAGATTGATGTTTCGAAAGTGAGCATCGTGCTTTGAATATGCTGGGCACGGTCCACCCGGGAGTCATGCTGGGCAATAACGAAGGACTCGTTGTGCCAGAAGCTTCGCACCTCTTCGCAGGACGGCACAACATTTAGACTTACATGGCTCGTATACATCGCTCTCGTCACAATCGCTTTCCTGTCATGGTGATAGGTTTCTGACCCTCTCTATAGCGATCATGGAGAGGTTGATCGAATGCTTACTACAAGCTCGCGAAGCGTCCTCAACGCAGCAGTGCCCGCTATAGCGATAGAGAGTCTCTCGAGCTACATCAAGGTAAAGGTCGTACAGTATGTTCGTTGGATCCGTGTCGTGGTTCTCCAATTGACTAATCGAGGATCGTTCGAATTGCCGGTAGTATTGGCTGCTTCACATCTTGCCAAGGTCAATCCATCGTTCAAGCAAGGACACCTTTATGGTCCCATATTTATGTCATTCACTTACTGTATGGGCAGGTAAATGAGCGCTCACTTTCCTCTCAGGCGATCGAACAAGCCTCCAGACTTCTTCCGCGCACCGCCGCCCTGTATGTCTATGTCCATGGCATCGTCGAGATCATTGTCATCATCTTGACCAGCTGCAGCCTCCCGCTTGAACGATGTCCTGGCGTTGCGAGCACCAAAAGGTGCAGGTCCAGCAGGACCTCCGCTGGTGGTCTTCTCGCTTGCATCAACTGCTGCCTTGACTTGTCGCTCTGTCTTTGCTGTCTGACTCGCCTGTTTCGCCGCATTGCTCTTAACTTTTGCGATCTCGCCCTCCAGATCTGCTAACACGCCATTACATCGATTTGACCATGCTTCCAGGTCCGCCAGCATTGATTGTACACTGCCAGGGACAAGATCTCGCAAGGGTGCCACAGAAGTGATAAGCACAAGCTGCTCTTGTGGATCGAGAGTTGCATGGAGCAAGTTGAAGTATATGGCAGTGGTGATGAGGTGCTCAAGGTCGACGGCAGACTCGAAGTCAAGCCGCTCGCAGAGGGTGGCGTAACTTAGATCTCCGTGCTTTTCGGCGGCATAGCTGATAAGACTGAGCAGGCGAAGCTTCAGAGTTTGTGCATCGCTGAGCTTTGGAAGATTTGCAGTTGTTCTATAGTCTTCCCACGTGCCCCACGAGAAGATCTCGAGTACTTTATGATGAGATGTGTACTGCGCGTCCTGCTTGAGCTTTTCAATGTTCTTCTGAGCCAGCAACTCAGCGAAAACGTAAGTCCCTTGTGCTGAGGTCGCCTGCACTACCAAGTCGGCTGCTGCTCGTGGTGCTGTAGCAGATTTTGCAAGTGCGAGATAAGGCGCAAGCGCTGCTTGTGCAGTTGTCTGATCCATGTCGCCGTGCCGTGTGTAGAGAGGATGCAATGTTGTCCGAGGTGGGATGTCGATGAGTGATGTAGTTGTTTGTCAATCTATGGCATCGGGTAGAGTTGAATCAGGCGATCTCAATCGCGTGGAGTTGCTGTGGGTCGCGCCTTCTGAGCTGCCTGCAGTCTTATTGCTCTCTCACACACACAAACCGACTAGGATGTTCTAATGTAACTGATGCAGGCTCGAGTGTGACAATACTCGCAGGCTCCGGACGTCGACTATAATACCAGCTTGAATGTTGCTGCGTTCCCAGACTTATCGTGCTCGCCAAGCTGTCATTCATGCTGAGAGCCATTGATGGAAGTCCCTCGTACTGCTGTACGGTCCTTTCTCGCCAACAATCTCGCGGTCCTCCCATCCTTGGAACTATCGTAATCGTGATCACTCAAGCATTGCACCGAGCTATAGCAAGCATGTTGCACTGCACTCGCTATCATTCTAAGTCTACCGACTCGGCAAAGCACATGATCACTGTAACAACAATATGGATCTCCTGCGGTATCAGGTAAACAGGCGTAGTTGCCGAAAGTGTGAAGAGCTGGAGGTCAACAGCATCACCGGCTGCATCTCTCACATGCAGAGTAGTGATACTCAACACGATGCGTGGCGATAGCACAACCTCTCATCAGCTCAACGGTAAGCTTTGTGGTGCATGCATTGACACGCAGCGCGGACCGATTCGTTCCCAGTCGATCAATTCTGGCCTCTCCTGCAAGCCATCTTGGAACGAGAATCCCCTTCTCTGAGCATGACAAACATCCTAAACGTGGGCCAGAGGCTAGAAAGAGCAAGTTATTCAGTCAGTCCTTGGCACAGCGATAGCGATTGTCGAAGGAGCTCTATGTCGTCAAGTCTGGGGTCTGATTGTATCGTGCAGCAAATTTGGCAGCCTTCCAGGTACCACTCCATGTTGTTCCCCATCACTCAAGGTATAGACATCATGGAGAAGCTCTATCGCTATATCGGAGACTACTGTATTATGTCAGATGTTGTTCAGCTGCTTTGGAGCTATACATCAGGCAAGATCCCAGCTCGAGTGTCCTTCATCGACCAGTGTCGGACCATTGGAGCACAATAAACATCTGCTAGTTTGCGGCCAGCGCTTGTGAGTCTCGCCCTTACCGAGCTAGACTCGGAGGGCCACGATAGGATGAGAACACAGATCATCCGCACTTCAATTGCTCAGGAAACACAGTGTCAAGGCGGTCTCGATGTACAGACTCAACACCAGATGGAGCGACATCAGGAAGACAACTCAGTGCACAATAACATGGTTGCACGTTTAGAACGTGGCATCAACAACGAGATTCTATATGGAGACCAATGCCGGGATCGGAAATTAGGCTAGTCTTCGAGGTTACAAGGGCATCATAACCTTGAACGGTCGGGGGTGCGTCTAGCTAGTGATAGAGCGTGGCTGGGAAGACCCATCTCGAGGCGCGCGCTCAAACTGATTATTCTACCTTTTGTCTAGTCATGCAGCTTCTCCCACCTCTTGCATTGTCTCCATCTCTTTGCAGCTGTTCAGCTTGCTTGTCCATCCTCTCGTGTTGACACTGTACTTCGTCTCAGGAGGTGGACTTCTTCAGGGAGCGCTGCTGTGAGTTCGTGAGATTACCAGCTACCTGTCATTCGGACACCGCACCTGTGGCTGGCAGCTTTGTGGAACTACATTCACCAGCTCTGCAGCCATTGTGCAACACATGGGACAGGACCTACGCTCGCCTCACCCGCCGAAACCGCAACCTCGACGCCATTCTCGAGGTCGACTCCTGCCACTACCACCACACACGATCAACACGCACGAAAGTACGATTGCACAGCAACCGCGTGTCTTGATCGACGAGTTACATCAGGTACGCGCTTACCAAGTACGCGACCAATCAACACACTTGCGTTCATCACGGCCTCGATTGGTTATCATCAGTCAACACCTTTTTCAACCTCAGCGATCATTGTTCGAATAACATCTCGACCTGCTTGTACATCATCACTGTCGGGCGGTATCGTGGCACGACCCTCAAGAACATGTCCTCTGCTGCTGTGCAGCAACAAAGTACCCCACAGCAATATCTGCAGAACAGCTCTGTGTCAGCACGGCATACTCGTAACGGCAATGATAGCTTCGACACTCCGTCCTCAGCTTCGACTGTGAAGCACTCGCTTTCGGACAACATGGCGCAGCCTTCCTACGACCAGTACTACACTACACAGAATACTTCGCTACCTATCCGTACCCAACAGTCCCCAACGACAAATCCGACATCGTTCGACAGACAATCTGCAAGCAGTCGTACACAACATGATAGCACAGGATATACGAGCGAGAATGAACGGGACCGGAGGCAACGAACGCAACGTTCGTCAGGCGATTCCCCAGCACAACCGGGCAGTGGCCGAAGTCAACGTACTCGCCAGGCGCCACAGCAGAGTCGATCTCAGACAGCCATCGGGATGCCACCAATAGGGACAGACCTGCCTCGAGAGAACAGCGCCATCATCAATCACATAGTCGTGGATGATCCTTCGACGGACATTGAACGAGAAAGAGCACGTGTCGCGGAAGCACAGCCAGTCGCTCCAGGACAAGATCTCGCACCTGTCACTGGTCTTGGCCTTGTTGGCGACCATGGCGTGCCCGACGCTGACAGAGCTGCCGTCGGACAGCAGCGCAGTCGTCAGGAACATCTCAGAGGCGCCTCACATAGGAAGGAGGTCAAATTTGGAGACTACATTCTTGGCCAGACGCTCGGCGAGGGTGAGTTTGGCAAAGTCAAGATGGGCTGGAAGAAGG
Organism: Peltaster fructicola; assembly: GCA_001592805.2. Classification (NCBI taxonomy): domain Eukaryota; kingdom Fungi; phylum Ascomycota; class Dothideomycetes; genus Peltaster; species Peltaster fructicola. The sequence goes on from CP051140.1 coordinate 2,535,740, forward strand.
ATGGCGGTGTGCAGGTTGCTATCAAGCTGATCCGGAAGGAGTCGCTGGCTGGCAACACCACACGCCTGCCTAAGATTTACCGCGAAATTTCGATCCTTAAGGAGCTCGAGCACCCGAATATCGTTCGATTGCATGAGTTTGTTGAGACGGAGAGACACATGGGCATTATCCTGGAGTACGCTTCTGGTGGTGAGCTCTTCGACTACATCCTCAACCATCGCTACCTCAAAGATCCCGCAGCACGACGCCTCTTTGCTCAACTCGTTTCTGGCGTTGGATATCTCCATAAAAAGGGCATTGTTCACCGCGACCTCAAGCTTGAAAACCTATTGCTTGATCGATACAAAAACATCATCATCACTGACTTTGGCTTTGCGAACACATTCAACCCGAATGATGAGCTTGGAGAAGACGTCGAGCACAGGATTAGCGACAAGGACTACATCAAACGGGAAGGACTCGATGCTATCAACAAGAACGGCTTTAGAAGAGGCGATCTGATGCAGACCAGCTGCGGAAGTCCTTGTTATGCTGCACCTGAATTGGTTGTGAGTGACGGACTGTACACTGGCAGAAAGGTCGATGTTTGGAGTTGTGGAGTGATCTTGGTGAGCATGATGGGTATCCATTCGATCGTCTGACTAACACCATCCAGTATGCTATGCTTGCTGGCTATCTTCCCTTTGACGATGATCCAGCGAATCCGGAAGGCGACAACATCAACTTGTTGTACAAGTACATCGTCTCTACACCTCTCACCTTCCCCGAGTACGTCACACCACATGCCAGAGACCTTCTGCGCAGGATACTCGTGCCGGACCCAAGAAGACGAGCCGACTTGTTTGAGGTCGCACGCCATAGTTGGCTGTCGGAGTACGGTCATCTCGTTGGCTTCATTGGCAGCAGCTCCAAGAGCGACAGGGACATTGCCAAGTCAGCCATGCGACAAGAGGATACACAAGTTCTGGGTCGTAGCGCGTCAGTCCGCGAGCCATCAACTCGCTCGCCCGTGGTCCCTCTGCTCAGAAACTTGTTGCGGCCAACTCCGAAGACACACGCAGTAGAACAAGCGATACTAAGAGGAGGACTGTGCAAGTTGAGTATGTGGCACCAAATGCCGGCCAGCAGCGAGTCGACTCGAGCCCTTTGGCAGCACAGACCCCAATTGCAGGTATAGGCAGGACAAGAGCACGGCCAGACAGTCAGGGGCCCATCGAGGTATCACCATTGGTACCTCGCAAGGAGGTCGGATCTCAGCCAATGGCACCACCAGCAGCACGAGCGCACACTCGCCAAGACTCGACTGTCGGAGCTCAGCCAGCAATTGCATCACGCCCCAACACACGTGGCAATCTGCCGTCACGTGGAAACTCATACAGTACACCAGTCGTAGCAACACCAACCACAGAGAATGCTCAGGGACGCTTCTCGCAACCAAAGCCAAGCCCGGGCTACATCGGTACTATCTCGCAGTCTCCTGTCAGTCCTATCGCGGCTGAGAGTCGTCCTGGCAGCCATCAGGCGTTCACCCAGTTCGCACCAGTTGCACAGCAAATGCCACACTCGGGCGGCCACAAGCGTAGCTCGACCCTCGGCAGCATCACAGATCGAGTTTTGGGTCGCAGCAACTCCCGCAGGAAAGCCCAGGCTCAAGAGGCACAGAACGCTAATGAGAAGCGTGATCGCAGATACCCTCCAGTCAGCATGAACAATGCTATGGCAAATGTCCAGCAGAATGAGGATGCTGCACCACGCAAGTCTACTGAGAGTCGACGGAGTAGCTTCCAGTTCCTGCGCAAGAACTCAGAAGTGCCAACAGACCGCGAGCAGAAGCGATCGTCACGACGATTTTCCTTCCTGCCGAGCAATTTCAGTATGGGCAACTTGACTGGCAAGAACGCAAGCACCGATGGCGAGCAGCCAAACAAGCGTGCAAGTATCTCGCAACGCATCGGTCGTCCGTCTAGTAAAGGCATGGCTTTCGGACGTGGCTCGTCTAGATCGCCCAGTCAAAGTACCCTCAACTCAAACATCCCGCAACCACAGGCCTACGAAGACCGCGGCAACAAACCCCGATCTGGCACACTCGACAAGGCGCTACCTCCTGGCGTGCAACGTAAGCAGTTCCGCGACGATGGCTATGGTGGCAACCTACTCGAGCACAACGGTATACAAGATCAACAATCTTCGCTACAACCTCAGAGTCGTAACGAGCCTGTCGAGCGGTTCTACACTCCAGCGCAGGACTACGAGTCCATGATGGCAAGCAACAACGCTCGACCAGACGAACATGATCACTACCGTGGCGCGGACGACGGCTATGGTGCTGCAGCAGTCGATCAATCGACATCAAATGTGCAGATTATACGTCCACAGCAACGCAAATTTGACGATGCATACGAGCGTGGACATGATGGAAGCTCGAGCGGAGCAAGGCGAGTAATGGACTTCTTCCGACGAAGAGGAAAGGAACGGGGAGTCAAAGACTAGCTGTCTACACGACGACACCGTCCTCAGAAGGGACAGTGAACAAACTGGGAACACGGCGTGTAGTGGTGCTTCTTTCTGAAGCTAGAGCATTGCGTTCAGTCAAGCGTGGCATTCAAGTCAAGCGTTCGTAGCACTGCACAGGACTTGTATATTGGAAGATATTTTCATGTGAATGATGTTGTATCGTTAGTGATTGATGGTCTCTATTGAGCTGTGTTGAGCAACGTAGTGCCGTCGTCTTACATGTTGTGATGGCTGCCGCTGAAGCGATGTGTATGCAGGCGTCTATGAAGGTCCTGCTCACGATTGTTGCGGCGAGATGGTCTTTCTCTGGCGTTAGACGCTGTCTCGCTCATGGCTGCTGCGGAATATGTCAACCTGCGGCAGAAGTCGATCTTTGTTCCCGCCTTTTGCTGCAGCAGTCTCTCGTCCCGAGCCCTGCCAAACCGTAACTCGCACAAGATCAGTGCACACATACACCTTTGCAGCTTATCCTTGAGCACCCTGCTTTGCCGACCAACATAATCTCGACGACTCAAACGACACAGCATAGCAGCTGCTGTGTGTTCAGATCCGGGTGTATTGATGGCCAGACCATGCTAAGAGATGAGGAAATCCTGTCGTACATTGACGAACGCGGCGGCTCCGCCATTCTTTCTAGCGACATCGTCTAGGAAACTGTCTGTTTGCAAGCACAATTTCTCGAGTGCTGCCGACGAAGGCTTACCCAGGAGACTATGAAGGGGTTAACATGATTTGGTGTATCAAGACATGCAACATACCGAGTATTGCTCCGTTGAGCTCTTCTGCTAGAGTGGAACGGCCGCTCTTATCGACCAGATGTCGTACTTCGTCACTGGTTCGAGCGTCATTGTAGGCGAACAAGGAGAAGACAGTATCGAGTTCTTGTTTGAAGCCTGACTGTGCATTCGACTCAAACTCCTCGCGTAGACCCTGGCCATAGCTGATGGCTGCATCGAATAGCTCAGATTCCTTGGTTGCTGCATTCTGCGTGTCAGAAGATATGTCCATCTCGATGTCCCCATGTGCTGACTCGTTCTCTTTCGAAACTTCTCGATGCAGCTGATCATCAAGCTCCATCTGGGTATCGACGTGCTTACTATCCGCCGCGTCGTTACCGTTCATACGAATCGCTGCTGATAATTCCGACCATCGCCTCATCATCTCGATCAACTTCCGGCATCGCAGGCGGAAGTATATCCCTTTGTTCCTTTGGTCTTGCAAAACTTGTGGATAGTACATCTGCGTGTATTTGAGAGCACGATCTAGGTCGCCATCAAGCATAGCTCCACGGATTCGTTGGCGTTGCGTAGCATGCACATCATCGGTGTTATCCTGAATGAGGTCCTGGTCTGACGTCGACGGAGCCTGTCGTTTGCGGTCCTGCAGGTCCAGCTGGAAGGCCCTTGACGTCGCTATGTAACCCTCATGCGCGAGATATTGGCTGATGAGGTTCTCTATTAGTGCCGATTCGTCGTCTGGAGGATGAAGCTTTTCGGTAGTCTGGCGAGCAACTGACCCGAGTGTGATTTGACGTTCCTGGTCCATCATCGCATCGATATCGAAGACAAAGAGCTGTCGACCAAAGTTTGCGCGCGCATGATCGCCGTTCTTCCTGAAGCCGATGATTGGAAAATATTCGCCTGGCTTGACATCCGAGAATGCTGATCCCAAGTAGTTGCCGTTTCGAGTGAAGAAGATGCTGTTCGTTCGAAAGTTGATACCGCAGCCGACAACATCGTGAGTGACAAGATGAGGTCCATAAGAGCGACCACTGGATTGACCGGAAAAGACCTCGCCGTCGTCGCCGTGATAAGCAAAAGCATCAGGTTCCCAACCAGGTAGTCTTGTTAACATGCTCTTGTCTGTGGCGAAGCCAACACCAATCAGTGCATCCTTGCTCCTTGACATGATTGTGACTTCGTAGTAGTACAAACCAACCTCCTTCGGCACGGGCACATCGGATCGTATGCTAGCTGCCTCATCTTGTGTCTTGAACTGCGCGCCCGAAAATCGTACTTCGCTGCCATCTCCCAACACCTCTACTCCATTTGCGCCATCTCCTCGGTTCCATTTGGTTGGAAGCCCTCGCGGTCTGGTCGATTGCGTATAATGTGCGGACGGCCGCTCGATCACTCGTTGTGACACTCCTCGATGGACGTGTGGTAGCGGTGACGTAGAGCGATTGATGAGAAGGCTGGTAGTCGCTGAATGATCCGGTGTCGATGGCACAAAAGCCGAAGTGTCCTGAACCTCTGTCTTGACACGTTCTTCCCACTCGTGCTTCAGTCGCTGCGCATGTCGTGAACGTGATAGATAGCTCGGAACGAAGAACTGCGGTCGATCAGGTGGACCCGAATAGCCATGCTCCTCGTGTATGGGAGCGCCGTTCGAATGTCTTTGCCAGCCGCTCGGCTCTCCATTCACCTCAGCTCTTGCAGAATATCTCCGTTCCTGGCGAGACATTTGGAAGCGATTAGGGTCTGTTGGTGCATACGACGAGAGAGCTGGGTATGATGTGGATAGGGTGTGAGATGGCGTTGTTGATCGGGTTGAACCTGCAGCAACGTTTGCATACGAGTGACGAGAAGTCGGTGACAGATTGCTCATAGCAATGAGTCTCTCAAAGCGATAGACTCAAGCCGGAGGTAGATGTGTTTGAAAGATAGTTGTAATCCAGTCGATGAATACCAGCTGGTCGTGAGATCACCACGATGGCGGTCCGATAAGGTCGTAGCCGTCATGCATATTGCAAGAGCTATACTGTGGGAGATGTGCTTGCAAGTACGAGCGGAAGATGAGTGATGTCGTGAAGAACTATCTGATCGGCACTACTGACACAAGCTATGCCTGGATGATGTGCTATGAGCTTGCCGCGTTATTCTCGACCTAGGTCGCGTGCACGCGGGAGTCACTCAGAAAGAGGTACGGCACAGCTAAGGGTGTGTCTTCTCGTCACAACGACAAGAGCTCATAGCAACAAGGTAATCGTCAGTGTGGTGGCTAGCAGTAAAGGCTCACAAAGGCATGCCTTAGACAGGAAAGACCATAGCAATACTATGTATTCTTGCTGCTGCTGTCACAGTGAGTCATATGATCGTATGCATTGCCATTCAGTCGGATCCTGAAGACCCTCGAGGATAGTCCGTTATTGCTTAAGCAAGGATATCGTTCCAAACTTCTGCTGCTGCACAATCTACTATACTGACGTGCCATCCATGGCCTTCTCCGGCCCGACGTCGATGGTCTTCTGATCAATGCCTTTCTCTTCACTGACTGGCTCGGCCAAGACAGCTTCGCCATGCACAACACCAGGCTTCTGTTTGCCAGTGATGTCCCGGTAGATCGACCTGAACGTCTTGGCCATGGTCTTGCGGCCTTCGTAGAGTGGATAAGCAACAACAGCGAATCCACTGAAGAACAGCCAGATTATGTCGAACGCGACCCAGCCAGTGAAGAAAGGCTTGCTGAAGATGTAGTTCGATCCAAGCATTGGCATTGGCCATAGAACAAGAAGTGCAAGGGTGAGGACAATGACCATCCATCGAGCGATCTTTGCTGCGCGAGCCAGCTTGACCTCATCTTGTGCGAGCTCTGCCTCAGTCTCGATCTCTCCAGGAATTTTCTCAATGTCCATATGTGCTGCAGCGGCCATGTCTGAATCGTCGGCTCGCTTGATCAGTTTCATGCTGACCCAGTCATATTTGCCGCTTGGAAAGACGAGTGACTTGAAGGGTCAGTGAATTGCTGTCGTAGGGACATCACAGAACTCACAAGTATTGGGATTGTTATCAGTGGCGTGAGGAGCGCAACAACGTTGCCAGCAAGCATGGGATAGCTACCACGGTCAGCTTCGTCCTCCTTGAGCACTCAAGACTTACTTTTTGCCAGTAGATGCCACAGAAAGGTCTCCGCCTTGTTTCTGTGCAGTCACAAGCCACGCGATCAACGCACATGCAAGTGCTAAGACCGGCGATGCTGCCGCTGCAACCTTACTCTGACGATCCCACATCATTGTTAGTGCTGCAGGCAATACTGCACCGCCGATGATGACACCCATCATGAGATAGATGTAGCCGAGCGATATGCCAGCGTAGTACAGTCCCGTTGAGAAGGCGGCCATGATCAAAGAGTACACCACGCAAGTCGTGTGGCTAACTGCAATCAGTTGTTGGCCCTTTGCACTTGGCTTGATGTATGTCTTGTAGATGTCAAAGGTGAAAATGCTAGACACTGCAATCAGCTCGGCCGACATAGCACTTGTGACAGCCATGAAGACGAGTAGAAGGGTTGCTGCAGCACCGCCATTGCCGAGGAGGGCGATAGCGGCATTTGGTAGGACCAACCCAGCAGAAACATCAGCGGGATCCATCCTGTTTGGATATGTTGGGAACACTGGGTTGCTCTCGAGCGCTAGACAGCTCAGTCCCATAGCCGTAGCAGCGGTCCAAGGAATAGCGAACCAAGCAAGACCACCCAGGACGTAGCCAGGAGGGCATCGACCGGAGAAGCTGCGATGGCCTTGTTCCAGTACCCGTTGTCCAGGAAGACAGTTCCGAAATTGCCTATGATGTTGATGACGAAGAAGATACCTCCCTGCTGAGATGCCATAGTGAGATAGGAACCGCCAGCGTTGCCGTCGACTGGATGAAGATCAGCCGCAGCCACCAATGCATCGTAGACCGCAGCTGGACTTCCAAGAATGGAGTTTGTTGCGTACGCCGTGAAGGCGAAGATGAAGAGGATCACAATGATGACAGCGGTGTGAGCGTAGTCGGTCAAGAATGTTGCTTTGATGCCGCCAAACATTGTATACAACACAACGCCAATCGGCAGTAAGAAGCAAGCTGCAGGTGTTGGCATTCCCGTCAGAGCAGTGACAACAGCACTACCACCAGTGAGAAGCATAGCTGTGACAAGGATGTTGGTGACCAGTCCGAAGGTAATGTACACTGCATGTACGGCCGTGCCATACCTGGCGCGAACAGCCTCGAGGAAAGTGTGCGCATTTGGAGCTTTACGCTTGAGCTCAATAGCCAGATAAGCGAACAGGATGATCTGAACGGTCGCGCCAGAAGCGTACCAGAAGGGCCCGGAGACACCGTACTCATAGGCAACAGAGCTTGACTACAGCGCAGTCAGTATTGAGCTTGCAGATGCTCTGATTTGAATTACCTGTAGCAATGTTGCCGCCCAGGTCCACGAGCTGACAACAGCAGAAGCGACGAGACCAGACTTGACTGATCTTCCAGCGGTGTTGAATGCCTCAGAGGTCTGCAGCTCGTTGTTGTAGCGTTTCAAGACCCATGTGGTCAGTATCATGCCAAAGGCGAAGAGAAATCCTGTTCCGGTCAGAGCATATCTAGGAAGTGTAGTGCTATAGTACCTAGTCCAAGGACAACGCCATAGCCAGTGCCTTGCGAGAGAGGAGCAGAGCCTGCCATGGTTGCTGGTTGAGGCTGCAATGGAAGTGAAACAACGCGAAGAGGAAGAGGTAACCCGTGCACGTATCTGTACTCGCCATGCCTGCGATCTTATCGAAAGATTCTTATACCAGACCCTTCCCTTTACTCCACGTTGTGCACGCAGCTAGCAGCATGTGCTAGTTGCAACGGCTAGACTCGACGTAGGCCGGGATGCTGATAAGACTTTGCTGTGCATTCACGAGCATTGAGTGGAGCTTCCATGCTGCTGCTGATAAGCAAAGCGGCGATGTCCATGACTAGGATCAGTCACCCTGCCCTTTTTCTAAGCCTTCACTCAGCTAGTCGCGGCATTTCCACGTGGGAGAAGATCCTTGTGGCTGGTCCACCAAGACAAGCTCCGATCAAGCACAGATATGGTGAAATGAAAGGTCTTGTATCCTACCTCTGTCGTGTGAGGTTATGATAAGGATTTTGGGCATTCCCGAGCTCGCCCGCAATGTGGCTTGATTCTGCTGGCTCGGACTCCATTTCATGACACACAATCTTGCATCTCATCAATAAAAAGTGCGTTACCGAGGAAATATGCCTCGGGCATGTCGTTCCGAGCTTTGCAGCTAGGACTTCCTTGCAACAGAGATGGCTGGGTTGTCTTGTCTCCTGCGAGACAACCATTATTGACGTGCCAGTCTCTCCGACACCAGTGCAGTGAGACCCTCGCATTTGTGGGTATGCATGCCACACACGGGACGATTCCTGAAGGATGTTGTACGCTGGTGGGTTGAGCTCTTTGCAAACATGACACAGGAACAGAACGCTTGTGCCATGCTACAGCAACCTCCGAGATGGTTATGCTCCAGTCCCGTATGATCTGGCCAGGGACTATCAGATGGCAGAAGCAAGGTGTCCAGCAAATGCAGCTCTGTCAGTATCCTCGACTGGATACTGAAGCTATAGATGTTCGAGGAGCCCAGCACAAAGGGTGACATAGGAAATCTCCGCATCTTCAATGCTGCATACTCTTGTGCTGGTGAACAGTCTTCGAGACGTCGCCGTGATTTGAGTGAGATCTGAGATGGTCAATATCTTAAGTTATACCGGTATGCTGGCTGGAACTCTGCCTCTGACCGCAGACCTGTTGTGGGGCATGCCTGGCGTCTATGCGCTGCGTCTATGAGATCTGCGCTAGCTTAACCGCGTTGCTCAATTGAGATATATTGTACAGACCATCAACACCAAACTTTCTGACAAGCAGAGATGCTGCCGCAACACAGTAACCACCATGCGACTCTATCTGTGTATCGACAGAAGCGGTCTCGCACCGGTCAAGACTGTTTGGCCACTGTCACAACAGCGACACATCTGCTCTGTAGCAGAGCTGCTACAGGATGTCAACAAGACCTTCCCACTCGAAACACCCGATCGCACATTGCTGGAGTATGTGGTAACACTCGGAGGCTACGAATGTATGCGTCATCATGAAGTTACGAGCATCTGCAAGGAGGACGATGAGCTCGTTATCCGACCACTAAATCGAGTCGAGCTCGATGCACGCTTCGATAGCCGGCGCTGGCTGTACGATGCACATGATCAGCTCGTGGTCGACGGCATTCCGCTCGTCGAATCGGCGGGCTCGCACCCTCACTGTTCCCACGTCCCTATGCCGCCCAACAAACGTAGGAGGTTGAACGGATCAGAGAGTTCGCAGTACGAGCTGATCAACAGATCTGAAGAGCAGGATGATGCCGAGTTGTCCAGTGGTGAAGCACACAGCCGCCCAGCGCAACGTATACAGGCATCGCTGGCTTGTGCAGGACATATTAAAGAGGCGGACCATAATGCTCTCCGTAGTGGGCCAAGCAGCGAAACGAGTAGTGACTCGAGCAGTGGCGTGTCAAGCGATTCGGAGGACGACAGTGAGGAGAGCAGTTCTGACTCATCTGTTGGGAGATCATCCGTGAATGACGGCGAGGCACATGAAGCAACAATTGGTTTTCACGCACCGACTGCTGCGCAACCGCACATTGGCCAAGACACAGCAGAAGGTCACAGCCAAACGGAACCCAGTTCTATCTCTACCTCCAAGGTGACGACAGCCAACGGCATTCCCTTTCAAGGGTTGCAGCGCACTCGTTCACGAAATATACGACGTCGCGAGAAGAGGCGCCTTGAGTACTTACAGGCACAAGGAGCACTAGGACCACAAGCAACATTCACAGATTTGCACAGATACGATCAGGCAAGGCTCGGTGCCGAGGTAACGGACTTGCAAGAAGTTACCAGGAAGCGCGATAACGACCCAAAGCAGCAGGGCACAACAGATATCATGGCTCGCAAACAGAGACTGCTTAATGCCATCGCCTCTGGCGGCGTGGACGTCGATCAGAGCTTTGATATCGTGCCAGACGATCTGGAGGATGACAATGATGATGGACCTCCGGAGCAGCTATCGAGTAAGCCTGATCACACCGATCAGCCTACTGAGCAACTAGAAGCAGCTGTACCGGCTAACAGCATTGCAGCGGTGACCAATACTGCTACTATGATGGTACCACCATCTGTCGAGCGCCGTCGTGCCAGACTTGATGTCGGAGGCTCTGCAAGACTGCTCTTTGGCTCGCTCGGTGTAAGGGCTCCCAGGACCGATGCTGACAAGGTCAAGACTCGTGAGAAGCTGGCCGCTAGGGGAACTCCCAGTGTAGCTGCCAACAGCAAGCCCGCTGCTTCTGTACAAACTGATCCAGTGCTGACAGCTGCAGAATACGAGGACTGGCAGAGCAGGATCAACCTTTCTGCTGTCGAGTGCTCAGACAAAGACATTTCTCTCTCAGCACCTCCGTTTCCTTTCAAGCAACGCTGGGACGTGCAGTATCGCAAACCAAACAAACGGAGGCGCGACGCCCATCAAGCCGTACAGCACGTAGAAAGCTACGACAAGTACAATGCTTCTGGCAATGATGTGCTCAACTACGACGATGTTGATGTAGACGAAGAGTACGATGAAGAGCATTGGGCAGAAGGCGCTCTTCTTAACGGAGATGATGGGTCATATGTCGATGAGGACGAACAGGAAGATACCTTCCCACCATTACCAGAGCAGATTGAATCGCTGCCATTGTTGATCGAAGGCAACGCTGCTGCTGGTGACTACGTTGTTCACACGGAGCTCGTGTGTTCAGCAGCGACACAATGGCAGCCTAGATGGATCCCTCGAACCATACAACTCATCGAACAGACTGCGCGAGGATGGGAAGTCAAGCTTGCATCGAGGGACTTGCCACAGCGGAGGTACGACGAGGACGGCAATCGAGTCTATGACAAATTCGACATGCAAGATAGTGGTGACGAGGACGAGATCGAAACTGTACGCGAAGTGATCTGGAATGAGCTCACTGCGCCTCGTCTACTTCTACGTACATAGGCTATACACTCATGTAGTCAGAGTTAAGATGACCCTGACTCGAATGTGAATACTGCTGGTCACCGATGCGATTGATGTAGGTGTCGATGGCCGCTCTACAGATCTGAGAATGATATCGTGATCTCCAACCTCTCGAGCTATATTGAACCACATATCAGTGAGAAATGCTTTTATCGTGAACGCGAAGTCATCGTTACAAGCACCCGTCGTTGGTGTCGGGTCTTTGCTGTACATCCTGCTACCACCGATATCTCATCAACCTTGGGTTACATAGCGGCGCAAGCCTATATGTACTTTATACAAGCATGCTGAGGGCTCATAAATGGTAGTGTGCATGTGCCATCCATCTGGCACAAAATCCAGGGCCCAGGAAGAAGGTTTGAAAGAGCAGTTCGTAAGCTTGATCTGGCGCAGCTGCTTGAAGTCCTCTCGTGCTGCCATCAGTAAACATACTCGATCGTCCATCGTATGATCGTCGTACCAATATCCGTCTTCAGCATAGAGACTCAGTACACGGAGTGATCTTGGCAGTAAGTGTATGAGGTAGTCTGACGGGCGTGTTAGGCCAGAAATGCGGAAGGGCCGGCCCAACAATGCTGAGAAGGGCAGCTCTAATCCTTCAAGAGATTCTAGCTTGCTGAATTGGCTTGCGTTGAAAGGTCGACCACGGCCATTTTCTGAGCCCCATCCACGCAGACGCAGTGATTTGAGGCTCTTGCTAGCAGTGCTTCGTAGCTGCTCCCCGAACTTACCGAAGTCGGGGTCGCATATTTCGTACCTACAAGCAGTGATGTCAAGGATGACCAGACTGGGGAAGAGCTGCAGCAGGTATGCTAGACTACCATGTGCTGTGCTGCATTCAGTCAATGTCAAGACTTGAAGCCGAGGGCATGTGATGTCCTGGAACTGCGGCTTCCGAGTCAGACGCAAGAAGTGCTCCTCAGATGGACATTCAAACAGATTTACTGGGCTAGATATGAACGGTCCATGAATTCCGAAACTTACGCCACAGAAGTGCGTAAGTGCGGGAGTGAGGCATAGTTCTGCAACTGTGTCCGTAGTACTCGGTGGGTCGCGCGTCCAGGTCTGCACCACATCGTGCACCATCTGCAATTTCCTGAGGTGACGAAACGGCACATACCGCTCGTCGGACGAAGGGCGGTGCAAGAGCATGACTGCGCACTGATGGATGAGTTCTGTTAGCAGCTCTGTCCATGGAGGACGCTCATCTCCCACGTACGGGAAGCGACGTACTTCCGTAGTTGGCAGAAACATCAGAGTCTGCAACAATGGACATGAAGCAACCAGTGTAGTGATGACAACGTCAGCGCAATTGGGAAGTCGCAAGTATAGGTCAGCGTTGGCGTCGTGTAGCTTCTTGCGAAGTAGTCTACTGATCTCGAGCTTCTCGGAGACAGCATGGATGACGCTACGAAGTAGGTCACTCTTGGTGTCCTTGTTTTCGTGTTGTAACGGAGTTCCGATGTACAAGTGCACTGAGCGAACCAGTTCAGCGAGGGATGGATACTCACCCGTTGAGCACAGCAGGAGGACAAGACGGTCCCAATCATTAACTCGAATGTGGATGTTGGTCCAGAGAGCAGGCTTAGCCAAGAGCTCCAGCTGACGATTGACTCGACAGAGCGCTGCAAGGGCGCGAGTGTTGGCGACAGCAGATTTATGATCACGTGTACCATGAACCTGCAGCTGGTCTACAATCTGCAGCCAGACTTCATCTGGAGCATATAGCGACTTCCGACTTGTAGCTAGGGCAGTCGCAGTGCTGTCTTCCGATCGGGAGGGCGACAATGCTCGAGATATGGCCAGCGAGCTGAGTGCTTGATGACAACCTGCAGGCTTGAGTTGTGCGCGACTCGGTTCCATGGCTGTCCCTATCTATGGTCGTGAAAGAAAGATGATAGATAGTGCTGCCAGTATGTCTGTGTAGATGGAGGAGAGTGCAGGGAGACTCGAGCAAGACAGCGGCTGAAAGCTGTTTATACTCCGTAGGGTCAGTAAGGAAAGTGACTGGGCAAGAAGTGGTCATCCTCACGAGCTTTTACTCTGTCTCTTGACTGCCTCAGGCGATGCTTGTCTGCTCATGGTCCATGCTTGAGCTATCGCTGGTCCGAAAGTACGCACGAGGATGCAGTCAATTGCCTGCCAGAAGGTACTAGCTATTCAGCGACGCTACCATGTAGGTTTCTTCCTCGCATCAACGAAATGGCGAGTGCTCAATAATGTTGATCAGACAAGACACATTGTTGGATTAGTTCTTACTAATGATACTCCAGGACTGCCCTTGGTAGCATCAGGCCGTCTCACGAGACTGGACACAGCTTGTCTTGCTGTAGCCACCGGACTCGAAAGGATAAATGGCTTTGTCTTGTCAGTCATGTTGGCTCACCTCGTGCTTATTCCAGCGGTCAAGCCATAGCTGTGTGCTAAGGTAGCAACTCCGAGCGACGATGAAGCTCAGCATCAGATCAGTGCCGCCTAGTATGGTCGCACCAATGCCCTTCGGGAGTGCGTGAGTGACGGGCATGGCAGTGGAGCAAAGAGAACGTGAAGGATGTAGTTATGAGTAAGGTTGAGACAAGAATAACAAGGCGGGCCGAAAGATCACGATGGACGCGCACTGACGTCGTTTCGGAAGAGCATACATGTAGCTCACCACTACCCTCCTACTCTTCCTCGTCTATACACTACAGCACAAGGTAACACAGCATATCGGTAGCCGCTCATTTCGGAACCTTTCACGTCCGTCGCTCAACCGAGTACAGCCTCATGTGATCACACCCACCATAACAGGACCTGGTCTTCTGCGCCGTTCGAAATGCAGTACGTCCGCAGCATCTCAGGCAGCGTAAGCACTGCTTGGAACAGCATCAATCCTGCAACACTGAGTGGCGCTATCGACGTGATAGTCGTTGAGCAAGAAGATGGCTCTTTGGCATGTTCTCCCTTCCACATTCGATTTGGCAAGTTTAGTCTTCTTCGTCCCAGTGACAAGAAGGTTGAGTTCGCTGTGAATGGGAAGAAACAAGAGTATCCCATGAAGCTAGGCGAAGGCGGAGAAGCGTTTTTCGTCTTTGAGACACAAGAAAGCGTCCCAGAAGCGTTGCAGACCAGTCCTTTAGTCAGTCCAGCCACCTCACCCGACCTAAAACCTGATGGGACGCGAGCGCCGCCATTACAAGAGCCTGACCCGTTCAGCCTAGGAGGAGATACCGACCTCAGCTATGGCTCCGGAAGGAGCAGACCGCACACGAGAAGCACGACGGTGGGCATGCCCATCATGTTAAGCAAAGCAAAAAGCGAGAGTGGTGCGTTGGATACACCTGATACTTCCATGGTTCATCGAAGAGGCTCGGTAGGGATGATCGGTCCCGCAGATCTACATGGGATGCCAAAACTAGAACGTACTGCCACAGATAGTGACATACCTGCTGCCAAAGCGGCATTGGATCAATCACACTTACTACCTCTGGATCCGCCATCACCAGCGAGCTCAAAGTCACACGAGCGCCCATCCAGTCCGCCGCCTGGTACGAAAGAAGAAGCAGTCACAAGAGCTATCAACTTGTCAAAGAAACTGTGGACATCGAATATACCAACACAAGTCACAGATTCTGGCGATCTTATGCTGGACATGACTGGGTACAAGAGTGATACTAGCGAGGCACTACAGGCAGAAGGGATAGCTAGGAAGTTGCTGTCCGAGGAGTTTGATGGACCGCACAACATTGGCGGACTGATCGGTGCTGATGAACATGGAAACCTGTGGATTTACAGTAGTGAAGAGGCGAAGGCAGCAGCAAGTCGAAAGGCAACAGCACATCCACTCGGCGCCTTGCAACAGAGTGGATTCGCTTCAACAGACGCTATATCAGATCCTGGCTATCATAGTGATGACAACCGCAGCGAAACAAGCGATCTTAACCTCATGGCCAAGCACATCCGACACGACAGTGACAGTGCTGTTGGTTTGACCACACAGCCCTCATCTCCAACAACTATAGCAGCTACTGGCGACCCGAACAGAAATTATGCAAAGACGCTGCGGTTGACTTCAGATCAACTAAAGGCAATGGACCTCATGCCTGGTGGCAATACGATGGCATTCACTGTGAACCGAGCAACATGCGCTGCCACACTGTGGTATTGGAAGCACGATGTGCCGATTGTCATTTCAGATATCGATGGCACGATCACAAAGTCTGACGTGTTAGGACACGTCCTAAACAGTATCGGTCGAGATTGGACACACCTGGGAGTAGCTAAGCTCTACACTGAGATCGCTGCGAATGGCTACAACTTCCTGTACCTCACAAGTCGAAGTGTGGGTCAAGCAGACACAACGAGGACCTATCTGGACGGTGTCGTGCAAGATGGATTCAAGCTACCTCGAGGCCCTGTCATCTTGAGCCCAGACAGGACAATCGCGGCCTTACGACGAGAGATATACCTTCGCAAACCCGAAATATTCAAGATGGCTTGTCTACGGGACATCATGGCGCTCTTCGCAGGACATGGCGGCGTCGATGATACTCACGCTTCGGTCGAGGCAGGCTTGCACACTAGTCCGGCAGTAATGGAACAACTCAACGTCGGGAAGGGCAAAGGCGGCAGTCCATTCTATGCCGGCTTTGGAAATCGACTCACAGACGCACTCAGCTACAGGAGTGTCAACATTCCCTCGACGAGGATCTTCACAATCAACTCGAACTCAGAAGTCAGTCTCGACCTGTTAAGCCTGAACAAGTACAAGACCGGCTACTCGAGTATGCGAGAGATTGTTGACCACTACTTTCCCCCTGTAGGACTGCGATTGCTGAAAGGAGGCGGCGAAGATTTCACAGACTTCAACTACTGGCGAAGTAAGCCGCTCGACATCGTCGATTTCACAGATAGTGAGGATGACGACGACGACGACAATCACGCACTCTTCAGCAGCAGGAATAATGCACGATCGCCCGACCCTAACAGAGGTGCTGTATTCAGCGAGGACGAGGGAGATGACATGGTCGACTCTTACCTGTCTGAGCAACGTCGTTCGATCAATGGCATCATTGATGGAGGCGACAGTGAGCTAGACGACGAAGACTCGATTGTGGAGGACGATGAGGATGAAGATGTAGAACAAGATGAGTTTGAGCTCGAAGTGAACCGTTCACAGACGCCGGAAGATGTGGTACAGAAGAGGCTGGACGAGCTTCTTGGCTCAACGCCTCGAAACTATGGTGGAGGATTGACAGGCAATTGGGGCGATTGAGCCGCTTCATTGTTATCGCCGTGTGAAGCTGTCATCTGTCACTCTAGTGCAGAGTTCAGATAGGAAGTCGGTCTGTATGATTAGGGAATGACGAACTCTTGTGCATGTTTGTCTTACTGAACAATGAGGTCCGGTAGACATTGGCGTAGACATCTCAGGCGAGGTAGCACAGCTCGGCACGTCACATGCAAAGCTTCCGTCCCAGGATACCTGATCCCTCATCATCACCATTCACTCGAGACAGCACAAACACAGACCCTCTACAACAGCATGATACCCTCAAAACAGATGTAGTCCGACTCTTATATCGCCATGGCTGAGCAATCCACTCTGCGGCGCACGACAGAGGCGCGCATATCCGACATATTCGACAAATACTTCAGTCGCCTAGCCGGACTCGTTGATGCGCTCGAGAAGAGCACAACACTCAAGCCAGAGACGATCAAACTTATCGCGACAGTCACCTTTGCCATCACGCTTCTTGGCGGTTCATTAGGTGGCTATCGCTTCCTTGCAGGTCGACGAAAGGAGCGCGAGACTGGTCGGCGTTTACTCAGTAAGAACAGCGGTCTCCGAGGCAAAGATGGCAGCAGGACAATCTTCGTACCTTACAAGGACCAGTCCAGCCGCGTGACAATACATCCTATCAAGTCAACCACCTTCGATGCGCACCGAAGACTCTTCTTGTCGTCCTCGCGACAAGCAGGAGGCAGTTATGACCCAGCACTCGGAGCACCACCCACAAACATCAAGCCAGGACTGAATGTGGCATTCTTACATCAATTCCTGAGCCTCATGAGCATCATGGTGCCCAGATGGCGTAGCAAAGAGACGGGACTGCTTATGACACATGCTTTCTTCTTGCTTCTGCGGACATACTTGAGTTTGGTCATTGCTCGGGTGGACGCCGAGATAACGCGAGACATCGTGCAAGGGAAGGGCAAGGCTTTCTTGCTAGGTATTGCCAAATGGCTCTCTATCGGTGTTATCAGCGCATACACCAACAGCACAATTCGATTCATCCAACACAAGATCAGTATCGCTTTCCGCACGCGACTTACTCGGTACATCCACGATCTTTACCTCAACCCGAGCCTCGCATACTACAAGCTGCATAATCTAGACGGCGGTGTCGGACAAGGAGCGGACCAGTTCATCACTCAGGACTTGACCCAGTTCTGCGACCGAGCCGCAGAGATCTATTCTTCCATTGGCAAGCCGTTGGTAGATCTTGTCACTTTCAACTTTCAGCTATATAAGTCATTGGGACCTCTGGCGCTTGGAAGCTTACTCACCAATTACATATTGACAGCAACAATACTTCGGCGACTGAGTCCGCCATTTGGCAGACTGAAGGCTATGGAGGGCAAGAAAGAGGGCGAATTCCGTGCTCTTCACTCACGTCTTATTGCGAATGCAGAAGAGGTGGCGTTCTATGCTGGTGGCCCAACAGAGCATGTTCTTCTGGACAAGGGTTTCAAGGATCTGCGAGTGTGGATGGAAAAGATTTACCGCCTACGAACAGGTTACACTATCCTCGAGGACTTCATCTTGAAGTACACCTGGTCTGCCTTCGGCTACCTGGTCACTTCACTCCCAGTCTTCCTCCCAGCCATGGGGCCACTGATGGCGCAGCAAGAGGGTTCTGGTAACCAAGCAGGCAGCCGTCTGAAGCAATTCATGACCAACAAGCGATTGATGCTCAACCTTGCTGATGCTGGCAGTCGTATGATGTACAGTATCAAAGATCTCGCTGAGCTGGCAGGAAGCACATCGCGAGTGTATACACTGATCAGCACTCTACACCGAGTACATGCCAATGCGTACCCAGCGCCGCGCGGGAGCATTCCCGAGGAGTACAGTCTACCAGATGTGAAAGGTACACTACAGCTTGGCTTTGATGGTGTTCGACTTGAAGATGTCCCAGTGGTTGCTCCAGCACTCTACCCAATGGGCGGCGAAGTGCTTATCGACAACCTTTCCTTCATCGTGTCTCCAGGTGAGCATTTGTTGATCACTGGGCCCAATGGCGCCGGAAAGTCTGCTGTCGCAAGGATTGCAGCTGGTCTGTGGCCAACATACCGTGGTCTCGTCTCACGGCCTCTGCAGAAGGGACAAAACGGCATCATGTTCCTGCCACAGCGTGTTTACCTCACTACTGGCACGCTGAGAGATCAAGTCATCTACCCTCACACAGAGATCGACATGCGTGATGCAGGACGACGAGAGGCTCAGCTGCAGGAAATTCTTGCAAAGGCGAAGCTCGGTTATCTCCCTGAACGTGAAGGTGGATGGGATACACGCAAGGAGTGGAAGGATGTGCTTTCGGGAGGTGAAAAGCAGCGTATGGGTATTGCTCGCCTGCTCTATCATGCTCCACGATTCGCCTTCATCGATGAGGGTACGAGTGCGGTGAGCGCTGATGTTGAAGGCCTTCTTTATGACGAGGCGAAGGCGAAGGGGATCAGTAAGTCCGGTGCATTTTCTGATTTCCTGTATACTGACGGCAATAGCACTGATCACCATCTCGACTCGAGCATCACTCAAACGATATCACTCATACACTCTGACCCTCGGCCTGGGTGACGAGGCCAATGAGTACGACTTCCAACGCATCGGCACGGCAAGCGAGAAAGACTCTGTGGAGAAAGAGCTCAACGAGCTTCGGGAGCGACTCAGCAAGGTTGATCAGTGGAAGACCCGAAGACAAGAGATTGACAACGAGCTCAACCAAGTCTGGGTTGAAGCAGGCGTTAGCAAGGCTGAACAGAAGTTGGCCGCGCCAGCTTACCACAAATCGGAGGATGCTGTCACTGCATAAGATGATCTGCGATACAGGCACAGCATGATGATATGTCAGATGTCTTTACTACGCAAATATATGCTGTTCATGGAGAGCACAACGCAGCTCCAATGTGGTATCTTTCAGTCCCCAATCAAGACTCAGGAAAGCCAAACGCCAGTCGTACCCTCTTCAGTCAATGACCATTCTGCCAGGCACGGTGCCAAGCTGCTGTCCATATTCCTCGTTATAGGGCTTTGATAAATCGAACTCGTTGCCAGATTTGCTCTTCATGACATAAGGGCGTAAGCCCTCGTTGAAGTTCCGCATGCACAGGAATGCTGTCATGATCGTTACGATCAGCAATATGATCGTGATGATTGCGAAAGTGGTGAGGGAGGTTCGCGCAGAGATATACTCTTCGACCTTCTTCTTCGCCTCAGGAGTGCTGTCATCCCACATGCGAACCAGCTTGAAAACGAAGTAAGCCATGGCAGCGAAGTAGATGAAGATGATGAAGGATTGACCGGCGCGGGATTCTCGACGACAGAAGAACGCGGCGAGGAGAAGCAGTACGATCGTGATCGGCACAGCCGCGATAGTGAGATAGAACTCGGCATCTGAGAAATGGCCGCCTATGATGACGAGAAACTGGACACTGAAGCCCAGAAAGAAGAAGAAGTCGAACTTGAGGAGCGCAATGTAGATCTGGGCAAATATTAGCATGATCCAAAGGTCACGATGCGGTCTACCCACCTGGTATGTCAAGTATCGATGTCTCATTCGTAGATCTGCTGAAATGCTCTTGTAGATATCCCATGCAAACTCCTGGTACAATCTGTATGCACATACGGACATCAAGACGGACCCCAGTGCGATGATACATGGTCCTGCGACAAGATACGGTCTCAAGTTTGCGTAGATGTTCGGTTCAATGGCTTGCTGAAGGGTGAGAGCTCCGACCGCCGAGCTGACTTGGTTGAGCTCAATCGCTGCATAAACCATCATGCCGTAGTTGTACATGCAAAGACCGATGATTTGGATAGTATTCCGATTCCTTAATGCATCGTATGTGAGGCCGAGCTGATACAAGAAGCCGAAGATGAAAATCGCAAGGTATGTTGGGATCGTCAGCGCGTCGCTGTCGTTTGCCGGGATGTTCGATCTAATCAGTCCTGCCTCGAACTTGCCGAAGACATAGGCTTCAAGGGCCAACGCTATCAATGCCTGGAAGAAGACGATCGCCGAGAAGAGTATCGTCCATTGTGACTTCGGCACATACAGGCCCTTGTGCGTCTTTGGGCTGTTCAGATTTGTTACCATGCCCTGTCGATCATGATAGCCTCCTGCTTGATACACCTCTTGCATGATCGGCCGGTTATCTGCGCTGCTGAAGGAGTTGCCGTGTAATGGCTCATAGAGTTGCTCCCCGCCCAAGAGCGAGGTGCGCGTCCTGTGTTGTGCCTTCGAAGCTATTTTGACGGTGGTGCACCCGCTATCTCGCGGGCGACCTGGTGGCTGGGGTGGACAAGGCTGGAATGTTGTATTGAGGTTCAGCAATCGCAGCCTCTCGAGAGCGCGGTGGGTACGATGATGTTTCGAAGACGACCTCTTGCTAAGAAAGACTCAGAAGTCGACTGATGATGTGTTCGAACTGCGTGCGGCCTCTGCGCCAAGCGATACACAAGACTGTCGGTCCTGATTTGTAACGAGATCGAGGTGTGTCTCGAGGCTGCTGGTTCCTGTACGTGGCAGTCGGCCGTTCGCTGATGCGCGCTTGATCGCCTAGTTTGGAGTGGTAGAAATCCGTATGGTAACAGTGTTGATCAATGCAGGACAAACGCGCAACTCGGCGAAGGGATATCACAGCATGAAGAGAGCGAGAGTAGAGATCGATCATTACAGGGTCCAAAGCAGGAGAACATGAGGCTGAGCCGCACGCTATTTGTGGCTCAGCAAGCCGACTTAACTTTTTACCTCCTCCACCTACCATTCACGATGCATGGAGGCAGTGCCTATTTCCGTCGTTGTTGCTGTTGTTGCAACTTGAAGTAAGGTCAGTCCAGCCATCTCTATAAGTCTTATCTCCAGGATGACTACCAACTACAAGAGAACCGTTGCGAATGACCTATGCTTCGGCAGGGGATGATCGCATCCAGTACCAAAACAATCTGATCAACCGACTTACACAATTGTACCATTGCATTGTCGAGACTTCATACTGACCATTGAACAGATGCCACAGCATGTGATTCGTCGTCTGCGTCCGTACCTGTTCACGAATTTCGCTCGTATCGTTCGATATGCTTCCGGCCAGGCTGTGGAAGCGCACGCCGCGTCGAATGACTACCTAAGGCGTGTGGAGCACCTCGAAAGTGCAAAGCCAAGAGCGGAGTGGTATCCTCGACTGATTGATGTCACGAGAGCGACGCGTCTATCTCTAAAGGAGTATGCTGGGCAATTTGAGGCGCTGCTTAAAGACGAGACCAGGCAAGAGAGGACTTTTTCTGTTGTCGGTAGGCTATTTTGCATCCCTGTGGATCAGACAGTGCTAAATAGTCAGGGAGAATACAGTCCATTCGTGCAGCTGGCTCTAAGCTCGTCTTTGTGACCATACTGGAGGACGAACATCCGCTCCAGATCGTGCTCAAGCACGCCCAGCTCGCCGATACCATCAAAAAGTTCGCGGCAATCGCTAGGAAAGGTGATACTTACTCTTTCACTGGTCTAGCCCATCGCACAGCTCGAGGTCAATTGAGTCTGCTCGCGACCGAGACGCCTGCCCTGGTTTCGCCATCTTTACATCAGATACCCGAGGAGCTGGCAGATCCAGAGACATTATCTCATTATCGCCATGTCCATATGCTTGTCGATCCGAATGTTCGCCAGGTGCTCAAGGTCAGACATACCGTGGAGCGAACAATTGACGACTTTTTATGCGCCAAAGACTTCCTCAAGGTCAACACACCCATCCTTCAGGCTGGCGCAGGAGGCGCCATTGCACGACCATTCGTGACACAAGCCACAGACCTCCATGGGAAGAAGCTGAACTTAAGGATAGCACCCGAATTGTGGTTGAAAAGACTGATCGTTGGTGGCATGTCAAGGATATACGAGATGGGCCCTGTCTTCAGGAACGAGGGAGTGGACGCTACACACAACCCCGAATTCACCATGTGCGAGTTCTACGCTGCACACGCGACCTTGGGCGAGCTTATGGAGTGGACTGAGCATTTGATGCTTCGCCTTCACCAGGACACCAAGCAGTACAGGAAAGAAGCGTCTCTTGAGATTGCGACAAGCTTTGCTCAGTTGGAGTTCATCCCTACCCTAGAATCGAAGCTGGGCTATGCATTACCAGATCTTGAGAGCACAGATGCTGTGAATCAGCTCACAAAGCTTTTCCACGACCGCAACATTCCCATGCCTCACAATCCTTCACTCCCACGACTTCTAGACGCGCTGGCAGCCCACTACATCGAGCCATTGTGCGATCGTCCAACATTCATTACACACCATCCTGTAGCGCTCTCACCGCTGGCAAAACGCTTCCAGTGTACACAGTCAGGTCAATGGGTCTCAGCACGAGCCGAGCTATTCATAAATCACTGCGAGATCGCGAACATGTACGAGGAACAGAATTCGCCGTTCGAGCAGCGCCAAGCCTTTCTTGAGCAGCTCAAATATCGAGCCATTGATGGAGAAAGTGACGGTGAAGCTAGTATCGATCATTCTTACATCGAAGCACTGGAATGGGGTCTACCACCTACTGGTGGTTGGGGCTGTGGCGTGGACAGATTGGTCATGTTGCTCTCTGGCAGGTCGAGGATAGGTGATGTGCTTAGTTTTGGGAATTTGCGAAATGTTGTAGGTGTTGCTCAGAGTAAGCAGGCATCAACGAGCCGCGGGTCTTCGATGTGAGCCAGGCTGCTGTCGCTACCAGGAATTACTTCTTGACTTCTCTGACGAATCACTATCGATTGCTGTGGGAGCAGCATTCGCCAAGGGCGAAAAGAGTGGGTGAGCTGAGTGCAAAGAGTCCTTGATGCAGTCAACTGCAGTGTCACAAAAGCTTCAACCGGGACAACTTACAGTCGATGGGAGTCATCATGCGGCCTGGTGATTACTGTGAGGACTGATATTATCATCTCATATATCGCATGGTATCTAATCACGTTGTAAATCGTGGGTATCGGTGATGGTTAAGACAAACGCCAATGCTTCCCGCTCAAAAGTCATGCAGTTTCTCTGGGCTCAGTCGTCCCACGGCAGATCCTGACTTCCGACTCGGGTGCACGTTAGATAGCCCAGACCTGCTGGGCCAAAAGCACTGAGATCTAGTTCCAGCGAGTTGCGCATCAGCGGTCTCACAGCTTCTCGAGCTTGATGCTTCACTTCCTCCAGTCTGCGCTCGAACCGTCGTAGATTTTCCCGTGTATACAGATCCGGCTGCATCTTCAAGAATCGCTTTAGCTCTTCGTGGCTGAGGTATGCAGTCATGGACTGCGAGCCAAGTAACAGGTATACCTTGCCTATGCTGATCTGCACTGGGGCTTGACCAGACGTGGTACGCTGTGTGGCGATGTGAGTACCTCCTGCGCCTCCCACTCTCGTTGCGCCAGGCTGGTCATCTCGACTGCCTGGCCTCGCCGGTGGATTATCCTTCAGGATGCCTGCCGGACTGGGAGTGGTGTTCTCCGCGAACCATTGGCGAAAAAGGCTTATGGCCAGCCAGCTGAGATAGTCGTTAGAAGGTGTGACGCGATCACCACGACTGGTACTAAGACTCAGCCGCCAGAGTCTCGCTTCTGTCCGAGCTTTGAGGTCCTCAAGGTCGTCGTACTTGTCCTCGATAAGATCAAGCACTCCAGCATCTATATGGCTACGCAGCTGTGAAGACGCTAGAGGCCACTGACCGACAACGTGAACAAGCGCTTCGCTGAAGATAGTTCGTGAACGTGCGAGGTAGCCAAGCTTGAGGTATGACGGAGGGTACTTCGCAATCTGCTTGAACAGCCTCGCACCGAAGCGCAGAAGATGGTGGTCGACCCGCGAGCCCACGATCTCCAACGCATCGTACATGTCTGCCAATTGTAATAATGCCTTCGACTCGGAATATGCCGTGGCAATGTTGAGTGTGTCCAGCACGGGTGTCATTTGATACATGGTACGGAAAAGGTTGTCGTAATCTTTGAGCACGTCGTCCTCCGGGTCGATGCTGTCTTGTTGTGTATAATCACTCATGCTCAGCGCCGAGAAGTTGCTCACACTTCTGGAGAAGTCTTGTCTCGACAGTTTCGCGCGAGCGTTCGCAAAGCGATCTACAGGAGCATCGCCGCCGAACAATGACGGCTGAGTGTTGTCCTGCTTGAGCATAGGCGTGTCGTCTTCGCCAGCATGTTGCCAGTCTAGTACGTATCTCCATCTCTTTCTGGGTTGCTCAAATGATCCTCCTCGGCCTTGACTACTCGTTTGTGACCCAGTTCCAGGTATCTCGTGTTCTCCGATCGTAGACAAGCCAGTCTTTGCATCGTCCGCTCTGTGCCATGCGTCTCTTGTGCTAGCCTCGAAGAAACCCGAGTACTGGCTAAGGATGAGTCGGTGGAGCAGGTATCGTTTCTCTTTTTTTCCCGAAACACTGCTGATAATGATCTCGACATCACCTGTCAGAGAGAAAACGGGAAACTCATTCTGTGGCAGACCAGTACTTGTGCCGCCGTGGTGTGACCTGGCGTGTCGGTGTCTTCGCGTGCCAGATCTGCCTGAAGTCACAGATGCTGCGCGTGGAGCAGATGCTGCACTTGCTGTAGGATAGCCATACTCTGCGTATGCTGGCTGATAGCCTCGCGAGCCCATCGAAAGCGATCAATGGAGAAACCTAAGAATGTGGATGCGAGGCTCTGAGGTGAAGGTCTCGCTCGAGCACAAGTAACTCATGCTCAAACAGGCGCGTGGACGAAAGATGTAGAGCAGGACTGGGCTCATATTTCCGTTCTGCAGGTCACTTTGAACGTCACGTCCGGCTGCGACCTTATGGCCAGTCGATCCATCAACAAAGGCTGGCTCTGATGCGCTGGAAAAGGTGAGCTAGACACAGTCAAAACCCATGTCGCTTGCATGGTGGCGAGCCGTGTGAAGGCTGAGACACGCATTGATTGGTGCGCAAGAAGAGCATGTCGCCAAGTTGGAACGGCTTGGTGGCGCAGCGGACGATCTCGGTATTGTAGTTCATAACTTCAGCTGACCAGGTATATGATCTATCTAGTCGTCTTCTCCAGGCACGCCAGAGCCGGTCTTTGCGCTCTTCGCACCAACGATGTCGTCGACTCGCAGCAGTAAGCAAGCGCTCTCCACAGCAGTCTTGATGCTCTGTAGCTTGACTGCTTGTGGTTCCCAGATGCCGAAATCCTTCATGTCGACGACCTTGCCAGCATCTCCATCAATACCCCAAGTGCCGCTAGACTTTGCGTCCTTCTCGGCATCCTCTGCATGTTTGGCACGTAGTTGTGTCAAGATTCTGATTGGGGAAGCACCTGCGTTCTGAATGAGAGTCCTTGGGATAACCTCCATGGCCTCCGCTATGGCTCGGTATGGCCATTGTTGTACGCCCTCGACACTTTTAGCTTTACGCTGAAGACGTACCGAGACAGCCATCTCTGTTGCGCCACCGCCAGGTGATAGGTGTGGGTGAAAGATGACATTTCGTGCCACACTCATGGCGTCGAGCAGGTTGCGGTCAATCTCGTTCAATATGTCCTTGGATGGTCCTCGAAGCAAGATCGTGCAAGCCTTGGGGTTCTTGCATTTTGTGAGGAAGGTGAAGTACTCGTCACCGATCTTGGAGATCTCGAATAGGCCACAATGCGTGCCAACGTCCTTCTCGGTGAGATCCTGTACGGTGTTGACAATCGTTGCTCCTGTGGCTCGAGCGATACGATTGTTGTCAGTCTTCCTGACTCTTCGAATGGCTGTGATGTCCGCTTTGAGGAGGTAATGTTGTGCTAGGTCTGAGACGCCCTTCTCTGTAATGACGAGGTCTGGCTTGACTGCAATGATAGCATTGCACATGGCCTTGACCTGCTCCTCCTCGATCTGTAAGATGCGATTCCAGTCCTCCTCCCTCGTAATTTCAATGTTCGTCTGTGACTCGCCCTTCTTGTACTCTAGCGTGCAGTCGAGAAGCACAATTCGAGGGTTTTCTATGCGTCTGCGCATTTTAGGATGCGTGATGTCCTTGTTCAGCATGACGCCGTCAAGCACTCTGCTATCTTCGATCTCCCCACCTGGGATCTTTTCCACTCGAGCGTATCGCTTGATATCCACCTCTTGCTTCCCGCCTCCAGCATCGAAACTGACAGTGCGGACTGCCGTCAACGCTAGATCGCACATGAGATCGCTCCATCTCGATGTGAACTTCGTGCCAATCGAGGAAGAGATGATTTGGCGCATTTGTGTTGTGTTGTTGATGTCAACCGGTATGGAAATGGATTCGATGATCTGGAGTGCGTCTGCAAGTGCTCGCTTGAAGGCCGAGATAATGACTACTGGGTGAATGTGTCGTTCGAGTTGAGGCAGAGAAAGCGCAAGGATCTCGCCTGCTAAGATGATCACGGTAGTTGTGCCGTCTCCCACTTCCTCATCTTGTGTTCGCGCGAGCTCAATCATGCTTTTTGCTGCTGGATGGGCGACCTCGATCTCTCGAAGAATGGCGTGACCGTCGTTAGTCAGGACAATGCCTCCCACTATGCTGTGGTTAACATGAAGTCAAAAGTCTCATATGCATCGCACTCACTAGGATCGAGCAACATCTTGAGCATCGCTTTGGGACCAAGACATGATCGTATTATGTCTGCAACAGTCTTTGCAGCTGTGATATTGGACATCTGCGCCTGACGTCCAGTTTGTCTGTCGCCTTGCGCGGTATCTATGATCTTGTTAGACCTCCAACACAGTATAGCTGTGCAGGATGCACTTACTGACGACCACCACCGGCGCCTGCATTTTGAGCTCGTCGTGTGATCTGCCTATACAATGGTAAGAGTCGCTGCAGAGGAAGTGACCGTTTCCTGTCAGATGGGAGTGTGGGTGATGTTTTGGTTGGATTATATTGTTTGTGCTATTTGTGCTGTAGCTGCTGTATCTGAGGCATCTCTAAATTTTGTTTAGCGTCAACTACACGCGACTGACATCCACCCCACGTGTCAAAAGTCGCGAGACTGACATAAGTAGCAGGAAATAAACCGCTTCGCACCGACTTCCTACACTCGTCAGCATTCGAGCATGCGACTCATCCGCAGCCACCATTCGATATGACTTCCGTCACGACGTGCCAAGGGTCTATTACATGTACAGACCTAAGCATTGCCTGTCACACAACCTACACATCCGCGGCTATGACCCCGCAGCCTTAATGAAGTCCTACCAGCAATGACACGCTATGTCCTCATGCTGGTGACCTCTATTCCTTAGCGACCTTCTTGTTGCATCTAGTGGGGAAGCTGACCAGGATTTCAGCATCCGTTAGAGCGATGCTGTATCAGCTAAGTATCTCACACTCTCGTTGAATCATCCTTCGAATCGATCAGTCATGTCAGAGGGTAAAGAGAGGACGACCACGCAAAAGATACAAGATCGCCTATCTGCCATCAAAGACAGTATCATGGCCAAACCGCACTTCACTTTTCCAGCTTTTGATCAGGTCGCAAAGGTCGAAGGCCAGCCACAAGGTAGTCTCTGGGGATTCTTCGACAAGGATGGTCAGAAGGACGAGATAGGCACATTGAATCTGCTCACCGAGGAGCTTGTTCGTCAGACGGCCATCAACGAGATCAGGACTGGACAGCATGTTCAGCTAGACTGGTGTCTTGAGAACGTCGAGTTTCCAGGCTTTGGACGTAAGAAGTTCGAACAGACTGTGGTCAACCTTGCTCCTCTGGGCTTTGCGGCTTTGGACGATGAGATCTACATCAACACACAGTCTGGTAGCCAGTGGGACTCTCTCAAGCACTTCGCACATCAGAAGTCAAGGATGTACTACAACGGTCTGTCTCACGATGAGGCCGTGAAGAGCACCACCAATGGTATACACAAGTGGTGTGAGCGAGGTGGCATCGTCGGTCGTGGTGTATTGGTTGATTGGCTCAGCTGGTATGAGAAGAAGCATGGCAATCCGCCCAGCCCAGTCACCAGGCACGAGATACCTGTGTCCGAGCTGGACGAGTGCCTGCGTTATCAGGGCACCACTCTCCAAGCTGGGGATATCCTGATTGTACGTTCAGGCTATGTGCGATGGCACAACTACGCTTCTCCAGATGAACGGCGCAAAGGCACACAAGAGAACAGTGTTGCTATTGGTCTGCAGAACAACGAGACCACTGTTCGCTGGTTGTATGATCACCACTTCGCTGCTGTGGCTGGGGATACTGTCGCTTTCGAGGCATGGCCACCACCTCTCGAAGCTGGCTGGTGTCTACATGAATGGCTACTGGTTCAGTTCGGCACACCCATCGGCGAGATGTGGGATCTTGAGAACCTCTCTAGAGCATGCGAGAGTGCTGGACGGTGGTCGTTCTTCCTGACGAGTGCTCCGTTGCATGTGAAAGGCGGTATTGGCAGCCCACCAGGAGCGATAGCTATACTCTGATTCTGTGTATATCACAACCGTTGTGCGTACATGACCAGACGTCTCAGGCCTTATTTTGCGCATTTGCGCCTGCTCCATCTGCTGTACCCGGCTCGGAAGTGAGACCAGTTCCGTAGACCCTGAATCAAACAACAACACGACGTCATGACATGCTCTTTTTGCGTCGTTCGTGGCACCTTTATGCTTTATCACCAATGCTACTGCAGGGAGGTGTCTGTCCCTTCGGAGCTCTCGAGGCTCATGTTGGTCCATACTACCTCACATTGTAATACTGCAAGACCTCAGCTCACGGATGATGAGCTCTCAAAGACCCGGATGTCAACTCTTGCAAGGTATAAGTAGGTAGGCATGCCTTCCTCTATTCAGTCCATCATTTCACAGCTCTGAAACACCTTCTATAACTTCTCCTATCGGCCGTTGTTGTACCCATCTAGCAAAGCGAAACCTCCAGCGACATGCCCGTACACGCGCTTCTGGGTGCGACAGGCTCGACTGGTGGTGCAGTCCTGCAGTATCTACTGGACGAGCCGCTCAAGGATCTAGAACTAAGAGTCTGCGTACGCAGCAAACCTAAGCTCCTCAAGAGCTTCCCTGACCTTGAGAAGACAACCTCTTCCAAGTGCCATATCTATGAAGCCAATCTAGATGATACCTCTTCGCTACAGCGATGTCTCAAAGGCGCCGAGATCATCTATGATTGTATCGCTTCCAACGATTCTGCGAAAGGCATCCACACTGCACAAGACGCGGCGAATGCTGTCCTCGATGCTCTAAGAGTGTTGAAGAAAGAGCAGGGCGCAGCATTCATCAAACCCGTTGTGCTTATCAACCGCAGCGTGACCCTTAACGAGGAAGCACCACAAGAATGGTCCAAGACTATCGTACACTGGACGCTTTATTACTGTTACGACGATATTGCGAAGGCTGTCGAGCTCTTTCGTTCTGGCTCAGTAAACGAGACTCTCTTGGAGCTCATTTGTGTGGACCCTCCTGCACTACATGCAGGCACGAAACGCACTGGACACAAGTTGCAGCTGACGGGCACCCCTTTTCGCAGTCTGAACTATCCTGATCTGGGTGCGGCCTTCGTCGAGATTGCGAAGCGTGCAGAAGAATTCTCCGGCAAAGGCGTAATGGTGGGCGCTGCGGTACCAGATCAGGTTGAGGAGCACTGGGATGTGCTTATCACATACCTGCTCAGAGGCGTGCGCGCGAACTTGTTTGGTTTCTGAACAGAACGGCGTTCTTCAAGCACTGAAGTAAAGGTGCGATAGTGATCTTCGAGCGTGTTGCAAGCGAGTTCAGGCAGAGGTGTCTTACGAGGAATCTCCTTCTTGCAGTATACAGCTGTGTACTATTCAAACTTCATCGTGTTCACAACCTTGCCGATTCCCTGGATCTCGACCGCAACCTCATCGCCATCCTTGAGCCAGGTCTGCGGCTTCATGCCCAATCCTACACCGCCTGGCGTGCCCGTCATGATACAAGATCCGACATCTAGTGTGCTGCCAGTCGACAGGAACGAGACAATCTCTGCCACACCGAAACACAGATCGCTCGTATTGGTCTCTTGTCGAACCTGACCGTTGACATATGTCTTCAATGACAGCCCTTTGCCATCACCAAGAAGCTTAGTGCTAACGATGGCAGGACCCATAGGTGCATACTTGTCAAAAGACTTCGAGAAGCACCATTGCGGCATGAAGCCAGCTTTGGTCTTCTCTATCTGCCAATCGCGGCATGAGACGTCGTTGCTGCTCACATAGCCAGCGACGTAGTCAAGAGCTTCTTCCTTTGAGACATTCTTGCATGTCTTGCCGATAACTATGGTCAACTCACCCTCATAGTCACACTGAGCTTGAGCAATCTTTGGAATCGGCACTGGTTGCCGTGTGTCCGCCACAGCATTGCCTGGCTTCTGGAAGACTGTTGGATTCTCTGGAAGGTCGAATCCAATCTCAGCAACTGGCAGATGGTCAGCTGAGGATGCAAAGGACGGCCTGTCACCTACTATGGGTCTTGTAGTTGATGCCGATGCAGCGAACAATCGAAACGTCTTTCGGCGTCAACGGTCCAAGCAACTGTGAGACCTCGTCTTCTTCGCCTGTCGGTTTGGCATCGAATGGTGTGCTCCCCTCAAGTACCTTGACCTTGAGCTTACCACTCTGTGCGAGGCCGTCGATATCAGGATTCTGCCCTTCGACGATAGGCTCGCCGTAGCGGATCTCGCCATTCTTCGATACATATCGCACTAGACGATCCCATGAAGTCAAAGGCGCCATCCTGAGGTGAGATTGAGTGTACTGCCGAGCGTGCCTGGAGAAGATTATGTGAGGTATTGATTGCAACGAGACGATCGAACGCTGACGAAAGATGCTGTTACGTGCTGCGCTGCACAGTTTACTGCCCAAGATTGACATGCGGAAATGTTCTCTGTGTAGTACATCAAGTGAGTGAACGGACCGGATGGTTCTCCAAAACAACGGCTATTGCGGTCGGCTGTTGCAATGACGTGGCTTGCAATTGCTGATGATGCAGATGTGAGAAGCAGGGTATTGTCCGACAACTAGCATAGTCATACACAAAGGAACCCTCGGAGCTCGGATGGTGCGTCTCATGATTGCTACTTGACATTGTATCGTTGTGTTGCTGACCTAGCGATCTGGCAACCCACCACCAGTCGCAGCTCGTCGGACTCGTTCTCTAAACTCTTCGAATTGCTGCACAGCAATCACATGCTTGTCGCAGGCTAGGTTCCAACCCTCTCTCAGCTTAGCATCCTGTTCAGTCTGTCGGGCATATGCAGTGAAGCCACTTGGTCCGCCAGTAGCCGTTACTACATCTCCCGTGGCTTGCAACCAGTCCATGCCTTTGTCCATCTTCATCTTGACAGCGGTCTGCCTGGTATTGAAATGCAGTAAGAGCCTGCCATTAAAGTCGTGAAAGGCCGCCAGATACATGCCGAATTCTGCTGCATACTGTGTCCATGTCTGTTTGGTGACAGTTGTTGGAGCATGCGGAGGTGCAGGGACAGCTGGCATTCTGGGACTCTGAAGATCCACTGGACTGGCCGGTACTGATTGTGATGCCTGACTCTTGAATGGAAGGTCTGCTGAGAGGTGGTTCAGACTCTCTAGACCAGCTCCTCTCTCACGAGTCAGCGGTTCTACTTGCGACAGATCATCGAGATTGGTCTTTACATTGGTCTGTGTTCTGGCAGTTTGTTGTTGATGCCACTGCGACTGAGGGACTTGTACAGGTCGTGGAGGTTTTGGTGGTGGAGGCATTGCATGTCTGTCGTTCACTGCGTGAGACGGTGGCACGTCATCTATGTCCATTCGATCATCGCCAGTCGAGAATGCAGAATCTCGTGCTTTGACGTTGGTTGGCGATACTGACTCTTGAGCTGTCGGAGAGGTGACCTTGGGTCCGCCAGGTGGCGGTGGCGGCACCACCCAAGACCCATCTGCAAAGTGCTTTTGCCAGTCCTCAGGAGAGAAGGTCCTTGCTTGGTTCGCACTGTTTGGTGCAGAAGTCGGTGGTGGTGGTAAGTCTGATGTGGCGAACGCAGTTCCAAGAGGACTCGGCTGCCCGAAAGCAGGGGCTGCTCGACTTCGACTATTCTGACGAGCAAAGTTCGTCGTTGATTTCCTGCTTGTAGGCCTCGATTGGGTGTTCTCGGTCGTACCAGCAAATGTGCCGTTGAAGTCTTGGGCGAACTTCGTGTTGATGCTTTCTTCACTTCGACTCTTGCCCGTAGGTAGTGGTGGTGGAGAGAATGGTGGAGCGTTACCAAAGTTGAATCTGAAAAGAAGAATAAGTCAGCCTAGGCAATACCAAGTAGCGGAAAGTCAATAAGAAGATCGCCAATGAGGCCGTCGACCAGGAGATGATCGACTGAAGCCCCTTTGCGAGCAGTGGCAGCGATGCTCAGAAAGACGTCCATATCAAGTGAAGAAGGACACCCTCCTCTTGCTTGTATGATTGCGTCCCTAAACAAGAGGAACGCCTTCTCTTGGTCTGCCTCGGTGCACGTGACAGCTGTGGTAGTATCGTGTGCATGTATATCTTTGTTCTTGCAAGTCGATACGCTTGTAGAAGGAGATAGGGAGCTTGGTAGTGCCCAACAAGGGTATGTTGCCTTTCGGCTGTGAGACTTGAGGGAGCCGAACATGCCCGCAACCCAAGAATCAGCGTGGAAGGTGTTACGTTCATGTTCAGGAGGCATTGGGAGAGCAGAGGATACATACATATTGTCCTTCTTGGACTCGTCAGTGTCGTTTGACTTCGGCGGTGAGAAAGGCGCTTGACTGCCGGCGAAGCGTTTGCTCGGTGGTGAAGGCACTTTCTTCACTCGTTCAGCTGGGTTATGGAGAGGTGGTGGCATCGCAAAGGGGCTCTCGTAGTTCTCCGGAGAAGAGCCTGCTTGGCTCGAGACGTCAGATTCGGCGCTGGGAAACTCGAATGTAGGACCTTTCCGACCTGGTGTTCCACTTAGAGGACTCGTGCTGTTGGGTCTGAGAGGACTGTGCGGAGAGTCGAGCTTGGATGTATCGCGCGTGCTTCTAGACCGACGCATGTTCGAGGAGACATCTGTCTTCTCTCCAACAAAGGAGGTGTACGGTGTACGCTTCCTCTCGCCCTCGGAGAACGGTACATCGTCGGGTAGTGGATATCGTCTGTGAGGGTCGGTCGGGTCAATATGTGGCCGTCTGTGTGAAGGACCTGCAGCACCTTCCGGACGATCAAATGGCTGTCCAAAGTCTTCTGATTTGTGTCTATGCACGTAGTGACCGGTCGCAGGTCGTTCATCAGAGCCAGGCGCGTTCGGGTCGAATCCTTGCTTCTTCGGCGTGCGCGCAGTGTTACTACGTCGGATGCCAGGTTCTGGTGTAGACCCTCCTCCTGTGCCCTTGAATGCATGCCATGCAGACCTACGACTCTCTGCCTCGGAGTCAAAAGCAGTATCATTGTGCTTGAAGGTTGGTCGAATCTTCTCTTCCGATGGCCAATTAGTGTCTCCTCGGGGAGGAGGCGCAGGTCGTCTTGGTGGTGCGTTTGGTGTAGAAGGTCCAGATCCTGCAGCCTGTGCTTCACGCTGTTGTTGCCTCTCCTGCGTCTTCTGAGCCTGCTGTGCTCTGTAGAAGGCATTAGCGCGGTCTTGTGTAGCGTCTGATCGTTTCGGCGGTTGGACGTTTGCACCAGCGAAGTTGCTGAAGCGCTCAGCGCCATTTGCTGGTGGACGTTGGAACTGTGTTCGCTGCCATTGACCCGGCTGTGTACGTCGTGGAGGCGGAGGAAAGTTCGAGGTCGCCTGGTACGGGTTTCCTCGAGGCGGCGGGTTGGGAGCAGATGGAGCAGCACTCTTGAATGGCCCAGCGACTCGACGATCGGCATCGTACTGCGCTTTGTTGACAGGATCACTCAAAATCTCGTGTGCAGCCTGAATAGCTTGAAACCTGGGTACGCATTCCTCCTCTTTGCCAGCATTGCGATCAGGATGCCATATTTTTGCTAACCTGCGGTATTGCTTCTTGATGTCATCAATAGAGGCGTTCGTGGGTAGCTCAAGGTCGGCGTCTGCAGATGCATTAGTGACAGGATATGCTGAGTGTGCTGAATGCAGCATACAGTAGTTCCGCTTTATATCGTATGCCTTGGGCATGATGAGTGAGTGTTCAAGTGAAGTTCGTAGGAAGTAGAGATCGTTCGTGCATGTTCAGATCGTGATGTCTATGCTGTGAGGCCGCTGATGTGGCTGTGGGTGCAACGTTGACTGAGAAGCTACGGCATACGCCTCGCAGATCGTGTGTGAGGCCGTTGCAGCGCTTCGCGCAGTCCTTGCTTGTGTATGGAGAGGCACAAGAGTGCTACGAACGTGTGCTTGGCGGTGAGCTGACGTTGCTATGCAGCTGCCGAGCAGATCGCGGTCGCGAAAAGAGCTGGACGGAATGCAGATGCGAAAGAATGCCGGGCTTTCTATGCTCAGTCTGGCATGATCGTTGTATGTAGACGATAGTGAGGCAGCGCCTGAAATGTGACGTCGCTTGCAGTGACTTTCAAGGCTGTCTGCAACATGATTTGAGCGATCAACAGCCTGCAAGAACAACAATCCCGCTGACTATCATCTCAAAGGGGCCTAGTAGGTATTCGATAGATTTACATGTATGACTTCCTACAGCATGCTTTTCTCGTCTCCGCATGGCCAACACCACGCATATCAGACGTGATATGAAGCTGCTCATCGATTGTCTGTGTGACTTCTACAGATTCGGCAACCCTGTAGCTGCACTCAGCTGCTCTACGCCCTCCAGTATCCAGCGCTGACTGCAAGTGTACCTGGAGATGTAAGGTTAAGATTGAACAGGACCTATACTCTTGGTCTATCGCAACGGAGAAAGCTTGCCAGCAAAAGCAGGCAGGTTCAGCTCCCCTTCGAACGTCTCCATACCAAGGCTCAAGCCTTCACTGACGCGTGCGCGCGTAACGTCGCTGGCCACACAGACGTTCGCTTGCTGAGCCTCAACCAGTAAGTTGCTAGGAATCAATGCCTGACTTCCCAGATTGACTGCAGCTTTGATGTGAGCTACTGTATGAGAAGGGAACGAAGCGATGCGGTGAGCGAGTGCATCAACGAAGGGACCTAGTTCCTGCGCATCCAGGGCTCGATTGATCCAGCCATATTGTTCTGCCATTGAAGCAGAAAAGTCCTCACCACCGAGAAGGACTTCGAGCGCACGTCCACGTCCGATGAGAGGTGGGAGTCGTTGAGTCGATCCACCGCCAGGGACCAAGCCGACCATGACTTCTGGTTGACCAAAGAGTGCTGTCTCACGAGCTGCAAATGTCATGTCGGCGGCGATGACGATTTCGTTACCACCTCCCCGGGCACGACCTTCCACCTTGGCGATGGTCACTTTTGGCATGTTACGCAATCGTTCCCCAATGACCTGGGTCAAACGGAAAGCAGGAGTCGTTGATACTTCCTTCGGAGATCGAGGTCCAGCAGTCACTCGAGCCAGGCCGGAATGCGCCATGAAGAACTCCGGGATAGCACTCTGCAGAATGACAACTCGCACTGAGGTGTCAAGCTCCAATTCCTGTGTTAGCTGGTCAAGCTCCTGCGACATCACTTCGTCGAGGAGATTGATCGGTGGGTGATCCAGTGTGACATGTGCTATACCGTCCTGGACACTGACGCGCAGACAACTGAGCTTGTCATATGCCATGTTAAGGGGCTAGTAAGGCTGCGTACCAGTGCTGAGCATGTCGCTGCGACTCGGCTCAAGAATCAGGGAGGGTGGTATCGAGACTTCACGATCGAGATTGTGCTTCTGCTGACTCCTTCACTCTGTGTGCTTACTAAGATGTACAGATATGATGAATAGTCTACCGTTACCGACTCGGCGATTCGGCGCGTGCATACAGTAAATCCTCAACGCTGCGATAAGAGTCTGTAGCGACATTCTTGCTTGACTGATTCGGAACATTTCGACAGACGTGAACGACCGGTAGAGATGGATCTCGACTGGACGACGTCTTCAAGAATAGCGACAGGAAACCCGTTCGAGATCGGCAATCACTGTGTGGAGGTGTTCAATCCGGCTGAGCAAACCTTCAGCAAGACATCTAGGTGCGTGCTCTAGGAGCATTCACGCAGACAAGAACATGCAGCAGAGTCCAGCTTAGATGTCTCGTTATTAGACGGCGATCGTGGGTGTACGTGCAAGGAAGAGACTGAGGTAGAGAGTGACATTCTGGCAAGATGACAAGCACCACGCGAATGGGAATCAGGCAAGTGACAGGTCGAAACGTTTGAAGGTTTGGTAGCTTGTCAGGATTCTGAAGCTTGACTTACATGAAGTGCAAGAGAGTGAGAGAATCTGTGTCCCCTGTCAAGCATATCTGGGTGTACTGCCAGATATGTGATCGTCCGTGGACAAGGTGAAGGTAGCTCAGCAGCTGCTCGAGCATCCTGAGAGCAATGTTGTGAGAGAACGCAAAAAAGTCCTCGTCTCTCCCAGCAGCAGAATAATATCTCGGGAGATATGATCTGTCCACACTATAATTGACTGGTCCCAGTACTTTCTTCTATGCGTGTCTCGGCGCTAACTGACCTAGGAGGCGATCAATGAGATGTGCACGCGATAAATTTATCAACGCCTTCAATCTCTTCACTATCCATCTCATCCCTTCCCGTTGACATCTTCACTCCTTGGACCAGCTCCATCACATTAGTCGGCTCGACGACCTCAGTTGTGCAGATATGCGCGCATCGACGCAGAGATGCTCTGCAGTGCTCACACGAGCACTTCTAGCAGTTCCCAGATCCTCAAGCGGTCGTAAGGCTTTCGCTCTGAACAACACACGAGCCGTGAGAATAGCATCCAGTATAAGAGCGATCCATCAATCATGCTCGCTGCGTCAAGAGGCTTTCGCCGCCGAGCTGCAAGACAAGCCTGCCACCACCATCACACGGTTCGACGAGCTCGAGAATGTCTTACATCCACAACTCGTCAAAACACTGACACAAGACATGCGCCTATCAGAGATGACTGAAGTGCAGTCCCGTACGATCAATGAGGCCATCAAAGGCTCAGACATCATCGCACAGGCCAGGACAGGTACCGGCAAGACTCTCGCCTTCCTCATGCCCATCCTTCAAAACATCATCAAGCTAGATCCCGGTCTCGCCCAGCCCAACTTCCGCCGCAATGGACCACGGACCACTGCCGACGATATTCGTGCTATCGTCGTATCTCCAACTCGAGAGCTTGCTGAGCAAATTGCTGTGGAGGCCAAGAGACTGGTATCAGGCACGAGTGTTGTTGTGCAGACTGCTGTTGGTGGTACACAAAAGAGTGCAGGACTGCGCGCAATTCAAAGAGAAGGCTGCCACATCCTGATCGGTACTCCAGGTCGTCTGCATGATATTTTGACGGACGAGTATAGTCGTGTGCAAGCACCAGATCTCAGCGCGTTGGTTTTCGACGAGGCAGATAGACTGCTTGATCAAGGTTTCTGGCCAGCAATCCAGGATATCATGCGAACTCTGCCCTCACCAGAACAGAAGGATCGGCAAACACTGATGTTCTCGGCGACAGTCCCTCATGAAGTTGTTGACCTCGTGAGGCGAGTCCTGAAGCCCGGATTCGAATTCGTACAATGTGTCAACCAAGACGAGGAGCCGACACATGCTCGTGTGGCTCAGAAGCTCGTAGTCACGAAGGGACTTGAGAATAGCATGCCTGCACTGACCGAGCTTTGCATGCGAGAGATCAAGGCATCTGAAGAGCCAGGCTCCCGACCTTTCAAGGCGATTGTGTACTTTCCTTCCACCGCTGAGGTCGCACTCGCAAACGAACTCTTTGGCAGTCTCGAGAAGCCAGGAAGCGAAGGTGATGCCTTGAGTCAGATCTCTAATGCGTTCAGAAGAAGCGCAAACAGCCCACTAGGTCAGACAGAGGTCTTCGAGATTCATGCCAAACTCACTCAGATGCAACGTACACGCGCGGCCGACTCTTTCCGCAGAGCCCGAAGTGGCATTCTTCTATCCTCAGATGTTACTGCTCGTGGTTTGGATTTCCCAGACGTCACACATGTCATTCAGATGAGCACGCCCCCATCACAAGAACAGTACATTCACCGTCTTGGTCGTACTGCTCGTGCTGGTAAGGAGGGAGAGGGTTGGCTCATCGTCGGCGACTTCGAGCTCAACACGACGCGTAAACTCTTGGGTCGCTTGCCCATCAAACGGGATGATACCATCGAGACTGCAGCCCTCGACCTCACTCGCGAGCTGCAAGTTTCGGCCACAGCAGGAAGCACGTTGAACATGGTCCAGGCAGCAATGCGCAAGGTCAGCGTTACCAGCAAGATCAAGGTATACAGGGCACTCATAGGCGTGTACCAACGATTCTCCGGTAACAAGGCCGACCTGATTGCCAGTCTCAACAAGCTTTCACAATTTGGCTGGGGTCTGAGAGATCCTCCGTCGATTGCGCCAGGCCTCGCTAGCAAGCTGGGTCTCAGCAGCGTGCCAGGCATCAGAATAGGTCACGACCCCAGAGACGAGTCCGAAGACAATCGAGGCGGTCGCTTCGGTGGTAGGAATGACTCTGGTGGACGCCGAGACTTTGGCGGACGAGGTGGGTTCGGTGGCCGAGATAGCCGCGACTCACGAAGTCCTTTTGGAGGACGAGACTCATACCCTCAGCGAGGGCCAAACAGTAGAGGTGGTCGAGTGAATGCAAACTTTGGCGAAAACAGCGGCTCTGGCAGATACAACTTTTAGGGCCAACGAACATGGTGCCGACATTGCATCGGTCCGCATAGCGACGGCGTATGGGTGTGTATCAATAAGATAGGTGGCGGACCACTGCTGTAATTTATTGGACAATCCACTCCTAAACATATATAACTCGTGTCTACATACATGCTACTCAATGTCATTGCGGAGACGTCCTTATTCCCGACCATCGTCATGTCACCAACATGACTAGTATAATGATGCAGTCCCAACACCCTATCTACAAGCAATCGAGACTCACAGAGGTAGACTGGGTGCTATCGCTTCGTATCTCGCTCCGATGACATCGCATTCACTGCAACTCTCTTGCTTGACAATCACGAGATGTGGCAAATCCAGCTATGCAACGGCAGCACGCCGACGACTACCCACCATAGTCGACCAACAGTACTCCAGGCGAATGTTCTCAGTCTCCAATCGACGAGAGCTTATGGAGACATCAGGCTTCACAGAAGAGCAAATGAGTGTACGAGAAGCAATTACCAGGGTCTGTAGCAACTTTGATGACAACTATTGGATGGAACGAGACCAGACCCAAACCTATCCGCATGAACTGCACGCGGCTTTGGCGAAGGACGGCTGGATTGGAATTGCCCTGCCTGAAGAACTT
Source organism: Peltaster fructicola (assembly GCA_001592805.2). Lineage (NCBI taxonomy): Eukaryota > Fungi > Ascomycota > Dothideomycetes > Peltaster > Peltaster fructicola. The sequence goes on from CP051140.1 coordinate 2,575,714, forward strand.
GGTGGTGCAGGTCTGGGCATCAGTGAAGCTACGATGATGCTCCAGACCATTGCAGAGAGTGGTGCTGGCCTCGCCGGCGCCCAGAGCATTCACGCCAACGTCTATGCCACACAGCCTGTGGCCAAGTTCGCTACACCTGAGCAGCGGTCAAGTTTTCTGACCAAGATCGTTTCTGGAGAGTGGCGTACATGCTTTGGCGTGACAGAGCCGAACACTGGACTGGAAACGCTGAAGCTCACCACGACTGCTAAGAAGGACGACGATGGCTATCGCGTCACTGGTCAGAAGATCTGGATCTCGAGTGCGCAAGTGGCAACCAAGATGGTATTGCTAGCTCGGACGACACCATTAGACGAGGTCAAGAAGCCTTCCGAAGGCCTCTCGATGTTCTATATCGACTTTGATTTAAGCCAACCCGGTCTCGAAGCAAAGCGGATCATGAAAATGGGCGGTAGAGCTGTAGATGCCAACGAAGTGTTCTTTGACAACTACAGGATATCCGCCGATTCGCTCATTGGGGAGGAAGGCCAAGGCTTCAAGATTGTGAGTGCTGCCATATCAGCTGGGCCGTACTAATAATGGTAAGATCCTGCACGGTATGAACGCTGAGAGGTGTCTTCTCGCAGGCGAGGCTCTTGGTCTTGGCTATTGTGCACTGAAGAAGTAAGCTACCCTGAAGGCTCATACGAAGTCTGCTGACACGATCAGATCGAGCGACTATGCGAGAGAAAGGATAGTATTCGGTCGACCCATAGGACAGAACCAAGCAATACAACATCCTCTCGCCTCGGCATATATGCATCTTGAGGCTGCCAAACTCGCAACATATCATGCAGCTCGCCTTTACGATCGCTCAAATCCGAGCCACCCAGAGTACGATAGCAGCATCACACAGCATGCTGTAGGTGTGGCATGCAATTCAGCAAAGTATCTGGCAGCAGAAGCATCCTTCACAGCATGTGAGAGATCAGTCATGAGCAGTGAGTGTTCTACACACTGTCAATGATGCTAGGCTTTGCTGATCATTTGCAGTGGGAGGTATGGGATATTCAGCTGAATATCATGTCGAACGATATCTGCGAGAATGCTTCGTCCCTCGTATAGCTCCAGTCAGCAGGGTGAGTGCAAGACACAGTCATTGCAGACATGCTAATGTAACCAGGAAATGATCATGAGCTTCGTGGCAGAGAAAGTATTGAAGCTGCCTAGGAGCTACTGATTCACAATCGATCTTCGATACGACGATAGAGGTCCATGAGTAATGGTCACTTGATTGGTGAAAACGCCTTCAACCATGAGCAATTCCTTGAAAGACATGCTATCTTCCAGACTAGCTACGAGCTTCAGACGGCGATTTGTCCCTGATCATGATAAATTTGTAGGCGATATAGTTGTTATCTATCATCTACACCCATGTATGACGTTGCGTGAGGCTCGAAGCAAAAGTCCAAAGGGGTATCACGAGCATATCAATCCGATCTGACTGCTCTTGATGCAATCATTTCCATTCATCAAAGCCATGTTCACGATGGCTCATCCACGCTGATTGAAAAACCACGACGTTCTCTTGTTCCCTTCGTATGGAGCTGGAGACTGTGCAGCGAAAGTGTTGTCTCCCGCTGTGACAGGAGCTCCTCCACCGCGAAGTGGCTTGGCGATGCGTCCAAAGGGATTGTTGCCAAAGTTCGCCTGTGCCGGCGTGGGTCCTAGACCACGAGTTGAGCCTGTCTTTGCAGCCTCGAGTCGTTCCTTGACAGCCATGAGCTGTGTCTCGAACCTAGATGATATATCAGCATCAATTCTGGCAGTATCAGCAGCAACATACTTGTGGTTAGCCACCATCAACTTGTCCTGACTTTCGGCGACAAGTCCTTCGAGACCACGTATTCGTTCTCCCCGTGCAACTAGTTTGCGCTCCGCAATAGCGACCTCCTTCTTCAATTGTGTGTTCTGCTCGACAAGTTGACGCTGTACGAGGGTCAGCTGCTCCAGATTCCGTTCGAGGAATGCCAGCTTCTTTTGCTGTTGCTTGCTGTTCGAGCTACGCAGGATGCTATTGTACTGCTCTCTTGTGCTGTCGAGGGAGATCTCAAGCTCAACCACTCGTTCGCAACGATTCTGTAGATCACGCATGAGCGATTTCTTGATCGTGTCGAAGTCGGCAATCTGCTTGCTCAGTGTTGCCTTGTTACCGCCCTGAGCTTGCTGCTTGTACAATGCGTCGACTTCTGCTCTCAAGCGACCATTCTCATCTTGTATACTGGCAAGCGTGTGTGCGCCACCAGTATTGACACCATTGCTGCTGGTGTAGCCGTTCATCTGGGGCATTTCCCTTTGTCGTAGAGCTGTTTGCGTTTCCAGTAGTCGTGCTTTGACGGCTTGGAGATCGGCAAGGTCAATTGCACTGCCTGCTTCTGTAGCTTCAATCAATGCGTCCACATGGTGCGTCGTCTCCACAATACGCTTCTCGTCCTTAGACATCATCTCATCGCCAAGATCAAACTTAGACATCATCTCGTTCATTCTCTCTTGTTTGAGCCGTTCCTTCTCGTCTGACAGAGCGGAGGCATCTCTAGCTGAGACCTTAGCATCGAGAAGCTGTGCTTTCACCTCATCGAGTTCGTTGGTCAGCTCTTGGTTAGCATCCTTCAGTGAGTCCATGGTGATCGCGGCTTCGGCAGTCTCGAACTCAATCTTCCTGACCTGCATACGCAGCGTCTCGGTTTCCGACAGCAATGTCTCGTTACTATGGCTGACGGTGGCATGAGTGTCTCGCAAGTCCTTCAATTCGCCTCGTGCAGATGCAAGTGCTTCTTCTGCTTGTGCGAGTAAGCTTTCCTTCTCCGCTAGCTGATCCTGCAGCTCATTCTCTCTCTTGAGAAATTCTTCTTTCTCGTCACGGTCCATCGGTAACGCAGGCGTGCCTGCTCGTTCGAGCTCCAGTCTACTCTCTGTTCGTGGCGTGGCTGGGACTTCTTGTGCCGAACGCAGCCTGCTAGGGGTATCTGGTCGTGCTGGCGCCTGCTGTGGCGCTCTGGCGATATCCTTCAGCGCTGGAGTCCACCTGTCCTTGGGCACAGATTCACCCTTTCGCCAGGTAGTGATTTCACCTTCCAAGGACGATATATATGCTTCGAAGGATGTGACTTGTGACTGAGCTTTCTTGAGCAGTGCTTTGAGTTGCGCTGGTGAGAGTTCTTCGTTGACCTTGGCCTTCTGTTTAATAGTCTTCGCTCGCTCACCAAATCGCAGTGTGCTCATCGTCTCATCGTAGTTGTAGCCGGAAGGAGAGCAATTGATGATCAGTGTTGTTCTTGAGTTACCACCTAAGGACTCTTGGAGTATACGTGTGAGCTTGCTGTCTCTGTAAGGGATGTGAGTGCTTTTGCCATCTGAGAGTGCATTGATGACCATTCCCAAGGATGTCAAAGACTTATTGATCTTCTTGGCTTCCTCCAAAGTCTGACCACTGGCGCCGGTCTTGCCAACCTTCTCAGAACCTGCGAGATCGACCAGGAAGAGCCTCCCAGACCTGGCAGAGCCGGTCTCGACATTCTTCTGAGTGACTTCAATCACAAAGATGGAATGCGACCGGGAGGACTCCTGATTCATGTTTGTCGCCGCGACCATTCTTGCAGCGCTTCCTCGTTCCAGTACCTGATAGACCTCATCCACTGATCCAACGTAGAACTCATGTAGACCTTTCACGTAGACACCTCTTGCTTTGTCCTCATGTATGGGCAGGTTGTCGTTCTGCGGCACCAGCAAATCTCGAATCTTCTCCATGTAGATCTCCATGTAGCTGACCTTGACCGTGAACTCGATTGAGCCATCGCTGCGCATGATCGAGTCGAATATCTGCTCAACAATTCGCGGGATGATTCCCTTGGCAGCATCGTCTCCGATGTCTGAACCCATCATTGTGAATGTCTTACCAGAACCTGTCTGACCGTAGGCAAAGACCGTTCCGTTGTAACCTGCCAGCACATCATCGACCGTGCTCTTGATACTGTAGTCGAAAACATCGTGCTGCGCTGTGTTTGTAGGGAACACTCGATCGAACGTGAAGGCGCCGCTTAGGTCTTTCGACGAGAGTGTCACACTGTCGACAGACTCAAAGTTGACTATCTGCTCGCTGCCTGCCTCCTTTTCAATCCTGTTCATGGGCCGGAAACGAGCGACCACTTTGATGGTATTCGTAGTCGCCATGGCTGTGAAAGGGCCTGCTCACGGCAGACAGCGTTTTGTGCGGGAAAGCAGGCGCTGTGAATCTCTTCAAGGACTGTGTCGATCGATAGGGAAAAATTGGTCGGTAGTCCTAGCATGAGGTGTCCTTTGAAGAGCCCCTGGTGAGGTTGCCTTGATCGAGGGATGGTTCACCAGCCTCGAAGGATTTTCCGGTCGTCTTGACTTCTCATAAACTCTTCATAGCCGGTTCTGGTGACTCACGTAGGCAGTATGGAATTGTGTAGCGTTGCGACTGAGAAATCAAGCAATGTGTCACGATGTTTACTTTGAAGCGCATGCGCGTTTACTTGCCATGGAGGGGTTACCGAAAGGGTTTAGTGCAGGCTAGCCTTATGTAACAACCTTATCAGATGGTGCTCGCGTGCTTTGGTGCAATGATTAACGGTATCTGCGGTACAGAGACAAACTGTGGCCGTGTGGTGGTATAATCGTGAATCGTTAACGAGCTATCTGAAGTCGACTTCGACCGAAGATTGCATGACCAGTTATGGACTGCCAAAGCCTGGATCTACCGCAGTGTCAAGAGGCTTGTCAGCACCCTCAGGTGGCTTGACATTGTCATCGCACTGGATGTCATACTCGTGAATGGCTGTAGAGCGTGGACAGAGAACGCCTGAGCTAGCTCCACTCTGGGTGACACAATGCTCTGATAGACGCCGATGAAATGCCATCATACCGTGACTGGTGTGCTGCTGGGCGAGACCAAGCAGAGGTATGGCAACCGATCGTGTGCAATGTAAAGTCTTCCCATACGGAAGCTCTCAGTCTTCCCAGCTCTTTTCCACCGTCTCACGCACTCGCTTTGTGTATTCTTTCCTGTTGTCCTTGTACAGATTGCTTGCCTCCACATTCGCTGGGGAGCTTGTGTTTGGGTCATTAAGCAGACTCTGAATGCTGGTGAGAATGGCTGCAACATCATATGTCGGGCTCCAACGATTCTGAAGGATGTCCAAACAAAGCTCTCCGGTAGCGTAGACATTTGGGTGAAACATCTGAGAGATGAACTTCACACCAGGAGGCTTGTTAGGGTATTGCTCTTCAAAGTGCATGACCAGTCGGAAGGTGCCATCTTCGAAAGGTGTGTCTGAAGGGCCGATGATCACAGCGTTCCTAATTATTGTCAGTGGGTCTGTGAAGACAGACAGCTCGTACTGTATACCATGTCATGACATTGTCTGCTATCGGGGACGCTGAGACACCTGCTGGAGGATCTGTCTGCATGCGCTTGAAGTCGCGCATCAGTCGCCGTCTTGCCGCAGTCGACATGCTGGGTGATGTCAAGATGTGTGTTTTGAGAGTCCTTAACTTCGAGGTGCGAAGAGGCGTACAAGCGCTCGCTGCTGTGATTTGTAAAGTATTGTGATGTGTGTGGTGACGAACAACGAAGAGAAAGCAGTGATGAGGAGTGATAGAGCATGGCACTGGAGGGTGCTGTTTCGGGTGGCGTCTGCTACCAAATCCCGTGCTGTAATTAGCAGTGACTCCACGCTGCCAATATTTGTACAAGGAAGACACGACATAGACACTAATGACTTACAGTGTCCCTGGTTTCGTGCTGACAGACACTGCGCGTTCATGCTTCATTGATTCGTATCCATTATGCATTACCAAATAATCTCAAGAACACTTCCAATCCAGCACCGCAGAGTATAGGTATCGTCAAGTTGTCATCGAGACCCCATAGGTCTATCGCCTCACTCACACTGGCAATCAGACCTGCCACTAAGCTCATGATTGTCAGAGCCGGACCACCGGACACACTTGCTTGAGCTCTGGTCATACCCAACCACTCTCTAACTCTCGTTGGTAGAGTCAGCTTGTCATTGAACGCAAAGCTGTTCTCTCCTTGATTCAACGCAGGATTCGAACGAGGAGCTATCACACCCCAAAATAGCGATGCCGCAGCAATGCCGAAGGCAAGACATGCGATGGACCCAGCCAAGCTCTTCCCACGTCTCACTTTTGGCGTATACTTTCCAAATGCTCGTCCGAACGTTGATGCCGCAGTGTCACACCAGCTCAAGAGTAACACACTCATGACGGCAATGTCCTTCCTGCAGAAGTACATCGTGGCCCATAGTCCGGCGAGGTAGGAAATGACTCCGTTGAAGCGGTCGTGTGCCTCGCTTTCACGCATGAAGGCGCCCATAACTTTGATGTAGACGTCGTTGAAGGCAGGATACCTGAATCTTACTAGGTCCACGATGAAGATAGGCACCAGCAGGGACAGTAGGACTGGATGTATCGACGAAGTCTGCACTCCTACGTGGTACAGGTACAATGTAATGAAGCCGATGCTGACATGTAGGACCTTTCTGGGAATTTCATGCTTGTGCACAAACGCGCGGAAGTCCTGGTGGATGGGAATCAGTCCTAGTGGTGACGGGGACCGCGAGAGATTGCGCCAATATGACCTCCCGAGTCCTGCCTGCTTATACGCAGCCGCTGGCGTGAGCAGCCCGCCCACATCGTCTTTCTCTGGTTTGATCCCGTATACTTGCTTCGTCGATCTTCTCGAGCCTGTAGCTGCCGCTGAAGGCATGCTGTCCTTCGCTGAGGTGATTGTGCCATTCATCGTGCCTGCTGAGAACTCTTGACGACTTCGCGTGCGAGCACGAGTGAGATCGGGATGATCGTCCTGAGAAAGAGTCGCTCGACTGGATGAACCTTTCGAGCGTGTTACAGGCGCGAAATAGCCATCTTTACCACTTGCCTGCGACGGCGTTGGTGAAGGTGATATGACTGTAGGCGTCGATGGGACTGGTTGTGCCATTGTTTTGTCGTCAGGTGGAAGGCTCGTAGGGTGATCGTGTGGGTGTCGCACGCGCCAAACGGCACGTTGTGCTAGAGGGACATGTGAATGCTGCGCCTGAGTGTAGCCTCAAGAAAAGATCGTAAAAAATGTATTGACAAACCGTAAGCAGATAAGAGCATGAGGTCACAGTCGCGATGACATCGTTGGGCGATAAAATTCGAGCCTGAGTCCTGCAGCTCCAGCTCAACACGCTTGACATCACGACATTGCGAGCACTTCTTCTCATCTCAAGACGCATTGTAAGCAATGGATAGGTCGTGTGAGTGACTGCAGATGTGATAGGATGCTTGTAGGTTTTGTCTTGCCCATGACTGAAAAGACAATCTCGCGTAACGACGGGCCGTTGCAAATCGCTGCATGTGACGCGAGCTTTGCCTTTGAGATTTTGTTCATTGGATGATTCACACCAGCAACGATGCCCTTCGATATCAATACCTGTGCGAGGCCGAACATCCTTAAGCTCGAGCCATACAGGTGCGCGAGAGAGTATGTTGGAGTCACCGTGGGATTGATTCGAGACCTTAGGCTGATCCACGTAGTGACTACAAAGACGATGGCACCAACATTCTGTTGGATGCTAACGAGAACGCATACGGACCAGGACTGGCATTAACGAAGGACGGGAAGCTGGTCAACGGCGGAGCGTCGAGCGTCGAGGTTGACCTACTTGGTCTCAATCGCTATCCAGATCCACATCAGCACGAGCTGAAGCAGCGACTGATCGATTTACGCAACACCCACACTCACACGCAGAAGAACCTTTCGCCGGAGAACCTGTTCGTTGGTGTCGGTAGTGATGAAGCGATCGATGCGTTGTTACGAGCATTCTGCCGACCTGGACAGGACAAGATTCTCACATGTCCTCCCACCTACGGCATGTACGCAGTATCGGCGGATGTCAACGACGTCGGCATTGTCAAAGTCCCACTCGACGTCAACAATGGCTTTCGAACACAGGCAGAGAAGATCAACGAAGTGCTGTCAAACGATGCTTCCATCAAGATGGTCTACCTATGCTCGCCAGGCAATCCAACAGCCAACCTCGTTCGAAAACAGGACGTTCAGACCGTGTTACAGCATCCTACTTGGAATGGTGTAGTCGTCCTTGACGAGGCGTACATTGACTTCGCGCCCGAAGGATCATCCTTGGCCGAGTGGGTAGCAGAGTGGCCCAACCTGGTTGTCATGCAGACACTGTCAAAGGCTTTTGGTCTCGCTGGCATCAGACTCGGCGCAGCATTCACAAGTCCTCCTATTGCGAGATTGCTGAATTCTCTCAAGGCGCCGTACAACATCTCGAACCCAACATCACAGATCGCCATGCAAGCACTGCAGCCTCAGAACCTCAAGGTCATGCACCACAACCTCGAGCAGATCATCGCTCAGCGACAGCGCCTGCTTGACGAGATGCCGAAAGTTCCTGGCGTTGGGCAATTCCTTGGAGGTCGCGCGTCAAACTTCTTGCTGGTTCAGATGCTCGACAAACCGAACGGTCAGCCTAGTAATGAAGTTGCTCTGCAGGTCTATGAGCGACTGGCAGAGACAAGAGGTGTCGTTGTGCGCTTCCGTGGCAAGGAGCTTGGCTGTTTAGGTTGTTTGCGTGTGACCATCGGTACTGAGGACGAGGTTACGCGATTCTTAGCAGAACTCAAGAGTGTGCTTGGCGATATCTTTGAAGGACGAGCCGCCAGCAGTCTGTCTCCCAAGGTCGAGCAGAAGAAGGAAGTAGAAGCCAATGGCATCATTGCCTAGACATAGAGTACATGATGCATGATCCTGGTTTCTGTGCTACACTAGCTGCAAGGCCGTTACACTACAGGCTCATCGTTGCAGAGATCTAGACAAACGATCAGTGGCAGCAAACAGCGCGAACAGCACGCTTGGCAGATTGGCAGAGGAATGGTCCTGTGCGGTGAGAGACGAAGGGCTCAGCTCCCCCGCAAGAGGCATCCTATTACGTCGATGCCTATCCTTCGGAAGAGGCATGTTGTAGGCGATGCAGCAGCTGAATTGAGCTCTAGCGCAACGGGTCCAGCCTCTAAGATCCATCTGTTGCTGGTTCCAATCGTTCTTCTTTCATCCTTCTATCACCAGCCTAGTCGCTGTAGTGCTGTTCTTCGTTTACAGTAGATTCACTTTAGTGACTTACTTTGTCCAACGCTCTCCTGCAACAACTCAGCGACCGTCAAGATCGTTGTACCCTTATAAAGGCTGGAGAAACACCATTTCATTGAGCCGATTACTACTGATCGACAGCCATTGTATGAAATCACACTAGGGAAGCTGCCGGCAGGTCTTGTTGACAAGCGATCTGTTGCCGTCCAAGGCGCCAGAAGACACGATCGCTCACCTTGTGGTCGCCTCTCTCGGAGTGGAAACGAATGCTTCTCGATCATTTGACAGACGCTTCTATTGCTGATCCACAGGTCGGCATGATGGTTGACCCAGCTCCAGTCGTCACCTTGAACACTGCGCAGGCAGATCAGTACTTTGCCAGCTCTCACTACGCAACAACGGCTGCCGGTCAGTCTCCTGGTGCATTGAGTAATCCATTCACTCCAAATGCGTCTATTCCTCCGACTCCAGGGTCGCTAGCAGGACGCAAACGTTCCAGAGGCGATATCTTCGCTGGCGACGACGAGATCGAGCCCGATGGCTCTCTGCCCACTCCTGCCGAAGAGCCACCTGCAGTCCAAGATGAACCGATGATGGGAGAAGGCATGGCCCTGTCATATTCTCTTCAAGCTGGAAATACCGCAGAGAACCAGTCCGCCATGGAGCGGGATGGTGTTCGTCCAACTTTCCAGCTGAAGCATGCAAGTCGGCCATCGATGTCCAGTCGCAAATCTCAGCGTCGTGATACTGGTGCGTCTGGCACCGATGACCTTGCGCACCTTGTGCTACCTAGCAATATGCGCGATGCTACCCAAGAACCCTTGATCGATGAAGCCACAAGGGTACTAGGTATCAGTTGGACTCGCATGGACTCTTCCGAAATTCTTCTTATCAACCAGGCCGCATACAACAAGTTCATCCAGAACCACTATCCAGCGCTGAAAGAAGTGAAGGTGTGGTTCGAGAACAGCGCGCTACCAGGCTATCTCGTCGTGGCAACCAATGCGTATACTGGTGGCAAGGAGTATTATATCTTCTCGCATGACCTTTTGGAAGCTCGTCTTGTGAGTCGAGAGGCGTCAGAGGTGATACCACGATTGCGGCTTTTGCCAGCGCTCGAACTGGCTGCTCCTGCTGGTCATTTGACAGCAGAAACTGATTCCGCCACTACATCTCAGAATGAGGTCAATGTTGTCCTTGAACAAGCTGCAAATGGTGACAAGGAGCTTCGTGGAAGAACTTGCGAGCCTGAACATGCTCGGGATCATAGTGTCGAATCGACACAGCACTCCGGAGGACCGCTCTGCTCGGCCCATGCCATGGAGCTCGATTAGATACACTACAGCGTCTCAGTCTGAAGTCAGCAGGTTCTGCACTTCTTCCCACAATTGTGGAATGATTCCGATTGTATGAGTAGTATTCATAGACAAAAGCAAGTCACATTGAGCTCTGCGAGCGTCTTGCGACAATGATGTCCTGGGCTCAAGTCTAAACATATTAGTGATGATATATCCTCACGATAAGGCTCTTCGCGTTCGACAATAGTTCGACAATAGTCCAGTTGGATGGATGGTTGCTGGCGAGGAGGATGTCCAGGTGCAATCGCATAGCAGATCATGACGCGGAGCGTTTTCTTGGCGGCGACCGACGTAGCTTCACCTCCAACAAGGCATCTCTAACTACATGTTTAGCTCGACAACTCACTCTGTCACCATCATCGCAGCTTCTGTGGTCTGATCTCATCATGGCGGAGGGCATGTTCTACAACGTCAGCCACGGCTACCTCGAAGGAATCGTGCGCGGCTACAGAAATCACCTCTTGACAGGACAGAACTATGGCAACCTGGTGCAATGCGAGACAGTGGATGGTGAGGCATATTGACCATCCTTCATGCCTGCTTACTGACAGCACGACCAGATGTCAAGACTCAATTAGGCCCGGCCTATGGCGACTTCCTCTCCGCTCTTCCACCAAACCCGTCCACCTCAGCGCTCGCAGATAAAGCTCTCGATAAGCTCGTAGCAGAGTTCAGATACATTCAGGCGAACGCAACAGGTTCTATGGCAAAGTTCATGGAGTTTCTCACCTACGCATATATGATCGACAATGTAGCCCTGCTGATCACTGGAACACTGCACGAGAGAGACACACGAGAGCTGCTGGAGCGTTGTCACCCGCTGGGCTGGTTCGAGACCATGCCTGTGCTGTGCGTTGCGACGAACATCGAGGAGCTATACAACAGTGTGCTGATCGAGACACCGTTGGCGCCGTACTTCAAAGGCTCCCTTAGCCACCAGGATCTAGACGAGCTCAACATTGAGATCATCCGAAACACTCTATACAAGAACTACTTGGAGGACTTCCACAAATTTGTGAATGAGGATCCAGAGCTGAAAGGCACACCCACGCAAGGTGTGATGAGCGAGGTTCTCGAGTTCGAAGCGGACCGACGTAGCATCAACATAACGCTCAACTCATTTGGTACAGAGCTCAACAAGCAAGACAGGAAGAAGTTGTATCCCAACTTTGGTCGATTACACCCCGAAGGCACACTCATGCTCTCTCGCGCAGATGATCAAGAGGGTGTAAGGATAGCAGTGGACGGCGTCTACGACTACAAGACAATGCTGGATCAGTCTGGTCTTGGTGGTGGCAGTGGTGGACTTGGCAATCAAAGCGGTGGTATTGGTGGTGACGACGGAAAGAGTTTGGAAGATCTGTTCTACCAGAAGGAAATGGAGATTGCCAAGCTGACCTTCACCTACCAATTCACACATGCTATCGTGTACGGCTGGTTGAAGCTCAGAGAGCAAGTATGTTTGTGTGACTCCTGTACTGCGATGATGCTGACCTCAAGCAGGAAATCCGAAATATCACCTGGATCGCTGAATGCATTGCGCAGAACCAGAAAGACCGTATCGGCAACTATATCAGCGTGTTTTGATTGCGAAGATGCTTGCATTAATGAGGCGTTCAAGGAAAGGCACCAGGACAAGTCAGATACCAGTCTCTGCCTGTCTGTTGATATCGTTACAAAGCAAGGTACAAAGCTTACACAGCTTCGGGCTGTATATCATCATGTTCATGCTCTCGGTCGTTTCACGTTCGCTCACTCATCAATCGCCAGTATCAATCTCCAGGTCGAGCTGTACACCTGAGCTTACACCGTAGTCCTCAAGTGTCAGCTGATCCTTGAACGGCCGTTCACCCTGCCTCTTCAGCATGATCTCATGTGGCTGTCGACCAATGTGCGCTGCCACTATAGCCTTGAATGCTTTGACACTGTCGGAAGCAAAGCATGGTATAGCTGCCTTGGTTCCAAGTCGGTCATTGATGTTCACCACAATCATCGGTTGTGATGGTACCACAACCTTTGGCGGCTTCTTGGACTTTGAATCCTTATCTGCCTTGCTTGTAGAGAGGCCAAATTTGTCTGCGGCCGACTGTGACAGTGTATTGCCGGTAGCAACACGATGGCTGTCTCCTGCACCAGCAACATCATTGCATTCTTCTGGAGTCTTCTCAGGATCTCGCCTGCTCGTTCGCGCTCTGTAGCTGTCTCTTTCAGAATCTTGATCGCGAACGGTCTCATTATCCCTACGCCTAGGCTCCCTGTCGCGGTCGCTTGCCTTGTAGTCGTTTCTCCGAGGAGATCTTTCACGGTCGTTGTACGTGTCTCTTCGCGGCGACCTATCTTTGTGCGAGTTTCTTCGTGGTGATCGATCTCGATATCCTCGCTGCAAGCCCTCATTTCCGCGCTCGTTACGCTCTTCAAGGTCTGTGGATCGTTTGTCTTTCCATTTGAAGCCACCAGTCTTCTGCTTCTTAGCTTTGGGTGCGTCCCGCTGGGCATCTCCATTGTGGAAGGACGCCATGGATTCAATGAACTGTATAGCAAGGCGAGGCGTTATACCGTCGGCTTGGACAACTACAAGATTTATATGAGGCTTGACATCATTTGTGGCTGAGACTCGTGGCTAGATGACCACAACGCCTGTTCCAGCTCCCGCTTCACTCACCAAGCATGCTGCACCACATCATCTGTCACATGTAGGACAGAGTACCTCACAGAGCAGATCTGCTACCGCTATCCTTGCGTGATCTGAGTCGCAGCAATGCTTCCACAGCCGATTATTTACCTGTTCCTGATTAAGCAGGCTGCTGCATGCCAATTCTTCAGATCACTCACTGGGTTGAGACTAGACATGAACGAGGAAGAGGCAAGGCACCTCTGTTTGATTCTCGGACATATATCGAACGGTCGAGTGCCAACGGCAACTCTTAACATACAGAATGGTCGGCTGTTTCGCATATGCACATCTAGAAGGACCGCACCACATGTGTACTTCGCCTTGTAACTCCAGGATATTCCGACACAATCGACATTCCTTACGCCGAGACAATGCTAACATTCGAGAGACGGAAGCAGAGAAGTTGGATGACGAGTGACAAGCAGCGTCATCTTCACTCCTTTGACTTCTTCTTTTTCTTCTTCTCCTTGGTGGTATCTTCGTCGTCGGCGGCGTCGTGCTTTCGCTTTGTGCCGGCCTTCTCAGCCTTGGCCGCTTTCTTTGCAGCTTTCTTGGCCTTGCGTGCGGCGCGCTCTTCTTTGGTTTCCTTGGCTTTTGGTGTACCATTGACGCCATTCGTAAGCTGAGTGACCTCGTCATCGTCATCGTCATCATCTTCGTCCTCGGCACCGGCCTTGGTCTTCTTCGATGAGGTAGATTCAATCTCCTCGATCTTTCGCTTCTTGCCAGTGTTGGCAGGAGTGCCATTCGTCTGCGGCCGTGCATCTGGCGAGATGCCATCCGCATCTGGGTTGTACTTGCTTGCCTCCTTGATTGCCCACTTGCCAGGCTGCTCGTCGCCACGCTGACCCTGTGGACCGATGGTGGTTCCAGTTGGGCGAAGTGCTTTGCCCTCAAGCTGACGTAATCGTCGTTCAACGAGAGCACGTCCATTGATTCCGACAGTCATCTTCTCGTCCTCAGTCGGCTCTTCTCCAGCGCCCTCTCCAATCTGACCCCAGTCACTGAGCGAATCGGTACGTAGCCCAAGAGCTGATTTGGCAGCAAGCATGCGAGCGATCTTGCCCTTGTTCTTGCCGCTTGCCTGTCCGACAAGCGAGGCGTGGTAAATGAGACCGTATTTCGGTGTGTCGTGCTTGGTCTTCAACGCACGGAAGAGTGCCTTCTCAGCACCGAGAATCTGAATAGTGGAAGCTGGTGATTTGGCGAGAGACATAAGAGAGCCAGCGTGTGCAATCAGACGAGCGCCAACAAGTTCGCCGACCAGCACAGTGAGGTTCGGTGCGATAGCTTGCATGCGTGCAGACAAGTATGAGTTGAGAGTCTGGCGGTACTCGGTGAAGCCAACGACTTCCCCAGCAAGTGTCTTGATGATGACAAGATCCTCGTCTGTGATCTCACTGCCCATGGACATCTCTGCTGCGGCCTTCACAGCAGTCTCGATCTCCTCAGGAAGAATATCGGAGAGATCCGCATCCACGGCGTCGTGTCGCATGCCAACCGCCAGGATGACCTTTGAGTATGCCACATTGTCGTTTATGATACGAGCCATCTCGGGAAAGTGCCAGCCGTACCACTCCTTTACGCGCATAGCGTACTGATTCAACTCTTTATCAAGATCATCGAGCAGCGCGATTGCTTGAATGATCATGGTATCCACCTTATCTGGGCTGAACTTGAGCTTGTGTCTGCTCAGACTATGCGACAGACCAAGATTCATTGTGCTGAATTCTTGCGGTGCTAGGTCCGGAATCAATGATGATAAGTGCTCTCTGATGGCGCGGTGCACGTCGGCAGTCGTGGAGTCTGAGATGGGTGCGATGTCGAGGCCTGCAATCTTTGTGATAGCATTACCGAGCTTTGGGTCGGCGACGGCGAGCGAGACCTTCTTCTCGTCCTTGAGCGAGCTGAGCATGTTGGCGAGCATTGGAGAGACCTTGATTGTTAGCATTGTAAATTGTGGTGCTCGACAACTTCGGGCATACCTTTCCTTCGGTCAGCGCAGCAGCTTCATTGAGAGCACTGGTGGCACTGTCGAACTTCTGGAACTGCTTGAGCTTGAACAGACTGCACGCTCCCTCAGCAGTAGCTGCTTCCTTGGCGATGTCATTGCGCTTCAGCAACTTCTTGTCCTTTGCTTTGAATAATGCATAACCTGCAGAGGTTTCGGCGAGAATGAGGAGCGTCATTCTGGCTATGACCGCCGCACCTTGCGGCTGACAATGTCAATAGATTCTGTGCAGTAGCGCCTGCTGCTTTGACAATCGTCAGTGCCTGTTTGTGTCGTTGGGATTGCGGCAGGCGACGATGGTCTATGGTGAGTTTGAGGTTCGCTCTGTCGGTGGAAAAATTACGAGTGGATCTCGAGCTTGAGATGCACGGGCCACAGTACGTCTGTAATGCCAAGCCTGCGGCCAATGGACTTCTGTGGCCTACAACAACGCTGCTTAATCAATGTCAGACACTATTGCGAAGCACGAGAAATCAGTACTGCCGGTCAGTATCCTCGACAACTTGACTTCGCAGTTCAAGCTCTTCCCGTCGCTTGGCACGACCGAATGTGACGCTTGCTGTCTTTTCAAGGGCCGTCTCATGCTTTCTTGACCTTGTCGATGTAGCTAGGATGAGTGTCGCTGTAAATCGATCCATAAGGAGCGATCTGATCGACAAATATCATGCATCTCCTGCTTCACCGAGAACACCACTCGTGGAGAGAAGCATATCTGGCACTTTCTCATCGCCAGGCTCATATGGACGAGAGAACGAGGATATCATTGTGTATGAGCTCGACTGTCGCGGACTCAAGGTTGGTTGGGCTGGTGAGAGCACGCCGCGATGTACATGGCGGTTTGGCTATGCTGTGAGCGAGAATGCTCGAATCGGAGACTATTCACATCTCACATCTGGAAGAAGACGAACGACCATGGAAGATCATGTATTGTACCAGGCGGATCTTCGCGATGCAGACTTGAACCTGGTTCGCGCTAAGTTGGAGAGAGTAGTCAGAGTTGTTCACCTTGATTACCTGCAGCTGAGTCCAAAGGCCGCGGCGAAAAGGGCAGCGCTGATCGTGTCGCCATTGACTTCGACGAAGATCCTCGAGCTCACGCTTGGTGTTTTGTTCGAACACTTCTCACTTCCGCCGAGCATCACTCTTCTTACGATTCCATCTATGGTGTGTGTTGGTGCTGGGGTGCGAGAAGGGTTGGTCATCCACGTCGACTGGGAAGAGACCGTGATATCTGCTGTAAGCGAGTATCGCATTGTTGCAGAGAGACGCACAATAAGAGGCGGTAAGTTGTTACATGAGGCGACCACGAAACTGCTGCACAATGAAGTGAGCAAGCTAAACATGGAGGGAATCGTCGACTTTGCAACGACAGAAGAGGTCAAGGATCGACTTGCGTGGTATGAAAGTGAGCACACGCCCAAACAGGTGGCTTCGAAGCTCGTGACGATACCTATATCACATGACGTTGAGATCAGCGTTTCATTCGACTCCTTCGCCAAGATTGTCAAATCGACGTTCTTTGCACATGAGAGCATAACGTCTGGTTCACCTGTGCCGGACGACAACGATCACAGCTTGCCAGACCTTGCTTACAAAGTGCTCCGAGATCTTGCGCGAGACACACGAGGAGCTTGCGCACAAAGGATCATTGTTGATGGTCCACAACATCGCATACCTGGCTTGCGCCAAGGCATATTGAAGGGCACACAATCCTTGATTGATGCTCATGGATGGCGTGCTGTCACTGGTAGTAAGCAACAAGACCATCTCGAAACGTCTCGACGATCCAGTTCTAGCAGTGATGAAGAAGACCATTTTGCCACGCCACGAGCAGGCAGTCCCGTGGGTACGACAGTAAAGGAAGATCAGCCTGTGGCAATCTCTGCCATCGTTGGGAACGCAGAAAGCTCAGCCTTAAGCGATGCGTCAACGAGTCAAGCTCCAACGACATCAGCTGGCCTCGACGAGGAGGTCAGCTCACCGCAAGACTCTGCCAAGGCACTGGCCACGACTCTTCTAACACCTGCCGGACTACGAGCGCAAGACGATGTGAAGGACCACGTGAGTCAGAAGGCTGAGCGAGAAGGCAGGAAGCGCCAAAGACAACCTTTCTCTGGTAAAGTACGAGGCGTTGACAGTCTTGGTGCTTGGGCTGGTGCAAGCATGGCTATGAATCTGAGAGTAAAAGGCGTTTGTGAGGTCGACAGGGAAGATTTCATCAAGCATGGATTGCGAGATTCTGTCAGTCTGTTGATTTAAGATACCCATATGTACATTGTGTTGCGAGTAAGCCTTGGTAGATGAGAAGCTCCATAGCAGCGACAGAAGTCTTCGCATGGGCTTATCCATCATCCCAACGTCTATCACACTAGACAAGTCATTCAGAATACCCTGGTTGGTGCATCAAGATCACGATCGAAGCTGATCTCAGCTAGAGCTTGCCTTAAACGATGCATCGAATATGCAGCGCCTGCTCGGCTTTGATGCGAGTGGTTGTGTTCCAAGCATTCAGAGCAAAGGTGATGCTCTCATTCCTGTATACAAGAAGTGTTTGCCATTGCTTCTCACCCTCCGGCCTCGCAATCGACCAACCCAACTCTGATTGTCATAGCCTGCGCTGAGGCATCTTTGCAAAGATACCTCCGTCGTTAGAGCTGCACGTCTTCATCCGGCTGAACACAGTCGACAAACTCAACCCCATCATCCGCTATGATTGCCTCCAACGCGGTCTCGTCGAAGCTCGCTGCATACAGGAAATGACCTGACACTGAGGTGAGGCTGGTGTAGCGTGCCACATCTAAGTCGACAGCATTGGCGACAGAAGACCTGTGTACTTCATACGGGTAGTCCTTCAGCAGTTGCACAACGTAGTGATTGGGTATACATGTTTCACCACCGCCATGTGGTGGTGAAACAGATACGAAGTTGGTTAAGAGACCTGAGTGCCCGTACTGTTGAGAGTTGCGATGATAGAGCAAACCGATGATCACGACGGCGAAGAGCGTCGCAACGATGACCTGTAGACCTACGATCATCGTAAGCAGCGGATTGCGTGGTAATAGATTCGTGAGATCGAGCAACTGTCATGCTGCTGGCTCACCTGGGTAGCACAAAGATGTCGCACAGCAGCCGCGTTTGACATTACTTTATCCTCAGCTGATGCATCACGAATGCACTGTACTCAAGTTCGACGACAAGTATAGTCTATCCTGGTTGCCAGCTACTTGCGACTCGCTCCTCGATTGTGATACACGATGAGGTTGGAGCGAGGATTCCCTCTAACCTCGCTTGTGCAAGCTTCGAATTTGTTCTTCTTGCCGGGCACTTCAATCCAGCACATTTCCTTCTTCAGCTTGCGCGGCGTCAGGCGATCATGCCGACGATCCTTGACGCTGGCACAGTGCAGCTATCGAATGCCGACGTGCTGCAATGGGTGCGCGCAAAACGAGAACAACACCGCAGGGAGGATGCTGCAGATGAGGCAGCTGGTCGGCCGAAGACGAAACGACCCTCAAAATTTATGAACTCACTGCGCAAGCATGAGCGTGAACTGACTGACAAGAAATATGCGTATGCGGCCAATCCTGGAGCTTACGAGGGCACACAGCGTGGCAAAGCCATCAAACTCTTCATCGAGCGATGTGATGAAGCGATATGCTACCCGCTTGAAAGTCAATACTCAAGCAAGGGCATCAGCATGAAGCAGCTCAAGGCCACGCTTGGCAAAGTCTATGAGAAGAAGACATTCACCACTTCTGAACTCATGATGATACAGAACCTGGCACCGGAGAATGTCAGTATGCTCGAAATGGTGGTTGAAGGTTGGGAGCACAGATTTTCTGTTGACGAGATGGAGAAGATCTTGCAGGTCATCAACGAGGTCTTTCGCTGCGGCGACAAGCTTCCCGAACTCGAGGCAGATGCCAAAGTATCGTGAGGCTGCTTGCTGTACAGAAATGCTTCAACACAACCACCCCAGCTGGACTTTCATGTCCATCAGGGAGTGCCTGGCCTACCGAACATCATCCAAGAGTGTATACACTTGGGACACCTGCATCCCAGCAGCCGAAGGATGGGCGCAGATCAGGCGGCGGACATTATAACCTGCGGCAAAGCTCAAGCATGCCCACACCAAGCAGTCGTCAACACAACGCACGGTATGGACCGATCCGATGGAATGATAATTCTAGGTTCTATCTTCGTAGGACCATGCTTCATTAAATCATACACAGCACCGATGTGCTCAATGCATCAATCGTCAGTACACGCTCTCGCGCACAGAACCCTCCTGAGCCTTCTCAGCGTCGACCTCGATCGAGGCTTGTAGCTCGAGCTCTGCCATCTCTGCGGGCTCATCACCGAGAGCATCGGCTTTCACTCCCTTGCCCATGCCGCTCTCGCTTGCCCACCTCTCGAAGTCCTCAACAGTAGGTCGTCGTTGGGGCACGAGTTGACTGCCTGTTGGACGCTCTGCTCTTGTGCTCTTAGGGAAGTAGTCACTTCCTGTGTGGTCATCCCCGAGTGGTGTGTCAGTGCCTCCACCATCACGTCCTGAAAGCAGGTACGTAGGTACAGCTTTGGCCGATGTAGACGATGTTGTCTGTTTCTCTGATGTTCCATCTGTCGATCGTGGAGCGTCCATAGGATTGCTCGTCGTAAAAGCTGGTGTTGCAAGTCCATGATCCTCATGTTCATTCGACTTCGAGCTTAGTAGGCCATTGTCCGCGCCACGTGCCGGAGGAATGGCAATGCTGGCTGGAGGCTGCTGTAGCCCTCGTCGGGGGTAGTGCTGATCATCATGCTGGTGGCCACTCAGACAGCCTCCCCACTTAGCAGGTGGTGGCGAGTTCGTGATCTTAGGTCTGCTCGGCAGGAATCTAGAGAGTGTGTTTCTTCTCTGGAGATCCTTCAACTCTACACCTGTGGCGTCCTCTTCAGCCTCTTCTAGCTTCTCTCGTTTAAGTTCCGACCAGGTTCGTAGCTTATTCTGCAGGATATACTTGCCGGTCTCTGCATTCTTGTCCATAACGATGAACTCGCAGTGATTGATGTTCCGGAGATCCTCGAAGTACTCTACGCTCCAATGATACCACTTCATCAAGAAAACCCTTGTCATGAGACCATGAGTGACAAGGACGCAGACAGATGGAAAGTCAGGCTCGTTAAATTGTCGCCAAAGACTTTCGTTGAAGCCAGAAATGCGATCATAGGCATCCGCAGCACTCTCACCATTGGGAATTCGGTAGAAGAAATGGCCGTAATCAGCCCTCTCTTGCCACATCCGCTGCATCTCTGCTGAGCAAGGCTGAAAGTTGCCAAAGTCTTGCTCTCGTATTCGTGGCTCCTCGTAGACAGTAATCGAATGTCGACTAAATAGACTGGGCGTACCATCTTCATCAGGTGCCGTGAGCGTCCTCAGAATACCTTCTGTGGTCTCTCGTGTTCTTCGATAGGGCGATGTGAAGAATTGTAACGTATCATTTGGCCTTAGTAGTGATCGAAGATGTCGTCCGGCATCTTCTGCCTGAGTGGCGGTCAGTGTCCCGATCATAAAGTGTTGGCTGTCGTCGTACCTGCGTCCAACCTTCATCTGTGAGCTTCACTCGATGATCAGGGATCAGCTGATGTATCTCTCTGTTCTTGTTTCCTTCACTTTGAGCATGTCGTATAAGCAATATCATCTGAACTTGATCAGCTAGTGTGGCAAGATAGTCTTGCTAAGCTTACTCGCGGTTTACCCATGACTAAAGAGCTGTTGTGGCAGTAAAGACTGAAGCACTGCAAAGGTCTCTAGGTGTGAGGCGAAAGGTTTCATAGATCAAAAATGCGGTCTCGTGGATCGTTGATTGTTACCATGTTGCTGACTTAGCAAGGTCGATAGCAATTGTTCGGATTTATCGGAAACAACCACGTGGATGTCGATTGAGCCGCCATGGTATATTTTATGGTGACACACGTCAACCAGCAGTCAGTACACTTTGCCCCAGTCGACGTCGTGAGCCGCTGAACGACGCGCCAGCAATCGACAAGCCTATGCTCTCTTGACCGTCCTGATTGCCTGATACACGACACAGTAGAAGGACAATCGAATGCAGTCATGTCTGAGGCTATACCAGAGTCTATCCCTACCTCAAGCTATAAGCGACCAAACAAGCGCCCAAGAACGACAGATAGTACATCGGCCCAGTCGTCGCAGATCGACGCGCTCTTCGCAAACCCTGAACGTGCTCTAGAGATCAACATTGGACCCAAGGCCAAGACGCTTGCTGCACCACCTGAAATAGTGACAAACGTGCAGGGCTCAAGTGCTGGTGCTGGATCTGGCGAGTTTCATGTCTACAAAGCTAGTAGACGACGAGAGTATGAGCGACTACGCGCTATGGACGAAGATGTCGAGAACGAAGAGAAGGACCGCCAGTGGGATGAGCTTCGAGAGGATGCGAAACGCAAGGACGAAGCAAAGCTGAACAAGAATCGAGCAAGAAGAGAGAAGCAGAAGGCTAGACAGGCCAAGGGAAAGGTACAAGGCAGCACTATCGACGAAGGTGCCACGCTCGAGACTGGTCAGACGGATAGCATCAATACAACCAAGAAGAAGCTTATACCTGCACAGACAGCATTAGTGAGAGAACAGAATGTCGAGGAACAAGCTCCCGCAAACGACGATACTGTTAGCGAGAGCGGTATAACATTTCTGGAAGAAGATTGAAAATTATATCACACCAGCGCGAACGGAGACAACTTCTACCACAGATGCACCTCAACCTGACGCAGGACCGCACGAACGACAGTAGCACGGCATTGCCGTCTGTCAGCAACTACGACATAAGTTTGTTCAGCACCACAGCATCTCCAGCTTACCGATAGACTCGAAGGCGAAGCTTAGCAAGTTGCTGCGCTAATGTATCAAGTCTTACAACGCAGGGCCTCACGATGAAGGTTGAAGCAGCTTCCGGTCAAGCTCTTCGGCCTTTGAATGTTATGCAGAGACGCTAAAGCTACATCACAAGAGCAATATTCATCCAATTACGTCGTCCTTGGTACGACTGACGCCGTAGTTGTACTCAGTGTCCTTCTTGACCAGAACCAACCACTATTCGTGGTAGCAGTCGGCGTGGTCTTGTCGTCAGTCGCTGTGCTCGTCGTTGCAGAACCGTCCTCGGCCATACTGGCAGCCTTCTCTGCCTCCATATGCCTTCTCACGATTTCCGCAGCAGCCGCAGCTTCAGCAGCCGCTTTCTTCTCGGCTTCACTCCGCAATGCTTCGGCCTGTAGCTTAAAGGCCTCTCCTTCAGCCAATGCCACACGCAGAGCCTCGTCCTGCTTGCGCTTTTGCACTGCCAGATTACGGCGAAGCTCATCAACTTCTTGGCGAGCTTGTGCTTCAGCAGTCTTAGCATTGACGAGCTCGAGAAGGAGAGCTTCCTCCGCCACAGGTTCGTGCTCAGGTGTGGCGAGAATCTGTTGTGTTGCAAGCGACGATCCTCTGCTCGCAAAGCTGCCACCAGGCCCTGCGCTGGGTACTGTCAGTCCCCGCTGATGGTTGACAGTCTGTGGTGTGCGGCCTGCAGTAACAATATCTTGTGTTGGGCTTGTCTGGGCGCTCGACTCGCGTGATGGTGGACCACGCACCGAGAAGCGTACAGATTGCATGGAAGAGCTGCTGTCTCGTCGTCCGAGCTTCAGCTCTCTCAGTCCAGCAGGGGCACTAGATATTGATGCCTTGCGAGCCAGTCCAGTAGGTGAAGTGTCAGCACGAGCAAGCTGTGGCACCTCGCCCATACTATCGGCTCGAATCATTTGCGATCGTCTTGCCATGCTTCGCTCTCGGGCTTGATACTCGCGGATGCTATGCTCGAGCTTCTGTCGTTCCTTGAACTCTTCGTTGACACGACGACGAAGTTCTTCGACTTCTGTGCGTAGATCGTCGCTTTCAGCTGAATATGTAAGGACAATCGCTTCTGCATCCTCTTTCAATACAGTCAACTCTCGAGAGCGAGCTTCGGCTCTTTCAAGCTGTTCCCGAGTTCGTGCTAGGGCACTCTTGATCTGTGCCTTGCTTTCGAATGTGGCTGAATGTCGAGGGTTGGATACGAGCCGCTCACTGACTTGGTTCACAAGAATAGCAAAGTCGTCTCGCGATTGTGGCGGCTGACTGAGAGGTCGGCTTCGAGGTTGTGAATGCTCACGTGGAGGAGGTGGCATCGTCTGTCGTCGATCCTCCTTCTGAGACTCGATTTGCTCCGGCCGTAGTCGTTTCATGAGCTGCCGCATCACACGGTGGTCCTCGCCTCGTTCTTCACGCTCTTTCTGCAGCATAGCAGCCAACTCGGCATGTTCGCGCTGCATCTCAGACAATGCAGTCAGTAGATCTTCAATCTGACTATGCAGATCCCGATCCTCCTGCCTCTTGCTTATTTGTGGTACGGCGAGGTTCAGCGAAGACGTGCGGACAGATCCCGTCTTTGACAACACGCTGATCGAGTCAGCCGTACTCTCGCGTACATCTGCGTCGTTTTCTGTAGGTGTCGTGCTAGCAAGACTCGCTGAGCCACAGCTCGAACCTTCGTTGCCATCATTGACAGTGCTGATGCTTTGCTTGCTGGGCGTCCGGCGCAGGAACGCACTGCGGAAGTCTCGCTGCTCACCACCAGGCGATAACGTGTTCGTGGATTTGCTTGCTTGGTGTGATGGTGCCCATAGTCGTCCAAGGAATCTGCTTGCTGCCGCCTGGACTTCTGGCAGAAAACCAGCTCGCTCACCGACGACTTCGCTGGATTGTGCCTCAAACTCCTTCTCCAGTTCGGCCAGCCGAGCATTTGTGATGACATTGCCAAGAGAAGTGAAGTCATCCACCAGCTCGTCAGCATTGCAAGCATACGAATCCCAGAGCGAACGACCGAGAAGAAGCTGCATGATCTCTTCGAATTCGGTGCTCTCGAGCATCTTCTGCTCATTCCTTCGCATTAGTGCGAGAGCAACACGCATGACTGTCTCATTCGCGCCCTCAGCAAAGATGACATCGTAGATGCGGAACAGCATTGCGAGAGGACAGGTGACTGCAAAGCAAGAGAGAAACCATTGGCTGAGGTATGCTGGCTCAACGCCCATGGAGGTGAGATGTGCTGACAGGGTTGGTAACAGCTGCTTTGACAGGGCGGAGAATTGATAGATGCGCATGTGTAAGCCGGAAAGTGACGGTAAGAATGATGGTCGTAATGAATAGTGTTCCATGAGCCTGTATGTTGTTAGAGGAATTGGAGGTCAGTAATACGCCACTCACCTGACAAGGACGCAGAATGCTTCCTGCTCACCCATGTTCATCAACAACGGGCCAACCAGGAAGCCAAGTCCTTGACAGTAGCCGATATCCTTGTCGTGCAGTGAGAAGCACTTCAACACTCTGCCCAGCATTCTCTGCCCTTCACCATCTGCCTCCCTGAACAGCTCAACACCGGGGAATGATCGGCCAACATCCTTGTTGATGATGCCTTCGTAGGGACTCTTCTCACCGAGATGTGCCTGGAAAGACTGCTCTAACCGCTTGTCACGAGCGCCGGACATGCTAGCCCAGACAACACCTCGCAAAGGCGGTGGGATACCAGCGCGGATCTTTGACGTCGTAAGGGTTGGGAGTCGAACAGCCGTCGATGGATAGTCCTGCACAAGAGCTGCCCAAAACTCGAGCTCAGTCATCGCTGGCGGCTCTTCTGGCAGACTCATCGATGATATTATGCTGTATCTTGCAGTCGGCACATCTGTCTGACTTACCAGCTTTTTGAGTTGCGCCATGCTGGGAGGTCTGCTCTTTGATCGCAACCTGGTCACTGTCTTGTTTACTGCCTTCGGGTCGTTATTGAGCAAAGCGTTCTCCTGTTCCAGTCGAGCGAGCAAGAATGCAGTCGATTCGTCCACAGCACCCTCAGGGAGATCCTTGTCATTCTTCTCTCGTAGTTCTGTCCTTTCCAGCTCTTGCCAATCAACTTCGTTCTCTGATCCCTCCGTAGAATTAGACCGTCTCAGAGGTGTACCACTGTAGTTACTGCTGTTTGCTGACGAAACAGACTTGGTGAAGTCTGTCAACGTGGATTGAATTTCATCCTGTGTGATTGATGCCTCGAAGCTCGCGAAGTGCTCGCTGTCCCGAGCCCACACATCCGTGCCATCCTCAGAGTCTGGCACAGGCGTCTCCGGCGCTACCTCGGACGCATCGAAGAGTGTACTCTGTCTTGCTGGTTCCCAAACATTCTGTAGTATCTCAAGGCTGCTTGGTTTTCTTGTATGGCTCATCGCGGACACTTTTGGTGTCTGAAGTGCTGGCTCAACTCGCTCTGAAGACAGATCCCTGAAATCGAGATCGTCCTCAGACAACGCTATCGATGAGACGCTGGTGAGAGACAGATGTGCTTCGTGAGGCGTCGCTGGCGAGAGCGGTGCTGTGGGTGTGGCTGGCGACGATGGTTCATGCCCGTCGATTGGTGATGTTACAATGACTGTGTCGATCACTGGTTCCATAGTGGGATGCTGAGATACACAACCTGAGCCAGCAGATCGCTCAACAGAGGCAATGATTGTGTGTTTGCTCTCTTGATCTTCAGACCATCGCTATCGCTTCCTCCTTGCGTCGTGTGAATCTGCAGGACTCGTGGTTTAGCAGTCCTCCACAATGCTGTCTCGGCGAGATGTCGTGAAAGAATGACAGGAGAGAAAGCACTGACAAAGAAGCAGGAGTATGAAGGAGATCTAGAGTTCGACCTCTCGCATATGGCTTGCTGGAACCACCAGAAGGTCAGGAGTTGAGTGGCTCGTGGTGCGGCCAATGATACAGGGCTCAGGGTACAACCAATGCCCCTGATCCCTTGGAAGTAGCTCTATTTAGCTAAGTTAGCTAGCGTGACCTAGCGTGTTTGCTTGACCTCAGATCTTGCATCTTTATTATCTACTCGTTGTTGTCTCTCTACCAATCCCAGATACAACGATTTACGATGTCGCAAAAGCGTCCTTAGACACCGCAACTATCACCTCATACCGCTGGATGGCGCAACTTCACGCCATTTATGGCCCGAGTGTCCTATATCGCTCAGGCGAGGCCTGACTATAGTCTTTTACCGCTGAAATAAAGACCGGGCAGCAGACCAGGCATCCATCAGCAATATGATGCAGATTGTCAGGCACATGTGAGCTATAGCGTGCATCTTGCGAAGTCTGCGGCCTAGAAGCACACAGCCTGTAAGGAACGACGAGCGATAGCCGTATTGTTCGTCAAAGATCATGCACTGCCTGCAGCTCTATGTGCAACTCGTGTTGTGCAGCTCATGATGTAAAGAACCTTACAGGAAAGGACGGAGTAGATAGGAGGCAATACTCCGTCTCACGGTGCATTAGCATTGGCAAGTACCTTCCTGTCCACCTTGACAACACTTCTACAGCTTGTTCATTGTCTATCCCATTTATACAGATACCGCAGCATCTTAACACGATCGATCGATCGCTAGTCTTTGCAGTGCTATATATTCATGTTTATGCACTACTTCTGAAGTTATCCTACAGCGGCTCCGATACCCCTCGTGGAAACATGATACAAAAGCAGAACTAAGCCGCGCACTTATCTTGCTTTCCGACACAACACAACACCTCCGATCATGTTATTCTAATTGCACCACGCGTCAGCATACTGTCAGAGTACAGAGCAATCGTACGACAACGTGACAATCCTCCGAAGAGATGTCGAGAGTCTCTTTCAGTTCTGAGCCGCAGGTAAGACTCCATGATTAACACGCGACAAGAGAAGAACATTGTTGACAGGCTGAGCAGAGCGATGGCTCAATCAAGTTTCTTGACACGCCACCGCATGTACGCCCTCCAGACCCGCAGTGGTCAAGAGAGAGAAAGAATCGCGTTTCACGTTATGGAGACATTATACACATTCAGCGCTGCTAGTGGTTGCCGCGTGCTCGACGCACTCTTCAGAGGAGGCCTTGGCAGAGGTCGACGAGGCAAGAAATCGGGCATTCCTGAGCATGAATGGGCTGCGATCAAAAATCAATCACGGCGCAGCTCTCGAGTGCGAGGCTGGCGACCAGAACGTCGGCACCGTCATAGACAACAAAGAATGGTTAGAGATCATTCGTGAGCCGACTAATGCAGCAGAGCGTGTTGAGCGCGACGCTATGCAACGTCAAATCGAGCAGACGGCACGCGATGTAGGCATCGACGACTTCGTGGACTATGGGAAAGCCCAGACGTTGATACCACCAACGCTACGAGCTTCCTCGCGTTCACACAGAGAACAACGACGACTGTCCCCGCAACAGGAGCCGGCCAAGAAGCGACGCAGGACGAGCGCAGCACCACATGATGCGATTGGCGATGTCGAGGACAAGCTCGATGAAATTGTTGCAGACAGACCTTATCGAACCGTCCAGAAAGCTCTGAGCGGTGCTGAAGCAGACAAGATAGTGGCTAGCAAGGATGGGCGGGTAATCTATGGCCAAACCAGTCAGTCGATCAAGGCAAGACCATCAGTACAGTATGAGGCACGAGGCAGTCGCCCGATCGATCGTCCAGCTCAGCAGCCTGTGCTCCTGCGCCAGAACCGAAACTCGGATCAGTTGAACTCCCAAACGATAAGACAGAGTTGGCAGCAGCCCACTCAACAGTCTCCAGACCAGCCTTGCCACGAGATGATATCTCCGGGCAGCCGCTCATCACAGGAGGCTGTGACACTGCGCCACCAGGAGTGGAATCATGCGCCGATTGAGCTTTCCCATCGCACCGTACCGCAGACCGTGTCACATCTCCAGTATCCAAAGTCGCATTTGGCCACGCTCTCACCAAAGCATACTTCACTACACGGTTTGACTCCTCGTTCAAAGGAACCTCCCGTCCGAAGGGAGCACTACCCAACACTGACAAGTTCACGGACGTGGGTGGACACTACAACAGATGGTGGTCGAGCGACTACCACGGGACCTCACCAGCATCGTCGACTCAACTTGCAGACTACGGCCAGCGAGAATCAGTCACCTCTGGCTCTCTGGGACGGTCCACAGCTGCCGATATACCTGCCACCACCACCAAGAATGCTGATCGAGAAGTAGCAGCAGCAGCAGCAGCAGCAGCAGTCTGCGCCACTACAGCGAAAACCGGTATCGAAGTCACTTCGAGTGATCCGTCCTTACCTCAAGCGTTCCGGCGAAGACTCAGGACGTCGCAACTAGATGATTGTAGTCGGTGGACCAGGGTGATCAGGACACCATCAGCTTAGATGCTGAACGCGAAGTCTTGCTTCGTCCAAGCAACACCACGCGAGCAGAAAGTTCCACTTCATCATGGCATCGTCGTCAAGATCGTTCGAGTGATTTGAGATCATCCTCAGCACCAAACAAGTTGTTGTGTTCCAGGATGATGTTTAAGCTAAGTTAGCCTACAGAATGCTTAGTAATGCCTCAAGACCACCTCATCACCGTGCACCGTTGACAAGCACTCTCATTCATGTGCCGAATCATTGACAGAGAGCCTGAGAGCTCATCTACACATAATTGATCACCATGTTGCTCTTCAAGCTACTGCCACTCCTCTCGTCCATCACGCTTGCGACATGTACGCATACCTCGAACTGGGCAGTGCTCGTAAGCACATCACGATTCTGGTTCAACTACAGACACCTTGCGAACACGCTCGCGCTATACAGGACAGTGAAGCGACTCGGCATACCAGACAGTCAAATCATTCTGATGTTACCGGATGACATGGCATGCAACCCGCGAAACAGCTTTCCCGGCAGTGTCTTCAACGACAAGAACCGTGAGCTTGACGTCTACGATGACACAGGCATGGGTCAAAGCGAAGAGCAGACTATGGAGGGCATGGGAGGCATCGAGGTGGACTATCGTGGCAACGAAGTCACAGTGGAGAACTTCATACGTCTGCTTACAGACCGTTGGCCGGCATCACATCCACCATCGAAACGACTCACAACGGACGAGCGCTCGAACATACTGATATACATGACTGGGCACGGTGGCAATGAGTTCCTGAAGTTCCAAGATTCGGAGGAGATCAGCAGCTTCGATCTTGCAGATGCATTCAAGCAGATCGTGGGAGAAGAAAGCACTATCATGAGCTGCTGTTCATGATTGACACATGCCAGGCCAACACGATGTTCACAGCCTTCTACACACCCAACATCATTGCAACGGGAAGCTCAGCCAAGGACCAGAGCAGCTATTCTCACCATGCAGACCAGGACGTTGGTGTAGCAGTTGTTGATCGCTGGACTTACTACAACCTTGAGTTCCTGGAGCTTTTCGCCAACAGTACCTCCTCCGATGTGCGTCTGGGCGAGCTATTTGACTATTACACCTTTGAGCGCGTGCATAGCGAAGCAGGTGTGCGCTATGACTTGTTTCCCGGAGGTGAGCAGGCTGCACGGGATCGACGGCTGCTGGACTTCTTTGGCAATGTACAGGGTGTTGAAGTTGATCAAAAGCAGAATGAACAACCGCAGAGCAGCTGGAAACACGATCTTGAGGTGTTGAAGCGATTTGTGGAAGAGCAGAAGCAACATGCGTTCAACGAGACGCAGGAGTTCAAGCGTGCTCAGTCTCAGACTTCGGTCAAGCCAATCACTGCTATCGACCTCACACAAGGCAAGGCTGGAAGCTGGACGAAGCAGCTATTCGGCGCAGTGGCAGTGGCCACACTAACCTCAGTATGGGCTCTGGGAGGTAGACTGACAAAAAGGAGTGTCACTTTGAGATGAAGCCATGGAACAGGACGACATACATATCTCGTCATCTCGTAATATTATACTGCGACGATCAAGGATCCCTTGACGACAACAACGACGACCGTTTTCCAGACGAGCCTACATAGCTCTTGTCAATTAGCAGAACCACCCGCTAAGCTGTAAGACCTACGGCCAGCCATGAGTTGAAGCCGCGAACGAACTTCTCGCCGGCAGCGAGCTTCTGCAATTCCTGCCATTCATCGGCTTGCTTAGGACCAACAACAGGGAAATTGAAAGCTTTCGCTGTTCGTGGTGCTGATGGTTCCGGTGCGAAGATGCTTGCCTGTGGAGCTGGCAACTTGGCGATGCTTGGCTTTGATAACGTTGACTTGACAGGAGCAGCAATTGGTTTGGGAGTGATAGACTCGCTTGGCAGCTCTGGCTGGTTGGGAGGAGGAGCTTGAGCTCCGGGCTTGAATAGGTCTTGCTTTGGTGCTGATTTTGTGAAGTCCAACTTATCAGCTGCTGGTGTGGAGACAGAAGATGCCGGTACCTGTTGGACTACTGCAGCTGGCGCAAAGACAGATTTCGGCGGCAAGGCAGTGGTAGGCGCCGGCTGGACTGCTGGTGCTGGCTTGAAGAACGAGGGAGCCATAGTGGTTCTATTCACACTGAACAGATTCTCCCGCACGGGCACCTCGTCGTCGACCTCCATCTCCTCATCGCTGTCCCAGTCAGGGACCCTGAATGTGCCATGCGCGTCTCCTGGGTTGTTGTGTGGTATGTACGCCAGCTCGTCAACCTTGACTCGTTTGCGCTTGCGTGTGTCGATACCATCTGCCTCCTGCTCTGCAGCAAGCTTCGCGATCTGACTCTCCATCTGCTTCTTTTGCTCCCTGAGCTTCTCAAGCTCTCGCATCCGTGCCAGTCGTTTGTCGGCATTCGGCTCTCGTGGCTTGCTAGGTGTCTCCCAGCGTCGTAGTCCTGAGGAAGGCAGCGGTGTACGAGAGACTTGTGCTGCGCGAACATCTCGGATCGTTCGGCGTCGTGGTGTAGTTGAAGCGCCGCGGGAAATTTGCTCAGACTGAGGAGGAGGCATACTGCGTGATGGTCTTGTTGGCGTTTGCGATGCGAACTCCTTCGGAGGTAGTTCTGCTTGCTCGGCAATTGTTTCGAGGTGTTCAGAAGCTGGTTGAGTTGCAGGCTCTGGTGTCTTTGCTTTCTTTGAAGGTGTTTCGTGCTCTTCCTCTTGCTCGTCCGTGGGCGCAGGTCGTTTGCGGCTAGGAGGCAGCTCACACCAGAGGCGTTTTCGGTGCTCGCTGTTTGCGCACCCGTAGAATTCACGCGTTGTGTGTTTGGCTTTCGTGCTGGAAAGGGTGAGAAGCCGCCGAGCGATGTCAACAGCTGGCGCCAACGTGGTACTGTCGCTGGTGCTTGAGGTGTGTCTGTCTGTGCAGGCTGCTTCACGAGAGCTGATGTCTGAGAAGGCGGGGATGTAGCCTGTTTTGTGGGCGTGACTTGCGCAGTGTTCTCAGCTGATGTCGTGTCGGGTTGAAACTGTGGTGCTCGTTGTGATTCCTGCTCAGGCTCCCCGGGGTGCTGCGCATGATATTCTTTCAATTGCTCGGCCAAGCGTTTGTCGCGTAATGTCCACCGCTTCGTCTTCTGTCTCTCCAGCTCTTGGCGAAGATCCTCATTCTCAGCGGAGAGCTCTTCGTTGTGAGATGTCAGGCGCGAAATCACTGCAGGTGCCACGGGTGCTGCTAACGACTATTGTCAGTTGTGATCGGCTGTATGATGGAAGCATGAGCTGCCATGGCAGTGATACGAAAGGCAAGGATCGGTCGTCTGAAGTACAAGACATGGAAGGAACTGGATCTTTGCACAGCTAGGAGGCACTCACGATTGTGTTGATAGTCGTCATTGCTTCGTTGTGAGGATGCTATTGAGGTAGCCCTCGAGCGTGGCCTCCGTGGCATTGGGTCATCGCGAGCAGTCGCAAGGACCGCGCCTCTCGTGCGGCGAGTTGTCGGCATTGTCGAGCTCGAAGAGCCAGGTCCAGCCAGGCTCCAATGGTATGCGTAGTATTGGAGATGAAATCTTTGGTAGCTCTTTGGGTTGATGGTCGAGGTCAAGCTCCACAGCGCGGTCTCTATCCCCAAGCGAAACTCTTTTGGATGGCTCGCGACCTGAAGTAATTTTGTAGGCTCTATTGGAAAATTATAACAGCTGCATAACGATTCAATGAAGACCGCGTGTACAGGAGAGCCCTACATCTACTGGTTTCGGATGAATGGGCTGTACGGCATAAGCCTACCTATCGCCTTGGGGCTTTATACCTCGTCAGTGGCTCGCGTGCTTTCGATCGAAGCATCACGCCGCGGCAAGGGCTTTGCATGAGGCAATCTGTGTAGCGACGCGTGATGGCAGAGGATAGACAGATATATCGTGTGAACCTCCCTTCTCGCACCAGCAGCAGTGCTCGTCCCTTCAGCATTCGAGCAGAGCCTTCCCAACCAACCGGACAATAGCTCGCTAGCGTTGACAACTATCACATGCAAGAAAAGTTGCCCTGCTCGTAGTAGCACGATCAATGGCGATGAGATGACGAATGGCAGTTGAGATTATTCAGTATGTGCTCGCTCACCACGTTGTGATGGACTCCACTTGGAACAGTGACTACGAGCCATATCTTGTACGCAATACACGAGAACGCGAATGCTTGACCCAGTAGATCGACGATATGACGCAGTGATGTGTACATAGCTCGAGATTCAAGCTTGGAAAATGTGCAGGGGCTTGCTTGCTCTTCCCCGAAAACAAGACACAACACTTCATTTCACAACCTTGACGCTTCGCTCTTCTCCTTCTACCACGATCTACACTCTGGAGAAATCTACATCCTCGATCCACCTATCTACACGAACACTCAGCAGCGGAACAATACCTCCGTGTCGCTCGCCAGCCCGATCACTACACCTTCAGCTATTACAAGAGACATTTCCTCGCACAACTTCATCAGCTCACCTCTTCCAAGATGTCTGATCAAGGCTACCCAAACCTAAACCCTGGCCGCGTCAACGAGGCTGTCAACGGGGCACTGAACAGCGCAAAAGCTAGTAAGGTTGGTACATCACAAGAGATTGTTCGAAAATGGCTGCCTGGGCAAATGCTGTACTACGTACTGCCATAAACAGGACAGCTTGCCTCGTATCGATCTACTCAACTTCGGAATCATAGCTGACACATTGTAGTCATGATATACATGGACGACCGTCAACCTGAGCTGACCTCTAACAGCTGCCACTCAAGCCGCAGATGCAATCACCAACTCACAAGCATATCAGACAGTCGCAAACGGTCCGGTCGCAGAGACAGCGAGCAAGGAGCTCAATGCCACCAAGAGCGAGTTCTCCAACCTTGCTGCTGCTCGCCAGACACCAAGCAGCAAAGCTGCGACTGGTCAGAATCTCACACACTACCACAGCATGTTCTACTCCCTGCTCAGCTGGGAGAACCCTCGCGCCACCGCAATCAGCTACATCGTCGTAGCCACCTCTATCATCGTCGCACGCTACGTCCCGATCGATCGCTACGTTCTCAAGGCTCTCTTCACTGTTCTTGGTATAACAACCGCAGCTGAGCTTGTTGGTCATGTCGTCTTGGGTGAGGGCTTTGCTACCAAGGTTCGACCACGACAGTACTACACAATCCCCCGTGAGACTCTGGAGAGCGTGCTCGGCGACGTCGAACAGCTGATCAACTTCTTCGTCATCGAGTTCCAGCGTATTCTCTTCGCCGAGAACGTTTTTGCTACTCTCACTGTAAGTAATTCGAATCCGCTACGCTCAACGAATTCTAACAAGAACAGGCCTTCTTTGCTGCCGTTCTCAGCTACTTCTTGGTCAAGGTCACACCATACTGGGGATTGGCTCTTATTGGTGTCACTGCAATCTACTTCCTTCCACTCATCTACGTCAGCAACAAGGAGTTGATTGACACGCAGCTCAACAACGCTTCCTCCGTCATTTCCGAGCAGGCCACTCAAGTTCGTGACCTGGCCGCTCAACAAGCCAACCAGGCCTACGAAGCGACTTCAAGCGCAACTTCACAGTACGTGAACAAGGCTCAAGAGATGATGGGTAGTGCCAAGAAGACCGCTGTCGACAAGGGATACGTCAGCAAGGAGACCGCGAATGCAGCCCCAGGAGTGCCAGTCGAGAAGGTTGGCAACACTTCCATCACAACACCATCAACTACCAGCACAACTGCGCCATCAGTACCAGCCGCTGACAAGATCAACACTGCTTCCTTCCCAACTGCGCCTAAGACTGAGCCTATCTTGGCTGAGCCATCCTCACAGCCTGTAATTCAGACTCCGGCGGTCGCTCCAGCCCCAGCACTATAGGCGCGTTGTGGTGCAAGAAGAGTATTGGCTTCAGCCAAAGAGCTGCGGATAAGCCCTTACGATCATAACCGCATGAATTGGAGAATCCTCCATCCTATGCAAATCTGAGTGCTTCGGGAGCAATAAGTCTTTGAATCTGCCTATTGACACTGCATCGGCTGCGAACGGATGCTGGGAGTTTGTATGCTTAGAGCGAGCTATGTAGCTTAACTGTACACTATGTTTGTCCTACTGTACAGATTTAAAACTGACCGAGCATGTTCTTGTCTTCCCACTGCTTTGTGCTGTATCAGATCAACCTTTGCTATTGTGTGCTTGCATGAGCAGCATATGCCTGTGAGCCACTCCTTGATGTCAAATATGTTCAAGATGGAGTGTACACTTTCTGTCGTTGCCAACCAGCTTGAGCAATCCGGAGACTGCACTCATTTCGGCTTGATTCAGCTTCGTCAGACCAGCCTCGGCCACGACATCCTTGTGTGCTGAATGCTGATCTTCATGTCCAGAGCCATGCTCGTTTTGCTTGGTCCTCTTTGGCGGTGGTATGCTTAACACGGACGCTGGTGATCTCACGATGTAGTCGCCAATGGCACGGTCATCGCCATCATCTGAGTCTCCCTGATCATCTTCTAGTATCACAGCTGCAGGAAAGCTTGTCGGTGTGTTTTGAGCTTCGTGCTTCGCCTTACGCTTGTTGTGGTTGGATGACTGTGGTAGACCATCGGTGAGAAGTGCTGGAGGTATGATGGGACCTGGTAGAGATAGTGGTGTGATAGTGCCACTATGGGGTGATGTGCCTGACATGTCAGATGCAGCTGAGTCATCTGCCCTATTGATAGGAATCCAGGCATCTGTTCGACCATTGTATTGCGACTTGTGAGGGACTGTCTTCGGCGAAACTGGAGGAGAATCTGGTCCATAACCATAGACCTGTGACTCAACCGTAGAACGAGATGTTGTCTTCCGTATTTTGATCTGTTTGGGAAGCTTCTTCTTGTCAGTAGCACGACGTTGTGCTGTATGCTGTGGTGTCGAGCTTGCATGTGTCTTGTATGATACCGCGGCTCTCCTCCACTCTTCAGCTTCTGCTTGTGCATCTTCGATCAGCTGTGAATCGATCTTGAATTTGCCGAAACCAGGATCGTTTGGAAGGAGGCATTCCTGCACGAAGGACGGTCCAAATATAGGTGTCAAGGCCCATCGGATCGGATAGCAGAAAGTGATACAAAGTGCTCGAGCACAGGCGTATGGGGTCCAGTATCCTTGAGCACCTACAGCACCGCCAGTGACTGAGTGGCTTAGCTCCGACTGCAGGACTCCATTGGCTTCAAGTGCTTTCTTTGGGGTGGTCTGAATCTCGTTAGCTTGTTGTGACAGCTCCTACACATATGTGTATACCTTAGAGTAATGGCAGGCCTTGAAGAATGGTGTGATACGCACAAGACCATTCTCATAGTCCCACATGACTTGATGCGCTTTGGATCGGTCTTCTGGAAGCCGAAACTCGTACTCGTAGACTATTTGCTCATCAGCAATTGAGCGGCAATGTTGAACAGTAGCGTACCTTCGAAGGCATCTCGACCTGTCCTAGCAAGGAAGTCTCTTTTGTCGCTCGAGTATGGGATTCGACGGCTCGTATCCTCTATCCTGCCCGAGATCCCATCTCGTAAGGAGACTTGGAAATGATCATGATGCTGGGCGAGCTCTATCATATCGTGAGGCACAGGTCCACGGTGACTGGACAATATAGCGTACGGAGGAAAGCTGACCACATTTCCAGAGGCCATGTTTGAGTGGTGAGCTGAGCTTCGCGGCGTCAGAGATGTTATGTCCGGACCAGATGAAGCGGTTGGTCGACATGTCCCAGTAGTCGAGCCTCTCCTCTCAGGATTCAGCAGATGCTGTATGCGAAGCATATTGTGACAGCTTCGAGGCTTCGAGTGAGAGGACAACGATGTTGCTTTTTGTAGCTGCAGAAGCCAGCAGTTGTCTCATTGAGTTTGCGAGCACTTCCACAAACGATGTGGCTCAATGGAGACCAAGACAGGTGAGCGGTGTAATAGCTGGGATGCAGACGTCCGTCCTGCAATGCGAAGCTAGTGCTAGTGTTCTCGATGTCCCACGAGGCTGTCTTTGTAGTCCAGATGGATGTTGTGAGGTGCGTGCATGCTAGTCCTCGCAGCCGACAGTGGCTACAGTGATGTTCAGTCGCTATGCGACATCTGCATATTGTGCCAGAAAAGATGCCTTGAGCAGGAAGTTTGTGGTGTGGTACCTATTCTAGCCGTCAAGGCCGTTGCTTGCCATGCAATAGGTTAGTTTCAGCCACTCATCTGCGCGTTGTTCAGGCAAAGAGGAGTTGAGAGCAAATAGCAGCAGTTTGTGCGAGAGCTCGACCAGCCTCCTCGAAGCACAGGTCTGAGATGTGTTCATACTCGCCGTTGAAATGCAATAAGCACGGTGGAGACATGAGATCTATTTACTCGGACCGGCTATACAGCGTTGGGCAATGCGCGTCCCGGCGATACTCACTCATTGCCCAGAGCTCTTCTAAGCTTCCAGACAATCCTATGTGTGGATGTTTCAGCTGTGAGAGACACCCGGGACCCAGACATGGCGGCAGCACAGATCGTGCAGGAGGAGACACATAAGACCGATTGACAGTCTGGTGACACAGGATGGCTCGCGAGCTGTGAGCGTTGAGGTCCCTCAATGATCAGTTCGAGATCCGTAGGCATCATAATGGAGGTCGTACTCGTATGGTCGCTGCTGTTGTTAAGCTCGGTCATCTCAAGCATCGTCCCTACCTAAGGTGTAGTCTACAGAGCCCGTCCGCTTCAGTGAGACCATAGACTTTGGTGAGCCAGGGCATGTGTGCGTCGCTTGGTCGCATCTCCTGTAGCTTCCCGTTAACGCAACCACAGCCATGGGTTTAATATTCTCCGAGAGGCTGATGATCAGCATCGATCGACGTCTGTGGAGTTTGGGATCTGTTCAGGATCGATGGTGCTAGCTATGGGCGTATTCAGCAGTGATGCGTGAGTGGCGGTCAGACATGTTGCAGGATCAAGGACCGAGATGGAACGAAAGAGTGCTTTTCGTTTGCTGGCATCGTTTCCGGATGCGTTGCCGGTGCCGGGAGAATGAATGCTACCCCTGCTCTGTGCAACGACTGAGATTCGGCCATCACGCGGACTGCCAACTCGTTGCACTCTTGTCGATTGTAATGGCATGCTCGGTGGACTGTGGTGACATGAAGTGTGGTGGGTCTGATCGGGCTAGCGATGCATGACTCGCGCGACGTCATCCATTACATACACAGCTGCGGGAGGACGAGGATACGCGGGATGAACGTCAATGAACAATGGTACACTACACAGACCAGTATATTAACTGGTGCTGAACTATGAGAATCTACTCGGAATCATCCTCATTATCATCGAACTCTGCCTCGCTCTCCTCGTCAGACATGACATACTTAGACTTCTTCCCAACAGCTTGTCGTCGCGCAGGGCGAGTAGCAGGCTTCACACTGTCACTCAGCAACTCGTCATCATCGTCGATACTCAATGGCATCTTCTGAGATGTTGATGCCTTTGACTGCTGCTTCAAGGCATATGCTTTAGCAGTAGGAGACAGTGTCTTGATAGTTGATGTGAGTGCTGCAGTAGCAGGAGCCTGTTTCGGCTTCTTGGTCAGACTCGTCTTCGATTTTGCAGCTAGCTTGGCAGTCGGCTCTGTATCGTTCTCTGATAGCAAGGTATGGCTGGTAAGCTTCTGTGGCGAGCTCTGCTCCAACGCTTGCCAGTCGTCTTCCCCGTCAGAGATGTCGTGAACCACAGACTTCTTCATCTTTGGCATAAGAGCATGCGATGAGGATGGTCGTGATGCTGAAGGTGGATGAAAGAAGCGAGTAGCGCCGTCCCCAGCCCCTGTGCCAATGCCCTTGACCAGATTGCTGACTTCTCCAAGCATGTCGTCGCCTGAAGTCGACATGTCTTCGTCGCTGTCCTCTGTGATCTTATATGACTTGGCTTTCTGTGCGGCAGCGCGACCAGCACGTGCTGGCGCTGGCTTTGCAGATTCCTTCGCTACTGTTGCAAAGTAGTCCTCGGCAGCATCATCGCTGTCATCTGAAATGGCAGCCTTCTTTGTTGATCTGGAAACAGCAGGCTTAACTGGCTTTTTGGTGACAGCGCTCTTCTTCGCAGCATCATCAGGTTGTACAGAGACTGATCGTTTGGTCGCGGCTGGCTTTGTAGTCTGTGTGGCGAGACCAGTCTGTCGAACAACCTGTTTGATCTGCTCAGCTGGTGGAGGCACAACAGGCTTTTGCTCGACACCGTTCACCAGCGAATATACACCCGCAGGCTTGGCTTCGCCATGTAGTGCTAAGAGTCCTGCCATGGCACTCTTCGGCTGTTGAGCTTTCGTTGTCTTCGGCTTCTTAACCTTGAAGTCTCCATCACTGTCTCCATCACTGTCTCCAGCCTTGCGTTTCCTGCCCGCTTTGCCAGCAAAACCAAGCTTAGCAGATGCACGTCGACCTTTGCTGCGAACCTTCTTCTCCCGCTTGGCCTCCTCTGCGAGCTGAGTGCGCCATTCTTCGAGCACGCCATCAAGGTCGATCTCCCATAGGTCTTTAGGCGACTTTTTGGCAAGGGCATCGATCTCGGTCTCCTTGTCGCCAATCTGTCGCAACAGCTTCTCAACGCGTTCTTGAGTCAGCGACCAGATAGCCATGCCGAGAAGGTAGTCGAAGTCGTTGGCTCCAGCATCTGCATCGCTTTCGTCTTCTTCATTCTCCTCGACAACATCTTCGGACTCGCCAGCTTTCTTGGCACTAAGGACCTTCGGAAACCGAGTGAAGCCCAGCTTC
Organism: Peltaster fructicola; assembly: GCA_001592805.2. Taxonomy (NCBI): domain Eukaryota; kingdom Fungi; phylum Ascomycota; class Dothideomycetes; genus Peltaster; species Peltaster fructicola. The sequence goes on from CP051140.1 coordinate 2,614,953, forward strand.
TGAAGTTCTGCCACCAGAACTGCCTTCTTCTTCTTGCTCACAGTCAGCTTGTTGTCGATGATCATCTGCACAAAACGTGCTTGATTGCTAAGTTTCTCCAATTGTCGCTGCATGTCATCAAGCATGTACTGCTTGCGCTTCTGGTATGCAAGCAGACGAACGTGATAGAATTCCTCCATGATGTCGAGCACTGAAGCATATTTGTGGATCCGGCCCTGTGGATCGAAAGCAACCAGATTGCTGGTCGCCATGGTGCGGGAGAGTTTGAAAAGGTCTTCCATTGCTCGGGGATCACTGCAATCGACCTTCTTGTTCTCATTCAGCTTGATGATGAAGTGAATCGTCTCTGGGGTGTTGTACTCGGTGTAATCTTTGATGAAGGATGGCACCTTCTCCGCCTTGATGATGTCCTCAAGCTTGTTCTTGAAGTCCTGTGTCCAGACCCTTACAGGTAGCTCGGTGACCTCCACCTGACAGTCTCCCGTTTCGGTGATCTGACCACTGAACTTGTAGCGATCGTTGCCAATGTCCTCGGTCTCGCCTGTCCAGCCGCGAAACCATGGCTTCATTGGCTTCATGTCTTCCTTGGATGAGCCTCGCATGCGGAGCTTCAAGTTCTCAATGACTTCTTCGGGGCTGTAGTTGGAGATAGAAGTACTCCAACCAGTACCAATACCATCTGCGCCGTTGATCAGAATCATAGGCACGACTGGCAAGTAGTGTTCTGGCTCGATCGTCTTGCCATCATCAGTGTTGTAGGACAGCAGTGCTTCGTCTGTCTGGTGGAAGATACGTCTTGCGAAGGGCGAGAGGCGTGTGTAGATGTATCGAGGACTGGCTGAATCCGCGCCACCTTGGAGACGAGAGCCAAAGTTTCCACTTGGCTCTAGGCAGTTGATGTTGTTGGACCCGACGAAGTTCTGTGCGAGGCCGACGATAGTCTGTTGCAGAGAAGTCTCACCATATGGATAGGCGGTCATCTCAGAGACGGCGCCCGCGAGCGAGACGACCTTTAGGTCCTTCTTGACATTACGCTTGAAGCAGGTGTAGAGGACCTTTCGTTGGCCTGGCTTGAAACCATCGATCACTGATGGAATGGAACGCTGGTTGTCAGCCATCGAGAAGAGAATCAACTCCTTGTTGATGAAGTCGTCGTATGTAATCTTCTCGACACCAGCCATGTCGAGGTATGTCCCTGGCACAAAGTTCTGAAGCCATACTTTACGAGCATCCGCCTTCTTCTTGGAAAAAGCTAGATCGATGAGCTCTGGTTCGCCTTCCTGCATGGTGTGGAACTCTTTGAGATGGCGATCAAGGTCGCCGAAGTATTGCTTAGCGTCAGTCGTGTCAGATGTGCCCAGTCCCTTGTAGTACTTGTGTTCCCATCCCTTGTCGTGGCCAGGCTCCAGCTTCCAGGCTTCGTATTCAGGCATGGTGAAGAAGTCGACCGTGGCAGTCGGATTCTTTGGATCGCCTTTCCACGTTTTCACGATAGGCGTGATGAACTCCAGCAGAAAGTTCTCGATGCGAAGCAAGCTGGGAAACTGCACTTGCAAGAAGTTGATGAGCAAGCCCTTGATGTGAGAACCATCGTGATCCTGATCGGTCATGATCATGAGATGACCATATCGAAGTGATTTGGTGTCTGTGTACTCTTTCTTGTGCTGCAGACCCATGAACTTCTTGATGTTCTGAATCTCCTCGTTCTTGGATATCTGGTCGATTGTCGCATCACGAACGTTGAGCAGCTTACCGCGAAGAGGGAATACACCGAAGAGATCAGGGTTGACCACTGCGCGACCAGCCAGTGCAAGCAGAGATGCGGAGTCACCTTCAGTCAGGATCAACGTGCAGAGATGACCGTCCTTCGTGCCAGCTCGGTTGGCATCAGTGAGCTTGGCATTATTCATGCGCTGTCGTCGATTGCCATCGGACTTCGAGAGTACCTTGTCAGCCTTCTGCTGAGCGAAGTGTAGAATATTGTTGACAGCTTCAGTGTTGCTGATGGCTTTGAGGAACTTGTCGCTGACCTGTGGCTTCGAACCGAATCCTGATGTCTTTGTCGTAAGCTGTTCCTTGGTTTGTGATGTGAATGCAGGATTGACAATCAAGCAGTTGACGAACAGGAAGATATGGTTCCGAATCTGTGCTTTCTTTAGCTTGACACCGCCCTTGTTCTTCTTGTTGACAATCTCTTCCAGCTTGTCGACGATCTGATCTGCGATGTAGTTGACGTGAGTACCGCCCTGCGTCGTGGCGATAGAGTTCACGAAGGACACTTGCTGGAACGCACCATCAGAAACAGCGAAGCCAATTTCCCAACGTTCGTGTGGATTGTCGGTGAGGATCACTTGCTCTGGAGCAGTGCCATTGTCTGCGACGTTGTCGCTCTTGATGGCTTTTGTGTACATCTCCATGTATTGCTTGAACTTGTTGATCTTGATGCGCTCGTCGTTCAAGTATACCTTGACACCACTTGCTGTGCCAGCCATGTCGTAGACGCGACGCTTGACAAGAGCTTCAAAATCATCATCCATCTCAGACATGCCAAACTTGGCAAAGTCAGGATAGAATGTGATCATGGTGTAGTCATCGCTCTTCGTCTTGTCAAGCTTGGCTTTCTCCATCACAGACATATTGTTGCGCCATGTCTGGCGATAGCGTTGCTTCGTCTTGGAATCCACAGTGTCTAGCTCGAAACGTGTGCTGTAGATGTTGGTGAGCTTGGCACCATAACCATTACGACCACCAGTGACTTTCTCCTCTTGATCATTGTAGTTCGATGAGGTGAGCAGATGTCCGAAGATCATCTCCGGAATGTAGATGCCTTCCTTGTCATGGACTTCGATCGGGATTCCTCGGCCATTGTTGCGCACGCTGATCATGCCTTGTGCCTTGTCGACGCTCACACGCATTTCGGTCATGTTCTTGTCTCGCTGCTTGTTGTCTGCAGCATTGACTAGGATCTCATCGAATATCTTGTACAGACCTGGTACGTAGCTGACCTTGCGGTACTCCATCGACTGCGACTCTGAGTTATACACCCACATCTGCTGATCTAAGCTCTCGACTGAGCCGATGTATGTGTCCGGTCTCTTCAGTATATGCTCAAGCTGTGTAAGCTTCTCGTATTGATCACTGGCATTGCCCTTCTTTTTCGTGATAGGTGGTGTGTTTGCGCCATCTTCCATGGCGAAGCTCTCGTTGTGAATTTCTGCAAGTGGTGCAGATCCAGCCTTTTGCTTTGGTTGTGCAGCCTTCTTCGGCTTCTTAGTAGGTGGTGTATTTGAGAGTAGTGAGTCGTCGTGAGCAGCGTCATCGCCGTCCGAGTTCTCGTCGTCTGAGACAGCCTTCGCGCTTTTCTTTGGCTTTGGTGCGGCTTTGGTTGTTGTGGCAGCCTTCGTAGGTTTTGGTTTTGGAGCCGTGGCTTTCTTCGGAAGTGCTTTTGCCTTAGCCTTCGGCTTTGCGACTGGCTTCGGCTCGAAATCACTGCTTGCTTCGACGTCGAACATCGAGACATCCATCGAATCGTCCATGTTGAGCCACGAAGGGCCTCGCGGCACCGCGCACTTGTGAGTGCTGGCAGGTAGAGGAGGAACGTGCTTACAGTGTCTTTGACAGATATGACACGCGACAGCGAGGGTATATTGTTGTAGGCTGAAAGATGCACACGTGAGGTTGTTGTTTACATATGTTTTGATGCGCGTGCAGTTAAGTGATGCCGAGCGCGTCCATCCAGGGTCTTACGCTAGCCGCATCCGCCAAGGCTGCCAGGCATCGATGAGCACGTGATCTTTGCTTCTACACATATCAAGTTGCTTATGGTGGGAGGTTATCGACAGCAAAGCAGGATTTCGGCTCTGATCTGACTTCCTGATGCACTCGCTCGTGGATCTGATTGTTCCAGTATGTCGATACAAATAGCATGCAATTTGATGTAGTGAGTACAAGCTACTCAAACATTGTTATCCATGCGCCATGAACTCCTCGCTAACTGACATGATGTACACAGGTAGGGCGTCGTCTTGTTCGCGGACAGGAGTCTTCAACGGGCGACTCAATCCTTTTCGATCTTGACCTCCGCCTCAACTGGGCTGTCTTTCGTCTTGCGCCTCTTCTCGTTTCGTCTTCGTCGTTTCTCCTCTCTTGTACGTTCATCCTCATCTTGTGCCATCTTCAATCGTGTGTCGAGATCAGTTGCATCTCTAGCCTTTTCTTCGTCTCGCTTCCTCTTCAACCACTCAAAACGCTCTTTGACTTCGTCCAGTGTAGCACGTTTGACCTCGCCAGTCTCACCAGTGCTCACCAGATGCTGCTTGCTGTTCAGATGCTCCACGAATTGCAGGTTGTCCTTGAACGTGAGGTCGCAGGCATCACAGTAGAATCCGGCTCCCTTGCCTCTCTTGCCTTGTCCGGCTCCAGCTGGCACGATCGATGTCTTGCCTACTTGATCTGCGACATCTAGACGAGCCTTACGAGCTTCAGTCTCTCGAGCATCGGGCGGTGTTGAAGCACGACGCGTGTATTTCTTGCCAGCGACAGCTGCTTCATATCGGGCTTTGCCCTCCTCGCGCTGCTTGGCCTCACGATCTTTGGCTTGTGCAGCATACTTATCACGATCCCATGTCTTGCGGAAGTCCGTGTCGCCGGCAGATGTGCCATAGGCGCCCTTACGGTCAGCCATGAGGTGTGCGAGCCGCGAGCTCGTTGCGTAGAGTCTGTGCTGATAAAAGTTGCATTGTGAGATCAACCGCGCTTGGCGGCAGACGCGACTAGTAAGCGGCAGCGCATGAAAACTGGCACTAACTAGAACAGGCCGGTACGTTAAGCTTTCATTCAGCTCAAGCTCTTTCGCAGCTTCATACCGCCAATGCCGCAAGCACTGTACTCGAGTGTCGAGTCCTAGGCTCTGCTTCGTATCCCAGGAACCTACACCTCGAGATGACAAGGCTTAAGGTTGAGTAGCTTGCATCTACTCCGCGTTCTGCCAAGATGTCAACCACAGCTGGGAAGTTAAACAGCCACAGACTCGACTCTGCATCACTCGCCGAGGTCGATGTGCCGAGCTTCTTGACGAACACATAATGAAGTGGGTAGGCCACAGCATGTCGCCGTTCACGTCCTCGTTAACTCCAAGATGGTCAAGCTATCGCTCTTCGTTGCTCTTGTCAGCGTTCTGGCTTACACGTCAGCGGAAGGTGACTATGACGACTTTGACTACGATGACTGTGAAGAGCTAGAAGAGACAACATTGGCTGCACCCTACTCTACATCGTGGTCCACCGCCACTGCCTCAGCTAGCAGCTCCTCGATCACAAGTACTTGCCCACGGCTGCCAGCACCCACCACCACAGATACCGTTATCTCATACTCTACAATCACTGCGAATACAGAGGCATCACTAGTAGCGACAACAATCATCTATGCTTCAACCGTCATAAGTTCGGTCCCTCAGCCTATCGATCAGACGGGTGTAACGTACCTCACTGCTACAGTAGCTGCAACGACCAAGACTTCCTACTATGGCCCTACATTCACGTCTGTCGTGTTCGATGTGGTTCCAGCTGAGACCACGGTCACGGTCCCGAGAGCAGCAGACTTCACTCCCTTGAAGTGCGAGTCTGCGTATGTTGGTCCATTCGTAACCTCGACCATCTCATACACCACCACCGTTTCCATATACTCCTATGTCACAGTCAGCTCTAATTCGACAACGACTAATGTGATCGTTCCAGCGACTCTAATCTTCCCAACTGTCACCATCAACTCCACTGCAACGTTAAGCTTGCGATCGACAACGACCGTCACAAGTACTAGAAACGACCCAACGAGCACAATCTATGCAGCGTGCCAAGGCACTGACAATGTGACACCTGATGCACCACCAAGCAAATACCAGTACCTGGGACAACCTGTTCCGGTTATAGGCACGTACTCCAGCGTGGTCGCAGCGATCGATCAAGTGGATTGCTGCGCTATGTGCCAGGCCAACGAGCAATGCACAGCTAGTGCCTTTTACACTAAGCCTATCCTTGGCGAGTATCTGGACACATATCTGGTGAATACAGCATGCCAGCTCTTCCTCAAGAACGACACTACCAGCGCCACCTGTGATACATCATTCATAGGGGCAACAATGTCCTTTGACTACCCTGAGATCATCAACTATTACTCCAACGGTCCTTGTGGGCAGTTCAATTTCACTTACGACCTACCACGAATCTTCCATGATACCACTTCATAGATTTTAAAGGCTACCGTCCCTATGACCAGCGCCCTCATTTCCATCTCTTACTGATAAACTTCCCTGACGAAGTCTGCTCGGTCAGTGAGAGCATTTTCAAAGGCGGCGACGTCAATCACGATGTTGCATACCACCCACTATCGATACATTGTACCTGAAACCGAGGCCTACTTCGATCAGAGTTTCAGTGTACCCCTCTCAAGTGAGCCACAAAGTCTATATCTGGCTGCTCGCGAGAGACGACATGCAGACGATCGATCACATCTCAGGCACGTTCCTGCAGCGCTACAAGATGCCGCCAGGTACGTCGTGGATACATACTGCCTGTAGCGAAGTGCGCTGTAAGCAACTAGCTGCTACACATCTTCCATCAATCTCTCGCGCCTTCGCCGAAGATCAGAGCTGTTCTGCGAAAGCAGCAAGGCGCCATCCTGAGTGTCTCGGGAGGTCTCAATCGAAAATACTCAACTTCTCTGTGAGTACTGTGACTTTACAATCACTAAGCTAAGCCTGCTTAAGCACCATATGTGTAGACTAGCAGCAAGGTCAATGTGTTGACGACGATCTCTGGCACATCTTCACTCCGTTGGCAGTTGGTCCACTGCCCTGGCATGACAGCTTGGGTCATATTCTCGCCATCGACCAGTCAATACTACTCTCTGTCAGATCAACAAACTGTTGATATCTTGACTCTGTGTGACGGACAGTAATTTCGACAACGGATGCCATCTTAGATCATGTCAACAACTCCAACACACCTAGTCCATCAATTTTCTTGTCCAAGGACGCAGGCGTCCTGCCATCTATGGACCCATTGACTTTTACTCTCACCGGTCCTGCTTGCTGGATTGCAGATTCCCAAATCACGGGTATCAAGATGACTCTACAAACTGCCGCGGTCGACAACAAGAATACTGGTTCACCTCACGATATCGTGAATCTGACCTCGAGTAACGTTCGGTCTATCGACGGAGGCTACACGATTGTGTGATGTCGTAGCGGCATCAATCCCACCTGGTCTTGTTACTGCATCGCCAATCCTCTCCGGCGTCCTCATCGATTCGTCTTCTGGTCCCGAATTGGTTCTCGCGATTGGCGGTTCCAAAGACCATTCCAAGCACGCTCGGAGACCTTCGAAACACCGTTGGCGAGACTATCATTGCATTTGATGGCAGCGTACCCGCGACTACGGACATGCATATCACCTGTGTAGAGTCTGGCCAAGCAACAAGCCACCCAAGAACTGCGGCAACTGCGCCTAGCTCCTTCTAGGGCGACAGTGCGTTCTTCGACTTCACTTTCCCAGGCACGGAGCCATACAGTTCGCTGATTCGTACGAATCACATCGAGGCACACCAGAACATCATTGTGCACAACTTCTTCACCATCCTCAGCAGTGTAGTCTTGGCCATCAACTGGAGGCAAACATTGGCTATCTCCGTCAAGCTTGGCAAAGCTTGAAACTTTCAAGATCTGCCTGGCAGAGGCTTGAAGTGACTTTGCTGCATTCGTCACTGCAAGATGTAGACGTCGCCCGACAACTCACTGCCTCGGACCCAGGCAACATACCAACCCCATTCTCGACTGGTAGTTATGTCGATGCTGTTTCGCGAGAATCAGTCCATTTCCTGGCCTCAGACACCGGGTCCGTCACACTACTAATATATCTGGATCGTGGCAATCCAAAAATGTTCAGCCTCGTGCCTATGATACACCAGGATCAACGCAATGTCTTTGGTTGACCATCTACTGCGAAGAAATTCTATAGTATCCTAGATGTAGCATGCCAAAATGCTTCGGTAAGCTGCGCTTGCATGGCATCGAACTTGACAAGCCCTTCAAACAGAGCTGGATGTGTATCACGTAGTCTTGACACCTTGTGATGGGGATAGGACATGCAATAGCTAGTGTTGTAGTGCCTGCTGGATTTACGCTTCAAAAGACCAAGTCGCTGACGGGATCTCGACCCGTCTACTGCTTGACCTCTCCACTTACGAGCTCCTTCACTACCTTCGTATATCACAGTGGTGTTGTCTAGGAAATGCGTGCGGAGAGAAGACGCAATGCCGATTTTGCATGTGAGAACAGGCGCGCTTGGCAGACGCGAAATAGCTCGACTGCTTCTTGTTACATGGCTTGTGCAAAGCTTCATCTACACAACGTGTCGAGCTGACGCACCAATCAGTCAGTGTTGACAGGCATTCCAGTCATCATAGCCAGGCCCGCCGGATGCCGGGGATGTTCTCAAGAAGAGCCTGCCAGAACGTGGGTCCTGCAAGCTGGGGATTGCATAAGACGTGACATCACTTTCTTGTGGATCCAAACACATGCCTGGTACTATTACTATCATGATAGTCGAGAACCACATTCATCGTAAGTCCTCCGCGGTATCCGATTGATCTTCCCTCAACTCAACGCATCAAACCTACTCACTGCTTCGCTTTTCCATCGACAATACTCACCACTTACATTACACTGCAATCGCAGCTCTAGAACCCTTGACAGAGCTTCTGTGAGCTCTGCGAGCCGCGCCCTTATCGCGCTCAAAGACAGCAGATATGTCTCTCGCAACACAGACAGCCTCGCTCGAGGCAGAGCAGGACAAATGGTCAGTTTACAGCAAGACTCGATCCACTGTGGATGGCCAGCCATTGAGTAAGGAGGAAATTGACAAGCTCACTCGATACTTCCACGCAACACTTTACATATGCTTGGGTATGCTCTATTTGAAGGAGAACCCACTGCTCCGTGAACCACTCAAGAAAGAGCACATCAAGCCACGACTTCTAGGCCACTGGGGCAGCGATGCCGGACAGTCCTTCACATACATACACTTCAGTCGCATGATCAAGAAGTACGATCTTGATGCATTCGTCATCTCTGGACCAGGACACGGCGCACCGGGTCTTATCTCGAATTTCTATCTTGAGGGTCTTTACAGCGAGGTCTATCCAGACAAGAGCGAAGACACCGAAGGTCTGAAGCGCTTCTTCAAGCAGTTCTCTTTCCCAGGTGGCGTCGGTAGTCATATGACACCAGAGACGCCAGGTTCGATTCACGAAGGAGGTGAACTAGGATACTCCATCTCGCATGCGTTCGGAGCTGTCTTCGATCATCCTCACACCATCGCACTCACCATCGTTGGCGACGGTGAGTCAGAGACCGGTCCACTCGCAACAAGCTGGCACAGCAACAAATTCCTCAACCCAATCACAGACGGAGCTGTCCTTCCAGTTCTGCACCTGAACGGCTACAAGATCAACAACCCTACTGTGCTGGCTCGCATTGAAGAGGAGGAGCTGCTTTCGTTGATGAGAGGCTACGGCTGGACACCATACATCGTTGCTGGACATGATGTGGAGAGTATGCATCAGGCGATGGCTGCTACCCTGGAGGTCTGTGTCCAGTCTATTCTGAAGTTTCAAAAGGAGGCTCGAGATTCTGGCAAAGTCAGTCGTCCAAAGTGGCCTATGATCATCCTCCGCTCGCCAAAGGGCTGGACTGCACCACGCAAGGTCGAGGGTCAATACCTTGAGGGATTCTGGCGAGCTCATCAAGTGCCTTTGCCGAAGGTTCTCACGGATCCTGAGCAGATGTCACAGCTTGAGGCGTGGATGAGAGGATATCAGCCCGAGAAGTTGTTCACTGAAGAGGGCAAGCTGATTCCAGAGCTTAAAGAACTACCACCCACTGGAGGCAAACGCATGTCTGCCAATCCTATCACCAATGGTGGCATTCTTCGCAAGCCCCTCAGGATAGAGCCATTCCGCAACTTCGCCATCGATGTCGACAAGCCTGGTGTCACGAGTGGTCCAAGCATGGAGAACTTTGCAAAATTCCTCCGAGTCATCATGAGAGACAACATGAAGACTTTCAGAATGGTGGCTCCGGACGAGAACCAGAGCAACAAGCTCTCTGCCGTGTATGACGTTGCTCCGAAAGTGTGGATCAATGGCTACTTGCCCGAAGACGAGGACGGAGGAAACTTGAGCACGAGCGGCCGTGTCATGGAGATGCTGTCGGAGCATACTGTTGAGGGCTGGCTCGAGGGCTACATCCTGAGTGGACGTCACGGATTGCTCAACTCCTACGAGCCATTCATTCACATCATCGACTCGATGGTGAATCAGCATTGCAAGTGGATCGAGAAGTGTAATGAGGTCTCTTGGAGACAGGCAATATCATCGCTGAACATCCTGCTCACAAGCACCGTGTGGCGACAAGGTGAGTGGACTCTTCAGTACGTTGAGCATTTATCTGACGATCACAGATCACAATGGGTTCACACATCAAGACCCTGGTAAGTCCTAGCGAGTTCTATGGCATCTTTCGTCACTGACAATGGTCCAGGCTTTCTAGATGTGGTCGTCAACAAATCACCAGAAGTTGTGAGAATCTACCTTCCACCGGACGCCAACACTTTGCTCTCAACCATGAACCACTGCTTCGAGAGCTCTAACTATGTCAACGTTATCGTCGCAGACAAGCAGAACCATTTGCAATTCCTGAACATGGACGATGCTGTTGCACACTGCTCAAAAGGAGCTGGCATTTGGGAGTGGGCTTCGAACGCTCAGAACGAAGAGCCAGACCTCGTCATGGCATCTTGTGGCGATGTAGTGACTGCTGAAGCGCTCGCTGCCACCGCACTGCTCAGGAAACATCTACCCGAGCTCAAGATCCGCTTTGTCAATGTCGTCGATCTCTTCAAGCTCTTGCCAAACCAATATCATCCACACGGCATGACAGAAACGGAGTATTCTGCTCTCTTCACCACCAACAAACCAGTCGTGTTTGCCTTCCACTCCTATCCATGGCTGGTTCACCGCTTGACGTACAACCGTAAGGGTCAAGACCGCATGCACGTCCGTGGATACAAGGAGAAGGGCAACATCAACACACCTATTGAGCTTGCTATCCGCAATGATGCCGATCGTTTCAGCTTGGCCATCCTGGCCATCGACAATCTATCAGAGTCACTCGGAAACCGTGGATCGAGCGCACGAGAGAAGCTGGTCGACCAAAGGCTTCATGCTCAGAACTATGCTTACGAGTACGGCCTCGATGTCCAAGAGCTGACCGACTTCACATGGCCATACTGAATCCAGCAATTCGTTCCTCCCAGCAGCAGAAAACGGAAAGCCAGTGACGACTTACGAAATGCTTGGACAGGGAAAGTAACGTTAGCACGCAGCAGATGATGTACGTAGATCGTGTATAAGATAATTGCGAAATTTTTCAGCTCGTCTCAGCTGCCAAGAGCTGATGCTGTAGCTGCAGCCACATCTTGGCAGCTTCGATGTGTTTCTGGTCTGCGTGATGCTGATGCCCGCTGCGAGTCCACTCATCGACCACCCATTGGGTTCAACGGAGGAAGGTGATGTTGGTGACGGAGCTTCGCTGACAAACCTGACCATGAGTCAATATGCTGTGCCATAGTGCTCAGATATATATACATTGGAGCGCTGCTTCACATCTAATCTGGACCTAACTAAGTACTTTGCATACTGCACCATGTCTACTCTATCGTACCACAACTACCAAGGGTATGGTGAATGGGCCAAAGGGGCACTGCACTACAGCCAGGCTGTGCGGGTTGGCAAGGACATCATCGAGGCTTCTGGACAAGGTGAGCTTCATGGTCTCGAGAGCCGTCCAGACACATTCTGACATCTATGCCAGGAGGATGGGATCCAAACACAAAGGACCTAACGGGCACAATGGATATATCGACTGATCTCGCCACTCAGATTGAGCAAGCCTTCTCGAATGTCGACCTCGCATTGCGCACAGCTGGCGGTAAAGGATGGGAGCAGGTGTACAAAGTTCGCACCTACTATGTGTCCGAGCCTGGCACTGTGATCATCCCGGAAGAAGTGATGAAGTTGCTCACAGATGGCCTCAGGAAGTGGGCGCCAAATCATCAACCCATCTGGACGGCGTTGGGCGTCGCAGCACTTACCCTACCCAACATGAGGATCGAAATCGAGGTGAAAGCATATGATCATCAGTCGTAAGGATCAGTCGATAGCTTCGTATCTCAGCACAAGCCTCATGCTTAGTCGTTCCAGTAGCTGCCTTGTCCTCTACTGCGCTCGAGACTCGATTTACACTGAGGAGATTCAAAGTCCTCAGCAGTTCCTCGTGGCCAAATGGGTAGGAAGCAGACCTCATTCACTTTACAGCCTCTGCATCGTTTCCATGTCGTCCAGCCAAGCCAGCCTTTGAGGTGTTTGAGCGTGCTGGTGATGTCTTCAAGACTATGCATTTGGCTGGCCCGACTCAGCTCTTGACATATGGTGTGACTCACAGCCTGAATAGCAGCGCCTGCGATGGGTGTCGTGTGTTCGCGTAGGGATAATGTCCATGGGAAGAATTGAGCTGTGCATCGTTCAATCTCTTCAGAGTTGTCGCGGGCGCTGTAGTTGATGAAGGGACGGAGTGCGTGCTCAATCTCTTCCTTGGCCTGGCTCAAACTCCCCAACTGCCCGGATGTCAGATAGTCGATGGCATCGGCATATCTTGCGACGACCATGTCGGATATAGCTTGCCAGTTGAAGGCATCCTGGCCGACCGAAGATAGTACCATGTTGTCAATGGCATTCCTGGCTTCTTCGAGAGACGCTGTTCCATTCCTAGCTCTGGGTAGATCATTGTCGTCATAATATATAGCACCGGGATATGCGTAGAGGCTGACGAAACGATCATATTGCAGGCTGACACGCTGGCCACCGATACCATCGTACCTCGCAGCCACTGCCTTGTAATAGTGCATCATATCATTGGACTTCTCAGGTGGTGGAGCGATGTTTGGATCGCCAGTGAGCATACGTGATCTTGTCTCTTGCGTTTGCTTGATGCTGACGATATCTAGATGGTCCTCGAAGGAGCAGAGAATGATCTCGAAACCGCCCTCCATGCGTAGAATGCCGTCAATGTTGCCTCTCCATTCTTTTCGTGCACGATTGCACAGTGCTTCTGCACGCTCATGCTCAAACATGGGACCACTATGGCCTTTCCCATCATCGCCGCCCGAAGAAGGCAGTTGCTCACGAAGAATGACAACGTCCTGCATGTCTAGAGTTCCTTTTGTACTCTTGGCAGCAGATTGTCCATCGACGTATAGCAATCTCAATGAGTGCTTAGTGCGATATGTGTGCAGATAACCATGGCCAACCTCGTCGTTAACCATATGTAGAGATTGTTGTCCTCTGCCTGAGAAGTCCTGGTGATCTCGGGGATGTGCAGCACACGGTCTGCCAGGTATACACCAAATGTTGTCCGCGGTATCTGGCGTTTGTCGTCCGGGAGGCAGGCCTCTTCCTGGTGGTGGTCCTGGCCGGAGTGGGTTTGCGAAAAATAAAGCATACTCAGGCTCGAAAAGCTAACCATTCTGTGCCGTTAATCCTGTTTTCGAGCTTGTGCCGTGGTAGAATTCTGTATCGGCGGGCACCGTTGCGATGAAGGCTGTCATGCCGTTGTGCAGCAACGACGAACCCCATTGTCTCATCGCGCTGTGGACAGCATTGAACAGATGATTCGCATGGCCTAGACCGTGGAGATCTGCTGCTTCTGCAAGGCAACGTTGAATGCCCAGCACGAGCAGCAGTATGTCAGCTCTCATGATTGCAAGGAATGTGTTAGCATGTAACACATGGTACTTAGCCTTTATAATTTCGCTTGCGCGTAATGAACAGCAGTACGCAACGGCACAGACGAAAGCGTTACGCGTATCAGGAGATAGACCCAGTGTTGATTAGCGACACAGTCAGCCATGTGTATGACGATGTAGGACCAAAGAACGCGTGGTCATCACAGGAATTCATGCCAAGAACCAGTATGTCTAGCGACCGCGTGGCCGGTGCGCCGGTACCGGATGTCATCAGAGACAGGGCCTTTACCTGCCACATGCGGTAGAGATACCAACGACACGGATCCTGCCCTCGAGTTGAGGTGCTATGGCCCTTGTCCACCTTGCGCCGAATCCTTCACCAGGTTCCTCGACAAGTTCAGGACGGCCGTGAAGACCTGCTACAGTCCACCACTTTCTGAAAGCTCTCCTTGCCAGTCCGACACGCCAATCTCGTTCCGACTGTTCTCGATGCAAGCCAGGTCGCGTCGGTTTCTTCACTTCATCTTCGGAATCGGAGAGATCGAATGAACCATCAGCATGCCACCGATGAGGGCCCTGGCGTCGCTGAAACCTGGTTCGCGGAAGCGGTAGGTCATCCATATCATCTCTGATCGGATCGAGATCTATACCATTCTGCTTTGGCGACCTCACAGGGTGAGTTCCATGCAGATCGTCCTGTATCACGCGCCAATGCCTGCTCATGCTCTTGCTCCAGTGCCGCCATTGACCGAGGACCTTTAGCGACATGAAGTATTGGCGTACTAGCATCGAAAGCATCAGACCGCTCTCCTCGGGGACGGTGACCCTAACTTTACCGCCATGCGAAGTGTCCATCAACATGTGGTAGCCATCTTTTCCGGCACACATGAAGTCTCGCGTAGCGAGTGTATATTCTTTGTCGAGCTCTACTGGCCGTCCAGCAACCTTGATATCCGTGCAGCGATCTCCAGCAGTACGCGATGGATCGAACGCGAAGCTGATGCCACTAACCTGAGGGAAGCGTCCATCCAGTGCTGGCCATTTGCTGACACCATTCTCGAGAGCCTCCACGAGCGCTCTGCCAGGAAGCTTGACGACGACACATGTGTCCTCGAAGGGCAGACAGTTCACAACATCCTTGACCTTGAGGATTCCAGGAGGATAGACTTGATCACCACGTATCGTACCACCACAAACAATGCAGCAGTCCGCGTCATAGTGTAGACGCATAAGATCGCAGATGAAGTTACCGAGATTGCTTTCGGCCAGTCGCACCGTCGTAAATCGAGCATCCAAAGGCGCTGCAATATAACCGACGGGCTTCTCTAACTTCTCTTCCAGTGCTTCTGTGATGGCTGTGATCATTGCGAGTGAGTTCGGATCTTGTGCTATAGTACTCATTACATCGTGGCGGATGATATTGAAGTCCCAGTGCTGTCCATCTCGTCGTTTGGCCTCGATGTACGAGAACTGTTTGAAATCTGTACCACTCCGTAAGATGGGCGTGCCGTTGATTGTGGCATATTCGAAGGTATGGTCATGGCCACCAAGGATGATGTCGATCAGTCCAGGCTCAATCTCTTGTGCCAGTCGTTGATCGTTCGGCATGCGTTGATGAGCCAAGGCGATAATGATATCTGCTCCTTGCGCTCTGAGGATGGGTACAAGCTCTTTCGCAGCTAATGACGGCTGCACGAACTGTAGGTCAGGAGGTAAGGAGTAGATAGCATCCAGCCATTCCTGTTCTACCAGACCGATGAGCCCAACCTTGATGCCATTCGTAGATGTCACCATCATCGTCCGCCTGCACTCCCCGAGAGTACTTTTTTCGCCAAGTGAAGGATCTAGGACATTCGAGCAGAGCCAAGGAAAGTTGCACAGTTTCGCCAAGTGCTTGAACTGCTCTACACCAAAGTCAAGATCATGGTTACCCAGACAAGCTACATGTGTTCCAAGATTGTTCAGCACGGGTACCATATGCTTGCCTATCCCAATCAGCATTGGGACACACATTGAGTAGAGAACTACCTTTTGTGATTGTGCTCTCTAGACTTGGGTTGAAAGCATCGCCACTGAAGAAGGTGAGCAATTCACTCTGTCCAGCAAAGCGTGTGTCGTTGGCATAGAAGTTGCGCATAGTCTGAAAGCGTGGCACGCCTCCCACAGGCTCCTTTGATCCAGCTTCGACATGGTAGACATCATTGTAGTGGAAGATGCGTAGTTCGGGTGGGTGTGCTGTCTCAGCATCATAACATCGGATGACAGATGCTGCAATAGATCAGTGATTGCTAGTCAGCATGATCACACATCGTACCACCTACGTGAGCGAGATCTTGTCCAGCCGGCGTCATAATAATGAGCAAGACATACAGGTCTCAAGAAGAAGAAGAAGTGTGACGAAGAATACTCATGCCATTGGTGCAGATGTGTCTGGACGAGACCGATACAATGCACCACATCACGGTCTCGCTTACCGGAGGATCCGCAGTCCTTCTTGCGAGCGCAAATAAGGACGCAGCTGCAGAGCACTCTTCTGAGAGCAGTCTTTGTTTGTTGTTGCAGACACGTGCGTGCCTGCTGGGAGATAAGATCGAGGTGACGTAGATAGTCCACTCATGTCTGACATCCTGACGATCATTGCATTAGCCAATCTCTTCATGGTCATCCCTTGTCACCCTGCTCGATGAGATGCAGTACTCGATGGACGTGGAGCGGCCAGACAGTCACCCAGCTATGCTGCAGGCCGCTGTTGAAGGAGAACATATCAACCGAGGAAATCGAGTAACATCTCGTCCATCGGCTATTGCATATCGGCATTCACGCCACCAGCGATCGCCCACGACCCAATCAGCATCGACGCAATCAGTACGACCCTACAGAGGGGTTTCCGTCTGCGATCTGATGGCACATCTCACACCAGACATCCTCACAAACTGAGACTCAGTCTTATTCCTATCGAAGGGTCGATCGATCGCAAGTTTGAGTTGAAACCAAACTGATCGCAATAATGGCACCACACGCAGAAGATGTTCCTGTGGCGAGAGCGTCCAATGGTGAAGATGTCCCAGTCGGAGAGGCACCTCTTGAACCTGGTGTCAAGAAGAACATTGCACAAGGCAAGATGATCAGCTTCCCTGGGTAAGTTGCATCCGAGTCGAGCATGACATCGACGACAAGCTCTGAGGTTTGGTGCTTATACTTCCAGACCGCCAACATTCGAAGACAAACACGCGGAGAGGGACTATCTCAAAGGTCGACTGGCAGGTGCTTTCCGTATCTTTGCCAAGTATGGATTCGATGAAGGTGTGGCTGGACATATCACCCTTCGTGATCCGGTGCAGCCAGATTGCTTCTGGGTCAATCCATTCGGTCGAGCATTTGGCCTCATGAACAAGAGCGATCTCATACTGGTGGACCACAGCGGCAAGGTCATCGATGGTGGCTCGAACAGATTATTGAACACCGCGGCATACATGATCCACGCTGCTGTCCACAGTGCACGACCAGACGTGCTTTGCGCTGCACACAGCCATTCTCTTCACGGCCGCACATTTTGCACACTCGGAAGGCCTCTGGATATCCTTACGCAAGATGCGTGTGCTTTCTACGACGATCATGTCGTATATGATAGTTTCAATGGTATCGTGCTTGCTGAGAAGGAGGGCAAGGACATTGCGGCTTCTCTTGGCAACAAGAAGGCTGCCCTGCTGCAGAACCATGGTCTCTTGACCGTCGGAAAGACAATTGAGGAGGTCAGTCCATTTGAAACTAGTGCTGATTCACTTACTAATACCACGAAGGCAGTGTTCTGGTTCATCTCTCTTGACAAGTGCTGCTACAACCAGCTACTCGCCGAGGCGGCAGCAGGATCGAGAGGAGAGAAGCCCATCAAGATTGGTGATGAGGAGGCTGCGTACACGTACAAGACGGTAGGCTCACCGTTGGCTGGTTGGTTCAGCGCGCAGCCACTGTTCGATGTGCTCGACAAGGAGACCAAGAAGGATTACCTTGAGTAGTGTCTGTGTTCATGCTCTCCAACTAGAAACGTGCTGTCGACGTCTTATGACATCGATGCCACCGTGGATTATCTGCTGTGTTTTCAAGTGAATGTGTAGCCGCGGCAAATAAATGGTTGTAGCAATGTGTACATTACGGTAACACGTTAAGAATTGGCTGTGACTTCGTGGACCTAACGTCAACAACAACTTTGTCTTCTCTCCTCCGAGTGCAAATCTCCTCACTCTCTACAGATCCTGCCTTGACAAGTGAGCTCGTATATGCACTCTCAAGCATGACGATACCATGCAAGCTCGCCCAGTGCCAGCGCGCAAGGATGGGCGGCTGATCATCCACTTCGTGAGCATCCCGCCTACGTCTTGAATTCAATCATTTACAATATCAGGATTACGACTGCTTCTATGCATCTGTCTTCGAAGCCAAGAACCCAGGACTCAGGTCCTTGCCCTTTGCCGTCCAGCAAAAGCAGATTATCGTGACCTGCAACTATGAAGCTCGACGAAGAGGTCTATACAAGCTGATGCTTATCAAAGACGCCAGACGTGTCTGTCCAGAGGTCATCATCGAGCTAGGAGAGGATATCAGTCGCTTTCGAGATGCGAGCAAAGAGCTGTACAAGTTCATCGAGAGCTACACCTGGAATGGTCGGGTCGAGAAGCTTGGGTTCGACGAGGTATGGATGGATGTCACGGATATGGTCGAATACAATCTGGAAGTCCTGAACAGGAATGACCTTGTAAACTCGTTCTTCCAGATGTCTCGAGACGATCCTGAGGAGGGCTTCCCTTTCGACGCTACATGTGTTGCTGGCCATACCTATCCGAACGACTATACTCCTCCCCATGGTGAGCTCGACGAATTGACATTGAGGTTGAGACTCGCCAGCCACCTCGCAATGCACATGCGGCACCAACTGGATGAGCTGAAAGGCTACACTTCAACAGTAGGCATATCAACATCTAAGCTCATCTCCAAGCTCGTCGGCAACCTCAATAAGCCAAACGGTCAAACAACTTTGATGCCACCGCTGCTGGACGGGGACGCCGCTACGAACAATGCAATACGATTCATGGACGACCATGAGATTGGTAAAGTGCCCGGTATTGGCTTCAAGCTGAGCCAGCAATTGCGAGCACATGTGTTGAAACATGCACCTGACTTTGACAAAGGCCTCGTCTACGGTGGCACCCTCGAGCACGTCAAGGTCGCTGATGTACGCAATGATCCGGATGTCAACCCAGAGATGCTCGAGAAGCTGTTGACAGGTCCTGGCTCAGCTCATGGCATAGGTTACAAGATATGGAGCTTGCTTCATGGTGTTGACGATACTGAAGTCAGCCATATGCGACAGGTCCCGAGACAGATCAGTATTGAGGATAGCTACATTCGCCTTGACACTATGTCGGAGGTCACCAAAGAGCTCACAGCATTGGCGAACAGCTTGCTGACACGCATGCGAATCGATTTGCTTGGCCCTGGCGATGATGGCTTGGATGGTGATGACACATCTGATCCTGAGGCAGTCTCGACTCTGCCGAAGAAGTGGCTCGCACATCCTAAGACGCTTCGTTTGACGACGAGACCAAGGCAGCCTCTGCAGGCAGATGGCACTCGACAACGCTCCTTCAAGAGAATCTCCCATTCTGCACCACTACCTACTTTTGTCTTTCGGCTGAGCGAGACTGTTGAGCTACATGCTGAGCAGCTTGTGCAAGGGACGTTACTAGGTATGTTTCGCAAACTGCATCCTGAGAAGAGCGGATGGAATCTCAGCCTCGTCAACCTTGCCGTCACCAATATGGCAGAGACTGCTGGTGACAGCAAGACTGCGAACGGGAGAGACATCGGCAACATGTTCAAGCGTCAGGACGATGTGTTGAAGGACTTTCGCATCACAGAACTCGATGACAGTTTTGCACAAGAAGTAAAGCCTGTCCTAGCAGAGGACAATTGGGACAGCGATGGTGGAGACGACGAAGAGATGAAGAAGTCCTGTGACATTTGTGGTATGTATCTGCCTAGCTTCGCTGTAGCAGCTCATCGTCGTTTCCATACGATGGACAACGTTTCTGCTTGATTCTCCTTATTCATCACATCCATTTCTTCACAGAGTTGCGCCATCCCTTATCCTTGTCACTTGTGCTGTGCTTGGTAGTGCTCAATCTACTCATCTCTACCGAGAGGTGCAGTTCGCCATTCTGCTGCTCGAGCTCGGCGATGGTTGACTTATCCGGTTCCACCGACAAGACCAACTCGGCATTCTGCTGCTGGAGGTCTGCGATCGTTTCATTGGCACGTTGGAGATTGGCCTTGACACGGGTCATTGCATTCTTCTGATGCTGCATCGCAAGATCACGTCTCTGGACCTGATCGAAAAGTTGCTGTGGTGCATTTGCGTTACGGCTACGCTCTCGGCTCAGGTGTGTAGTTGTGTACAGCAGCTCTTTCCGAAGATCATTGATTTGCTTGTGCAGATCGATGTATTGCTTGCGGTATACGTCGACCATCTTGTCGCTCATGGACGATTCATTCTGTGCTTTCACACGAGCTTCTTGGACGTCGGCAATGGTGTCGTCGAATTCTCTGCGTGCGGCCTCGAGCTCGTCCAACCAAGTCCACAGGTCCTCACGCTCTATGCGCATGTTGTGAATAACGTGCTATAACGCGTTAGCAAGCGTCGATGCTCAATTCAATAGGCTGACCAGCAAGGCGTCTCGCTCTGAGATGGCAGTAGCTGTACAGCCACTATCCAGGCGCTCAGCAAAGTTCGACATGTTCATTGGCGGTGACGACATGTGTATTGCATGAAGCGAAGCCACAAGCCAAGCATTTATACCTTCCAAACGCGGCAACTCAGACCACCTTCACGCTCGCATGCGACACTCTGCAACAATCAGGCTGTCCTTGACACAACCCTGAAATGCTCGATACAGTGTGAAGCAGTGAGAAGCAGTGAGAAGAACTTAATATCAAGATAACAAGGACATCACTGGAAACTCCCTGCTGCATCGACAAGCAATGTCAGAGAAGCACATAATCGCCATAACGACGTGGCTCTCATGTTGATGGCGTAGGACTACAACCGTCGTAGCACGCTCAGAGGTGAGCCTTGATGCATTGAAAGACAGTGTCGAGGAAGCTTGATATCGACATAATGAGAATATCTCTGCCAATGTCTCTCGTGAAGCTATTGGCATTGCCGAAGGCTACCATCGGCAGTCTGGAAACGATGTTACCACGTTCAAGGATACACAGTCTGGAAACGTTGATACCACGTTCGAGGATACACCCATGTTACAACCACCCTGGCTCTGTCGACGTGAAAGATCGTCCAACACAGCACATCTCCATATCATGGGAATACGATGAGACACGATCACAGAACACATTGCCAAGAGGACATAAAGGCAACAAAAGATCATGGCTTTGATTTAGACTCGCTCGCTAACTTCTTGAACAGATCTCTCTCGGTCTCTGCTTTCACAAGCTGTAATCGCAGCGCATCTCTTTCCTTGGTCATGGCAGCAAGAGCTTCACGAAGCTCGTCGGTTTCGTCAACCCTTCGCTTCCTGTAGCGACGAGCAGCTTCTGTGTTGCGATCCCGTTTCCTCTTGCGCTCTGGGTCGAGCGGTTGTGGTGGAGTAGAAGAGGTCTCAGGGCTGACAGCACTGGACACGATC
This sequence comes from Peltaster fructicola, assembly GCA_001592805.2. Classification (NCBI taxonomy): domain Eukaryota; kingdom Fungi; phylum Ascomycota; class Dothideomycetes; genus Peltaster; species Peltaster fructicola. The sequence continues at coordinate 2,636,506 of CP051140.1, forward strand.
TGGCTGACACTTGCGTGAAGTGGCGGTGGTGTGTCGTCCGACGGATAAGCAGCCAGAGAAGGCGATGTGTTGGCTGAGCTAGCCTGAGCACTATCAAAAATGCTTGCTAGCTCGTCGATTTCGACTGCCGTCAGCTGTATATTGCCGATGTCCTGAGCGACAGCGGTGTTTGCACCGTCGCCCCAGATAGAGAGATCGCCCAGAGGGGCTCCCATATCCTGGAAAGTTGGCACATGTTCGGTGTAGAGGTAACCATTGGCATTGAGCCAATTAGACGTATGGTGATTAGACTGATGCGGCGGCAGAGTAGGAGATGGAGGTTTCCAGCCTCTTTGATGCGCATGTTGGAGTTGACGTGGACATGGTTGCAGATGCACTTGGAGTGACGGACTGCTTAATGCCGGGATGGCTAGGAGTGAAGGACCGCTGCTCGGGGCGTAGAGACCCCGATAGAGGTCAAGGGAGTTTTGGAGTTGATTGTCTGAACAGGCGACTTGAGGACGCTTATGTATACGAACTCTGCTGCGGCTCAGCGGGGCGTCAATCAAAGGATGTCTACAGAAACGGTAAAGATGGTTGCAGTGCTGACAGACTCAGAATGAGTCACCTTTTAGTGTGAATGATCTGCGCGATAGCTTTAGAGTGAGCCTATCAATCGCCAGTATGCATAGGAATTGACTTTCCATCCGGCATAGGGATGACATTGCACAGCCCATTTTTATCTCAGCTTCCTGCTCGTATCGCTAGTCCCAACATACAGTGATCATAAACTGTATGCAGGCACTCCTCTCTCGGCGACCAAACGTGTGTAGAGGTGTCCGAAGCCGGCGACAAGGCTCGCTGGCAAAGCACCACCGTGGCACGCATTGAGATTCTCCTCCATCTGCTCAGTGCTTGAGCCGCCTAGAATGATTCCATCTTCGTTGTTGAGTGAAGAGTGATGCAGTAGCCAACGCAAGCATGCCTCCTTCATCGAGATGCCGGCTTGTTCACACGCTTTTTGCAGCTGCTCATGCATTTCGAGAGACAAATCGTTCACATACATGTCTTGGAACACTTTCATGGACTCCATTCTGCCACCAGCTGGTGGTGTGCGAAGTTGATCGGTAGTCTTTGAGAAGTACCCTCCACCCAGTGGAGAGTAGGCGTAGAAGGAGATGGAGTGCTCACGCAGTGTATGTAGGAGCTTCGTTTCCATGGCTCGAAACATTGGGTTGTATCCTCCTTGGTACACAGTCGGAAGAAGCCAGCTGTGCTTCTTACACAAAGAGACAATTTCGAGCACTTGCTCATTATTGAAGTTGCTGATGCCAAATCTAGTGAACTTCCCTTCCTGGTGAAGCTGATTGATCGCTCTACACGAGTCCTCCAGAGGTGTCTCGCTATCTGGGCCGTGGAAGTAGTACAGATCGATCCTTGTCGTCTTGAGTGCGGCCAACGAAGCATTGCAGTTCTTGATGACATTGTCATATGTCAGAGACCCAGCAAAGAAGCCTGGTGCTTTTGTAGCGATCTTGAAGTTGTTGGTAGTGTCTGAGACCTCGCCCATGAGTTCTTCGCTACGACCCTTGTTATAGACTCTCGCTGTATCGACTTCTGTGATCTTGTGTGCAGAGAGCATAGACAAGAATGGCCGCAACTGTTCAGCATTGGATAGCTTGGCTGCACCGCCCATGACGGAGCCGCCCATTAGGCCGACAATGACTTTCACCATATTGAAGAAGAGATCTTGAGATAGACTCAAGGCGACGACTTGGATTTCGAATTGCAGGTGGACCAGTCTTTATACTATACCAAGGACTACCAGCATTGACAAATGTACATCGTCGGCAATGAGCTTGTCATGGCCAGTCAAGGTAGGTACAGGAATCTAGTGGCGTTAGCTGGCGGACATGCGGCCGCATTCGATGCATAACAGACGACAACAGCAACTCCTAGCACCGACGTCCCGTTACCGACGCGTATCGAGATGCAGCATGTTGCAATTGCTGAGCGATCATCTGAGCATGAGAAGAACGAGAGACAAGTTGCCATATGGAAGTAGAGTTGAGGACATGCTCTTGGTTGATGACGGAACGCTCCCGCAGGCACCGAGCTTCATGACCGCGTCGTCAGTAGTTGTAGCCTCAAAACACCTGGATCGACAACATCGTAATCACATCTCAATCCTGCTTTGACGACCTCTACGAACAATCTCCAGGCGTAGTGCAGCACTACGTATTCACGATGGGCTCGGTCGCACAGTTCTCGATGCCTTCTGCAGGACCAGGCTTCTCATTCTCACAGACAGCACAAGCTCCATCAGGCGAGCCCATACAGCACTCATTCTACCCGTAAGAGCCTTGCCATCAGGGACGAGCATCATCATACTGATTCTACTGCAGCTACACAGATAACGGCGGCTCCACACTCGGCATAACTGGTTCAGACTTTGCTGTCCTAGCAGGCGACACACGTCACACCAGCGGCTACAACATAAACACACGACATTACCCCAAGCTCTTTAAGATTGGCGGCACAGATGCATCAGGCAAGGGCGCAAGGATCGTGCTCTCTGTCGTTGGCTTCGCCGCCGATGGTCTTGCATTACAAGAACGCCTGGACACAGTGGTCAAGATGTACCGGTACCAGCACGGCAAGGACATGAGTGTACATGCCTGTGCTCAGCGCCTCAGCCATATCCTGTACAACAAGCGATTCTTTCCATACTACGTCACCTGCATCCTTGGCGGTCTGGACGAGAATGGAAGAGGTGCGCTCTACAGCTATGATCCGGTAGGAAGCTACGAGCGAGAGCAATGTCGTGCTGCGGGTGCTGCTGCAAGCTTGATGATGCCCTTCTTGGACAACCAGGTCAACTACAAGAATCAGTATCTTCCGAACAGCGGAGAAGGCCTGCATCAGGCCCAGAGACCGAAGGAGGATCTGCCTCGGGAGACTGTCGAGCAGCTGGTTCAGGACGCCTTCACGGGTGCTGTCGAGCGACATATCGAGGTTGGCGATGGGCTACAGATCATGACTATCACGAAAGATGGCATCGAGGAGAAGATCTTGCCACTGAAGAAGGATTAGTGTAAGATAGATGCAATAAAAGCAGCCTATTGCTGTCCAGAAACTCCCATTTGATGCTGCCCTGTGAGCGTAGTGCTATCTTGAGACTCGTGCTCTACCAACCCTGCACCATTACGCCTGCTATGCTTACAAACAGTCAATACTCTATGCGAGCTGCCCAGCTAGACCCAGGAACAACGCTTGTGCTGCAACCTGAAGTGTCCACAAGCCAACCTGCTTCATCCTTCTCATTCTGACATCGCCATCTGTGATATCGCGGACGAACGCGTCGTAGACTTCTCTGCTGAGCTCATCCAGAAGACCGGAGTCGAAGAAGGTCCAGCTGCCATCGAAGTCGTTATATGGCTTGACAATCCGACATGTTATTGGGATGAAACTGCGCCTTGAGTTGATGTACGCCACGATTGGACGCACTAGAGCGTTGTTGACGTACGACAGGTCATTGTTGAATATTGGTATGGAGGCCCGTACATCGTTCAGGTGTATTCTTACATCGAAAATGACATACCGGTCATCCCGTATTGGAGTTTGTATAGGCCGTGTATCGTTCTCGCGATCGTCTGTGTGTCGATTGTCAATCGTGTAGTTTGTCTCCCTTGGATGTCGTCCATGGGTGACCGTAGCCTCAACTTGGTCGTAGAGGCTGGACATAAGCTTTGCTATGCCACCTTCTTCGTCATGTGGTAACATGACATCGGCAACGATATCGACATTGCCTTCAGAAATCCAGCCGAATGGTCCTTCGACGCCTCTGTTCAAGTGATCGATCTTGAGGCCATCGATACGCATGCGGCTTTGCTTTTTCCATTGACTAGGACCAGTTTCTGCACCATCAACTAGCGGTACTCCAGTATAGTTGTGCACCTGCCTAGGATGAATCGTGAAGAGCGAGTTGTCAAAAGAACCACTCATGGTTCTAGCTGAGAGAAAGTCGTAGAATAGCCATTGCTTACGCAGTCGAGGTAGTTCGCAGTTGAACATGCTGACCGTAAATGGCCGGAAGCCATTCGGTTGATGCACAGTGAGGAGCACATCTTCCATCTTGAAGTCGTCGATCTCGAAGTCGCCCGCGTGATGCTCGTGCCTCCAACTTTTAGGATCGCCCCAGCCACCAGTGTTGTGCACAGATGTCCTATCGATGACACCTCTGACACCCTTCACTTCAACATCATGAAGAAGACCTCGTCCGTTGAACCATTTTGTGAAGGATAGCGTGACATTGACTGTCTCGATGGTGACATCAAACTGTGTATAGTTGCCATCGTCTCCCGGCACATCGTCCTTCTCTCTCACCAGATGGGAAGCTGCAGCGGCAGCGGCGGCAGCTGTCTGTGATCCTTTGCTGACACTTTGATCCCGCTTGTTGATACCAGGTCGGCGAGATACGAAGACATTACTGAAGGAGATAACACCACTCTTCCACTTCGGCACGATTGCAGATTCAAAGACAACTCTCAAGCCAGACGACTGTGTGAGGTAGTTCCCAATCCACTTTGCCAGGGTTTCTTGCGCAAACACAGTGTTGAACGCGAGAATTGCTAGCGACACAAACGTCGTTGTTCCGATGAAGATCCATAGCACATGACCCCAGAAGATCCAGCTAGCAAAAGCAAATATCTCGTCAAAGTTGAATGGCCTTCCGGACCGGATTGAAAACCATTTGAATCGTATTCCCAGACGATGCCAGAATCCAGTCGCTGCAGCTAGCAGTTCGGCCTTTGTAGGTCGATGTATATGCGATAGACGATCAATGACATGCTTGCCCGTCGAGCTTGCTGCCAGTCCCTCTCTTATGCTTTCTGTTGTGTCTTGCTTCTGCGACTTCTCTAAAGTTCTATGCAGCGTTGAAAAAGCATGGCGCCGTGCAATGACTGATCTCAGCAATGTCTCCGATTGCGGTAGTCCTCCTCTTCCTGTTGATGGTGAGATGGAGGTCCAGGCTCGTATAATCGTTGATGCTGGTGACACATCATTGATCAGTCGATGCGGGTGTAGGGAGGTGAGTAAAGTGACGTTCGAGCATGACCTGGGATGATTGACAAGGAGCCGTGCAATAAATATCTGACTGCTTCGTATGTGCGTTGGATTGTGGCTTGTGAAGATATGTCCACGGCCAACGATCGCGACCTTGCGGTTCATGATCTCAGCATGTTGAAGCTGAGTGGGCTGTCGGCTGAGATGGACAGCTACTGGCTGAGATGCCTATGATACAATGGAGAGTGCGCTGAAGCTGCAAAGGTCTGCAGGCTGTCTCGTCCATGACGAATGTTCATGCAGGCTTAAGCTTTGTCCTTGCAAATAATCTGCACTAGACCGATTCGAGACATCGAGATTCCAAGATCTGCATGTGAAGGGCTGACCTTAAGAATTTCTTCAAATCTTCGAACTGGTTACAGCTGAACTGCTCTACGACAACGATCGTTGCAGAAATTACCGAGCAGATCAGCAGGACGAACATCTCGATAATGCCAGCACCAACAGCACTGCAACGTGCGCCAGTACAAGAAGCACAAGACATCACACAACCCACCACAGCGACGATCGAGGAGGAGGGCGTCCTGATAAACACATCGAACGATGCCGCAGAAACACAAACGATCCCACAAGAAGGTGGAGAGCAAGACACCAGCATGGATGTAGACTCCGAGAACCGACCGATATTTGCGCCAGAATCATCGTCGAAAGCAGCACACAGAATCGAAGAACGAAAAGTGCGTATACCGCCACACCGCATGACACCTCTGAAAGCATCGTGGCCCAAAATCTACCCTCCTCTTGTCGAGCACCTGGGATTGCAAGTCCGAATGAACATTGCCAAGAAGGCCGTCGAGCTACGGACTTCTTCACACACAAGTGACACAGGCTCGCTACAGAAGGGTGCCGACTTCATCACCGCTTTCACGCTGGGGTTCGATGTTGACGATGCCATTGCCTTACTACGACTTGACGACCTATACATCGAGACATTCGAGATCAAAGATGTGAAGTCTTTGTCCGGCGATCATCTAGCACGAGCGGTAGGACGTATTGCCGGCAAGGACGGAAAGACGAAATTCGCTATCGAGAACGCCAGTCGGACTAGAGTCGTGCTCGCTGACCAGAAGATACATATCTTGGGTGGTTTCAAGAATATTCACATCGCAAGAGAGGCTATTGTCAGTTTGATCCTCGGAAGTCCACCAGGCAAGGTTTATGGCAATCTGAGGACCGTCGCGGGACGGATGAAGGAGCGCTTCTGAAGAATCGGCATGCTCATGATTTTAGCGAGGCGTTTGGTTTGCATGTTATGCATTATGACAAGAAGATTATGATATGAGACTATTTGTCTCTCAGCTCCCGACCACGGTAGAAGCCTTCCATTTCTGCTCGTTGTTCCTTCCACATTGCCTTCAGCATCGGGTCGTGGCTTGGATCACTATCCCAATACTTTGCGTGGAAACTTCTTGCTCCTCCTCGATAGTCTTTGGCGGTCGCCCAGTTGACATTCCAGCCATACCACAGCGGCTTCCATGGCATGTTTCCGCCTTTTCGATGTGCGTAGTTCATCAGGTTCTGCTCCATCATACCAGCATCGAACCGACCATCCAAGCTGAGCAAGGAGACGTAGTAGTCGAAGATCAGCTTCGAAGGCGAGAACACCAAGAAACCACAGTTGAAGTAGTCTGCATCTGCAGGAGGCGGAAATGGATGGTCATATCCCCAAGAATCTGCATGTGCTGCGAGCATATACGATCGTGGGAGAGGCGCTTCGTCATCCTTGATCTCGGTGGACATGGCGTTCGTCTGTTGGCTCAGAGTTGCCTCGTCGTAGAATACGCCATCCAGTCGATCCGTGACCAATATATCTGAATCCATGTAGGCAATCTTGCTGTACTGTGTCAACTCAAAGAGCCTCAGCTTTGTCAACTGGTCTGCCCAGCGCGGATCTCCTGGCTTCATCCATGTTGAGCTGAGGCCTTCAACGACTATCACTTTTGCTCCATCCTTCTCCAGTCGTGCACGCTTCCGTTCTGAAACGTCGCTGGTGCACATAACGACGAATGGAATGCTCGAGTTCGTGCCAGCTGTCTTGGAGTGTAGTAACTGATAGCCAAGGACTCGGGTGGCTACGAAGTAGCCGTCCTGGTCATCGGGCACTTCCTGTGTATCGTCGAGCATTGTCGCCGTCAGGAAGGTCGCGAAGGCTACATTTCCGCCATCATTACTTTTGGTTGAGTCCGTAGACGTGCCGAAGGCTGGCGCGTGTGGAAGCCATGTCCTTAAGTGTGGTGAGGTCTTGAATGTGAGGGTGAGCAATGCTGAAGAGACAAAAAGAAAGATGCAGAGAGCAATAACCCTGGGATTCATCTCGAGTTGCTCATTGCCGTACGAGAAGACAAGTCGCCGTCTCGAATGACAGCTATCCTGAGAGATATGCAAAATAGTGAATTCCTACCTGCGGCAAGGGATGGCCGGCGTGTCCTATAAACCCAGACCATATCTACGCGTGCGAAGGAATAGCTCTCCAGGACGGCAGGCACTTGTGATGGCGCAAGCTGAGATAAGGATTTTCCAACCTGTTTGCTTACGCGGCGCCATTATTTTGCATCCGCTTCGTGTGATGCTATCTTAGTAACCGTATCCGGCAGATCTTCATTGACGGCGTTCCATGGGCGAGCTGAAGTCCCGGTGCAGATCATCTTCACCTATGGCGCTGCTGGTGTGCTGAGCAGCCCACGTGAACGGCCAGACGTGTTTCGACCCTCAAAGTCTATGCTGCGATGCGGTAAATGGATGCGTTTGAGGCGCGGGAGTGTTGGCGGCAGTGCTGCCCTCAGATACTAGCGCCCAAGGTCGCGTCTCACATGCTCCGCGCCGCGAGGCTCGATGAAACGCATGATGATGATGATGATGATGATGAATCTATCCTGACTGAGCCCTGGCGCTTAGCAGGTAGAAATCCAGACCTCGAAGTCGTGTGCATGGAATAAACTTCAACGACTTCACCAATCACACCAACTACACGGGCCGCAAGATCGACGCCCAAGCGTCAGTCCTGCAACATGCCCATGGGCAACTACCCAAATCCTTCTGATGATGCACTTCCTGTGCCTCGATGTGCGCCATACTCTCCTACAGATATGCCAGTAACGAGCTCGTCACCACGGCCTAGAGAAGATCCCAACGACAAGCCTCGCCGACGGCGCAAAGAATATGACTACGAAAGCAGCGACAAACTTCCACGATCCTCGAAGCATAAATACTCGAGCAGCACGTCACTGAGTAGCGGTCGAAAGATCTCGAGCAACTCAACGAGGCGGAGGTCGAACAGTCGCGAGAGGTATAGCGATGACAAGAGTGGAAATCGTGAAGGACTGCGAGCCTCACCGACAGGAAATAGGAAGCCTGGCGTCTCAGAGATGGACCACTCGATCGATGGTGCAGATGACCGACCTCGCAGTGGCTATCCCACCTTCAGCAAGGCGCACAGCAGAGAGGCGGTGGGTAGTAGAGAGCACATCTCAGAGCCGTCAATCACCAGTGACGAGAAAGAGAAGCGACGGAACTCAACACCAATTCACGATGGAGTGAAGCCGCAAAGCTCTACAGAGCGCTTGAGTGATCCACGTGCAAGGAGTAGGAGTGACCTGCGTGACCACGTCTTGCGGCCAAAAGCTTCCCTGAGGGAAGAAGATGGAATGGCAAAGGGTAGTCCGAGGTCAAAGACTGTCAAATCGTCTGCTTCAGGCGCAAGTCTCAGGCGAGATGCTCAATTTGGCGCCAGCGAGGTCTCCAGCATGCCAGGAGCATTCCCAGACGAGAATGAGGTGAAGTCTACACCTACGAGTAGTTATCGAAGGACTGTCTCCACCAGCTCGCAACCACCATCGAACCTTACACAAACGACCGAAGAAACGATTGACTCTCAGGCGACATCAGTAGCACACGACCGCAAATACACACGAACTGCTCCGCCTGTCATACCTGTGGACGATTCCTCACCTCCATCGGCTACGGACTCGTTTCCGAAAACACCAACACCCTCAGAACCATATTTTCCTCCATCAGCAAAGGCAACGCCCGTGTACGATGTTGGTGCGAGATGGGAAATCCCAAGTACGGGAAGAACACCAATGGCTGCTTTTCCTCCTCCGCCTCCTCCACCACCTCCCATGGCCGGTCCAGCGCATATCCCTCGTGTCGATTACCTGCTGAAGCACGGAGGACTCCCATATGCTGTGACGAGACGACTCGTGCAAAGTAATACAGCCTCACCAGCACAATACTCTGCTTACCATTCGCCAGATTTGGCTCAGACGGTGCCACTAGAACAATACTCGAAAGTCTTCAGTGGCATAGTAAAGCGTCTAGATGACTACATGCAGGTCCTGCGTCTCAGTGGCTCCATAGCAGTGGCTACAGGATATCGATCAGTCGCGAGAAGGTTATTGGACAAGCTGTCACAAGTCTTCGCGAGAGACATATCGTCACAACGATGTGACTGTGTCATGTGCCGTACGATACCACAACCACACTTCTCGGACGAGGAGGACAGCGGTATCAGTTGGGGTGAGATACTCGAAGCAGTCTCTGGTCGCAGCGAGCTACCACAATGGCCACCCTTCCTCATCCAACCCACCGATACAGGACTTGGCATCGATGGTACAGCTCAAGCGCCGATGCAGAAGATCGACATTGATGTACCCGAGGAGTATCGCGAGCACTACAAACGACAGAACCAGAAGACCAAGCTGGCGGTACAGTCTTGGCTTGAGCAGCAGCCTGGACTGCACTCTAGCCCGCCAGACGAGGCTGATGAAGATACATTGATGTTCGCAATGATGACCAAGCTCACCACACAGGAGCGCAACCTCTTCATTGCCCTGATGCACGGACAGAGCAGCGTATCGGATGTGCGTGCACCAACACCAGCCGAACGACCTACGACATCGTCGCAAACACTGAAAAGATCTCGGAGTGCACTTCAGCGACTATATCGACTGGAAAGACCACCTCGAGACTGCGAGTCTGCCATGTATTTGCTGAACAATCCCCAGCTACACGGCATGCTTGCCACACTTGCCGAAGTTAATGAGCAGGAATGGGACATTCTGATATCTGGTCGCTTTGATGGCTTCTTGTGGTCTGGCGCAGAAACACAACCAAGTGCAGCAGCACCGTCTATATCGAGAATGCCCAGCAGAAATGCAAATGCATCACCACTCAGTCGCAACACAACACCATTCTCTGGTTTGAGCGGTATTCCGTCAAGAGGATCAACACCTTTCGGATCAAGTCCGCTCAGGAATGTTATGTCGCCCGATGCATTTGCCGGCCACGCTTCGGCACTACCATCGCGTATGGCCACACCTGCATTCCAGCCTGCAGTAAACACACCTGCACCTGTGCAATTCGACGAAGAGACAGAGATAGGCGTGCTAGCCGAGGTCGAACGGAATATCTTCTGCGACATGGAACGTCTGGAGGACGCTTTCGAGGCTCTACATAGTCGGGCTGAGGAAGTGCGCCAAGCACTGCGCGAGCGTTCGGCTGGTCTGAGTCTACAAGCGCAGATGCGACGTGGCGCGAATGGATACGACCCAGGTGTGCGTCTGGACACACCAGCATCAGGATTCACAAACTTCGAAGACGAGGAAGATGACGACGGTCTAGGCGATACTGCTTCTCTTGCTCCTGACGACAGTGCCAGTCAGATTTCCTTCAACAGACGTGTTCGAAAGCGTCGTGAACGGCAGACTCCGGCTCCGGTCGAAGAAGAGGACGAGACAGAAGGCGGCGCTGCTGACAAGGAAAGGGTCAAGGTCGAAAAACGCCGTGATGGTCGACGATCTGTGAAGGGACGTTGATATGGAACGAAGAGCAGCGGCCAAAACTTTATGATGATGAATGAATGATGAGCATTCGACGAGGAATGACTTGGTAAATATGATCTGTATCATGAGTATCATCCTTTCGTTCTTGTCTCTTGTCTAGCTTATACGGCGAGAGGAGTGAGCAGTGCCTTGACATGTGGCCCTTGAAAGGCCGGAAGGAAGCAGTCTCTGAATACCAGCTTGTCGGGGCTGCTTGGATCCAGCTCGAAGTCAAACCTACGCACAATCGCTGCTAACGTGAGTCTCAGCTCCAGCCAGGCAAGGTTGATGCCCAGGCACGATCTCGGACCCCGTGAGAAAGCAACAAGCCAATTGTCAAGACTTGCGTCCGCCAGCCATCTTTCAGGTCTGAATTCATGCGGATCTGGAAAGATCGCAGGGTTGTAGTGGACGAAGATAGCACCAGTAGATACGATTGTGTCCTCTGGTATCTGCTGGTCAACGATAACAGCTCCGCCTTCGGGAGTTATGCGTGGCAGACCAGAGATTACACCAACGCTCAAGCGAAGGGCTTCCTTGATTGTTGCATTGAAGTATGGCAGCTTCTCCAAATCTTTAAGCGCTGGTGGTGCAGACTTGATATCTGGCCAGGCTGTGACGAGCTCTTGCTTGACCTTCGCGAGCGTCTTGGGCTTCTTGAGAAGGTGGAACATAGCATACATCAGAGTGATGCCCACAGTATCGGCGCCGGCGAACATGAGCGCCTGTGATTCTTCGTAGAGACTGCCGGCATCAGGAGCGGTGCCATTCTTGTACGCCTCAGGGTTGAGCAGCGAGTGATAGATGGTATTGTTGTGTGGTAGGTGTTCGATCTTTGTTGGATCGGATACCAATTCCATGATCTGTTGTCCAAGAATCTTGGCTAACGTAAGTATCAGTCTGGATTGTTGTGCATGGCACCCACCTGTTGAAGATCGACGAGCCCTGCAACCGCCGGGCTCAATTTCTTTGACAGATTCGGCGGGCAGTTAAGGATCATGTCCTTGTAGAAGGAGAAGTGCTTAAAAGCCACAAAGACTTGCGCAGAGGCATCCATGGCGACTAGAATGGGAGCTTCGAAGCCTGGGGCATGGATGGCATCTACTGACCTGCCAAAGCTGAGGTAGGTGATAACATCCATGGTCATGCATCGAAATGCCCAATTGAGGTCGACGGGTTCCTTCGACCGAGACAGTCTTGTGAAAACATCACAGAGTGAGTCAATCTGCTTGCTATCAGCGCTGCTGAGGCTTATGGTCAAGGATACTGACCTTCTCCTGGACCATTGGAGTGACACTCGACATGGCTGATGTTGAGAAGGACTTATTCAGGACATCCTTTCGTGCTTTGGACTCCTTGTATGTCAAGAATCCGAACGATGATCTATCTTCGCCGAAGCTGCCGTACAACGACTCTTCCTTGTCCCAGCGATTCGAGTTGTTGTAAATGTCATGATATGCCTGCGGCTGTTCGAAATGTAGCTGAGCTGTGTGAATATCATGAACTACAGTCTTCTGCAATGCTTACTTCGTTCGGGCCAACCCTCACGATAGGCCCATACTTCTTGTGTAGATCTTGGAGCTCGAGATGCCATGATTTCTTCAGGACGAGCTCAATCCATGCCTTTCGATAGGTAGTTAAGAAGCCAAGCTTTGGTCCAGGATACTTGGTGAGCGGATGTGAGTATATCTGCTTGAAAGCCGCCTGCGAAAGCACAGCAATCTCCACAAGGATGCCGATGGCAATGGTGAATAGGATTGGGCTTTCAGTGAATGATATCCACGCCATCTTAAGGAGCACCTCACTGCGGACGATGAGGTCAAAGGTAAAGGCAGCGTTATCAATACTGCCTTGCTTTAGTGCCCTTTGCCGCTTCTCGGACGTTCAGTGATCATCAATCAGCGTGCAGAGAACAGGTCGTCTTGTACAGACGGCATTTTGTATTGGCTATCTGGTTAGCCCAAAGGCAAACACGGCGAGCATCACTGACTGCCAAAACGCATGATATATTCATCAGGTGACGTCCATGTATGCTCGGGCTTACTGTAATTGAGCGCAGGCATATATTTGTTGTATACAAGATCTAGTTTATACAAGGAGGTACGAAATCAAGCCGTCTAGTCATCATTAAGCTGCATCACGGATCAAACCAACCATCTCTGCAGTGTTCAGCGTCCTGGTAGCAACCGCCTCAACAATTGGCACAATGCTTCTGATGATGGGCAGACCCAAGACGAAGCCACCTATCCTGAGCCAGATAAGGATATACGACAGGACCAGCCTCAGGAGATAGTCTTTCCAGTTGAGCACTGGTCTATGTCCTCGTGAGTATGTTGAGTCGACGAACTCGAAAGGTACTCGTGCTCCCAAGTGCTCGATGGCAACTCTCAGACCACTACTGAAACCATCTTCGTGGAAGCCATACTTCGTCCATGCTCCAGCATAGCTGACTCCTCGCTTGTTCTGTATGCGTTCGAGCTGCTTCTGTGCATGTACCGCTTCTGCAGTGTATAGTGGATGACGATAGTAGAACTTGCCCTGCGTCAAGGCCTGCTCTGGTGGATGATCAGGGTTCATAGTGACCAGCACTGGCCCGTAGATCTCTTCGCTGTAGTGTTGCAAGATGTTCATGTTGTACGTGAGACTAACATCAGCAGGGTGTGACAACTTCGAAGGAGTAGAAGTGGTGAGGTAGTTCCAGGATGTCCAGGTCGCACGACGTTTGGGCATCAACGAAAGGTCGGAGTGCAGGTAGCAGACATTCTCGCTGGTGTGGAAGGCAGAGAATATGTTGATCTCCTCTTGTGTAACATACTGTACACCTGCAGAGGCTTTCGAGAAAGTGTGCGACTTCTTCCCTGCTTCTTTCTTGGTCGGTGTCACTGGACTGGATGCACCATGCTTGTTGAGAATTGGCAATACTTCATCTCCATGACATGCCATGACCACATGGTCAAACGCGTCGCCTTCGATCCTGCCCGAGATTGCGTTGATCCAGGACACTGTGACGCCACCCTCCTTGGGCGAATTCGGCCGAAGGATATTTGCGACCTCGCATGACGTTCGAACGTGAAGGCGATCTTGCGGCCACTGCTTGATGATAGCCTCGATATAACGCTTAGAGCCGCCCGGTATGGTCAGCCACGGAGGCCGTGCTGCGATCGTCGTGAGAAGGTGGTGGTTCCACATGAAGCGTACGAGTGTCAGGGCGGGAAAATCAAGACTACACTTGTCGGGAGATGTGCTCCAGACTGCGGCAGTCATGGGGATGAGATAATCGTCGCGGAACGATTGCGAGTAGCCTTCACGGTCCAGGTACTCACCAATACTCATCTCTCGTGGATACTTGTTCGACGAAAGTCGTCCTGGTTTGTGAAGCACGGCGACATCATCCTCGTCCTCGTCTTCGCCCTCGAGCAGATCCAAGGCGAATTGATTGAAGCGGACGATGTCGAAGATAAGGCGCCAGTGGCTCGGTCTGAAGAGGTTTCGCCTTTGCGCAAAGATGCCTTGTGTCTCGCCGCTCCATTCGAAGGCTCCATGATCTCGAGAAACTCCAAAAGTCATCAAGGTCTCGACTGGTGTGATGCCAACTGCCTTGAGGAAGCGCATGAAGTTCGGATAGGTGGCATTGTTCATGACGATGAAGCCAGTGTCGACATTGATAACTTCCTCGCCACTCACGAACGGCCTGGTATTCGTATGCCCACCTAGGCGATCAGACTTCTCGAAGATGTGCACCTCGTAGTCGGTATCTTTCAGCGCCCATAGGCAGGCCAATCCACTCACGCCACTGCCGACGATGGCTATTTTTCGTCTATTGCTGTGTGCCATGCCGTCGATCCTCTGCTTCGCAGTGTTGGCCTGGATCTTCGGTTTGCGGCCAGCGAAGAGCTTCATGAGTAGGCTGGGCGGTAATGTATTTACTTATGCATTGTCTATGTCATCATTTTCAACGTCTTTTAATTTTAGGTCGCCCAGCGGCAACCCAGGCTTGCTACAAGCGGTCGCCGGAGCAGTCACGTTTCTATCTTGCATGATCACTGGAGACGACGGCGTGGTATCATGAAGGACTTGATGTAGCTTGCTCATTGCGATCTTCTCGACCACCTGGATACAAAGATCATTCGTCCATCTATCTGGTTCCTGGAGGAAAGATAACATGCAGCGTTGAGACTGCTGTGTGACCGGAGAGCATCAGGAACCGCATATCGTGCTGTCACACATGACCACTACAGTAATGTCACAGCTTGTAGGCGCCGTATCTCTGCAGATCTTGTCGTGCTCGCCATTGTAGATCCCTCGGTGTGCCACATGTCGTACACAAAGCACACGCGCGCTCCAGCCACACCTTGGCTGAAACGTCATCTCCAACACCGTGACCAGGCACCCTGACTTCAACTCATCTCTGCCTGAACATACCACACGCAATATCCTCCACGATTCCGCCACCACAGAACCTCATAAGCCACAAGCACTTCTTAGTACCGCAAAGATGGCCGACGACGCCGCAACTCAGCGCTTCCGCGACTACGAGGATGACCTGAAGCTCGCACAAACAGATCTCAGCTCGAAGCTGGACAGGATCCCAGAGCTCTCGGGTGAGGCGCGCAAGGCAGCTATCTCGACTGCTCAACGCGCTCTGGAAGAGGCCACAGATCTAATCGACTCGATGCGGTTGGAGAAGGCGAACATACCACAGAACCTCAAGAGCAAGATCAACCAGCGCTTTCGCAACTACGAGACGGATATTGATGGCGCGAAGCGAAAACTAAAGAGCTTCCCAGACGACCGCTCGGCCTTGTTTGGAAACAGATATATGGATGACCCACATCGAGATGAGCAGCTCGAGCAGCGCCAGCAACTGCTTAGCGGTACAGATCGACTTGAGAGGAGTTCCGGTCGACTGCGCGAAAGTCAGCGCATCGCTCTAGAGACTGAAGACGTTGGACGGAACACACTCGCAGATCTTGCTCGACAAAGAGAGACAATCGAAAACACACATCGCACGCTACTTGAGAGCGAAGGCTACACGGACACAAGCAATAAGACACTACGCGGCATGGCGAGAAGGTATTTTCCAAGTCTCTGGTGATGCACGAATGCTGAACACGGCTGACCTCGTTCTTAGAATGGTGACAAACAAAATCGTCACAATCGCTATCATCACGGTTCTGGTTATTCTGATCATTGCAGTTATCGTTAGCAAGTTCAGGTAGACAGGCATACCATTGAATATAATCTCGACTTTGTCTGTAAATCAGACTTGGATTGTCTTGCTTATACTGTCTGTAGCCTAGTCTGTAGAACAGAAGCCATGCAGTGTGCAACTCGTGATACTTCAGTCCGCACGAGCTCACCAACCTCCACCGCCAGCTTCAGGCTGAACAGCAGCGCCAGATGACCACTCGCCACCTTCTTCAGCATCATTCGTAGCGCCACGATCCCAGCCATTGTCTTGTACGTCTCCGTCATCCTCCTAGGACTGCTGAGGAGCACCACGGCCACGACCGATGCCACCACGGAACTCTGGGTTGAATCCACCTGGTGCATCGCCCTCCTTGTCACCCTGGTCACGTCGGCGGTATCCCTCGCGGTCACCACGTGGTCCTCCACGGCCACCTCCACGGCGCTCGCGGTCATCTCCTCCAAGCATGCCTCGTGGTGGGGCGTTTGGTCGCTGCTGCTTGACGTGTGTCTGTGGGACGATCTCAGCTGGGAGGTGGAGCCACTCGCGCAGGTAATCAAGGCCCTCTGGAGTGAGGGTGTAGTAGTACCACTGCCATGAGAATTGTGTCTTCAGGTAACCTCGAGAAGTGAGCGACTGGCAAGCCTTGACGACCTAGTACACTGTCAGACGGTGTAGCGACACTTTGGTCGAGTTCAAACATACGTAGAGGTTCTTAGTGTCGATCTCGTTGTGCTTTGGCTGGTTGTAGTCCTTCTTGGCGACGAGCACACCCTCGCGGAAGAGGTACTCGTGAATCTTCTTGCGATCGGCCTTTGGAATCAACCTGCAGGATCATCAGTCGCTACTCCCCAGTGTAGTGCGCTGGTTGTACTCACATATTGACTGTCGCGAAAGTGTTACTGATGAGTGAAGTGCAATGCTCGCCAAAAGTTCAATGTGTGTGGAAATCATGGATGTGTGGTGGGCTTGGAGCTAGCTATTTTGGGCAGCAGCTGCTTGGCAAGTCGGCTACAGGTGCTGCAGCGTCACAACCACCGCAGCAAACTTCAGGCGTGCAAGAGACCACTTAACAACAGACTCACGACTACAGCATTGCGACTCTTCCCATCAAGCCTCACATCATGGCGCAACTCATAAATCTACAAATTGCAACATTCGCAGGCCTCGGACTGCCGCGTACATACAACAAACCTGTCCCAGCTTCAACGCCTGCATGCGATGTCCTTGAGACAATCTACAAGACACTCCCGAACGCAGAGATCGGACCGCGTCTGATTGTGTCTACCACTGACGGCCGACGTATCTCGGCAAACTCGTCTGAGCCCATCTCCACATACGTCAACGATGATTCTGCCATACTCCCACTGCGATTGAGCTCACGACTATGTGGTGGCAAGGGCGGATTCGGCTCACAGCTGCGCGCCGCAGGAGGACGTATGAGTAGTCGCAAGAACCGCGACCGCGAAAACACAAATGGCAGCAATCGCAATCTCGACGGAAGACGACTACGTACAGTCGAGGAAGCCAAGCGCCTGGCACAGTACCTGGAGATGAAGCCAGAGATGGAGCGCAAGGAGAGAGAAGAGCGCAAAGCCAGATGGGAAGCGGTAATCAAGGCTGCTGACGAGACGGAGGAGAAGATCAAGGCAGGCAAGCTTGGTAGCAATCAAGGCCGATTGAATGCTGAGTACGTTGAGAATAAAGAGCTTGCAGAAGACAAAACTAGGGAGGCCGTCATCCGTGCTATGAGGGAGGGTCTTGCTGGAAAGACCGGATCTGAGAGCTCAAATGACGAAGAGATGGATAGCAGCGAGGATGGACAAGAGGCGACAAGCTCAAGTGCGAGTGAAGGTGCTATTGTCAGAGCTGACAAAGCGTCAACCGAACCAGCATTCTTTGGTTGGGATGAAGATGAAGACGACGAGGACGACGAGGATGACGACGTTATCGACACTGCACATGCCGCAGCTATCACTGTTCATCAAGCCAATGCAGAGGCACAAGCACAACTGACTGACGATCTGCAGACAGCGGTCCATGTCGGCAAAGGCAAAGGCAAGGCCGTATGAACATTGTCAGTGCGTGGAAGCATGTTTAAGATATTGCTCCAAGACCAGATCATTCTTGTCAACTACCACGAGCAGCCCTAAGCTTATCATAACGCAGTACAGCACCCATCAGGACCTGTGCACCATTTGCGCAGTCTTCCGGCGACGAGAACTCCTTCGGATTATGGCTGATACCTTCGCGACAAGGCGCAAAGATCATGCACGTTGGTACACGTTTCGAAGTGTATACACTGTCGTGCCCAGCTCCTGAGGTCATCATCTTGCCCCAACTGCCCAAATTGCCGTCCTTGATCTCAGCAGCGCCAAAGAGGTCCCGGCCAGCATCCGTGGCGCAATTGATGCAATCTTCGTGGAAGAGTGTAGCAGGCGATACAGAGTCTGTTGTCCAATCGACAGTGCATTGCAATGAGCTTGGAGCACAGCCATCTTGGACGCCTTCAGCATCTTCACCAGCTGCGATAGCATCGAATGCTGTCCGACATTCTGCCTCGACGGCTTCCACGACCTCGTCCTTGGGCGAGCGGACGTCAAGACTGAACTGGACAGTACCCGGCACTGTGTTTGTACTTCCCGGTCGCAATGTGAGAATACCCGTCGAGGCCAATGCCATGTTACGTGCGGCAATTCTGTGAGATGCGAGAATCATCTTGCTTGCGGTAAGAAGAGCATCTGCTCGATGCGCGAAGGATGTGGCACCAGTATGGCTGTCTCGGCCACGGACAGTGACGGTAAACCATTTATACGCCTGCACACCCTGCACAATGCCGACTTGTCTTTGCTCTGCTTCGAGGATGGGGCCTTGTTCGATGTGTAATTCGAAATGCGCTGCCATGGGAATTGCTTCGTGGCTGCATTTGAACTCGCCGAGATAGCCTATGCGTTCCAGCTCTGTCCGCATAGTCGCTTTGTCATTTGCCGGGATCACAGACTTCAGCTCATGTGCTCGTTGCAGTGGTATCGAGCCAGCCCAGACTCCCGACGACACCATGCTGATAGGAAAGCGAGCGCCCTCTTCGTTTGTCCAGTTCACTACTCCGACTGGATATGTTGTCTCGATCCAGTTCTCGTTGAGTGTCTGCAACATTTCAATGCCAGCGCAGACACCAAGGATACCATCGTATCTACCGCCCTGGAAGGTCAGCTACGGTTGCGGCGCACGGTATTGTACTCACAGTTGGCTGTGTATCGAGATGGGAGCCGCAGAAGGTCGGATGACCCTCGTGAAGGCCTGGTCTGATTGCATATTGATTGCCCATCTCGTCTGTAGTCACAGTACAGCCAAGATCCTTCGCTGTCTGCGCAAACCAATCTCGAGCCTCTTTGTCTGCATCTCCTAGTGATAGACGTGACATGCCTGTCTCTGTAGGTGCGCTGGCTTATGTCAATAAGAGTTGTTGGTGCTGAGGCACACTCACTCGCCCCATCGTTCACCTGTTCCCCATCTGCACGAGGTGTGTATAGCATCCATGAGTCTGCTTTGCGTGATACGAATACTGGCGAACTCCTGCTGAGACATCTCTGCTACGGCCAGCCTCCGCACAGAGGTAGATGATAGCCATCTTGCCTGCCATCTTTGAGTTCTAAATTGCTTGCTGCAGGCTGTTCTCTGCCAGACAGCTATTGATCTGAAGCACATATGGGGTGCATAAGATTGTCGCATGGCATGCATGTAAGCAATTGTAGTGGACATCCAAGCATGTGTGTACACGAATGATTGAGACAGAGGTTCGAAGTGGATCATCGATGCTCGAAGACGACTCCGCATCTGAGCTTCTTGTTAAGGGTATCACTACATAGCCACCTCCGATCAAAAAATCACTTCACATCTTGCATTATATTGAGTGTGATTTGCCAGATACGTATGTGGTTTATGCCGCTGGCTGAGGGCACAGCGACTTGTCCAGAGACCTGCAAGACCTGGCTGGGGTGTGCTCGTACTCTACAGTCCTTCATTCGCTTCTGAGATACTTGCACGGCGTGCGAGATCATCACTGCAGGATGACCTTCGCCAGCCTTTTTGCCTCACAGGCCTGGCAGCAGGACGCAGTATCATGAGGCGTAAGAGATAACTGCCGGACTTGTGGCTGCACGTCGGAAGTGTAGTTAGTTCAAGATGTCACTACTAGCGAGCTGTTTCTGAAAGAGAACGAGCTGCTATTCCTGTGGACGCCATTGATCTCATAATGGTTTCTGGAATCCCGTGGCATTCCAGTTGATGATAGAGACCATTGCATGATCTTCGAGGACCCTTAACCACTGAAGACAAGCAGTAGTAAAGTACTCAACAACAGCAGAAGTGCAACATCGGCTCGGTATTGGGTACTGGCGCTCTGCTGTCGGCACTGCAACCTCTTTTGAGGCTGTGAAGTAGACTTCTGTGAAGGCTCAGACACTGTGAAGCTTTGCACGACCATGTAGCAATGTGCGGTCTGGCTAGAAGTCCAATCGTCGAGGTCCCACTCAACAAAACCCAAGGTCCTGCAAGATGTCCGATGCCAGCACATCGATCGCACCAGCTTGTGTGTCCTCAACACCAAAGCCGATGAATAGTACATCGTCAACGTAGCCATGATATGTCTGCTTCACATTCTTCCAGCTGATGCTCGTAGTGTAGAACATCTGAGTGTGGCCTTCCGGTACCGATCGCTCTTGGAAATTCCGCCAGTTTGTCTTGTTATTCAGCTCGTCTCGACCGTGATACCACAGCGGCTTTTGGGCGACAGCATACAGCTCGAAGGGCGTACGCCGTCTGAACAGTACAGGATAAGGCTCGTATATGCCGTGCCAATCGTAGAATTGCTTATGCTGCATGATGTGCAGTATGAAAGTATTGTCGTCGGTCTCAACGCAAATCGGATCTGAGCGCTTGCACATCGTTATAGCAAGCGAATTGGTTCCCTGATGAAGTCCCTCATCCTTCTTCACATCGACCTTTGGGTACAATCTGTCAATACAGATCTGATCCTTGTCAGCAGCAAACTCCGCAACATTGAGTCCTTTGCTGCCCCATATGGTTGAGACTACGCTGCCGTCATATTGCAAAGGACTGTAGGCACGTTGTGGATAGATGTCGTAGTGGACATGAATCTCGCTGGAGTTGTCCCAGAACAAGAAGTAGTTCTTCTGTATCTGGTCAAAAGGCTCAGGACGTTGGATCTCCATGACGGCACGAGCGAAGCCTTCTTCAGGATGCTTCGCGCCGTCGAGGAGCATCCACAAATTCTGGACCCAGAGACCAAGACAGGCCTTCAGTGATTGCGAGCCGTACATGATGTATGGCTGTTCAGGACCGTAGAAGACACGGGCATCACGAGGACCGCGACGCATGTTGGCATAAGCCCATTTGCCATCACATTTTCCCAGGATGCTTGGTGTGATAGGCAGTGCAGCGGGCGCCCTGGAACAATGTAGGACACCGTTGGAGAACTCTGCAACACAAGCAATCTGCTCAGAGGCATTGATGTCATCTCGATACTCCCCATGTTGCGCGACGACGATCCATTTGTTCTTCTTGGCTGGATGTGGGATGATGTTGACATTATAAGTGTTGACGCCTGCGAAGTCGACAGTGAAGTACTTGCGATCGATTGTGCTTTGTGAATAAACGATACGGTACTTGTCGTCCTTGGGCACGTAGTTGGCAAGATGATCTACATAGTCGACCACTGGGTGCTGAATCGGTGTTGACCACGGCTGGCGGAAGCCGGTGCTATCCTTGCCAGGAAGAATGCTGCTGTAATCATCCTTATCAGGTGAGTTGTCTCGGAACGGCCGTCTTGTCTGGAAGGCGTAGATGGCAGCGCAAGCCAGCAGAACGAGCGCGACGAACCTGAGGTTGACCCTGCGATCGAGCAGCATTATTGTGAGAGTGGCATGACTAGGAAGGTATCTTCCTCAGATGAGTGAGAGTCAGAAGCCATCCGGTTGGTGCTGGGTTGAGAGCTAACTAGCGACAAGCAGAGGTCTAGCGAAGCTGCAGGTTCGAGATAGGCAGATCTCTAATGAGACACTGTGCTCGTAGCCACTACCGTAAAAGGGACACCCTCATCTTGCAGTAGCTAGCATTCCTGCGAGTGGGCGCCTGCGTCGCCGCAAATCAGACGTTGGTACACGATTCGACGGAAAGTCAAATAGTGCCGTGGGACCACAATCTTGATTTGTTTTCAGCTTGCTGCTGTTGATGATGTCTTCCGGATCTGCGGTGAGATGTGGCCGCTAGCGTCACGCCAGGGACGACAGGGCTATTCCAAGAGTATGGTTTGTGTACTGCTCGGTTGTGCATACGCTCGACAATGGACGGGTCGAGGTGGCTGAAACTTGAGCTGTGGCCACCTTCGATGTCCCGCGTAAGCTCAGTGCTTTCGACACAGTGTACAGGTGTAGCATATCTGGCAGGTGGATTATGGTTCGAGATCATTGTCCTTCCACGGGTGATAGACACGAGCTGAACAGTTGCTAAAAACGGTCGTCGATTTTCTCTTAGCGCCGCAAACGTTGAGATGACGACGCTTACTAACCGGTTGACTTGCGGCGTCTACCCTCGAACAACATGAGCAATACGATCGTGCATCTATACGGTTGACAAACATCACACCCATTGAAGATGTCAACGCCCGATGTACCAGATCTCTCAGCACTTCAGTGGACGAGGGAGGTGCACGATTCGAAGGCAATGATCTCCACCTCGAGACACTTGATTGATGAACACTTTGTCAATATGGGATTCGCCTCTGATGATATGCCGTGGGCAAAAGCGCTCAGTACTGCTCAGCTCAAGAAGATGCTTGATAACTCGTTGACTTTTGGCCTATACGAGGAGTGCGCAGCTGCTTCGGACACAGGGACGACGTGGAGACAGATTGGCATGGCTCGCTTGATAGCAGATCACATCACGTTTGCATATCTCACGGACGTGTACATCCTGCCTGAGTTCCGAAGGTTTGGTCATGCACGATGGCTCATGGCATGCTGTCGTGAAGTTTTTGAGGCTATGCCAGCCATTCGACGAGGCTTTCTTGTCACGAGTCTGCCTTATGGCGCCGAGTTTTACAAAGAGACGCTTGGCTTCCACAACGTCACCGAGGATGCTGGTCATCTCATTGCCTTGACCGGAACCTTCAAGAAGAGTTGATATTGTGTGCTTGTACCGGAGCTCATACTCACACCGCTGGCTTTCGACGCTCGTATGTTGTCTTCGAGACGTAGTCTTTAGCTGGACCATGGACTGAATGCTCTATCCAGAAGCTCGGCAGGCTGATTCCCTTCATCGGTAGCCGATACCTGGTCTTATACATATCATTGATGCAGAGATGATCGGCTGCTGCGATGCTGGCACCCTCAGTTTCCGTAACATCTGGCGGAGAGAACTGCAGATTATGGAAGAGATAATCGACCTCGTATTCTCTGTCAGGCTTGACGAACCATACAGATATCTTGTCCTCGACTTCAGTGTATCTGTAGACATAACGACGACTGGCGTTCATTTCAGCGCCTGTCGTGGTTCGGTACACTCCTGTCTCAATGTACAGATACTCGAGGTCGAATGCTTGTGCGGATTTGTCCTTGGTGGGGAATCGAGGATGGAAGAATGCTGTACCAGTGAGAGTTCCTGACGGGAAGGAGGTGTTCTTGCTTTCGATACGACGGCTGATCGCCCACTCGCCTTGCAGTGCCCTGAAGACTGCACGAGCGACATATTTGCCTTTCAGACAAGCAAGCCAAGTATCGGAGAAGTCGGCCATGGCTCTATTGGCTTCTTGACGGTCGTCGTCGGTAGAAAGATATCGTGCTGGCAACACAGCGCCTTCACGCTCCTGCAGAACACCGTCGTTCCTCTGCAGCTTCA
The DNA here is from genome assembly GCA_001592805.2 of Peltaster fructicola. NCBI lineage: Eukaryota > Fungi > Ascomycota > Dothideomycetes > Peltaster > Peltaster fructicola. The sequence continues at coordinate 2,660,536 of CP051140.1, forward strand.
TGGCCACCGCCATCTCCTCCATGTAACCTGCGTAGTCACCAAGCCAGTACTGAGGAACGTCTGATCGCCGAGCCTGCATCGCTGCACGAAGAGCGAGAAGGTCATCTGGCACCTCGTACGTCCGCTGGCTGATTGGGTTCTTGCCAAGCCATCGATCAGCTGTCAGACGTGCCTGCATCTCCATGATGCCCCAATATGGGCCTTCGTAAAACCCAATGAAAGCGAGCTCAGGAACTGCTGGCGCTGACGTCTGCCAATCTTCTAGAATGAGTGGTAGTCGCATGCTCTGATTGTCATATTGCACCGCCCATTTCGTCTCGTCGTCCAGCATATCAAGCGCTGGTATTGGGGTGTAGCCTGTGGCATAGACAATCGCGCCGATGTTGTCAAGCTTCTCAACTTGCCCTTCTTCGACGATCTCGACTGACACAGATGCATCTTGAGCTTCGACTCGGTCAACTTTACCACGAATGACCTTGATCAAGCCTGAGCGAACGTATTCAGAGTACGACTCTGCGAGGGTGACCTGCACAGTGCCTCGCTTCTCGTCATCCTTTCCCAAAGGTACCAGAGCAGGTGCACCAAGGTCCGACTGATCTCCTCCGATGTTCATCTGAATGCCGTCGTGCAGCAGATCACGAATGAACGTCGAAGCAAGCCCAGCAGCAGCAACGACTGGCCCTGGCATCCGCTTAGCCAAGTTGTAGAAGCTGAAGTCAAGCGGAACAAAAGTGCGGGAATGCTCATCTGTGGGTAGATATGGCGGCAGTGCGTACAATGCCCGTGGCGTAACATGAACGATCCTGCAGCCTTGGTATCGCTGCTGGATGGCTTTGTCACCAGAAAACTGCGAGCTGGACAGTTGTCTTGCTATCACGCCAGCGGCCTCGCCTGCTGAGTTACTGCCTCCTATTATGAGAATGTCTTTGCCTTGTGCCACCGTGGCGGGAGGAAAAAGGTCCTCAAGTTCTCGATACTGGCCGCTGTGGATGATCTTGACAGGCAGACTCGACGGATCTGCAGGTAGTTTTGAGATCACCTTCTTCAAAGGTCGTGGCACTGCGAAGAAACCAGAAGCCATTATCACATACTCGAAATGATGCTTGGATTGAGCACCACTGACATCCTGCGTCGTCACTGTCCAGACTTGCCCAGAGCCGCTCCTTCTAGCAACACTTACAACACTCGTATCGAGGTGAATGACGCTGTTAGGTATGTGCTTTTGCCGATATGTCTCGAGATAACGATTGACCTTCCATGCACTGGGAAACATGGATAGTGCTTGCTGTTCATGATTCGTGTTTGCGAGATCGACCGAGCTCCAGGACAGGTCTGAGAAGGCGACTTGGAATCTGGACAGATTTGTGGGTGTATGAGGACTCAGGTAACCGTCCTTCGAGCTCTCATCGAGTGCCCATATACCTCCAATCCGTGAGCGCTTCTCGAACACGGTGACGTCGAACTGTCCAGTTTGCAACAAGACCTTCGCCGATGCCAGGCCTCCTGGTCCTGATCCAACGATACATACGGACTTTCTCGTCATGCTCAAAGGTGTATTGGGAGAGGAGGACGGAGATGAAGTTAAAGGAACGCTTTGAAGAGCTGGATTGCATAGGTGAGATCGGCATTAAATGCAACAGCTTACCAACCACGGGACGTCGGCGAGTACGACCAATGCAGAGTGAGACGCTGATCCTCTCGCTGCGGACCTATCACTTCTGCTTTTCCAACGCTCAGGGACATGTAGCAGATATCGCTCATAGTTTCCAGAAATGATAAAGATACACAGTGAGGTATACTTCGAGCACGTGAGCGCGCGTTCTGTGGCGCGCATCATGCAAGCACTTAACGCGTACAAGACCCTGCAAGCCCGGCTAATTCTGACTAGGGTGGAACCTTCAAAGTGGAAGCACTGTTTGCCATCCATTCGAACGTTGATTACACTCACATCTCGCCACTGTCGTTGACCCTGTCCAAGGTCACCAAGAACTCCTGTCACTCGACTCGACTTCCTCATCATGTCCGGCAGACGCTCCGGCAATGGTATTCGCGGTCCTCAGTCTGCGTTGACCGACTTCCTTGCGGCGAACAACATCTCGGCCGCGCAAATCAGAAACGATTACGAACAACGACGAGCTCGACAGGATCGAGAGAACGCGCAGGCTAGCACCGCAGCGACTCCGGATATCGAACCGTCTAATGAGGCAGAGGATGACGATGCACAATCTCCAGATGATGCTGAAGAAGAAGAAAAAGCCGTGAAGACCAAGAAGCGAAAGCGATCAGAAGTAGAGGCGATAGAGAAGATCAAGAAGGCGAAGAAGGCGAAAAAGGTGCCAGACAAGCTGAAGGGCAAGAAGAAGTCAAAGAAACGCTCCGACGACGAGGACGACGATGACGAGTACAATGATTCGGAGGACGAAGCTTTTGTGCGGGATGTCTATAAGAAGGCTCGCAAGGCTCCTGGCCAATTTGCGAACTGCGAAATCTGCAGTAAGCGTTTCACGGTCACACCATACAGCAAGGATGGGCCTGAAGGAGGTCTGCTATGCACACCTTGCGGCAAAAGTCTAGCGAAGGACCTCAAAGCTGAAAACAAAGCCGTCAAACAGCCTGTGATTCGCAAGAGACGCAAGATGGAGAGCGACAAGCTGGACGGCTTCACGATCCGGGGAGCCAAGACACTTCAGCAGATGTGCATTGAGAAGGTGGTCCAGAACCACACTGAAGTCACGGAGCTTGGAGATCTGCCACAGACCATTCTTGACCGTCTCAGCGCCATCTTCTCCAAGCACAGAGTACTCAAACCGAACACCCTCCCGCTCTTTCTGCGTCCCGACAACCTTGAGGTCGTCCTACACGACTCTGCGTATCTCGAGGTCAATGATTATAAGCAGATTTTCGCAGTTGTGCCTCGCATTCGCAAGCTGGTCATCGGCAATGCGTGTCAGTTCAAGGATGAGGTCGTTGACTACATGATCGAGCGCTGCAAGGATCTGCGCGATATCCGCATCTATGCGCCAAACCTCGTCACAAACGAGATGTGGCATCGACTGTTCCGTGAGGCTGGCAAACCCATCGAGGTGGTCAAGTTGAAGTACCTAGATGCCGCGTTCGAGGATGCACATGTTGAAGACATGGTTGCACACTGTCCGAACTTGCAACGGTTGAAGCTAGAATCGTGTCGACGACTTGGTCAAGGTGCTGTTGATGCTCTCATTGAGGCAAGATCACTGGAGCATTTGTCACTCCAAATGAGCAATCCTGTAATGGTGGACAGCTTGCTGGCAATGATCAAAGCACTTGGCTCCAATCTGCGCACACTGTCATTGACGAGGTTCCAGGATGCCGATGATTCAGTCCTCGACATCATACACAACAAATGCAACAAGCTCAACAAGCTGCGTTTCAGCGAGAACGATACTGCCACAGACCATGCTTTTGCAAAGCTGTTCACCGGCTGGGCAAATCCATCTCTGACCTTCATAGACGTCAACTGCACTCGAGATGTCGACAACAACAACCCAGAAGGCCCAGAAGATGCGATCGGTTTGGCCAGTTCAGGTTTCGAGGCAATGATGGCTCATTCTGGCGATGCTCTTCGATATCTTGACATTGCTTCATGTCGACACATAGGCTTGCCAGCCTTTCTGAATGTGTTCAATGGAGAGCGTGTCTATCCTGCACTGCGGTCTATCAACATCAGTTTCTGCAATCAAGTGGACACTACTGTCATCGTAGGCATCTTCAAGAGCTGTCCTGCCTTGAAGAAGCTGGTGGCATTCGGCTGCTTCGACATTGGAGAAGTTGTTGTGCCTAGGGACATTGCTCTGATTGGAATCCCAAAAGCACAAGATGCTATCGAGCAATTCGGAACTGGATTGGACGTCGAGGAGGCTCTTGGCCGCATGGTCGAAGTAGCGTGATGCCGCAATCGAGACTGATTGCAGTCTGGCTGCTCAGAGCACACAGCTCGCGCTATGTTACGACCTTGATGGACTACTCTATACCACACTTCAGCGACATGTATAATCCATTTCTGTTCTCACACCCGCCAACCTGCACATCGCAGTACTTGTTCATGTCTTTTACCTGGAGCTCTACCTTGAAAAGTGCTACTCAAACTGCAGCTTTCACTCCGTTTGATCCGACCCAAACACGTACGCCAGTTACATGTATTATATTGCTCGGACGATGGGACCATCTCTCCAGGGCACAGTGTTGCGTATGAACTCGTTGGTGAGTCGCGGAACTATTCGACATCGCCTACCTCATCACCCCGCCTGACTACGTTTATGCCCCGCCTCTGTTGCCTCCTCATGTGCATAGAAGCGTTAGATGACAGCCATGTTCCATCGGCCATCCGAGGTAGACAGATTGGATACCTCATCGGTGAGGTAAAGGTATACTGATTCTCCTTCTCATCATTCTCTCCCAAACACTGCCCAACTCACAATGTCTACAAGCATTCCGCAAAAGTACAAAGGTGCGATCTATGATGAACCTGGAAAGATCTCCACAAAGGTCGTGGATCTCGATGTCCCAGAACCAGGTCCAGGCGAGGTCCTGATCAACCTGTAAGTCTATCAAGTTGTGTGAGAGCTCCTGGCTGACAGTTCTAGCACTCATTCGGGAGTATGCCATTCAGATCTCGGCGTGATGACCAACAGCTGGCGTGGTCTTCCAGCTCCGACACAGCCAGGACAAGTAGGAGGCCATGAAGGAGTCGGAAAGATTGTCAAGATGGGACCTGGCACGGAGGGCGCTGCAGTGAAGATTGGCGATCGAGTTGGTGTCAAATGGATCTCGGCTATCTGCGAATCGTGCCCAGCGTGTCTCAATGGTAATGATGGAGTGTGCTTCAACCAGAAGGTCAGTGGCTACTACACACCTGGAACTTTTCAGCAATACGTTACTGGACCAGCGAGTTATGTCACGCCGATTCCAGATGGTCTCGACTCGGCTGAGGCCGCACCTCTTCTCTGTGCTGGCGTCACAGTATACAGCGCTCTGAAGAAGTCGGGAGCTCAGGGTGGTGACTGGGTTGCATTGCTCGGTGCAGGAGGAGGCCTGGGACATCTTGCTATACAAATTGCATCAAAGGGCCTCGGCCTGAGGGTGATCGGAATCGACGCTGGTGGTAAGGAAGGTCTGATCAAGGAATGTGGTGCTGAGGTCTTCATCGACCACACGAAGGGTAACGCGGTAGAGGAGGTGAAGAACGCCACTGGCGGTCTCGGTGCCAAGGCTGTGCTGGTGCTGACTGCTGCCAACGCTGCCTACACCCAAGGTATGGACATGTTGAGCTTCGCAGGCACATTGGTGTGTGTTGGTCTGCCAGAGGGCGACATGAAGCCAGTCTCGAACTCGTTCCCTCAGATCATGATTGCGAAGGAGCAAAAGATCGTCGGAAGTGCTGTCGGAACTCGCAAAGAAGCGATCGACGCTTTGGCCTTCGCTGCAAGAGGCATTGTGAAGACACACTTCAAGACCGTGAAGATGGACCAGTTGACAGAAGTCTTCGAGCAGATGGACCGAGGAGAGCTACAAGGTAGAGTGGTACTCGACCTGAGCTAGGAGAATCTGGGTGTCGCTATCATGCCAGCTTGAGTCATCGGCCAGTCGAGTAGACGTTGTACACGCTCGTCTTCGCAATGTGCAAGCAGTTGACACAGCCTTCGGCATCCCTTCAAGGAGTGCTGCAATGCCCACCACTGTTTCACATTACACATTAGTCCATACCAGTAGCAAAAGATCAGCAATGCCTTAGTGTCGCCTCCTTCAAGTAGGTTGACGAAATCCTGGCTAAGATGACTGTTGAAGCGTAACGTTGCACTGCTCCGGTTGTGATGATCGTTCATGCGCATCAGCATGCCGAGATGGCGTAATGGCGCTGCATAGACCGATGTGTCTTCTTCTATAGACATCTCGCAAAGCTCTTCAAACTTCTCGATGACATGTCTGGCCCATGGGACGACAGTCGAGTCCTCTGGCAGCGATAGAGCCTTTCCGACGTGACCACCAGCTTGCACGTTGTACTCGTGCCATGCACTCTGTTCTATCCACGACTGATCCGATACTTCTTTCAAGATGATCGGTACGCCTCGAAGTGTTCGCAGCGATGCGAACAGCATATCATCTGTGTCCTCTTCGCCCTGCTTCCGGAAGTCCATCGGGCCATGGAGGATGGAGCAGGCGATCAGCGGATCCATGTTCTGTTGGGTGATTGGTTTGCTGAGTTGTGCTGCGAAGTGCTGCAATGACAATGCGTAGTGTATGTGTTGTGCTACGTCGTACTGCTTGAGATTGGGGTTGAGCCAGGATAGATGGGCAGCAGATCCTGAGAGGATAGCGTGCATGAGATAGGGCGCCTCTGTTGCCCATTTGAGTGCATGTGTGTGCAGCACTCGCTGAATCTCTGGTGTCCCAAGCCAGAGCTCGTCCCTCCACAAGAAATGTTCGAGAATGACTCGGTTATCTTCTCGTTTGTACAACTGTGAGGTTTGATCTGGTATGTTGAGGTCCTGTAGACTTTTAGTGATGAAATTGATGTACTTCTGGTTCTCGCTGGCGATAACTTCAGGTTCTTCCGACGTGTCATTGGTGTCTGACACCGTATAAGAGCACCTGATATCGTGCTTCAAGCATTGCGTGCATCTTGGCTTGATCTCGTCGCATTTCACGCGTCTATTCCGACATTGTTGACATCCGTATCGTGATTTTCTATGCGACCTCCTGGAGTGCGTGCGACGCTTCTCGCTGCGGTCCGGATGCTCTTGTACCCATTGCATATTTGGCCATGCTGTCTTTACGGCTTCGCAATGACTGCCATTCGAGCAGCAGAATATCGACTGTCTGTGGGTCACATTCTAGGCAGCTTCGAGCACATCAGAAGCCGCTGTACAAGCGTACTTTTGCCGCGATGTGCTTGATGAGATGTTCTAACTCCTGTAGACGAAAAGAAAAGAGCTTGAGGGTTCTTGCTTGGAAGCGATGCCTCGTTGGAGAATTGTAATCCTTATAGCAAGTGCTCACCAATCCTACATGAGGTCAGCAATTCACATGCCGGCGTGTCTGGCAGCGCGAGTACCGCGTGTATCTCGTACCTATACTAGAGCATCGTCGCTCGTCGAGGAATAACCGAGCAACCGGTACTGTCGAAGAGAGTCGTCCTCCTCTCTGAGGAGCCAGCTACTAACCTCGGCACCAGCCAATCGGATAATGAGGTCGACTTCACCATTCATACTTTCAACATCAGCATCAACATCAAGAACTCACTCATAATAGAGAGCATAATACAGCATGGCACACGCAGCAACGGCAGCCGACCTGTCGGTCGCCAGCCTCTTCAGCTTCAAGGATCAAGTTGTGCTCATCTCTGGTGGCGCTACTGGCCTGGGTGAGATGGCAGCACAAGGATTCGTGCAGAACGGTGCCAAAGTCATCATTGCCAGTCGAAAGAAGGCAGAGCTCGAGAAGACAAGCGCTCGGCTCAATGCCTTGGGTCCTGGAAAGTGCGAGTACGTCGTTGCCGACCTCAAGGACAAAGCTGGGTGCCAGAAGCTCTGCGAAGACGTCAAGAAGCTGACAGACCGCCTGACCGTCCTCGTCAACAACTCAGGAGCGACATGGGGAGGAGACTACTTTGACTTCCCAGAAGACGGATGGGACAAGATCTACTCGTTGAACGTCAAGTCGATGTATTATACCACCGCAGGACTGCACCACCTTCTGACCAATGGAGCCACAGCAGAGACGCCATCCCGAGTGATCAACATTGCCTCGATGGCCGGTATCACGACCGTGGATGTGACCGTTGGTAACGAGGGTGGTTTGGCTGCTCCAGGAAACGGTGTGTTCTCGTACGGTCCATCCAAGGCTGCATGCATTCATCTGTCGAGGATGCAAGCCAGCAAGTTGATGCCACTACACGTGACCGTCAACTGCATATGCCCCGGCGTGTTCCCATCCAAGATGACAGCATTCGGTCTCGACAAGTTCTCAGACACATTGACTGCTGGTCAGCCATCCGGCCGTGTTGGCACTCCTCAGGATTTCGCTGGTCTGGTATTGTTCTGTGCTTCGAGAGGCGCTGCACACATGACTGGCAACGTCTTCGAGATCGATGGCGGTAGCACTCGATCATCATGGAGAGGAAAGCCAAAGCCAAAGGCGAAGATATGAGTGTGTATATAGATGATAGTAATACTTGCCCTGCATTCGATTCAACCTATGTGATGAGTCAGCCATCAATGTTATCGCTTGTATCCCTTCCAGATCTATCAGCTGTGTCCTGAGTGAGCTCCTCATCGAAGCATGTCGTCATCACTGACCGACACGAAGACTGTGTGTTACGATCAACTCCAGTCTGTTGCAGTGGTACGAGCAACAGAGACCAGCATAGAACACTTTTCAGCGTTTCTATGTAAGCATTCGCCGACAGCGGCAGACTTTTCAAGTCGATTGCAGAAGATCTGCCGGACAGGCGGTCACCTCACTCAACCTGCACACTCTAGCCGCTCTAGCCACCACTGTCGTGCTTACTTTAGTGTAGGGCACCTTACACTTCGCCAGTCATGACTCCTCATACACCACATCTCCTGGTCTCATCACTGCTCTTGACACGCCAGTTTGATCGTGGTCATGAGCTGTGATGCCACAGACACGGCATCTACCATGGAGTCGAAAGACGCCTCAACAGTTACCATCTCGGACGAGAAGGACGTAGCTACAATCACAGCTGAGACCGGAGCTGCGACTCAAGATGGTGGCACTCGAGCATGGTTACAAGTGATCGGAGCAGCCATCTGCTTTGGTAACCTCTGGGGCATGCCATTCGCATACGGCATGTTTCAATCGTACTACGAGCTGGAGTATCTCCCGGCTTCATCGCCTTCAGACATCTCCTGGATCGCAACAATCTCAGTCTTCCTTCTAATCTGTGGCGGTATCGCTTCTGGTCCGCTCTTCGACTGGGGCTACTTCAAAGCCATGCTCATCACTGGAGCGATCATCGAGATCGTGGCAGTCTTTCTCCTCAGCCTGTGTACGAGGTATTGGCAAATCCTCCTCACGCAAGGCGTCCTTCTTGGCATTGGCGATGCTTTATTGTACATTCCTGGTCTCGCTCTCATCGGCAGATCATTCAAGAAAAGACGGCAGATAGCACTAGGACTCACCACATGTGGTGCACCAATCGGCAGCATAATCTACACCTTTATCTTCGAACGGCTGATCAACCGACTGGGCTTCGCCTGGACCGTACGCATCATGGGATTCACCATGCTGGCATCCTTCTCCATTGCGATGCCTCTTTTGCTTTGGAAAGCTCGCAATATTGGAGACATCTCGGCCGGCAGCAACACAACACGTAAGATGTTCGACAAAGCAGCACTGACAGATCTGCCATTCTGGAGCTTCACCACCAGCACGCTGCTAATCTTCACAGGGTACATGATGCCTTTCATATACTTCGCCAGCTACGGCCAAGCACAACTGGGCATGACCCAAGCTGATGCGCTCAACGTCATTGTCATCTCACAGGCCACGTCAATTGTTGGTCGTCTTGGATCGGGTCTTGTGGCCTCGAAGACCGGCATTATGATTCCATGGATAGCTTGCGTGACACTCAGCGGCGTGGCCTGCATAGGATGGATCGACGCAGAGTCTCCAGGCGCATTCACAGCTGTCGCGGCACTGTATGGCTGCTTCTCGGGAGCGCTCATACCGCTGCCGACAGCGATGTTTCCAGTGGTCTGCCCTGATCAACGTGTCCTTGGAGCACGACTGGGCATGTCACAAGCATTCAGCTCCATTGGGAGTCTGGTAGGTAGTCCTATTGCTGGCGCTCTGGTAGGTGTATCTAGTGCAGCTGGTCATGGTTATCTCGGGTTACAGCTGTTTGGAGGCTTGATATTGATCGCAGGGGCGCTTGACGTAGTGTTGCTTTGGATACTGCTAGTGCGAGGCAGGGAGCTGAAGAGCAGATTCATCTAGACCACGCAATGCATAACAGGTCCACATTCCTGATACTGAAACCAGTTGGTGCATGGAATGCCCTTCGATGTCACTTCACGTGGAAGCGCAGCAGAAGCATTGAGGCTGAAACCGGAGCACTGGCGCAGCTCGGTCCGACCAACCGCGCGGGATTTCTATAAGGAGTGTGGTGTCGCTAGACATCTCGTCCCCTTTCTAAAGATTGCCTAGCCATAAACTCAACCGCTCTTTTGACCATCTGTCAGACTTCGTCAACGCCGTATTCCTTCCTCATCCCGCCTCACTTCTATCCACGAGTGCGCTCTTCCGCCGATTCTTCGATGTCATCGTCTGTCACTCTTTAGCACTCTTGCAGGCGCCATGATGCGCAATCTTCTACCCAAGATCGTCTTGGGCACAATCCTCGTTCTTTTAGCGCTTCATTTTCTTGTCTCAAACGTCTCCGTACAGTCAGAAGGGACATGGGCACGGCCGAAGTTCTCTTTCTCTTTGAACAAGGATGGGTCTTCAGCCTCCGCAGCACCATCCAAGCCGACCGAGGCGTCTAAGGCTGAGAAGCCTGTTGAGCCACCGTCGATGTGGGAGGATCTCGAGCCTTCGCCAGATACTACTTCGGTCCTTGCCACGATAGCATCGACAGCGTTTACTGAAGCTGCTGAGCACACAGCGCATCACAGCAGTGCGGTAGTTCATTCAGCGACATCGACGACGGCGCACAGCACCGCACACTCAGCTCCAACACATGAGGTCAATCCACACGCGAACCACGGCGACGAATCGGAACTGCCATGCACTCATCTCCCGGGTGCTGAGGATGTTGTGTTCATTATCAAGACCGGCGCTACGGAACTTGAGGAGCGAATGCCTGTTCACTTCAACACCACTCTTCGCTGCTTTCCAAAGTCACTCATCTTCTCGGACCACGGTGAGAACTACGAAGGCCATATCGTCCACGATGCACTCGGCCAGGTCATTGATGAGATCAGACTAGAGGCCAAGGAATTCGACCTTTGGCGACGACTACACGAGAAAGGCCGCGCGGGTCTAGATCCTAGCGAATTGAGCATCAACGACAAAGGCTCAAACCTCGGAGGTGGCGGCAACCCAGATAACGGCGGTTGGGCTCTTGACAAGTTCAAGAACATCCCCATGGTCAACTACACGATCCACAAGTATCCAGATACCAAGTGGTTCATCTATGTGGACGCCGATACTTACATAATGTGGTCTACCCTCCTTCAATGGCTCCAGATGATGGACTCGTCCAAACTCGTGTACCTAGGATCGCCTGCTCAGATCGACGGCCAGGTGTTCGGACATGGAGGTTCCGGTTATGTCATCTCCAATGCACTTATGCACAAGGCTGCAGAGGTGTACAACCACAATCAGAGCTACTGGGACGAATTCGCGAAGAACCACTGGGCTGGTGATTGTGTTCTGGCAACTCTCCTTGAAGAGATCAATGGCGCCCTCAGCTGGGCATATCCAATGATTCAAGGAGGTGACAACAATGTGATGAACTTCTGGGAGACTGGCTATAACAGGCGACTGTGGTGCTACCCAGTGATTTCGTACCACCATATCCCACCGTCTACTGTCGCATCGCTGTGGCATTTTGAACAAGAATGGATTGCCAATTCCAGCAGAGAGATCAGACACTCAGATGTCTACAAGCAGTGGTATGTACCTCAACTTCCACACGAACGGGAAGGCTGGAGCAACATGGTCGGCCTGGAGGACAAAGACCTTACGATGACTACAAGCAATGACGCCTGGGAGTGTCGAGATCAGTGCCAGGGCAACAGCACATGCATGCAATGGTCTTTCAGCGGTGGAGACTGTAGGATGCTGGAGTGGACTAAACTCGGTCATGCCGCCGAAGATGTGCACTCCGGGTGGATACTGGATCGTATCAACGAGAAGGTCGTCGAGCTCGACGAGTGTGACGAAGGCGAATGGATCATGCCTGACTATCATGGCAGCAAGCGACGCATGCGGGCACGACGTGGCATTGAGGTCGACAGGAGATACACATGGAGTCGTTAATGATCGGGTTTTGTATATATATATATATATATTTGTCACGACCATCTTCACGAAGATGTTGTTGCAGGATTTGTGTTTGCAGCGTTAGGCGAGGACAATGGGAATGGCGTTCCCAATGATAGGATAGACAAAATCAGCACTCATCGATACAGGCGGTCGTTCCACAGCCTAATTCCGCACCACACGCATCTAGATTTGTGGGCTGAAAAGTCATTGCTCTTACTCTGAAACCATCAACATCCGCCATCGTTCTATCAGAGCCTAACCCTCTTCTCGCAGTGTTCGCGCAAACGCAGTCTTCGCACCCATATAACATGTACCTTTGAGTACAATGCTCAAGATGCGTCAGAGCCGCGCAACGACGATCATCGAATGTTCTATCCTAGCGTCATCGAAATCGCACCAGTGTTGCTCGCCTCGGCAGCATAGAGAGGAGTAGCATAACTTTCTTGTACACGATGCTACGCATCCGTGGTGCCTCACTTTTCGTCAACACTCTCACGGAAGATGTTGCCATTCATCTGCCTCACACTCTGTGTGGCACTGGCTAATGCAAAGCCTTGGTGGCCCTTCTGGAAGCATGGTGCTGAGGTATTCGTGCCCAATGTTGGGTTGGTTCAAGGCTCGACATCGAAAGTAGGCGACATCACTGTATCGCAGTACCTTGGCATTCCCTTTGCCCAGAATCCTCCTCCTAGGTTTGGAGCGCCACAGCCAGCACGATTTGCAGGCCTCGTCAATGCCACGGCGTATGGTCCGACTTGCATACAGCAAGGCAACTCTTCGACTAATGTCGTGGAGAGCGAGAGCTGCTTATCGCTCAACATTGTCACACCACCCAACAGCCATCGTAAATCAGCACTCCCCGTTATGGTTTGGATATACGGAGGTAATCTGGCGACTGGAGGCACAAACATCAGCTATTACAATGGCTCCTCGATGGCGGCGAACCAGAATGTCATCTTCGTTTCCATCAACTATCGAGTCAACATCTTTGGTTTCAGTGGTACGCCAGATCTGCCTCTGAATGAGGTGAATGCTGGCTTCCTGGACCAGCGCCTGGCACTGCAGTGGGTCCGTGACAACATCGAAGCCTTCGGCGGCTGTCCTGACAAGGTCACTATCTTCGGCGAGTCAGCAGGAGGTTTTTCAGTCGAGCAGCTGGTTACATTGCCACCGGATCCTCTCACCTTCAGGGCGGCTATACTGGAAAGTCGAGCCTTCCAAGCACAAGGAGCTGTGAATGGCACAACACCTTGGGCTGCAGCAGTTGCTGCTCTCGGATGCACCGGACAGGACGAGCTGGCTTGCATGCGCAGTAAAGACCCGTTCGAGATCAAGGCAAAGGTCGCTAGAATTGGTTTTGGTCCTGTTCTCGACAATGCTACATACACGAACGCAACCACCCAGGCCATAGCTGCCGGGACCACTGCGAAGATTCCCATTCTGATCGGCACCAACGCCAATGAAGGCACCACTTTGGCGCTGTCATTCACAAGTATTCCAGCACAGATCATCACAGACTACGAGTTCACCTGCATTACAGGATTGTATTCGGCACAGCTGCAGAATGCATCCTACGAGCTGTGGCGCTACTACTACAACGCAAGCTTTCCCAATACCACACCATTTCCAGGCGCTGGAGCCTATCACGGCAGTGAGATACCAGAGGTCTTTGGCACATATCCCACTGCCAACGCTACACAACAACAGGTAGCACTGAGCAAGTACATGCAGACAGCATGGGCAAACTTTGCCAAGGATCCTTCAGCAGGTCCAGCTCAGGACTGGCCACAGTTTGGAGCTGGCGGTCTGATCCAGGCTTTGGGTGCCAATGGCTCTTATGGAGGAAGTGTGATCACCGCTGCGTCGATCGAGGGTATATGCACTGTGTATGACGGGCTGATTGAGACGGTAGGATATAGACGGAGCGTGGTTTAGCAGTAGATAGTCTTAGTCCCGTGAGATACTTGAACGCTTTCATGTTGCAGCACCATCCTACGAGGGCTGCAACAGTATTCTCTCGAAGCTGCAGAGGTGAACGGACTGCGCTTGAACAACACTACCACTTCCACGGCTTCTCTTCGGCACTCCAGCCTCGATCTAGTGGATCAATGACGTTGCAACGACGATACAGCAGCATTGTCAATGGACAATCGACGTGACAATCACGACATTGTGTCTCCTGCTTGGTAATCACTGCTACTGGCAAGGACGATAAGTAGTCGTTGCCCAAGTTAAATGAAGTCAACATCGTGAATCCATCATCGACACCTTCCAAGAATGACGCTCAAGATCTTCATGTATGTACATCAACGAAGGAGGATGTATCCAGCTTACTGTCCCTAGCACCGGCGTGACCGGCTATATCGGAGGAGATGCTGCATATGCCATAGCCAAAGCACATCCAGAGTACGAATACGCCTTCCTTGTGCGTACACAGGAGAAAGCGGATGTGGTGAAGAAGGCCTTCCCAGATTGCAGGACTGTCATCGGAGACAACGATTCGACAGACCTACTAAAGAAGGAGGCTGCAGAGGCTGACATCGTCCTCCGTATGCAATCATCGACGACACGAGTCCTGAAAGTGCTAATAACACAGCAGACACCGCTGACTCCTCGGATAATGAGAATGCTGCGAAAGCCATCCGAGATGGACTGATCGCTGGCCATAGCAAGGAGAAACCAGGCTTCTGGCTGCATACTGGCGGCACTGGTATTCTTACCACCTCAGATGCCAAAGCTGGCAATGTCGGCGTATACTCCGATAAGCTGTACAACGACTGGGACCGTGTTCACGAGGTTACTTCTCTGCCTGACGATGCCTTTCATCGCAACGTTGATATCATCGTGCTCGAAGCTAGCAAGAAGCATAGCGATGTGCTCAAGACTGTGATTGTCTGTCCACCAACAATCTACGGCAAAGGTCGAGGGCCGAGCAGCACCCGAGGTCGACAGGCTTATGAACTTAGCAAGATGGTCTTACAGCAGCAGGTCACACCGATCTTTGGTGAGGGTAAAGCTCGCTGGTTCAATGTTCATGTCCACGACCTGAGCGACGTGTTTGTCCGGCTGGTCGATGCTGTGGCGGACAAGAATCTGAGTCCCGAGATATGGGGTGAGAAGGGCTATTTGTTTACTGAGAACGGACAGCACTATTGGAGTGAACTCGCCCGTGTGATCGGTAAGGAGGCTGTAAAAGCTGGCTTCGTGTCTTCGGCGCCAGAGAAGGTGCTCAGCCAGGATGCGGCGGAGAAGCAGGCTGGCTCTGAAGGTGTGTCATGGTCGCTGAACTCGAGAGCAGAGGCGATCAGAGCGAGGAAGGTGCTTGGTTGGTCTCCGAAAGAGCGCTCGCTGGAGGATGAAGTGCCTACGATTGTTCAGTCAGAGCATGAGCTGTTGTCAAAGAAGTAGGCAGATGAAACATCACTCAAGGTGCCTGTATTGATGTTTCTGATTTGAACGCTCGGGTTGAGAGGTAATGAAGTAGACTTGTATGGTGCCGATCGATACCTGCCAAGACACTCTCACAACGATGGTCTTCCGATATCGATGCTGGTCCTGCGAAGTGGTAGGATCGCAAGGCGTGCGACAGCGCTGACGCTGATCTGCTTCCACGTGGTTTCTGTGAATCTGCATGCGAGACGTGGCTTCTCGGAACATCGCGAGGAGTTCATCCGCTTGCATATTGATCTGAGTAATCAGTGTAGCCTGGTTGTTGCATAAAACAAGGTTGTTAGCACATCTTCTTCGCTATTTGTCTGCCAGGAGATTTTCCCACTTCTTCGGCGCCTAGACCAAGCGGAGCAACCTCAGCGCTACAGAACAACCGCGGCGCAACGTCAGGATAGACAACACCTCGTTCCGTATGCCGTTGCTAGTGCACGGTGTACCATCAAGCCGCTCGGCTGCCATCATGGACGATATTCAGTCTTTTACACTCGTTGTGATCTCCAGTCTGCACATACATCATAATGAAGGACCTGCGAGACAACATACCAGTGCCGGCCGAGGTGCCTGTGCTGGGCAACCTCTTCTCGCTTACTGGCGACACAGTCTTCGAGTCACTGGAGCTTATGGCTGAGACCGCAGGGCCGATCTTCAAGCTCAAAGCCTTCGGTATCGAACGAATAGTCTGCGCAGACGCTGCGATACTCGAAGAGATCTGCGACGAGAAGAGATTTTGGAAAGGACCAAGCGATGCTCTGCTCGCACTTGGCGGCAAACAAGCTGTTCCTCGATATGGCCTGTTTGCTGCGCCAACGGAGGATGAGATGGACTGGCAGGTGGCTCATCGCATTCTGGTGCCTGCGTTCGGTCCGCTTGCCATAGAGAAGATGTTCCCAGAGATGTACGACATGGCCTCTCAGCTCGTCATGAAGTTCGCTCGCCACGGACCAGACTACAGGATCCCACTGACTGATGACTTCACACGGCTGACGCTCGACACCATCGCTTTGTGCTCAATGGACTACCGCTTCAATTCGTTCTACTCGGATGAGATGCACCCATTCATCAACGCCATGAACACTCTCCTGACCGTCACCAACGACAGGCTACGACCGTCAGGCATCTTCAAGAGACTTAATCCATGGGACAAATCACAACAACAAGCTGACGCAGGAAGAGAGTACATGACATCTTTCGGCAGGAAGCTCGCACAGCAACGACGGGACAATCCCATAGACAAGCCGGATTTGCTCAACGCTATGGTCAACGGCACAGATCCAAAGACTGGCAAACAAATGGACAACGAGCTAATCGCACTGAATATCACCACGTTCCTCGTAGCAGGCCACGAAACCACATCTGGACTGCTCTCCTTTGCGTTCCACTTCTTGCTGAAGAACCCTGCCACATACTTCAAAGCCCAGCAGGAAGTAGATAGGGTTGTTGGCACTGCAAAGCTTGAGCCGCACCATCTCAAGGACTTCAGATATCTCAATGCTGTTCTGCGTGAGACTCTGAGGCTGTATCCAACAGCACCTGGATTCATGCGGGCGATACGGGCAGACAGTCCAAACTACTGGGAGTCCTTGGGAGGCGACTCATATGCTATCAACAAGGACGATCGAGTCATTGCACTACTCAGTGCCACACAGAAAGATCCGAAGGTGTACGGTGAGGATGCTAAAGAGTTCAATCCTGATCGAATGCTGGATGAGAACTTTGAGAAGCTGCCGTCTGCGGCATGGAAGCCATTTGGTACGGGTACCAGAGCATGTATCGGACGAGCATTCAGCTGGCAAGAAAGTCTAAGTAGGTTCGCCTACAATATCGGTAGAACATCACTAACTGCAAACTCTAGTGGTCATGGCTATGCTCTTCCAGAACTTCAACCTCACCATGGACGACGAGAAGTACAAGATGAAGATCAAGCAAAGTTTGACAATCAAGCCTGACGGCTTCTTCGTCCGTGCTACTCTTCGTGATGGTCTCCATGCGACCACCTTGCAATCCAAGCTCAGTGGCACAGTCAACGACGCCGTGACTGAGAAGAATGCTACCACAGAGCTTGGTAGTGATGCACAGGCGATGACCATCCTTTACGGCTCTAACACGGGGACATGTCAATCTCTCGCAGAACGACTCAGCACAGAAGCACGAAAGCATGGCTTCAATGCGACCGTCCGAGATATGGATGCTGCTGTAGGAAAGCTGCCGCGGGACCAACCAGTGGTAATTGTGACTGCATCGTACGAGGGACTACCACCAGACAACGCAAATGCCTTTGTGGCGTGGCTAGAATCCCTAGCAGAAGGAGATTCACTTACAGGAGTCAAATATGCATTGTACGGTTGTGGCCACAGTGACTGGGCAAGCACCTTTCAAAGGATACCTACGCTATGCGACGACATATTGCAGCAGCACGGCGCACAACGTATCGTCGAACGGGGACTATGCAATGCAGCACAAGGAGATATCTTCTCAACATTCGACTCGTGGAGTGATGGTTCCTTGTGGCCAGCTCTTAGCTCTGGTGAGACCAAGACAAGCAGTCTTGCACCTGGCCTCGATGTCGAGATGTCAACACAGAAGCGTGGACTGTTCCTACGACAGGATGTGCAGAAAGCGACGGTCATGGCTGAACGACAGTTGACGGCTACGGGCGAGCCACAGAAACGCCACCTCGAGGTCAAGTTGCCTCAAGGCATGCGATATGAGACCGGTGACTACCTAGCTATCCTCCCACTGAACCCTGAGGAGAATATCAAGCGAGTTCTTCGAAGATTCGAACTCTCAACTGATGCCACAATCAAGATCAAGACTGGCTCGGCGACATTCCTGCCTACAGGTGTCCAGCTCTCAATACATGACCTCTTGTCGCTGTATGTGGAGTTGAGCTCGCCAGCCACAAAGAAGGACATTCTTGCCTGCATGGATGCTTCCGCCGAGCCGGACAAACTTCAACATTTCATCGACAACTTTGAGACATCGACAGAACGAAGAACCAGTCTTCTTGACATCCTTGAGTCGAATCCATCTATCGAGCTCAACTTCTCAAGCTATCTCGCTATGCTGCCACCACTTCGACCACGACACTACTCAATCTCCTCGTCGCCGCTCAAAGATCCAAAGAGGTGCACAGTCACCTACGCCCTCATTGACGAGGCTGCTAGATCTGGCAACGGGCGGTTCATCGGAGTCACAGGCACTTACATGGCAGGCTTAAGCAAGGGTGACGAAGTTCTAGTCTCAGTCCGCTCGACGAACAAGTTCTTCCATCTTCCAGCAGACGTTGAAGGCGTGCCAGTCCTCATGTTCTGTGGCGGAAGTGGCATTGCACCGTTCCGGGGCTTCATCGAAGAGCGAGCAGTGCAACTTAAGGCGGGTCGGAAGCTTGCACCAGCATTAATCTTCGTTGGCTGCAGATCAAGCACGAAAGATAGACTCTACGCGGATGAGCTTGATGCATGGCGTAAGGCAGGTGTCGTCGATGTGCGATATGCCTTCAGTAAAGAACCAGAGGAGTCGGAAGGCTGCAAATACGTACAGGATCGTATGCTGAAGGATAAGGAGGACATCCTGCGACTATGGCGAGCAGGTGCCAAGGTATTTACCTGTGGTGGTACGACCTTCTCGGCGCAAGTTGGTCAGATGGCAAAGCACATCTTGAAGGAGGTCATGCAAGATAAGGATGAGAAGATGGAGATCACCGAGGAAGAAGCTGAGGAGTGGTTCAGAAAGAGGCGTAATGAGCGTTTTGTAGTCGACGTCTTTGCTTGAGAGCGAGCGTGTCCTATGTATCTATGATATGAAGAACAATGAAATATACTATCCCAGCATCGGAGAAACATATTCTTAATAGGCCTGTCTAGACGTCAGGGCGCAGTTGCGTTGCATGAAGGTGGAGCAAAATTTCGTCGACATGCCATTGAGTCATGTGCAGATATGAGATATTTCTTCTGTTCCCGCGATATAAGATATGTACCTCGACATTGCATGCTTTTACCCAACATAACGATGTCTGCTCGACTGTGTGTACGAAGCTTCGGCGCTGCCATCAGGCCGCAGCAAGGCACTACCCTTCGTCGATGCTATGCTTCTGTAGCAACAGCAACATCAAGCCTACCAGCGGACGTGCGAAGCTCGATCGAGGTGAGTTGACCAGGTCCGTTCAAAGATGACGGCTGACGCTCTTTCAAGCACAATGCCACGCTCGCTACACCAGATCCTTCCTCCGACTCCCAGACCGCTCGGTTGATCAATTCACATGGTCCATTCATGGTCCCCACCTATGTCCGGCCACAGATCATGGTCGAGAAGGGAGAAGGCTGTTATTTATGGGATATCGAGAACCGACAGTACCTCGATCTGACGGCTGGCATCGCAGTCAACTCACTAGGACACAGCGACCCAGAAGTGAGTCGATTGCTCTATCAGCAATCTCAACAGCTCGTACACGCAAGCAACCTATACTACAACCCATGGATCGGTGCATTGAGTCAATTGTTGGTGGAGAAGACGAAAGAGGCTGGTGCAATGAAGGATGTCAGCAGGGCATTCATCTGTAACTCTGGCAGTGAAGCAAATGAGGCTGCACTTAAGTTTGCACGGAAGTATGGCAAGACACTCAAGCCGGATGGATCGAAGTACGAAATCGTCAGTTTCAACGGCTCATTTCATGGACGGACGATGGGTTCGCTGAGCGCTACACCGAACCCAAAGTACCAGAAGCCTTTTGCTCCAATGGTGCCAGGCTTCAAGTACGGCAAGTTCAACGACATTTCGTCAATCAACGACTTTGTGAATGAGAACACCTGTGGTGTCATCATTGAGCCAATTCAGGGAGAGGGTGGTGTCAACGTTGCAACCCACGAGTTCCTCCTAGCTCTACGACACCGCTGCAATGAGGTAGGCGCAGTACTGATCTACGATGAGATTCAGTGCGGACTTGGTCGTACCGGCAAGCTCTGGGCTCATGCATATCTCCCCAAGGAAGCACACCCAGACGTGCTCACAACAGCTAAGGCATTGGGTAACGGCTTCCCTATTGGCGCAACATTGGTGACAGAGGATGTTTCCAGCAAGATCGTCACTGGTGACCACGGCACAACATTCGGCGGCAACCCACTTGGGTCCCGTCTGGCACATCACATCGTAGGCCGTCTTGCCGATGAGGAGTTGCAGACCGGAGTTCTCCAGAAGGAAGCTCGATTCCGTGAGCACTTCAGCCGACTTCACAAGCGTTTCCCAAAGATTGTCGAGGAGGTTCGTGGAAAGGGCCTCATCCTTGGACTTCAGCTCTCGCAGGATCCTACACCAGTCATCACAGCTGCTCGTGAGCGAGGCTTGCTCATCATCACTTGCGGAACGAACACTCTCCGCTTTGTGCCACCACTGATCATCACAATGGAAGAAATCGATCAAGCTTGTGCTATCCTTGAGGATGCTATGGTGGCTGTTTTCGAGAGCAGCGAGCACATTCCAGGAACCGATGGACAACAGGAGATGAGGTGATCTAGCACGAGAAACACGCATTTACTTTTACCTTAGCGAGGCGTCAAGGAGATATCATGGAGAGCTTAGAGTCATGAATAGATCGTTACACATTACATTACAGTCTGGTAAAGCAGGAGCATAGCCGCTATCGCAGCAAATCCAGCAGTGCCTGAGACAACCATTCGCCGGACAGCACCAGATGTGGCGGTCGTTGTTGACGGTGCCGGTGTTGTCGTCGGCGTTGTTGTCGTCGTTGTTGTTGGCGTACTGCTCGAGGTCGTTGTGGCATCTTCACCAAGATAGGTTGTGCCAGTGGCCATCAGAGACTTACCGGATGAGGGCGCCATAACTGCAGAAGGCCTGGTGACATTGGTAGATGCATAATTGGTGATGCCTTTCGGCCATGCTGAAGCAGGAGCACCAAAGGTATAGTTGGCGCCAACTGGTGGATATGCATCGACGTAAGAGTGTAATTTGCCGGACAGCGAGGATGGGTGATCAGCAGAGCCAGGCACACATGTGCCGTTTCGCCAGGCAATATCGTACACTCGTTTCCAAGACAGTGCTTGATTCATAAGCATGCCTGCCGTGTAGAAGAAGCGGCAGTCAGCGGCTTCGTAGATGTAGTGTAGTGGCGTGATCGTACTGTCGTTGATACGAATGTTGTTCTGCATGTTCATGCGAACGCCTTGTCCCTCGAATGAGCGGGAGAACAAAGTCATAGTGCCAGAGCCTTGAAAGTCGCTTGAAAGCTCAAGCAGTCTTGCTTGGGCAGTTGAGTTGGCTCGAGTTATTGTCGCGTTCAGATGGCCAACGAATGTGGCCAGGGTGTACACTTCAGCTCCTTTAGTACCACCGACACCCTGCATTGGACCATTTTGCTTGCGACCTCCAACTACGATAGACTTGATCTTGGCTTGTGACTTGGCCATCTCGGCGAATATAGCACAAGCTGAGCCGCACATGCCATCGAGGAACAAGATGGTGTCCTTTGGGTCGAAGATTCGGGGAAGAGGAGGCTCAGGTGCGTACGACATTGGAAGATCAGCCACATTCAGCCTTGCCTGAGCGGTGTAGTTGTCGCCAAATGACTGGAACGGGCCATAGAATGATGCAGTCGAAGCAAATCGATTGCCATCTTTGTCCACTCTTGTGTCCACGGAATATACGGAAAGATCAACAGGCTGGGGTTCTCCCGTCTTGTTGAATGTATCATGAAGAGTATCACAGAGCTGGCGGGAAAGAGGAGTGCTTCGTTGTGTCGCACTGTATATCACAACGTCCGCGACGATACGTTTCAGGAGGTCGAAGGCGAGCACGGGACTGCCACCTCCGTTGCGTCGCAGATCGATGATGAGCTTCTTCCTTCCTTGAGCCTGAGCAGTCGCAAGCAGGCTGCGAATGGCGTTCAGGTAGTTGTAGTAGTTGAGATCACTCACGCCACCCTGGTTAGGGTCGAATGATGGCGTCTGGAGCACAACGACATCGGAAAGGTCGTCAGGCAGGTAGCCGGCGAGGGAGAAATCCTTGGTAATGACATATGGTTTCGGGAACGTGGTCGAGAGTGGTGTGTAAGTCGATTGCGCGGCGACACTCGTGAAAGAGACAAGAGTCGGCAACGTTGTCGAAGAGATCGATGAGGCATTCGTAGTCGTGTTCGCAGCGGTCAATGTTGTCTTATCGACACCTCGGCAGTACTTGTCGAAGAAAGTCGCTCCGTCTACAACGCCTTTGAAGTCCCTTTAGTCACAGCAAAGTCGGCAAATGCCAGCTTGTACCGTTGACGAAGGTCAGTAAAGTGTCATTGCCTTGTGGAATGAGTGTCTCAGCAAATAGTGAGCTATCGACCGCCGTAGGGTCTAGCCAGTCACCTTGCCACATCATCGAGTTGTAATTTGCATCTGGATCGTGGTCGTAGGGCGAGATGCCCGCAACACCATTGATCCAGGTCTCAACATCAACGCCATTGATCTGTGAGATTGGCGAGACTTTGGCGTCCGACTTGCTCAAGAGCTGTGCATCGCTGTAGAGATAGATCTCAGGAAGACTCGAGCCATTGCTTGAGAGCGACACCAGTGCATCACTGCGGCTCCACCGGAAGGTAGTGACGATGTCCACTTGATAATTGGTGTGGAAATTATGGGCTGCCTTCGAGATGGCATAGAGATCGGAATGTAGATCGTACTCGTTGTTGTAGTGATCTTTGGCCAGCTTGTCAAGAACGTCGTCGATGCCGCCGAGCAGGTCAGAGGGAGGATAGAGAGCACCAGGTAAGCCTTGCTTCAGGTGTGCAAGATCGGACTGATAATTGGCAAAAGCTCTGAATGCTTTGACCATAGCGGTGCTGTTGTCCTTGTCAAGCGGCACCGTTCGAAGACATGATAGCGCCAGGTTGCCATCGACCTTGTACGCTGGACCGTCCTGAATTGCAATGGCGTCGGCCACCAGAGCGCATGGCTCAGGATAAGGAAGCTCTAGATTTCGTTTGTTCAGAGGAGACGCAAGCACGGTGCTTGCGCACAGTGCTGCCAGAGCCAGAAGTCTAGTCATGGGGAGAGAGAGAGAGGCGTGATAGTATGAGAAAGAGAGGTGTGCGTGTGCGTGGGTGTTCATACTCACCTGCCATGTGCCTAGCTCTTATACCTTTGACATGATGCTCATCCTCGACACGTGAGGCGCATCACCTTCAGCACGAGACAGTGCAAGTTTCATCTCGATCACCACGCCGATCCATCAGGCGCCTGTGACCTACGCCGCCATCTCTGCTCTTACATACGTCTGAGGCTCGAAGGATCGTGGAAGGGAACGTGCTCGAGCTATGAGGTCGTGCCGCAAGTGTCTGTCAGCAGAGAGAAAACACGTCGCAAGAGCGCCATGCCTGTCGACGATCCTGGAGGAGAGACAATGTGGATCGAGTCCCAGCAACCGATGAATGACTGGACTTGCGGTGACGATGGTGGAAGTGGCAGCTCGAACTGTGGATTGTTGTTATTTTGAAGGTCAACGTGGACGCTACGCTGGCTTTTGAAACGTCAGCCTCACCGTACCTGAGACTGCCGCCCTCCACTCGTTTCATACACTACTGTATGAAAGAGGCGCGTGAAAGCTTCGAGATGAGTCCATTGCTGTACAGCTGCGCTCTGTTCATTCTCTCTACACGCCGCTGGTGTCGTTAATGGCCACATTGGGCCCATCGCACTGCCATGCCCAAGGTCCAGCCGGGACTGCGCCGACCTCGACAAACCTTTGCCAAGAAGCCATGATAAGCCTGTAAGAGATAGGAGGAATCGTTCGTATGCCTCAGACTCCGGTTACCGATATCGAAGATGCCAGTAGCGAATACTTGCGCAGAAGGTGCAGCTTCTCCTTGTGGTACAGATGCCAAGCTCGTATCGCTCGATCGGATGCCTCCAAACGAAGACGCTCTGAGCTGAGCTCTATCCACGCTGTGAAAGTATCTCATATACCTCGTAGGCGATCATACTAAACTCGCACACGTCAAGCCATGAGGAACCCTCCATGATGTCGCTGCTCGTGCAGATGATCTCGGGCAAGATCAATCCTCCAAAAGATATCGATGTCCTCAACGCTGGGATCTCCGCTACGAGCTTCGAGAAGTCGCAATATGGCTGGGAGAGGACTTTGCACGTCAACCTGCTTTCAACAGTTCTGCTAGTACTGATGCTGCTTCCCAAGCGCCAGCAGAGCAAGTCCACCGCCTTCACGCCAGTACTAGAGATCGTGAACTCTGCACGACACATATTGGCGAGGCCACACAGTGCTTTCTTTGACGAGCAGATCGATCCTCTCGAGAGCTACAACACCTCACAAGATTTCGGCGGCTTTGATCAGTACAGCATCAGCAAGCTGTATTTGATGTATGCCATGCAGGAACTGGCTGCCAAGTTGCCTGTCAAGGATGGAAAGCATGACGTTCACATTGTGGCAGTCTGTCCTGGCGCAGCGGTTTCTGACCTCGCCAGAGAAATGTCTGGTCCGGTCTTGGATATCGTGAAGTGGGCCATGTATGCTGCACTGTGTAGGACGACTGAATAGGGAGCCCGTACATACATCAGCGGTATAGCACTGGGCAAGCAAGCCATAGACGTTTCTGGACGAACGACAAGGTCCTTGAGTAAATCTACTCACTCATCTAGAGCCTCCTGACTGACCAGTGAACAGTAGGACAGCTCTTCTGATAGGACCTGGAGGTGCCAAGCTACAAGCAAGAGTATGGGATAGTATCATCAGCACACTCTCGAAACATGTGCCAGAAGTAAAGAATCTTGTTGTACAATCGTAAGTCGTCGATCTAACCATCGTGAGTATGCTTACACGAGGATCTCCATCAGCCTGTCACAAGCCAATCTGTAACGGATCATAGCTCGTGAATCAATCTATCAACCCTTCCCTACCTCAGTCAAAGTCCTTAGCCTTCAGTAGTCGACCGCTAAGCATAGTCCCAATGTGTGTGAAGCCGATGTCCATCCCATGATGGCGTATATCGCCAAGGAAGTGCTTCAGGAATGGAATAGGCGACCATCTATTGTCGAGCTTGCTGCCCGGGCTCGCATCAGCACGATAGTAGAACCCATCAGGCGATGTCATCTCGAACGCATTAGGGGGAGCAGATGACATCAGACAGAGGAAGCTGGCCGTGTCTTCATACGCTGCCTTGGCTGGGAACCAGAGACTGCCACCGAAGAGCTCCAGCTGCGTGCGCAGTCGTTGAGGCACCTGGCGTTGTGGCTCACCTGGAGGCTGCATGAAGTCCAGCTTGTCGAAGTGATGGCCGCCGAGCTTGTGGCATGGGGCCCACATGTGCATCCGCACTGTCACTCCCACCTCCTGCTTCATGACTCTTAGCTTGGACGCCTCATTCTCTGTGATGAGAATGAGTGCATCCACCACATTCGCACCGTGCTGCAGGACGCTGACAACGTAGAGCACTTGGCGCTCGATCCATGTGAGGTCGACAGGCTTGGCAGATTCGATTACTGGAGCGCCAAAGTCTTTAGAGACATACAGGAGATGATCTTCATCTCTGCACAGCAGCTCTGTGTCGTATTCGTAGGCAGCAGCAAGCTGACGGAGTTGTCTGAATGCCGGCACAAGTTCTGCTTTTGCTGGTCTAACCTCACCCTTCACCCACAATTTCACAATGCTCTCCTGAAGGGTGTGCTCTCGTGGCTCTGGCTCACGCCCTGTCCCAGTCTGACGCTCGTGCTGATGCTGCTGTTCCCGCTGAACCTCGTGCTCACGTTCCCTTTCGTGTTCGCCGAAGACTTGCTTGTCAAGCGACCCCAACCGAAGATAGTCCTCAAGCTTGTTCTGAATGCTCTTTGCCAGGGACAATTCGGCAGCACAAGAACCGCTGAGGAACTGTGATAGTGATTGTGAACCATCACCATATAGATCTGACAAGCTCTGCTTCTCTTCCTCACACAGATGCGCTTGCCATGGGATAGTGGGAGTGTCTTCAGGCGTCTCGAGGTCGTAGACATGACGGAGCCGGAAGTGCTCCGTCTTTTCCGCAAACCGCTTGCCCTGGGTCGCCCATTGAACAACACAGTCCTTGATCTCGGAGACTGTGTTCATGATTGTCCAGTGTACAAGGTCAACAATCGCCAGCTGCTCTGACTCTCCGAGAGCCAGCATGATTCGGTACTGTATATCTCGTGGAACGCAGAAAGTCAATCGCTGCCCTTGAGCAAGCTTTCGCATACGCATGCAACCTGTTCCTTCAGTTAGTGAATGTACAACTCGGATGTCGTCAACCTACCTTGCATAAGCTTGTCTTTTGACAGGTTGTTCCCTACAGTTACGGCAGCTCGGTAGTTGTTAGGTAGCTTGATGTCAGTACCTCGAGTATGTGCCTCATCAAGAAAGACCAAGCACGACCCGGTGCGTGACAAGTATGGAGATTCGCGTAGGTCTTCGATCAATCCGGCTGTGTCGACGACGTATAAGCGGTCTTCGTCATTGACATAGATGGCAGCTTGCTTGTCCTGACGGATCAAAAGCCACGCTCTGGCCACGTCAAGATTGCTACGGTCAAGGAAGAGTGCACCAACATCAAGGATTACTTCAACTGACGGTGTCAGTGCACAGATGGTCTCCAGTAGCTCTTGCGAGTCGGTGGCATCTGAACGAAGAGACAGTGCGGCCAATTGGTTCGTCTCCTCCAGCACATGGCCAAGTACCAAGGCATCGGTATGCTGGAGTTCGTTGGGTACTTGATGCTTCAAGCTGAAAGGGAAAAGCTCTCTTCTGTCTCGTGTACCACTGAAGCCTCGAGTCACAGCTCCTTTGACCTTGCCCAGGTCCCAGCCCGAAACACAGAGCTTCTCGTTGTATGCACGTAGTTCCTGTACAAAGACAACATTCGCAAGAAAGAAGTCGATAACAGGAACAGCATAGCGGAAGTGAGGCCAAATCTTGTCGAGTTCTTGATCATCCGTGATTCTGCTGACACTGGAGACAGTAGAATATTCTTGTGGAAAAGCATCTGCGTTCTGCAGCCATGTTCGGTAGATGATCTCTGGTTGGTAGTGTTGGCTCAGTAACTGCAGTGCCACTAGCAGTTGGTCCTTGGACAAGCCGCTGTTGTAGTACGACAGGGAGGTCAATAGGATGATGACTTCCGGATTGCTGTAGTCCGACCGAGGGCTGGGTCGATCCTTGGCTATGTAAGGCACAGCTAGACTTGTGTGCGGAGTCCTGCTGCTCGTGAGGCCATAATTGACACGAACCCGCTTGCCAAGAAGAGTCATTCTCAATGTGCCGTTGGCCACGAGTCCATGGAGAAGTAACAAACCTGGGTGATCGGGTCTAGGAACTTTCTCCTCGAGAATTGACATGATTGCCTCGAGACCAGTACGGTCAGCGGTGGTATTTGTGATCCACTCAACAACTCTACGACGCTCATGCTCGTCCAGCCACTCATTCATAGTAGCGAAGATGTCTGACGACAAAACTGTCTCGATGGTCTTGGCAATAACGAGGTTCGCCACATCAGGGTCGAGAATCTGGATCTCAGGATATCGGCCAGGAGTTTTGGACACCAGAATTTTCTGCGGCATGGTCTCCTGGATTGCGACAGATACTGAAGCAAGAGCTCGCAGTATCGCTTGCATTGTATCCCAACGCATCTGACCGTGATCGATGGGCTGTGGTCGTCCCATGGAGAACGTAAGCTCCTGTCGAGGATCGAAGACCTCGTCACATTCATCGATGATGAAGGATACATGGTCGTCGAAGAATGACTGTAGATCAGTGTAAGCCTCGCCTACTTCCAGATCTCCGATGATTATGCTCTCATATGCCAGTAGCTGGAGACAGTTCATGTCCTCTGGATGTATAATGATCACATCATGGTCACGCAAGCATGCCTGCAGCTCGTTGTGAATGGAGCGTATCTCATCGACATTGCGAGTCTCTTCGCGCGAGAAGCTCACGCTGTAGACCTTTCGACTCAATGTTCCTGAAAGCGCTGCTATGAGCATATGCTTGGTCTGATGTGCCTGCGGCTTTGGTGTGACGACGCAGGGAAGCTTTCTAGCCTTCCCAACCATCAGTGCCATGAGTGGCACAATGATCGACGTCTTGCCTTCGCCCATGTTGAGTTGTGTGACAATGTTCTCCTTGGATGCCATCAAGAATCTGGCCACGCTCATCTGCATCGGCCGAATCGTGACGTTGACATCAATCGCCAACAGCAGATGCTCCGGATCCTCCATCTCTTCAGGACCAAGATGTGGAACGTTCGCCAGCTCTTGCAGGTAGGCATCGTAGTCCTCCTTCCGTGCTAAAGAGAGCATTCGAATAGCTCGTGATCGCTCGATGCACGCCACGCCGTAGTCTAGGAGTACACTCTTCCACTCATCGCTGAGGTAATGCCAGTTTCGATGATGAAACTGCCGAAGCAGGAGATCAGGACAGATCGTGGGCCATCTTGGTGGTAGCATCTGCGTCGAGTGTTGATGAGAGATCGTTGCATGAATCATATTAAACATGTCCATCATGCGCTGCTCACAAAGCTGTTTGAGCTCAATCAGAAGATCAAGATCAACGACATCGGCTGTGACAGACATCGATATCTCGTGGTCAGCAAGCGCGCGCATGCTGTCTTGTAAGACCGGAATGTAGCGCTCTAGCAGCTTATTGTGTTGTGCCGAAGTTTCGAGCCTGCGAAGCAGCACTGTCAAGTTCTGCATATCAGCTCTGCGACTGCCGTCCATGTTTCGTGATTGAAGGCTGTTCTCGATTTGGCCGATGCGATGGTTCGGTGTTAGAGTGGGCGCCGGGCAATCGAAGGGTCCTTTGAGCTTGACGGTTGGGGTGTTTGCTTTGGCAGCAGGCATGGAGACGTCTGGACAAGTTCCACCTTGCTGTGGCATGACATTGCTCTCGACAGGCCGTGAGAGGGCGAGAAGTCGACGAAAGTATTCACCAAGTTCGCCATTGTTCCTGCAAGACTGCTCTAACTGTCTCAGATTCTGTAAGACTTGGTCCGTATGAATCATTGCAACTTCCTCTTGCGTGAATGACAACCTCGAGCCCACTCGAGTCACCTGCCTGACAACTTCTTCCACAAGCCTAGCAGTTAGGCTGTATCGATGCTTCGATGCTCCGACCACGATGTTCTCGATGTGTTGTGTCATTGGTGCGAATCGATGAGACGGGTAGAAGATTGGTGCTTGCGGCTGAGGGATTTGTGCTACTGCTGGATTCAACAGAGCAAGCTCCAAGAGTCGGTAAATTGAGTTGACGTGGTATTGATTCATTGATAGGACGGAGAGCCACATTCTCGCGGCCCACCATTGACTTCCAGAACGAGCCCTTGCTAGGATCTGGAGAATCGGAAGTAGATTTTGCTTGATGTGACGCCAGACTTCTTCCTCGAGCAGAGAGGCATCGTAAGTGAAGAGAGACATCGAGGCGTCTTCTTCAGAAGACACGTCAGCTGCAGGAAGTAAAGGGTGTTGGCCATGATCTCTGCCTGTCAGATGCTCTGCTGTGCAAAGCTCACGCCAAAGCTCCCACACGGCTTCGTTCGGGCTGTATACTGGTGGTTCCGCCATGCTGTATCATTGAGGTGTACTCCCCGGTGATCGTTGTAGCAACAATTTCGATCGTGGATGGTGGACACGGCCAAGTAGTTGAGCATGGTGCGGACAAGATTCGAAAAAGCCCGCGAGCCCACAATCTCTACGTTCGTTCTGTTTGCGAATGCACGACGCGTGCAGATTGACTCGAGTTTCACGTGGGAGCACACGGACCAGGGAAGATTCTAGTAAAGAAAGTTCTCGTGCCAAGCAGGCTTTGACCATATGAAAGAGGAAGCTACATAGTAGTCGATAGAAAAATGTAAACTTACAGCTTTCGAACACTCTGCTTATCCTACCGCGTCTGTCGCCTTGTCCGAAGACTTCTACATTGGTTAGGCTAACTTCAGGTTCGTGTTCATGCATGCACTTCAGCTCGGACGAGGAATCGTACATTCAACCCAATAGTCGGCGTACTGTTGCTGTGATCGAGTTGATGTCGTAGGCAGCTGCAGACTTAGAGCGGGACGTGTACTCCATGTCTTCTTGGTGCATTACCAGACCACCTTGACGATCGTAGAGAACCTTGTCGGACCGTCGAAGCACATCGCGCTCCAATAGCAGGCGTTCTGAAGCTTTGTCTGGGTCGTCCATGACGCCAAGCTCGATCAACATCGTCAAACCGCCGAGCTTACCACGACGAAGCCAGCCAAGCCGCAACTCATCCAGCAGCAGATGAAAGTCTGATATCTGCGACAAGAAGTTCACATCCTGAGACCATTGCACAGTCTGCTGACCAGGTAAAGGTCGAGGATAGTACTACCTCAACGGTGTGAAGAGTGCAATGCTCGCCAAAAGCTTCTGATCATCAGGCGAGATATCCTGCAAGGCTCGTATACGCGCCGAGTCTAGCCAACGGAGTGCCATCTCTGTGCCCGTGCAACCCGTGAGTAGGTCAGCCTGGTGGTAGCTGCTGCGCGCATGTGTGAATGCGAGGTAGAGTATCGCCCGCACATCCGGCTCGACTGGCTGAAGGCGACCAAGAGAGCGATCGACAGTATAGAGGTGCATTCGTCGGATGGGTGGTGGTGGCAAGCCGTTTGGAGAATCCTCGACAAGCACAAGCCACTCTGCGCCGTCGTCATCTTCCAAGAGCAACTTTTGAGGGTAAGAGAGAAGCGACAGCAGAGGCTTGGTACTGATATGTTGTCCTGGAAAATCCAGTGACATGATCTGTATCTTGTCTGCAGCTGTGACTCTGATGCTGAAGCGCATCCTCGGAACATCGACAATGCGAACAACGACTCCAGTGATAGACCCATGGAGTGGACGAGTCACGACAACGCATCCTGGTCGAGTGATCCTTGAGAAGATCTTGACAAAGGTGTCTCGGAAAGGCGACATCATAGGAGCAACAATGTCACCATCACCATTCTGAAGACTTCGGCCTCGTGGTGACGATGCTGAAAGCACCCACTTTGTCGTGCCGAAGGCATCATCAAGTGCGCAGAAGTGGATTGTGCCATCGGCAACATCAAGCCAGTGCACGAAATTGTTGATGAATGGATTAGGATAGAGCCCGATCATAATGCTAGGATCCAGAAGTTCGAAGCTTGATGTGTCCGTAACTCGACGTAAGATGAACTCTTGTCTGGGAGTCCTGCCGAATTGGAGACGCCACCCTTTGTGAAGATGTAAGCTTTGGAAGTCGAGGCCACTGGTAGTGTCGGAGATGACATCGAAGCTGGAGTTCCCAAGCACACGCTGGTACAACCTATGCGCGCTAAACCAGGTAGGCAATCGTCCCAGTGGCTTGTTGTTGACGAACAACTCTCCTGTGAGAGGACTCAGGTCCACTGTGATACCGAGTCTAGCAGTGGTATAATGATGCACTGTGCTTGACTCACGTTCGTGTCGGGCGAGGTCAACCCATGTGCCAGGTACTGGGAAGCCATGAAAGAAGTGTCCCACAGCTTGATCCCAGAATTGCGCGGACTGCTCTGTCGGCACAAGGATAGGGAGAAGACGCCACAGCAGGCGGGTGTATCGATTGTACAGTATGTTCGTGATCTCATCATGAGTGCGAAGAGAGCTGCGCTCCTGGAATAGCAAGATCATGCAGCTCAGGATGAGTGCAATGTTGTCGTTCTTGTGAACGAGGGCCTGCAGATTGCGTTGCACATCGAAAGTCATCAGCACGAGTAGTGCAGTGCGAACTGATTGCCCTAGACGGGACGATGAAGCAGGCACTGACTCGAGTAGTTCCACGAGCCAGCCGAACGTGATTTTGCGAGCTCTGCTCAGGAGTATTTCGCACGCAGTGCCCACTCTGGTGTCGTTGCAGCAGTCAGTGATGCGGGTTGCTGCGCCGATGAGAAACGCCATCGCGTTGAACGCTTCCTTGTTTGACTCGATCCTCGACAGATGCTCTTGAAGGACACTTACGAATTCCCACGCAAGTTGATACTGCGACAGTTGAGCACCGGGGACTCGCAAGGGAGTGTTTCCGGGGCGTCTTCGTGGTTCCATTGGGTGCCCGCCTCCATACAAGCATTGCATGAAGACCAGTACAACCTCCTCATTGTTGAGATCAAAGCCTTGTCCCTTGATCGATTGTACCATGCGGACCAGTCTAGTATCATATGCCTGGAGGTGTGCATACAAATGGAGTAGCTCGTGCTGCATGATACCTGGGAGGTCTGGCATGGTGTGTGCCTGAAGTGCATTATGGTCCGGGTGCCGCGTGATTACCTCCGGGAGAACCACTGGCTGGAGCCGTTTTGTAGCGACTGCATGCCCACACACGTCCTGTACGTACGAGCTGCAGTAAGTTGCGATTGGCTGAGTCCAACTCACCCTGTCTATCACACGATACAGAAATCCGTTCTCGGCGATTAGATCTCGTTGGACAGATTGCGCGACTCGGACTGCACGGCGGTGAGAGAGAGTCGTTGCTTTGGTCGTCGAGGCCAGTCCTAGCCGCTGGTATAGCGGCGGTTCCACAAAATATTGAGCCAAGAACGGATCATCTTTCAAGTGAAAGGCCTCGCGAACCGGGATCTGATAGCCATAGGTATCCTTGAAGACATCGTTCTTCATGATCTGGGTCGCTTCCCGCCATGCTGCTGGAATTGTCTCCATCTGTAGTCCGTAGACTACTTTCTGTGCGTCCAAAGACAGACTGGGCAGCGACACCTCGAATCGATCGATGGTAATCAGTTCAAGCTGCTCCAAGTCGAAGCATGTTTGGCAACCAGCTCGTGGCCTATCGTGCATACGACGATGCTCAGGGCTATCAAGTCGTTGACGATCAGCTATCAGCTGCTGCTTACTAGCTTCGAGTTCATCGAGCTTCGCCTGGCGTCGAAGGGCGTCTTGCTCCTGAATATGACGCAACAAGCCTTTGTGCTTGTCAGATGCATTGAATAACTTCACGGAGAAACTGTTCTCATCCATGGTGCGGTCGAGCACAGCGTCATATGGCAGAGTATCTTGCTCTCGAGTCAAGAGATGCTCCTCTGCCGCATGCAAGCGATGCTCTTGCTCGACCGTGACCGTCAACAGGTGCTGAAGTTGGGCGCTGAAGATGCCGGTCGTGTATTGTCTAAGGACAGGGTGCAGCACCACGGCAGCTTTGTCAAGTTCAATGAACAAACGAACACAGTTGAGCACCTTTCGTGACTGGCTTTGCGGGTCTCCTTGGTAGAGCCTTGAAGCGATTGCGTTGTAGCGGCCCAAGAATTGAACCAATACGACACAGGAGTCTGGTCCATGTAGCTCGACAGCGGCCCAATCAACCAGGTGGTTGTCTAGCCAGGCCTCGACCATCCCTAGTGCTATGCTTTGCATGTGACCCGCAAGGAATCCGCCTTCTGCATCATAGAAGTCATCGAGTGAGGGTAGCGCTTCCGGGTTGAGAGCTCGAACTCCGGCAAGCCGCTGCGAGGGGCTGGCGTTGGAATGTGACTGTCGTGCTCGTGAAGTTGTGATCTTGTTCTCGAGTCCAGAGTCTTGGATGCGCATGGTATCATTGTCAAAGGTAGCACCAAGGTCGGAGAGGTCGAAGTTGTAACGATCGACATGTTGTTGATGATTTCCGTTCGAGTGCAGCACCTGAAGTTTGGGTAACAACAAGGAATCGATCTTTGCAACCTCTGTAGGCGGGAGCATGCCTTGGAGCTTCGCCAGTCTGCCGGCGATCTTCTGATGCATCCCATGGAGCCATGTGGAATCCCAAGACGTCTCGTAGGCCTGACTGTACACTCCGACCATAATGGCGATCATCAACCGCTTGTAAAGAAGTAGCGCAAGCTCTTCGCTGTACATGCAATGGCTCAGAGTGAGTTGCATGCTGACGCGGAACAGGAGCCAAACTGGTGATCGTCGCCAGGGAAATCGTGAGTTGTTCCACATGACTTCCTCGCGCGTGTGCTTCTCGATCTTGCCTTGAGCATGTGCTGTGCTTGACATGCCTTGGACGAAGCCAGCCAGCCATCTCGTGACGAGAAACGGATGGGGCGTGTCGCGGTCCTCTACGAGACTCTGACTCGCCTTGGTGATCCTAGGCTGCATCGCTCCGACGCTCTGTCGTGCCAGCTTTGCCACAGTCGAGGTGAACGTGCTGAGAAAGGATTCCTCGATGAAGTGAGAGATCTTCACACGACAGCTCTCATTAGGGAACGAGCGAAACAGACGTCCGTTGTTCCTATATACATCGGCATTTGGAGGCGACAGTTCGAAGCTATCGATGACAATGTCTTGATCGGCGCAGGTGAGCATAATTGCGGCATTTTGTGCGGCGATGTGAATGACGATCGATCCTCCATCCCCTTTGCTGAGCTTCATGATAGCAGCGCGGAGTTCCTGCTCTTTCACTATACAGACTCGATCTAGGTCTGTGTAGTCGTGGATTTCATGGATGCTGCGAAGCAAGTCCAAGACGCGGGTGACAGCATCGCGCTCTGTGGACGTGATCGGTGAGGCTGAGAAGTCATGAACGATAGCCATGAGGGATGTGAGTACCTCTGACTCAACTGCGGCTGTTCGTTGTCCCTCGGTTGGCAGGTATGAAGGTAAGAAGATATTGTATACCATCCATGAGAGGACTTGTTGCGAGAGCGTAGCGCTGTTTGTGGGCGTGTCGTCCTCCATGACCGCTACTTCGTGCGCAATGCCAGGACTGTTGTTGCTTGTGATAGAAGTCGCGACACAGAAAGGAAAGGAAGCGAAGCAAAAACGCGTGCTGAACAGATGCAAAATTTGGAGTGCGTGTCCCGCTATCACCTGTGTGTACACTCCACGTGCCAGCTACTCCGCGAGTCACAATGACGGGCATGTCGTCGGCAGCTTCGTACGACATCCTCTTGAGGTTGACATGCTTGATGCAGAGTGCTGACAAGTCGAGGCCATAGACAAGCTCCTTCGCTTCTTAGTGAGTCTTGTCGGTCGAGTGTCTCGAGTGTGGCTGAAGTGCTTTCTCAAGGCGCTCTAGAGTATGAGCAGGGAGTAGCGCTAACATCACAATGAATAGGTCGTCTCTCCACGGTCAAAGTAGCCTGACATTGACAGTGTCCTCAGCCATTTGGGCTGGTTTGCCTGCAACAATGCATGTTCGTGGGCGCCAAGCTCGCTGAGCATTCTCACTAGCAGGGTTATTTGCGACAGCAGGCGACTGGCAACATGCTTGGCGTCGGCCAACCGGGTGCCGTCATGCATAACAAAGGTTCGTGGGAGTCTTGGGTTTCCAGGGCATAGCAGCGAGGTTGGGAGCTTATTCTGCCAACAGGCATGCTTAAGCATCAGATAGCACGAACATACCAGTTGTGCGTACGGTCTGCTTTGCATACACCATGGCCATCTCGAATTCTTCGCTTGCCGGACATGGTCGAGTGAGAGCAACAGAACTGAAGCTATCAGCTCGAGTGTCCGACAATACTGCTAATGGAGAGCAACAGGGCTACTGTGTCAAGAGGTCGACGACGACTTGAGGTGTCATGAATAGATCATTTGAATCTTCCTCCTCTTCTAGGCCTTACGGTCTTGTACTCGGGTTGTCCCTTTGTCGACTTCGCTACCCACGACAAGGCATTGACAGTAAGCATGCGTCGTATGGCGCAGGAGTGGCATTCGCAGGATCGGGCTCAGGGAATCGCCGAAGTGGGAGGCGTGCCGGTGGAAGGCACAATGCCCTTCCTTGAACGACAG
The DNA here is from genome assembly GCA_001592805.2 of Peltaster fructicola. NCBI lineage: Eukaryota > Fungi > Ascomycota > Dothideomycetes > Peltaster > Peltaster fructicola. The sequence goes on from CP051140.1 coordinate 2,696,772, forward strand.
GGAGCCGTATACATAGCTGGTGCGAAGCGAGTACGTGATGGGAATAGTCGTTCGGCAATACGATGAAGCAACGATGTTTGAAGAGACTGACAAGTAACAGACATCAGGAATGTCGGAGGATGAGGTGTCGTTGAAGCTGGCAGAAGCGCGGCAGATTTGAGTTTGGTTTTATGGGTCCACCGAGTATCGAGGACCGGCATTGAGGGAGTCTTTGTTACTCCATCTACCTTGCGTGCTTGGAGAATGACATAGCATTGTCGCATTACAGCTCCTGGTAGCATCAACAATGAACGGACAGGCTTGTAGCCATGCATTCTGTGGAGGCTATCGCGACACGGGCCACACGCACCAGCTTATGTGCGACAGGCTACTACATCCAGCAAGAGCACAGTATCACCAGGGAGATCACAGCTGTCGATATTATACGCAGGTCGTTATCGTGTTGTCTTACGCAAGACCACTCTGTTGACATAACCTCAAACTAGAAACCACCAGCACCTCTCACTCTCTGCACTGCACCAACGATGCCTTTAGCCCAGCCAAACTTGCCTGGATCTTTTCCGATAGCACCTTCGGCCTCTTTGCCGTCCTTACCACGCCAGACGCCATCGTCGTCTGCTGCACCATACTTGAAGGAGTTCTGGTTTCGGCGAAGTGCCACCATCCACTTCTGGCATATGTCTGCGGAATCCAGCATCACATTGACCTCCTGGGAGTGGCACCAGCTCTGCGTGTCTTGGTTGCCGTTGCCGATGATACCGACATGCTCGTCAACAATCATGAGCTTGATGTGACAGCTGCGAGCCTTGAACTTGTTGTGGATTGGGTGGTCCTGATCTTTGCCGACATAATAGAGAATATGAAGGTTGCTTCGTTCTTGTGAGGACAGCGTTTCGCAGAGCTTGCTGGCTACCATCTCGTTGTGACCTCCTTGGCCTGGGAGTAGCTCTCCAGCATCGTTATAGCCGAGACAAACAATGTAGGTGACTTCGATGCCGCGCTTGACAGCGTTCTTGATTTCATCGAGCAACGAGTGGTAGTTCAGATCGGGCGTCTGAATAAAGACCGACTTCTTTGCGTAGCGTAGTCCTGCGAGCCATGCCTCATTCTGCGGTGTGTAGATACAGTGATTGTTGGCAGCACCGTACGGTTTGCGATTGACCAGAGCCATTGGTACGAGTGCTTGAGCGTTGTGCGGAATCATGGGTGTCATCTCATCGTCGTGAGCACACTCAGGTCCAGACTTCTTGGTATCTTGGTGTGTAGCGCGGTTGAGATGGCGGCATACAACATCGTTGTGCATCTCGCCATGGTGAGGTGTCAAGACTGACTGCATGCGAGTGACCTCTGCAGCGATGTCCGGGTCGTAATGTGGATCGCCACCGGTGTGGATAGGGAGATCAACCTTCTCGCCCGCAGCTTCGACCTCAGTGAGACTTCGACTTGTCCCAGTCTCGCCTACGGTGGTCTCTAGAGTGCTCTGGTTTTGAGGAACTGCATTCCTTGTCGCGACCTCTCCGTGTTCATCGAAGAGAGCGTGGAAACTTGGCCTTTCGTGGGCTGGGATGCCACCATCTGCAGCCGGTGTGTTGTGAGAAGGAAGAGGTGGCTTCATTGCGTTGTGCCATGAGATCAAAGCTGTATCGTAAAGACTGTCCACAATAGGACCCTCGACATGACACATCATCTCGACGTTGTCATTGTCCTACAGGAGTTAGTTGAGTATGCAATGATAGCTAGTCGACATACCTGAATGTTATTGCTGCTGATAACACCATACTTGCGATCGACAACCATGAACTTCGAGTGGAATGTACCAAGCAGTGGACGATGATAGTTCACGACTTCCAATTCGATGTGTGGAATCTCATCCTTGGACGGTAGCTTGATCGCCTTGCCTGTATAAGTCTTCTCTGGCACGACCTGGTGGTTGTCGACAAACTGATTGTGTCAGTGTGAAGAAAGATGTCTAACCTGGCGAGCATACCTGCTTGAGATTGCCACGGTCATACAGAATCTTGACGACTGCCTTCTCACCACGTTGACCAGCCCTCTTCGACAGCTCTCGCAGCGCATCTGTGATCAACCACGTAGACTCGCCATCCATCCAGAAGTTGGTCGCTAGGAATACCTCCTTCTCAGCTCGCGCGATCAAGTTGGACATGTGTCTGCAGATATCTGGAAGCGCCGAGATGACAGTCAATGGCACTACACCACAGCTTCCCAGCATAGAGGGACTGCATACGCCCATGAGTGGATCGTGTTGGAGAGGTAACAAGCTCTCGTGAAACATCTGCAAGAAGAGCTCACTGGGCCGCGTAGGTCCCCATTTGCCGCACTGGTACGCACGCTCTAGTTCTTCGGGTGTGATCACTGCTCGGTGATGTGGTGGTGCTGTATCGAGAAGTGTGAAGCCTTCTGGATGATAGAGCTTGGAGATCGCATGATGTGGTGCCAATGTTGGATCCTTGGCTAGTAGAGCAGACACGCTTTCGCTGCTGGCGCATTGCTGCAGAAGCTTGTCTGTTATGTGAGTTTTGGAGGTCATCTTCGCTGCTAATGCTGGGGAGAGAGAAGAAAGGAGGAACTCTAGAAGTCGAAGCTCCTACATGGGTCAAACAAGCTTGAGGCTGTTTACGTTTGGTATGAGCACACGACAACCTGGTCATCTGTGACGTAGACTTGAGCGAATCTTGCCGCTTGTATCAGGGCCATTGGCAAGCAGGGCATGCGTCAATCTGCGCTTACGCAGCCCGCTTCAGCCTCTTTGTGTCCAGAACATCTCTCTGGTTGTGTCTATCCGTCCTGCGTGCGAGCGGTGGTCATATCGAGCTTTACTGGGCACGCAGTCCTAGCGCGATGATGGAAAAGACTCATGGTAGCAGAGACTCCCACGAGGTCAGATGCACCTTGTCAAGGCCAAGGTCGATCATTAGATGACAAGCTTCCTTGGCACACATGTCTGAAAAGCTTGGCCAAGGCAGTGAAGCACAGATGAACCACAAGAGAACCAGTACATGCAGGACAGCAACGCAGACCACCATTGAAGCGATCAAGGAAATCATCACCACAGATATGTCTCACCCCTGCAAGACCTACTCCAACAGCTCGAGTGATAATCTAATGCCTCATCACACCAGCGCCGCTGATCAAAGTATTACCAGTTCGGGATAGATCCGCGATTAGATGGAGCTCGCATGACTCGAAATTTGTTGTTTCCCGCCATCTCGAAATGTCGAGACAGCGATATGAGCGGGCAGCATAACTCTTTGCATTGCCTATGCTTCAATCAGTCTGTTTCTTCGTGTTCCTGACTTCTCCAAGGCCCGTCCCTTGATACCGGTTGACAGCAACATGGCAGCGTCCCTTGTTCGTCCTTTCTGCCCTCTGATATGCTGCCGCTGACGATACCTCGACAGACCGCACCACAGCCCTCTCTTGAGGAGATCCAGAAGCTCATAGCGACGCCGACTGCTCACTCACCCAACCTCATTCCAGTGACAGCCAGCATAACATCAGAATTCCTCACACCATCATCGATCTATCTCAAGGTTGCAGCTGCAAGCTCATCGAAGTATAGCTTTCTGTTCGAGTCCGCCGCTACAACAGAAACCATCGGCAGATACAGTTTCGTTGGCACAGACCCAAGAAGTGTGTTGGCGAGCGGTCCGAAGCATGGTCTCGAGGCAGACCCTCTACCTCGTCTTCAGCAAGAGTTGGACAACTGGAGAGTCGCAGAGATACCAACCCTAAGACTGCCGCCCTTGACAGGTGGCGCTATTGGCTATGTCGGATATGACTGTGTGCGATATTTTGAGCCGAAGACGGCAAAATATCCTTTGAAAGATGTGCTTGAGCTGCCTGAAAGCTGGTTTGGACTTTTCGACACAATCGTGGCTATCGACCACTTCTTCCAGAAGGTCCAGGTGATCACATATCTGCATGTCCCGCCTGCTGGCGCTTCAGCAGACTCTCTGCGCCAAGCCTACGATGCTGCAGCCACCACCATTGCCGGTCTGATCCGTGTACTACAGAGCAAGGACCTGCCGCTTCCACCACAACCGCCTGTCGAGGTGAAGCAGGAGTACACCTCTAACATCGGCCGTGAGGGTTACTGCAGCCATGTGCGTAAGCTGAGGGAGCACATCATAGCCGGCGATATCATTCAAGCTGTACCTTCGCAACGACTAGCTCGGCCGACAGCACTCCATCCATTCAACATTTATCGCACTCTCCGGACCGTCAATCCATCGCCGTATATGTTCTACATCGCCTGCGATGACTTTCACATTGTTGGAGCATCACCTGAGCTGCTCGTTCAAGCAGCACCTGAGACGAACCGCATCATCACCCATCCAATCGCAGGCACTGTCAAACGTGGTGCTACGCCAGACGAAGACCAGGCTCTAGCAGACACTCTCCGTGCATCGCTGAAGGACCGAGCTGAGCACGTCATGCTGGTCGATCTAGCACGCAATGATGTGAACAGAGTCTGCGATCCTCTGACGACCCGGGTGGAGAAGTTGATGGTCGTTCAAAAGTTCTCGCATGTGCAGCATCTCGTCTCAGAAGTTAGCGGTATCCTACGAAAGGACAAGACGAGGTTTGATGCTTTCAGATCCATATTTCCAGCAGGGACAGTGAGTGGCGCACCGAAGATTCGCGCGATGGAGCTTATCGCTTCGCTCGAGAAAGAGAAACGAGGTGTCTATGCGGGCGCTGTTGGCTACTTTGGCTATCCGAGTGTCAATGTCACTACCGGTGAGCTCAAGGACGGTGCTATGGATACTTGTATTGCGCTTCGCACCATGGTGGTCAAGAATGGTGTGGCTTATCTACAAGCAGGTGGTGGCATCGTTTTCGATAGCGAAGAAGAAGATGAGTACCAGGAAACACTCAACAAGGTTGCCTCTAATGTCAGATGTATTGACATCGCGGAGCAAAGGACGCAAGAAGAGCAGCAACAGCTAAGCGCTACGCAAATCACACATGAGGAGCTGAGTCCAGGATTGAGCAAGGGAAAAGTTGACCTCGCTGGTGGTATGTGAGCTGCTTCAGCATTGTATACTATTCTACATATGTATGCAAGTCATAGGTCATCTCAGAAGCAGTCGTGGTGACTCATTAGGTAATGCTGCAGCAAACTGAGGTGACCATAGCAGGAGATGATCCAGCAAACCCGTAGGGAAGCCTTTTTGATCAATAAGGTGATGTCACAGCAAGCTGTAAGGATCCATAGCAGGATACGGAAGTCCAGGTTACTTCAAGCAGATCCCTCAGCGTTACTCAACCTCAGATCAATCAGATTCATCGTCATTAGAGTCTGTAGCAACGTTGGACAACGCACTCCTTGAGCCGGCCGAAGGCTTGTTGAATGGCCTGCCAGTACTGGTAGCAGATCTTGAGGGTAGTGAGACTCCACCGGACGTGCTGGAAGCAGCGTCGGTAGCTTGTGAACGGGTCGTCGATGCCATCAAGCGACCAAGAGTGTAGCCACTATTGACAGAACGAGCATCTGATGCATTGGTCCAGGCTGTACCGCCAATACGTGGCACACGACTGCTTGCAATGGTTGAGCCTCCGATAGAGTCGTTGATTGTTGATGCGGTCTATGAGAGTGAGTCCTCTGCAAGTGCACATCGCCAACAACAACAACAACATACCTCCTCGCCTCCGCTGTAGAATGCTTCAGAGCATTCACTGCCACTATCACTGGCCTCAGAACTGCTTTGTCCAGCTGGCTCAGTGTCTACCTGTTCCTGAATGCAAGCCCAGCACTTCTATACTCGAGTCAGTCATGCTTTCCGTGTATCATACTGCTTCTGTTACTGCATTCTCACGCTCCCTGCGTTGTGTCTTCGAGAATGCCGCCACAGGCTTCCACTTGTCGCACTGGAAGCATTGTAGCTCAAAGGCTTGACTTGTGCTGCTGCACTCAATGCAGCGGATGATTCCTGTGGTGGTAGTACTGAAGTTTGGATCTTTGGCAGCATGCTCGGCGAGCTTTCGAAGAGCAAAGTCGTTGAAGCAAGTCTTGTTCTTGACGATATCGCATCGGGCGCATAACATTCTGCAGATTGTGAGCCAAGTACAAATTCTTGTGATTATCAACTTACTCGTTTCCAAGCCGCGCAATTGCTTGAGAGTTTGGGCCATGTGGACCACGTGAACTACGTGTCGTCAAAGACATGATTGCCGATGCTGTAGTCTTTCCTTGAATGGGAAAAAAAGATCGGTATTTGGTCGTTGAAGCTGACGTCGAAGGACAGTGGAAGGGCGAGATATATGTAGATTTGCCTGAAGTTTGCATGTGAGAGATGGCTGAGTTGAAGGTGCACTTCTATATAGGTGAGTGCGAGCGATTAGCGTCGGTGTGTGACGATATTATTGGTCCATGTATGTATAGTGATAGCGCTGATCCGTGCTCAGAGTGCTGGTCGCACTTTGAGCCTAAGGCATCACACGCGCACCTGCCTCCTGCACCTGCAAGATCTCTTCGAAGCACTCCTTTGCCAGGACAGTGTCTCGATCTACTGCAGTCTGCATCCGCCGTGACACGTGCGAATCTCGTGCACTGCGGCCGTCAACGGCTCCATAGTTTGAAGTCCTGCCAGTGCCAATGGGCTGGCGACACGGATCACAACTCAGGCGGTCGAATCAGTTCACCTGCCACCAGCCCTCCTGGGATGGAGACATTGATCGAGGACGTAGTGCTCCTGGTGTTCAGTTATCTCAATCAAGCAGATCTGTTTGCAGTATGCTTAACTTGTACACGCCTGCGTAACATTGCAGAGACGGTACTGTACAGCAAAATCAGTTGGAGATGGGATCGGTCGACGAGTCCGCCAGTGATCAGGTTTCTGAACGCTATTTTGCGTCGACCAGCTCTAGCTAAGCACGTGCGGACTCTCACCTTGACTCAGAAGCGTACAGTCACAGGGACTGCAGGCAAGATCGAGCTGCCGCCAGCCTCGACTGAGGAGCTTGATGCTGACCTTGCCGCACAGGTGCTGTCGAAGACCGGAGTTCCGTTCGCAAGCAAGTGGCTGGCTGAGATAGGCAAGAGGTCGATGGATTCTCTGCTCGCGCTCGTGGTCTCGCAGACGACCAATCTCACTCGGCTGCAACTGGACGAAGCATGGTCGATGCAATCTGCCTTACTCTGTAAGGTAGTGGCTGCTGGTATCGACGGTGCTTACAGTCTACCGACCTATTCGTCGCTGCTCAGTGTAGGCTATGGAAGTTGGCATAGCGAAACTCCTTATCGATGTATCGGTACCCACACCACGGCACTATTGAGCTTCTTCTATCTGCCAAGTATTCGAACTCTTCTCTTGATGCTTGACACTCCCATCAAGCTCAGCTGGCTGGCACAAACCCCTTCGTGCACATCCTTGGTCTCGCTTCACTTGAGTAACGTTGGCGAGCAGCACTTAGCAGGTATTCTCACAGCAACACCAAAACTTGCCCAGCTGCACTACACGTGGCAGTATGTGGCCGGTTACCAGCATTGCAAGTCTCTCCTGGACTTGAGAGATCTTATGGGAGCGCTCGCGATGGTTAAGACTACTCTGGAAGACCTCGCTATCGTTCTCCTCAATCATGACGATTATTATATGCGAACCATGATCGATAGAGTGGGCAGTGTTCAGGATCTGACCTCGTTTGGAGCCCTCAAACGCTTGCGGGTGCCCTTGATATGGATCGACGACTTTGGGGAGTACGATGAGGACTACAACTTCTCGAGAACAATACCGAAGGACCTTCAGGAACTAAGCCTGGGTGACGATCTCCATCTGCACGAAGAGTGGACAATCGACGAGGCCAAGGTCATACAGGGGCTGGAGGACATGCTCAAGTCACGTCAGTTGTTGCACCCAAAGCTCAGCTCGATACACATTGAGATTGAAGGCGACCAAGGCTGGCTCAAGGAGAACAGAGAACGAATGCAGGAACTGGGCAGAGTCTATGGTGTTTCTCTGATGGTTCGAGACAGCGTACGGGAGATCGCGAGCGTCACTGATTGATCGAGAGGTAGTATAATGGTTGATGTGAGGCACTACAGTGGGATCTACTATCAGCCATCTCCTTGTCTCACCTCTCAGCATATCGGCATCTATGACGTTGCACCAGCAATTCCTCCAACGATAGTGTCGAGCTCGTAGAACTCATCTGGCACTGTGGAGGTGGGATGCCAGCCTTAATACAGCAACAAGGCGTTGCCTCCGATGACTGTCCATGTGGCGGTGGCAGTAGCCGTGCAGCATGATGGTTTGACTGCCTCCTTCTTGAACATCACCACCTCGATGACAGCTCCTCGTTCAGTTCTCAGCAACCTTGTCATGTGGGCTGCTTCGCCGTGTGGATTTTGAACATGATGATCTTCACATCCATGGTGGTCCTAGAGGACTCGCATGCTCTTCCACCCACTTGGACATCTTGCAATGCACAGTCTTCCTGTTTGCCATGTCCTGCACATGCTCACTGCCACTCAAAGAGCTCTCTGACTCGATGTTCTACTCTGAGCCCGGCCTGTGACGTCTGATCTTGGCTGTGCGGCGTACAAGCACCGAATTGCTCTCCTCCAGTATTGTATGCTTGTATCGTGCTTCAACATAAAGCACTTCCAACTCGAGTATGCCCAGCATGCTCTCTAAGTCAGCCAGCAGTACATCCGATTCCGCCTGAGTCTCAACTGATGTATGGTATCGAGGAATTCGCAGCCGAACGAAGAGATCGCAGGAGTCTCCGAGCTTCAGATGCTTTGCGGACTTGTCGCCAAGGGTCTGGAGGACACGATGACGAGGTGCTGGTTGGATGAGAAGGCGTAGTGATGGTATCTCGCCAACATGGTGCAGTGGCCCAACTGAACTATCTCCTGCTGGCACATCAACACAGTGAAGCCGTACTGTCGCTGAGATGGCGATCCAGATATCTTGCTTGTTGTCGATCTCAACCTGACCAATATCGGTCATCACCTGTAGATCAATATATGGCGTTTGTATCCGATAGCGGCCAGGTACTCGGTTGTGCAGGCTCTCGCCATGGCTCAGCACCTCTGCTGTTGCTACTGATAGCTTTGTGGTGGCATCATCAGTGGTTGTCTCCGTGGCGACGGTGCTTGCCACAGTGGTTCTCTGAAAGGTGTCTGCTCTACTCAAGCCCAGCTTTACCGCTGAAAGCACCCGACGAGACACAGATTTCTGCCTCTGCGGCACTTTGAGACAATCGTGGCATGGAGGAGGAACATCGACAGCAGATTCTAGAGGCGTCTCCCGTGTCTTGCGGACCAAAAGTGGAGACGAAAGACTAGCACAGGCTGAATGGTCTCTCTGCAGAGCTAGCGACGGCTTCGCATTCGGTGAGTGAGGACGGATGGGTGTGCCAGGAGGCAGGAGGACCAAAGGAGGACGATTCTGCTCGGATTAGCGATCGCGTCACAGGGTTGAGATGCAGTGCGAACTTCTTTTGCGTTCGCCATGCCGTTCAAGCGGTCCGATCAAGTACTCATCGATGCACAGGAGTATGCATCGTGCAGGAGACTGGTTTCTTGATGCAGGCATTTGCCGAGGTGCTAGCAACTGCCGTACCATTTCGGCATTGAGATGCTGACAAGGTAGCTGCATGACCTTTCTGCAAGTGTCACCACTACGTGGCATGTGCTGGTGCGATCTGAGCAAGCTTAGCGACGGCAGCATCGTCCAACTTGCTGAACTCGATCTGCAGGAACAGGTCAGCTGGGTCTCACAACGCAATGCATCCATACCTGACTGCTGCCATCACCACCATATAACGTTGCATCGGAAATGCTGGATTGCACAGCTTTTCTGACCCTGTCCTCCCACACTCCGGTCCAGTTCCACTCGCCAGGCCGTCGAGCACCTCCGGGTTGTTTCTTGTCGGGTGACATACTGCGGTCACGGCTGTCGAGAGTGTGAGACACGAGCTGCCGTGGTTCCAGTAGTCTAGCTCTGTGACTCCGCCATGCGTGCCAGGCTCCTGGGTTAGCTGCAACCTCGAGAGGCACGGAGTCGATCACCGCCTCCGTGTCAAGCACTACTCGCATATACTGCAGCACTTCAATGATGTGAGGTCGAGCTGCAGGCCTGCCTCCAACTGCCGGTGCAGTGTGACTGATCACATCCCGCGCGATGGTCTCCTCGGGTGTGTGCGCCTCAATGCTGCACCATTCTGCAAAGCCATGCCGAAGCGTGAGTCCACCTGGCGGTAGTTTGCCTTCGTCTCCAGCACTGATATTCTCGCTGGCTCTGTCACGTGTGGTGTATGTGTATGTTGTCAATGGCGCGATCAGCGGATGAAAGATATCCGTCAGAAAAGTGATCACTGGCGGCCTCGCGGGATAATCGTCTGTGAAAGCTATCTGGAAGCGTAAGACGGCGTTCGTGTATGGCCCTATAGTCCTGTCAGACAGCACTACTGCTCGTGAGATCGATTCTTACCCTTTCGCACAAAAATCACTCCACGCCAGAGCAGATCCTCGTCCGGCACTGGGGCCACATAGATGCCCTTAGGACATGCATGCCTCAGCGTAACACTGCAACGCGGCACCTGATCAGTATGCCAATCCACGCTGCGTCCCACGTCTTGACGCACAAATCGATAGATAGCCTCTGACACGCAAAAGCATGCGACGCCTGCTGCGGCATCCCTGCGGCTGTGCTTTCGGTCGAATGTGTTGCGCGTACGTCGTGTGCTGCAAGAGCAACGATGACATCAGTCTGAGTGGCGATACCAAGAGTATCACGTGGTCGACGATAGCTGCGGGTTCGTCACACTGGTCGTTGCTGTTTGTGTTCGTCACGTTTCAAGGAGAAGAATGTGATGGATTCCAGCTGGGCTGTTGGCACGTCCGCCACGCTTGTTTTTAGCGTCAATGACTATTCAGATGCCAGGGCGCAAATTTGACTTTCACACATCTTTGGGACCTACTCGCGGTACTTCAGAAGCCGGATCTCTACCCTTGGACGATATCCTAGCGTCATATTGATGGCGCGGGATGTTTGCGTTCAGCGCGCTGCCAGCAGCTGTCAACTCAAGGCAGAAGAACACTGATTGATGGCTGCCCGGCTCCGACGGCCGCATAGTCGTTCATGCACGCCTACGTGCTTCCGGTAGGAGAGGCTGACGTTCCCAGAATAGACAAAATGATCTGCTTCAACACAAGGTTCCCTCGACCGAGACACGGCCAAGGACTGAGCGCACCACCAAGAGGCGGTCGAGCGCAGCTGGCCCTGAAACTGTACATCGCTCGTCATCAACCCTAATCTGCTTTACGATGCCTGCCACAAGTAAAGTCAGCATTATTACTAAACTGGCTCTGCATGCCGAGAAGGAGAAGGAGAAGACTGGTTCCGATGAGTGCCATTGTCCTCGCAGCTATCAGAGCAATATCGACGGCAGAGCTAGTGTCACGAACATGTTTTTATCACGCACGGTATCTTGTGTTATACCGGATCATGCCCGACATCGCCAACACTATCAGAGACAACCTCATGATACATCGTCGCTGCTCAAGTCAACTGCAAAGTCCGAGCGGTGACATGCATTAGCTGGACTAATTATGACGTCTGGGCATTGCGAGACCAGTTGACCCGTGAGCTCGGTACTCTGGAGCAGGATCACACCAAGAGCATGGTTCGCTCTCTGACGACTCCACATATCTGGCATGCTCAGATGAGCGGAGAAACAAGTCGCCATGTCCTTCAGCAACCTTCTTGAGCTACGCTCTCGACCTCGACCTTCACCACTGTCACTATCAGCGGCACCTGAGTTTAGCTTCAAATTGGCGTCTCGCGTGGAATCCTCGCTCTTCCAATGCGCAACCAGTCAGAGCGACGGAAAGACGTCTTGCGTACCACTCCACGCTTTGGGTCTAAAACAGTTCTTCACCGCCATACACGAGAGATCAGTGTTGGTCAAGGTCGATGCGTGCGTTCACGAAGTTGCACCGTCGCCTGCATGTCAGACGACACTTTCCGATGACCTGTTACGAGCTTCCCGACAGTTTCGTCCTTGAGGCCCGACATATCGGATGCTTGGACCTGGGGTGGTATATGACATTAGCTTCCTGCAAGGTTGCTCATAGCCCTGACAGGGATGAGAACGCACTGCCGCTCCCAGCTGTGAGCCTCCTCTACGATACGGGAAGGAGTTTATCGTGCTTTGTGGAAATCAGGCTATCCCTGTAAGCTTGATTGGTGCGACGCTGGGAAATTCGCTTTCGATTTTTTCTCACACTCTCCCTCGTACTGGTCTGCGATATGGAGGGAGATCGTCTGGACAGGTATATCTCACCGCCTCTTTCTATACCGCCCGATCTGTCAAGGCTGGACAGGTCATGTGGCACACCATACACACGGCACAGACACTCCTGCTGCACGGTCTCATGATGCTGTGATCGCAAACGAAGGATGCCCAAGGACTACTCCTGATGATGTGGCAAGCGGTCGAGCGACGACCTTTGTATGACATCTTTCGGGACACACAAGCAGCCGTCCCATCAGCGACTGTATCTGCTCCGTCATCAGTCAAACGCTGATCTGTTGATGTGGATGCATGGTGTGATGAGAGGTCACCATAACGCCCGGATCCTCCCTGGCGCATACAGAGCGACACATCACAACTTCTACTATGGCATTCCCTTGCTTGCTGGGCCAGGATCTGGTACGCGGTGGTGGGTGGACAAGGATGAACAAGGATGGTACTTGTAATACTGAAACCTGGTACACTGTGTGGGCCACGCTTCTACAAGTCCAACCGTTAGCAGCCCTTTGGGAAAGCATTTGCCGACACCAAAATCTGAGGGCCGCCAGGAGCCTGGCTGTGGACTTCGCCTTACCACACTCGCGCCGGCAGCCGCGAGCGAATTATGGGCGCCGTCTGACCTTTCGCGCTTCCAAGGCTGTGGTACCCTCGCCTTCTAGCGTCTCCTGAGCTGCATCCTTGGCGCTGCATCGGGTGAGATGACATCGTGGACAGCAGTATCTTACCCGATTGCTCATAGTGCGGCTCGTCCGTGCAAAGAGACTTCGCACTACACTTCTTGCCCCCTTCCTGCTGCAAATGATGCGCGGACTGACGTTTTACGACCTGTCTTTCGGGCCCATGAGAAACGGACATCGTGAAAGGACGCTTTTGGCGCCCTGCCATTTCTTCGACGGCGTTGGTCCTGTCAGGGGTATGCGCATACTCGTCGCTCGTCTCTCTCGTGCCCAGGCTACTACATCTCCTTTCGCCTCTCGTTTGGTGCTTGGTTCGGTAGGTCAAACTTCCTTCTTCAGCTGCTTCTAACTTGTTTTCCCCGTGGAAGCTTACTGCTCTGGCTCTGGCGATAGTCGCGCGGCACACGTGCCGGTCGGTCTGATGGTCAGTTATTTTGGATTTTAGGGTAGCTCAGAGCGCTGCCTTTGTCATGGTGGTCGGTTTACCACTGTAATGTAGTGATATGCTGGGCCACTGCAGTGGAGCTATGGTTGCCCTTCGTGGTACCCGCCGGAAAGCGATCTTGTTTGACCGCAAGTGTGTTCGTGGCCCTTCTTTAATCTCTGCCTTGTCCCATCCTCTTCCCTGGTTCTCTCTTTCTCTGACCGTAAGCTTCGTGGATGGATCGTCACTCTCCTACATTCTGACCGTCACCTGCCAGCGAGGCATCTCATCCGGATCGGGTTGATTATGCCTGTACACCCAACACTGATCCACCTGACGAGCATCTGATATATCGAACTCTGGGACCTGGTTGCCTTTTTTGCGTTACCTACGACCTTTTCTCTTTCTCACTCGACTTGACCACATTCACTGTTGTTTCTTCATCATCTCGCAAGCTGACTCCGGTGCAACACGATACAACACCTACTACAATCACATCACAACATTCCTACACCATGTGGTGCTTCAGACGGCGTGATGCATCTACTGATTCGACGCCGTTCCCATATCGACAGCTCTTTGTCCTGGGTATGTTCTGCAGTAGGTGGACAGAAGCATAAGCTGACGAGAGACAGCATTATGTCGTATCTCCGAGCCGATCGCTTTCATGTCGATCTTCCCATATGTGTACTACATGATCGAATCGTTCCACATCACCTCCGACGATCGAGGCATTGCACTATATGCTGGAATGGTCACATCTGCATTCGCCTTTGCGGAGTTCTTGGCAGGTGTGATTTGGGGACGTCTTAGCGACAGGTTCGGACGAAAACCTATCTTACTTTGTGGTCTTGCGGGTACTGGTATCAGCATGATCATCTTTGGCTTTTCTCAAAACCTAGCCACAGCACTGATCGCTCGTGCTCTCGGAGGCATTCTAAACGGCAACCAGGGCGTGCTTCAGACCACAGTGGCAGAAGTTGTCACAGACGATGCACATCGACCTCTGGGCTTCTCGATCATGCCCGTTGTCTGGTGTATCGGATCCATAGTTGGATCAGCCATTGGAGGCGCACTCGCGGATCCAGTCCGAAACTATGGCTGGTCTCCTGACACAATCTTTGGCCAGTATCGATTCCTACTCCCAAACTTGGTGTGTACGGCCGTTGTCGTATTTGGCATGATTGTGGGCATCTTCTTCCTCGAAGAGACGCACGAAGACCTTAAGGATCGTAAGGACTATGGCGTCGAAGCTGGCAAGTGGTTCTTGAGCCTTTTCAAGGCATCAGCGAAGCAAGCTACCAGCTCGAAACGAGACTACATGGAGGAAACACTCACACTTCTCCACGATGAAGACTTACCAGACTACCGTAGCGCGGCATCGTCGCCACAGCTATCGCCGACATACACACCTCATGGCCTGCCTCCAGCCTATCAGTCTGTCGAGGGCTCGCCGCGCTCATCGCTGAACAGCGACAGCATTCGAGATTACGAGGCAGCACGAACGCTCCCTGTGCTCAGCATCAGTAGTGCGTTCTCCAGACAGGTCGTCCTCAACATTGCGAGCTATGGCATCCTAGCGTAGTAAGTTCTGCATTAAAGCCATGTATCGTCTTGGCGCTAACGCACATGTCCTGCAGCCACACCATTTCGGCCGAGCAGCTGCTTTCTGTACTGTTCAGCATGCCTGCGACAGATGAACAAGTCAGTCTACCGTTCCACTTCACAGGTGGTTTCGGACTTCCGACCAAGTCGATTGGTGGCATCCTTTCTGTGCAGGGTGTCATACAGGTCGTCGCTACACTGGTCGTCTTTCCACCCATCAATCGACGCCTTGGCAGCTTGTCCCTGCTCAGGATCACGGCGTTCAGCTACCCATTCTTGTACATGTTGGTGCCATACCTGACGCTGCTGCCAAGCCATCTACGCATGGCCTGCGTGTATGGAATCCTCGTCTGGAAGGTGTCTGCCCAAGCTTTCGCATTCCCTTCAACCCAAATCATGCTGGTTAACTCAGCACCGTCGACGAAGGTACTGGGAACACTCAACGGCGCTGCAGCATCGTCTGCTAGCTTGGGTAGAGCTCTTGGACCCATCATCTCTGGTCTCGTACAGTCAGCAGGTCTGGCAAACGGAATCCTTGGCCTACCATGGTGGGTCAACGCTCTGATCGCTGCCGCAGGAGTCGCCATGACCTTGTTCATGAGCCATGAATCGACGAAGGCTGGTCTTTCCGAGAAGCAGCCGTCGCCTGAGCATGGGCACCTTCTCGAAGACACCTTCTCTGGCTCGCAAGGTACGGCAGATCTCCCAAATGCATCACTCGAGACGTTGCAGGCAACACCTACCTCGCCAATCTTACAACGATTTCCTAGCTCTTCTCGACTGGACAAGTTATAAGGCTGTTCCGGCGTGCTCACCTTCTCCTTCTCAGCATTCATTTTTACGACCATATCTGTATTGACAAGCAGATGTCGAAATTCGAATTAATTGTTTGCATATTATGCGGCGCAGACAGATAGGAGCATCGAATCACTTCGGCGCAAGCATTCGGTCGTTCTTGCGCATCAGGACGACATGCTGAAGTCGCGGCGTGCAGGCGTAATAGCTCATGGTTTGTGATTGGGAATTGCTTTTGGCGCAGCAGCTTTTACGATTGATACCCTATGCAGTAGATAGAACTATCAGCAATGACGAGACAACAAGTTTTGAAGGAAAGATGTTCTCTTGATGTAGAGGTTCATGACGCATTTGTTCGCTGCTTGCGGCTCTAAGGCCAACAGACCATTGGCTGGGTCATACGATCTCGGTCATCAGACAACTCCGAGCACAGCTACAGCCCGTCAGATGGGTGCCATCTCCCAACCCTGAGTAGAGACCATACTCTCGCAAGCCTCAAGCGACCGAACGTGAAGCAAGCTTCTGAGGCATGGAAAGGTATAAGTATGGCAAGCTCTCGTCATGTCATCGTACGGCAATTTGCTACACAAGTCCAACAACGATCAACAATGTCTACACCGCTGAACATACTGATTTCGGGAGGCGGTATTGCAGGGAGCACATTCGCACGCTGCATGCTTCGTGCTCATCCAAATACCAACATCACCATCGTCGAACGAGCTCCAGAGCTTCGACTATCTGGTGCGAGCGTCGACATTCGCAGTTCTGGTGTAGACATTATCAAATGGATGGGCATCGAGCCAGAGATTCGTGCCCGCTCTACGAAAGAGACTGGTACAGCCTTTGTACGAAAAGACGGCAGCAACATAGCCCTTATGAGCGCGACAGGCGATACAGAGATGCAAGGCATGACATCGGAGTACGAAATCTTCCGTGGAGCGCTGGCAGACATCATCATCAGGCCGATACTGGAGCAGGTCAAGATTGTTTTCAATGAGACGATCCAATCTTACGAGCAATCGGACGACAAAGTTCACGTCACTTTCAGCAGTCAGAAAAGGGCTCCTACGACCTTCTCATCGCTGCCGACGGTGTTGGCTCAAAGATCCGCGGACAGATGCTTGGCCTGCCACCACGAGAGCAGGTCAGAGACACGGGATGTCGTGTGTGCTTCTTCACAATCAAACGGGATATGCTCAACGGCTCAACTGTGTCGCAGTGGCGTAGCTTGCCAGGCGGCCGTGCAATATACCTTCGACCAGATCCATCACCACTTGGTCGAACACGAGGAAATCTTCTCGTGGTGATACCAGAAAAGGACAAAGCCAAAAGAGCCAAATATGATCAAGCAATCGCCAAGGGCAACGAGAGCTTCATGCAATTGCTGGAGGAAGAATTCAAAGGTGGCGACTGGCTCACAGCCGATGTGCTCAAGGAGATGAGGAAGTCAGACGATGTCTACTGCTCCCTGTTCGCCCAAGTACGATCGCCGAAGCTGCAGGACGGTCGTGTGGTACTGATGGGCGACGCCGGGCATGCTACGCCTGGTATCGGCACGAGTCTGGCCATGACCAGTGCCTACGTCCTCGCTGGAGAGCTGCTGAGAAATGGCAGCAATGTGCTTGCTGCGACCAAGCAATACGAAGACATCATGCTTCCACATATCAAGAAGGAACAAATCGACTTTGACCCGCTATCTCTGTTGGTACCGCAACACGCCTGGGCTATTGCTGTCCGCGACACCATTCTCTGGTGGGTCGACAAGCTGCGAATGCCTACTGTGGTACTATATGTAGCGTCAAAGCTGGGCATCAAAGAGAGCGGCGTCAAGATGCCAGACTATCCTTGGCCAACATAAGCGTTACGACAACATGAATAGATTGTAGATATAATGTATAATTTCAGCTCCTAATCAAGTGCTTGGATGTACTGAGAAAAAGGACGTTCGTGCATCGGCTTCATCACTGCCGTAACATGTCGGCGGGCAGAGATAAGCAATATCACTGTCATTTGTCAAGTGGACAAGCCACCCACGCTCGTTCGATCAATATACCACGTACTTTCCACCTCGAACATATCAATCTACACCACTCTTGTAGCAGCAGAGCTACCAGGACCGAGGCGCGTTCTTAAAGTCACGTCGCTGTTCGCCGCCATCCGCCAAACACACAAAAGAGACCTCTGCGCAAATGCCTCGACCCTGACGGGCCTCCGCTCGGCTGCGAACCCCGTCGAAAATGCCTCCGATGAAGAAACGATCTCGAGACGATCTGGACGAGATCACCAATGACACTGCAGACGATGCGGATGATGCAAGGTCGCCCAACAAACAGGGAGGCACATCTTCTAACTTCCGCAATGTTTCAGCCTGTAATCGCTGTCGACATCGCAAGAATCGCTGCGACCAGAAGCTCCCACGATGCACTGCTTGCGCAAAGGCGAACGAGCGATGTGTAGGCTTCGACCCTGTCAGCAAACGCGAAATACCTCGCAGCTATATCTACTTTCTCGAGACAAGGCTCAGCAACCTTGAGTCATTGCTCATAGCGAACAACATACCTGTGCCTCCACCCGAGGAGAGCTTTCCGATCAGCGAACACATCGAGCCTGGTATCAATGTACCGTTCCCGCCCATAGATGAGCAGGTCAAGCTGAGGCCGGCGCATCAAGATGTCAAGCCCGACAGCGTGATCGATCCTCTGTTGCAGAGCTACGATGCCAGACTGCTACCCGGGAAGGCTACAGCACGACCGAAAGACCTCAGACGAACACTCCCTCAGACAACAATGCAGCCACCTGGTATATCCTTCTCGAAGGTTGTCTTTGCGGCTGTCAGAAGCTCAGTGTCTCAGAGTGCATCAGACAAAGGCGCCCGACAGTCGAGGCTGTCGTCTACGGATTCTCGTGCTGCTGGCGAGGATTGCTTTTTTGGACTATACACCAGGAGTGCTTACAAGCCCGCCCCGTTGCCCGATCGTGAGCTTGCATCGAGTCTTATCGACCTCTACTTCGAACATGCTAATCCGCAGATACCGATCTTGCATCGTGGCGAGTTTATGGAGCTCTTCGAACGAGTGTATGCAAAGTCAGAGAGAGAAAGGACTCCCAGAGAGCTCTACTTACTGAAGATCGTCTTCGCCGTTGGCTCTGGCATCATCATGGACAGCTCGAGTGTCAGCAAGAAGGTACAACCACAAGAAACAGAATCACCTACCAAGAAGAGACGTCTCGCTACACATCAACATCAGCCCGAAGAGTACCACGCCGCTGCTGTCACCCACCTCGAAAGCTTTCTACATGCACCTTCAGCTATGAAAGGTCATAGCGGCGGCATGGAAGAACTGCAGGCAGTCTTGCTCCTTGCAGCCTTGGCGTTGCTTCGACCTGTTGCTCCCGGACTGTGGTACATCATCGGTGTTGCTGTACGTCTTGCCGTTGACCTGGGCTTACACTTTGAAGACGCGGACCTGGACCTCGACGATCTCGAGAATAGACAAGAGCTTGCAACATCAGGAAGTGGTCTGGGAGAGAAGCAATGGAAGCGAGATCTTAGACGGCGCCTTTGGTGGTGTGTATACTCCTTTGACAGGCTTGTGTCTACGTGCGTCGGCCGACCATTCGGCATCACAGACCAGGTGGTCACCACTGAGTTCCCATCGCTACTAGATGACGAGTACATCACCAAGAGCGGCTTCACAGCAACGAATGGCGCCACAACAGGACCTACATATAAGCTGGTGGCACATCACTACATTCGTTTGCGCCTATTGCAATCCGAGATTTTGCAGGTCCTACAATATCGACAGGCACAGCGAGCACGAGAAGCAGGTGCGAATGTGGATAACTTGCACATGCACACCCGTCTGCCATCACCATTCCTACACCAATTCTCGTCCTTCAGAGAGTGGAGGGCCGATGTGGACCGACGTCTTGGCGAGTGGAAAGAGGAAGCACCAACACAAGAGCAAATCGGAGTGAAGTTCGAGCCTCTCTTCCTAGAGCTCAACTATTGGCAGGCTATCATCATGCTCTATCGGCAGTCCTTGGCTGTGCCAGCAGCTCTCGCCGAGGAGCTTAGTGCAACTACTGGCGAGGATGTGCAAAGCCCTGGGACCGTCAACCTTGAGCTGAAGCAAGACGAGCAGCTTGTGTTCCTGAAGGTCGCACAGGCAGGACAGATGGTGATCAAGACGTATCGTCAGCTTCACAGGCTGAAGCTTGTGAACTACACCTTTCTGGCAACGCACCATCTGTTTATGAGTGGTGAGTAAGAGCCAGTTGGATGAACGCATTACTGACTTTCCAGGCATCTCCTTCCTATATGCCCTTTGGCACTCGCCGAAGGTACGATCACAGCTATCAATGGATGATGTGGACCTGACCATCCTCTCTGCTACGTCCGTGCTGGGAGATCTCATCGACAAGTGCCCTCCAGCAGAGGCGTGTCGAGACGCATTCGAACGTATGAACAAGGCCACGATCGCGATGTGCCTCAACACGACAGGCTTCGGTAAAGTGACCACGCTTGGCGTGATCCCAGTCACAGACACCCGGTAGTAATAATGCTTCGCCTGTAGGAGGAGATGCTAGCTACTTCAGCCCACTGAGCACAACATCACAGCCACGAAAGCGAAAACTCCCTACATTTGACATGAACCTTGAAGAGCTCTTCCAGGACAGTGACCTGACACATCGTCCGGCTGCTCTTCAACCCATCAATCCACAAGACGCCACCCGTACCACTTCACCGCAGGCGACTTACCGCATATCAAACACACAACAGTATACACCACTAGCCAACTCTATCAATCAAGCGCAGCCAGACTTGACGTTTGACACATTCGACTTTCTCGACTCTTTCACTGTCAGTGATCCTAATCAGCAGTTCTGGGGAGCTGAGCTGGACTTGGGCTTCGGCACCGGAGGCACTGATGCCAGCTGGGATGATATCCATGGTGTGGCCAGCAACAACGGTGGTGTGGACCTCTTTGGCGGGCTGTTCTTCGGCAATGGGAGTACTGGAATGTGAATGCAGCATGCACATATCCGACCTCGACAGTAGCTTACAGATTGTGCCCGATTGCAGATGCGAAAGACAATGAGAGAGCTGCAGATGTTGCAGCCGGACCACAGCGCAATATCACAACATGAGTATCACACTACCGCCAATACTGGCGATCGACATGCAAGACAGCTGCAAGGAGAAAAGCGCAGGGCAGATAGCTTTGGGGAGCCACGTGGAGAGTGCTGCCGATTCCCACACTTGCGAGCCAAGAAGACTCACACCCACTGACGCTTATCATACCGCAAGCGACCTGTCAGTTGACTTTGATAGCATGAGGGCGAGAGCGTGAGATCGTCCAAGAACATAGGCGCCATCACGCCTGTCTACCGGACTTGCGCAGTCCTTTATCTCTGGCCCCTTGTGCAGGCATATACTATGCCACGCAGCTCGGGTCGCTTACGAGGCCCCGGTATTGGCGTTGTCTTACTGCGGATGACCTCTCTACCGATCCCTACATGTCTCCTTCCCTGTGATCCCGGTCTTCATGCGGTACTATGCTGACATGACTGCTCGCAGGGCATTGACGGCTGATGTATCTGTACACCGACAAGAGCGAGACATCTCCTGCATTTGGAGTGGGGAGGCTTTATGTGCCCTGCTTTAGGGCGAGAACAGTGTCGACCGTTGTGCTGAAAAAAGCCTATCTTTTGTGCAAGCGACAGACTCATCCACATCGAGGCGGCTCGTCCTTCTCCGTTATCTCGAGTCCGAGCAGCCGATGCTGGCAGCCACTGCAGAGCATAGCCTGCTCGAAAGCCTATACGCCTCATCTCTTGTCTTTCGCTCTGTTCTTATACCAACATCTCACCTCTCACTGACGTCTCGAGTCACCACAAACATTGGTCAGCACTCTATGATAACGCTATAATTATGACATCTGGACCTTGCTCGACCCGGTTATGTGGCCCACTGATCCACTAGCTGCGACACCGAGGCTTTTGCCCACGCGACAGTGCTATAGATCCTCTCACGACTCTCTCAACTACCTCGACATAGGCCTTGTCAGCAATTACTGTCACGCCTTGACTCTGCGCAAGAGCTCGCCCTTCGTGGGCTGAGCAGTACGATCCGCGAACCAGTCTGCCGCCATCTGTCGTCACCATGCTCGACCCACGAGACATTTGGAGCACCGCTCCGCCGGAACCACGATCGCGCGACGAGAACTGGCCTACATTGCTGTATAGTTGGTGGTGCACCGCCTTCGCAACAGCTATTATCCTCATTCGTCTCAATGGGAGAAAGGTGCGAAGTGGGCAGTTGTTCAGGGAGGACTGGATAATGATCTGGGCGATGGTGCCTCTGTGGGCTCGCATGGTCCTCGTCCACTTCATCCTGATCTACGGCACCAACAACGTGGACACTGTCAATTTCAATTACAGCGATCAGCAGTTGGCAAACCACAGTACTGGTGCAAAACTGGTGCTTGCCTCGCGCATACTGTATGCTGCGTTCATCTGGATGAGCAAATGGACGGTTTCCGAGTTCTTGAAGAGGATGACAATCACACTCTGGAGAAGGAGCTACGAGATGACTCTCCAAGGCATTCGAGGCTTTCTTATCTTCACCTTCATTGCAGTTGTAATCGCAACTCTCGCCGAATGTCAGCCCTTCTCCCACTACTGGCAAGTCACTCCAGATCCAGGACCACAATGTCGACAAGGATTCTCCCAGCTGCTCACAATGGGCATCGCCGACATCATCACTGACATCCTGCTGATCGCATTCCCTATACCGATTGTGTTGAAGTCCGGTCAACCATGGACTCGCAAAGTCCTTCTCACAGCTCTCTTCAGCACTTCCACCATCCTTATCATCATTACGGGCTTCCGCATGCCAGAAGTCATTGGCGCACAGGGACGACAGCAGTACCGCACGGTCTGGGCTTCGTCTGAGATCATTGCTTCAACGTTTGTTGCCAACAGCATCATCATCGGCAGCTTCCTTCGTGACAAAGGCCCAAAACGCAACAAGTACAAACCTATCTCCGTCACTGACTCAATGGATCGCTCGTCGACCCGTCGCCCTACGATCGTTGCTATCAACGACAACGACTCTGACGAGGACCTCTTCCGCTCGCTCGGGTGTCGAGTGCCAGAGCATCTGCAAGACCCCAAGCCAGATCCTAAAGCAGCACCTCTTATGAGCTCACCCTACTCCGAACGTACTGAAGTGGAGGCTGCTGAGGACGATGACGAAAACCATGACTCGCTTCGGAAACATCCTGCACTACCCTCACCTGCTCCATCAACCGTCTCGAAGCGCAACATGTCGTTCTTTGACGTTGGTGGGCTGCTCGAAGATGGCCACGACCACTTTCCAGAGACACCCTCGCAAACGAGCACTGCTGTTGAGGGCTCCACTGCTGCATACGACTTTGCACCACCATCTCCGACAAGCACTCGTCGAGGATCGCAAGCTCTTCTTATGGATCTTGGAGCATTCCTTGGTCGAAGCGACGCTGACACTAGAAGAGTGCACGCAAGTGCATTCCGTCCTCTCGCAGCCCGTTACAGAGCTACGGGTCCGAGTCTTCAGGACGCTGGTGGTCTGCTCAGCACTCCTCCCGAGCCCGAAACGCCTAGACAGGCTCGTAGGCAGCAACAAGGCTTGCAGGATGTCGGTGGTCTGCTTGATAGCAGACATACTATGGACGCAAGTGCTATGGCACTGCAACGTCGTTTGCAACAGACGCCACAGACTGCCTCGCTACCGACCTCTGTACCAAGCTCGAGCTCGACAGCAGTGTCTCATGGCTATGAGAGCATGGATCTGCAGGATCCAGGAGGACTGCTAAGGTAGTCTAGATTTGTTTGATTGAAGCATTAGCGAAGATACCCTCTTGAGTGCAATAACGAGCGACATGTACACTACATTATCACGATGATGAGCAGTATATAGCCATCCACATAAGCATACAAAGCAATACTGTACACCGTAGCGTCAATCGCCAAAGCCCTCGAATCCGTCGGCGGCCATCTTCAACTCATTCTGCGCTCTGACCTTGGCGATGAGTGACTGCAGTTCCGCTTCTTTCACACGCTCAGCATCGTCCATCTTGGCGCCACGCTCAGCTTTCCTGCGCACTTCTTTCCGTTCTCTCCTATTCTCTCGCAATGTCTTTGCCTCCTTCTGTGACGACCAGGCTCGCTCTTTGCGCTGAGCCAAATCAGCAGCATTACCACCCTTGCTAGTCCGTTCAGGAAGCTCTCCTCGCTCACGGGCGGATAAGTATGCTTGCCGCTTGGCTTCTCGACTCTTGTCTGCGTACTGCAATTCGTGCAGACTGAAACCGTCGGGTACCGAGAGATGTAGCTTGCGATCTTTGGCGGCCTCTGGGAAGTATCGCTTGAGTTCAGGCATCTTAGGCCAGCAGAGCAGACCCCATGCTTCTCCTATACTCGCCCAGTCGACACGCTTGACACTGAAGATATCTGCTGGTAAAGTCTTGGTGTATGCTTGTACCCAGCTAACGAACGCACGTTGCGCCCGATCATGTAGCTCACGCTTCTGCATGTTCTGTTGTCTGATCGATTGTATTACTGATGTCGATGCGGCATCGCTCACAGGTGTCGAAAGTGAGTATGGCTCGAGAGTCGTGCCCTGGATACCGAGATACTTGATGTAGTCCTCTTCACTGCCTTCACTGAGTAGTGTTACTGCAATGCCTCGTTTACCGGCACGACCTGACCGACCGCATCGATGGATGAAGTCCTTGGGTTGACTTGGTGGATCCAGCTGTACAACAAGATCGATGTCAGGTATGTCTATACCTCTGGCCAGGACATCAGTTGTGAGCAGCACAGCAGTAGTAGCAGTATTGCGAAAGCGCTGCAGGTTCTTCGCTCGAATGTCTGCCTTGTGTGCGCCGTGCATCGGATAGACCGCTATGCCAAGGATGGCGGGCAATACCTTGTCCCAGTAGTCAACGGCTGCTCGTGTAGAGACGTAGAGTATTGTCTTCTGCGCACGAGTATCCTGTAGTAGCTGCTGCAAAGCAGGGATCTTGTTGACCGGCTTTGTAACGAGATAGTACAACCGTAAGCTCTCTGGCGTTGTCTTATCCAGGGCGCCAGTCTTGCTGCGAACCTTGGCACTGATCTTGAAAGGATAGCGGAGACCAACTCTGACAAGTTCATCGACAGCAGCAGAGACCGAGGCGCTGAAGAGACCTGTGCGGCGCTCCTTTGGAACCACATCTAGTATCTTCTGCAGGTCAGCTTGGAAGTTGGCATCTAGCAGGCGGTCTGCTTCATCGAGCACAAGAAGGTCGAACCAGTGTCGTTTCAGTATGGCACGAGACGACTCTAGTACTTCGACTAATCGTTTGGGTGTGCCGATGAGTATATTCGGGTTGATGCTAGAAAACGTTGCAAGATCTTCCTGCAGCTTCACACGACCTCCGATCAGTAGCTGAGGTATAGCGTATGGCCCTGGTGGCACAGGCTCCTCATCTTCATCGTCTGAAAGCATGTCATCTAGTTGAGTCTGCTTCCTTTCGTGATGCTGTGGGTATGCTGCGGTAGGAGGATGAAAGTCGAGGAGCGTCTTGAGCACATCGTGAATCTGTATAACAAGTTCTTTTGTAGGAGCGACCACGATTGACCGGACATGGCCTTTCTTGTTGGGGTCTTCGGCCTTGAGTAACCGTTCGACAATGGGTATGAGAAAACTGAGCGTCTTGCCACTACCAGTAACTGCCTCGACCACAAGGTCCTTGTTGCCCATGAGCAAGGGTATAGCCATGGCTTGTACTGGAGTTGTCCGGGCAAAGCCCATGCTGTGTGTGTAATCGAGAATCCATTGCGATAGTTCGGGAGTGAGTGCTTCAAATGATTTCGGCTGCTTCTTGGTAGGCTCGTCATGCGCCATACTACAGATCTCGTCTATGCAGAAGTCAAGTGAGATTGCAGAGTGGTTCGCTATAATGACAAAATATTGGATGGCAACGACTTCATCTAAAAATTTCTGGTCCGTGCGACACCACTCATTGGGAAGCTGTACAGCAGGACTCGACCACGTTTACACCGGCCTATGATCGTTGGCAGTGGAGAGTAAGGGTAAGTGATAAACAATTTGTGTATGAGGCTTGCACATCGGTGATGTTCTCAGTATGCTGCTGCTATTCGAAGCCCGGCTCGAAGCTGCACTCTACCCTGGCATTCAAAGATGAGGCACTTCAGCAGCGGTCAAGGCCAGCTTGACAATACTGAATAGTCCTTCTCCCAGAATCAAGCCACTCGCAAGTACAACGACCGGCGTCTCCGGCCTTCCCTTCCAGCGCGTCCACCACCAAGTAATCAAACCACCAATCGTTCGCGCCAGTGTGAAGGATGGCGTGTTGTACATTCCAACAGCGACTGCAATGCCACCGGGTATGTATGGTACCCATGGTGCCTGTCTCGAGTTGCCGTAGATTCGCAATGCGGTCAGAGCAGCCCATACTGCTGCTGCGACCGCCGCAAACTCTGCAATCTTGGGTGGTAGACCTGCTCCAGTGACCAGACGAGCTGTGAAGATCCAGACAAAGCCAGTTGGTACTTGAAACATGTCCGACGGAATGGTATAGACTCGCGTATACAGTTTGTATACTGCTGCCGACAGGACAGCACCGGCCGCAGAGCCAATAAGCTGGCCCATGAACTGTGCCTTTGGACTGGCTCCTAACAGGTGTCCAGTCTTGAGGTCCTGCAGAAGATCGCCAGCCTGTAGAGCGCCAGACTCTGAGATGGCGCCTGCGAGCAAGTTGATCACGATTGCGTTCTTGGACCCGGAAGGTGTGACGAGTGCAAATAGCAGCTGTGTAAGCTTTGATATGCCACTGACTGGGTTGAGATCCGTCTCTCCGAGTGCTCGTACACCCATGATCGATAGTATCATCGCTAGAAAGAGTGCGAATATCGTCAGTGAGACTGAAATGACACCTGGAAAGGCGAGCTGAATGGCAACGACGCAAAACACCAGCGATAGGACAAGACCGATGGAGGTGGTCTTGGGTCCGATCAGATGCTCGGGTGGTGCGTCATGCTCAGCTTTGCTTGGAGAAGCACGCTTCTTGCTTGTGCGGCTTGAAGCAGCGATAGGATCATCCATTTGTACCGGACTGTACCCTCTCATGGTAAGATGTGTCATTTCGCGGAAATATTGGTGAACGCCTTTATCCCGAATACCATCGAGAGCATTGGCACCATAGGTGCGAGCGTACCAGATCAAAGGTTTCAAAACAAGCCAGCCAAGACTCACAAGCGCATCAGCAAGCATGATGGCAAGCGATACCCAGACAATCCAGCCCTTGGAACCAGTCTTCCAATCATCGACATTACCGGGAGCCCAACCTTCATGCTTCGCGATCGGTGACAGGATCGCCCAACCAAGGACAGCTCCTAGGAACATATGGATAGTTGTAGCGGGCCCCATGATGATGCCTTGCCCTACATAGGCTGGAGACGGGTTGAGCGTCCAGAGCCACGAGCTTGCCAGATAGGTTCCAAAGATTGGTATGTTGTGCAGCTGTGGAACGAAATGCGTCGCGAGAGTCTATGAGATGTTAGTCGCAAGCGTTGCACTGAGTATAAGTCCGTACATAAGCACCGCTAACAGCAAAGCTTGTTGTCAGCAATTTGATCTGCTTCTTCCAGTCACTCGGAGCGCCCAAGGTACTTGCATCAAGATGTGTACTCCTGCTACTCGTGTCGCCGCTTATCAGAGCCTGGCTCTCTTCATCGTCTGTCTTCTTCGGCGGCGCTTCCTCCTTTTGGCCTCCATGCAAGACTTGGATCATAAGCGCAGTGGCAGTACCTGTGGGAAACTTGAGCTTCTCTCGTATGATGACTTGCTTCCGAAGAGGGACAGCAAACATGACACCAAAGAAGCATATCCCAAGCGCCCATAACATCAGCTTTCCTTGCGGCAGGCGAAGACCACCTGACCGCTCGCCTGACGCTATAGCTGTGAGCATTTCCACGTCGGTAGTGGTGGCATTCGGTGTCTCTCCAGGCTCGAGCAGGTACTCGAGCGCAGGTATAACACCAACAAAACCACAGCCAAGTGGCATTGTACCAACAGCGCCTGCCACAGTCTGTACGAGGACATTTTCGACTTCTGTGAATCCAACTCCTAATCCCAGGCTCTTCAATGGACCTCCCATACTGTCAATCAGTGTGCGCAAGCCCTTGAAGTATGTGAAGCCGATGAGGGCACTGGGCATAGCCATGCCTGAGATCCATCCTGTCTGCAGACCGAAGTAGGTGTTGCTAAAAGCGATCATGATCCCAATGACAAGACCGAGGAGGACAGAGCGCAGTGTGAATTGGGACTGCTTAGAGCGCTCCGTGAGGAAGTCATCGTTGGGCTCTTGCTGAGCTTCGTCGGCGTTCGAGCTGGTGATGCTGTCGTTGTCATGTTGCTCGTCACGCGGTTCGGGATCGTCGTGAGCTGCTGGGACGCCTCGATCTGGGGCCATGATGTGCTTCTCGTGTCCTTGATGCCCTCATGTCGGGAGCGATGCGGGTATGAACATCAAGAGTGATTGTGATCATCCATTGTCCAGTGACATTGAGATCATGTGCTAGCTGATGACGCCATTCCGAGAAACATCGTGCCAAGCATTTATGACAATTCGTGATTACCGCACCCTCTCCGAGGACATCAACTCTTCGCAGCATCTGTGAGTATCTCAGACATCATGATGCTAGCAGATTATACAAGTGAGCATCAATACAGCTTGATGAATACACTGATGGTGCTAGCACAGATACTACTGCATGCCGGTGATGAGCAGACAAAACGGCGTCATGCAAGGTAATATGCCCTCAAACACCTTTGCACTGACCAGGCCTCTCTCGTATTGACCTCGATCCGGTCCCGAAATGCGACAACACATGGGAGGAGACCAACGCGTAAATCATATCTTCACTCACTCTGGGAAACAGGTCGGGGATGCGCCGCTACAAGCCGCGCCGTTCTTCATCCTTCATCCTTCGATCGTCTCAGGATCCTCCTACGTGCATAGTTGCATGTCAGACCTCGATACACGAGGTGTGCAACGTCCAGCTCTCGAAAGGTTGAAGCATCAGCACATTGATTCCCACTCTTCTACAGCTTGCGTAGTGTCTCCATGCCAAGCTGTACTCATCGACATGCACAGACAATGCCAACAGACGAATGCACATTCCACATCTCATCAGTGTCTGGCCTTTCTGGCATCTTCAGGCGTGGCGTTTACGACTGCGGATGCCGTATTGATCACTACATAACGGCCCCTTGGTATATACGATATTGTGTTGACTCTCTAGTCTAGCGCAGCTTTGAGTTGCCCAGACCCTCGCAGGCTTGCTCACTGAAGGATTATTGGTGCTTAGCTACGAACTCCGTATACAGCATTGCCGTGGTAGCCAAACGATCGACCCTCGCACTCACATACCGACATGATCAGACTGGCCGGCCCCGAATCCACACTCCACAGCTGTTTGATTGATCCAGCATACGCCCTAGCAGTGATCAAGCTGACTACTTGCATTACATAAGTACAGCCAAAGACATGACTTGACCATAGCAGGTCTCTGATTGCAGATCGGACAGCCGCATGAGCAGGTATAAGTATGAGTTCTAGTCTCCGTCTTCATACCCATTCACGACCATCATGGCTTGCCTGACATTGTTCGCCTTCGTGGCAGGTATCACTGCACAATCTATCATCGCTCCATCCGCAACCTTCTCTCTTCTTCCTCGCGCCACCGATGATTACTTTGGTGGCTTCGCCTCTGATGGTGGTGCTGGTGGCTTCGTGCCACAATGGAACATGACTATGTTTTCGATTTCTGACGGCTCTCAATGCAACTCCAGACACTTCAACAACCTGACAGAGCCTAATGACTGCACATTTCCAGTGCATACTGGCTATGCCATGATCGATTATCAAGATCCCTCCAAACTTGTCGTCGTCGGCAACTAGTGAGTGTAGTCTGTCGCCTATACAGGGCTTGCATTGACGTCGGTTCCAGTTCTGGTAGAGGATCTCAGTATCAGCCAGGCGTTGGAGCATTCTGGCAAGGCACTGGTGGTGAAGGTATCTCATCTCCAATACACAGCAGGATACCCACTAAATGAGCACAGGTCTTGTTCTTTGGGACTCCAAGGTCGATCCAAAATCTGGTATCACTGATCCAACGAGGTTTGGTCCGGCGCCTCATACATCTGCTATCAACATTCCAGGCAACAGCACCGGTATGTTGAACGTATGGGGGGTTCACAATGACAAAAGTGCCTTCGATGCTCAATACGTCTTCACAACGATGTTCGAGATGAACTGGATTGGAGATGCTAATGCTCTAAACTACTTCTACAACCAAGGTAAGTGTGTAAAGATTGTCTAGGCAGAGGACTGACCACCATCAGTACCGACACAAAGGATCGTCCCAGTGCTGTTCAACGTCACTGCTGTAAGCACCATTATGATCACTTCCGGGTGAGACTGATGAGGTCTAGGGACAAACAGGCTATGGTAGCTCAATGCTGACGGCTGGTCGTGGGAGTGAGGCGAGCACATACTTCTATCTGTGGGAGGTATGTCTCACCGAGTGCCGCCTTGACATGAACTGAACAAGCATAGGGAGACAGCACAGGCTGGAAGATCGCTAGAGCACCATGGGCTACCAGGAGAGATACTACTACCTACTCATTCTGGCACGCCAGTGGAAGTAGCTCCGACAAACGTACTGGCTGGGTCAAGAATGCACCACTCCACCGTAACGCGGATGCTTGGGGCAATGTCTACAAGTGAGGGTACTCTGACCTGGCAGGCTTGCAGTAGACTGACCGCCCTTAGCTTCACAAATTTCAAGGACAATAACGCAAACACCGAGATTGGCTTCTGGGGTCAGGACATCAGATGGGTAGATCGATTTCAGACCTATGTTCGTCAGTGTCAAGAGGTGACACCTATCACTAACTCGTCTGTAGATCATCACCTTCCAGCCACAACCTGGCTACGATCTATATGTCCAACACTCCCTGACTGGCCTCATCACAGGGCCATACTCAAACCCTGTCAACCTCGCGCCGACAACTCTCGATCCACAGTGCCAGAAGGCAGGATCTGATCTACCATTGACTGACTTTGCCCAAGTCCATTGGGATTACTATGGAGTCAACAGCAACAAGACTTTGGTGTCCTACATCTCTTGCACGAACTTCCAATCAATGGGCGTCCTTACCTGGACCAATGGCTATAACAACTATCCGTCACCAGCCAAGTCTTATCGCGGTCCGTAGATGATATTCGTTGTGGTGCTATGAGTCCAAGGGACAAGTTTATGGGCGATACTCTGGTCAGAAAGAGGGTATACAGACGCTGTAGCATATTTGTTGGAAAAGCAAAGCAGTCAGTGATCTCTTAAGCACTCGTACTCGCCAAGCATAAATATGCAATCATAATGCAAGCGCTGTGCCAATCGAGCGAGAGGGTGGTGCATCCGCCATGCCATCACGAAGCTTCAGCAAGATCATTTTGCCAAGCCTGCTCGGCCGAGACTAAAGCGGTAAGCCGACATGCAGTCCACAACTTGGAATTTTTTGAAGGTGAGACTACACATACTGCACTCACAGTGGAGCACCGGCAAAATGCCTCATTCAGGTTCAGATGACTCCAGGAGCGGTCCCTTGGACGACATCGAAGACGACGAGGGATGGGACGACGTTGAAGACGACACTGAAAATCTTACGTTCCTCTGTCTGGCCTGCGACAACACTTTCGCCAATGTGAACACATTGGCAGCGCATTGCAAGCAAGAGCATGCCCTGGATCTTGTGGCTCTGAAGAAGCAACATGGTAAGTGTTCGAGCTTGCGTTCGTTGCAACAAATTGCTAACGGCTCAAGACCTCGACTTCTATTCCATGATCAAGTTGATCAACTACATACGATCTGAAGTCAAGCAATTAAAGAAGCTGCCAGAGCTGAGTGACCCTAGCGTGTTTGCAGACGATCGTTATCTGCAATCTGTGCTGGAGGATGACACACTGCTTTTCAGTATCGACGAGCTCTCAACTGATCTCCCAGCTGTTTCTGATGGAAAGCAGAAAGCTCCGACAACAGACAGCTCAAACACAATCGCAGATCTGGAAGCACAACTTGCACGTCTTCAGTCTCAGTTTGATGCATATCGTGAGCAAGTCAGTCAGACACTGGACAAACGATGGCTTGAGAACGGACCACAAGAATCGTCGCAAGCCGCCAGGGCAGAGGAAAAGTACGACCAGCAGTACTTCGAAGGGTACTCTTACAATGACATCCATCAGACCATGCTTCAGGATACTGTCCGAACTGATGCTTACAGAGACTTCATCTACGACAACAAGCATCTCTTCAAGGACAAGGTCGTTATGGACGTCGGCTGTGGAACTGGCATTTTATCAATGTTCTGTGCAAAGGCTGGTGCAAAGAAAGTGATAGCAGTCGACAATAGTGCGATCATCGATAAGGCTCGAGAGATTGCAGGCGATAACAAACTCCTCGACCACATTACCTTTGTCAAATCCAAGATCGAGGACATCACTACGCTGCCTGACGGACTAAACCATGTCGACATCATCGTCTCCGAATGGATGGGATACTGTCTGTTCTTCGAAGCTATGCTACCTTCTGTGCTTGTTGCCCGTGACCGCTTTCTCAAGCGTGCTGCGGATGGCAAGACGTTCGATGGACTCATTGTGCCGAGCCACTGTAGTTTGCAGATCGCTCCTTTGTCAGATCCCGAGTGGATGGTAGACAATGTCAGCTTCTGGAGTAATGTCTACGGCTTCGACATGCACTGCATGATGGAGAAGGCTTTCGAAGACGTTGTTGTGCAGTTTCCACCTGCAGATTCAATCAGTGGTGTCTCTAGCTCCGGTAAGGATCTTCAGGTGTGGGATCTCTACACCACTACCGTCGAAGATCTCTCCTTCACAACACCATTCTCAATAAACGTAACGAAAGATGTCGACTACATGGATTCCTGGTGTATATGGTTCGACATGGGCTTCTCTTCGATACTGCCTACGTCCACTCCTACAAGCTATGCATCGATATCAGAGATCAAGAAGCAGCCTGGCGCTGTAGTGTTCACGACTAGCCCTGCAGGCAAAAGAACGCATTGGCAAGCTGGAGTATGTGTCATCGAGCCTGGAACTGTCAAGACAAGCAAGTTGGCGTCTGGAGATTCAATCACAGGAACACTTCGATATGCCAAGGGAGACGAAAGTCGTGCACTCGAGATCGAAGTCTGTTGGACATTACCTAACGATACAACGGAGAACAAGAAAGTCTGGAAGATGCGGTAGCTGTGATCAAGATTGCTGGTATTGCAGTGTCTATGGACTCTTGAGCAATATGAGCTGTATGAATGAATCAGATTACCTGGACAGTATCGCGATTCTAACCTCCTGATGCGTTAGAGCTGGAACTCTGAGTCTCGTCGGAGCTGTGCTATGAGCTTGCGATGAGTCCATGGATCACATTGGTGGCAGAAGTAATCCTCTTTGGTGTCTTTTGGTACTGCATCTACCATACACTCGGTATGTTGCCAAACTCTGCATGTGTCGCATTGTATCATTGGGTCTTTGTCATCCTTTGTACAGCCGCAGGCGCAGCGGACAGCTTCTTCATCACCTTCTGCAATGGTGAAGAACTCAGGAAGGAGGTGAGCATCAGCTACAGTGTCCTTCCTCTTCCTGACCCTCCTGGCGACGCCTCTGAAACGGTGTTCGAGGAACTCTCGTCGCAGAGTGGATGCCTTCTTTGCTTGCAGTACGTTGCTAGGCAGCTGATGACCATTCATGATTGGTATTTGTACGCCTTTGCCGGCGCAAGGCGGCTGAAACTTGCTTCTTGGCTTGTTCTCTGCTATGGTGATGGCGGAGCCTGCGACCTTGGTCTTCTTTGGTGCCGGGATGTCCTCGATGGGTTCTTCATGTCGAACACGCTTTCGGCCAGCAGTTCCCAGAGCTGACGATGGCCGTGTGACACGATCGACCACCGAAGAAATTCTGGGAAGCTTTGGCTTGAGAGCGGAAAGCTTTGCGAATGTGTGTCGTCTCTCCGAAACGTCGATGTCGGCCGGCAGCAGCCGGGACCACTCATTGTCAGAGAAGACGACCATGGCATCTTCACGCGCGAGGGAGAAGAAGGCGACACGAGCAACGCCCGCACAGTGGCTGCTCATACGAACCAGACCACGTGCATAGACGTACTCTTCGAAGGTGTATGGGAGCTCAGACATTGTCGTACAAGGGAGTCTTTTGTTGGTAGTAGTGGTGGAGAGTTTCGATGATCGTAGAGAAGTGCATAGATGGGATCACATGGAAAGAAAGGAGATGGGAGTGCTTGAAGGAGTATTTGAAAGACATACCTCACCTCCATGTGAAATACATGTGGTTTTGAAGTGAATTGAGAGCTGCTCGACAGCTGATTGTGGTAACCTCATTCAAAGGCAACCTGACAATCGACCTTGTCTCAGCAGCTGCAAAGTCCACAAGTTCAATTGAGCCGCTATCATCGTAGAACGTAGCGTTGAGCATGTCAGCAACATGTAATGCACTTGTCATAGTGCTTGCTCGCAGATCTGACGATTGCTGTATCATGACCTCTGAGCAAAGTCAATGGCGAAGCGATGTGAAACGTTGATGATGTGTTCCAGTAGTGCTGGGTCCTCGTCAGAAAGACACAGTAGAGAATGCTGGTGAAGGACTGTCGTCGAAATCGTCTATAGAGCTTGACTTCACCGCCTGAAGTGAAGCGGAATTCTGCCACCGAAGAATATCGAAATAGTCCGCATTAGCAAAGACATACGACTACATCTACACTACAATATGGGTCGCGGCAAGTTCAGGAAGGGCGGCCGAGGCGGCAACAGAGGCGGCGGACACAACAATCGCGGCAATCGTGGTCCCCAGGTTGACAACCGTGTGTCTTTTGCAGAAGTTCCCAAAGTCAATGAGAAGTTCGAGCGTTACTACAACACAATCAATATCGTACCCGAGGGACCTGAGCGAGAAGCCTTCTGGACAGCATATCGTCGAGAGCTACCGAACGCTTTCCGATTCACCGGCTCCAGAGGTCATGCGCAGACCGTTCGCAAGAATCTCACCGAACGATTCTTTCCTATTCTCGAGAAGATTCAGCACGATGGAAAGCCAGTCGAGTTACCAAAGCAGATGCCATGGTATCCTGATGGCTTAGCCTACAGTATGACTACACCAAAGAATGTCATTAGGAAGTACGAGCCATTCAAGGAGTTCCAGAAATTCTTGGTGAGCGAGACAGGTGTTGGCAATATCTCGAGACAAGAGCAGGTTTCAATGATACCACCTTTATTGTTGGACGTGCAGCCACATCATACGGTGCTGGACCTTTGCGCTGCTCCAGGAAGCAAAAGTGCGCAATTGATTGAGGCTATACATGCTGGTGAGGAAGAAAGAGTCGCACAAGCAATTGCAGCTGCTAAGGAGGGTTCTACGAATACGTCAGAGGACTACGGGAGGTCGACGGGACTTCTTGTCGCAAACGATGTCAACTACTCGCGTGCGCAGATGTTGATACATCAGGTCAAGCGACTCAACTCTCCAAACATCATTGTCACAAATCATGATGCAACTATGTTCCCATCGATCGCTCTGCCACCAATAACGACAGCAGATTCATCGAAGCCGCCTCCTGGAAGGTATCTCAAGTTTGATCGAATCCTTGCAGATGTGCCGTGCAGTGGCGATGGTACAGCACGCAAGAATCCCAATGTATGGAAAGATTGGACACCCGTGAATGCTCTTGGACTATACCTAACACAAGTTCGCATTCTTGTGCGCTCATTGCAGATGCTCAAAGCTGGTGGCCGCGTTGTCTACTCAACGTGCTCCCTCAACCCGCTCGAAGACGAAGCAGTAGTCGCATCAGCCATTGAGAGATGTGGTGGCACTGAGAAGGTCAAGCTCATCGACTGTTCCGACCAGCTCCCAGAGCTGAAGCGAGTGCACGGTCTCACCGACTGGAGCATCATGGCGAAAAGTGGACAGATCTACGAGTCATGGGAGGAAGCACAACAGTACGAACCTGATAACAACAAGGTCAAGGTTGTGCCTGGTATGTTCCCGCCAGATGCCAGGGAGAGCATTCCTCTTGAGCGCTGCATGCGTGTATACCCACATATGCAGGACACTGGTGGCTTCTTCATTGCCGTGCTTGAGAAGCAGAGTGAGCTGAGGGCAAAACCAGAAGCAGACAGCAAATGTGCCAACCGAGACTGGAAATTTGACGCAACCGAGCTAGCTCCAGTCACTGCGCTAGTGAATGAGATGCAGCAAGCACCAACTGACGGCTCTGGACATGCTGCAGTCCGGCTGGAAACCGCTGAAAAGCTAGCACCAGCACCAGAAGCTACTACCGAAGTGAGCGCAGCTGAACGTAGCAATGAGCCCGTCGTAACACCTGCCCTGAAAAGAAAGCTCGAGGACACTACCTTTGACGAGAATGGTGTCAAGCGTACCAAGACCGAGGACGATCAGACCAACGATATCGAAGCTCAGCCTCATGAGCATCTCCCTCTCCCACCGAGTGTGCAGCAAGGTCTTGAAGGAAGCGGTGAGCAAAAGACGCAAGCCAATGGTAGCCCAGCTGCCACATCTCAGGCCAAGCCGAACAAGCCTGGTCGTGGCGAGCAAGCTGCTGGTGAAGCGTTCAAGTATCTCTCACCAACTCATCCGGAGCTTGAGCGTATCTATGATTTCTATCAAATCCACTCCGCCTTCCCTCGCGATCGCTTCCTGGTGCGCAACCATGCTGGCGACCCAGTCAAGGGCATTTACTACACCTCACAGCTTGCCAAGGAGATCCTCCTGCAAAACGAAAGCAGAGACATGAAGTTTGTGCATGCTGGAGTCAAGATGTTCATGAAGCAGGATGCACAAGGGCAGGAGAATGTCTGTCGATGGCGTATTCAAACTGAAGGTCTCCCTATCATTGAAGGCTGGGTGGGCCCAGAACGTACCGTCAAGCTCTGGCGAAGGTCCACGCTGCGCAAACTATTGGTAGAGATGTTTCCAAGGCTTGGCGGCGAAGAGGGCAAGGAAGGTTGGAGACAGCTTGGCGAGATTGGCGAGCAAGTTAAAGACAAGGTAATGGGCTGCTGTGTCCTTCGAGTAGAGGCCAGAAAGGATGGGCAGATTCAGGATGACGGAGGCTTCGACGAACCAGTCGTGATG
Source organism: Peltaster fructicola (assembly GCA_001592805.2). Classification (NCBI taxonomy): domain Eukaryota; kingdom Fungi; phylum Ascomycota; class Dothideomycetes; genus Peltaster; species Peltaster fructicola. Next base: position 2,733,851 of record CP051140.1, read on the forward strand.
CCGCTATGGCGAAGTCTCCATTCCCTCAACCTCATGCTGCCCAAGGAGGAGAGGAGAGCTCTGCTGCTTAGAGTGTTCAACGAAGATGTCGAATTGGTCAATAACTCACAGCCACGGCAGTCAGATGCTGATGCTACATCGAGCAAATCTGCAACCAAGGATACGAATGGTGTCAAAGCAGTCAGCGACACTGCGGTAGCGGCTGAGAACGAGGACGAAGCCGACGAAAACGAGAGCCATGACTGATGCATAGGGGACATGTATAGGAGGAGACAAGGTATTTGTATCATATAGTGCTTCACGTATGAAGCCGAAGCATATAGCAATAGTTCATGGTGATAATCTACTGCTCAAGCATACTCTCTACGATCAGCTCAGTGAATGCTCTTAGACTTCTTAGTGATTCACTCATCTTGGAGCCTTTGTCCTGGCTCGTGATGCTCACTGAGCTACAGTAGACGCCTCATACCGTAGTATACTACGTGAAGAGACTCTGTTCGTCGCTGTACTGAAGGTGTCGTTGTATCAAGCAATCTGCATAGGCTACAGAGCAACTGGTCAAGTTGTTGGTGCTCGTCGCAGCAAGCACATCGTTATAGGTCGTCAGTGAATGGCTTTTTGGCGTAGATGTAGAGCATCAGGAAGATACCTTGTGCCCTTTGAGTCCTTGCTTGTCTCTCTTTTCTTGCGCCCCAGCTAGTCGCCTCCTTTCACGTCTGGCCTCTATGTTAGTCGTGTAATGCAGACAGACTCTGGTTCCGCGGTGCGTGGCCTACTCGACGCGCACGCTGCTACAGCGAAGACATCGCTTTAGTGGGCAGGCTGTACGAGATTATGAGCAGATGGCCAGCGCCTTCTCTGCTGATGTAGCAGGGCATCGCTCTCGAGCTCGACGCCGATGCGAGGTTCGACGATATGGTCACAACTGTGAAAGAGTATGGATGCTGTTATTGAAAACGAGATCTATCATTCACTCTCTGAATTCTGATGACGCAACACCTGCCCATCATGGAATTTGAGTCTTGGCACAAAGGGACAAAATCAGATTGAGCATCATAGTAGTACAGGATATCTCATGGCTGATGCTGACATCAGTCGCCTCCCTACGCATATAAACATTCCTTACAACACAGCATTCAGCTCCTGTAGCTGCGCAAGCAGATACGCAGACAGCATCTCACTCAGACTGCCCCAACGTCTCTTGCTCTCCAGCAAGAAGACTTGCCCGACCAAACACCATGTCGACTACTCGGATGAGGGTTCAGGAGTGAGAAAGCCAGCTTGTGCTGCGGAACCAGGTTCACGATCAGGACGTCGGTGCTTTTGCTTTGGGCCCGAGGATGCGTACGCTGTTTCTAGAGAGCTTAGTAATGTACTGCACTTGTGCTGTCCCGACCTCTGGCTCGGAATCAGGCTCTAAAGATACAGACTTACGTTTCTTCGATGACACCTTCTCAGACTCACTGTCGCTGAAGTCGCGACGCTTGTATGAAGGACCGGCATCCTCAGAATCGCTGGCGAGCTTATCTTCGTCAGAGCTGAGCTCTTGTCCAACGTTGAAGCGCTTGAAGATCTTCTTGCGTTGACCCATGAAGGCGGAGAAGGCATTTGGGCGAGGCTTGTAGTTCGGTATGTGCTTGATGTTGTCCAACTCGTGCTCATCAGGCTCGAGCTCGTACTGATACTTCTCGATGAGGTTCTTCATTGCAGCATAGATGGCAGTGTCTTGTTCGAGCGGCTGCTTGTCCATACCAAGTGGGTGGCCGAGGCCATCAACAACAGAGAACTTGAAGAGCTGTTGGTGAACAATGTCGGCATTGTCCGACTCTTTCACCAATCTCTCCTGAGCAGTCTCGAACTCGGCCTTGGTGCGGTATGGTGTTGGACCACCTTCGATTGCAGGGATGTACCAGCCCTTGGTGGATTGAGTCGGGAATGGTGAGCCATCACCCAGTCGCTTGCGTTCTGATGCAGCGAGAAACTCAGCTTCTGCTCCAAGAATGATGTCTGTGAAGTAGCTATCTGGCAGTTGACTTCGATCAACTGTCTCATCGGTTCGAGATGCTCGGTTGGCAGTTTGGCGGAGGGTTGGAGCCATGGTGATGGTGTATCGTGAGCTTGTAATGTGTGTTGTGGTGCGTTAAGAGGTACTTCGCTAGGCTTTGAAATGAAAGTCAGAGGTCGACGTGCAAGTGATATACTCGCCAGGCTAGAAATCCACGGTTGTGTTAGAAATGGGTGAAAAGCGAGGCAGCTTCTGATGGTGTAAACAAGGGCTTTCTCTTCCAGACAGAGTCTCACAAAGAATAACGCATCATTGTGCAAAGCTTTGGCACAAAGCGGCGCATCACTTTGCTTGTCCCTATGATCCAACGTCATGTCGAACATCCTAGCAATTGTAAAATGGCGGGAGGTTGTTCACAGGTTCTAGAGTGCACAAACACTCTCATTCTGCAAGATCTGCTGATTTTGGAATGCCGTTGCTGCTTCACAGTGTACTACCTTTTGTGCTTGTAGCAGCCTGTGAGTTGAGCTTGACCTCGTATGTCTCCCAGCGTTCTTACAGCATCGAAGCCTTTCCTCCCAGTATCCTGCACACCGGTGGCTGGGTTGACCAGAGCTGCGTACTTTCGACAGACGCCATGGGAGTGCTGATCATCCAGCGATATGGCGATAGCCGCCCACTCCGCTCACTGGTACAGACCTTGATATTAACCAATGCTCGTCATGGGAAGTACTGATTTATATCCACGAGTGCATTCCATAAGGCGATATCAGTCTCTCCTTTCGGTATTGCTGGTCTTGAGCCTCTGACATATCCTTGTAATGGCAGCATGTCGGGCGTGCAGAGCGCAAAGTCCAGGTCATCCTCTGGTCTTGGCATTTCTCCAGTCTGGAAGTAGCGGCGCAACGCTTTGCCCGTGCACATCGAAGGACTTGCATAGCTGCAATGACCCTCACTATCTTGTTGGAGTACGATAGCTCCATCGAAGCCTTTCGCCATGGTGAACGCATTGCGGACCGGGGTGACAGGGTCGTAGGTATTGCCAATAAAGAGGATAGGATGTGCAGTCCTTGCCACAAAGTCACCGCTGTATCTCCAGGCTGGCCTTACTTGCCAGGCGGTACAAGGCATCTGTATCTCAGCCCAGCTTGCGCCGATCAGTGAGGACTGGGCAATGATCGTGTCGGCATATTCCTTGTATTCTTCCTTGGTCTGCTTCGTCCGAGGAAGCCCGTCTGAGCAAGCAATACCCCAAGTAGCAGCTGAGTTGAACTCTTCCATACCTCGGTGGCATGATGGGCTGTAAGGGCCGTCCGTAAGACATGACTTACTGAGTGGTTTGCCGATGGGCGGTGTTTGCGAGACCTTGAAAGCTTCCAACATCGGAGCTCTGTTCTGCTCCAGCTCATGAAGGGTCTGCACAATGACAGGAAAGTCTCTGAGAAGGTTGTAAACAAGACTCCTGATCATGGTCTCGTAGTCATGGTGGTTGACTGACGCAGGGCCATGAGTAGCATTCCCTTGGCGTCCTACCGGATTCTGTCGGAACTTCTCGAGTATACCGACCACTCGATCGATGATGGCGGCTGGACCATCTTCATGCCACAGGGGGCAATTGTCTCTACCACCAGCCCAGCAGTATTCAGCCAGTTTGAGAAACGCCATGTCAGTATCTTGCAGATTAGTGGTCCATCCTCCAGCCATGTAGTCGTGACTATTGACGACACCATCGACCACGAGCCGTGAGATGCGGTCTGGAAACATGGCGGCTATATGTGCGCCTAGTATCGAACCGTAGGAGAAACCCCAGTAGTGGACGAGTTCGGCGCCTTTCTTGTAAGCTGTACGTTGCCGAATAGCTGCTTGTTCTTCAGACGTGAATATAGTGGCAGACTCCAACAAACGCTGTGCTTCAGCTGCTCGCCACTCTCCATGGCGTTCAAAGACTTCAACGACATCGCGAGCCACTGGAGCGCTCGACATGTGCTTTCCGATGCCCTGTTCATCGTCAGTATAGTTTGAGAAGTCAATCCCTAATAGAGCGATGGAAGCTACAACGATTGCCTTGCTTGACCCGTAGGGAGAGGGAGCCAGAGCTTCTTGGAAGTCGCTCGACGTGACGAAGTCCCTGTGATTCCTTTGAGTAGCTGCTTCGATGATTGCTCTCGCTGTACCAGGGATCGACCGTGGCATCATGATGGGAGACAGACATCTTTGGCAGCACGCTGACTACAACCTTCAGCGACAGCGCGATAGCGTGACCAGAGGTTGTCGAAGGATGTAGCAGTATCACCAATGTACCCTACCGCTCTCTGCTCGATTACCCAAGTGGCCAGCTCAAGATGATTCGGAAAGCATTGGAGTGCGGGTCTGGTGTTATTCACACCTCTGGGGTCGAATGAGATGATGTCGAAGTTTTTGGCTGCCGAGCTATTGTTGTCAGGACCCGCAGACACGATGGTGCGAAACTGGTGACCTCCGTTGATCACCTGAGCCACGCCAGAATCGCCCGGGCCGCCAGGATTGAAGAAGACTGCACCGCCGTAGGTTGAATCCGTGATAGGAACTGTGGCTTCGAGCTTGATCACAGCCAATTCGACAGTCCTGTCTGACTCAGTCGTATTATGATGCCAGTCCATAGGCACCTGCAAACGGGCGCATTTGAACTTGCTGAAGCAGTCGTGCCAGACGAAAGATTCTTGAGCTTCTACCTACGCATAATCAGTAACGCACCACACCACACTGCGCTGCTATGCGCACATTGTCCCAGTCGAAATTGTGTGAATTGGTGTTGGTCGGCAAGACTGGGTGTTGGTCAATCACGATTGCAGATGCCCTCAGCGAAAAGGCTGCGAGCTGTGCAAAGACCATTTGAAGTACTGTGGCAAAGCTGAGCATTGTCCTCACTATATTGGAATGGTGATCGAACGATTGAAGGTTGGTCTACCAAGCTCGATATTTAAAGGATTTATGTCATCCACTACGACGGAGTTGAAGCATCACATCACCTGCAGCTCCAACGGAATTCGGAGTTGCTTCTTTTAGTGTTCGGAGTGCTCACTCACCCACGACCAGATAATGTGCTGAGGTCTAAGCACACGGCGTCGGCAACTGGAACTCTTAGGGACTGACTGCTTGTTCATCAACGATTTCATCTGCGCTAACGAGCTGGAGGTCGGACAAGGATACGGCACATGTGAAACCTATAGAAGAAGAGCTTGCGAGAAAGAGTTGTTTGTGTATGCTAGATTTATCTGTTGCTCTCGGTACAGTATTAGAAGCCGAAACTGTCAAGAATGCTGCTAGAAGCAGGCTCATTGAACTGAGTAGGCTTCTTCTCCTGTGCGTTGGCTCCGTTAGTTTGCGAAACATCGTTGTTCGCAGTGGCATTCTTGGAACGGATCTTAGCCAGTAATGCCGCTGCTTTTGCTGCTCGCTGGCTTGCCTCGTCCACAAGTTGTGGTTCGATAGTCGGAGTTGATTTAGCATCGCTGTCAAATGCGTCGAGCATGGATGGTACAGCGACAGGCTTCTGAACAGGCTTTCCGGGCTTGCTCTCCTCGTACGACTCCAGCAGACTAGACACGGCATTGGTCTTGCTGCTTGTGCTGCCTGAGAGCTCCGTCGCAGGCGCAGCGTCACTGACAGGCTGCATGAACGACCAGTGCTGGACAAGCCTGAGGGACAGCAGCCAGAAGCCTCTTCTTCGTAAGATGCGGGCTGATCGCAGCACGGCTCTATACTCGTCATCCAAGGTAGTCTTTCGCAAGGTCGACTTGCTCTTTGCTGTGTCTCTGAGCTCACGATAGAATGTCAGTGCGGCAGGATCGTCCTGTTGCCAACTTCTGGGTAACCGCTCTGTTGCATTCTTGGACAGTCGACCAGCGTCCACGATCAGAGCACGCAATGACTCCGGTCTTTGCTCCATGATGGCGTAAGACCACGCCAGCAACCAGCGATTGGTCGTGTTCTGAGCAATCGGAACGACACGCTCCCGCATGAAGTTCTGTAGCACAGGACTGCCGTCGCCACAGTATGCTCGGGCTACAGACACTGCCAAATGCAAATCCTCGCATTGTCCAGCAAGGATGCTGATAGCACTGATTGCATCGTCTGCTAGCAGGAAGAAGGCTGCTGCATACTCGAATCGACGTTTGCCCATCAACGCATATGCATTCTTACGTGCAGCAGTCTTGTTCTCCTCTGCATCAAAGTCCCGCCTCAGAAAGTTTTGCGTACTCTTCTGTTCGCGATTGCCAACAGCCACTCGCCATAGTGACAGAAGCACTGCTTTCTTGCGAAGTGCTAGAAGGAACAAAGAGGCATCAGCAGGATTAGGCGGCTGGGTCGATCGATATGCGCTTTGGCCGACAGCCTCGAAGACTTGCTCGACAGAGGCCATGCTGTGACTTTCTGATTGTGCTGCTTTGATAGTGTGAAGCCATAGAGTAATGCCCAATGCGCGTACCGTTGGCCAGTCAAGTTTGTTCTCGTAGTACTGCACAAGAACATCTAGAAGAGGTTGCTGTGTTGTGGAATGGTAGGCAAAGTTGATCTCCCGCCATGCCATGGTCGGCAAAGCCTTGTGTGTTGAGCTATTCGCAGCATCATCTCCAGCCACTGATCCATTCGCCTGTCCATTTGGTGTTTGATGTAATTCGAGCAAGACATGATATCGCCAATATGACAAGTAGCGGATGGCGTTGAGGTCGAGAGACTGTTGATAGCGGGCGACAAATGAGACTGTATGGACAACGAGCTTCAACTTCCCTTGATCGTCATCGGATGTGAATGGCAAGTCCAGCTCATCTAGTTGATCGCTAAGCTCGGAGAAATCGATCTCTTCATGGTATGTCAATGTAGTGTCAGTAAGCAGCTGGTCAATGTTGAGGTCCAGCAGTGCATCAAGCTCGTCGCCATTGGTGTAAAACTTGAGCTTCGCTTGAAGTTCAGATAGAATTGTGATCACGCCACCAAAGTGACCATGAAGAATGAGTTCCCTGAGCACATGAGGTTGCCAACAAGTCAGCGGTCCCCTCAGCATGCTCACTAACTCGTCCATACTGCTGTGCACATCACTCGTGAGGTCTAGCTGCTGACAGTGCTTATTACTGAGTGATTTCCTTGCGATCTTGTCATCACTGATGAAGATGGAGCTTCCAGCGGCGAGTACGAGCTTTCCATTGCCTAGCCAGGTAGCTGATGAGATGACGAGACCGATATCGCCAAGACTGATGTGCTTGACTGTCGCCCAATGTCCACTTTGGTTATGATCGTATCGAGACCGAGCCAGGATGTCCACAGATGTGTCAGACACAACGGCAAGAAGGCTGTGCTGAGTGAGAGCTACCTCGTCCTCAGTTGAGTATGGGCAGACAATCTGCTGTGCACGGCTGGCCAGCGTCTGCTTGTGCTCAACATAGCCTTCCTTGAGATCGATGATCACCAGATCGTATCCGTCAGGTGACAACACAACTGCGGAGCTGGAGGTGATACTCATGCGCCCAGCCTTGATGCCGGTAGCAAAGGCCAATGTGCTCTCCAGCATTGAGGTGCCTACATTAACGAGTGCAGCGCAAGCAACATCCCGACGGTAGATGGTCCCATTCGCATCGACACCTACAATACGGAGCCAATCCGCCTTCCGAGGATGTAGGACTGCACTGAACTGTACGATGGCAGGTAGTGCTATATCGAGGTCAGTACCTAAAAGGCTTGCTCGATTGGTAGCAGTAAGCTCAATCGTTGGTTCCTTGGACGACCATTCACTGCGGGTAGGATTGACCAGAACTGATGTATACCGGCCGGCTGAGCTGTAGACCATGTACCGTTCGTCAGCGCCCAGAGCAGCATGCATTCGCAACAAGCTCAAGTTCCCGTCTGATATGAGGTGTGGTCTCGATATTACGCCCTTGCCGTCGAGTACTCTTGCAAGTGTGATATCTTTCTGGCCGAGTAGTAGTAGACTCTTGTGTCGCTGAACACTGTCAACATCTACGCTAGGGCTCTGCCCATCGACATGAAGTGACGTGTGTATCTGGTGGCCTGCTCCTGCCCATTCCATCGCACTGCCGTTTGATGTCCATGAGATCAATCTGCCATCAACTGCTGTGCGCAGACCCATGTACTGACCAGTGCTACCGACCCAAGCGGCCACTTGTTGACCTCGGTCAGATGCCAGCGCTGATGAGCTTGAGAAGTTTTCCACAGTGCCTCGCCACCACTTCACTGACCGGCCAAAGCTGTGAGCAAGAATGTTGAGCACGTCGCCATCAACCCATGACTCGAAAGCTGTGGGAATACCAGGATCGCATGTCAGACCTAGGCTTTCAGAGTGAGCGATGTGGAATGGGGCTGTTGCCATCTCAAGACCTGAAGCGGACCGTCGCTTGTGTCCAATCGACGATAGTCCCCATGCAGACATGCGTCCCTGTGTGTCAAGTGCAACTATGACATCTGGATCTCTCGACACAACCTCTTTCAGATGTTCGACACCGTGTTTGACCTGTTGCTGAGGATGCTTCCTCAGCGCCGCTGCCACAGCCGTTGAATATGTTCCCGACGGGATGATGAATGCATATCGCGCAGGTCGTGTAGATCCTTTGTTCATAGTGAGCACAGGTGAATGTGGTATCGCTGATACAAGATCGACGATGCTGTACAGTGACAGTATGTCCAAGTCGTTGTGACTGTTCGTCCGCCAAACCCTGAGGTTGCCATCTGCACTGATCGTATATAACACCTCCCGGTTCTCATCGCCGTGATGCGATCTGATGGAACTGTTATCGGTATTCTGCTCAAGCTTCTCTTTCTCGGCGGGTCGCCAGTCCAGATGCGTAACAATGCCATCATGCGGCAGATATGCAAAGTCGAAGATAGCCTCTTCGAACGACAATCTTCGCCACACTTTCACCTGGCGGTCCGTGTCTCCGGCAGTCGTGATAAGACCACAGCTTGGACTGAAGGCAACGAAGCGTAATGGGCAAGCAATAGGCTTCGTCCATTGCGCAGCACGTCTCTCGATTGCGGAGATGTTGACTGATAGTGTTGCCGGTGAGGTCGCCCGGCTGGAGGGCAGAGTACCGAACAGAGCGAGCTGTCTCGTGCCAGCGACAAGCAATTCTCCCTCTGTGCCCCATGATAGCGATCGAACCTCGTTGTTGGCGTTGGCCAGCGACAGCTCTTTCACCCAGCCCACACGATTCCAGGATGATGTGGACGGCTTCAATGTCCAGACATTGTTTGCGGAAGCCACAGCAACCCTGCCTGTATCCTCACCCTCAGCTCTTATGGCGACTAGCTCTTCTTCAAAGGTGATTGCTTGATCGAGCTCGTTTGGCGATCGTAAGACGTTCAGTTGATGCCCAGATATGTATAGGATATAGCGCTTCCATCTAAAGGTGAAGGTGGTGATACTCTGAAAGCCAGCATTTGGCGCTCCTGGTAGTATTTGCTCGAATACTGTTGGCTCATCGCCTCCAGGCGACAGCGATGGCATGTCTTGTGATGCTATCGCTCCTGCTGCAGCATGCTCAATGGCTGTGTGATGCTCATCGAGTCACACTGTTGTGTACTTTGCCCTTTGGCACTCCGGATATCTTGCTACAAAAGCAAGCTAGCAAAGTATCTATGTCACGTCGTATGTTGTGCAACTTGAGGCTGGTGAGTGGAGCTTCCTCTTGAGATCGTGGCGCGTGCAGCTAGATGAGTTGATCTAGTGTGGCTGGATCAGATTGACGTCGCCGCTGTCCTGACCTGCCGATCGCTCTCTATCAGATCTCTAGACCTATCTCTTAGACCGACAGGCTAAAGCATTAGGTGACGTAGTCTTCGAGATGCAGCTCTTTGGGACGCGCGCATCATGGTCTCAGATAAGTATCATGTCTTTCATTCGAGAGACGCTCTGGGACTACGTTGAGTTACTATCTTACTATCTCATCTCATGCGGCATGACATAGCCGTCCATCAGTCGTTAGCAACGTGTTATTCTTCTGTTTTGTTCAAGCAGAGCGTGCAATCGCGTTTTATCAAGCAGCGCATCGTTCTGTCATCGCGCAGACATATTCACGATCCCACAGCATACGCAACCAGAAATACAATGCCTGAACGAATCGCCGTCATTGGCTCTGGCTGGGAGGCTACACTCTCTCAGAAGCTCGATGACAAGAAGTTCGAGGTTATTGTGATCTCTCCAGAAGCCAAGACTCCATATACACCTCTGTTGGCTGCCGCTGCGACTGGCATGTTCAACTTGTCTCTAGCAGAGGAACCGATCCGCCACAAGTCGAAGAATATCAGATTCATGCAGGCCAAAGTGGAGGATATCGATTTCCAGAAGAAGAGCATCCATTGTACTCCTGCTTTCAAGGAGCTGGAGAAGCGACCTTTTGACCTCGAGTATGATCGCGTGATCATCACTCCAGGCACAACTAACCAGACCTTCGGCACCAAGGGTGTCGAGGAGCATGCTCTCTTCCTGCGGACTGTCAAGGACGCCTATGCTGTCCGCAGCCGGATAGAGGATATTGTTGAGCAGGCATCCCTCCCACACATCACAGATGACGAGCGTCGTGACATGCTGCGAGTGATCGTGGTGGGAGGAGGACCAATAGGAGTCGAAGTCTCTGCAGAATTATCAGATCTTGTTCGGGGCGACCTGGCTCAGCTGTATCCGGGATTCAAGGACAAGTTCACGATTGAAGTACACGATGTCGCCGATCAGATCTTGCCAATGTTCGAGAAGTCGCTTGCGGGATATGCACAGAAGAGCTTCGTCAGAAAAGATGTCAAGATCCACACAAGCTCGCACATTACCGAGGTGCAACCAGGGAAACTGTTCACCAAGGAGCGAGGCGAGATTGGCTTTGGCATGGTGAGTCACATAGAGGAGCTGGAAGAACCATACTGACTTTGTCGCAGCTGATCTGGGCCACTGGTAACAAGCAAGTCTCTCTGGTAGACACGCTCAAGGTCTCGAAGAGTGAGAAATTGCCGCGGATCTTGACCAACGACCGACTCCAGGTGCTTGACACCAACGGTGAGCCGATGAAGGGGGTATATGCGCTGGGAGACGCCGCAGACGTCAAAGGCGGTGAGCTACCTACCACAGCTGAGGTTGCCTGTCAGAAAGCAGAATACCTCAGCAATGCCATCAACACTGGCTTGGACAAGCCGTTCGAGTATTCTTCGAAGGCAATGATTGCATATACCGGAAGTGCAGATGGTGTTGCTGCCGGCCAGAAAGAGTGGTCAGGCGCCAGTGCATGGATGGCTTGGAGAGCTAAGAATCTTGACTGGTCTCGAAGTTGGCGAAATCGTATACTCATTGGAGTCAACTGGGGATTAAATCATGTCTTTGGAAAGGAGACCTTCAGGAACTAGTCGTCAGCGTTGCAATCTCGGTGGTCAGCATGTAAGACAGAGCTCTGAGCTTTGGTAGTCGTCTTATATAGCGATGGGCAATATCGAAGCTTCCTGTGCATGGAACGGAGCACATGCTTCGGATGGCGTCCATCAGCATCTGATATCATCTGTCGAGAGTGCCTCTTACCTAATACACGTGAGTATCGTGCTTAGCCTGTATGGCCAAGTCAGAAATCGACTTAATGGACGCGGACGTTAATATGTGACGTGATATGAGTTAGAGGAAGATGGTAAGTCCACACCCTTAAATGGGGTGTAACGGGAGCTGCAGAGCTCATGAGCTTGACCTTTGAGCACACAAGCAGACGATGAAGTCTTTCTCGCCTGCATATGAATGAGCGTATGTCTTGTTAGCACTCCTTTATAGCGAAAGTTTTCTCATAACGAATAAGCATCGAAGTGGGCGTGCCGATGGGAACAACAGCCTTCAGGGCTGATGGTTGTAACGAGGCACTGGTGACGCATTCGCATGATCACGCTGGCCTCAACCTCTTGAGTAAACCCTGCTCTGCGCATGCACCGCAGACATCCGCCATTAGACACGCAGCAGTATTCTTGACAGCCAGCCACAACAGCAAGCGCGAATCATCCATATGTTGTGCAACATTTGCGAGTCGAAATCTTCCGCCATTAAGATTGGGGTGACGTCGATTCTTTAACGGCGCGGGCAAAGGCGCCGAAACAACGACTGCAAACGACTCAGCAGAGGACTTGGCCACCTCTTACGCCTACTGGCATCACGTGTGTGGCTCAGCGACACTGTGCGTCAGTCAGCACTCGTCCACGACAGAAGCATCCTCGCTCTTGATCTCTCCGAGTACACGGTCGCTCCAGGATTGATTGAAAGTATACGAGTACCAGCACTTCCGAGCCAGACAAAGATTGACTATATCATTGAACCTCTAGAGGCATGAACGCAAGCTGATCGACCACGAGTTTGCGAAGCAAGTGCTACGAACTGCTTGTCACAGCCAGAGTAAAGCATCGTCATTATGGGCGATCTGAGTTTGTCCCAATCACTAGGCGGCCTGCGCATCGCGAACCCGGACGATGTCGATCCCAATGCCTCACCACCTCCGAATGGTAGCGCTGCACCTCCACCACTTCCCTCTTCGCGCTCTTCAGAGAGTACAGTCACTGGACATACTCTGATAGCACCTCTCTCGCACGAGACCTCCGGACAGTCGGGTCTTGACTTCGACCCAGCCACCTATACACCGCAAGAGCCAGTGATACCGCAGTATAGAGAGCATGCAGATCAATTTGCTGGTCCACCATACCCCGTCCCAGCTCGACGAGCCATGAGAGACGCACATCGACCTTCGAGTGGCATCTACAACCATCAGAACACCTCCTCGAGTTCTGCGTTATCGAATCAGGGATACAGGAGCGATCTGGGCTCAGATATCAGGAGGACAACATCACGATCGTCGAGACAACCTATGGGACAACATGGCATGTCAGGCGCGCCAATATACAGACAATCGAGCCAGTCAAATGGTGGACATGGACCTCTACCTCCGAGGCGAAACTCTCGAAGATCCCGAGCACCAACTGGAGCCTCTGAGACAGAAGGGTATCCGTCATCCTCACCACACTCCCCAAGTGACTGGCAAGAGCGTGGCGCTGCGGTTGGCACAAAAGTTGAGACAGATGCCGCTGGCAAAACTGTTATGAAGACAGTTCGGAAAGGTGTGAAGGACTTCAACTTTGGAGGAACACTTGGCGAGGGTAGCTACAGTACAGTCGTGTCTGCCACCGATCGGCAGACGTTGAAGGAGTATGCGATCAAAGTCCTGGACAAACGACACATCATCAAAGAGAAAAAGGTCAAGTATGTCAACATTGAACGAGACACTCTCAATCGCCTCACAGACCATCCTGGCATCGTGCGTCTGTACTATACCTTCCAAGACGAAAGGTCTCTGTACTTTGTCTTGGATCTTGCTTCTGGCGGAGAACTGCTGGGAGTGCTGAAGAAGATGGGCAGCTTTGATATCGAATGCACACGATTCTATGGCGCACAGATACTGGACAGCATAGCTTACATGCACTCGCGAGGAGTGATACATCGAGATCTCAAGCCAGAGAACGTCTTGCTGGATCGTGAGATGCATGTCAAGATCACAGACTTTGGCACTGCAAAGATATTGAATAAGCCCACGAGGAAGGGCGACGCGGAGGGTCGAGACACGACGCAGGAGCTTGCAGACACTGAGAGTGATCGCGCAGTCAGCTTCGTTGGTACGGCAGAATATGTGAGTCCGGAGCTGCTGAGAGACAAGAGCGCTTGTAAAGCAAGTGACCTATGGGCATTTGGCTGTATAGTATTCCAGCTGATCGCCGGTCGGCCACCGTTCAAAGCAGCGAACGAGTATTTGACTTTCCAGAAGATTCTCGGCCTGGAGTATACCTTTCCCACTGGCTTTCCAGAGGACGCACGCGACCTGGTCGAGAGACTCCTTGTACTCGACCCGGCGGCAAGGCTGTCGATTGAGCACATTCGAAATCACCCGTTCTTCGAGGGCATCACATGGGGCAGAGGACTATGGCGACAGAAAGCACCAAGGCTCAAAGCATACGTTGCACCGTCAACTGCGCCCATCAAGCTCAATGGAACCTCCAACGATATCGCTCCCGCAGCAGCGCAACAAGCATTAGCACAAGCGAAAACACAAGCTGCATCTCGACCGCAGCTCCGGAACATTACAGAATTACCGCCTCCATCACAATTAGATATAGACTGGAGTCCTGTGCTCGTGCACAACAACGAGCGTATTCTGAAGCTCGGTAATCTTATCGTATTCCAGGCCGCTCAGCCATATCCTGCACCTGGAAGCAAAGGAATTGATCCAGGGACGCCAACAGAGAAGCCCAAATTCGCTCGCTTCTTCTCTGGCAACACCATCAAGAAACGAGAGAGACTTATATTGATCACGAGCAACGCCAGACTTATCGTTGCCGCGGCAGGCGGTAACGAGAAGAAGGCCAAGATGGACATCAGTTTTGCAGCGTCAACGACGAGTTGGACAGAGTTTGTGGATCCTAAAGGCTTGACGGGCTGGGCACTTGATACTGTAAGTTCAGTCCTGCGTCGTAGCTTGTGAAGGTGCTAACATGACTGCAGAAAGACAAGCACTTCACTTTCGAAGATCCTCGTGCCACCACAGCAGACCCAGCCGGCTCGAAATTCTGCACGCAGGAGTGGTTGCAAGCACTTGAGCAAGCAAAAGAGTTGTTCTTGTCGAACCAGCAGCAATCGACAGCCACGTCATACTCAGCTGATAGTATGCTCAATGGGCTGAACGACAGCTCATTGCCTTCATCCGCAGACAGTCTTAATGACAGCGTAGCACCGCTTAGTGGAGGTCACCACCTGCGACAGACGCTACGTAAAGAGCCTGGAGATAGCAGTGCACTCGACAAGGGCAGACGACGCTTCAGTAAGAGGCATAGTAAGAGTGGACTAGCAGCAGTTTTCTAGAAGAGACTATCATTTGCTTGATGCCCAAGCACGTTGCTCGACAGCAGCGTGAAACTATAACGAAGTACACGACTCATCACTAGCCGCAGCACATGGAGGACCAGGATGGTAGCATTTGGCATAATATCGAGACACTGCATTGCAGCAGGAGCCAGAAGAATACAGCGCCTTGCGAGCATACATCTGTATACATAACATTCACATTCTCTTGGTCATCATGCGCTTTTCTTCTCCGTCTCTTTGGTCGACTCAACACGCCGTTGTTGCATCTTCGCCACTGACTTGTCAATGCCACTCATCCAGCGAGCGAACAACCGGAGACCTGGTGGTAACATGTCCATCCACGCTATCTGCTGGGCATATAGCGGAAAGCTGATTTCGCCATCGAGACCCATGTCGACATAACGGACAACCTCCTTCGCCACGATGACTGGATCCACTACAGGACCAAAGAAGCTCGAGGGTGTCTGCATTCCGTGGAAAAGATCAGTGGCAAGCTGACCTGTGTTCACAAGGACGTGTCGTACTTTCTTGCCACCTTTGTCTGCATACGTCGTCCTCAACTCAGCTGCCACGGATGCATGCAGGGCGATCAAGCCAGCTTTGGAGGCGGTATAGTCTGCCAGCTGAGCTGCTCCTAGTTTGCCGAGGACCGATGCTACCGTAACGATTGTACCACCATTCTCAGCGGCCAACATTGACGGGAGGAATGTCTGTAGCGTATTGAAGTGGCCGAGCAAGTTGACGTTCAGCGTCGCAGCTACTTGGCTTGCTGTGAGCGAAAGAATAGGCAGACCATGGACGATGGCCGCGTTGTTGATCAAGACGGTGACTTTGCCAAGCTAAAAGTTGTCAGTCTGGCTCGAGGTAGTGTATGACTTACATACATCGCGCTCGATCTGCTCGTTGACTGCTTTGACTTCGTCGAACTTGGAAACGTCACACTTGTACCAATGGACGTTGTCTCGGTTCAACGCATCGCTGTCGTTGATCTCCTTCTCTGTTGGCATCTGTATGTCCAACACAGCAACAGTATTGCCTCGCATAGCGAACATCTCAACGATGAGCTTGCCGAGGCCGTTGGATCCTCCAGTGACAACGATGACCTCTTTCTCCCAGTCGCAATCCCTTGGGTAGCCATCTGCCAAGCTCTGATCGATCAAGAAGAACAACGAGACCACTGACACGATAGCTGCCCAGATCATTGCGTACAGGACGTGTGGATGTCCCTTTGGCCAACCGGCCGCACGCTGACACATGGGTATCAGCCATGTGACGAAAGGATGAAATATGCTGCGCGAGATCACAGTCCATAGTAGATCGATTGTGAAGACATTCGTCTGTGCCTTCGAGTTGGCCATTGAAGTAGCCATATTGTTCGAAGACGAAGGACTGGTGCTGTTGATGCCAATGTGGACCCTTTCTCGAGCGTTCCGCTTGGCATGAAGCAACCGTTGCTCTAGGTCAGCGCTCGGCATCGTGACGTTCTTGAGACAATCATCCAAATCTAGCGGGCGGGTTGTTGTACAAGAGATATTTGATCGTAAGCGATCTCAGGATAAGTCTTACCCAGTAAGAGCAACCTGTTCATTAATCGCAGCGCCACGGACGAAGGTCATATCGGTGTCCTAGCAGGCCCTCTCGCGATATCATCGTTCACGAATCATGGTGGTGAACCTGTGGCAACAATTCTCCGACCCTTCAAGTAAGTACAAGAATGACATAGCGATAATGATGGAAGAGATCCAGTCGTGTCGAGGTATTACTGCCAAAGTAGAGACGTGCCAGTGTTACATGCCTGAGGCAGCATAAACCTTACGCCTACAGACTTCACCTGTTGACCGCCAGCCAGAGACTCTCCGGGTTCATCTATAGTCCGGCAAGACCTCGAGGGAGACGCCCTTCGTGACCGTGTCTTGAATAGATCCTCACCGACCAGTATGCCATATGCCGCGATCACTTTAGCACCGATCGTTACAGCACAATCTCATGGCTTTGTCTTTACCCATTCTTTCCATCGTCCCAGCAACATGACGTCCCTTGCGTCAACCCATCTCCAAAGAGCTGACCACGGTATCTAGACCACTCGTGAGACAGTCGTAGATCGAGTTTGGCACTTTTTGGAACTGTATTTCCTGCCATTTGGTAAGAGCTTGTGGCTATGCATATCGACGAGACCAGCTGATGCTTGGACACCAGTATCTCTCGCAGTCAGGAGACGAACCTGTGAGGTCGACGAGCTTGCCATCTCTCAAGTAGCCTCGACATACTGCTCGATAGATGTTCTCCTGGTCGTCGCCTAGCAGGCATGTTCTAGTTTGTGTCGGTCTAGTGTTATCGCCAGGACATTTCCTCGCACAGGGTGTCGTATTGGGTAGGAGAAGCTCAACGAGTCCCTGCTTCGCATGATGTAGAAGTCGAAGGATGTCTCTGGTAATGCTGTCGTCATATCGCGAAGCAACTCCTTGTCATTAGCTTCAGCTCCTGGCAATGACTACAATCCCCAGTAAGCAAGCACTGGGAACTTCGAGTATCATAGCTTACCCAGCTTACTCTTATGGTACTGCAAACGTGATTGGAGATGTTAGCATGTGCTCTGATGTGCTTGCCATGTGCCACGTCCTGTGCAAGCTTTTGCTGCAGATCATCTTCGCCCATGCATTTGACCGGCATTATAGTCATGTGCCTGGAGACATCCTGGCCGGAAAGTGATGATCTCTACTACTTACACACGTTGCACGGTTTTGATAGAGGGATGCAGAAGCTGTATGACCGAGATGCCCATGTGCAGTGTCAGGCTTGTGATGACGTAATCAGACTTGTATCAGATTTATTCAAGATCCATAGCGAGCTTCCCGCTCTTCTTTCTTGTTACAACAACAGGAAGGTCCACGACAACGACCTTCCGCCCTGCCCCAACAGAGGGCGCAATACCAGCACCTTCTCGTCGAACAGGTAAAGTTCAAACACAAGCAGTCGGCCACTGCTATACAACTAGATCTCCTTTCTCAATCTCCTTATCACGCGTTCAAATCTCCTTGACACTGACCTTGCACCCACATTTCTGCTCGTGCGAGCGCCCTAATCATGATCCAGCTCGCAGCTACCACTATACGATTGACGGTGGAGGATCTGAGACCCGCTGAAGAGCTCAGCCATGGCTTTGGTATTACAGTATAGACAACGATAGAATCATGCTTTCAAGGTAACCGATATTGACAGAAACATGACAGATCAGCGACACCAACTTCACCAACCTGCGCCCGCAGGCGCCTTCCTTCAAACCTCACAACAGCATCGACGAGATGCCTTTTCGATGGTCGAAGTCCACTAGCAGTGCTGTGCCGATTCCTGTCGTCGCCAAGCGAGAGGCATCAGATTGTAGTAGCAATAGCATGCCACTACCGTCACCACACCTTGACAGATACCCAGTACTCGTGAAGCCTACCCTCGGTCGTAATACCCAAGTCGACGACGCTATGGTTGCATTGACACCTATCATAATTGACAACCTTGAGGCGAAGATCAAGAGACGTGCAGTTAGCTATGCTCCTACAGACCTTGAGCTCGCTGCCTTACACTTTGAGCACTCACCACTTGAGCAATTACGACTCGATGCCTCTGCTCTCGGCACTATCGTCTGTGACCAAGCAAGAGCAGAGCTACAGCAGTCAACCCCGGAGATGCTTGCTCGCGTTCGCACAGCTTCAGTACAGTCGACCTTCTCTTTACCAGGAAATCAGAGTCGTGCAGGCTCATCTCACTCGAATTTCTCCCTTCGTGGCTCACCTGGTCCTTCTGCATTCAACGACTACTTCGGGCCAGTCGCAGAGGCTGGTTCACCGACGGCCATTTCTATCGGTCTGTCGCCAGCTCATGAGTCCACCATCGTCCATCGTCGCACGCGTACTGCAAGCGTTGGAGTCGTCTTCGACCTGGACAAACAACTTCCTCCGCTGCCACTCGAAGAGACCATCACTACGCTCTTCAATTCACCGACAGCAGACCACAACGATCAAAGCACAGCACAGTCAGAAAGGTCGCTGCCAGACAGGCGCAAGACTCATCGCGCCCGTGTGCTATCCGACCCGTCGGCCAGTCCTGTAGCTGTAGACACGCTGACAATCATACGTCAAGACCGACACTCCTTCCCACGCAATGGTCGCACAGATATCGACATCGTAGACCAGCAACACATGTACCTCACAAGCCGACGACAGATTCGAAGCACGGAGAATGATGTCTTTGAACAGACTGAGAGTTTGCTACGTGAGCGTGAAGTCTGGTTTGCACGACGTGCTACTGGCGCTGATCTAGAGGTAACGCCACCTAAGGAGGGTCGATATGAGAGAATTCTCAGAGAGCATTGAAAGACCGGTTACAGTCAGTCCAGCATTTGGCGAAAGACATCTTGCATCAACTGCTACATCCAGGCTTTTGATGGGAGTTGCACCACGAATCCACACAGCAAAAGATTGCACGAACAACATGAACTCACGAAGATTGGACAACAAACGGATTGACCGACAGTCATGCCGATTTCTTTGGAAGATATGGTCTTGCAACACTTGCTTGACATGCTTAGTTCTTTATCAATGATGGACGGCTACGATGCCCTAGTAATCACGAGAGAATACTTCGCTCGTATGCTTCATGCAAGTCCCCAATTGTGTCATGATCGTCGACACTGCTACACGTTGTCACCTCACTCGTAGGTCCCATCTGGACGTCCGGCTCTTCTTCAAGGGTATGGAGCCACTAAGCTACTATCCTGCGCCTCATTCTGCCCACACCCTCTCCTGCTTCACTGCCTGCCGCACTGGTAGCACGACTCATGGGTTCTCCGCCTCGAAGAGCAGACGACAAGCTTGCGTTGGCGCCGCTCACCGTTTGTGCACGTAACCTCTGCTCCAACACACTCGCAGCACTCAAAACAGGCGCGAAGCCGGTAGCTGCCACCCGGTCGACGCCTTTGCCAATGCGAGCAGGTCCGTCCTCGAGCAAAGGCAATCTGAATGGAGTTGCTGCACCTGAAGGCTGCGCGAGAGCCTGCTCGAGTAGATTTTGTCGCATCTCGAACGCAACCGCAAGCGTTTGTGGATCTTGAGGCTCGTCTGCGGTGTCTGATATGTCAGAGCCCGGTGCGCCCCTTCTCATCATCTCGAAGTCATTCTCGATGTCCATAGAACCGACAGCTGGCGGTGCTGGAGCCCCAGCCTTCTCGCTCCGCGTTACGGCATGATAGTTAGGCACGACTGGAGCGAACGGGTTCTCCCTTATCGTTGGGCCGGACGCAGCAACTGCAGCTGTTGCAAGATCTGACAGGGCCGCGAGAGGATTGGCACGTACATGGCCGCGTGTGACAACCTGGTGAGAGGTTGAGCGCTCCATCTCTTGTGCTGTTGGTGGAGGTGTGCCATTGGTATCCGCATCCGCCATGGGATCGTCTGCATCGCCTTGTGCTTCATCTGCCACTGAAGAGCCACCTGTCCCATTCGTCTGTGCGCCAGAATCAGGTTGTGGCTGGTGGAAGTAGCGATAGGTAGCCATTCGCGCAGTGTCTGTTGCCAGCGCCAATTCTTTATCCGTAAAGATGCGCTCCAAGCTGTACGCCGGCGCCTCATACTGTGTATATGAGTTTTTCTCTCTCGCGTCCTTGAAGGGACTTCGACCTCCACCAAGATTATCAGGAGGTGGAAGGCGGAATGCTGGTGCTGGCGACTCATTGCCGTCCTCGTCCAAAGCTGCAGCCTTTCGCTTTCTCTTTGCAGCGTCATCACCGCCAGGGCTCGTAGCTCTGTGTCTCAGATGTCTCGTCTTTCTATTCTGACCTCCGCCAGGCGAGCCTGGATTGTTGATCGTGAACTGGCTAGGGTGAAGGAGGAGGGCATTGCTGTCTGCGATATCGAGCTGTTCCTTGTCTCGTAGGAGCTGTTGCCGTCTCTTAGTGATCGTTGCGATGAGCCTGCTACGAATTGTGTTACTCAATGCTTTGTGCTCCTCTTCTGCTTGGTGTAGCTTCTGCTGCGTTAACCGATCGAGCTCTACCATAGACGATTCGTATCGATTGTGTAATGCCACAAGATCAGCGTCACGCTGCTCGATTGCATTGTTGACCTCTCTGACGTACGAGCGGTACTCGGACCCTGCCATGGCGAAGTAGTCTTTCTGTGCAGCTTCATCCGGTGGTAGATTGGCACCCATCGTCTCAATGACTGCTCGTATGTCTTCTCCATTGTCATCGAGCGGCACGCCCTCGTACGGATCAGAACGCAGAATCAGCGTCATGTCTGCTTGTATCGCTTGCAGTTGCGCTCGGTAATGCTGGTGCTGGTTCGCCGCGAACGAGTCGATCATGTACTGAAGCTTATCCATCATGCGATTTCGTCGTACGTCTCGCTTCGTCAGGGTCGGCTGATTTGGAGGAGGTGACAGGGAATCTGTGTGCCTAGCGACTGCCATGTTGCTAATAATGTGTTCCCATACATACGAAGAGGAGTATCAGGGTAGAGAAGAGGAGTCTCTCAAAAGTATACAGCAGCCAGCTGCTTGGCTCCACATGCAAGCGCGCTGTCGTCACTGCCGATTTAGGAATTAGCGCGTGTGAGGGTCGAATTAGTCATTCGATCTACAAACATTTCTCTCAATATGAGGTTGTAACACTGCAGCACCTTGTAGATGTACTTAATCTGTTAGATTCGCTGGTCCATTTAGCCTATGTTGTGCTAGGTGGCAATAGTATCTCACATCATGCCCTCATCAAGATCTATCGAAGCTACTCATGAAAGTATACAAGATGCACGCTCAATGACGAGCTGTATGCCGAGGAGTCCTGAAACTGTGGTAGAGCTCATCACAATAACAACTGCTCGTGCCATACGAGCATTTGAGACGGCTGACACATCTTCGCGTTACTGGACTTGTACAGCAGCACCACCGCCAATTTCACAAAGATCGCCATGAGGACCATCCGTCACCATCCCAGAGACACACTGTATTGTCGAGGTTGAGTAGTACTCGTGAGGATCGGACTGAGTCCTAGATGTATGCGAGCGCTGACGAGACATATCACAGCTTTCGTCTTGTCCACATCTCCTCGACCATGCCACTCGCACTTGCTTCAGATGCTGTCGTTTTCAAGAAGCCAACCCTGCACAGTTGTGCAATATTTGCTCGTACCGCAGCCATCATCAGCTTGTGATCATCACCGAGGGCAACACCAGTGGGCACAGCGTTGCCTAACGGCTCGTCAATGAGATGTAGGACCGGCCATAAAGGATGAGTCTCTTGTTGTAGGGTCACCGACTCATGGACGAGCTTCCGCCAGGTTGCAGGGCTCGTCACCTGAAGCGGTAACTGCATCTGCTCTTCCACCGCGTCCCAGAAGAGCTGCACAGGAAGCGTGTTGACGGCTAGCTTGTAAGCACTAGGCTTAGCAGCGACGAGCTGATTGAGCACCTGCTCTGCCACTTGATCCACAAGCGAAATCAAGAGTTGAGACTCTGCAGGTTCATCTGGCCGTGCCTTGAGCTGTATTGCACATTTGACAACTCTCCACAGGAAATCATCTGTGTTGGCCACCGTATTGATCAGACCACCAATGACAAGTCCCGGCTTGATCACCGAGTATTTGCTGGCATCCTTGTTTGCTGTTGAGGCCAAGAGAAGCATGAGATGCTCAGAGACCTGCTTGGTCTGGTCGTACCCAGTCTCCACGACTTCGGAGGTATCTTGATCCATTGCGAGACGACCACCAGATATGTACACGAACCTCTGGAGTCTTTCGGACGAAGCTGCAGCACGCAGAAGCTGGATAGTTGACTCAACATTGGTTGCTTTCAGTTGATAGTAGTCAGAGCTCCAGTCGACAGCTGCACCATTATGCACAATTGCTTCGACGTTGCCCTGCCGGCCACAAAGGACGTCCCACTGCTGTTGCCTCAAATCAAACCATGGCTTAGCAAGATCGCCTTCCCAAACGATAATCCTTGAAGATAGTGCTTCATTCCACCAGCCTGCAAGACGAGCGGCTCTCTTGATCCTTTCAAGACCCGACTGCGTCTTGCTAGGTCGAACGAGGACGATGAGTCTGTGAAACGTTGAGTACTGCAGGAGGTGATAAAGGATGCCAACACCTAGGTAGCCACTTGCGCCTGTGAGGAAGACGTCTGAGCCAACTTTACAAGCACGTTGGTTGTGTTTGGAGTGAACTGTCCGTACTTTTGACCTCAGGATGCGAGCAATGGTCTGAGGTTGAAAGTTTGACGATGTCTTCTGTTCCTTGGCGGCGCTGGCTTCGTGCTCGTCTAGCAACTTGGCCAAGACACTGAGTGTAAGATCAGACCTACCTAAGGCCGTCACTGGCACCTTGACATCGAAGGTCTTGCGAAGAGCGACTATCAGTGACATGTTGCTGATAGAATCCCCGCCATGTTGTGTGAATGTCAGCTTGTCAGAGATGTTCTCCGGCTGCAGGTGGAGGATCCTTGCCCAGATGTCTCGTAGTTGAGCTTCTCGTCCGGAGTGTACACCTTCAGTGTTAGCTTCATCTGCTATTGTCTGCAGTGGAACCATAGTGCGAAGTATAGCACGGTCTAGCTTCCCAGTTGTGCCGACAGGGAAGTGTGAAAGTGGTATCCAGGAGTCAGGCACCATATATGATGGCAAACGTTCGATAAGTGCCCTATTGAGCTCAGATGTCGCCATTTCCGCGTCCTGAGCCATTGACACAGCATCTTCGTAAGTGGGCATGGTAATGAAGACGACCAGTCGGCTGCGATTTTTATCTGGCTGTTGAACCAACTCTACAGCGATCCGCAACCCAGACTTGAATGGCAGCAATTGCCGTATGGCGCCTTCGATCTCACCGAGCTCTGCGCGCTGTCCACGAATTTTGACTTGATTGTCCTTGCGGCCGATGTAGTGCAATGTGCCATCAGCGCCATAACGTACGAGGTCGCCGGTCCTATACAGTCGTCCACGACGACCACGGTGAGTTCGACTACCTCTTTGTATCCATTCTGGGCTGTCAATGAATGATGCAGCTGTCTTGACTGGGTCATTGACATACCCAAGCCCTACCAGAGGGCCTTCCAGACACAACTCGCCTGTCTCACCGATGGTGCAGAGGGTCTGTACATTGGACTGGTCAACCACCCAGGTGATAGCGCCAACGCCAAAACCAATCGGAGCGTCCATGTCTTGCTTGCCGTTACCAGACCAGTGAACTGTGACGATGGTGCATTCTGCTGGGCCATAGGCGTTGTGCACTATTCTTGTTTCACCCCAAGCATTGATGTCGTCTTTGAGAAGAGCTTCACCACCCAACAGCACCGTCTGCAAAGTGGGAACGTCGTCAGTACTGATCAGCCTTGCTACGCTTGGAGTGATGATGGTAGCGGAAGCAGCGAAAGTGCCGATAGCTCGTGCCGGATCGGATCTTCGCTCTTCGTCACTGGGCATGCATACGGTACCACCAACTGTAAGCACATGCCATATAAGCCACGATATGTCGAATGCCGAAGCACCCAGATCGATAAATCGTGTTTGCTCGTTGAAGCAGTATACCTGTCTCTGATGGTAGATAGCGCTGGCCAGATTTGTGTGTGTGATAGCAGCGATCTTAGGAGTGCCTGTAGTCCCGGAGGTAGCCACTGCATAAACCGTATCGTTGGGTGTCACCTTGGGTAGGCTTGTTGATAATGTGGACGTAAGGCTTGCTTCTGACAGTGTTATCACCTGGACATCTCCAAGCCTGGCTGCGAGCTGTTCATGATGGCTTGTGGTGAGTACGAGGCTTGCATCTACTTGCTGAGAGATGGTATGCAATCTTTGCAGAGGTTGTGAGCAGTCCAGGAGGACGGATGCTGCACCCGACTTCATCACACCGAGCATGGCGATGACTGACCAGATTCCCTTTTCCATGAGAATGGGCACAATTTGACCTTTACCGACCTGCTTGGCCACGAGCAACATAGCCAAGCTGGTGGAGTGTTCCTCAAGCTGTCTATACGAGAGACGTCCGTCCCATGCCTGTACTGCCATGAGATCTGGTTGGTCGGCAGCGAGCTGCGAGACCATTGTGTG
This sequence comes from Peltaster fructicola, assembly GCA_001592805.2. Lineage (NCBI taxonomy): Eukaryota > Fungi > Ascomycota > Dothideomycetes > Peltaster > Peltaster fructicola. Next base: position 2,758,849 of record CP051140.1, read on the forward strand.
TACACACGCATCGATGGTGCATGGTACAGTCGCATTCCAGTGCCATATTTGCTCGAGCTCGTCGTCGCTGATCGATGACTTCTCTGTCTTCCTCGAGTCAGCGAGTCTGGACAGCATTTCGCGATAGCCTGTCAGGGACTTGTTGTGGAGCACGAGCTTTGGACAGACTCCTGACGTCTTCACTATGGATTGTGTATGGCATTGCCCACCATGGCGACCTCACCAAGACAACGGTCTGCTGCGCTTGGCAGACTCGACTTGTCTAGGACGCCAAAGATCGCCGTCTGCAGGTACGCAGTCGATGCACTCTGGATCTACATCTCACGTCAGCGGAAGGATGCCATGCCACGCTATTTGGCAATCGATGGGAGTGTACGAGCTGCAGCTCGTGCATAAGCACTGCGAGCCCTAGGTCGCTTTGGCTAGCAGCATCGTGCCTCGTTGATCTCGGCACGTAGTCCATCTTGGCTCCTATAGTCTCTCCATCGAGTTTTCAGGCGGCCATGCAGTGTGACGAGGTATGCAAGAGAACATCGATGACAAGGTGAATTGCTTCTCTTGTCTGCATGCAGCGGGATCTCCCGCACTTCCAGCTTCCGGAGCTGAACGTGGCGCTTGGCACGAGATTGGTGACCTTCAAATCCTTTTGCATCAGCATGCTGTTCGTACACTCGTCTTACCCGCAGGTAAGTCTATTCCGGGAAGGCTCGACGTAGAGAATGGCAGACAGGGTAGTCACACCAGCTCCAGCAGTCTCAGTATGGCAGACCTGCATCATGTTGGTGGTATGCTCCTTCGATACCGGTCATCTCGTAGCAGGGACGTACTGAAGGCTATACGCTCTTGGCTAATGCTCTTGACGAGGCAGGATGTACGTCAGCACAGTCCTTCTCGATGTGGCAGTGGAGTACGGCGTGTGACCATGACGATCGCCTTGCAGGCTCACAATCCTTCAGAAGCGGTCTGACTGTCGTGTCGCGTACGGCTTCACGGCTTCAGTAGTTAGATGCTGATCATGCGACTGAGTAAGCCTTGTGGAAAATAGGCCAAGTCTTGGAAGGTCGTGCTTGACGTACTCATCCGGACAGCGTCAACAATACTTGAATATCGAATACTCGACAACCGACTCAACGAAAACAGATCAGAATGTCTACCGATTACGTCTCTCAATGGCCTGAGAAGATCGAAGATGTGCCCTTCTCTCGAGAGAACCTGCTTGATCTGCTGGCGGGTAAGATCCCATACATCCGCATCCCAGGCTTTGTCTCGAAGGATATAGCGAAGAAATTCGAGGATTACTTCTCTACTAAGGTCTCGCCATACCTGAATGTTCCAGGTCCGACGCTTCTAAGACTGGGCGTTGCTCAGTTCGAGTTTCAAGCCTTCACCGAGGAGGAAGCTAAGACTCGACCCAGTGATGGTAGATATTCCGAACACTGTTACGAGACTGTATTACTTACATCGATACAGTGAAGGAGCAGTACTTTGATCTGGCCAGAGAGAGTTGGGCCATCCACCAGAGTGTCGAAGAAGTTTGCGGCAACAACATATGGCAAGAGGTGCAAGCCATGATCAGCGCAGCGCTCTATGATCACAACGTACGAGTAGCCAGCGATGGTGAAGACCGAGGTTACTTCTCGGGCATTATCCGGTCAATCAATGACTCAACACCGATACACTGCGACTGGTCACCGTATGATAGTCGTACCGAAGACTGGATCGTCAACCAGGTCCTCAACCAAGTCGTCTTTAACCTCTACCTGACACCCTTCAAAGGCGGCAGGACAGAAGTGCATGACGTTCAGTGGACGCCTGATGCGATGAGGTACCGGGATCCAGAGTCCTATGGCTATGTTGAAGGCATCACTAATGGGCGTGCAACCGCAAAGCTGACTCCGTCTGTCGGTGATCTCTACTTCTTCAACTCGAGGAACATGCATCAGGTTTTCGCAGTGGAGAAAGAAGACGATCGTTCGCTGCCAGATGGTCGTCGTCAGAGGCTGACGATGAGCAGCTTCTTCGGCCAGCTGCCCAAAGTCAATGGAGGCAAGCAGGGTCTGATAATGTGGTCCTAGGAGCTTAACGATTCATGAGCTTGTTCGTCTACGCACATGCAACAAGGCCTTCTGCGATCTGAATTAGATCATCGAGACTGTCCGGTGTCAGCGCATGAGGGCTTTCTCTAGCGTCCAAAGGTGCATGAAGGGAAGTGTCGGTGGATCGTAGACTCAGATATTGCTTACGAGCAGCCTGGATCGAGTAAGCGTTAGGGCTGACCATGTCTCAAACCAAGACTTTTGGCAGACGAAGGAATTGTTCGTATAGCAGGTCTCCATCCAGCCATATGCGAGGCGAGGAAGATTGCTCATCCACATGATGGAGACGTATGTTGTAGCAATTTTGGCGGCGTTTGCCCAATCTTGCCCCATAGGTCTGGACGAAGAACGTCACAGTATCCTCCTCGCTGTATTGGGGATTGATTGTATCATATCTTCTCTATGTCGTTGTCGTGCCTCCACCAGAAGCAGATGCTGACTTGTTCTGTTCGACCTCCTCGTCTTGACGGACCGACTTGTGTTCGATCGCAACAGCGCCGAGGAAAGTGAGTGCTGCCATGATGGCGCCGACCAGAAAGGTTCGGTCCACGGCGGTATTCAGCACGCTCTCAACTTGACTTGACATGGCTGGGTCCAAGGTCGTTCGTATGTCAGTAAATCCACTGTTGAGAAGGTTCAAAGCGTCGATGTCCGGCGCAAGCTTGCCAAGCGGTCCAACGGCGGAGTTGGTGAACACAGACTGCGCCACAGAGATGAATGTCGCAGCGCCCAAGGTTTGGAAGAACATCAGTACTGCAGTCGCACTCGGCACCATATCCAGTGGAAGGACGGTCTGGACGGCAACAAACGGGACATCGCAGCCAAGTCCCAGACCAAAGCCAAACAGCACTTGGTAACCGATCCATGCGCCCGCGGTAGAGCTAGGATTCAGTGTCGTGATCATGCCAGCCCCGATAGCCATGAGGACCGAGCTGGCGATTATGAATGGGGTGTAGTAACCAACTCTCGTGATCATGATGCCACTGACGATCGAGGAGATAATGTAAGCGAGCATCAGGGGAATTGTCTTGACGCCTGAGATGAAAGCGCTGACATCCTGCACGGCTTGAAACCAAACGGGAAGCTGAGTGTATTGTTAGCGACACCATTGTACATGCTTTCGTTGTCTTACGTAGTAAATGAGCAACGTGAAGGCGCCACCCATGCAGAAGAAGTAGAAGCTACCAGCGAGGACAGTTCGCTGCAAGGCAACCGCTTTGGGGATCGCACGATGGACCTTATCGCCGAATGTTTGCGTCAAGATGAAGATGATGGTGAAGACTGCAAAGACGACCAGAAAAGCGATGATGCGGCCACTTGACCATGCGTACTGGGCGCCGCCATATTGGAGAGCCAGGAGAAGGAACACCATGGCAATTATGATGCTGATAATCCCAACAGGGTCGAAGCGAAGCAGCTCTGTTCTCCAGCCGAGCGGTGCTGCCTCACGACTGGTCTGCTCTTTGTCGCTGCCAATCTTAGGCATGAATAGAGCGACCACCAAGGTTGCCACACCACCTAGCCTGTGAACATCGTCAGTAAGACTTGGACCTTCTGCTCTTACGACTCACGGAGCATTGATGTAGAAGCACCATCTCCAGGTCACACCATCAGCAAAAGCGCCACCAATAAGAGGACCGAGAACGGATCCGAGACCAAAGGTGATGCTATCAAGCGCAGCCCACCCGGGTCGAAGGCGAAGAGGCACACAATGTGCAATGATGACCAAGATGCCTGACCAGATGCCTGAGCCGCCCAGACCTGCAATAGCTCGTCCAACTATGAGTGCTGTGGAACCTGGCGCTGCACCACATATGATAGATCCAACCTCGAACAGAATGATGGCAACCACGAAGACGGTCTTGACGGGTAGTAGAGTGTAAAGGCGGCCATAGAGCATCTGGCAACATGCAATAGAGAGCAGGTAGCTGTATGCATGAAAGCGATGTGAGTTGCCTGTCGATCATAGCGGTTGAAGGCACAACTTACGCACTACCGTACCAGCCGATGGCAGCAATGTCGTGAAATTCATCAGTGATCTTTGGGATCGCTGTTGAGACTATGGATTGGTCCTATGGATGAGGTTCAGCATTAGCTAGTCAATGCCTGGCAACAACGGGAAGGTTGTAACCTACGATGGACACCAGAAGGTTGACCAATCCGAGAGCAGTCAAGATGACGACGAGCTTCGCACCACGCGGGAACTGCGTCAGGTCATTCGAGTCCTGTGAAACAGTAGCTTTCTCGTCTGAGCTTCCATTCTTGTGTTGGGATTGTAGACCGCTCTCTATGAGTTGGCTTGCAGTATAGGTAGCTGCATTGTCGGTAGCAATTTGCTTTTCTGTTCCGGTCATTCTTCTTGCAAACGTATGAGAGTCGCCCGATTGAATGTATGATAGTGTGAACAGCAGGAGTGGACTCAGGAGGTAGGGCGAATCGACGGTGGAAGGAGCAGGGCAAGTGAAAGAGGGCAAGGATCAGGTCATGCCAGTTAGTAAGATAGCACAAACCGTCTTCGTTCAACAGACAGCATGCCATAGCATCCCCTTATTGTGATGCTACCAATGATTCATCAACTGAGTACTGCTAATCGCCGAGTGACAGAAGTCGAGGCAGTCTACATTGCGGAAGTACTTTGCATGCGGAATCCTTCGTGCCCTGTGAGAAGCATATGTGCGGCTGACGACAAATCCACCACGCGCGATCTTCACTCCACTGTAGATGCAGAATATACGCTTTGGAATTGTCCAAGCGCATGGCGAATATCGGCATGTTGCGTGTGCTTCCGTACAAGCATTTGCCAGAATGCGGAATGCAAGCTTTCCATCCGATATACGATGCTGACAGGATCGTCTAAAACTCAAATGTCAGCTGCTGCGATATCATAGTCCGTGCTGATGGTGTCACAGATCATGATGATCGTGATGACAGAGCTGATCCTTCAGCAGGCCTTGTATGTGTTGCGGTGTGAAGACTTTGTCGAATGTCGCCGTCCGTCCTCACGAGCTAATCGCCGAGAAACAATATGACTCGTTGTCAAGCGTGGGACCTGTTGAGAAGACCCGACACATGGTGACAGATTCGCTGCTCACCTACAGACGATGGAGTGCGCTCTCTATACTGCCTGAGTTCGAGCCAGCATCTTGATGCCAATATTCAATGTCCAGCAGCAATCCGACGAGCGAAGACGTCGACACGTTCCAGTCGACTCTCGATGGGAAGGTCGTGCGTACCATAGCTGTTGCCACCAATTCAGAAGCCGGACAATCCTTGGGTGACTCGATTGAGAGATTGACGTATATTTCTGCAGCCTGGGTCTTGGTTATTGCACAATACACCAGCTCAAACGAACCTTGTATTGCTCTTCGAAAGCAAGATACTTCCTGGGAGTGGACCACTCTTGAGATCGACCAAAACGATACTACGAATTGCTTCCTGCGCTATGTCCAAAAATCGATTGCTGGTTCGTTCATGTATGGACAGGTCAAGAATGGAGAGATCGATAGAAGTAGATTCTGTCGGTTCTTGACAAGACCAATTGCTGGGTCGTCATGGAGTGTCTCCAGCGTGGTCAGCAACGAGACAGCTCATATCAGAGTTGACTTCTCAACTCAGTCTGCTTCCAGAGAGCTTGCAGACCTGCTCTTCGATGTTTGGGAACATGTATTTGGTCAGCTCTGGCTCGCTGCAACCACACCCACCACGAAATTGATGCAGCTCGATCGGTTGCCCCTCTCACACCTGAAGCTGATCCGAGAGTGGAATGCTCGAGCTGTGCGGGCAGCTCAGCGACTGACGATAGATTTGATCCTGGACCATGTAGAAGCTCAACCAGACGATCCCGCGATCTGCTCCTGGGATCGCAATATGAGCTATCGAGAACTGGACGATGCTTCCACGAAGCTTGCTCATCACCTTATTGGTCTCGGGCTGTACCCTTCGAGCTATGTGGCATTATGCTTCGAGAAGTCGGCCTTGACGATCGTTTCGATGCTTGCTGTCCTCAAGACTGGGGCAGCATTCGTTCATGTGGATCCAGGTCATCCGGTGGATCGTCTTCGAACAATTCTACGTTCAGCGGAGGCTAGAATGGCTATCGTTCAGCCGAAGCATGCGCACCTGTTCCAGTCGTTCAGTGGACGTGTGATCATCATGGACATACCACTCACAGAAAGACTGACGAACACCGTCAAAATCGCGCCACCAGTATTCCCATGCCTGCGACCCTCCTTCGCAGCTTACATGGTCTTCACTTCCGGTAGTACCGGAATGCCCAAGGGTATCGTGGTGGAACACGAAGCATTGGCGACTGCGGTAGATTGTCTCGCCAAGCCAATGGGCATCTCCAAGCAGTCGCGCATGCTTCAATTCGCAGCTTACACCTTCGATGTCAGCATAGGAGAGATCTTCGTTACGCTGTCACAGGGTGCATGTCTGTGCATTCCTTCAGAGGAAGAAAGACTCAATGATCTTGCAAGAGCTGTCGCAAAGATGCAAGCAAATGTCGCCTGTCTAACACCGAGTGTAGCGAGACTCTTCTCACCGAGCGATCTACCAACCTTGACACATCTGTCCGTCGGAGGAGAAGCCTTGACGTACGAGATTGTAAAGACTTGGGCGGGAAGGGTCTGTCTCAGCAACGTCTATGGGCCTTCTGAGGCCACCATTTGGTGCATGGCGAACGAGAATCTCTCTCCTGATACTCCATCTGATAGTATTGGCCGTGGCTTGCAAGTGCGTACGTGGATCACTGAGCATAACGACCCCAGCCGCCTGTGTCCAATCGGCTGTGTTGGGGAACTGCTGCTAGAAGGTCCCATGTTGGCGAGAGGATACCTCGAAGAAGAACAGACTAATGCTGCCTTTGTCGAGTTTGACTTACTGGGAGACGAAACATCTGGCCTTGCTCGACGGTATCGCACGGGCGATCTGGTGCGATACAATGCAGATGGCAGCCACACCTTTGTTGGTCGCAAAGACAGCCAGGTGAAAGTTCATGGTCATCGCATTGAGCCCGGTGAGCTTGAGCATCATATACTGTCATGCGACATTGTCGAGCAAGCAATCGTGCTTTTGCCAGCGATCGGAAGCCGTGCTGGGAGACTGTCAGCGGTCGCGTGCTTCAAGCGACTGGGCCGTACAACTTCTGCTGGGTCGACTTCGATGGAGAAAGTGGGTGGTGTTGATATCGAGGAAGCCATTGCGACCGTTCAGAATGACCTTAGAACCAAAATGCCGTCTTATATGATGCCACTGGACTGGGTGGCGGTCGCATCAATGCCATTGCTTCCTTCTGGCAAGCTAAATCGCAAGCTGATACAGCGCTTCATCGAGGAGCTGCCCTCGACGGAGGTGGATATCGCTCTGAGCTGCGGTCAGGGTGGTATCGATCGCGAGGAGACCCGCAGTGCTGATGAGACGCTTCTTGGAGCGTTGTGGGCGGCGGCCTTAGGCGTCTCTCAACACCGCCTTCATTTCACCCAGAGCTTCATGCGGTGTGGTGGTGATTCGCTCTCTGCAATCGCGTTCGTACGAGCATGTCGAGCACAAGGATTGTCTGTAAGTGTTCAGGATGTTCTCGCCGGCAAAACGATACAGCAATTGGCAACGAGGGAGAGGCGCCAAGCAATTAGTCCGTCGCGTGACGTCATTGTTATTGACGAAGCTCAAGCTCAGTACCTTGAACACCTTCGTCCAAAACTTCCCTCTGCTGGACTCTCCACCACCGAGATCACTCTTATCTACCCCTGCACAGCTGTGCAGCAAGACTTCATTCTCGTAGAGACTCGCAATGGTCCGGCTCATCGCTCGCAGCTCCTTTTCGAGATCGCACCGAGGACTGCGTCATCCAGCATCGATGTGTTGAGGTTGCGATCAGCATGGCAGCGAATGGTTGCACGACATGCTTTGCTGCGAACAGTCTTTATCGAAGCAGCTTCAACAGCACATGACACTAGCTTCTATCAAGTAGTGCTAAAGGTACATGAAGCAGAGGTTTGTATCGAGCAGTTTACAGTGCCACTGAATGAGGGATCACTAGATGGGAACCCACCAATCCAATTTCCAGCCAACAGACCGCCACATCGTCTGAGGATCTTCCGATGCCAGAATGGGACAGTGACCTGCTGTCTGGAACTCAGTCATGCTATCTACGACGGTGTGACTTATGAGCTCCTTCTCGATGAGCTGATGCGCGCGTACGACGGCTACGATCTAGGTGATACCTCGAGCACGGATGCCTTCCAAACGTTCTGTATGACCAAGCCCTCGTCTGTGGCAGGATCAGATTTGTCTTATTGGGAAGGCCTCCTGAAAGACGTCTCGCCGTGCTTCTTTCCTGCTCGCTTAGAGCACGAAGAGCTCGCAAGGCCGCAGATCACACAGCCACGGAACTCGTCGATAACAGTGAGCACTTCGCTCTTTCGAGACTTCTGCACGCAACATAACGTTTCACCTGCTCCGTTCTTTCATGCTGCCTGGTCACTTGTTCTCAAGTCCTTTGCGGGACAGGACGATGTGTGCTTTGGTTATGCCACAGCAGGGCGAGACGCTCCTATCCAGGGTATTGAACATGCTCTTGGAGTCTTCATCAATACTCAGGTATGTCGCGTCAATGTTGCTAATGGTCAGACCGTAGGCAAGCTTCTACAGACTCTGCAGATGGATATGGCGACTGGTCTCGACCACCAGCACGCTTCTCTGGCTGAAATACAGCATAGCTTCGACGGCCAGACCTTATTCAATTCCCTTGTCTCTTTTCAAAAGATAGACGACGACCTGGATCCTTCATGTTCTATCACGATCAAGAAATGTGCATCTGTTGAACCCTCAGTTGTACGTATTACACATTCACCTCAGGCGGCACATCGTATTGATCACTATCTAGTTCGACGTCAACATTCTCATCTTCGCTCATCCAGTCGAGACTCATATCGAGCTGCATTATGCTCCGAGCTTCATCTCGCCACAACACGCCCCTGATATCCTGCGGACATTCGAGCAAGCCATGCGAGCCATAATCGACAATTCCACAGCTGCAATATCTGCTCTCAATCTTGTGAGCGCCCGAGATCAGGAGAGGATCACACTTTGGAATGGTGAGAAGCCAGTTGCCGTTCCAGGTCTTTTCAACACGATCTTCGAGCGAATTGCTGAGGAGAGCCCTGAACTACAGGCTGTCGATGCTTGGGACGGCTCATACACGTATGCAGAGCTCAACAACTCTTCTTCGCAATTAGCCGCAGTCCTACAGGCCCGAGGAGTTCATACTGGCGTCCCTGTGCCATACTGCTTCGAAAAGTCAAGGTATGCCATCTTGGCAGTCCTAGCGATCTTGAAAGCTGGTGGTGTTTGTGTCGCCTTCGATCCAGCGGCTCCGCGTACGCGACTACAGGAGCTCGTCGCAATCACTAAATCATCCGTTATGATCGCAAGCATTGATGCTTCTACATCATGCAGTGGCTTGGGCCCAGCTGTGCTACCTGTAGGGTCGGATTTTCTCCAGGAGCCACATCTTGGTGGTACTACCCTGTCTGGGAACGCCAAGCTCGGAATCTCCACCAACATCAGTCCATCTGATCCTGCCTTCATCCTCTTCACATCAGGAAGCACTGGAAAACCAAAAGCAATCGAGGTCCCGCACTCGTCAATCTGTTCGCAGGCGTACACATACGGCGACATTTTGGGTGTGAGCACGGGGTCACGAGTCCTCCAATTCGCTGCTCACACATTCGATGTCAGCATGATCGACACTGTCACAGCCCTTGCGAATGGTGCTTGCCTCTGCATTCCCTCCGATACCGACCGTATGAACCGACTGTCGGGTTTCATCAATGAGTACAAAATCACAGCAGCCTGTTTGACTCCCACTGTAGCGAATCTTTTGAAGCCTTCAGAGGTGCCCACCTTGGAAGTCCTCAGTGTTGCCGGCGAACCAGTAACGCAACAACTGCTCGACACCTGGGCTGATGCAGTCACTTTACACGAATGCTATGGACCTGCTGAGGTTTCCATCTCCAATAGGGCCCCAAGCATACGACGTCAGGACAATCCATCAAACGTTGGTCATGGTGTCAGGAGTTGGCTATTCATTGTAGATCCTGATGACTACAATCGACTACTGCCTGTTGGAGCCATTGGAGAACTCCTGGTAGAAGGACCGTTCCTTGCTCGAGGTTATTGGGAAGATCCAGAAAGGACCAAGATCTCCTTCGTAAAGAATCCAGTGTGGACAGACGGGAGTGATACTTCGCCAAGGATGCTCTACAGGACTGGCGATATGGTCCAGTATAGTGCTGACGGATCGCTCATCATACACGGTAGACGAGACAGTCAGATCAAGGTGAATGGTCGGCGAGTTGAAGCAGCTGAGATCGAGGCTTTCTTGATACGAGCTTCGCCTGCTTTCGTCGAAACTGCTATTGAGCTTGTCTCTATGGCTGGACGAGGCGGCAAGAAGAGACTCACAGCTTTTTGCAGTCTCAAAGAGCCAGCTGGCAGTTCATCCACTGTATTTAGTGGCTCGCGAGTTTGCAGCTTGGCCGAAGCCAACATCGACACCATATCCTTGAACCGAAAGTTGGTCGACAGCCTTCCAGCATATATGAGCCCATCGTTGTTTATCGCGGTTAGTCCACTTCCAAAAACACGATCTGGAAAGGTGGACAGGAAAGCACTTCGAGTATGGGCTGGCGAACTATCCGAAGAAGAGCTTATCCACTTTTCCCAATCGAAAAGCGACAAGCAAAAGCCCACAGGACAGGCAGAACTCTTCGTACAACAGCTATGGGCTGATGTGCTTGGCATTGACAAACACGGTATCGGAAGGGACGACCACTTCTTTCGCGTTGGTGGAGACTCCGCACTGTCTATGCAGTTGGTGTCTCTTTCGCGCCGTCGGGACTACAACTTGTCGGTTGCTGATGTCTTCAAGCATCCTACACTCTCAGATCTGGCCAATATCATTCGACCACTCAAGGACACAAAGACCAGCGAGACTATACAGATCAAGCCTTTCCAGCTCCTAGGCGGACGAGACAAGGCACGACAAGCAGTTGCTACCGACTTGGCTCAATTTGATCTACCATGGGAAGTTGTCGAAGATATCTACCCATGCACTCCTTTACAAAGTGGCCTGATGGCTCTATCGACCAAGCATCCAGGATGCTACACCTTTCAGACTATATACACCATGCCCGCCGACTTGGACTTGGAGAGATTCATGTCAGCATGGGATGCCACCGTAGATGCCTGCGAAGCTTTGAGGTTGCGCATCGTCCTTACCGAATCACATGGCGCATGTCAAGTCGTCCTAGACACCGGTGTCGAATGGTCTGAGCACGACGATCTCAACACTTACCTACTGGCCGATTCGAAAGCACACATGGAGTATGGAGATTGCCTGAACAGATTCGCAATAGCTCATGAGGATGACAAGAGCTACTTCGTCTGGACTGCACATCATACAGTGTATGACGGTATGTCTCTGCCACTCATCTTGGCCAAAGTCGAACAAGAGTACGAGACAGGGACTAGCTCGCCTGTGCTGTCAATCGCACCATTGCTTCAAGAGATTACAATGACTGATCGCCAAGACTTGGCATCATTCTGGACAGTCAACCTTTCTGGATTTTCAAGCAACGCTTTCCCATTGCTACCAGCAAGCACATACGAACCTCGCACTAACAATCGTCTGGTACAAGACATCCTTATACAGCGACATTCGTCCACGACAATCACGTTGGCAAGCCTGCTTCGAGCGGCATGGTCACTGGTCTTGTCACAACTTTCAGGCTCGAATGACTTTGTCCTTGGTATTACCACTTCCGGTCGCAATTCTCCAGTGCCTGGTATTACCAAGATGATCGGTCCGGCAATCGCAACAGTTCCTGTTCGATTTCGCTACAACGACCTGGAGCTCGTTCGAGACTATCTTGAGCGTGTACAAGCAGATGCAGCAGCCATGATCCCGTACGAGCAGGCTGGTCTTCCTTTCATAAGGTCTCTTGGGTCCGATCAACAGCAGGCCTGCGAATTCAGAAACCTTTTTGTTGTACAGCCAAAGGCGATCTCAGATCAGCAAAGCTATGCTGCAGCAGATGGCTTTCTCGGACTTCAAAGATTGCCCATCAATGAGCGAGGTTTTCATCCTTATCCGCTGGTTCTCGAGTGCTACTTGGAACACTCTGGCAGGGTTTCACTCAATCTGGAGTACGACGACCATGTCATCACCTCTTCGCTGGCCTCGTCACTCGTCAAGCAGCTGGCATATGTCACTACGACGCTTGACAACTCTGCAAACACTCCAGGGACTACCATCAGTGATGTAAGGATGCTTTGTACTGAGACGGTCCGAGACGACCATGCATGGAATGACTACCAGACACATTCAGCGAAGCTTCTACAAATAGAGAGTCGTCAAACCCGCGCCCCGCCGATGCTGGTGTCAACAGTCATGATTCTCGATCCGCTAATGGACATCCACATGGCTACATGAACGGCCAGACCAACGAAGATGGTTATTCCACTTATGGCATCAGTAGCAATGGCGCGGTGAAGTATACATGTCCTGCGACGCCACTCCAAGAAGCGATGCTTGCAAGCCAAGCAAGATCACCATCATTCTACAGTCATAGACTGGTTTGGACGCTCCGTCCCAGTTCAGCAAAACAGATGCAAGCAAATCTCGCAGAACGTGTACGAGACTCATGGCGGCAACTGGTGGCTGCAAACGATGTACTGAGGACTGTCTTTCGCAACAAGCAAGACGGCATGCAGCAATCTCAACATGAGCAGATCATTCTTCAACAGACAATCCCAAATGATGAATTGCTGCAATGCACCACCAAGGAGGAAGCGATACAGAGAGTACAGTACTGTCACTACGAGCCGAACCAGAAGGACCTCCCATTGCACAGACTACTCATTTGTGGCACGCACGATGGAGAGGTGATCTGTGGACTGAATATCAGCCATGCACTCATGGATGGCGTAACACTGACACACCTGCTCCATAAGCTGGGCTCTAGCATCAGTGATGGCACGATTGATGACACTACTCAAAGACAGTTCAGAGACCTTGCTCGCTGGATGGCCGTCCAGCCCGACCACGATGAGGCGCAAGCCTACTGGGCGAATTATCTTTCCGAAGCAGCAATGTCTTGCTTTCCAGCAAGCAACGTCATACAATCAGAATTATCACACATCGACTTCCTGCGGTCGAGTACTGTGATCGACCGCGAACAAGACCTTGCGCAGCTTTGCCACAAGTATGGTATAACACTCTCCACGGTCTTCCGCACAGTATGGGCTCTAGCTCTCAGTCAGTATCTGAGTCAAGCAGATGTGACATTCGCCTATGTCGTGTCTGGGCGTGATGCACCAATAGTTGGTGCTACAGATATTTTCGGTCCATTCCTCAATTTCCTGCCCTGTCGTGCGCACCTAGACAGGTATCCTAGAATTGGCGATCTCTTCCGTCATATCCAAGCAGACTTCTGGGAGAGCATGCCGCACCAATTCGGCTGCACAGCAGAGCTCGAGCGTATACGATCTGGCAGAGTAAAGTATAACACTCTCGTCAATTTCAGATACAATATGGCAAGGCACAGCGCAGCAGACACGACATCTGGGCAAGGTGTGGATATTCTCTGGTCACAAGATCCGATGGATGTGAGTGATATGAAGTGTGTGTTTCGCTCGACTGACATTCGCTGCAGTATGATCTGGTATTTGCCATCAACGATCGAAAGGGTGCTCTCGAGCTTGAACTCAGCTATTGGCACGGTGGGATCAGTGATGGAACAGCTACTGACATCTTGCAAACTGTGGTCTCTCTACTAAGTCGAGTCTTGGATGGACAAGAGAATGTAGCTGAGCTTACACAGCCTACTTAGGAGTACTGTCGGTAGTCAATATCAGGCTTTGCAGAATAGGACCATTCTTGTCATGCTTGCGGAGAGGTTGTTCACCATCAGTATTCATTCATGTCATCATCTATGCTTTCGTCTCGCTAACGCCGTTGGCACCGTTGGTAGCAGCAGGCATTGACACCTTCCCACCAGGTGAGTCGGCCAATCTTGCTGTAAGCACTTCTACACCATCTTCTGTGACTAGCAGGGTATGTTCGAATTGTGCCGTCCTGCTGCCGTCTGCTGTGACACTGGTCCAATCATCCGGCCATGTCTTGTCCTTGTAGCTGCCAAGCGTGATCATAGGCTCGATGGTGAAGCACATTCCTGGCTTCGCCTCGCCAACAGCCTTGTTCTTTGCATAATGAGGCACATTGGGTGCACAGTGGAATAACTGGTTGATGCCATGACCGCAGTAAGTCTTCACCACTTGGCAATTGCGAGACTTAGCGAGCTTCTCGATTATGTTGCCGTAGTCTCTGAACAGTGCACCAGGCTTGACATGCTTGATGGCCTCTTCTAAGCAGTCTCGCGCGGCTTCAACGACACGTACACTATCGTGATCCTGTGTAGCAGAGCCGACATAGTACGTCTCGTTGAGGTCGCCGTGAAAGCCACCGTGGTATAGCGTCACATCGATGTTGACAATATCGCCATCCTGCAAAGGTCTGTTGTCGGGTATGCCGTGGCAGATGACCTCGTTGGGTGATGTACAGACGGACTTTGGGAAGTGGCAGTAGTTCAGTGGCGATGGGTATGACTTGTAGAGGTCAGTAATGTAGCAGCGGTTTAAAATCATGGACTCACGTCTCTCTCCATGCATGCCTTGTGCACAACCGCGTCGATATGATCTGTCGTCACACCAGGCTTGACTTCTCGTGCAGCAATATCCAAAACCTCTCGAGCAAGTCGACACACCTTCCTCATGCCTTCCTGCTCCTTCTTGTCCAAGACTTGCAGCTTATTGCGTCTCACAATGTTCTGACCGAGTCAGCAGATGTCCTCCAGCCCTGGGCTTACCACATACCTGTTCGCTCTTGGGAATTCCACTGCTGGCATAGTCGGGCTTTTGAATCCTGTCGGGCACCTCTCTTCGTGGACTGAGTGGATACGACGGTCTCAACTTGCCAGTGAAGGGATAGGCAGGGTATGGATTGAAAAAGCCGTCTGCATCTGGTAAGGAGATGACATTTGGAGTGAAGATGGAAGAGAGCATACTGTTTTGTGCTTTATGCATCGATTTGTGCGTCGGCTGTCCTTATGTATCAGTACGATGTCTTGGTACTCGCCAGGACTGATATGACCTGGTGTCCTCTGTATCTTTCATACCCAGTTTCGCTTGAAGCAGTCTTGCGAGCAGAAGAAACTCTCCTTCCCTATCTTCTGACATGTCGGACACTGTAAACTGCCAGCATCGTTGGAGCAATCGTCGCCTAGACACTTCTTGGTGTTGTCGACCGTTATCTCTTGTGCCGGAGCTTGTTCCATGGTGAGTGTGTTTGCGCAGTGGTTGGCGCAAAGAAGAGCGAGATTCCTACAAGCAACGCATGTCGTCAATCTTTTTTGACGATCGGCTCAAACGGAGAGCTCCACCAAGATTGATCTCACGACCACATTCAGAGCATACTCAACATTCGATCGAAGGCGTCTACAGTGTCTGCTTATAGTCAGGCAGCTAGATAGATGCCAGGCAAAAGATCGTTCACCAAGATGGCGAATGATCAAGATCCAGCTACTCATCATTCGCCATATGCTACCATGTTCGAACACTTCAGACATGAACTCGACGAACACCACGACCGCAGGGAGCGCATCATCAAAGCATCACGAGATGTAACAGCAGCAAGCAAGAAAATCATCTTCACACTGCAGCGAGTACGTCAACTCGGCGTACCGCTGATAGAGAATGTGCACAAGTCGAACAAACAGTACTACGACACAATAAAAGATCGACTGTCAAGCATATCTCCAGACGTGCAAGGCCTCAACTTCTATCGCTACGCGAGGCAATTCAGTCCTGGTTGCCAGGAGTACATGGAAGCAGCTCTTTTCGAGCATTATCTTGCTACAGGACATCTGCTGTCATTTGAAGAGGCCGCTCAAGGAGTGCAACAGCATTCTCGATCTCGCGAAGACCAAGCTGTGTCAATCGCGCTGACGCATGAGGACTACCTTCTTGGGCTGTTCGATATGACTGGCGAGCTCATGCGCTTCGCCATCACGACCATGGCAACCACTGGAACATTGCCATCCGTGGAGTCAGAAGTCGACCGCAATGTGTTGAACGATCTTCGAAACCTTCGATCCGAACTGGAAACTTTGGAACCTGGCTATGGACCTTTTGCCAATGATGTCAACAAAAAGATGGACGTCATGAAGCAGAGCGTAGAGAAGGTGGAAAAG
Organism: Peltaster fructicola; assembly: GCA_001592805.2. Lineage (NCBI taxonomy): Eukaryota > Fungi > Ascomycota > Dothideomycetes > Peltaster > Peltaster fructicola. The sequence continues at coordinate 2,775,257 of CP051140.1, forward strand.
TCCCTATATGGCTTGACCGTGAGAGGCGCCGAGAGACCTCGTGGCTGGATGCCAGACACGCAGACAGTGGAGGTCGAAGTATGAGATATGATACGATGCAGTGTACAGTAGATATGAGCCATGCTGCGTCCGAGCGGCTACGCCTCAAACGCCAAACCCTACAACGACATTCTCTACTGCTTGGAAGAACCAGAAAACTTGCCGGTGGTCGCCATGTAGATGATGATAATGAGAACAATGATCAGGATGATGGCGACACAGATGGCCAGGCAGATCCACTTCTTTTTCCTGGCTGCGCGAGCACTGCTCACGGCTTTCACCATCTGGTTGTTGCCCTGCTCAAGATCTTCGTGCACAGCGGCAGTCTTGGTCTCGATGTTCTCGATCATGGGCTCCTGTTCGATGACCATACGGTCAAGATCCTGGAAGAGCTGGTTGAGCTCCATCATCGTACGCTCGATTTGCTGAATGGCATCGTGTCGTTCCCGCACGTTTCGGAGTGTGCTCTGTGCCTGACCACGTCTATCCGAGTTCAGTAGAGCTTGCTGGAAGATCTGAACGTCGCTGCCGGAAGTGGCCTCCTCAATCTCGCTCTGTGTGGCTGTTGGGTTCACAATAAGATACTGTCGTCGCTGCGACTCAGACACCTCTTTTCTGAAGGCTGACTCCAGCTTCTGGAAAGCGTTGATGGCGTTTCGCACTTTGCGGTCGAGAGACTCAATCTGTGGTCGATTCCTCTGCGAGCCTGCCTCGCGCTGACCCTTGATCCTGCGCACACGATCTGTGAGACCGCGGTAACCGGTCATAATATCCGCGCTCAACGCATCGATCTCTTTATTACTCTGGCCTTGACCTGCGACAAAGCCACGCTGCAGTCGCTGCAGCTCACCAAGTCTGCTCTCCAGGTCATCGGCCGCTCGGCTGACCTGGCGGACCTCGTTGAGCAAGGCATTTGGGTCTTCTCGTGGTGCTTGTGGTTGCTGGTCGTATGGTGCTTGACCACCTAAAGGCTGCATCTCGACGGGACTCGCTATGAAGAGGTCAGAAACGCGTTGCAATTGGAAACGCAGCAGACCGAAGCAGAATAAGTATGGCTTTGTGGTGGTCGTACTCCCCAGCAACGTGGGTTGCCTGGAATGTCACCCAAACGATGGGTCCTCATTCATTGTCCGCGACTGCATGCATCTCTTTCTGCGGGAGCAAACTTACTGTATGCTGGTGGGCCAGCGTTATATTGGTGGCCAGTATCATATGGGTTGGAATGGCCTTGTTGTCTGTCGTACGGGTTTCCTTGCTGGCGATCATATGGATTGCTTGGTCGCGAGTTGTATGGGTTCGAGTTGTCGTATGGGTTGCTGGCGCCATAACCACTGCCGTAGTCATTGCCCTTGTTGTAGTACTGGACCAATGTCAGTATAGCGACGCAGAGGCGAGGGCGCATAACGTACATCCATGTCGACGTAGTTCTGCTCAGTTTCGCATGCAATGCTTCGAGGCCAGCTCGAAGATAATACTTGTGTGGTGGGAAGCTGTTGTTTGAGGATAAGATGTGAACAACAGATCCGTACAGAACAGCGAAACGATCTTCAAGAAGTCGCAGTCGAGACTGCGTATCACTTTTCAGGTGTTGCCCTCCTTCGACATTGTTCTGTTAGCAAGGGGCACTGGCCCCTGTCCAAGCTGCTGGCGGCTAGGCGCAGGGTCTGTTTTTAAAAATAGGAGGGCAGATTGGATGGCTGACCACATCACTTTCTCTTCCAACAAGCAACGACAACGCTGTTATACTGTTTGATACAACGACTGTACAATGTCTCCAGGGCGGCACAGAGCTCTACAACAGTGCAGAGTGGCACATCATGTAGCCACGAACGTCTTTGTGCGCGCTGTATAAGCGCTCAGCCCTACGGAAGGGCGCGATGTACTCAACTGACAAGTGTGGCGAGCTTTCCTTGACATCCTGTCATCCTCTCTTCATCGTGTTGTGTCCTACGATACACTAACATTACAGCTGGTCATTTCTAGGTCGAGCTGCTCGTCTGTCAGCATGGGACCTCCACCACCATTCGCTGTTGAGCAATGGATGGACGCTCACGAAACCACTGCCAAGTACCAATTAGCCGAGACATGTTGTGCGAGTCTTTCGATCGACGAGCTGATAGCACTTTCGGAGAAGAAAGACGTCTCCTCGACTGACGTACTACACACGGCCACTGCACAGGGTTATGGAGAGATTCGAGGTTCATCAGAGCTCAGGCAAAACCTCAGTCGATTGTACTCAAGCAGAGCCGGTTCGCCATTATTACAGGACAACATTCTGATCACTCCTGGTGCAATCGCCGCTAATTATCTCGCCCTCTACGCCCTGATCGGTCCTGGTGATCGTGTCATCTGTCACTATCCAACGTACGCACAGCTGTATACTGTGCCTGAAACACTAGGTGCCGACGTTGACCTTTGGGAGTCGAGACCTGAAGACAAATGGCTGCCCAAGATTGAAGAGCTTGAGTCGTTAATCAAGCCTAACACGAAGCTTATTATCTTGAAGTGAGTATGGTCACGTTCATCGCTGTAGCTCAAACTCATGCAGTATAGCAATCCCCAAAACCCAACTGGCGCTGTACTGCCCAAGAGTCTCCTGGAGAAGATCACAGAGCTGGCGAGGAAGCATTCGATCACAATCTTCAGTGATGAAGTGTACAGACCATTGTTTCACGGCATCACTCCAGCAGATGCCAACTTCCCACCATCCATACTCTCGCTCGGCTACGAGAATACAATCGCTACTGGTTCGCTCAGCAAAGCATATGCGCTTGCCGGTATCCGGGTTGGCTGGATTGCCAGTCGAAGCAAAGACATCGTGGAGAAGATTGCTCTCGCGCGAGATTACACCACAATATCGGTCAGTCAGCTCGACCAAGCTGTAGCTGCCTTTGCGCTCTCTCCAGACACTATTCATGCATTGCTGGGCCGGAACATCCAGCTAGCCAAGACAAACCTCGAGCTGCTGGAGAAATGGATCTATAAACATGATGAGTACGCAAGCTTTGTCAAACCCGTCGCTGGTACCACAGCGTTCGTCAAATTCGAGATTGCGGGCAAGCCTGTCGATGCAGTGGCATTCTGTGAGGAACTGCAGAAGCAGACCGGTGTGTCCATCTTGCCTGGAGATCTAGGCTTTGGTCAGCAGTACAAGGGCTATGTTAGAATAGGCTACGCCAACCACACTGAAATCATCAAGGATGGACTCGATGCTATGAAGCAGTTCATGAAGAAGGAATACGAGGACCTGCCGGTTGCAGCATAACCTTCAAGGGCAAACTGTCAATACTTAATACAGCAATGGAACTGTGAATGGCATCCTCGCTTGAGCAACTCGAAGCATTCCCGAGGACTTAGCGCAGTGAAGAGAGCCTTGAACGACATCGTTGATAGATCGATATCGGGGACATGCTCTACGGCCATCGAGGTTACTTACACCGCAACGTGAATCCATGGTGTCGAAGAGAATACCCTTTGAGGTTACTATTGTTCGCTAGGTCCTCACGATAGTTCAGAGCGCAAGCGAGGCTGGGATGCTTAAAGATCGTCAGAGCTTTGAATCCTGGTCTCGCAAGCCGTTACTCATCAGTCTGTCCACATGATAAGGCGACCATATGGCAAGGTGATGTCGTGGTGTAGTACTCACGACGACCAGACTATTCGCTAACAAGCTACGACATCACGATGGTCATCAAGCTAGCCCCAGCTTCGTATTGCGGGAGTGGCGCTAACCTGAGTTCGTTTTACTTCGGGTCTTCGGCCGACTCTACTTCGTTACAGCAACTGCATGTTGACAAGACTGGAGATAACGGAGAGTCGCAGGCAGGATGAGCTGCCTACGAGAAAGACATAAATACAACGAGCGCCCACCATAGATCGCAACACATCAACTCTGCCACAACAGATACTACCACCATTCAGCCACACCAAAGGAACAATTTCACACCATTATGTCACAATACGCCAAGAACCTGCCTGCTGGCACTTCCAACAGCATTGTCAACGTTGCCATCGTCGGTGTCACAGGTGATATGAGTCGAAGCAAACGTAAAGCACTCATTGACGGCTGTAGGCACAATCGGTAGTGAAATCACCAAAGCACTCCTCAAGACTGGTCAACACAAAGTCACAGCCATCTCTCGAACAGATAGCAAGAGTGAAGCTCCAGCTGGAGTCGCTACCAAGCGTGTGGACTATGCCAACCACAACTCCATTGTCGAGGCATTGCGCGGGCAGGACATCCTCGTCATCTCACTAGGCGTTACAGCACCACATGATACCCAGCCTAAGCTCATCGATGCTGCCAAAGATGCCGGCATCCAATGGATCATGCCCAATGTCTGGGGTTATGTCGTTGACGAGGTGAATGACCAGTTCGGCCAGGATATCTTGTAAGTACATTGAGGAGACATCACAGTAGACCCTTCTTCAACACCACCCATCGCTATACACAGATTGACTGCACATTCAGACATGGCTAACGCAGCATAGGCTTGGACCCGGCATCGCACAGACTCGTGCATACATTAAAGAGCGCGGTCTTTCTTCGATTTGCCTTCAGTCAGGCTTCTGGGAAGAGTTCTCCTATGGAGGCGGCGAAGACCGTTATGGATTCGACATTCCGAACCGCAAGTTGACACTCTTCAACGACGGCGATCTGAAGATCGTTACATCTACACTGCCGTTCTGTGGACTGGCAGTCGCAAGACTCCTATCGCTACCTATCTTGCCGCAAGACGAGCAGGACAGTACACTTACCATCAGCAAGTGGCGCAACTCTGCTTTGTACATCGGCTCCTGCTATCTCAGCCAGAATGATCGATTCGAATCAGCCCTGAGAGTGACAGGCACAAAGAAGTCTGACTGGACTGTCACAAGTGTTCCAATTCAGAAGCGCTTCGATGATGCCAAGGCGAGAATGGCTTCCGGAGACTACAGCGCCTTTGTACTTCAGCTCTACAGTCGCATCTTCGTGCCGGATGGCAAGTCTGACTTCTCGGACAAGCTGCAGAACGATCTGCTAGGCTTGCCGAAGCTCGATGTCGACGATGTAACCAAGGCAGCGGTAGACATCGCAATGTCAGGAGGCACCAAATACTGAGCTTTGGGACGAAGAGATGCTCGTCTGTGTGTATACAAAAGATTGTATGAAGGCTGTTTGACCATGACTCGTGACCTCGACACAATGTCCGGATCGGCTATTTAGCCTTCGGAGGCTCTTTTACCCTGCCATTATGACGATGTCTCGCAAGACAATATTGCGAGTGCATAGACTGAAGAGAGCTCTTTCTGGAAGATGAGAGAGCCAGTGATCTCGGAGATAGTACTACAAGAGGCTGTAGATGGTCTTCGTAACACAAGTGACGTCTCCTCAACGTGCGGCAAATATGCACAAGGACCCTGCAGCAGATGACATTCGTGATATGCCTTGCATAGTTCCAGTATGTTGAAGTCATTATTATCCGATCATCTACGAGTTCCGTCTGCATTTGCTGTCGCAGTGTCCACTCTGCGTACAAATCAAGCCTTACAATATCATCTTCCTACCCACCCGAAGTCTGCACCTCTCAGATACATTATCCTAGCATCACCATGAAGACGTCAACATACACAGGCTCGCTCAGAGTCTTGTGATCTCGATTTAGAGCATAGCTACGCGACAAGAAACATGGCTCAGCAACCGGCTGTAGTCATAATCGCAAGGCACGCATCGGTGGTGCACTGGATCTTTACACGAGCTGACCTCGCAGCAGGCATGGACCAAGACTTGATGCCGCAGACACTAACTGGCATCTCAACACACCAACACCATATGACCCTCCTTTAACATATGGCGGATGGAAGAATAGCACTACACTGGGTATCAGGATAGCGAGTCTATTACACGCCCGCGAGCAGAGCTTAAGCAGTCATGCAACCACGACAGAACCACCAACACCACAAGGTGTTCACTCCCACGATTTCGCGAGTTCGCACAAGAACCAGTATACGCAGAGCAGGAAGAGAAAGAGAAGGACACACAAGGTTGTCATCCACTCCAGTCCCTTCTTGAGATGCGTACAGACGAGTGTAGCTATAGCTGCGGGTTTGTCGCAGTTCGCACCACCTACAAGTAATGCTGCAACAAGATCGACTGCACCAAGCAGATCCAGGACGCCAAATCACTTCTCCGTTATGTCACCTCGACCCAGCGTGTCAGATCACAATACGACCACAGGCTTACTGGCGGTCCCGGAATCAAAGCATGGCTTAGCACAAGAGGTCTCACGACGAGTTGCGCAGGGAAGACACAAACGAGTCAAGCTGCGAGTTGATGCTTTCCTAGGAGAATGGCTCAATCCCGAGTACTTCGAGGACATCACGCCACCACCGCCGAGCGCCATGATGGTCGCTACGGCCAAAGCAGAACTCATGCAGAACGACACGATCGACATCTTCACACCGAGCATCACACATAAGAGCTCCCGGAGTAGTCTTTGGGGAGGAGCATCTGCTGGAACTCGACCTCAGAGTCGAGATAGTGCTTTGGAAGACTGGGACGACATACACGACTCTCTGCCGCCGCCTTTAAGTCCACGACGCGACCGTACCAGTAGTCATGGTAGTGTTGCAAGTAACGACAGCGCCGGTAGCAGGACGCACCCATATCGATTCGGTCCGCAATCATTCTTCCGCCCGGATACAACTGCATATACACCTCCAGTACCGACATATGCCATGTCAACGAGCGATCGCATACCTAAGGGATACGTGGCACACGCCAAGAATAGTTGCACCAACATTGATTTCCATTGGGACAGTAGCCGACAGCCACAGGACTGGGGCGACGGTGGTGAATACGGAGAGGAATGGAGTCTTATGCAAAGACGCTTTCGCCGAGGCTTGACACATTTGATCAACTGGTATGGCCAGCACAAGGCTGACGATCGCGGTGAAGATGCTCTCGGACTCGATCAGGCTGAGCATCACGATGACGACCTGGAGGAGCAGGAAGATCTGGTGGTCATCATCGTCACGCATGGTGCGGGCTGCAATGCTCTCATCGGCGCTCTGACGGGACAACCAGTGTTACTCGACGTTGGTACGGCAAGTCTGACTATGGGTGTCCGCAAAGACGACGCTCCTGTAGCAAGCGACATGTCTGCCGACTCGTTGTTCAAAGGCGAACGTGATCGAAGAGGCTCATTGGACTCCGGACTCACTGCTTACTACGACCTCAAGATCATCGCAGACAGCTCACACCTGCGACCCGGTTATGATCCTTTCAGGTCCTTCTCTTCCGCAGCTCGCCCTGCGGATCCACTAAGTCGACTTCGTCCCGCCCGTGGAGATTCTATGCCTAGCGTGGCATCGAGCACCTCTTGGTCGGAACACAACGAGCTTGCTGGCCGTGGCAGTATGTCGACAGCACTCGGCAGCATTAGGCGTCCGCATTCATCGAGCCAAGTGCCAACATCTGCTCCAACCTCAACGCCTGGCTTATCGACGCCGGACCTGAGAGATACGCTATCGGTAACAGATTCTGGCGTCACAACACCTAGCTCTTTCACGGGGCTGTGGACACCACCTTCAGCTCGTACACCGCAGATGCAGGCCAAATACATCAGAGACGAGCGTCGGGAAATCTTTTCTTCCCTAGACGAAGGTGTGGCAACTCGAATAGCTACAGTGCCAGAAACGGGCTCGCTGGCTCCTGGGACTGACCACAGACCTGACAACAAGAGGGCCGACACTCTTGTAGAGACAGATCCCGATAAGGCCGAAGCCATTGAGCAGCTGCGAGAACAGCTGACCGACAAGTCTGCCACACTGACAAGGAAAGTATTATGGGCTGCATCCATCGAAGATCACCCTGTCCGTAGCCCCAGAGATGGCCAGAAACGCCGTTGGACGCTTCAGCCGGAGGAGGTACCAATGGATTGAAGAAGTGTATCCGCGATCCGTATTCGGTATAACAAGCACAACGCAGAATTGATCATCCTTTCAGCGACAAATGCAACAGCCCTCTACTGGGAGTCTGAGAGCTGGGACACTTCCTCATCCGAGCATGACGAAGCCGCGAACAAGCAATAGGCTTTACCAACTGTGTACGCCAAATCGATAACATTTCAATGGTATTGTTCGTCGAGCAGCACTGGACAAAGAAAGAACAATGCTATGAACAATAAGTCTACTCGTGCAACAACAATACGACTGACTGACAATGTGATCCTCGTCGAGATGTCCATATAACGGCGGCAGGGACTTCTCAGTTTACCAAGCTGCATTCTGCACACTGCTCGTCTCAAGGCGAGTATTGCAGCGTCATTTGTTACAGCTTCGTTATTGCTTTCAGCGTTCACATCCTTTCAAGCGTTTTCCACAATCTTTTCCTGATTGTCCACCTAGACCAGAGGCTGACATAATGTGTCTTTTCAGTAAGACACGCAAGAGCAAAGCTCGAGAGGTGCAGATCACTGGTACATCTCGTGACCATATTCCACTTCCTGTTGTCGAAGTCATACTCGGAAGTTGGGATAGATACGACTGGCAGCGCTCTTCCGATGCTATCACAGCTTGGTTCAATGCTCGATGGGCGAAGACTGGCTACCGTGTTAGCAACGAAGTCATGTGCTTCACTCTACGCCTACACGGACGGGATGCTGTGATGGGTTTGGGTGATCACCTTGGGTATGCCTTTGTTCGAGACTAATGCTCCTGCAGGACTAAGTATTCCAACAGACGGAACGCGCTAACAACCACAAAGATTGACAACCTCCACGATGTCTGGTGTCGGAGCAGAGGAGATGCACTATCTGCGACTGATGTATCATCCTCGGGTCTCGATTCTGACCTCAATAGGCTCAAGGTTGTCTTTGTTCAAGGTGCAACTAATGTTAACAAGGCGTTGTACAGCGAATGTCTCACAAAGGTGAGACAGCTATTGACTCTAAGAGCTGAAGACGAGCTTTATCTTCTACCTTGTACCAATGTGTTTATAGTCGGTCGACATAAGAACTCGCCGTCAGCACACTGAACTTCTACCAAATCCAAGCAACATACACTCAAGCAGCATATCATAACGACAACGACTCAAAATGAAGCTCACAATGCTCTCAACTCTGTCAATCTTGGCAGCACGTACCCTTGCCGACTGCAACCAGGTCGGATCTGATATGTGCGATGCCATTGGCGAGTTCTGCCACCGTAGGGACAGCCATGGACAAAACGTTGCCGGCTTCATGCTACCAAACACTGCTGGCAGCAAGACGCAAGTGGTGAAAGGCAATACTGTTCTTGCCATCTTCTCTCAATCCTGCAGCCCAGCACAGTGGCTGCCGTCAGATATTTGTGTCAAGCAGTGGAACGACATGGCCTCAGGAGGCAACTCTGATCAGTACCAGCTCTATGGCTGGAATCAAGCTGAAGGAAAAGGCTGCCAGACCTGGTACTATGCTGATATGAGTAAGCCAAGTCAGTATAAAGATACATGGGCATGGGTGCACCAATAGTCAGTTGTAGAAGCATGAGTGTCCAGGAGTAGGAGAGGCCAGGAGCTGGAGAGTCATTGTTCATGTTGTCCGCATCGGTTTTATGTACTAATCTATACTCTGTGCTATGCACTTCTCTCGAAGTCAGCTCATCGTGCGTTACACTGAATGTGCAGGCGGTAGCGGCCTCGATCAATAGTGCCGACACGGCCAGTCGTCAATGTAAGTGGCTAGCCGGAGCAAGAGTGTTTTCTTTGATGTAAATACAAAGCCGGCAAGCTTAGTCACAGGCAGCGCGTGGTGTAAGATCAAGTCGACAGTCTCATGGTTTGCAGGATGTTCATAGCGACGTGCATACGATGAACGACGAAGCATGCTGCCATGCTTATGTAGTTGAGATGATAGAAGCCCTCGGTGTCTGGGGTATGCCCTCACGTGCGTCTCCCCAGCCTCACAAATCTAGACCTTCCCCAAACAGGCGAAGCTAAAGGCGCAGCAGCTCCCGCCATCTCGTCACTATCAACAGCTAGATGTACGTCCATCGTGGCTGCGTGATCATTCCTGATACACCATTACTCTTCCACCACATTTACTAAGCTTCATACACTCCTTTCTTACCCATCGGTCGTCCTACTTTACTCTTTCCTGCTGCTGCAGTGAATGCGATGCGCTGATGATCGAAGCTGTTGTTCCTACCCAGCCACACGTCGTTGCCTAGATCATCATGAGAACGACGATCGTTGCGGTGGTACTTGCCACGCTTTCGACGACCTACGCAGTATTTCAGGACAGCTCCCTATTCGACTCCAGTCAGTATTACCTTCCTAGTCTTTCGACATCGAGCCTTGCGTCGACGACCAGCGACTGCCCGGTATGCTTCAACTGCAACTTGAAAGGACAAGAATGTCTGCAGTACGCAAACTGCACGAAGAGCTCAGGCAAATGCGACTGTCCGGCGGGCTTTGGTGGCGACGCTTGTGACAAGGTCTTATGCGGCTCGCTTGCTGATGGGACGAATCGTCTCCCAAGAGAAGGAGATAAGTGCGATTGTAAGGAAGGTTGGGGAGGCATCAATTGCAATGTCTGCAAGACCGACGATGCCTGCAAAGCGCTGATACCTGGCGGCGAGGATGCTGTATGTTACAAAGAAGGTCTCGTGGTCAACAGTTTCTACCAGGTCTGCGACATTACCAATCGAAAGATCCTTGATCAGCTCAAAGAGAAGAAGCCACAGGCGACATTCAACTGCAACGCCAAAGAAAAGTGTTCCTTCCAGTTCTGGGTCGATGAGCAGGAGAGTTTCTTCTGCAAGTTGGACGAATGTGACTGGAAGATGGATAGTACACCGGACCGCAACACAACATCGTACCATTGCGAGAACATAAGATGCTCGTGCATTCCGGATCGATTCTTGTGCGGTGCTGAAGGCGCTGTAGATATTGGAGAGTTCCTTGACGAGTCCATTCGAGGTCCTGCGGAGTTTAAAACAACACACACCGACGGCGGTTCGAGGCAGGATGGTAGTCTCTTCTCGGAGCCTGAGATGAACAATCTCATATCTGACATCTTTGGCGACGAGTACATCACCCTTCGATGCACAGCTGGAGAGTGTCTGCACAAGACTGAGGTTCCAGGCTACGAGAAGCCAATCAAGAAGATCAACACTCCGCTCATCGCTGGAGTCATTGCTGGCTGTGCACTGTTCGTTGTGGCAGTCATCCTTCTTGTGTTCTTCATGTCTCGGAGGAACGCACGCAAGCACGGTCCGATTCACCTTGCTGAGGATGAAGAGGAGGACGCTGCAAAGCTGCTCGGCGACCACAAGCCTGCCTCTTTGTACTTTGAGAACGTGTCCTACAGACTCAAGAACAAGCAAATCCTCTCGGCTGTCACTGGAGCTGTCCATCCTGGAGAACTCCTAGCGATCATGGGTGCTTCAGGTGCTGGAAAGACGAGTTTTCTCGACATTCTGGCACGCAAGAACAAGCGAGGCAACGTGTCTGGCGACTTCTGGCTGAACGGTGAGCGTGTACCCGATGACGAGTTCCGCAGTGTCATTGGATTTGTGGATCAGGACGATACTATGCTGCCGACCCTGACCGTTCACGAGACTATCATGGACTCAGCACTGCTCCGACTGCCAAAGGAGATGACGTGGGCCGCCAAAGCACAAAGAGTCGAGGACGTTGAGAGACAGCTTGGGATCTATCACATTCGTGACCAGATCATTGGCTCAGAGGAGGGTTCTGGAAGAGGCATTTCGGGTGGTGAGAAGAGGCGAGTCGGCATTGCTTGCGAGCTTGTCACAAGCCCAAGTATACTCTTCCTCGACGAGCCAACCTCGGGTCTTGACGCCTACAACGCTTTCAACGTCATCGAGTGTCTTGTCACACTTGTCAAGAGCTATAACAGGACTGTGGTTTTCACCATTCACCAGCCTCGCTCCAACATCGTAGCCCTCTTTGACCGACTGCTTCTTCTGGCTCACGGCCAGGCAGTGTACAGTGGACCATTCAGCAAATGTCAAGACTACTTCGACTCGGTTGGCTACAGCTGCCCGCCGGGTTTCAACATTGCCGACTATCTGGTTGATCTGACCATGCACGCAAGCAGACCTGACAATCCAATCGATGCTGACTTCACCGCATACACAGATTATGATGATGGACGTGCAACAAGGACTAGCTCAACGATTGCGATTAAGAGCATTCCAAGCTTCAGCAATATCAGCACAGGTGGTGGCTCACTCGAGTCTAGAGGTGACGGGTCAATGAGGCCAAAGACCAAACGCGGCACCAGCATCCGACAACAGCAGGAGCGACAACTCTTTTCACGAAAGACAACGCAGGAGACAGTCATACCTTCAGCCAAGTCTGCCAAGTCGAAAAGTGATACAGACAGTGGGCTGGGAGATGTGTCATCTCATAAGGCCAACACAACTGCTACTGCTAGTGACGAGACCCGACTGCACTCTGATACTGACGGTGCCGTGGGCTCCAACCTCGGAGTGCTTGTCTCCTCTTACGACACTTCTGACGTCAAATCCGATCTGATTGACAATATACGTGTTGCCGTCACAACGGCCAACCACAGCAATGGACATCCAAATGGCGGTCTCAACGGCGTAGTCAGCGGTAAGATCAAGGGCTTCCGCAAACCCTTGATCCATACACAATTCTTCATTCTTTCGAGAAGAACTTGGCGCAACCTCTATCGCAATCCTATGCTCATGCTCACACACTACGCTATTGCCATAGTTCTCGCCGTGTTTCTCGGCTTCTTATTCTACGGACTCACAGACGATCTGAAAGGCTTCCAGAACAGACTGGGATTCTTCTTCTTCCTGCTCGCACTCTTTGGATTCAGCACATTGACTTCACTCACAACGTTCTCACCAGAACGACTACTCTTCGTGAGAGAAAGGGCTAAGGGATACTACAACCCAATCGCGTACTACTTTAGTAAGGTCATCTTCGACATTGTACCGCTCCGACTCATTCCACCGATCATCATGGGTTGCATCGTATACCCAATGACAGGACTTGTAGCGTCATGGCCATATTTCCTGACGTTTATGCTCTTCCTGGTTCTTTTCAACCTGGCTGCTGCCATGATCTGTCTGTTCATCGGCATTGTGGTGAAGAATGCTGGAGTGGCAAACCTGCTTGGAGTCCTCGTCATGCTGTTCTCTCTGCTCTTTGGAGGCTTCTTACTCAATCACGAGACAATACCAAAGGCTGTCTTGTGGTTGCAATCGGTACGTGCAAAGTATCTCTTCGTCTATAACTTCACTAATCGTCTAACAGCTCTCCATCTTCCATTACGGATTTGAGGGACTTATTGTGAACGAAGTCAGATACCTCTCCTTGATCGACCATAAGTATGGACTCGACATAGAAGTGCCTGGAGCAACGATCCTATCCAGCTTTGGCTTCAACGTCAGAGCCCTTTGGTCGGATGCCGCTGGGCTAGGCATCATATGCGGAGTCTTCCTCGTGCTTGGTTATGCTGCCATGCATTTCCTCCTCGTTGAGAGACGATAACCTTTGAACGCCTCGCGATATGAATGTACATCCTGCACAAATATAAGCAAAGTAATACACAAACAGATCATCGCCTGAATGCCGTTTGGAGTGAAGTGATGAATGGGTTCAGATTCAGTCGGTCTAGCAACGTGCCAGAGTGACTTCTTCGAGCAGTCCACATTAACCATGCTGCTCCCATGACCAGAGGCAAGGTTCCCGTAAGCAGGCTACGAACCAAGATCTGTTTCTGCCGTGTCACAGCACTGCGGACTTCTGAGTAGCGCTCATTGCTGAAACTGACACGACTGTATTGTGTAGCAAAGCCAGTCGCAGGTAGCTTGTCCGAGAGCAGTTCATCTACGTTCTTGCGAAGCAGATAGAGTGGTGAGCGCACGCCCGCGTGCATCTCCCAGTAGTTGTCCATGGCTAGATCGTTGATTGTGTGCGCATCGGGTACACGAGCCTTGCTGTACTGCTCCAGAGCAACGGCACGACCGGCTACGTCGCTGGCTTGTGCATCAAGATGCTCGAAAAGCACACGTACGTCCTCTAGTCCAGCATTCATGCCTTGACCGTAGAAAGGCACCATAGCATGAGCGGCGTCGCCCAAAATGACAGCGCTGGAGTCAAAGTGATGCGGCGAGCACTTGATGTTGATCAGTGGTAGATGAGGGTTTTGCGAGAACTGAGCTTGTAGCTCACTCTCTCCAATAAGCTCAGCTGCACCCGGAAAGTGTGTCTTGAAGAAGGTCCTGATATTGCTTGGGTCTTCCTCAAGCTCTCTGAACGACTTCGATGGTGCGAAGAGAGTGCATGTGAACGACTCATCAGTGCTGGGAATGGCGATGAACATGTCCTCTGCGCCAGGCCATATGTGAAGGTGGTTTGGCGATGTGGCGAATCCATCTTTGGAAGAAGGTGTCGTGTTCTTGAACACCTTCTGTGACAGAGGCGCGATTGTGAACTCACACCACAGTGTGTCTATGTAACTTTGCTGGTAGTCCATGCGCACATACTTCATGAGATTGAACCTCACCGCACTGTGAGCTCCATCGGCGCCCAGTATAAGGTCGAACTTGATCTCAATCTCTGGCGCTCGGTCGTCAGATCGATCTGACTTGCGTTTAAACCACGCCTTGCGCTGCTTCAAGTCTGCTCCTGTCAACTTGTGGTGAAAGTGCAGCTTGACATTAGGCAGGTCCTCGAGCTCATTCAACAGCTGCCTGTTGAGGTTTGCTCGGTCTACTGCTCGTATGTAACGACCATGGACATCGTAGGCTTGCGCTTCCTCAGTGAAGTTGCCCAGCTTGTCTTGGCCGTGGATCATGCGGCCGTGCATAGGTATCGTCTCACCAAGAACCGAATCCAGAAGCTGCGAAGAGCCTGCATGTCGCATGGCATTGATGCCTCGTTCTGACAATGCCAAGTTGATGGACTTGGTGAAGTTCAAGGGCGTGGTCGCATCATTGCGCAGATCTGTCGATTAGTTGGTGTAACGTCAATGGCTGCTGTGTGATCGTACCGCCTCGAAGTTCGTAGACTTCGACGTCCCATCCTCGACGAGCTGCATACAGTGCTGCCAAAGCCCCAACCGGGCCTGCGCCGACCACAACACACTTCACTGATGATGCCATGTTGTCGGGTGATGGTCTGGAGGTTCGTGGTGATAGACTTCAGGAGGATGGCCAAGAGAGATTATATACGTTAGTACCACTTTCCAAGTATCTGCGGCTTTGCGCGAAGTTCAGCTCACCACGGCAGCGCCGTCATCGACTGCCAGGTTTAGTGCCGTTGACACTGCCTGAGTGTGTCATTCGAACATACTGCGATTCGTTGTTTGATGTTGAAGATGGGACTGGCGATGGCAATGGCAGCTGTCGAGGTGTGCCCAGAAGAGCTGACAAGGTCCAATGCTGCTAGGCAACTACGTGTCACACGATGGCCGCACAATTGCGCAAGCTGATCAACTCTTGGTGCCAGAGGCTATCATGAACACCGTACACAAGATGGAGTGTGGACTATAGACCGTTGCAGACGTGAGGTTCATTGGCGAATAGTATCTCGAGTGATTACTATACACACCACCAAAAGATTCAACCACAATCTGCATTGTCCTCAATCCCAGTACTTTAGCACACCATTGAGATCACCAGTGACCACCTTCGAGCTCTCGCGAGGGTGCCACGCGTTAACGATGATTGCCGAGTCGCCAGCTTTCATCTTATGCCACATCTTGCACGTCTTCCAATCCCAAAAGCACACATATCCACCGCTGTCACCCGAGCAGACAAGGCCACCATCAGGCGACACGCTGACATCGATAGCGTAGCCAGCGTTGTTATGTCCTCGGAAGTCCTTCTTGCGATTCTGCTTGATCTTCTCGCCTGTTGCGTAGACCTTGATCGTGTTGTCTGAGGATTGCTGGAGGACGTAGCCCTTGGGATGTGGTGCGGCTTTGACCATAGGGAACATGTACGGCTCTGCGATGAACTTGATCGGCACAGGGATACCGTACTCCCACGCGCGTAAGCTTTTGTCGTCTGAGGTGGTGATGAAGCGTCGATTCTCATCGCAGAAAGTGATTGTGTTGACTGGGCCAAGATGGTGGTCGTACTCCTGCACCGGCTTCTTGTTCTCTGCTCGGATATCGAACTGAACGATCTTGTTGTCATGCGTGCCAGCCAGGAACTCTTTGCCTGAACGATCGGCTGGCTGCCATCGTACCACATGTGGTGTGCTGCCATTGCTGAAGCGAGCAGTGCACACGCCTGTCTCCGTGTCCCACACCTTCATCTGCTTGTCGTATGACGCAGAGATGAACTTGCTGCCGTCTGGTGTGAAGTCGATGTCCACCACACTCTTCACGTGGCCGGTGTATGTTCGTAAAAGCTCGCGGTCGTGATAGCAGTCCCAGATCTTGACCTTGCCGTCTGCGCCAGAACTCAGCAAGAGATGGCCACTGTCAGGGATGAACCTAGCAGCAGTAAGTGCCTTTTCGTGTGCGTTCTTCCCGTGTGCCTTGAACGTGTGTATAGTCTTTTTTGGATGGTAGCATTTGAGATTGAGGTTCTCAAAGTCGCCAGACAAATCGATGCCCAGATCCTGAGGTACATGCATGTACGTCCGACCCTGATAATCGTGTAGCTGACTCCCCTCAAATACTGTGCTTTCCTTGTCAATACTCGTCTCCTCATAGCTAGTACCGGCATGGCCGCCCTTGATCGGCATAGCTGCGATCGAGTCCTCCTCGTATATGATGCTCTCTCCATCCTCGTCCGCAGACACTTCCACCTCCTCACCACTGTCACTATCTATCCGACGCTCTTCATATTTAGCCCAAGGACCCAGATACGATCCAGCGCCATAGACCACGCTGCTGTCGCCTTTACTCTCTCTTTTGCGCTTCTTTCCTGCCGACTGCTGTGATTGCACACCTCGATGTAGCTCGCGGAAAGACTGTTCTGAGATAACGATTTCTTGCGCATATCCTGTGGGAAGCTTGCCGTGTGTTGCGCTTTTGGCGGGCTTTGCAACGAGGTCAGCTCCGCGCACTGGAGGCGCATTCGCACCGTTTCGCGCCGGTACTAGAGACATGAAAGTCGCTGTATGTGGAAGTGTGGTGTCTGGGCCGATGAGCGACGATCTCTGTGGCGTGACCGCGTGCGACTTACCTTGAAGAAAGTCGAAGAAGTGGTTGTCAAGCGGAATTTTGGGCAGCTTGCGGATCAGCAACCCGCCAAATATCAGCCACATGGCAAATCATCACACGATACTGCACACATACATGTACTTGACTCATGAAGGAAGCACGGTAAAGGGTATATAAATTGCTTATAGTCCTGCGCTTGCTGAGAATTGCTCGAATTTGTACCTCCAGTCGTGGTTCCTGGTATTCGTGAGCTCGTTGATCGTCTTGCACATGTCTTGCCATCTCTACTATGATGAGAGCACCACATCTCATCCGACCTCCAACATCCTGTTGACCACACGTGGGCAATTATGAGGTCGTGAATGTCTCTCTTTACCGGCTCTCGTCTCTGATCAGTGCAACGATCATGGAGTAGAGGTAGAAGAAGAACATCAACAGGTGGAAGCCAAGCTTGACAAAGGACTCTCTCTTGTGGATGTTAAGCTTTCGGAAGATCTCAGTGGCGTCCAGAAGATGCTGGTTGTCGAAGATTCTAACCATATTAGCCAGGGCTCCCATCTGTTTCACTGATATCACTCACTTCTTTGCATTCCATGCTACGAGTGGCAGGTTCAGCAGTAGAGGCAGCCAGTATCCGTTGATCAAGAACAGTACGGTCAGGAATGCGTGCACACCAGCCTCTGGAATGATGTACATGTTGAGTCGGTTGCAAAGGTCGATTGGGTTGATGTAGTCGCATTCGAGGTCAGAATACATGATGGTGAAGAAGACTTGAAGGAAGAGGTTCACTGCATTGAGCAGGACTGCGAGCAGGAAGAGCCTGCATACGAGCATCAGCTGCTGCGCGTAGACATATGTTCACAATCGTTGTTCTCACCATGCTTCTCCTGACATCTTGGCGGGTTGAATGTGGTGTGCTCAACAATATCCTAGCTCCTGTACACCTGTAGACACAGCTCCTCGCTACGCTGAACAATCTTTATGCTTATCGTAAAACGTGTGGTGTTGGGGGAGCGCTGGTCGCTTTGCCGAATCGCAGTAGCTATGCTGGCCGCTGCAGGAGGTGTTGAGGTCGATTCGTTGAACGTGAGGTACCTTTCGGATGGGACACAGCTAAGCAGGCACACTATACAGGCGTCTGCGAGGAGGATGCTCTATGTTGTCGATAGGTGAGGTCACCAGTATTCGCGTGCAAACATGAATTTGAGCCGGAAAGTCGGAGCTGAGGCTCTGGCGGGCGCGAACTCTCTTGGCACTACACTCGAGCGCACTTCCCAGCCACTCCGTCCACCTTGACACAATCTGAAGTACAGGACCATCATTGTGTATGATCCCATCCGTAGCTTCGATGCGTTCGAGGAAGCCAAGGCGACAGTGCCGCGCTGCGATTGCAGGTAGAACTCCACGGCCTGCCAAGCGTGTAGTTAGGAAGCAAAGACGGCCATGATTCTACCTCGACAGCAACGGCAGTCGGATTCACCTTGTCCATTCACACTGGAGCTGACCAGCCCTCCGGCCAATGCCAGCTGACTGCAGTGCTGCGCGTCACATATGCCTGGCGCCATCCTGCCTTGGAGGTAGACGTAGGTTTACCAAGCGTCGCGTGGGATTGCCGGCAGTAAGCAATTTTTTTTAAAACTTACAAGCTACACAACCTCCATCGTATCTGGGACATCGTCACAGACGAGTCTTGATGAGCTGATCTCCCGAGCCTTTGTCCGATACGGGGAGTTGAGGGCGGAATACGTCGTTGTGGCGGTCTGTCCGACCAATGCCACTACACTGGTAAGGTTGATACTAAAATGCTTACCTGCGATGTCCTCCAAATTCGCAAGAGTGTAGCGACAGCGCTACTTGGTCTTCCTGGTCTGACGCATGCCGACTCGGACGATGGCGAGGGCGAGAACGACGCATGTGGTACGTTGACATTCGTCAATTTACCAGCAGAGAGTCTCAGCGTACAGCACTGGGATTTTTCCAATGGACGCTCTGGTTGGAAGCGCGAGGCTGTATCTCTTAGTCTGCAGTTCGGAGGGTCTGGCTGCTCACTCGCATGCTAAGAGATACAGGGACATCTGGCACTCCATTGTTCTTCAGCTGAATCGCTCCAGGGGATTGACATTTACGCCATGATGCAGACACCGCGAGAGAAGGCTTGTCACTGTGTACGACTATTGCCTTGATCGGACAAGTCTGTAGCCCGGAATCAACCACATTCTTTGAGCTGGCGGCATTTCTACGCCTACCGTTATTGGCGCTGCGTATATCTAGATATGAGACTTACATGAAAGCCTACACAGTGTGCAGCGAGTCTATCCCGTCCGCTACGTCGCAAAGCTATGTCAAATTGAGCTTGCATCGTCCATGCAGTGCATGTTGCGACAGCGGTTTCGATTGGGCTTTACTACTCCTCGTACTTGTTGGTAGCCTATATCCAACCCTTTCCGAGATGGCCTGTTCAGAGCAAGACTTCCTTGTCATAGTGTTATGAATTGCTTCAGCTATTGCCTAAGGAGAGTCATTCCAGAGCCATGCGGCTGATCAAGTTTGACCATTTACAAGCACTCACTGGATCAACATTAACCCGATCGAGGCATTGTCGCGAGTGATGGCAGAACGTCAAAGGCTGCTCGTATATGCAAGCAAATCATGATCTACCACACGACGAACAGGAAGCGGAGCTTTTCGATGTCAGCGAGCCATTGCTCTTTACAGAACCGATCTTGATATCGTGGAGCTTGTGGCATAAGCTTCTTCATAGCGAAGCATGCGTCAAACTCTCTCGAGCCCAAGATCGGCAAACAGCACCATACGAAGAGCTAGGCACGCGTGTGAAAAGCGGTCCGATCGATGCACGGCACTCGTCTGTGATCAGGACCCACGAGAATCAGATCAACGCTGGTTCGAGCAGATGGCAAGCATCCCAGATATCGACCCTGCTGTCTGACCAGAAGGCAAAGAACGATGGAGTCAATCCAGAAGCTAGACGAAGACACAGAGGCAGCAGATCAATACTCTAATGTTGCGCTTCTTAGCTACTGCAGCATTGACGAGACCTGCGTTGGGAGATCATCCACTCACCATCTCCTGATTGATACAAGCCTTGGCCAGAAGATCCACCAACCCTCATGCATCGTGAGCCATGTGATCTCGTCGGCGGAGACCTAGCAGCAGCATGTATGAACTCTATCAGCTCAACATGCGGTATTCCCGTTCTCGGGCGACTCAGGGCTTGTCGTCAGAGCGAGGAGACCTGTCGAGGGCGGCGCCTATATAAGGCCTCATCATTCTTGACGAGATCCTCTTCTCACCTCCAAAGCAACTCACTCAGCAGATCCAAGCATCAACCAGCTCTTTCAGCACCAGACCGACTTCGTCGCCATGTACACAAAGTCCCTCGTTCTGGCCGTCATGGCTCTCTTCGCCTCTACTCGGGCTCTCGCCATGCCTGAGCCAAGTCCAGCTGATGCTGCCGCTCCAGCAGCCACCACGGGCAGCCAGGTCGGTACTCTCCTCGCATTCTCAGGACAGGGCTATTCGGGAAACTCCACGATCCTATCCATCGTCAAAGGCTCTGAAATCTTTTGCCAGGAATGGTAAGTAAGAGAGGCTATGTCAACGCGCCTACTGACCATGTTCCAAGGTTCGATGTCGAGACCAGGAAGCCTCTTCCCCCAATCGATAGCTATGTCACCGCGAATATCGTCTGCTTTACCTACTCGGGAAGCGGTTGCACCGGACAGGTCACCGGCGGTCTCGCTGTAAGCTATTCGAATCGGTAGTATGGTCGTTCCATGCTGATGACTCGTCGGCAGGGACAGCGCAACGTCACGAACATTGCACTCCAGTCGCTCTACTGCGCTTTCTGAGTGCAATGTCCGTTCGCGATTTCAGCTCGCCCGGTCATGAGCTTCCTTCTGCAGCAGAGATGATAAGGCGAGGCGAGGTGGAAGCACGATCGACATACGAGATTGATGCAGATTGCGAGGGTGCAGCCGGCTTGGAATGAATGGCTGTTTGTAGTGCGTTGCTTGGTACACTCCTTTCAGTGGATAGCATGGAAATTGATCACTTCCAAGAATATGAGAGAGTCAGTGTCGTCTCATGTGTAGATGTGACCATGTGATGATAAGGGCGGCATGTGATGATGGAATGATCATGCAGAGTCAGTCATAGGGTCGTTTCAGCCTTGACAAGCAGCTGCAATCGAGATGATACTTTGATCAAAACGTAAGTTCATTCAAAGAGGTAAGTTGACACCAGGTACTGCCAAGACTTAGATTGTGACATCGTGCATACTGTATCAAATACCAGCTCATGCGACCCCGCTGTACTACATCGCAAGGAACATCAACTGGCTGCGAACGTGAAGTCGTCAACTTCAGCACTTGCAACATTTACAAGCCAACTAGCAAACCTGCTGATCGGCCTGAGCGAAGCCCAAGTCCGAAAACAAATCGATCAAAGAGACACTGCGGCAGCGGCGATGTTGAGGTTCACCAGGCGTCAAGTCTGGACCCTGCTATCCACAATCTACCTGCTGGTCTTGACAGCTCTAGCAGCATACGGACTCTACAGTGCCAACGATCTGTCTTTACCAGTACCGAACATCCTGTCGGCGCTCGCAGTGGCATTGCCATCTCTCGCTGGTCTGGCTCTCGAGACGTCCTCATCGATGACATCCGCAAGACGCACTAATGCTTCAGCACATGTTCGTCCATACGTGCTTCAAGTCGTCAGCGCTTTCTTCCTCATCTATGAGACGGTACTGGCGACGCTGGCAGGCACACACCTAGCGCCAGTGGGCACCCTCGACTGTGCTCTCTTTAAGCAGTGGCAACATCTCTTCCGGATCAAAGATGAACAGTCAGTTCGGAGAATCCAAGATCGATTCGACTGCTGCGGTTATCGAAGTCCACAAGACATGGCATGGCCGTTCCCGCAACGTAACGCAGGTATCGATGCAGGGGCATGCGTTAGCAGATTCCAGAGAAGCGTGGCATGCTTCGAGCCGTGGCAAGAAGCCGAGCGGCGAGTTGCAGGATTCCTACTTGCGGTGGCCTTGAGCATGTTCATATGGCAGGTGAGTAATCTGTCGGAGAGCGAATCAAGCTGATGTTCCAGATGCTGTTCTTGTACATTGGTCCAGAGGAGACCTCCTGGTTGCCTTCAACGATTCGTCTGCCATCGGATACAGCCAATGGACGGCGCCAACGACAGATTGCCTACCGAGACGATGAGGCCAGAGATGAGAGCAGTATAGCCGGTGCTGTCAGGATCTTGAATGGCGATGCGCAGTTCGCATCCAACATCGAGGGTGGCCGTGAGCGTGCGACAGCTCGTGTGCAGGATGATGATGCCTGGGTTGATGAGCGTTGAAGATTGTGATGAACGTGTGCTTCTAACGGCGTTTTGGCTGTGTGGTACTTCCTAGAAGCTTTCTCGGCGCAAGTGTTGGACTTCTGAAGGCATAAGACTAGGCTGCTGACTGTTGTAATGATGTGTAGTTGTATGCTTGAACTGAGCTTCGAGATCGTTCCAAGAGTAGAACGGTGGGCACCCTCGAATATGAGCCGTGATCGAGTCGACAAGCTAGAGCTTGCGAAGCTTGCGGATGTCATGACGCTCTCTAGCTCGATATGAGTGTGTCAGGTCAGATCGAGCAAGCTCCTCATTCAGTTTCGATCTGCATCTTCTGCACATCATGTTCAACATTGCCAATGTTTTGCTCACCTTTCAGCACCACTTTCGCAAGCTCTTCGATCTTCTGCACAGCCTCCTCACCAATCTGATAATGCACTACCAACCGACCACCACCCAGTCGCAGTCCTACCTGCTGGCCAGCAGCGACGAAGTCGTCAACACTGATGCCAGCGCGTTTCAAATCAAACCACACCATGTTAGTCTCCACTGCATTGGTCAGCTTGCCGCCGTGCTGCTCCCATATGGATGCAATGCGCCTTGCACGATCGTGGCATGCTTTGAGCTTGCCACCAATGAAAGTGTCCTCGACCGCGACTCGTGCTGCTGCAGTGACAACTCCTGCCTGTCGCAAACCACCACCATAGAACTTCCGTATGTGTCGTGCTCGTTCTCGCCATGCTTTTGGACCGACGATGATGGATCCAATCGGTGCACCTAGACCTTTGCTGAAGCACAAGCTGATGCTGTCGAAGCATTCGCAAAAGTCCTTCAGCTCGCCCGCGCCACTGGCTATCACCTCCCAGAGTCGTGCTCCATCAAGGTGAAGCAGCACGCCTTTCTCTTTTGCCCAGGCCGAAATTCGCCGGACCTCCTCGAGCGGCATGATCATGCCATCTAGTGTATTCTCCAGACTGATTAGCTTTGTGGGACAGAGATGTATGTTGTCATCGAGCTCAGTCGCCTCTTGCACCTCTTCTAAGGTGACGTACCGACTATTGGCAGGCTTGATCCTGTTGAGCTGAGCACCACAGAGCGCAGAGATGCCACCGGCTTCCCAACAGGCTATATGGCACCTCGTATCGCATACCACACTGTGTGGAGGGGCTCCGAGATGTGCTCTGATGCTCACTTGGTTGCCCATGGTCCCTGACAGTACAAACAATGCCGACTCTTTCCCTGTGAGCTCTGCTATGAAAGCTTCGAGGCGGTTCGTGGTAGGGTCTTCCTGAAAGACATCGTCTTGCAGTGTTGTGGCAGCGATCGCTTCGAGCATGCGTGTAGTTGGCGTGGTCATGGTGTCACCTTGAGGATTGAGCGACATGCTAAGGCTCCGTTGGAGGACTTACTGCGCAGATCGAAGGCAGCGCCGGCTTTTGACCACTCATTGACTCTGACGGTGCCATTGCTCAGGTGCTTTGCTTCGTTCTGAATTCTTTCTTGTGACATAGTGGACATCTTGTTGTGGCGGGAAGCAAGGAAGTGAGCGGTAGGTAAGTATGTCAGTATCCCCGAAATTAGTCGTGAGTGAGCTGTCCTGCAGCTCAGTGAAAGTGTCATGTCATGCAGAAAGCCATTTCAATGTCTCTTAATGGACTGAGGTTGTATTAGGATTAGTCAGCATTGTTGCAGCGTCGAGTTATACAACTACATTTCGTATGATCAACAGAGGTCCAAACTTGCGGCCCATAGAAAGAGGCATGCTCGGATACTATTGTCCAGCAAGGGGTCATGATAACACTCGGCCTGCTCTGTCGTCTTGCTTCCTGTGCGACTCAATCGATCCTACGTACAAGCATAGCCCTCTATGCCTCAGTTCGAGCGTGCTCTGATGAGGTACAAGATTATGTGGTACTATCATACTTACAGCAGGCAATTCCGTATCGGACGATGTCTTTGTGACACCCTTTGCGGAGCACATGTCTCTTTATGCCTTCACTTTGGTGCCATGAGCTCTTACCCATTCACTCACCTCAAAGCCGAGTCTTCTCAGGGTAGTGCTATCGATATCAAGCTCATTGCTCGCTTCGGTCTTGTTGCGTTTCACGACGAACAGTCGCTCCGCTTCACTCTGCTCGACCGTGCGACTGCTGTCCTCAGCATCTGTATCACGCAAGTAGATCGTGAGATCCGGTCCGACTATGCCTCGCCACAAAGTAGCACTCCACTGCCAATGCTCCTTAGGCGAATAGACATCGGTGATAGGTATGCGGCAGGAGAAGACGTTGGTTGCGTGTAACGAGAAGGCAGGTATAACCAAGACTGGCTTTTGTGTTCGCATCTTTGTCGCTTCTGCTGGCTCGGTGACCATGGCGTCGGTGAAGTGGCTCCGGGTTTCTTGAGCGTGTGACGTTTCTCCTCGTCCTCCTTGGTCCTCGCGCGGGTCCTGCGTCAGCTTCGTGTTGGCCTCTTTCTGATTGTCCTTCTGCTCACTGCTGAGCTTTGAATCTGAACCAATGCTATCAAGACTCATTGCAGAGCCTGTATTTGGAGGCGTCGGCTGCACATAAGAGAGCTCATCGATGATAGTCTTAGATTTTGTTAGCCAATCAGCAGCAAGGATGTGGTACTGTGCCATCGAGGAATCGTCATCGCATTTTGCCGCCACTTCAGGAGAGTCGATGGCTTTGACGTCGAGTTCGTCTTCTCTGCCCAGCATATCCACCAGCCAGCGTCCCAGGCCCTGTACAGCATCATGACTGTCTCCTTCAATTGCGATCAGAGGTCCTCTTGCTGCAGCATTGGTCAGACGTGCAGGCGGTGCAATCCGACGCAGTACTTCAAGCTTCTCGGAGAGTGGCATGCCCATGATCACATCACGAGCTGATCTGGTCTCGGACGATTTGGACGAGGATGTCGTGGGTGCCTGAATACCCGTTTGAAGAGGTGGTAGTATCAAAGAGCGGTCTGGAGGTATGTGGCCTTGAGATAGACGATGCTGATGGTAGCCAGGTCCAGGTCTGGGAGGAGGCGCCATCGGTCCAGGCGCATCCATCATGCGCAGACTTGGCAGACTCTCCCTCCGCGCATGACTTGCTGATTGCGTAGTTGGATACAGTTGTGGATGTTGTCCTGGCGGAAATGGATATGGCGTGCCTGGATTCATGGGCGGTCCTGTTGCAATGGCGTACCTAGGTGGCACCGCTCTATACATGAACATTGGCTGTTCGTTGTTGAATCGCCTTCGTTTGCTGTCAGGGCTTTGAGGACCGTCATCGCGCTCCTCAGCATGTCGCGGTGACATCTCCACTGCAGAGAAAGGCCGTCCCATACGTCGTGCGCCAGGAGATTGTAGGCTAAGATCTCCCAATATTGGCAACGTTCGTGATGATGGTGTGTTGGTTGAGTTTGGAGTCGATGGTTGCAGAGACGATGAAGACGCACTTCCGGCGCCTTGCGAAGGGCCTGCGTATGTTGAAGGCGGTAGAATGGTGCGACCACCGCACTTAGAACAACGACTCTTCTCGGATGTGGTCGATGCGGACGCAGAGCTCTCTATAAGACTACCTCGTCGTGTGTGCCGTCTTGGCTGGTATCGATAGCTTGGATACTGCTGTTGATGTCTGACCTTCTCCTCTTCGGCCAGTCGCTTCCATTCGTTCTTCACGTCCGCAGGCTGGTTGCGCCACTGCTCTCCGATGATCTTGGAGATCTCAGGGTTGGCCAAGCCTGGATGCTCAGCGATGACTTTTGCTTGGTGATGCTGTCGGTAAAGAATGAATGCTGAAACTGTCGTCAGCATCCATCGAAATCTTAGCATACAACATACCGTTACGAGGCCTCGGAATCTTAGGTTCAGGCTGGCATATGCAAACCTGCACCGCCGCCTGCTCACTGCTATTTGTTCGCGAGTGGGTTGGCGACGGCTCAACGGAGTGATAGGCACGATCGTCGTCCTCCACGTTGCTTATAGCGCGTTTCCTCGTCGAACGATAGGGAGGGGACTCTTCCGGCGTCAGTGGTGTTCTTGATTCTGCTGTTGGACTTTTAGGTGGTCTGATCGATCGCGAAGAGACCGTGGATGACGTACGTCGACTCCGATCGGCATCAACATCAATTCGAGCACTGCTCGACGATGTCTCGGCTGACTCTAGCGTCTGTTCTCGTCTGGAGGCAGGGACTTCTGGAGCCTCTGTGGGCATTCTGTGCTGCCAGAGTTGTCGTGCGAAGATGGACCTGTCTTCTGGTGCGCGTTGTTTCCTCACCGCTCGCACGTGGTAGTGAAGAGTGGAAGCAGGTGAGGGCGTCTTCACTCTTGCGATCCTGTGCGATGATGATGACAATAGCGAGGTTCGCGCCAGCTGCTCATGTGGTGACGGTAACTCGTGCAGGACTGGCATTGAGAGGAGACAAGTAACAATAAGGGAACGTGCGGGTTGTGCTCGTGTCTTGTTGCACTGGCATGCTCTTCAACAATGCGAAGAGGGAATGAGCCAATGAAGTTGCGTAGTGAATAGAGAATCGCCATAACTCTCGGACAAGAGAGGCAAGAAGAGGTCAAAAGAAGAAAGAGGAAACAACGGGCTGGGAGAGCCTTTCCTTGAAGCGTGCCTTTGTTGTTATTATCTCGTACCAGCGACCAGAGTGGAGGTAGTGTGGTAAGGCATGCAAGCAGTCAATGAGAAGTCGTAGAGGTCAGGCTGCCTTTGTCGTAGGGTCTGAGGCTCGCTATGGTGCTTGGATGAGCATCTGACAGGCGACGATAGCGACTAGAGAGGCTGGCTTGCAGATCTGATCGAAATGCATGGATTGTCGTTCAGTAGTCTATTGATGAAGGGCTGAGTATGCCCGGATCTGGTCAAGGGTGTTTTTGAGGATGGGTGCGTTGCAAACTAGGAGGGCTCAGAATTCCTCTGCGGTTCTTTGTTCTTTGTTGGTTGGTTGCAGGCAGCCGGTTGCGGATAGGCCCATGAAAAGCGTGCACAGCGCAACACTGTGAGACATTCCAGCAGGTAGTCATAAAGCAAGGAGCTGAGCTCAGAGATGAGAAGCTCCTGGCCAATATAATGTGTCAAATGGATTGGTTCTCTGGGGTTCGTTGCCGCGGCAGGACACAGCTTGGTTGATGGCATCCATAGTAAAAGTAGCGGTCCGATGCTCGTTTCAATGGACTGTTCCATCGAAGGTTCCGGAATGTGACACGTAAACGTGCTGTGTGACCAAAAGATGAAAGTGTTGTTTCCAATCATTGCACCGTGATGAGATCTGAATGCTCCTTGTATACCACTCACCTGTTTGGACGAAGTTCTTTCACATGCGTTCCCTCCCGAAGCTGCTGCAGTGTTCGACTATCGATGATCATTCCCATGAAGATGGGATGCAAAAGCTTTGTCCACGTCGGTCGCCAGGCAATTGTCCGCATGCAAAGAGACTGCGGAGCAGTATGCAAGGGATGCTATTATGCTTAGTATGGAACCATGGATTGTCTGACCCAAGAAGTAGATCCTATTGCGCAAGATGTCAAGGATCATCTCGCTTGACATCACAGCAACAGACCACTTGGGAGAAGCGACGAGAATCGAACGAATTGATCATTGGTGCGATGAGGAGGTCATTTCGTGTTGTACAATGTGCGGTTTGATCTGATGCAGTCGTGCGAGCGCGACTCGGCAGCTTGCATCTAGCATCGCTTGTACCAGCGAATGCTGCTGTGATTGTAGCTCGATGGTCGGAATACTCGTTGGTGACATGCAACCCTGACATGGCATGAAGATCTGATGTGTTTAGTGCTCGTGCAGCAGGAAAGGAAGGCGTGTGCCTGGCTGCAACGCGTCCGACGCAGGGCTCCACTTTCTCCTTCGCGACAAATCAACATTTTGAATGAGCCCAGCATCGCAGTATCTCATCATCGCTATGTGGCCTTTGATGAGCTACAATGCTCATCGTCAGTAGCATGTCCAAGGTGTCGCAAGGTGTCGCAAGGTGCCGTTCGGGTCTGGCTGTCGCTTGACATCAACGCTTGTTGACAGTGCTAAGACTGCCACGAGGATGATCGTTACCCTGCAAGCTCCTTGCGCGCTCCTCTAAATGTTGCCTCAAGGTCGATGATAGTCAAGAATGCTGAGCGCGACACGCAGGTAACCTCACCATCCATTGTCCTACAAGGAGGACATGGCGTGCTCCTGCGCCCGCACTTGCTTCGTCGCGTGACAGTGAGATGGACAAGCAATAGAAGACAATCTCACGATAAGATTGTATGCTGCGCCACAATTTGTTGGTTATCACATGGGATGCGGCTGGTCAGAATTTCACATGCTCCAAGGGGCGCCATTTTCAGCCACTCTGAAGACCGACTTCCGGCTACTCGCGATTGTCAGTGAAGCAGATGACCTTTCTGTCATCATTCGCCATGCGACGGACTGAGGTCACTGTATGATGAGACTCGGTGCCATGCTCCGATAACATTGACTGTGGGTCGCGCCTTGAGCATTCAGTAGTACACAAGCGGCGGACTGTCTATCCATATCAAAGAGCTGGCCTCGTGCAAAAGAGCATACACACAATACAACACAGCAGCGCCGCAGCATGATTGGTAAGTATGCCTGCGAGATGAAAGCCTTGCTGACGATTACAGACCACGTCCTGGGTAGACCTGACACCCGCTTCAGGAAGTATCAGGTCTTCACGGTCGTCCTTCTTTGGTCGCTATACTTGTACAAAGGCAATAACCATGGCCCTCCTGTTGTACGAAGGCTATCATCCTTTTTGAGCAAACGCCTCACGGCATGGCAGACAGTCATCACAACCTTCCTATTCTTCTATGTCTCGCAGAACTTTGCTAAACTGGTCGGCCTGGTCTCGCCGGAACCACTTGCCAGTATGTACACTAGAGACTACTTCCGAGCAACATGGATCACAACTGCATTGGACGCTGGCTTCTGGTCGACCATGAACCTCAGACCCATCTGGTTTCGAGACATAGCGAGCATTGTTGCAAGCATTTACTATCTTTTCCGTGCTGAGCAAGCCGACATCATGGTCAAGAAAGTCTTGGGTGTCATCAATATCGACTTCATGCGCGTGAGCTGGAATAAAGCTCGTTCGCCGTATCTTGCCTTGGCTACAGATATCATGCGTCCTAGGTTTATGCGGACACAGCCACGCAAGATCGTCATACATCGACCTCCTTGGAGTCAGTACACTGAGCCCATCTCCGCCTGGCTCTACTTCGATGGTCCAATAGAACATCTCAAACGGCATGATAAGATCGTGCTCGACATTCCAGGAGGTGGTTTCGTTGCTATGGATCCTCGCTGCCACGACGACAAGCTGCTTGAATGGGCAGGCAAGAGCGGACTGCCCGTCGTAGCACTCGACTACCGCAAAGCTCCAGAACACCCATACCCATACGCCCTGAACGAGTGTCACGATGCTTATTGCGAGCTGGTACGTACTAAGGGACGCTGTGTTGGTCTTGCAGGGGATGTCTCGCCAAAGATTGTCGTCTCTGGCGACAGTGCAGGTGGTAACTTGGCGGTGGGCATGACTCTCATGCTTGTGCAGACAGTGACAACCCGCCAGGAGAGAGGCCGAGAAAGCGTTCCCAGCACACCAGTGCCAGAAGGTCTTGTTCTCACTTATCCCGCGCTGGACACAAACATGTCAATCTGGATGACACCACAACAGATCGATCTCATGCGTAGAAAGCGTGCAGTCAACAACAAGGGTATCCTCGATCGAAAGAATGAAGACTATAGGAGACTTCAGCCTAAGACGCCTTATGGATCTGGCCTTTTTGACGAGAGCTCTCCATCCGGGTCCCCTACAGCATCACCACGAAGAATGTCGTTATCAGACTTCGGCCGGAATATCGCTAAGGATACAGATCTCGAACGTGCTGAACGGCACTCCCTGGACGCAGGCACAAAGGAACCCGTGGGACTCTCCGTCAATCCGTCACAAAGTAAGCGGCCTTTCAAGACGAGTCTTGCTATGTCAAGCATGATCTCATACTTTCACGATCGTGTTCTGTCGCCTGAACTCATGCGTGCTATGCTGCTGCTCTATGTCGGCGAGCACAACCAGCCAGACTTTGCAACGGATTATCTGCTTTCGCCGTTGCTGGCACCAGATGAGCTTCTGGCTCAGTTTCCGAAGGTGTACATGCTTACTGGCGAGCGCGATCCGCTCAGCGACGACACTGTACTGTTTGCGGGACGACTGAGACAAGCACATGAAGAGCGGTTCATCAGCCGACAAGAGCTAGGACTGGAATCGTCTAGGAAGCTGTTCAACGTTAACGAACACGTGGAATACGTTATGGTCCCGGGTATCAGCCACGGCTTCCTCCAGTTCGTCAACATCTACCCTGCAGGCTGGAAGTATGTCGCACAGTGTCGTCACTGGATGATGGAACTCTTCAAAGAGGCCGACAAGCGATCATTCAAGAGTGCAGGACTGGCTACTAACCACAAGCAAGCAGAATCTCCAACAGACACACGCGATTCTAGAAGGAGTTCTGAGAACGACATTGATGATAGTCAGCCTTTGGAGATGAGCTCGCTGCCACGACACAGCATCAGTGCACTCGAGGCTCAGTCGCTGCGTGAAGAAGCTGAGAGCAAGAACGGACAGAAGGCCGCACAGATCTACTCGTCAGGTCGACGATCACCAGCCAGTACAAGAAAGACGCTGAGCAGATTGACGTCTACTGACAATCTCATCGATCGTAGGATGAAGGGTCTGACTATGAACATCATGGGTGCTGGTGAAGCTAGCGGACAATCTGGGTCAACCCAACCATCCGTATCGAAGGACTGATGTAGTATATATGGTGGGCTCGGAGTTGGGAAAGGGCGGCTCCCATGTTGCTAAGTTGATATACGGCGATACATGCATAGAAGTCATTGATGACATTATGATAGTTCATGTCAATATCATTAGCCTTTCACAGATGTATAGCCGATCTTGAGATAGTGATACAAGATTCAGTCTTTCTGCAGATGCTGGTCCGCTATGTCGGTGGTTGCCTGGCGATGGAGACACGAATGGTCTCTCCTGAATGGCATTGCAAGACATCTGGTCGTCGGAGGTCGTGCTCAGAGCTGATGGTGCCTCAGCTCGTCCTCCACGTTTGGAGCTGTGCTGACCACGATCCAGGGTTCTCCGCGAGTCAAGCCGCTTTATATGGTGTCACGAAATAGAACAACACGCATTCCTTGAACCTCAAGATTTGTGCTGGCCTGCGCACGTTACAGCAGGATGTCGAGCACGATGACGTACGAGAAGTCGCTAGAAGAGGCCGCAAAGGATGGCTCACTCGACATGTGAGAGCAGTCAACGCGACGAAGAAGCTTTGCTGATGTCAACAGCGCCGACTGGCCACGCTTGCTCGAAGAACTCCTACAACGACTACACAATGTGAGATTCGCGATGAACAGGAAAGGACATGACTGATTGGAATAGATTGTGTACAACGACTTTCCCATTCCACAACTCCCTCCACCTGCTTCGCTACTCCCCTCACAGCAATCAGAGCTCGTCACATCCACACCACCTCAGCCATCGATCCTCTCAACGCATGCAGATACAGATATAACGGACCTGCCTCCTGCAAGCCAACAGAGCACAAAAGAGAATGATGTGCCAGCTGTCGCAGAGGATGCGTCCGTACTTGATTCCTCTCTACCGACCACATTACCTCCAGATCTACTCAGCTCATATCAGTCGTCTGTACGCATCCTTGAGCGTGACTTTCCACAAAGCCCACCATACACTGTGCAGAGGCTTGCGGAACTCGTCTTGCAACCTCGAAAGCACTACAGATATCTACCAGCATATCTGCGAGCGCTCGACCGTGTAGTGTCGGTCTCGTCACCAGTATCAGACTTTCCACTCCCGACAGGACTTGCAAACATCAACGGCAGCTTCCTCACACATGGCGATCCAAGCGACATTAATGGAATACAAGAGCGCGAAGGACTCGGCAGTGACGAGAGTTTGGGCGGAGCACTTCTTACACCAATACCTTGGCTGAGGAACAGCGGAGCGCTTGCGAGCCAAGGTGAAGGAGAGTTTCACAGCGAGCGCCTTGAGACAATAATTGGTCCAAATGGTGCTGGCAGCATCGAGACAGTCAGTGTCACCATCAACGGCGTACCTTCCGCCTCGAGCGCAGCACATACATCGCCTAACACGAGCACACCTGCATCTCCTACGCTTAGTGAGCAATCCGATGCAAGCACGAACTCTTCGGGATCATTCTCCATATCGACTGAAGCACAATTACGCGAGCAGGGCGGCGTCACGCAGGGTGAGCTACTTCGACAAGAGCAGGAAGCTGGCGTGATACCTGTTGCTCAGGCTATCAGTGGACGACGAATGCACTTGTCAACAGACTATGCGGCTGCCAGTAGAGAGCCAGCGCCTATGACTACAGATCCCACAGACGAGCAGGAGGAGGTGCCGCACGCTCTCGGACCAGACGTGATCGGTATGGAGGATACTGGTCATGTACAGAGTACGAGTGGGCTTGATATGGAAGCTGCTGTGGGCAGAAGTCGAAGCAAATCACCTCAGCCACCAGCGGCCGAGCAAGAAGACGAGCAGGCAAAAGATCGGGATGGCGATGTGATCGTTGCTGATTGAAAGAAAGGCGTCTTTACGATGATGTGAAGACTATTGTACTGACTTATGCAGTGCATGATTGCATCTGATAACTCCTGCTGTGAGTATCATCACCCGATCTGATCGCGCCGATCCGTTCTTCAGTCTATCCGTGTTAGGCAGTTCGGTGCTGCCCACTCCACTCGTCTGCGACGCCATTAGCACGCCAAGCACGCAGAGAACGTGTCAACGGATCATCAGACATGTCGTCTCTAGCCGTGGTATGACTTTGAGGTAGGCATGAGCTCGTTGTTCTCATCCATCACACTACTCCATAGCTATGACGTCGGGACGACTGGCCTGGCTCAATGGCTCTCTCGACAAGCCTCCAATCTTCCTCAAACTGCGCAGTTCCAAGACGTTCATCATAATCACGGTTTCAACAGCGATTTTCACCGATATCTTTGCCTATGCAGTCATCGTGCCTGTCGTGCCATTCGCCTTGACTTCTCGGGTTGGAATACAGCCAGACAACATTCAAACATGGATCTCCATCCTCTTGTGTGTCTATGGCGCTGCTCTGCTAGTCACAGCTCCATTCTGTGGCTGGCTCGCTGATCGAAACAGCTCTAGGAGGATGCCTCTCCTGGTCGGTCTGATTGCTCTGGCAGCCAGCACAGTCATGCTCTGCATAGGAAACTCTATCGGTGTGCTTGTCGCTGGCCGTGTACTACAAGGAATGTCAGCTGCTGTTGTCTGGGTCGTTGGTCTTGCTCTATTAGTCGACACAGTCGGCTCTGAGCAGGTCGGTCAGGCGATGGGTTACGTTGGCATCAGCATGTCGTTGGCAGTCTTGCTTGCGCCGTTACTGGGAGGCGTTGTTTTCGCAACGTCAGGCTATTACGCAGTATTTGCGATGGCTTTCGGTTTGATCGCTCTCGACATCGTCTTGCGTCTGACGATGATCGAGAGAAAGCTTGCGGCTAAATGGCTCCCAGCTGAGGATGCGATCCCAGACGGAGGGAAGAATGATGACACAGCTGGGGTGGTAGAAGGCACTCCACAAGCAGTCGACATTGAGATGACAGCAGCACAGACTACAAAGGCTGCCGAACCTGTCGAGACGGAACCCCCGCCTCAACGGCGTAAGCTTCCTGCAATCATTCGACTTTGTGCATCTCGACGTCTGTTATCAGCGCTCTTCGCTTGTCTTGTCCAGTCAACTCTTCTCACCTCATTCGATGCGACACTACCACTCTTTGTCAAGGACACCTTCGGCTGGGATTCAATCGGAGCAGGTCTGATCTTCCTACCTCTGGTCGTAGCGACCTTCCTTGGCCCTATTGCAGGGACTTTGAGCGACAAGTATGGCCCGCGCTGGTTTGCCACGATAGGCTTCATCATAGGCTGCCCATTTCTGATACTGCTCCGACTGGTCGATCACAACAGCCTGGGTCAGAAGATTCTATTATGTGCATTGCTTGCCTTGATAGGTGTTGCTTTGACACTCATGCTTACACCAATTCTCGCAGAAATGACATACATTGTTGCAGAGAAGGAGAGAACTCGACCACCAGGCTATTTTGGTAGAAATGGAGCTTATGCCCAGTCGTACTCACTACTGAATGTCGCCTGGGCAGCTGGGCTCTTTGTTGGTCCGTTGCTGGCTGGTCTTGTCAACGAATCTTCTGGTTGGATAACGTCGACCCTGATACTAGGCTGTGTCAGTCTTTTCGCCGCAATACCAACGGTCATATTCACCGGAGGCAGTTTGCTCAAGAAGCGCAGACAAGCGGTCTGACAGCCTCCTCCATAGCTTTCGGATCATCTGGAGCCACCAGAACAGTGCCAGCAGCTGAGAGGCAAGGTCTATGAGGAGAACTGAACTCCCGTCTCTGAAGCTTTCTGACAGCCTATAGAGCTGCCGCTCGATCGGCCCAAAGATCCATCAGATTGAATGGTGGAAGCTCTGAGCCAAGGAAAGGTGAGTGAGGCGAGCGCACATCTGAGGATACCATAGAAGACAAGTAGTCGCTATCATACATGTCATGGCGTTTCGAAGCAGAGACGCTACTAGTCACTGCAGAGTCTGCATAGCATACTGCAGATATGGATGAGCGCATGGTCGAGGCAGAGACGTCCCAGTGTACTATGGGACCATGCTCGAAGCCAAGCAGTCGATGGGTACTCTGTGTCCGAAATCGCAAAGGGTCGAATCACCTGATCCAGCAGCAAAGAAATTCTACAATGTGATTCAGATTTTCACAGTTCGAGATCAGATGTGAAGCTGCTGCCGGCAAGATGGGCGCCAACACCAATCACGGCTTCGACATCCGAAGACTGACCAATTTGAATCTGTGAAGCCAGCGAGGGACATTTACGGTCTGGTGCAGTACTTGGAGTGGCTTTCTTGCCACTGCAACACGAGCCTGAGTCAATGCTAGATAGCCATCGGATGAAAAGAAGTCATATGGGAAAGATAGTATAACAAATCAATGTTTTTATTGCACGGCTGTCCTAGCCCTGACGGTAAAGTAGCTGTGGTACTCTCATGATAGGCTGCAACATCATCCGAAGCATAAGCATCAAGTACTTGAGATGTAGGGCTGCTAGCCGGTGTCGACAATGAGGAGTTCTCCACGGTCGTCGAGGTTATGGTCGGCACAATCGGGAGCGGCGATTGTGAGATCGTCAGACCTGTTCTTAATGTGAAAGTTGATTTACTGCGACACCAGTCAGTGTACTGATCGTAGGGAAAAGTGCATGGGAAGTTACCGATTGGGACGACTATAGCAAATCAGCCTGAGTCAAATTAATGGCTGGGCTACTCACGCATAGTACTGGTGGACCCAATCCGCTCTTCGGAGGACAATAGAGGGGGTTGTTACTTACCACAATACCTCCTGTTGAGGCCTTGGGGACGGTACCAGTGAGGCCACCAACTGTGCCAGTAAGACCGCCAGCAGCGTTAGGTACAGAGACTGCTGGGGCGGCGCCTGCAACGTTTGGCACTGCGGCTACTGGGTTGCTCACTGGGAGTGAAGGTGCTGCCGCTGGGAGGTTTGGAACGGCGACGGGAACTGATGGTACAGCAGCTGGAACTGCTGGGACAGCGACCGGAACTGATGGCGCTGCTGCAGGGAGGTTTGGCACAGCGACTGGGACCGATGGCACAGCGACTGGAACTGATGGCACAGCAACTGGGACTGATGGGACAGCGACTGGAATAGATGGGAGACCTGCTGGTAGAGATGGCACGCCTGGAGCAGCGACTGGAACTGATGGTAAACCTGCTGGTAGAGATGGCACACCTGGAACAGCGACTGGAACCGATGGTAGACCTGCTGGTACAGATGGCACGCCTGGGACAGCTGGTGCAGAAACGCCAGGGACAGCTGGGACACTGACAGGCAGCGACGGCAAAGATGGAACACCAGGAACGCCAGCAGGGACCGAAGGCAGGGCTGGAGTGCCTGGTACAGCTGGAACACTTGGAAGTCCAGGTGTAACTGGGAGTGCTGGAGTAGAAACCGCTGGGACAGCGGAGACAAGATTGCCCAGGCTGGCGATCTGGCTTTGGACAGCGCCAAGGCGGGCCTCAACTGCCTGGATGATGCCAACAAGTTGCTGCGGGATCTGACTAAGACAGGTGTCGATGTTACCAGCGAGACCCGTGACACCTGATGCGGTGCTGCCAACGGAAGGCAGAGAGCCTGTGCCTGGGACCGCGACTGGCACTGCGCCTGTAACACTACCAGTGTTGGGCAGAGAGCCAACAGCACCAGTTACACTGCCTGTTGACGGAAGATTCGCTGCGGCTGGGACTGCAACAGGTAGGGAGCCAGCATTTGGAACAGCTCCAGTGACGCTACCAGTGTTTGGAAGAGAGGCAGCATTTGGAAGAGCTGCTGCTGCTGCACCAGTGTTTGGAAGAGATCCTGCAACATTGGGAACGCTTGGGAGTGCAACACCTGCTTGACGTTCGACTAAATGCTCATGTTGTGGACGAGCATGAGCATGTCGTGCTGAGATTGCTGAGGCGCTTAAAGCGACAAGAACTGTGATGAACTTTGCCATGTTTCTTGGAGTGATAATGGAGGCGCGGTGATGCTGAGATGTTCTGAGTAGTTAATCCGCACATCGTCGAGGATGGTTTTATATGTGCTCTTCAGTGCAAGACCCTGTTGAAGGCTGCCAGCAAAGTGGTAGGGGCGGGGATGACATACGAGAAGCTGTTAATGATGGTATGTGAGAATGCCTTCACAACCCACCAAGCATTCCAGTCGAAATCCACTTCATGGTGTCACGGGATGGAGTTTTATACTGACCTCAAACACCGAGCAGATGGACCAGCATCTGACAATTGGACATGACGGCTGTCTCCTGGCATGACTCGAGGTGTTTTGCTGTTTCGTGCTATAATTGCGAGACTGTTCGCTGGTTTTTACCTCGATGATCGACCGTCGACTGACAGCTGTAGCCGTCCGCGGTAGGCGATCATCCGGCCCGGCATTCGCTCAGCTGGTAGCTTTTGTGGCAGTCCGTAGCCGTTCGTCTAATGTTGCAGGTTGTTCAGCATACCGCATCTCCATGCAGAAGAGATGATAGGCTGATGGTTGCGATCGTATATGCAATCAGCGTGCTGATGTTACCTTGCGAAATGCTTGCAAGAAGCAATGTACGATGTATCCCTGGAGCGACGATCTGTCTGCTGTGACTGGATTGCAGGTAGATTGAGAAGCTCGAAACTTGGTGTCCTTGCTATGACGAAGGCCTTGCGTGATATCGCAATGATTGGTTCGAGAGCCCAAGAAGCTGAGCAGACTCCGTCCCCAATCTGATGATTGACACCTGTTAAGCTGCTCTTGCAAGATTGCAGGGCTCCTGAATGGCCGAGGGCACTGTGCCTTCACGCTGGAGATTGGCACCAACCACACAGCTACCGGGTAAGTTGCGGCAAGGTGGAGAGACTCACAACATGCATGCCTGAGAGCACGAGCAGCAGGTTGCTGGTAGACCCCGATGTCGCGATCACTGTATCCCTGAGGCAACCATTGAGATTGGAAGGTTCTGAACACACTGTGCCCTTGACATCGTCTTGCATAGTCAGCAGACTGCTCTCCAGGGTATCACAGGGCGGCTGGCTAGCTCTGGCTTCTCGAGCACGCATGCCCAAGAGCACGAGCATTAGGTTGTTGGTGGTATGTTGTTCACATACATGATAACGCGATGCTGTTGACGTGCAGTACTGACCTGCAGCATTAAAGTGAGAGCTGCAGTACTAGTCAGAAGTGTAATCCGCTATCGACTTCTGTCCAATGATGTCGACGAGCCTTTTTCCCGATGGCTACCACGATGGCTCTCACGGCGTCGCCGGATGCTCTCGATGCTATCATGCATTAGCCATATCGTCTTTGCCGAAGATAGCCAAGCGAGCGTAAGATCCATCTCTTGCTCAACAGCGGCTGCTCGTCCGCGGTCTCAGTGTATCAAGGTAAGAAGGGGAGTGAGACAAGTTGTGAGGCTGATGAAGGATAGTTGCTTATGATTGGAGTGATAAAATAGCATCCTCTAAGATCAGCGAACGATTTGAAGAACGCAGCTGCGAGCGGCGTTTGGTTAGCGAACCGCGAGATCCACAAGCGGAGACCTTTGTGTTGACCGAGAAGAGCACCTCGAGACACAATCTTTCCTTCATCTCCACTATCGCACACTCATCATGTTGTCGATATAACCTCAGGCCTGGCATTGCGTGTCCTCCACGGCTCTGCGACTGCCTCCGCCCCATCAGGATGCATCAGCAACAGACATATAACCGCGCGGGGCGCAGCAATGCGACTGGCTATTCTTCCACTATATCTTCGATGAGCCCTGCTGGATCTGGGCCTCGATCTACGCTCGCCAAGTCATACACCATGGGAGACGAGGCTCGGCCAGGCGCTGTCTCAGCTCCCAGATATCACTCTACAACCGACTTCGCTTCACGATCCATGACCACGCCCAGTATGAGCGCAAGCCTGGCAGCATCGCCAGTGTCTGCGACGCCTTCTCCGGCGAAGACAATGCCAAACCTTATGCATGCGAAGTTACACAAGCGAGGAGGCTCTGGTTCAGGTTCCGCGCTTGGTACTGCTGGCCAGCCAACAATGTCAACTTCGTTCAACAATGCCATCGAGCCTTTTCCGAATATTACCACGCCGGTGCAGGCGAGTCCCATAGCCAAAGTCAAGCCGTATCTGCGCAAATTATCCTCAACGCAAGATGATTCAGGCCGAATAGACTTGTCGAAGTCGTTGGCCGAGAACGAGAAAGTCGCAGGTCTAGGGATCCAGGACTTTGCTGGGAGGCCCTCAACAGAAGCCTTTCCACCGAAGGCCACTCACGCGCGGACAACTAGTGTGGGCTCGCAAATGTCGACTGGCTCAGGCTCGTACCGTCCTCAACCCTTCATACATCCAATGCGACAGGCACCACGTCCTTACACACCCTCGCGTTCAACGTCAGCACAAGACGAAGAAGACGACTTTGCCGAGG
This sequence comes from Peltaster fructicola, assembly GCA_001592805.2. NCBI lineage: Eukaryota > Fungi > Ascomycota > Dothideomycetes > Peltaster > Peltaster fructicola. Next base: position 2,814,940 of record CP051140.1, read on the forward strand.
ACGACTGTAGGCCGAGTTATGCATTCAGGACGCGTCGCAGCATGTCGAACAGCTCAGCACAGGTGGCGCCAACCCCGTTGTCACAAACAATCACAGCAGCAGACCTTAGCAGTATACCGCGTCTCACGAGTGGCTCTCAGAGTAATTTGTCAATCATATCGACGAAGTCATCCATGCCAAATGGCTCCCGGCGCAACACAGGTCGGTCGACAGAGCTAGCCACCTCTCCATCGTCGAGGACGAGCTTCGACAGGACATTTGGACCTCGTCGGTCAGATACTTCAGCCCAGACACGAGACGAACGAATTCAGGCCGCACGACGGAAGTTCCAAGAGAAGGAGGCTGGCAAGGATCGTAAGGCTGAGAAAGAGGCAATGAAGCGGCGAGAGGCGGAAGATGCGAAAGAGCAGCGTCGACAGCAACGACAACGAGGGAAGTCTGATGCTTCGGAAAGAGCTCGACCACAGAGACCTGCTGTAGGAGGAAGAACTGGCAGCGCTCTGGGTATGGTCAGCTCGCTGGCCTATGAGCCGACAACAGCAGGAGCAGCAATGCCTACACATTCCGAGAAGCAGCCCAGGCTCACTCAGGCCGTTAGCAAGGAGGAGAAGAGCGGCTTCTTCCTGCGCTTGCTTAGCTGTGGTGGAAGCAAGTGAGGGAGGCCTCGAATGCTTATCACGATTGGTGGTTCTTTGTTGGCACAGCATGGCGTTCTGGATAAATAGACACTCATCACGTCTTGCATCGGATTAGCATGATTTTACGAGGATATGAGAACAAGACAACATCAACGCATCAGATCGACTCGATTCTACGTCTCGTGCTCGCCGTGACTCTGCAGTACCCACAGCCAAGCATCAGACGCAAACGCATTGACGCGTTCGAAAAATGACGTCGAGTGACTGACGGTACCACGCACGGACAACAGCTCACGCGACAATTAGAAGCTCCAAAGAGAGCTTCCCATCTTCCTCTTCACTGTACTGACGCTTGTTCGATTGCACGCACACACTACATACACGCTATCCAAGACCGCAACACCGCCAACATGCGAGGAGACCATGCAATCACCAAAGTCCACTACCATGGCAACGACGACGACTTCATTGTGTACGCCGACAGTGCTCAAGCCGTCCAAGACTGGAAGAAAGACAGCAGCATTCCACTAGCTCAAGTCGTCTCAGGGTTCAAGATCTTCGTCTCACACAAGTAGGTTGATCAGCAGGATACCACATGCACATACTGAGCTGTTTCCAGGCATGGTAATCAAGGTGTGCACGACGGTGCTTCCAAGAGCCAACTTGAGGGAGAGTTCGGTACTAGCAACGAAGACGAAGTGATCAAGAAGATTCTGGAGTCAGGATCTATCATCGCAGGCGAGGTAGGCTACTTTCATCCAGCAGCAGGAGACAATACTGACCAATCCCTAGAACAGCGCTCGTGGAGGCGATCGCAACATCTCCCAGGGAGGTAGCGTTGCTCACTAGACGTCGCGACTCTGAGGCCGCCCACACGACCACGAATCACGACCTAAGCATAAGAATATGTACTCAGAAATGAATGGACATCAGGTTCCTCAAAGAGCTAGCCACTGTCGAGTGCCATGGATATCTTGCTGTGTTTGGGATGCCTTTGTACGTTTCTTGGGACATCAACGCCCTTGACACGTGAAACGATCCTCAGATCGCAGGAAATGGACACTCATGCTCGTCGCCAATGTATTCACTTCATCTCATCGTGGAGTAGCAATGCGAAAACACCCCGCAAACAACTTTTGTAGCAGCTTCATGACCACACGTCATGTTACCAACTTCTTGCTTTCGTGCCTCCTACCTTCTAAATAGAAACGATTGTCCTCAGAGTTCCACACGACAATTGATTGCACGATTCTCGATCATCAGTAATTGCGCATCCTCACTGCATACTGTATAACCTGCTTGTCAATAAATGCGCCTCCATCATGGCAACAGGCAGCAGAATTCCATAATCCACATCAACAGCTTGTCTACACACTTCCTTCTCAACAGCGATTCCCACCACAATGACGACGGAAGAGAAGCTGCCACAGTCCGACAAGACCATCAATGGCGTGCCTGCTTTAGCTGTACAGCAAGCAGAGGCAGCCGCCGCTGCTGCAGCAGAGGATGACGATGGGACACATTGGGCGAGGACGCGAGTGTCAATGGATAGTCTAAGAACTTCAGTCTATCAGGATAGTATCAACAGTGACACCACTATCCCAGCAGCAGAAGATCCTCTATCGGAAGAGCAACATGATACATCAGATGTACCACCACCAGCATACGGCTCTGAATACGGCGAGATCGAGCAAGAGCAGAATGGCTTGGAGACTAAAGCATACGTTGTTGAAGACGGCAGAATCGACATATCGATTGATCAGCATACCAAAGCCATCGCGGAATTGCTAGGCCCAGCTCTGCGACATGAAAGAGAGATCGCCGAAGAGGAGGAACCACCACCGCCCGCATACATTCCTCCTTCCCTAGGTGGAATCGATGGCGTGCCACCACCGCCGATGAACGTCGTGATACAGGTTGTAGGATCACGAGGAGATGTGCAGCCATTCGTTGCACTGGGCCTTGTCCTCAAGCAGACATATGGCCATCGAGTACGATTGGCAACACACCTGACATTCAAGGAGTTCGTAACCTCAAATGGTCTCGAGTTCTTCAACATAGGTGGCGATCCCGCCAAACTGATGGCTTTCATGGTCAAGAATCCTGGACTAATGCCAGACATGAGTGCAATAGAGAGCGGCGATATTGGTCACAGACGAGATGAGGTCAAAGAGATGCTTCGAGGATGTTGGCGCTCCTGCTATGAAGCCGGAGACGGCACTGGTCCTAAGGAGACTGACGCATCTATCCGAGGTTGGTCATCGGATCCGACCACACTCTCTGAGGATGAGCTCAATCGACCGTTCATCGCGGACGCCATCATTGCGAATCCACCCAGTTTCGCACACATACATGTGGCGGAGAAGTTGGGAATACCATTGCACATCATGTTTACTATGCCATACTCACCCACGCAGGCCTTTCCACATCCTTTGGCCAACATCAAGTCGTCCAACGCCGATCCAAACATCACGAACTACCTGTCCTACTCACTTGTCGAGATGATGACCTGGCAAGGCCTTGGAGATGTCATCAACAGCTTTCGAAGCGCGACACTAGCACTTGACGAGATCACGACATGGTCACATCAGATCCTTGGTCGATTGAAGATCCCTCACACATATTGCTGGTCGCCAGCCCTGATACCGAAACCCAGCGACTGGCGGAGACATATCAACATAGCAGGCTTCTACTTCTTAGACACGAGCACGGCATACACTCCTGAAGCAGATCTGAAAGCATTCCTCGATGACGGCCCTCCACCTGTGTACATTGGCTTTGGCTCAATCGTCCTGGATGATCCTAATGCCATGACTCAACTCATTTTCAATGCTGTTCGTCGGAGCGGACAGCGAGCATTAGTATCGAAAGGTTGGGGTGGTATGGGAGCCGATGAGCTGGGACGACCACGTGATGTCTTCATGCTGGGCAATTGTCCGCATGACTGGCTCTTCCAGCGTGTCTCTTGTGTGGTTCACCATGGCGGCGCAGGAACAACGGCAGCTGGCATTCGAGCTGGTCGACCGACTGCGATCGTGCCGTTCTTCGGTGATCAGCCGTTCTGGGGAGCCATGGTTGCCAAGGCAGGAGCTGGACCGGAGCCCATCCCACATAAACAGCTCACCTCTCAGAACCTTGCCGCGGCCATTGACTTCTGTCTACAACCACAAAGTCAAGAACGAGCGCAGGAGCTTGCGGACAGCTTGGCTAGCGAGAAGGGCTCAGATAGAGGCGCCCAGCTATTCCATCAGTTCCTCGGAACCGACGACTTGAGATGCTCCCTAGCACCATCGCGTACAGCAGTCTGGCGATACAAGAAGACGAAGATCCATCTTTGCGCCTTAGCAGCTTGTACTCTAGCAAATGCTGGCATACTCGACTTCAAGGATCTCAAACTATTCAGACCAAGAGAGTATGAGACTGACACTGGGCCAGTTGATCCCATTACTGGCGGTGCTGGAGCTATCATCGGTACTGTAGGAGCAGTGATGGGGGGTGTGATGAATTTACCACTGGACAAGTACAAACAACAGCAAAAGAGATCACAGCGAAAAGCAGGCAAAGCCAAAGCAGAGCGCTCTACGAGTGAGGCTGAGGCTGGTACCCAGACCATGGACACGACAATGCAGGACGTAACACAGTCACGTACAGCATCGATGAACAGTGGTCAGAGTACCCCAGCATCAAGTCGAAGCGGGTCTACTTTCAATGTTGAGGAGAGCTTAGCACGACTTGGAACGCCGCTCAATCGCACAAATACCGACAGCGAGAAGCTTGGCCACACTGAGGCGGCTAGCAGACCGAAACCTTCCACGAGATCCTCAAGCTCTAGCGTCTTCGACCCCAAGCAACACTTTGAGACAGCAGCGTCCACTGGTAAGGGCATTTTCAAGATCATCGAAGCTGGACTCAAGTCACCTATGGACTTCACAGATGGCGTCGCTCGTGGCTTCCATAACGCACCCAAACTGTACGGAGACGACACTGTACGCAAGAGTGCCAAAGTGACCGGCATACGATCTGGTATCAAAGCGGCCAGCCGAGGCTTTGGTCTTGGTATGTATGATGGTATCACTGGCCTGGTAACACAACCAATGCGTGGCCTGCAGAAGGAGGGCGCCGCTGGCTTCATATCAGGCATCGGCAAAGGAGTAGGCGGATTGGTCTTGAAGCCTGGTGCTGCCGTGTTCGGCATTCCCTCACAAGTGATGAAGGGTATCTACAGAGAGATGCACAATGTTCTCGGGTCCAGTGTGCAGAACTACATCATTGCTTCTCGCACAGCACAAGGTTACGAGGAGTGGAACGCAAGCATGCCCACGGAGCGAGACGACATCATCAAGAGGTTCTTACGACTCCAACGAGATGCGGTGTCAAGTCCAGCCGCCGAACCAGCAAGACAGGAGACATTGTTCGAGCAACCCGAAGCGAACCCAATGCCAGGCGCTTGGCATCAACTTGAGACAGGCACAATATCGGGTCCTGTTCATCAGCCACTCGAACGGAGTGTCAGCGACACAGCAGTTGCGAGCACAAAGCCCAGCGTCAATAACACAGCCGCTGCGAGCACTGATGCCAGCATTGAAAGCCTGCACCTACGTCACGCAGACACAGAAGAGGACGATGCAGACCTAGAAGAAGCAATCCGACTCAGCTCGCAGGAAATTCATCGAGCACAATCGGCTGATGATGCAGAAATACGGCGTGCAATTCAGGCATCGATGGCCGAGCCTCGAGACGAAGACATGGACCGAGCATTGGGGGAGAGCATGCGATCCCAATCGAGTGGACAGCGCGATGCTCTATCTCACAATCGCCCGCAAGCGACCAGACGAGAACCTAGTCTTCGTTCGATTGGCTTCATGCCTCCCCACACACGTTCGATGCAACAGCGTGAGCCGCCTCCTGCATACGAGGAGAGCACAACTCCACAGGGACATCGACCGGATGGCAAGACAACTGACGAGAGAAGCGAGGAGCAGATTGTCATGGATTATGTCAAGAAGCAGAGTCTGCTGGAGCAGCAACATCGTCAAGGACGTGGCGACCCGGCTGCAGGCTCCTCAAGCTCTGCTGTTGAAGATGAAGAATTGAGAAAGGCAATCGAGGCCAGTCTGAAGGACAGCAGATGACAGTTTTGTCCGATGGATACCTGATGATCGTCAATGTGAGATTTCACATGTAGCGGACCATGGTGATGAGACTTGTATGATACCCTGATGAAGTTCAAATTGCATGCAAATCTAGCATCAATGCTTGACTAGACATCACCATCGAGAAGCTTTGAGCTCGCTCTGGGTAGACATCGCAGCGATCGTCTAACTTGTTGGTTTCTAGCATCATCAGAGATACGGTTGTGTGTTCGGAGCTTCTCATATTCTCACTACTCCAAGCTTGTCCATGAATTCGTTAAGCTGGGCAACCGTCTCATCTGGAGCAAGCTCAACAATGAAATGACCTTGACCACAACAAACGGCTTGTGTTGTCAGAAGCGACATGTCATCCACGTAGTTCCCCCAGATGGCCTTCATGTCGAACCCAGAATACGTCACCATGTTCAGCTGCGAGTACTCAACGTGAAGCGGCATCTTGATCTTTCGTCCAGCCTTCTGATCAGCAACCATGTCGAGGTAGTCTGGTCCTGCAGCACTCCAGTAGTCCCAGACCGAGGCATTGGTGACAGAGAGCTGATCGAAGAAAGTATGATACACAGCGAGAGCATTGTCGGAGTAGAATTGCGCCTTCGCTGTAGCGTTAATGCCTGCGCCCTGCTCGTTGAGGAAGTCTGCCATGTTGCCACCTCCGAAGGCCATGATCATGCGCAGCGAGAACTGATCTTGCACGCGAGGGAGGAAGGCCCAATGGAAATATCCCACACTGCTGTTAGGATTTGCGAAGGAATCATACTCGTCAACAATAGGGACGATGTCAGCAAGGAAGACTCCAAGACCATGAACCTCTGGATGGGCGCCTTGTCCCATGTCGACTGCTAGTCTCTGCATTGCTCTAGCACCTCGATCATGTCCTCCGAGGATGATGTACTTGTCCTTGCCGAAGATCTTGCTGACCAGCTCTACCAAGGCATTGGCATTCGTCCGTTCGTCGTATGCGTCAGGACAGGCCTCGGAAAGTCCATAACCCGGCCGCTGTGATGATTAGGAAGTAACACAAAGGCTGTAGCCCACTTACGTCGGCTACGATAAGAGGTACTCGGCGTGAAAGCCTCGCCGTGGTCTTACGCCAGATATAGCTTGATTCAGGATAACCATGTTGTAGCAACAGAATGGGACGGGTTTGGCTTCCGGCGTCCTTGAAGACATCCGGATCGGTGTGATGCACCGATAGGACTGCACCACAGCTCACACGAATGAAGCTGTGGGTAAGAGTGTCAGAAGCTCCATTCGAGCCATTGAGCTTATAGTAGGCAAGCTGTGAATTCAGTGGCGCACTGTTCGTCAATGTAGAGCATGAGGGTGATACGAGGCTGGAAGGCGAGAGCTTGTGCTGCTGCTCATGGCACTCGATAAGAGAGAAAAGGCAAAGAAGGGCTGTCGTGACAAGGAGATGCATGATCTTGATGGAATTTGTGGAAATCTCACTGTACCTGCAGTCGAGCGAGCTCAATCTCTTTATCATCAGCAAGATGTGCTCTCTATGTCATCGCTCAGCGTATTCCCAGCATGAGACGAGGTCATTGAGTCTCGGTGCTCTCGGCGTGTGCATATAAAACGCCATCACTAGCTCTATTGTGGACCGGCGGCCGTCAGGATTGAGGCTCTCCATGTTGACGTCAACTAGGCTGGAAGCAAGAGACGATGGTACGAAATCGAAGCTGTGAAGGGGACTGCGCAAGTCATGTCCATCTTGGCATCACAACTGAGGACGTGATTGTAGGGAGATGAAGCACATAAGCTGCTTTCCCTTGTGCTAAAACGATACTCGTCCTCACCTATGCAAGTCAAGCTACTCTATCCTTAATGCTTGCTGCGAATATGTACATCTGCTATGCCCTTATGCATCAATGAGGTTCTCAGAGTCGCCGTTCTGTTTTGACTTATCTTCCTCCTCCTCGCCATCGTTATCCTGACTTCCCTTGTCCTTGCCCTTGCGACCATAGAACTCGTCCAAGATCTTCTTGGGAATTCTGTTGAGCATCTCCTTGGGGAAGATTCGCAACAGCTCCCAGGCCTGGTCGAGTCCCTCAAAGATACTTCGCTTCTCATAAGCACCCTGTGAGACATAGGTCTTCTCAAACTTCTCCAAGAACTCCAGTGACAGCTTGTCTTCTGCGGACAGAGCTTCCTCTCCAACAACTGCCTTCATTGCTGCGGCATCACGCGCAATGGCGTACTTGGCGTACAGCTGGTTGGACACATCACTATGATCCTTGCGCGTGCGCTTCTCACCAATGGCAGACTTCATCAGTCGGGAGAGTGATGGCAGCACGTTGATCGGAGGACTAATTCCCTTGTTGTACAGTCCTCTGTCGACAAAGATCTGGCCTTCGGTGATGTAACCAGTCAAATCTGGGATAGGATGAGTGATGTCGTCGTTCGGCATGGTCAGAATTGGAATCTGCGTGATTGAACCATTGCGTCCCTCAACTCGTCCAGCGCGCTCGTAGATGGTCGACAAATCTGTGTACATGTAACCTGGGTATCCACGACGACCCGGCACTTCTTCTCTTGCTGCTGACACCTCACGAAGAGCGTCGCAGTATGATGTCAGATCTGTGAGGATAACCAAGACGTGCTTCTCCAGTTGGTATGCGTAGTATTCTGCAGTCGTGAGAGCGAGACGAGGTGTGATGATACGTTCGATCCTAGAGACAGTCAGCGATGCTCACACGAGCACAAGTGAGCTTACGTTGGGTCGTTCGCCAAGTTCAGGAAGAGTGTGACACGCTCCATAGAGCCGTTCTCCTCGAAGTCCTTGGTGAAGAATCGACTAGTCTCCAAGTTGACACCCATAGCTCCGAACACAATGCTGAAGTTGTCCTCATGTCCATCGTGTACGCCCTTGTTAGGACCTTTGACCAGACCTGCTTGTCGACAAATCTGTGCTGCAATTTCGTTGTGTGGAAGACCGGCAGCTGAGAAGATAGGAATCTTCTGTCCACGGGCGATCGAGTTCATGGTGTCAATGGTGGAGATACCTGTTGCAATCATCTCTTCGGGATAGACACGAGAGTATGGGTTGATAGGTGATCCGTTGATGTCGAGGTAGTCCTCTGCTAGGACCTTTGGTCCCTTGTCGATAGCGCGTCCAGAGCCATCGAAGACACGACCAAGCATGTCCTCACTTACACCGAGCTTCAGACTGTGTCCTGTGAACTCCACTTTGGTCTTCTTATGTCAGCTATGTCTTATCTTGCAACCCTACTCACCTTCTTGACATCGATACCAGTTGTGCCTTCGAAGACCTGAACGACAGCACGATTGCCTGTGAGTGTGAGCTTGACCCTCACGACATAATTACATGTCTAGTCCTACCTCTTGCCTCAAGAACCTGTCCACTTCGCTCAGTGCCATCAGGGAGTGTCAAAGACACAATCTCGTTGAATCGTGGGAACTTGACCTGTAGACAAAATGGTCAGTAGCTGCGACTGTCTTCAAGCTGCGACTTACGTTCTCAAGGATGACGAGGGGCCCATTGATGCCGCCGACAGTATTGTATCGTATTCTAGGTGTGACCTTCATCATGCGAGGGTCTGCCTCGTCGCCTGCCATCTCGCTTTCGGTCGAGCTTGTAGCTCACTCACAGACGACGGTTGAAGGGGGTGTGTCCGTTACGCCAGCTATCTCACAAACGAGTGCTGGTGAGAGTCAGGTGGATGGGTGGCTAGCTATCTTGGAAGTCCTCGCAGCAAGCTCGTAGATAGCTCAGATGAGGTCAGAGTACAACTACGGGTCGTGCCGAAGACCAATGATATACGCCGAATCCTCGAGTAATGACTTCTGTATAGCTATAGCATATATCTTACAACAGGAATATCTCCCAAGCAGGACTTTAACAGTGTCCAAACAGGAGCCCGTTCTCAAAGCAATGCCGCAGAGTATCGCAAATAATCTCCAAGCAATCGTATGCCTGGATGCAAGTCCCAGACACTAGCCTCAACGCCTCGCTCATTTTGGGTTGAATGCATGCCACAAGCAATAAATACCATCCTACGATGGCCTTGCCTTCTTGCCCAGACGTGGCGAAGGCTTCACTTTACCTTCACCTCCACCATCGTCACCCTCCATCTTCACGGTACTCCGCCGTCGTTTGTTGTTGACTTGAGGACTGGTGTCAGCACTAACCGTGGACGAGTTTGTGCCTTGCTGAGAGTGCTGTGGTAGCATTGGAGGTGCCATATGTGCCTGCGCTGGACTGGACATAGCCATGCCCATCTGTCCTTGCATACTCGGTGCGTTCAGATGCGCGAAATGTGGCGAGCCATTCATCGCACCATTCTGCATAGGCAGATTCATGTGTGAAACATTTGGCGAAGAGTTCATTAATCCTGGTCCGCCTGGTTGCCCCTGTGGCATGCCCATCTTCATCATTCGCGGCGTACCATTCATGATACCTGTTCCATTCTGTGCCTGCCGTTCGTATTCAGAAGCTAGCTGATCGATGGCCTGTGCGGGTCGTAGTGATCTATCTTGAGCGAAATGCATGAGGTCCTGCATGGAAGACAGTGTATCGGAAATCTGCTTATGTCAGTTTGGACTTGGGTCACACGCCGCATGCATACCTCTAGGAGTTGGTACATTCGATTGCTCATGCCTCCTTGACCTTTCGGCACTCTTGGGAATGCATCAATGGTCAGCGTATCGTTCTGCGACTTCTGCGCCTTTGGAGCGTTCTTCTTCGTCAGCTTGGGCGATTTGGTATTACTCATTGTGGGACTCCACGTGGATAGCACCCTCTCGATCTCCGTTCTGGCAATATGTTCGTCGTACTGAGACATGACAAACTCGAATGCTTCAATGCCTCCGAGCTGTGGCGCAAACAAGACTGACAGTGGTCCTGATAGCTCAGCGCGAGCACCATTCGGATATGCGATCGTCAATGTAGCCTGATTACAGGACACTCGACAGCGCCCATCAGGCTGCATCATCTCCTGGGCGGCTTCAATGTGTAGCCGCAAGCTCTTGGCGCCAGTCTCAAAGTAGCACCAGAAGTATCGCGGAAGCGTAGCTCGAAATATCTCGACAGGCCTGCTCATTTCGTAGAGCTGTAGCTGCAGTCTACCGTCTGGCGCGAAGTGTCGCTCAACGAAAGAATGCCAGTTGACTAGTTCCCTGCCATCCTGAATGGTGTGCTTACCCATGTCATCGGCAAATAGCATCAGTCTAAGCAGAGCCTGCCCAGCAGCAGACTGATTCGCTTGAGCTTGTCCAGCTTGTCTATTCAGAGCGGCTTGCTGTGCTTGTTGCATTCTCCTATTGTGCAGCATGGCCATTTGCTGTTGCGTCAATTGCGGCTGCTGAGGAGCCTGCCCTTGCTGTTGGGCAGATTGTGCCTGAGCCTGCTGTGGTTGTTGTGGAGTCTGCGATTGGCCCTGCGACTGATTCTGCTGTGGTGTGGATTGCTGTGGTGGCTGCGGTGGCTCTGTTGCCGTTGATAACCTTGACTGTGGTCTCGCTTGTGCTGGTATCGAAGCCTGACTTGCTTGTGTAGTGACAGGTGGTTGACCTGGGTTGCTCTGTTGGGAATTCGCCTGCTGCATAGCCAGATGCTGCTGTTGCTGCTGCGCAGCGTGGTGTGCAGCTTGTTGTGCTTGTTGCGCATGCTGGGCCTGCTGAGCCTGCTGGTGTGCTGCTTGCGCCTGCACCTGTTGCGCTGCGACATTCTGCGCTTGTTGCTGTCGAAGCTGCTGCTGCTGCATGATCAGATGTGCAGGTAGTTGCACAGGCTGCCCGCCTTGGAAGCCCTGCGGATTCTGCGCCATGGCCTGCATGATCTGTGCCATGCGCGCGGTATCGTTGGGATTGACGCCTTGGGCTTGGGCTATCTGCATAGCCATCCGCTGCTGTGCTAATCTCGCCTGCTGTTGCTGCAGTTGCGCAACCATCTGCGGATTTTGTCCTTGCAAAGCTGCTTGCTGCTGTTGTGCCTGCTGTTGCTGCTGCTGTTGTTGCTGTTGCTGTTGCTGCTGTTGTGCCTGCTGCTGCTGCTGCTGCTGTTGTTGTTGTTGTTGCAATAATTGCTGATGCTGAGGTGTAAGATGTGCTACATTGCCAGGCATTCCAGCCATTTGTCCTCCCATACCTCTTCCTGCCATTGCCATGTTGCCTGGATGTGGTCCCATCATGCCGCCAGGCATTGCACCAGGCTGCATTCCCGCTACTACCCCTGGCTGCATGCCCATCATCGCACCGGGTTGGCTAACGTGTGGTGGTGCTGTTGCTCCAGGGTGCATTGGCATAGGCTGTGCCATCATCTGAGGGTTTGGCGTCATAGCTGGGTGCCCAGGCTGCATACCTGGATGACCCGGAGGGAATGTTGCCATCATCTTGAAATGCTGTATAGGTTATGAAGAATGCGATCGCGGAGGTCTAGTGGTGGTGTTTCTCATACGTGATATCGTGAAATGAGCGCGTGGAGTGCGGCCAGCGGCCAGGTGATGGTCGTCCGGCTATGATTATGTGTCCCGTATACATATAGTTGGTAAGCCTCTTCTTCTCAATCCATGATTAAGTGCCTGACTAGAGCTTCTGGTTTCGGTGTTGGTGTAACAGTAAAGCTGCGCTGTGCTTCGCGGTCAAAGTCGCGTATCTACTGGTGACGATGTTGCAGCACTGGACGGTCCTTCACAAGAGACTGTATGCTGCCGAGTTGTAGGCGTGCACAATGGTGGCCTGGCTCTGCGACGTGAGATCGAGCACGCAGCACCAAGTAAGTGCTTTTGAGCTCGTGGTGTCCGAAGCACAACGATCAGAGCGCATGAGCGCGAAGAAGCTCGGCCACGTGGTATGCTGTTGAGGTTGACGATGCGACAATATGGTGATAAGCCTCGAGGTGGTTTGCTTGTTGTTATGTCCGTTTCGAAGGATGAGACGCTGCGCGCTGCTGCGGTCGTCCAGGGCAGGGCAGGTTGTGGATCACACTCTCCTCGTCGGCAGCAGCCGCGAGCTTGTACCGACTGAGCTAGTGTCTGACTTGGCATCGGCATCAAAAGATTTTTGCTGACAACCGTGAGTGTCTCCTCTCTTCACGCTGTACGCTGTCTCATCGCTGTGACATCGTACAGCTCGTCCATCCATCAGGTCAGTTCATCCTCCTTACTCCTTTTGCAACAGATGACAATCACTAAACATGTCTTCTTTTCCCAACTGATTCGCCCTTGAAGAAGCCAGTCTTTTCGTACGCCTTTCGCAGGGTGGACGTATACTTGCCAGTAACCTTTCCTGATGCACAATACCATATCTCTCGGCACATCTTCACAGACCTCATGCTGACCCTTTCAAGCTGTAGATTTCTCGATTCAAAACACATCTGTTCGACCTCAACCACCCTTTCGTCCTCGTGGTAAGCAAACTCAGATTTCTTACACCTCTTAACATGATGAAAAACGTTCCACATTCGCAGTTTCCACGTGAGCTCCGCCAGAACCTATCTAGGAGCGCCATGAGCGATTAATCTTCCTTGGATGTCTTATTAAATCAACCATTTACCCATTCGGCAGCACGCGTTATGATGAGCATGGCTGACATTACGTTAGATACTCTCTCGTTCATCTCGATAGTACTAAGGCTCATAGCGTTAGGTGACCGGAGAGCTCGCTGTCCGATACGCGTTGCGTCTTCGTGACTGAATGCTTCGCTGCTGAACGGCTCAATATACAATGTATACATTCACGTTTTACGTCAGCCTGAAACAATCTCAATAGCTTGCAGCTGTCCATATCAGAGACGCAAAACTTCACTCATTTGAATACTCGACGACAACGGCATGACGTGCCAAGTCAACTTTCGGTGCTCTAGCTCTCGTTGCAAGGTGCACCATACTGTGCATCGTCGTGGCTCAGGATGAGCGTGTAGCTGTCCGAATTCGGAAGTATGTTTGAAGCTATGTTTAGCCTCCCACCTCTTGCGAACGACAGCATCATCACAACTCGTTTTCTCCACTCCATACACTCATCACAGCACAAACCAGCGACGTCAAAAGCAGTTGTAGAAGTACAGCCAAAGAGTCAGCTGAACTGCATCGTATGGTGGCACATTCTTCTCGTGGTGGTCACCAAGCTAACCTAAGGAATGGTCGTAGCAAACAACGAAGCACTTCCACTGCTCTGAGCAGAAACACGACAACGCTGACGCGAGTACCTCGCTCATCATGGCCTCATTCATGCAAACAATGTTCGTCCATCACTCTCCTACACAATTTCCGCACTGCCCTCAACCACTGCCAGCACTGCAATGCAACGTGCTTGCAGAGTCCGAGTCTACCATACACTTTCCGACCTTGCAAAATCCCGATCCTGCCTACCAATCACCGCTACAACGACACATTCAGCTACAATTCTCATCAGATGAGATTGCACCAGCTGTGCCAGCTTCCCGATATGCTCCTGAACAGCGAGCCCATGCGGCACATCGAGGACACGGATATGATATCGCGCACGTAGCGACATGTGCTGACCTATTGACTCGTAGTAGCTCGAACGCAAGAAACAGACAAGCATTCCAACCACAAAAGAGAGCGAAAGGCACACAATCATGGCAGTTGAAGCAGTTTGCTGAGGCGACATTGGGTAGTGGTAGTCTTCGAAAAGTGGTCCAGCTTCCAGAAGGAGAGGACAAAGACGAGTGGATCGCAGTCAACGGTATGCCATATGGTGTTCAGCCGCACAACAACTGATTCAACATAGTGGTCGACTTCTACAACCAGATCAACCTGTTGTATGGTAGCATCACAGAGTTCTGCTCACCAAGCACATGCCCGGAGATGAAAGCAACAGATGAGTTCGAGTACCTCTGGCATGATCCACCCGCCTTTGCTAAGCCCACTCGACTGCCGGCTCCAACATATATCTCACATCTGCTCACGTGGACCTCGAACTATATCTCAGATCCTAATGTCTTTCCTACTTCGCCAGGCGTTCCCTTTCCAGCAGACTTCGAGAAGACTGTGAGGCAGATCTTCAAGCGGTTGTATCGCATTTACGCCCACATCTACTGTCACCACTACGGCGTTGTTCGTGGATTAGGTCTCGAGGCACACCTCAACACAGCTTTCAAGCACTACGTACTCTTCGTGCAAGAGTTTCAGCTCGCAGACGAGAAGGGTGCCAAGAGTGGCGAGTGGTACGGACCACTCGGCGAACTAGTTGAGAGCATGTTGAAGAGCGACTAGGAGCGTTCAGATATGGATGAATGGGCATACGACACAGATGTCATGGACTGGCAGCATGAGCAATGAGCATGGGTGGTAATTCTGGCGTTCGCGGCGCAGGTAACAGTGTACAATACCGAGCATAAAATCATGTATGCTGTCGTCTGGTGCTCTTGAGTGAGACCCCTCATAAGGTCAGTAGATACATGTATGCAACTCACGCCAATCGTGCTGAGTATAAACCGTTGAGCCTCACGCGACGTGCAGTAGCGTCATCAATACCGCTTTCTTCGCAGCAGTTTTTTCAGGTACATTCACGGCAGGTCGAAGAGCCGCAAGACTCCTTCAGGTCAAGAGCGAAAAATAGTCGGCATCGTTACTACTGAGGTCGATCATCCAGTCTTGTGCTTGCCGATTGAGATAGCTAGTAGTCTACCTCTTGACCATTCTTCGCTTGTTCAGCAACAAATACCTTCAACTTCGCAGTCTTATCTCAAACTACATTTCCTCGTCACGCACATCACAATTTCGTCTATCACTTGCATTGTACACTTGCTAGATCATCGTCCAACAGCAATCGTCATTCCCCACCAATCCTTGCGGCTACTTGAAGCTTCTTAGCAGAAGCTAACCACACCGACGTCGAACACAGTTGACGACCGCGTGCTCATCTTTTCAACAATCTTCGCTCTGCGTATCCTTGAATCCCGAGCGAGCCAGGAGCGGGACAACGTCCACCAAGCCCTAGCAAGACCTGGGACTGGCACGTCGTCACCATGGTTCTTATTGACAAGCAAGATGTCCAGAGCGTAGAAGAGCAACGTCTGCGTGAAGACCGTGAGCGGACGAAGTACTGGAAGAAATGGGGTCCTTACGTTGCTGAGCGTCAATGGGCCACAGTACGAGAGGATTACTCGTGAGTGAGACATTCTACTGCTGCAGATGGTCACTGACGCCGCACAGCGACAACGGAGATGCATGGAGCCACTTCACCTACGACATGGCACGTGCCAGAACATTTCGTTGGGGTGAAGACGGTATCGCAGGTGTATCTGACTCACACGGTCGTTTGAATATCGCATTTGCATTCTGGAATGAGAAGGAGTGAGTCTACACAGAACTATAGCACCGCATAGCTAACCAGATGTAGTGGACACATCAAGGAACGTCTGTTTGGTTTGTCCAATCCTCAAGGTGTGCACGGCGAGTCGATCAAGGAGTGCCACTTCCACCTAGACAACACACCCACACACCCCACATGAAGTATCTTTACAAGCTGCCACAAAACCCATTCCCATACGAAGACATCATCAAGGAAAATGCCAGACGGACGAAGGAAGAGCGAGAGTATAACCTGGTTGACACTGGTATCTTCAAGGATAATGCGTATTGGGACTGTTTCATCGAGACCGCAAAGGAGGCAGATGACCCAGAAGAGCTGTTGTTCAGAGTTACCTGCTACAATCGAGGCGACAAACCTGCCAAGATACATGTTCTTCCACACGTCTGGTTCCGAAACACATGGGCATGGGGTTACGATGCAACAAAGCCAAATATCAAGCAGATTGGACCATTGACTGCACAGATCGATCACAAGGACCTGGGTCAACGTTTCTTCCACGTCTCACCATCGCCAAACAGCTGTGAGCGTGAGGAAGATATCGAGCCGGAGTTCCTCTTCACAGACAACGACACCAACTATGAGAGCATTTGGGGCACCAAGAACAAGACGCCGTACACCAAGGACGCTTTCCACCAGTATCTTGTCAACAAGAACAAGAAAGCTGTCAACCCACAGAAGACCGGCACCAAGAGCTGTGCACACTTCGCATTTGACCAAGGTGATGGCGTGCCTCCAGGAGGTGTCGCTGTTGTTCGTTTCCGTATATCAAAGAACAAGGGGGAGACATACCTCGACGAGGAAGAGTTCGACAACATCATGGACCAGCGTCTAAACGAGGCCGACGAGTTCTACTGGAAGATCAACCCGATGCCGATGGCAGACGATCTGCGCAACATCCAGCGACAGGCACTGTCAGGCATGATGTGGTGCAAACAATACTATCACTTCATCTGGGACCAATGGGCTAATGGAGATCCTGCTATGCCTCCCCCTCCGCCGGCTCGTAAAGCAATTCGAAATGCACAATGGAAGCACATGTATCTGGACGATATCCTGTCCATGCCTGATTCATGGGAATACCCATTCTTCGCAGCCTGGGATTCTGCTTTCCACTGCATACCAATAGCCATGGTCGATCCTGACTTTGCGAAGAAGCAGCTTGATCTGTTCACACGAGAGTGGTACATGCATCCAAACGGACAACTTCCTGCTTACGAATGGAACTTCGGCGACGTCAACCCACCTGTACATGCTTGGTCGACATTCCGTACCTTCAAGATTGAGCGCAAGATGTACGGTCGTGAGGATCTTGACTTCCTTGAGCGAGTCTTCCAGAAGCTGCTCATGAACTTCACTTGGTGGTGCAACCGCAAGGACTTCGATGGCAAGAACGTTTTCGAAGGTGGCTTTCTCGGTCTGGACAACATCGGTCTCTTCAACCGATCGGATCCTCTACCAACTGGTGGTACCCTTGAACAAGCTGACGCAACAGGCTGGATGGCTTTCTATTGCTTGAGCATGCTCAACATCGCACTTGAGCTGGCCAAGCATCGTAGGACGTACGAAGACATCGCCTCGAAGTTCTTCGAGCATTTCATCCTCATCTCTGACGCGATGACTTTCCGCAAAGGTAGTGAAGCCAAGTCATTGTGGAACGAGGAGGACGGATTCTACTACGACGCAATCAGCTGGGGTGGTCCGTGGACACACCAGATGCCAGTACGATCGCTGGTCGGTCTGATCCCGATGTATGCAACATTGACGCTCGAACCACAAGTCATCAACCGCTTTCCGCAGTTCAAGAAGCGACTGGAGTGGTTCATCCAGAATAGGCACGATATGGCGAGCCGAAACATTGCCTCGATGACACGTCGAGGTAAGGATGAACGACTCCTGCTCTCGCTCGTCAACGAGGACCGCCTGCGTGCTATTCTCAAGTACATGCTCGACGAGAACGAGTTCCTGGGTGACCACGGCATTCGATCGTTGTCGAAGCATCACAAGGAGCACCCTTACAGTATGGACGTGAATGGCCAGAAGTACTCCGTCTCATACATACCTGGTGACTCCGATAGTGGACTCTTTGGTGGCAACAGCAATTGGCGTGGTCCTATCTGGATAGCAGTCAATTTCCTGCTTGTCGAGAGCTTACTGCGCTTCTACATGTTTTACGGCAATACCTTCAAGGTTGAGTGTCCCACTGGCAGTGGCGACTACATGCATCTTGGCCATGTAGCAGAGGAGATTCAGCACAGATTACAGCATCTCATGGCCAAGAACGATCAAGGACGTCGTGCAATCCACGATGGCAACGACATGCTCGACTTCGATCCTCACTGGAAGGACAATCTCTGGTTCTACGAATTCTTCGATGGTGACAGTGGTCGTGGATTGGGCGCAACACATCAGTGTGGCTGGACTGGTCTCATGGCCAAAATGATCCACGATACTGGGTGAGTATCTGTGCTTCTCTTGATGCTAATACTAACAAATACAGTGTCAATTGCCGTCTGCCACAGACTCCACGAACGCCAGCAACCGCGGCAGCGCACTATTTCGATGATGTGTTCACCCGACAACGTCGCGCTAGTCTCGCAGGCCGCCGTCCAGCAGGTCTCGCACGAAGCCAAACATCTGCCCGCTCAATCGGTGCCCGTAGCGACTGGGGCTCAACGAATGGCGACAACACAGAGGCCGAAGACGACGACGATGATGATAACAAGACCAGCGACGGTCCTTCTCGAGCATGGTCGATCTACAACGAGGATGGTCACACGAGCGACAAGAAGAACGTCAAGCCGCTGGCAGAAGATCCAGATGATCCGATCAACAAATACGTGCAAGATCAGCTACAGCGCCTGAAGACGAACGAGAGTGCTGAGATGAGCGACGAAATCTCGGCGCAGAATGATGGCCCTGACGATCGATGAGGACGAGATAGACCTTTCCTGAGCATCAGTGGGAGAACCTGCGAAAGCGCTTACTTACACCTTGGACCAATGGAGCATACATGACGACAAGAACAAAACCTAAGAGCTATGCATGAGTATACAGCCATAGACGTAGAACGAGAGCATTTTGCTGAACATGCTACCCATACTGTGTTGCCCCATGTTGACCCCACGATCCCCACCATTCATAAAGAGTTACAACTCAGTATCGTTGACATAAAACACGCTCTGCGGTACAAGATGTCTGGACATTCTCATTCGCACAATGGCAGCGCCTCACATTCGCATGCTAACGGCGCTGATCACGGCCACACACATGAGATATTGGATGGGCCAGGAAGCTTCCTAGGCAGAGAGATGCCAATCGTTGAAGGCCGAGACTTTCACGAACGAGCATTCACGGTGGGCATTGGTGGGTAGGTGAGCCTGACCACGCTGTACTCCAAGAGCAAGATTGACATCGCTAGACCCGTGGGTTCAGGAAAGACAGCATTGATGCTGGCACTGTGCCTGGCGCTTCGCGAGAAGTACAATATCGCCGCAGTGACGAACGACATCTTCACGCGAGAAGACTGCGAGTTCTTACACAGGCACAATGCTTTACCAAATGAACGTATCCGAGCGATAGAGACAGGAGGTTGTCCACACGCTGCCGTCCGAGAGGATATCAGTGCCAATCTCGCTGCTCTTACAGATCTCCATCGCGAATTCGAGACTCAGCTGCTCTTGATCGAATCTGGTGGTGACAATCTGGCGGCCAACTACTCTCGCGAGCTCGCAGACTTCATCATCTACGTGATTGATGTTGCTGGAGGAGACAAGGTGCCAAGGAAAGGTGGTCCAGGCATCACCCAGAGTGATCTGTTGATTGTGAACAAGACAGATCTTGCTGAGCTGATCGGCGCGGATCTAGGCGTGATGGAGAGGGATGCTAGAAAGATGAGAGAAGGAGGTCCGACGATCTTTGCTCAGGTGAAGAATGGTGTCGGTGTGGACAAGATCGTAGATATGGTGTTGAGTGCGTGGAAGGCCTGTGGTGCAAGTGCTGCAGGAAAAGCTCCATGAGACAACTTATGTTGCTCTACCCATCATGCTATCAGGACCTGTAGCAACGTCCTTGCCTGGACGTTAGGAAACACCTCTGACAAAAGGTTAGGGATCGTTATATATTTGAGCTCAATATAACGACATTCTCATCCTGTTGATGGCGTAGTCGCGCAGGGATACACTCAGAATGAGTGTTAACAAGACAGCAAGGTGTTTGGACTGTCATCGCTTCGGGTCTTGTGCGTGCTACCAGGGACAGCCCTGACACTTGCGTTGCCAGGGTTTCGGCATCCATCTCGTATAGACCGAGCGCATGTCAAACCGTCGCGCACGGTCAGATGAACGTGGACCATTGTGCAGCCATGATGGCTTACGGTGTAATTCTCTAGAAGAGAGAAGCACCCGATCCTCGCTGTAGATATATCGCTCAATGTCAAGACCAGAGATCTGATCGTCCATGTGAGAACCGAATGGTAGGATGTGTGACCTACAGATTTTAGCTGCATGCACTCAATTTAGCTACCCTGGTGCCTGGCTAGACCTACCCCAGTTCGGAAGGATGAATGAAACAAAGTCCGCGATCAGTCTGTGCCGATGGTACACCATTGAAGTCTGTCGCAAATCACACATACAGTCCTGCTCGTGTTTATGCTGCGTCCGGCCAAGCGATCTTGCACCAAACGCCCGTCGTGCTTCGTTTGCAACCTGTCAGTGTAGCTGCATAGCTCCTCCTCGACGTCACGAACAACAGCAGCTTACCGGACTACCTCAAGAACTCCGACCTTGCATATCGCGGTCCTTCAGAGCTGCTGTAGCACATGCATGACTGGCCATGATTACTAGCAGTCGCAGAAAAGACATCTTACTCATCACCATCGGGAGGACTGCCACAACAACGGTCTTGAAGACATGCTCATCCACATCTGAGGCGGAAACCGGCATTGGTGGCACCACGACGTAAAAGATCTGTTTGTACAACATACGCATGTGCAACGCTCGTTCCTGCAGCAAACGCTCACTTCGCACCTGTGAGCGCCTCTAATTGTGATATCTCCACCATGGAGGTCGTCAATCCAACATACAATGCGCCAATGCTCGCTCCACCTTCACCTACGAAGCGTCTACACTCTCGATCACCCTCCACCTCACCCACAAGACCGTACTCAGCTCTCGGATTCGATCCCTTGCTGCGCTGTCTCAGTCCGACATCGACACTGCAAGCATTCACGACTTCTTCTTCTCCTGCATTTCGCGATTCAAGGTCCCCTTCACCCCGACGATTAATACTCGATGCTTCATTCAGGCATGTCTCCGACGAACAGAAAGAGCTCGGCATCAAGGCTGCACAGGCATGTCTCGATATCAGAGGCTGGACACACGAGCTTGAAGGCTGGGACTGGCCAGGCTGCTTCGAAGAGCCCGCACCTGCAAGCAAACGCGCACGGTTTTCGATCATGTCGATAGGCAGTCTGGCTTCCCGGCAGACGACTGAGACGCACGAAGACGATGAGAAGCACGAGTTCTGGGGTTCACTACCTGCTGCGATTGTCAAGGGATATGACGAGCGTCTGCAGGAGATTTCTACCCAGCTTGACGAAATCGATCTCGAGGACCTCAAGAACTATACATTACAGGCACATACTTCACCAGACACGACACCACGATTGCAGCAGAGAGAGGATGAGCTAGACTCGAGCAGCAGTTCACCAGACCTGCGCCAACTAGACGACTTCACAGCCGTTGTCACAGCGACGATTCTGCAGACACTCCCGTTTGTCAATCGCTTAGCGCGACTCTTGGACGATTGGTCAGCTAGAGTTACCATCTTGAAGGCGATACCATTGTTCCTGCACGATCTCGATCGTTTGCGGACCGATCTCGACCATGGCTGGGCAGCTGTCGCGGTCTCATTGCGAAAGAACGGCACGTATGCATCCTTGGGTGCGGACGATATGCAGACGATGCAAGCCCTGATCGATTCCAACATGGCATCTCTAGGTCAGAGGCTCGATAGCTTCCTTGATCTGCTCGAAGGCAGGCAAGATACCGTACCGGATGTGTTTCTGGACAAGTTTGAGGAGCTTGAAGAGCGCTATGCAGAGTGGGTTGTCATGGCACAACAAAGAGTTTTGGGCGATGAGCTCAAGGAGTATTATCTGGACTCCTCTCCATCTGTGGTACAGCTAGGACGAATGTCGGCTGATCGAGCAAAAACGCCTACACTGCGTGATGGCTTTGACGAGCAATCAAGAGGTCCATCAGTTGAACGAGGAAGGACACCAACCCTACTCCCTAGTTTCGACCATGTCGAGAGAGCCAGGACACCGACTTTCTTGAACACCAGTGATGTTATCGATCGAGCAATCACTCCCACCATTCGCGATGCAACTTCACCTGCTCCATCCACGCCTGAGGAGGATCTTAGTCGGGAGACGAACAAGAGCAGGATTCTGCAAGACTACGAACGTCCTGCCGAGAAGATGCTCAGAACGCCCGCTGCTGGTGGCTTCACAGCACTTCCGCAGTTCGCAGTCATCCAGGTTCCAGCTGCGAATGAAGCAGATCTACGAGGCACATCGCCTAGCCGATCGATGAGACATGTGCCGATCATTCTACCAATTGATGGCGATGGGTCACAGTATCAGCCTTCTCCCTCAGCATCAGCAGTCAATCTGCATGCACAGCACACGAAACTTGTCGAGTTGCCCGACAATGACATCGCTCACCCTGCCTCGCCACAGAAGACGCCGAAATCTCCAGTCCGCCAGGCCAGCAATGCTCTTGCTCGACTCTTTAAGCGAGAGAAGAAGCAAGGTGGCGAGGCTGCCGGTCAATCGCCCAAATCTGACACATCCAGTATCTTCTCCTCCCGACGAGGTCTCAGCAGGAAGCGAACCACCAAGACGACGGATTCGATGGTTCGGGTAGGTCGTCCGGACACGCCACAGAGCTCCAAGGAGCGACCAGGGACGGCGAGTAGGATCACTGCCAGTACTGTAGCTCCGTCTGGGCAGTCCGATCATGGACGAGCTCAATACGAACATGGAGAGACGCTCAGGAAGTTAGAGCAGCCTGCAGAGATGGCAACCTCACCAAGCGCCAATCAACGACCACAGACTGCAGTCCGCGGTGCGCCAGAGACATATCAGCCGAAACGACGTAGCAGGTCTGTCACGAGTCCGAGTGAAGCAACGTTCCCAGATGACTGGCCTCTCATGCCATCTGAGTTGCGAGCTTCACGTGTCCTTGGTCCGCCTTTTGAGCTACCCGTGCGGCACTCAGGCATGCATGGTCCTCCCTTCGAATTGCCAGTGCATGAGCCTGGTACCGCCATCACCCGCGATAGCATTGCTTCTCAGGGCAGTGTGCCAGACCTTCGGACGGTCCGCTCTATGGCACCAATTGGCAGTGATGCTTTTGACCAGATGTTCTTGGCCGAATTTCCCTCAGTACCAGGTGAGCCAAATAACTCAGGATTTATCACGTTCGACTCAGATGGATCGCGGTCGGATGCTACCACTGAGGTCGTCCAGACACAAATCACAGAGAACACTGATGACCTGGACGAGGACAACAGCGTAGTTGAACCAGTGCCCTCGGACACTCGGAAACTGTCTGTGCCTACGGTCACCTCATCTATGCTCAGTAGTAATGGACGGCAGGACGACCTGTCCGTAGCCAGAGCTATCAGTATTGAAGGTTTGAAGCAATTCAATAGTCCTCCGCAACTGCCGGAGCACAATCACAAGGAAAGGTACATGAACATCTTGAAAGACGACCGTTCTTCAAGCCTGCCTGTGGATGGCTTTGCATCTGTCGATGATGTCTCCTCCCTCGACGATCAGGCACACTCTCCACCTAAAGCCTCTGCTGCAGCACTTGCAGCCTTGACAGCAGCCACGAGGACTGCTCAAGCTCCACACCACGGTCATCATCAGCATGCCAATTCCATTGCCGAGCTGGCTGCTGTGCAAGCGATGGTCATGCATGCACCACAACATGAGTACCCGCCAGCAGTACCAATAATGTCGGGAGACACACTCGAAAACGGCGATGACGAAACTTCTGCGGACACAAAAGCAGTCAAGCGAGCAAGTATGGCAAGCATCAAGGCACATCTTGCTTCCGAGATTCGAAGTATTGACGTGCCAGCGCGAAAGAGAGACTCGAACAAGCTAGATGCTGCACGAGAATCGTCAGGACACAGTACGCCAGGCTTTGAGTCGGCACCTGAATCTCGGCGAAGCTCATTGTCATACTTCCAGAAGTCAGCCCACACTGGCAGGGGCTCATTATCAGGTGCACAGAGCCCGACTAGCTCGCTCGACACTCCCAACTTCAGTCGCTTGCGCTCAAGCAGTGTTGACACCAACAGCGAAAAGGCGCCTCTGAATGCTTCGATAGCCAAGAAGCGGCGCACCGCTCCAGCCTTAGAGACGATTCAGCCATCAGCCGAGTACGAGGCGGACCCTACTACTCAAAGCAAGACTGCTCGACTTCCAAAACGCACTGTACCTGTGGATGAGATCGATCGTCATGTTAGTGAAGTACTCGAGAAGATTCCGGCACCGATCCGTTTTCGAGCTCGAGATGCTGAAGCTTCGGCCGCGCCTGGACCGCGAGCTTCGGAAGGCAAATCCCAATACACTCGACCAAGACATGCGATCGCGGCTCGACAAGTCAGTGGAGCTGGCGCAATGACGCTGACTCCTGCTGAAGTGTCGCCCAAGAAGTCACACGATGAGTCGGGCATCAAGCTTTACCACCTTACACAAGCCGGTCGTGAAGAACCAATCAAGCTCTTTGTGAGGCTTGTTGGCGAGAATGACAGAGTTATGGTTAGAGTTGGTGGTGGCTGGGCTGATCTTGCGGACTATCTACGACAGTATGCCGAGCACCATGGCAGCAGAACGGTGTCTGGGACGGGACTAGGCTTTGAGCTGCAATCAGGTGGCACAACACCTGCAGGCAGTCGCAGAACTAGCGGTGCTGCGATCACTCCTGCAGAACGACGAGCCATCAAGGACGCCGAAGCAAGTCCGTCCGTTGCTGGCGCCGGCATGGCGGCACAAGAAGATGGCACTCCAACCATTGAAGGTCGAGCAGAGCTGCCAGGATCCGACGTTGCATTCACACTGCAGTCTGTTGATGCTAAACTGCAAGCAAGACCGAGCTCAAAAGGCCGTGCCAAATCAGCACTGTCAAGCCGCAGCAGTAGATCTGACCTTCGAGAGGCCAAAGACACATCTTCAGAGCACAAGGCCAAATGGGTCAAGACTATGCTCGAAAAAGCTAGGAAGGAGACGTCTGGTGCGAAGAATCGCAAGGACAATGCATTCGGAGATATGGGCAGGATAGGATCGACTCGCAGGGTCATATTCCGCAGTCCGAGTGCGATGGACGACAGAAAGTCCAAGTAGCTAGCCTTGCCAGAATGTTTGGATTTGGTTTGTAGGACCAGTTGAGATACCCAGGACGATCCAGTGTTGATCTGTCACCATGTATGCATCCGGCATCTGTAATTTGTACATATCTTATGTCCTTGTTGTGACATCGCAATCATGCTTCACTATGCAAGCCGCTCGTAAGTATCGTATGCCAGGTAAGTTTACGCACTTGAAGAAAAGTAAGCTGTAGATCGCACAGGGGGACGGCTTGTGTTGAAGGAAACGGGCATGACTTACAAGAGCGATAGTGTAATGTCTCCTCTGATGCTTGCTTTCAACTCGATCTCAATCTCGAGATTGGCCTCGAGTGTAAGCTTCAATCCATCTGTGTTCTTCAGGTCGCTACCCTTCTCTTGCTTCTGAGGCATGTAGTAAGGTTGACGAGGGTCAGAACCTCGCACTGGAATCTCACCACGCATCGCACGAGCGTGTGTGACCGGTCCGTCCATGGACGTGCTGTCTGGCCCTATCCGATCGAATGGCTGCATTGCCATGGTCTCTCCACGAGCATCGGCCTCTTCGAGTGCAGCTAGAGAGCCCGTCTTCATGTGTTTCCCATCGTTCATGGCCTTTCGCGTTCGTGAGCGACGGTCGCGACGTGACGTGGATCGAGAATGATTTCCCTCTAGACCGGCTTCGCGGCGTTGCAGTTTGGTCTTACTTTCCTGCTTCTGCTGCTGTTCCTTCGTCCGTTGTTCAGTCAGACTCCCATCTGGCTGACGGTCGAGGTCGCTGTCCTCGCGTTGCATTCGTTCGAAGGTCTCTTTGCGCTTGTTGAATTCATTCTGTACACTTTCGTTGGACTTTTGTGGCCCTCCTTGTTGTACGTTGGCCATGATAGGTGATACTCGAACAGAGCCTACAGTGAGCGATGCCCAAGGACTCGAACACCACGAGCATTATCCAACGGGACTTCAGGGGCGATCGTTGGTCAGGATGCGCGTCAGAGCTGGTAACATCCCGGCGGCAGCAGGACTATCCTCCGCAGCTGAGTGCTCGAGCTGTCTAGTAGCATGATCGTGCGACCTGGTCTGCCACGGAACAGAAGTGGTTGCTCACGAGGAAGCCCACAAGTCTCTGGGTCATCTTGCAAGACCTGACCAATGGTGCAAGGGAAAGCAGGATATTGTATTACAGATTGTGTCTCGCCTGCGCCACCCAGTGACCTCCTCGCGCTCCTGGGTTCGAGGATGTGGATGCTGTGGCAATGCTGTAGCCAAGATGAGCCAAGTTACATTGCAAGGTTGTGGACGCACTTTGCGTCATGTACTCCCATCAGACGGCCCAGCACGGCATGAGAACCATGCAACACGCGGCTGGATAGCCCAGGGAGAAACAAGCATAACGACAGCTGCTGACATCTGAATAATGGGAAGAATCTGATGGTATACACTGCAATGCTCGCGAGTGCTGTCGTCTTGCTGTCGTAGCCAATGAATCGTTGTGGTGGAAGAAGGTTTGCGCTAATGTCTACTGCTATACACTGGTCGCGACGACAACCTAATGGACAATGAGAAGAGCGCTGTATGGAGGATGCTATTGGCACCACGGGCTAATTCAGCAGACCAAGTGTCAGATCACCATGGATCTTGGCCTTTAGCTGAATCTCAATGTCAAGGTTGAGTTCGAGACGAAGACGAAGCTGCTCTCCACCACCATCATCACCGCCCTTCTTCTTGTCTTGGCCACCCGTGAGGCCACCAAGTGCCTTGCCAGCAGTATCGCCGACCTGACCGACGGCCTTTCCAGCAGTGTCTTGCACCATATCGCCAGCGCCGTTGACGAGCTCGCCACCTGGAAGACCCTCTGTGATGTTGTCCAGTGGACCACTTTGTGAGCCTTTGGCTTGTTGTTTCTTCGCTCGTTGACGCTGACGACGTCCGCCTGCTGCACTGACATCTGAGCGATAAACAGACTCAGTATCGCTGTCAGACACCCGACGACCACGACTAGGACGGCGTCGAGACGCTTGTCGAGATTGCTGCATCTGTGGCTGTGGCTCCTTGTCTGCGCATGATCAGTTTGGAACACGCTCGACACTGCGTAGCATACCCTCTTGTGTGGTATCTTCCTGCGTAGGACTTGCGCCACCCTCCGTATCTTCACTCTCTTTTGCTGTTGCTGTGGCGGAGGCTGCTTGTTGGCTCCAAGCTTTTGGGTGTACGTTTTCGGTCCTACGGTTCGCCTGGGCCTCTCCTTTGGCGCTGGCGTTCATACCAACGTTGCCCTCGCCATTGATTGAAGCCTGTTGCTCCTCTGTCTCAGCGGCCATGTTTAGATTTTGCTCTGAGCGACTCGAGATGTCAAGACATTGAAGAGAAGACTACTGAGTTGATGATCACTTTCCTCGTGACTGGGGTAGTGGTCGGAACGAATCATGGAAGCATCTTACCACTCTGACGCAATGTACTCGAGCCGAAGTTGGCAGCATCATTGTGCTACCACCGTATCAGCCACACGGCCCACATGTAATACATGTGCTCGTGCCGAGTGTGCCTGGAAGTAGGTCCGCAGGGCCACGGACATTTCTTGC
The DNA here is from genome assembly GCA_001592805.2 of Peltaster fructicola. Classification (NCBI taxonomy): domain Eukaryota; kingdom Fungi; phylum Ascomycota; class Dothideomycetes; genus Peltaster; species Peltaster fructicola. The sequence goes on from CP051140.1 coordinate 2,843,004, forward strand.
AGATCATGGAGACTCGCCACACTCAGAACCTGAGCGACGTGGACGACCTCACTCGTGCCCAGTACTTGCAAGCAGGCCACGCTATCGAAGGGTGTGCTCAAAGCGTGAGTTGGCACGTGTGGTCGTGTGCATGATCGAACACATGATCATTTGCATAGGATAGCGCATGCTTCGCTGAATGCCTGCTCCAGCGTCGGGTTCTCTCCATCTACTGCTCATGTAGAGGAGAGAGAGAAGCAGCCAATCTCACCGCGATGACGACGGTGCAAGTGAGCTGGCCTGGTCAGCGGCTGGAGAGTGTCATTCCAGCATCAGGTTTGTGCAGCGACCAGGATGTTGAGCCAGGATGATTCAGCTCTCTCGTGACCTACATGAGGCTCTTGGCGACACCACAACGGACATCATCCATCATTGATATGCCCTTGGTGCGCATCTTGCGTCGAGTCTGAAACCGATACACACTGCAGACTGCTGTGTTGAAGGATGAATACTGCTGCTGTCGCGAGCGGAAATACGACGCCAAAATGCTGCACCGTGATTGGCTCTTGTGCTTGGCCTATTCATAATCTAAGCCGAGGTCCTGATCATGTGTTCCAGAAGTGATGAAGGTTATGAAAGAATCTAGGCAACCAACAACAAAACTACCCCCTCAGGTTTACACAGAATCTACCTTGCAGAGAAGCACGTCTCGAGAGCGAAGATGGCCGACTCCAAATCAGCTAGCGCCAAGAACGGCATCATTACGCACATGAACAAGGACCACAGCGATTCGGTGAGTGGAACGAAAGAGCCATTGAAGCTCTGCCTGACCACATTATAGCTCATTCGATACCTGGAGTACTATCACAAGCTGTCAGGATGGCGAGCATATAACGCCAAAATGACCGATATCGAGCTCGACAACCTCAAAGTGCGAGCAAGTGGACAGACCTACACCATTCCGTTCCACCCACCGATGAACTCCTTCAGTGAAGCTCGTCACCGACTGGTCGACATGGACAAGCTCGCAGCACTGCATCTCAGGAAGTCAGATGTCACCATCAAGCGCTTCGTGCCTCCTTATGGCCTCTATGCCATAGGTTTCGTCCTGACTGTTGGTGGTTTTGCAGTCCTCAGTCAGCGCCACTTGTTCGAGGCAGGTGGAGTTGTTGAGCAGCTTGCTGGTCCTCAATTCGGTCCTCGTCTGGCAGCACTGCTCCATCACGCTCAGCCGCGCATCTTCTACGGCCTCATTGCCGTCCACATCGCCGAGATGTTCTATTTCATCCGATATAAGCTCGTGGAGCACTCCGTGAGCATTCGTGCTCCTCAATTCTGGCTGTGGGCAATTAGTGTGCTCATCGAGGGCATTGGTGCTCAGGCTCGTTTCAAGAGGACTGTTGAACTTGCTAGGATCGAGAAGGAGAAGCAGAGGCACTGATTTACACGAACCCGAATACGGTCTAGTGTCATTTGTGACTGTATCATAGAGCTGCCTATCATGCTTTACAGTAGACTATCTTCTTCATCACATCGAATGTGTCCAATTCAAAGGCAGTGTCGAACTGACGCATCGCACCAAGCTGCTCAGACCTCATCTCATCCTCTGTGCTTTTCAAAGTGGCGCTTCACGAGCTGATATCAATCCCGCCACCGTCTCGATGATGCGAGGAAGGAGAGGAGCATTTCAGGAGTGTCGATGATGCAGAGCCACTATCCCAGCTAGAGAGACACCCATGACGAGGATGTCGGATCTCGCGGACGAGCAGAGGCTGCCTACCCAACAGAACGGCACGTTGCATCAACCATCTCCCATAGACACTGAGGACTTCATTGCATTTGGCTGTCTGGTTCTGGGAAGCAGCGCTACAAGCACCAACGATCTCTCGGACGAGACACTGCTTCGTATGGTCGAAGACCTGAAAAGACATGGCTGGCTTATGACAGAGACCATCATTGAGTCCCAGGATCTCCAGATCCTTCGACTCTATGTACAACCACCGGATGTGGCGTACAGACAGATCGATCACAAGAATGCTAAGCTTACCGCTGCAATCTCACTTCTCCTGACAGTCGTCGATGTCAGCCCACAGACATGGTTGGGAGCCTATCAAGCAGATCAGCAACAGAGCTTCGACCCTTGGGCCACACCTCATGATCAATCACTGTATTATACCTTCAACAACATTCAATCTCCAGCACCAGATAAGACACTCTTTCATCCGAGACGCCACAAATATGTGCGCGAAGCCATGGACGATTTGCTCGATCCAGAATGGTTCACAGGTCTCAAAACGGACCTCTATCCCTACCAACGACGATCTGCAGCGCTTATGCTACAAAGAGAAGAGCATAGGCAACTGTTACTAGACCCTCGACTCGAAGAGCGTACAGCTCCTAATGGCCAGAAATACTATTACAATGCACGAGAAGGCACAATTCTAAAGAATCCACTCTACTACGAATCGTGTAGAGGTGGCATCTTAGCTGAGTCTATGGGTTTAGGGAAGACCTTGATTTGTCTGGCCTTGGTTCTTGCCACAAAATACCATCTGCCAAAGATTCCTGCAGAGTACAACATCCCTCCACCGCGCGATCGAGTCGCTACACTGCAAGAGATGGCTATCACAGCGATGCACCGCTCCTCTGTGCCATGGGAAGTTGAGCTTTCCAGATTGAAGAGCTATGGTCGAGACTTCGACAACATTCGGACAATGCTTGAGTCAAGAGGTGCCTCGTACACGATTCCAGTGCTCCCAATGCGATGGAACCGCAACACGATCATACCGCCACCAAAGACACTCACTCTTGCGTCAACAACTATCATTGTTGTGCCTCGCAACTTGTGTAAGCAATGGCATTCGGAGATCAGCAAGCACGTCATCGAAGATGCCCTCAAGGTACTGGTCATGGAGGACTTACGAACAATATTGCCACATCCTGAGATCCTCCGAACGTACGATGTGATACTGTTCAGTCGCAATCGCTTCGAGGCTGAGGTGCGCGATGGGTCTGATGCGGACGGCCGCAGATTGCCACCGGCTCATGTACCACTCGTGTGTAGATGTCCCTACATCAGCGCAACACGAACTAGAGACTGTCGCTGTCTCAATGCCGACGATGTTTACGACTCACCATTGAAGCATCTACACTTCAAGCGTTTGATAGTCGATGAAGGTCACTCCTTTACAGCGGCACATACCAAGGCCATGTCTGTTGCAACAAAGCTTGTCGTTGCCGATCATCGATGGATCATCAGTGGTACTCCAGCCAAGGATTTACTTGGAGTTGAGGTCGGCATGACTGGTCTTGACGACGGAGAGGCAGATGTCAACGAACTTCGCCTTGCGTCACTCGAGCAGCGACGGAAGTTCAGTAGCCATGAAGCACAATCGGGCGCCGTGAAGAGTCTTGGTGCACTGGCTAGTGGGTTCTTACAAATGCGACCATGGTATGCTGGCGATTCTGGTGAGAGTGCAGCAGTATGGGACGAGCACATCTACCGACATGAGGATGTGAGGAAGCGTACATACAAGTGCTTCTCCAATGCTCTCCAACGAACCATACAGTCTCTCGTCATCAAGACGCAGCCTCAGGATGTTGAGCGAGACATTATCTTACCACCTTTGAGCCACCGGGACGTCTATCTAGAGCCATCGTTCTACGACAAGCTGACTGCGAATCTGTTCACACTGGTTTTGACAGCCAATGCTATCACCTCCGAACGGACCGACCAGGACTATCTCTTCCACAAGAATAGTCAGAAGCCACGACAACAGCTCATCAGCAACTTAAGACAGAGTGCTTTCTTCTGGACTGGATTCAGTGTGGATGATGTTCATGCCACTCTGAAGAACGGTGGGAACTATCTCGCAAAGGAAGGCACATCTTGCTCAGAGGCGGATCGCGAGTTGCTGACCGAAACTCTGAAGAGCGCTGAGATCATCTTGTCCTCCAAAGGCTGGGGAATGCTGAGTAAATCACACGAGCTTGGCCTCTACGTTCAGTACTGGCCCGAGACAAGTGTGGAGCATTGGTCATTCGACGGCGATGGGCAGTCTATGATGACGGGTGTCTCACAATTAATCGAAGCGCAGAAGTATGTGAACGACCGAACAGAACAGGACGATCCTGGAGAGGGCTTGTCAGGCCTGGGCATCAAGAGCTTGTCTACTGCTCGACGTGGTGACGCCCCGCCAGAGGATAAGTCTAAGTTATCAAAGACTGGCGTGCCGTCATCAAGCCTTCTTGGTGAGCCTTCGCTCAAGAGAAGAATGCCAGGCATACAGAAGTTGGGATCACCAAAGAAGCAGACCATCCGAACTGCTCCATCACCCGATGGTGCTGATGACCTAAGCGTAACCACGAAGAGACCACACGAAGACGACCGGCCAGAACTTCCTGAGGACTCTCCATACCACAAAGCAAAGATCATTGGTTCGACATCTACGAAGCTGAGCTACTTGATCACACAAATCTTGCGATACTACAAGGACGAAAAGATCCTTGTATTCTACGACGGCGATAATGTTGCATACTACATTGCCCAAATGCTGGAACTACTTCACATCAAGCATGAGATCTATGCAAAGTCATTGATGGCCTCTCTCAAGAGTGAGTATGTGGTTCGCTTCAACGAGGAGCCTCAAGACCGAGTCCTGCTCATGGATGTGAAGCAAGCTGCCTTCGGTCTCAACATATCGTCAGCCTCACGGATCTATTTTGTCAACCCGGTCTGCCGTCCCAATATCGAAGCACAGGCGATCAAGCGAGCGCACCGAATTGGTCAAACTCGTAAGGTCTTCGTCGAGACGCTCATCCTGCGTGGTACGGTCGAGGAGCAGATCCACAATCGTGCAAAGCGGATGACCACAGCAGAGCATCTTGATGCCAAAATGCTTGAAGATGATGGCGGCATTCGCGAGATCATCCAGAGCGCTCGAACATTGCCACTTACTGACGATGAGATGTCTCTTATTGGTCAAATGGCGTGCTTTGGTGAGCCGCAACAACTCTGGTGTCGAGAAGGATGGCGTGAGGCCTACCCAGAGGTACAGCGTGAGCCGAAACGACGAAGAAGTACCAAGGCCGCAGCGCCGACACGAAAGCCTGCGCAGAAGCGCAAGAAGGTGATCTTGACGCCGGTACGAGGCATTGGCGTAGAGTAGAACCGGGGCAGCAGTGACATCCTAGCAGCAGCAACATTAGAGCAGCAGCAATACCATAGCAGCAGCAACATCAGAGCTGCCGTAACACCAGAAACTCTTCTTTGCAAGCACGACACCAAGTCTGTCGTTGTGAACACTAGAATACCACGGCGTTCTACTGAGCAGCAGCACTGCCAGTGGTTGAGGGTCTATTGACGACTCAAAAGAAGCATCTTGCTAGATTGCCATACGCATCAGCATTTTGACCACATCATCTTACGAGTGCTTGGAGGACACCAGGGAAAGCATTGTCTAGAGGAATGCTCTGCGGCACCCCATTCAGTGAACGGCATCCCTTGTGATAGCAGCGCAGTTCTGGCTGAACACGCAGTCCAACGAACAACACGACGATCCGCTCTTCCAGAGTCTCACAACAGCTGACTTCGAGTGGTCACCAGCCAGCGCAAGATGTAGCGGTATTTCTTGGCACCGCATGTTCGCATGTCCTGTGCCTTGAAAGGCTCAAGTGGCATCTCCCAAACGGACGCCTTGATAGCCTATGAAGCGATCGGTGAAGCTTGGTCCTACTGCTCCAGCAAGCATGCCATCGCACTGCATTATCACTGTCTCAGGGACATACTTGTGCTGTGAGCAGTCTTGTGGCTCCAGACGACTGTGTATCGACGGTGCTTTCCGTGTCTCGAGAGGAGCGAGGTAGCGACATGGTTGCAGCACCGCTGTATCAGGGAACGATCGAGTCTGCGTCACTGGGAACGCTACTAGTGCTGTGAACTCACAATCGCCCAAGCCATGTGGTGGAACATAAAGCTTACGAGCCATTCTGCTGGCTTTACCCAGGTCGTTTCCGCATGGCCGATTGAACACCAAGCACCATTTTCAACCTCCATTCGTCCATTGCTCGTGGGTCGCCTGTGGCATCTTTGGAAATGGTCGCATGTACTTTGCGGCGTCTCGATGGCGGTATGCTTGTGGTTTGTGGTGCTACTAGTGAGGCTGGAGCCTCTAAACTCGCTGAGGCCACCCTGGACCTTTTTCCGGAACGGGAAGCCATATCTCTCAGAGTCATCTCCAGAATCTCGAGGAATAGTACTTTGTGAGAAAAGTGCCCGTGCGGATTTGACTGCTCTACTACTGTCATCAGGATCGTGACCAGGCTCTCTCGAAGTGTCATTGTGGACTGGAAGCCTTCTGTCCGCACGGCCATGAAAGCTCGCTGAGCTCTCTGGACTCTCAGGATAGTTATCGGGGACGGAGCTGGCAACGAACAGTGGTCCGGAGCCGATGATAAGGCGTGGTCCGTCGTCCAGACCGTGCCTTGTGTCAAGTCGAGCATCGCCAGTAATCTCCATCGTGGTCTCACCGTAGGAGATCTGTATAGCCTTGCTTCTAGGTAGTGTCTCAACATTGCTTGGTCGAGTATCGATTACACTGTCATGTCGCAGAGCTGTCCTTGAATGAGTTCTACGAGCTATGGAAGGCTCAAGGCCTTCCATCTCCTGACCACGGAGACCGCCGGTCCTGTGTGCTCGGAATCGAAGCGTGTTGCTCTTCCGATCTTGATTGCTAAATGGCTCAGCGATGGTAGCCACATCGGGCCTCTTTTGATCACGAAGTGCACTCTCTATATGCGTTTGACGTTCCTGATAGTACCGCATCGACGACTGTCTTCTCACTTCTCTCGGTTTACGGTCTGCTCGTGAGGCTCGTGCCCACTTTGGATCATCGTGTGCGGCGATAGCAGAGTGCGCGGGATTCGTGAATGGTTCAAAAGTGATAGATTTGGCATCTTGCATACGGGATTCGATCATGCGTGCAGATCTTTCATGTCGCGCATGCAGGTCCATTTCGGCTCGTGTGCTCGACAAGCAGAATGATAGTCCGGTCGGTGGATTGTGTATCATTGGTCGAGGACGTTGTTGGCGCCTAAGTTAGTATAGAGTTGGCTAAAATATGTGCACAAAGATGCCAGGCTCAAGCTCTAGACGTTACCGACTAGTATGAGTCAATGCATCCCAGCACAAGTCTAAGCCTGATCATAAAGTGAGCAAGCTGATGTTGTCGATAGAGTTAGGCTGTACTTCGTTATCGCAGCAATACTACGCTCAGTCCTTGGCTTGCATACACCTTGGCAATCCTGTACACAGCCAATCAGCGTGGCGAGCTAGGAACCTGCTCATTGTCAATAGAATTCTGGCCGTCCTGGGTCTATAGCATTTAGCATACAGTAGCTCTCATGAGCTGCAGTAAGACCAGGGATGGTCGCAGTCGAACGTTCTGGCCAGTCTGGCACTTATTGTCACGATAGGATGATTACGATATGTAGTGTAGGACCTGCTTGGGCTACCTAGATCTCCGTCTCTTGTCATCATACCATTGATATTCCATCATGGCTGACACTCAAGAATTGACGGACTTGGCCCAAACAATCTCACAGGCCACGCAGATCATCACTAAGCATCGCAATGCAGAGGATGGAGACTCAAGCAGTACAGAGCAGATGCTCAAGGCGACTGCACAGCTCATACAGGCCACCACAGACATGCAGATCCTTGTGTCGGGTCCAGAGAACTTTTTGAAGAACATGTCACTTGCCTACCATGAGATGACGGCAATGGCAGTTGTCGTGGAGTTCAATCTGGCACCACTGGTGCCTCTAGAATCGTCAATCACCTTTCAGGAGCTTGCCAAGCAATCTGGTGCTCCTCCAGGACGACTGGAAAGAGTGCTCCGTCTTCTTTTCTTGCGAAAGATCTTCTACGAGCCAACGTCCGGCTCCGTCGCTCACACTGCCATCTCTAGATGTCTTGTTACCAACCCAGAGTTGACCGCTTATCTAGGTCATTGCACTCATGAAGCTTTTCCTGCAGCCTCAAGACTGGTAGACTCCATGCGACGCTATTCTAGCACTGAAGGTCCCTCGGAGACTGGCTTCAACATCGCCTTCGATACGCCCGATCCAATGTTCAGCTTCATGGCCAAGCATCCCGAGCGATATGACAGATTCAACAAAGGTATGGCTGGCTTCAGCAAGCATGGCGGTCGATCTGTACAGGCTGTGGTCGACATTTATCCTTGGGACAAGTTGAACCAAGCAGTAGTTGCTGATGTGGGAGGTGGCCACGGACACGTAGCTATAGCCTTGGCTAAGCAATACCCGGAGCTCTCTTTTGTTGTGCAGGATCTCAGTGTCGCAGTCGATGCAGGTGCCAGACTATTGGCACCCGAGCTGAAAAAGAGAGTCGCATACGAAGCACACGACATGTTCGACAACCAGACTGACAAGAAGATTGGCGTGTTCTTTCTTCGACATATCCTGCACGATTGGCCAGATGAGCACGCTATCAAGATCCTCAGGGCTCTGATTCCTGCTATGCAACCAGGTTCGAGAGTGCTCATAATGGATCTCGTCATTCCACCTCCTCAGCAGCTGCACGGTCTGCACGAGAAATTCGTAAGGTAGGTGATCCTGGACAGGTGTGCTACCAATGCTAACCAGCATCACAGATATCTTGACATGCAGATGATGGTGCTTCACAACGCTCGAGAGCGTACTGTGGAAGACTTCGAGCATCTCTTTACCCAAGCAGATCCGCGATTCAAGGTCGAGAAGGTTTGGACCAAAGGCTCGGATCCTCTGGCGGACGCCTTGATTGAAGCAGTCTTCACCTGAAAGGAATTCTGTCGCCTGTGATGATCTCGCTCGCTCATGTAGCGGACTACAAATGCACACTCATGCAAAGGCCGACAGCGTAGTACTTCGAATCTCCTTGACTGACACAGAAAAATGATTGGGAACCTGTATATGATGGCAACTTCGAGCACATCTTGATACGGTGTAGATGAAAAGTAACAGTGGATTGATCCTGTTCGCAAAGCTCTATGCGGCGGCCTGAAGCCTTGCACTACGATCGCTGCGCCAATGCGTATTCAGCAGGATGATTCAATGTCCATCTTAGCTTGGTGAGCATGTGGATGTTCTCGTGTAGGCAGGACTACCAGCCATCACGAGCTCACGCGTAAATTGATGACGCGAAGTCGCGTCCTCCACCCCATATGATCAACCACATTTTACGACACATCGCAAAGCTCAACCACAACTCGCCCGGACCCGCTCACCATGGCGCTGCTCGTGGACAAGCATCGTCCTCGCTCGCTAGAATCATTGTCATATCACAGTGAGCTCTCCGACCGACTACGCTCGCTGGTAGGATGTCACAACTTCAGTTTTGTGCATGACTGACACAATACAGGCAGCCAGCGGCGATTTCCCGCATCTCCTTGTGTACGGGCCATCAGGAGCGGGCAAGAAAACTCGAATCACAGCTACGCTACGTGCTCTCTACGGCCCTGGTGTGGAAAAGATCAAGATCGATGCGAGAGTCTTTCAGACCACATCCAACCGCAAGCTCGAGTTCAACATCGTCTCGTCGAACTACCATCTCGAGATAACACCTTCAGATGTGGGCAACTACGATAGAGTGGTCGTACAGGATCTGCTGAAAGAGGTGGCTCAGACACAGCAGGTCGATCTCGCTGCAAAGCAGAGATTCAAGGTGGTGGTCATCAACGAGGCAGAACACCTTACACGAGACGCACAAGCAGCACTACGAAGGACAATGGAGAAGTACAGTCCAAATTTGCGTCTGATACTGGTTGCAAACAGCACGAGCAATGTCATTGCTCCAATCAAGAGTCGATGTCTGCTTGTCAGAGTCGCCGCACCGACTGAAGAACAAATTGCTGGCATACTGTCCAAGGTCGGCAAGCAGGAAGGATATCGAAGCAATGCAGAACTCGAAAAGAGAGTGTCCAAGGAGTGTGGTAGAAACCTACGCAAAGCACTTTTGATGTTTGAAGCAGTGCATGCACAGAAGTGAGTGTCGGTGATGAGGGATTGAATGAGGCTGATTATCTACCAGTGAGCAAGTTACAGAGAAGACGCAGATTGCGCCACCAGACTGGGAAGCATTGATTGAAGTCGTTGCTCGAGAGATGATCGAAGAGCGATCGCCTGCTCGCATCCTCCAGGTGCGAGGCAAGCTGTACGATCTGCTTACCCACTGTATCCCAGCCACGACGATTCTGAAGGTATGTTACGAGACGTCGAAGTGGTGCAATGCTGACATACCGGGGCCAGACGTTGACGTTCAAGTTGATGCCCAAGATCGATGATAGTCTCAAAGCAGAGGTCGTCAAGTGGAGTGCTTTCTATGAGCACCGGATTCGTACTGGCAGTGTATGTGCTCGATGCAAAGCCTGCAAGCTATTTCTGACGACTTAACAGAAAGTCATCTTCCACCTCGAAGCATTTGTTGCCAGAGTTATGAGGGTATATGAAGCGTAAGTCGAGCAGTTCCGTTTCTCGATCGTGGCTGACCAAAGCTAGCAATCTTATGGGTATGGATCTCGACATGGATCTTGATGTTTGAGCACCCCGGAAGTGGACAATGGTCTTAGCGTGGCGTTTATGAGGGTGCTTCCTAACGAAATGCTCGTTCGAATGTCTCGAACCATTCTCTGTGTCTGTCAGTCATGAATATGCATGTGTAATTCTGTGACTTGCGCTCCTGTCTCAAGACAAAGCCTTTTCACAGCATGTGAGATGTCGGTTCCACAACTCGACCTTCGAAGCTCCACTTGAACGTCACCTTTGCATCTAATAGTGAGAAAGGCGAAGAGGATGTTGTTGATAGTCGGTCCAGATAGTCGACTTAGTCGTGGCCTGATCGTGAGCGAGCGGACCTTGCTGAAATCTTGCGTCCACCTCATGAGCGTCTCGATGTTGTAGAGGATCTGCTGGACATCAGGCCTCCGGTGATCTGCGTGTATCACTAGCTGTACATAACGCATGTGCAATAAGAATGTGACATTAAGTAGACTAGGGTGATGTTGTCTCATATTCTTGGCCACAATTCTTCTAAACACCGCGCGTTGCTTTCCTTTGATGTTCCGGATGTCAAAGTGAAAGGTAGTGATGTCGTAGAGGCGTGCTGCAACCTCGTGTGCGAATCGCTTACACACCAGAGCGAGTGATGGTGGGTGATTGAGCCCATGCCCGGCCAGCTCGCCCACTTCATAGGAGCGACGCAGAGTGAAGACACGAGCGTATGTCATGAAGACCGATCTTCGTTGTGGCATGAGTAGCGCGATAATCTCTCCAAGCAGCTCCGATGGCAGAGACAAGATGCCTGAGTCTGTCGAGTTTACTACTCTAGTAGGGCGTGGTGGAGTGGTCGGAGGCAATGGGCCTATGAAGCCAGGTCCTATGTTGAAGTCAATCGTTTATCCTACCTTTTGTGATCTATCAAGTCAGGTTGCAGTCGTCAGTCAGAAGGCAGTTGTGTTCGGTCCATCGGCCGTCTCCTAAGTACAGATCAGACAGCTTGCCACGTCACTACAACACCTTTCCGACGCGGCCATTGAGGTCTGCCTGAGGAAATGGCTTCGAAAGAGCTGATAATTTGTTATGATAGATCCACAGCGCATCAACCGTGACCAGAAGTACAGTCCTTGCTTGGTAATGGAGTAATATTTCCGACAGCGCTGGCGAGTTGTTATGATATGCCCAGCGTAGCGATATGTGTCGGCAGTGATGTTCCTGCTTGGAGGTTGAGGAGGGCATTGGTACATCGTCACGAATCTCACAGCATGACATGACGGTCTCAGCGAGGCAAGCTCTGTCGGTCACGCCTGTTGTTGTGTCAAGAAGCTTAGAGTACGCTTTGAAGGTGTGAAGCTGGCTGTTGAAGCGCAGACCTGTTTCTTGTTATGACGATCCCCATGTTGGCGATCTTGCTGCAGAAGGAAATGCGAAGCGCTTCGCACGAAGCAAGCTACTCCTGATACTTACTCTGGGTGTAATGTCTGCTAGCTATGGCGAGGCAGTTGTGTAAGGTGTCGCGTGATGAGCCACAAACGCGAGCTGTGAGGTTCAAAAGTTGCTTTCGTGCACGGATCCACACAACACGCTAGCGGCCTTGGCGCTCTAGAATTGCACACACACCTCCAAATCTCGCGAACACAAACTGTTTAGCTTCAGTCGACCATTCAGCGTTTCTTCATCACACACCCCCAACCGCCACGATGAAGTTGAACATCTCATTCCCAGCCAACGGCTCGCAGAAGCTCATCGAAGTCGAAGATGAGCGCAAGCTCCGTGTCTTCATGGAGAAGCGCATGGGACAAGAAGTTCCAGGTGACTCCGTGGGCGACGAGTTCAAGGGCTACATCTTCCGAATCACTGGCGGCAACGACAAGCAGGGCTTCCCAATGAAGCAGGGTGTCATGCACCCAACCCGTGTCCGACTCCTCCTCGCCGATGGCCACAGCTGCTACCGCCCACGACGCACTGGTGAGCGCAAGAGAAAAAGTGTTCGTGGATGCATTGTTGGCATGGATCTGTCCGTCCTCGCTCTCTCCGTGGTGAAGCAGGGTGACAACGACATCCCTGGCCTGACCGATACCGTACACCCAAAGCGCCTTGGTCCAAAGCGCGCAACGAAGATTCGACGATTCTTCGGTCTTAGCAAGGAAGACGATGTGAGTTCCTCCCAAGAGGCTCTACTCCTCTTCGCCAGCCCGCAACCGTGCATTATTGCTGCGGCGGGCTGAGTCTGAGACTTTGAGCACAATGCTAACTGTAGTCTGTTCTGTAGGTCCGCAAGTTCGTCATCCGTCGTGAGGTCCAGCCAAAGAAGGAGGGTGCCAAGCCATACACCAAGGCTCCTCGCATTCAGCGTCTCGTCACACCACAGCGTCTCCAGCACAAGCGACACCGAATCGCACTCAAGCGACGCAAGGCAGAGGCCAGCAAGGATGCTGCTGTGAGTTGAATGCTGTACTTCACGCGACATATCACTGACAATGCAACAGAACGAGTATGCACAGCTCCTGCACAAGCGTGTCGCCGAGGAGAAGAGCAAGCAGACTGAGGCCCGTAAGCGACGTGCTTCCAGCATGCGCAAGTAGATCTTCTTTGAGCGGCGTTTGTCTGTTTAGCGGTCTCTATACGATCGGCTCAACGATTGTGGCCTCGCTCTAGAATTCATGGAATGACTTGCATGGCGTGGGCGAAAAGCTAAAGGAGTCAGTCTTTGTACCATCATATAAGACTGGCAATCAATCTTCCCCAAAACTCTCGTGCCAATGCTTGTCATCTGAAGATTCTTGTTGTCGCGGTGCAAGTAATTGTGGCAGATTTCGCAAGCAAAGCTCGGCCCGGCCCAAAAATCTGCACATGCTTCACTGCATGACCACGACCTCGACTGCCTTTGATTACTTTCACTATGATACCCTCTGCTTTTTTGACGAACTGCCACAACTCAGCCGGAGATGGCTACAAACTCGATCAAGCTCTTGACCGGCAACAGTCACGGACACCTCGCGAAGCTGGTAGCTGATAGGTATGCTGTTGCGTCACTGATGAGGGACAATCCTGATCATGCAGGTTGGGCATAGAGCTCGCGAAAGTGCTAGTTCTACAATATTCCAACAACGAGTCAAGCGTCTCGATCGGAGAGACAGTACGAGACGAGGATGGTCGGTGAATAGGAGAAGTGCTATGCACAATGGCTGACTTGGTGCAGTCTTCATCATCCAATCGACCGACTCACACAAGATTAACGACCACATTATGGAGCTTCTCATATTGATCAACGCCTGCCGAACAGCCAGTGCGCGACGAGTAACAGCAGTCCTGCCTAATTTCCCATATGCGCGGCAGGACAAGAAGGATAAGGGTAGAGCGCCTATCACTGCTAAGCTCATGGCGAACATGCTGCAGACTGCTGGTTGCAACCATGTCATCACAATGGACCTACACGCCAGCCAAATTCAAGGCTTCTTCAATGTCCCAGTGGACAACCTCTATGCAGAGCCCAGCACATTAAGGTGGATCAAGGAGAACCTCACAGTGAAAGAGTGTGTTATTGTCAGTCCTGATGCAGGAGGAGCAAAGAGGTGAGTACAACGCATATACGCTACATGGAGACTGATCAGAGTAGGGCGACTTCTATAGCCGACAGCTTGGATCTCCCATTCGCTCTCATTCACAAGGAGCGCGCACGACCTAATGAAGTCAGTCGCATGACACTAGTTGGAGATGTGCAAGGACGTACGGCGATTATCGTCGACGACATGGCAGACACTTGCGGCACATTGGTCAAGGCAGCTGATGTGGTGCTTGAGCACGGTGCCAAAGAAGCCATCGCCATAGTCACACATGGTATCCTCAGTGGTAATGCTATTGAGAAGCTTAATGGCTCGAATCTGAAGAAGCTGGTTGTCACGAATACTGTTCCTCACGAGGAGAAGAAGGCATTGTGTTCGAGGATCGAGACGATCGACATTTCGCCTACGGTATGTCGGAAAGATGTTTGCTGGTTCGAGTACTGACAAATTGCAGCTGGCTGAAGCCTGTCGTCGAACGCACAACGGCGAGAGCATATCGTTCTTATTCAAGCATGCACCACCGTCGGACTAGGAGAGCCGTCTGTAGGCTTACAAGTTGGGTATGAGCGACATGGAGTCGCGGATAATGATAGCCCCAGTTATGGTGTAAACGCACAAGACCTTGAGAACAACCTGATAAAGGTAATGGCACATTGTTGGATGTGAGTCTCGTTATTACAATTAGCATAATCATGCTCAAATGGACATCTACGGAGAAGCCCTTTCAAGCCGGATGGGGGCACAAAATGGTATCATTTTCGTATCGCTTGGCCTCAAGAATGCATCAAATAGGCTCTTGGTACCACAATGTCGTGTAGAGACCTCGTCTTCTTCCCACCATAACAAGTCTTTCGTAGCTCGTACAATGCATGCTCGCTATCTCTACAAGACAAGGATGGCTAGAGCAGCGGCGCCCATGAAGGCTGGAGCAGCAGTGATCATGCCTGCCATAGCTGAGGAGCTGCTAGAGGTGGTTGTGGCTGCTCCGCCTGAGCCGCCCGAGGTAGTTGTGACTGTGGTGGTGACAACGCCTGAGCCAGAGGTGGAGGCTGCAGCTGCAGCAGAGCCGGATGCGGATGCAGAGGCAGAGGCGGAAGCAGAGGCAGCTGAGTCCGAGGCAGATGCAGAGGCAGAGGCGGATGCTGAAGCTGAAGCTGCTGCGCCATTGAGCTCGGAGGAGGCGTAGGTGGTGGAGAAGCCGGAAGCAGTCGCAACGACACCTCCGTTAGAGAGGACAGAGTAGTCAGTGCCGCTGAGAGTGTAGTCTGAGCCGCCTGCAGTCAAGGTTGTGCTGCCAATGGAATATCCAGCTGCACCACTGCTGACTGGGGCGACGATGCCACCAATGCCATTGCCGGAAGCGCCAGATGCTGACATGGTGGTCGAGGCTGCGCTCACTGCTGAGCCCGAGGTTGAGGCACTATGAAATTGTTAGATTCTGGTCCTCCTGATTGCGATATATCGCTTACGAGGTAGATGCAGAATCGGTTGCGGCGGCGCTGGAGCCTCCAGTGAAGGATGAGCAGACACTAGCAGACTCGGTTGGGAGAGCGCTGGCACAGTATGATGCGGCGTAGGAAATGGCAGCATCTGCTGCGCCAGTGTCCGAACCGCAAGCCTTTGAGAACAGTCCCTAACACCATAGCCAAAGTCTGGCTTGCAGCAGAAGCAGGTTGGGTTGTTTGGACAACCGTACTTGCTGTCTGTCTGCATGATTTCGATCATGTTGTTGATGCAGGTTTGCTGCGATCATTGTCAGCAATGCTGTGTCGTTCGCGCGGCTTTTGTGTATACATACTCCACAGGCAGCCAGGGTCGTGTTTTGTGCAGAGACAGCAGCTGCAGTTGCAGCGAGAACGTACACGGCCTTCATCGTTGTAGATGTGAATTGTTTGATGCTGAGGTTGAAGTCTGTAGGAAGTCCAGGCTGGTTTCTGTAGGAAAACGAGGAGTGTCTCACAGGATTGTGTTTGCGAAAGGATCAGGAATCGTAATCGTAATGTTTGTAATTGTGGCTGGGCTCTTAATTAAAGATCGCGCCTACTATGCACCACGAGCAGCATTAACTAGCTTCACCAGCGCGACGTCAGATCATGATCTGGCAGTGCCTGTGCGCGACATTTTTCTTCGCTCCTCCCTCGCTACTGAGCGCACATAGCCCATCACCTGATGCCCAAGCATTGTCGCGACCGAGTGCAGCACATCTCCGCTTCCTTGCTGCAAGCTCATATACCAAGATTCAAGCCTGCCCTGGTCTTTAGCCTTGGATACTGGAGCACGAGCCATTCCCTGCGCCGCCCTGACTACGCATCGCACTACTGCAGCGTCCCTCGCAACCTTAGTGGACAGATAGAAACGAAATGATGGAATAGCGCTCCGCTAGGTTTCGAAAACACGGTCGGCCATTGGGAACACAATCGAATCGCACTGCACCCCATGAGAGATGTACAACCAGTGACGAGGAGGCGAAGCAGGTTTTCGTGAAACGCGCGATGAGGTCTATAATGGCGAGACTCGCGGAGAGCGCGAGACGACATGGCTATGCCTTCCTCTTCAAAGTGCTATACTACCATGAACGTCCGCCTTTGCTGCATAGCCAGCGGTTCCCCATCTCGCCGCTCCACAAAACCGGTTATTAGGTGTTACAAGGACTAGCTACTTCGATGCAAGCAGTTATGCAAACAATTCACGCAGGTCGATCGGCATTACTGGCAACGAGCTTCGTGTGATCTAGGCGCAGGGGGCTGAAGGGCATGGACGAGACCATTTGCTGCAAGCGAAGCAAGACAAGACTAGCTCGGCACACATCGAGATGAAGGTGCTCATTGAGCTGTGGTGCAGCATTGTCACAGGCATCCAGAACCAATACGACCCGTGAAGTATTATACTTCAATTCCGATGCAGCTGTTACCGACACGATTGTTTGTCTACACATCAATGCAGCAGTTGGAATGTCACAGATGACAGTCTGAGGACACATCTGTCTTTCCAGCAGCCCCTCGAGCTCATGAGTCGACATGGCGGCTGACGTTGGTCCACCGTTCGTCGGTCTGTCTTCGGCGTAGATTTCGAAGCATAAACCTGATCTGCGCGAACGCATCGTGTCCGCACGTTTCAGCTAAGCTCGGCCTGCATCATCGACGTCATGCTAGAGACTTCACCTGTCACTAAAGGCGTTCTGCTGGGCGAATGCCGCAAAGTCCAACCCTCCCCGAAGACTAGGCAGTTGTGCTGGAGCCGTGCTCACGCTCAACGGATCGCCCTCTTCGATCTCCAAGGCTGCCACGTTCGGCACGATCGGTTGCGATGCGTTGGCATTGACAGACGGCGTTGTATCAGTAGACGAGCTGAGTTGTAAGCCTCCTTGTGCTACACTACTGAGCGCTGGTGTGCTCTTCGCCGTGCGGATGGTGCTCGTTGGCTCGCTTGCTCCTTCGTGAAGCGACACTGTCGAGACGTTCGACGATATCGTCGACATGCTGGTCACCTTTGGCACGTTCATTTCCTCGTCTTTTCGCCCGAACAACGAGTGCCACCATCGTGGCTCCAGCTCACGCTCATATCCCTGCCGGCGAGGGAACAGCAACGGATCTGCGGCATTTGGTGCATACTCACTGTTCGTAAACTCCCGCCGGCGAGCCAGGAAATTTGCCCAGACAGAGGGAGTGCGATCGAGATACGTCTGCCGCTCCCTCTCGCAATTGAACAAGAACTCTCCGTACTGCCCCGAATACGATTGGTAGAGCAGACGACGCAGGAAACGCTCATTGAACTCGAAAGCAGCAGGCTCCTGGTACAGTAGCTGGTAGACAGCATCCAGGAACTGATGGAAGACAGGCGATACCTCCGACTCGGACATCTTGTGCTCTTTGACGTTCGGCGACGGCATGGTGTGTAGTATGGGATTAGGTGGAGGCGTTGACGGTCTCGAATGGTCCTCTGGACCAGTTGGCGGCTGCTTGAAGATGGTGCCACGGCTCTTCTCAAACCAGGTCCTCGCACCAGACAGTGCTTTGCTACCAAGAGCCTGTAAATTGTCCGATTTGTCCTTCCGAGGAGGCTGGATACGCTCATTCTCAATCTCAAACCACCTTTCGCTGCCTGCAGTACCTTGTCGGTCCATGAACTTGTGGCCAAAAGACAGGAAATCCTTCTGTACCAGTGTGATGAATCCCTCGAGAGTCCTGTAGTGCGGATCGAGCATGACTTGCGCCAGAGCAGAGATCTGGGATGTCCTATCCCATCCATCTGAGCAGTGTATCAAGGCGTGACTACCACCAAGACCCACCACTCTGGCGACTCGCTCGGCACCATCCAGAATGCTTGCAATGTGGCCCAACCAGTCAGACTTTCGGAGCAGCTCTTGGTTCGGTGCA
The DNA here is from genome assembly GCA_001592805.2 of Peltaster fructicola. Lineage (NCBI taxonomy): Eukaryota > Fungi > Ascomycota > Dothideomycetes > Peltaster > Peltaster fructicola. The sequence continues at coordinate 2,861,476 of CP051140.1, forward strand.
AGGTCTAGGTAGTCTGAATTACCGAGCGCATCGACAACCTTGCCCAGCGATGCTCTCATAACGTGGATGTTGTCAATGTTGAGAAAGACTACCTCCACTGGTGCATCAATGCCTTGGGAGTAGTGCGCGACATCCTCGACACCACCTCCTGTCGCTTTGTTTGCGATCATATTGATCCTCGGCCGTGCATCGACGAAAAGATTGCGTCGCGTGCTGCCGTACACCCTCTGCCGTGGTGTCTCTGTCTTCGAGTCGTCCAAGATCTGTATCGCTGGCACGTCAGTCTCCACTGCCTGAGCTGCTTGGCTTGGTGAGCCTTCTGGTGATTGTGCCTTTGGACTGTGGCTACCGAAGATTGCAGTGACCAGCTTCTCGTCCTGCGGGTTCCTCTTCCCTGCTACACCGACCAGAGGTTGTGATGATCGTGTGATGCTGCCACCATTAGGGTGCAGGTAGGCCAGTGCTGGTATGCGAGCTTTGGATCGAAACTTCCCAGAGTACTTCAAGACGTTATCGCTAATCTGCTGCGGAACACAGAGCACGCGAGGGTACGTCGGCGAGTATGTGTGATCGTTGTTGATGTCTGTAATGCGCCAAGCGAGGCCGGGGCCTTCAGAGGCTTTCGGACTTATGCCCATGCGAGCAAACTCCTTTCGTGCATCGTAGACCTGACCTCCAATGGCAGTCTCCTCTCCTGGTGGCTTGAATGAGAACGCATACATCTCCTCCATCGACGATACACAGCATCTATCGCGCAGCGCATAGAAGACCTGGCGAGCGGCATCGTCTGGCGACTTGTCAGCCTGAGGACCGTGGAAGTGTAATGCGAAGATGGCGAAATCCTTGCAACGGATCCTGATAGCAGGCGGCCGAGCACTGGCCTGTGTTTCTGCCATTACTGGTGACACTGGCCGTCGTGGCGGCGTGTATGGCACCGATCGAGTTGAGTCAGTAGATGGACGCGCATAGGTGCTCGTCCCATAAGTGGGTGGAAACATCTCATCATCGCCATTCTGCTGCAAGTGTGCATCTACAGAAGGACGCTGCGAGCTGACCGCAGTACTGGGCCTCAATCGGCAGTGGTGGATTAGAGGAAATGGGACGTAGATCTCCTTCGGTGGCCTTCTACTGGCTGTCACCGTCTGCCGACTTGACGCTGCGGATCCTGTGGATGTCTGGCTATGGCCATTGGAAGATGCTCCTGCCGTGAGATCTGAGCTGCTTGGACTTGTGGATGGCTGCGGACTCGACACTGCTCTTGAGCCTGATGTGCTGGGCTGATAGCTGAAGATTAAGTGATGTTGCGTCAGATAGAGCGTGCCGTGCTCTGGTTGTCCACGGCGATGCAAGCTCACATTGCGAACGCGAACGTCCTGACTGGACTTCTGGCCCTCCATGATCGTCCCCATTACCATGCGATTATGTATATCGTCATGGTCGACGATTATGCGAGAGATACGTGCGTGAGAAATCGCATCATGTGCAGGCGTGCAAGTGACTTCACTCACTGTGGGGCTGTGGGAACAGCATTTTGCGTGCACTTGGAAGAACACCACATGCAAGACAATTGGCAACAAGCCTTGAGGTATTGTCACACGGCAGATACACTGCGAAATGGTCGACAACTCAAATATATGGTACACAAGAACTAAGCATAGGGTATCAAACAAAAGAGAAGCCTAAGCTAAGTTTCGCCGTCTCATTCTTGATCGAACGCTTCCCACGGAGGGTATGGCAGACTATTGACGAAAGCCATCACCTTGATCTAACGGCGGTCTTGACTGTCGCTCGTCAGGAAAGGAACTCCATCCATCATTGCCTGCCGAAGCTGGAAAGGCAGAGTAGGCACTTCGGCGGCGCTCATCATATAACGGTTGGCTTCGCTGAGATGGAAAGCTTGTGCCTAGGGTCGGTAGTTGTGGTGGCATGTTGACATTTGAGTACTCGTTTTGACCAGATCTAGTCGGTATTGGCCTACCACGCGAATCGTCTGGATGGGTGCTCGGTACTGTCTGTCGTCTAGACTGGCGTCTGTCACTGTCATCTACGTCCGAGCCTGCTCGCGGATATGCTGCCGAGGATTGATGAGTACCATCGTAACCACCGGTATCACTTCGTGCATATGAGCTGCCACTGTTGCGTGGAAAGTTGTTGTTGTAGCTTACAGGCGGTGCCGTGCCTGGTCCAGTCGGCATACGACTTCGGCTCACGCTTGGCTGTGGATTGGGTGCGCCGTATGAGCTTCCCACATTCTGCCGTGTAGGACGATAAGACTCTTCTGGTCTACTTTGTCGATCTGGAGGCGATTCATGGTATTTGCCAGTTCCTTCTCTCGCGGTGTATGGCTTGCGTTCGCGCTCGATAGGTGCAGCTGGAGTTGCAAAGTCTTCATTCTCGAAGGAATTAGAGTTCGCACGCCTAGAGTAAGGCATCCTCCTGCGTTCTGGCACCTGTGCGGGAGGAGATATCACGTCCGCCTCTTGAGCTTGAGGTGGTGGAGGGGGCGGAAGAGAGGTAGGATTTCTGAGTTGAATCCTTGGTTCATGTGCCATACTTGCAGTCAACCTTTGTGCTGCATGGACATTGGATCTCTGAGGTAGAAGTCTTCTGGATAGCTCTTTGGGAAACCTGAATTTACGGTCCACAGCGCTCGACACCGGCATCTGCTTGACGGCTTCACTCAAGCGCTGGTACTCGTGGTCAGGATGTGCCTGGATGAGACAGGTCATGAAAGTTGCGAAGCCTCGCGGTGTGAGTGCTGGGACGTTGGGTGCACTGTGGTTGGGAACCTGAACCAGATGATGCTCCGCCAGGAGCCTTTGGTAGATTGTACTAAGTGATGTGCTTGAGACCTGTGTGAAGATAACATGCCACGGATACTGCTCGTCTGGCAAGGCAGTCTCGTGGAAGAAACGCTGCATTTTGACTGGTGTCACAACCAGACTGTCCTTCGGCTCATACTCCTCGATCAGGTGTAATGCTAAGCCGCGCAGGAAGTGTGCAAGGCGAGGTTGTGGATCCCCATTTCTGTCAAAGAGTGGTTCCCACGCTCTCTCGACTCCTGTCACATCATCCCAGTCTGAAAAGGTCGGAGACGACGCGAGGGAGTCAACACGCTTCTGCGAGGTATTGCTCATCGTCTTGTACAGTGGTTCTACGCCACTTCCTGCTCTACTAGAGCGTCCAGCTGTCGAAGATGGTCTTGGAGTGGCTTCATCACGCATGTCTCGATGAGAGTCACCCTCCTCAATGTCAAGTTCTCCACTGGGGATCATGGGCTCAGGTGAGCCGATCCCACTTCTGGTTGATCGTCCTCTTTCTTGTGACACCTGACGGCTGTGTCTGGATGTAAATGATGCAACGCTTGACTGAGTGGGCGAGCGAGGCTCAGTCTCCTGCGAGGCAAGAGGTGGAGGGTACGATGTGCCGAGATCCTGTCTCGAGAGCTTCTCCGCTACCAGTACTACGATCTTGTCAAGCAAAGTGGGATCAATGTGAGGATCGACTGGTGCTTGGCTGATGGACTCGCTGAACGCGCTTCCGACTGCATCGTGGATGGGCTGTGGTTGATGTAGGACAGGTCTTGGTCGCGAGGGCGCACGAGAACTGTGCCGCGAGGACGTAGTCGATCGTGCTGGTAATGAATCATGATCACTCTGCTGCGACTGGTCATCTGGAGAGATGTGCTGTGAGATTCGTCGTGGATCTGGAGGGAGAGGTGGTGATATTGCGCGTCGGTAGTCTGCCATTGTGCCCAATGATGCAATGTTTAAGCCAATCGGAGGCTACCTGCATGTGACGTGCATGCGACTGCCGGAGTTCGTGCGTATAGATGTGAATGTCTTGTCAGGGTGTGAATGTATACTGAAGATCGATCTTGTCTGGAGTCGAGGAAGTATTGAGTATCGTTCAGGATCTTTGCTACGTTGCTTGTTGCAATAGCATAGCTGTCAAGGGCGGCTAGGCGCCTTCAGCCTCGTGGGCGAATGTTGTTATGGAGAGGGGTCCAAGGATGGATCTGTTATGTTTTGCAGGACGCCTCTGCAGCGCGATCACGCAATAACAACTTGCGTTCGAATTTGCGCTCGTTGTGCTTCTTGTGTCTCTGAGAGAAGACCTGCCTGAGAGAGTCGAACAGGCTCGTGAAGGTCACTCGCTCGAAGTGGCTGAAATTGTTCTACGTCATATGTGAAGGCTGGCAAAACGGTCAGGGACCACCGGCTGTCACTCTGTACAGATGAGTGACGCGCGAGTGCCGTAGGGACTAGGAGAGGAAGAAAAGCAATAGGTGTCGAAACGTTTAGCGGTTGGATCTTGTGAGGCAAGGAAATGTCATCAAGACTCGCTAGGAGCATCGAAAGACCGCGCATGTCGTGGTTATATGTTATGTTGGCGCAGTGCTCTTGCTCGCTGTCCTTTTGCGACCACGCGGCACAAGAGCCTTGCGAAGGTCGCCAAGGACAGTCCACATACTACTTACAGTGTAGTCTGGCTGGTATAGAATGATGCGATTGGATACTGCTGTGATAGCAGAGCTCGTGGTGTGCAGATACCGCATATAAGAGCACGCAAAGTGCCGATCGTGGGCCAAGATCATTCGTACACCCATCTTTTACGCCCCGTTATGAGGAGCTCTTCGAAAGGCTCGGCCCTTCGATACGGCATGCGTGGCTTATGCAAACTGTTCACCGGTGCGTCTTGGATGGTCGTGGCCTGATGGAATCCTTATCTTTCGTCATACATCATGCCATGTGCTGCCCAGCGTGTCACGATCGGCGTACGTGCCGCCATGGACCTCTGCGTACATGTTGCGTATGACTGAGGAACCGAAATAGCATCAGGCCATGTTTCCTGATCCTGAAAACCGAGGTGAAACAGTATGGTGTGCGGTGAAGGGCACAGAATGTGTTCATTGGTGACCTCGTGCAGCGAGCCAGTGTCGGAGTGAAGCAGATGAAACAGCGCCAGAAGGCCAGCTGGGCCCTCGATAGGTTCGCTTGCACGCCAAGCCCAGAATAGGTATAGAGTGGCAATGCGTAAGCGCGCGTATGGAGACCTTTGAGACCACTGTCTCATACACGCCGCATGCTCGACAAAGAGTTGTAGGCATTGTCACGCCTCAAGGCTCTCCGACTCCTGCTTTGTCGCCTCGAGACTGCTGCCGGTGCCGCGAACTTGTGGGCAGACGAGGCGTGAAAACATCATCATCATCAGCAACACTGCCGCCGGATCCTTGTCGAACGACCACCAACCATATGTACCGAGAGCAACACTTTGATTGACGATCCTGCAAGAGAATACTACCGCAGTACCCACACACTTTCTTTTCACTGACGCGCCGCCATTCCTTCCTACTGTCGCCGAGCGCACATACTGCCAGTCTCTCACAAATCCGCCCCCTGCTACGCCGCACCTTCGTACACTACATGCCCTTATAGCATAGGTTGGCCTGTGGCCCGGTAGCAGACAGCGTGTCAAGAACTCCTAGGCCGGCCAGCACTCATCGCTGGTCTTGAGGACACCTAGGCAGTCGTGTGCCATAAGGTATACCATCTCAACCTTGGGGCCAGTACCCAGAAATACACATCACACACAACATGGCTGCAGTCGCGTCTCGACAGCCATACCCGGCCCCCTTATCAGCGACCATGTCGCAACCTCATTATCGAGTGGCAGGCACCACTCAGCCTGTCCAACATGCACACAACATGTTTACCAGTCCGACGGAGTCGGAGTTCTCAGAGTCATACAGAGAGACTCCAGACACATCAGCACAAGAGTGGGACGAAGCACGAGTCAGCGACTGGCTCAAAGATATTAACTGCGCTCAGTACATCGAACTTTTCAGGAGGAACAACATCACAGGCGAGAATCTTATGGATATGGACCAGAACATGCTGAAAGAGATCGGCGTGAAGAAGATCGGTGACAGAGTCCGACTAGGCACACAAGTGAAGGTGCTTCGCAGCAACATCTACAAGAGAGGGAGCAAACGAAGTCACAACCGTAACTCCCTGGCTATACTTGATGGTAATGCGCAGTTTACACCTCCTTCGTCTGGTTCACCACGGACGCTACACGTATCACGACCCCCTGGCAAGCTCGAGAGGCGCATCTCACGACAGTATAGTGGTGACATCAAGGCACTCTCGCGGCCTGTGTCGCCTATGGTCGACCAGGAGAATAGGGCGAGGACGGCACGCAACGGCATGCCAAGTCCTCTAGATCCATCACGAAAAGATCCCAACGCTTACATCGCACAGCCGGCCAGATACATTGCGCAGACCCCACGAACACAGATTGACACACCTCAGACTGCTCGCTTTGCGACAGTACGCTCAGCACCATCACTTGACAATATCAATACAACCAATGTCATTGGCGCATTGCCCAACGACAAACCTCTGATCCGAGTCATCTACGACAACGGCACATCCTCAGTTGTCGACATTGGTGGCTTTCGCAATGCGGAGGATATCGTCAAGACATCCCTGAGAAAAGGCGGTCTCAACGAGAACCATGTTAGATCATACTGCTTCTATGTTCTCGATGGCACAGATCCAGACCCGGCTTTCTGCCGCCGCATCAGTGAGGCCGAGCTGGTCAAGCTCTCCAACGACCGCGTCCGCAGCGAACGTGGTCGACTCCTGCTTAGGAAGATACATGCTGGCACTCCTGACGGTGATCAGCTGAGAGCAGCGGCGAGGATAGCAGAGCAACAACTCCCTTCGCCTCCTGCTATCGAGGTGCAAATTCCATCAAGGAACAAGAAGGGCGTCAGCGAGCCACTCCAACCTCACAGCTACCCACTATCGCCCGCGAGTGAGCAGCAGCTCAACACATACTTCGAAACACAATCCGATCTATCTCGTAATGTCAGTGTCAGCACCACCGCCTCAGCACGAGCACGAAAACTCAAAGACTTCTACGGCGCCCGTCCTCCAACCGAGCTGATCACACAAGATCTGCAATCATACTTCCCAGAAGTCGCCAAAGAAGAGATGGACCGCACAGTCCGCATGTCAGTCCGTCGGTCGGTGCGCATGAGCAAAGCACTCAGCCGGCTGAGCATTGCAAGTAATATCAGCATGAACAGCATGATTGACAAGGATGCACCACCGATACCGTCAATAGCAGACTCCTGGCTGGCAGGTTCTGGCAAACCAATACCTCGGCCGCTGAGTGTTGTCAGGCTCGCTCAAGCAAGCCGCGGATATCGAGACTCGATTGCAAGCAGCATGCTGGAGCCACTTGACGAAGAGTCGCCACTGGAACCAAACAGGAAGAGTTATGTGTCCATGAGTGGTGATGATGGCTCGGATGGACTTATGCGAAGCACTGCAAGTATCAACGATGCAGAGGGCAGCACTGTCATGCAGCCTTATTATGACGGCAACAGCTCCCCCGAACATACGGAGGGTGGAAGCTTCAACTCCCGCCTGTCACAGTTCATCGCTGAAGATGGCGAAGAACCTGACGAGGAGCTTATGCAGCATCTCGAGAAGGACAACTGGGACGATCTGAAATACATGAAGGGAGCTATGATCGGTCAAGGTAGTTTCGGCACGGTCTTCCTTGCTCTACATGCTGTCACTGCAGAACTGATGGCTGTGAAACAAGTCGAGATGCCGTCGAGCGGAGCCATGGACGCCAAGAAGACCAACATGGTCGAGGCACTAAAGCATGAGATCTCTTTGCTGAAAGAGCTCAAGCATCCAAACATTGTCCGCTACCTTGGATCTAACTCTGACAATGAGCATTTGAACATTTTTCTGGAATACGTCGCTGGAGGCTCTGTTGCAACAATGCTTGTCAACTATGGTTCTCTCAATGAGCTGCTCATTTGCAACTTCGTACGACAAATCCTTGCCGGACTCAACTACCTTCACTGCCAAGAGATCATCCACCGTGACATCAAGGGCGCAAATATCCTTGTGGACAACATGGGCACTGTGAAGATTTCCGACTTCGGCATATCAAAGCGAGTCGAGGCCTCAACATTGCTCAGCAACCAGCCTAAAGGCAGAGGTGGACCTAGAGTCTCACTGCAAGGCAGCGTGTTCTGGATGGCACCTGAGGTCGTCCGCCAGACAGCGTACACCAAGAAGGCAGACATCTGGTCCTTGGGGTGTCTCGTGGTTGAGATGTTCACAGGCAGCCATCCACATCCGAACCTCACACAACTACAGGCACTGTTCAAGATTGGTCATTCTGGCGTCAATGCAGAGGCCGCCAAGCCTGATCTTCCTGAAGGTGCGAGCAAGGCAGCCAAAGACTTCTTGTCGAGAACTTTCGAGATCGAGCACGAGAAGCGTCCTACCGCAGCGGAACTCCTTGTCAGCGAGTTTTGCATGCAGAAAGTCTGAGACGTTCACTCTAGGTGCGCTTCGGTCAGCGAGAGTGATAGCATTGAGCTTGTCTTCAGGAAGAGGAACACGATGTGTCAATTTGTACGCATGGCCTGACGAACACATATATGAAGCTATGCATAACGAGGCAAGAAAACAGCCTGTAATACATTCCGTCCTCGATGTCCCTTGATCCTTGCCGTCCTTGTTGACTCCATGTCATCGCTGTGGTGCTGTGTCTCTGTAGAATCTCAGTTCTGTGCAGGTGCCCCTGGGAGTATGTTGCCCAACGACCGTACTGAAGAACTTTGCAGGTTGAGATGATCAAGTACGACTCATCAGTTCTCACAGCTATTGCCCGAAGTAGTATCCCATTACTCAGGTAAGGCTCATGCCATAGATCCTCATCGATGTATCGGGAATCGATTGTGTCCATTGGCAGACTTGACGACCTTCAAGACGAGTGAGCGGAATTGTCTCCTATCTTTAAGCAAGAATATCGACATAGACCGCTATTGCTATAGCGGAGATCGTCATATCCACCAGCAGACCTGGCGACCTTGACGACTGTCGTTGATTCTTAGCAGTCCAGCAAGGATGTCGATATAGATTCCTATCTCTGTATTGTGGACTTCCTCTAAGACACCTCCGAGTCAGTAGCAGGTGTCGCCAGAGATGCTTCAGATCGTGAATGAGGATGTTGTTGTATTGAGACCAAAGCTATACGGACTCTCTATCTCTGTTGAGCTTTCTCTGTCCTCAAGCAGTGACATCGTTATGTGTCCCTGAGAACGCGTTGAGACTGTGGTTACAGCGACTTGACTGCTTCTCTTCGTAACGACTTGTAGTGTTGGTATCCTCCGTAGTGTAAGGTCAAATTCTCACAACCAGATGGAGCATTTTCCTTTGCGAAGTCGCACCTTTAGCAGAAATGTAGCTCCGTATGATGTCGTCGAGCCCTGAGCCAAGTCTGGGAGCGCTGGGTCAATGAATGACCAAGGCCAATGCAAGATGCACCGAGGACAATGGTAGCTTGATGCTACTTGGTGCCTGAGCTGCAAGCCGCTGATCATTTACAAGAGCCTTGAATCAAGCTTCGAGTGTGGTGCCGAAAGGTTCTGGCCTATGTGTGAACATTATCTTGTAGTAAATAATATCAACCACCTCGAGATCCTCCTCAGCAGACGACTCCTGCTTTCTGAGGACAGCCACGGGATTAGGCAGTTTCTTCAGCTCCCCAGTGAGACGTTGATTGTTACCAACGTAGAGGTGTACCTTCTTTTGCCAGCTCGTCGACTCGACGGCATCTGCAGCGTTGTACAATGGGAAGGAGAGTTTTCCGATGTTAATCGCTGGTTGGCCGCCATCATCATTGTCGGAGATCGTGCTGTTCAGGGTCCCTTGTATCTCCAACAGAGCGAGTCCGCTTGGCGTTTTGACGATGCCCGGCAGAGGGTTGTCGACAGGGCTCGAAACGCTTGTCGTCGGAAAGATATTGATCTTGCCCATGGTGTATGGCGAGTGCTGAACGTTAAGTCAAGGCGTCAAAGTAAACAATACGCATGTTTCATACTGCGCGCGTACATTTATGACTGCTGCACAATCATCATTCACACAGAGTGTTCTGTATCATCAGTTTCTTCTCGTAGATCATGCTCGTGAGGCTACCTGGCATACATTCGCCATCTATGCAAAGTCTTCGCCCTTCTCTTCTATGTTCTCCTTGACCCGCAGTAAGAGGGTTGTCTTCCACTTGTCCAGCTTGCTCATCTGATCATACTGGAATAGCTTATCTGCGAACTTCTCCTGATCACCTTCTTCTACAGCTTCCGCCAGGTCGACAAGCAGCTGGTGCTCTCGAGTCGATGTGAACGTGGGGTCGAGGTCGCGATACGACTCCAGTGCTCTGTTCGTCGCTACACTGTCGTTCATAGCCAAGTGACATATTCCGCTCTTGAGCAGATACTCCTTGACAGACCACTTCATAAGGTTGTTGTTGATAGCCGACTTTGCTGCTCGTTCGTAGTTTGCTATCGCCTTGGTGTAGTCAGCTGCTAGTGCTGAGAGGTCGGCCAGCTTCAAGTAGAGCTTGTTTGCGAGCCTGTAATTGTCAGTTTTGCCTAGTGCTGCATGTCTTGTACTCACGCCTCAGCATTGTCATTCTCATACCATCCTGCGGCCATTTCATACGCCTCAGCTGCTCTCTTCGCATCGCCAATTTCCACCTCATACAGCTCGGCCACGTTCTGCTTGTGTCCTGCTGCTCGTCTGAAGTTGCCCTTCAATGTGTAATGCTGAATGGCCTGCTCCAAGCATCTTGCTGCATCCTCGGGATCATCTTTTCGGTATGCCTTGAACGCTTCTGTGAGGGTGTTGGCGGCATCATCTGGCTCGTTCAGCTTCGACTGCTGTATCGAAGCAGCTTTCTCGAAACACTGTCCGGCTTCTTTGCCTGCTTTCTGCATGCGAAATGCGTTCGCGGCTTGTGTATACAACTCGACTGCATTTTCCAGCTTCTCCGTCTTGCCACCGAAGAATGAGAACCCACCGCCGGCTGATTGTGCAGCCTTGTCGGCCTGGAGCGATAATGTTAGTGATGCGACTCGCTATAGGTAACTTTGCGATCCCACCTTCTGGAGTATGGCTCGCGGATCTTGAGCCATGATGTCGAGGAGTGATAAGTAGTATGGACTGATGACCGAGTGGCAGTCTGTGAAGTCTTATACTGCTGGACAGCTTTGTTGTCCAACAGCTGTAACGTGTGCTATGTTGTTGCAATGAGGGTCCTGCTGCTATTCGTAGCACATGCAGCTACATCATCTGTTGCGCCACAGACGGTCTGTGCCGATTGTGGCTAGACAGACTAACGAATCACCATAGACGCGTCCCTAAATCGCAAAGCTCGTCCACGTCGATACAACCGTATGCCAGATCCTCATGCAGATGTTTGACTTTGCACGAAACCTGAGACAGTCTTCCAAGCATGAATAGCTGCTCACATGAGGCGTTGGCAAGAGGACGGAGAGGTACAAGACTCAGAGGACGAAGAGCTCGGCCTGTCTTCGCACCCTCTAACATCGTCGCCTCTCCAAGAGCAACCACAGGACGTGAGCTCCGAGAAACATGCAACCCGAAGACCGGTGTTGAAACCATCGCTTCGAGATGACCAAGGGAATTCCGTCATTTACCTCGATGGCACACCTTCACCCGATCAGGCGTCACATCGCTATCTGACGAGATCCGAAACGAAGGATGATCGAACAGCCTCTAGGACAACTGGTGCTGTGCCCACAACAAATTGGCTGCTCGACCAGCTCAGTCCAAGTACTGCAAGTCAGGAGTCCTCCAGATCGGCCCTGTCCTCGGCAAGACAACAGGTTGCTATACAAGAACCGTTGAGCACACCTTCCAGATCTTCCACCAAGCCTAATGGCCTGTCGTCGTTGTCCTCGTCCCCACTCAGCGAGCTCACTGCAACACCACCCAGTCCACCAAGGGCGGTCACACGAGTCGAAACTGTTCCCAACCTTTCCCTTCAGGACACCAATCATGATCCTGAGTATGAACAGATCCTACGAGCTCTCGAAGCCGAGAACGAACCAGAACATGTTCATGATCGATCGCTTCGTCAAAGAACTACCAAGCAGCTTCATCCTTTCCTTGTGGACAGAGCAAGATACCTGCGGTTATGTAAGGATCGTGGCATGAGACCTGTGCGAGTTCTGGAAACGACACGGCCGGACGATCACACTCAGCTCGACTCGAGTCAAGACTTCGAATCACAGTTCTCGGCTCATCCACCGCACAGCTCACAGCGTGATCTGGGACTACTTCAGATCGAAGAGCTGCAGGACCAGGGCCTTAATTGCCTCGAAAACGACTTCAGAGACGACGACGCAGCACGAAATCGAGCTGTAGTGCAAGGTGTACAGTCAGGCAGGAAGCGAAGGAAATTAGCTCACCCTGCACGAGATGCTCAGCACCAAGAACCTGCTGCAAGGTCCTACACGATCGATGTCCTCTCCGTACCACCTTCTCCGCCATTAAGTCCTTCGGAACCACTTGACGATGATGCTACAAAACTGCCCCGACCAAAGTTCCGACTGCCACTCGGCATGACACCTAAAGCCTTACTGCCTACGCCTCAAGTGTCTTCGGAGCCGAGATCAAGTGGTTCAGATCAAGTACAGCTGGACTACCCACCCACGAGCAGAACCACTAGACGAAGTGCGATTGTGCTTTCGGATACGAGCTCAGCATCTTCAGATTCTGATGACCAGCATGTCATGGCCGAAGTAGGAGCGGATCGTGGTCTCAATGCACAGAAGAAGCGCATTCGAGGTGTCTTGCCAGCGAGCTGGCTGAAGATCGATCTACTGGCACAAGCTAAGCGTCAGGAAGTGCAACAACGGCCGGTGCTCGACGACGAGCGTAGTCCGCCATCGTCTCCATCGATTCCGCAGAAGGGAATAGCTCGCAAGATCAACAATCGTCAACATGTGCCGACACCCGGTAATGCTGTTCTGCTATCTGATGATGAAAGTCTTTCGGATGACGGCTCCAGTGCTACACAATCCAAACACTATCGACAGCAGCGGTTACACTTTGACGCGAGCGGCGACACTGATATGTTCGCCCACGTCGATGAGATGGAGCACGACTGGGTGGACCCAATGCTACAAGGATCAAGTTCTTCACGACACAAAAGGTCACATAAAAGACAGCCGTTGATCAGAGACGCCTTACTAAGATCTCGAGATGGGCAGGCCAGACCAACGACGTTGGATGCGTCCGAGAGGACGGGAATCTCAAGACAACATAGACGGAGATCCAAAAGGCTACCGTGTCACGCCGAGCTGCACCACGTCTTGGCATCCTAGACATTCTTAGAAGTCCTGATGAGTCCATCCAGCAACCTCAATTCATGAGACTCGCAGCGCGTGCGGCTCGTAGAGCACCAGACGGCGCACGCCACTCACCTACCTCCAAGTATGTGCACCTTGCGACAAGAGACGACACCGCAGAGGTCCAACAAACACTTTCAGCCTGGCGAGAGGGATCAATATTGCCAAGAGGTGCCACTCCAGCAAGGCAAGCAACTACTGCAGCGACCGTCGCTGTAGGAAGACCCACGCCAGTGCAGCCCAAGCCTCGTCGACCGCTGTTGCCAGATTATCGACCTCAACCCCGTCCTGCTCAACTGGAGAGTCTCGAAAGTGACTACAGCCGACTATCTCGTGCTGCCGCCTTTCAACGACGCATTAATGTGTTGACGTCAACATTGTCTAGACAGGAGCTCTCGAGAGCTGCTATACAACGTTGGCAGGTTGAGAGCAGCAAAAGACCACCCCAAGAGCAGCAGCAAGAAGATCTAGGAGCCGGCTGTAGGCCTGAACCTTCAGATAGTGCTACATTGCAATCGGAACATCTTCAACCACGAACGCGCACAGCACACAATGCCCGTTCACGCAAGCGAGTATCTAGGCGTGTTGCTGTTGAGCAGGAGCAGTTCGTGCAAGCCCAACCATTAGTTGTAAGGCACCAGTCTCCTAGTCCACAGCCAGCAATGGTCAGCGAGCAGCGTCCTGTACTCGACATGAGCAATTTCAGCTATTCATACGCGGCAGATCTCGGTGTAGAACCATTTGCTTATGGCACGGCCTTTCCACAATCGACATTCGTTGGTAGTGGTGATTTTGCCGCCAGCTTGAGCTTAGCAAATCGACCACTATATGGGACGTCTGGCAGAATCTCAATCCAGATCGGCGACCAGCTTTATCACTGGGCGGCATGGACTGAGGAAGTGAGAGCAGGGCTTTTCCAAATTCCTGAGCTGATTGCAACTGCTATCGCAACCATCAGCTTGTTCAGCACAGAGGACAGGTCGGAAGGAATCGCAAATGTGGCAGCCAATGTCACATATCTGCTACAATCGATCGTCAGGTACTGCACTCGCTGCTTGTACTTCCACGATGCGATCGACCGGCAAGCCTGTGTGGAGTCTCTTTGTCGTTTCTGCGATGACATCCACATATTGGCAACAAGTGATGGACTGATCGGACTTGATGACCAAGGTATGAAGATCATGATGCTCCAGTATGCTCTGGCGCTTGCTGCATATACCACTAGGTTGGCGACCAACGAGACGATCCGTCCTGTGATTCGCACGAGGTGTGAAGGCTCTATCAGGGTCATCGCCACAAGTCTTGCGAACGGGATTGTCAAAGACGGAAGCCTCTCGCCGACTTATCTTACAACTCATCCAGAGGGCTCGCAAGTGTTGCAGAATGGCTCTCTCGCCAGTTCGATCATCGTCCTGCATCACTCGCTACAGCTGCGAACCTCTGGCGTGTCTTTCTGGCAGGTAATCAACAGCGTACTCAACGACGCGGTCGAGATCACGACACATGCCAGAACGATCGAAACAATATGGCAAACGACATTCCTCCTGCTCCCATTTCTGGACTTCAGCGATGATGGCACAATACCGGTCAGATCTAAATACCAAGGCTTATCCGACGACTGGGCCTTGCTGAAGCTCGCTGCCGAGCGAGTATTCAAGCTATATGACAACACAGTAGCCATTCCTGGTACAAAGATCAACAGCTACATTCGCACAATGTTCCATCGATCAATGAGCCTGATCACACACTGGCGCTGGTGGAAGTGTGAGGCTTGGCTTGCTACAATCTATGACTTCTTCATCTCTCGCAAGCTCGCACCCCTCAAGGGCGAGGTGTCAATGGGATCGCCTGCATTCCTTGACGCTCTGACGACGGTGCCTGATCTACACATACAATCCAGTGATTCATCATATACCATGTTCCTTAAGCTTGTGGCAGTCGGGATTGGATCCATGCACAAAGAGTCTGTATACACTGACAAGAAGACAGTATCGCACTATTGGCGACTCATTCCCGGTGCTCCAAAGACCTACCGTAAGGATGCGGACATTGCTCAAATCGAGTTGGACTCTCTACGCAACCATTACGATCTGCTAAGCACGCTATATTATGCATCGCCGTCGAGCAATCGCTTGCCTGTAAGCGTGCTGACCGGTCTCGTCGACCATAAGACCTCTCATCGCGCAGCTTGCCGCATCAGCGTCAAGACGTGGACACGACTTATGAGCTTTCAAGCGTCTCTCGATGAACCAGTATTGAGGCTCGACGACTTCTGCGGTTGGTTCCACGAGATCAAGAGCAGCACAGTCACACAATATCGACTGGCGAGGACGGAAGCAGAAGAGGACTTCCTTCGCGCAAGGTCGAACACATCATCTGTCGTCACAATTGCACATCTTGAAACCGTTGTTGCTAGCAACCAGAATCGGATCGCTGCTACATTGGTTGACATCCTGGCAGGCGTCGAGCGATCGATCACGAGTGCAAGAGACCTGAGCAGAGTCCTACATCTGGCCACGAACCTCGAATACTGGAAGATCTTCGTGGACTCTGATGTCACAGAACGGCCGCTGAAACCCGTGATCATGGAAGGCCTTAAAACAGTGCATGCCTGCCTTCGTCGTGTCGAAAGCGCATATTCACTGGTCTTCCAGCAGACAGACGAAGACAGCCAAGACTATGGCGATGCGTCCTTGCTGGATCAATACATGCCAGACGCCGGAGCGCCTTCGAATGAGACTGCCGATCTGGTCTCTCTTCATGTCACACCAATGGCTCACTTGATATCCAATGCATTCGGCGCTGAGCCACCACCTGAGGACTCAATTTTAAGCAAGGCGATTGATGTATGGTCGTTGCTGCTGAAGAATATGGTCAAGCTTCGCATCACCACATGGGATGATGTCCTTGAGGGATACAGTCCCGTTTCTTGGCGACAGCTTCGAGACACCGCTCAGTATCGCATTTATACTCCGAAGCTAATCTCCACGATCATATCCAACGCAGACGATGCAAAAGCACTGCCATTCGGGCCCATCTTGACGGCCTGGCTGACATCGACTGTCGAACGAGAATCAGTTCTCAAATTCCAGCATGATCTGACCACCGCGATGCTCAACAACTTCACCCGCGATGCCGTCCTCTACAATCTGCCGTTTTCTCAGACGGGAGCAGGTATATTCCGCATATCCATGCACGAGTTGAGGCAATGTCGCTTGGCGTTGCTCGCAGCGGTCTTCTCCAACATGCGCGACCACTTAGACATCGCCTACACCGTTCGAGGTCAGGATCAGGAACGACGACGACTATATGCCGATACCATACGTGAGATGATGGTTGCAATGCGTAGGAACTACGTCGAGACCCAGCCCTCAAACACATCTGTCGCGGACGCCGGTACACAAGACTCGTATGTGGAGTTTGTACAAGCTGTCGTGTCCCTGATGCAACAACATACCAGCCGCATATGTCCTGTCGATCGCTTCTTCACAGACTCAATCGCATTCCCACTGCCAGCAGATGATCCGACATATCTGGTAGGGCGACTCAAAAGCTATTCACCGGAACTCGGACAGACGAAGACACAGAAAGAGCTGACAGTGTTCCTGCGGACGGTGTGTGAACGAGCTCTGGTTGACGATCAGCAACCATATCTCGTCAGTCAACTTGTGATGGCCGTGGGTGGCGATATCGAGCAGGGTTGTGCAAGTACGCCAAGCCTCAGATCTTTTCTACTCAATGCTATCCTCCCAGCATATATCAACCTCTTACTTGCACATAGCGCCGCGTGGAGGCTCGCGAGCCCAATGCTTGACGTTGCGAAGAGCCTCGTTGAGGGAGCAATGTACGCCATGGACATCAACAACCCAACAAGCATGCGGGCTATGGAAGACATGATCTGCAGTATCGTTCGCGCGACCACTTCTGCTGGCACGGACATCATCATGCGCGATACGGCATCAAAGGAGGGAGTCGACCAGGCATTGCTGCGTCTGATCATGCTCTCCACGGAAAGCATGCCTGTGGTGGAGTATTTGATCCGACTGGGACACGCAGCACACGCAGCCAAGCGTTTGTCGTCGTTCAACAAACTTTGTGAATGGTATGAGCAGAAGCATCAAGGCCTTGAGAGCGACAGCGAGGTGGAGAGGATCTCCCGAACAGACAATGCAATTGCTGACACTGCCCTCCAAGCCACAGCTCATATGCAGACCGTGGAGAAGACATGGGCAGAGGCGCGTCGCTACATGCAGGACCAGGTCTCGAAGTCACTCACCGCGGATTGGAAAAAGGAGGGCAGCAAGTTTATGATCCGGCGCGGTACGACGTGGAAGACGGTCTCAGCTCTGCCTGTGGACGCTGGCGCTCCGTCTGTCCTTGATGTCGTTCGTCAGTATACCAGGACATACAGAGCTCTCTTCACTCGTCGTCCATACCGACAGCATCGAGAGCGAAAGGACCCATCGCTAAGCATGAGCTCAGTGCTGGTGATATAGATACCGGCACTATGTGTACACGATTAACGTATCAGTAGTACTCGAGTGATTGATAACTTTTCACAGAGAGTCTTGTCCAAGTCCACTGTCGAGCCTGTGGCTGGCACATGCAGCTCAGGCTACCATCACGCGGACGAGTCGCGTTCCCAGGAGCCGCTTGAGTGAGCAAAGTGCTGCAAAGAGTGAAGCAGCAAGCTCATGCAATCGTCTCCTTGCCAGGCTGGACGCGTGTGAAGCTGTACGTTGTGCGAACAGTTGTTGCTGGTGACATCGAGACACCCGGTGCAATTGAGAACCGGGTTGCAAGTGCGTTTGACAGCAAGGCCGTCAAGTCATGAAGGAGTGCTGTATCGAGCAGCATATACTGTTTTCGAGGTACGCTCTTAGGTCCTCTCAGCTGCTGTCCTGGCGTGAAGGACGCAAGATGGCTAATGATAGTCTTCCTCTCAAGTCTTGATGACCCTGCCAGAGAGCGACTCACCTATCAGGACATCTCTGTACGACACCGAATCTGCTGGATAATAGTCATTGGATGTAATTCTCACCGTCAAATGATAAGCATCCGAAAGACACAAGTCTTGACCATCGCTGACACGTGTCAGCGTTATCTAGATTTACACGTTCGCAGCAAGCTGGATTTGCCCATCAGTATATCATGATGTTCACATGGAGCTATGGCCCTGTCACTTTCGCTACATTATTCTCTCAAGACCTTGTCTGTCGCAGCAGGCTGAATCCATGGTCAAATGCAGGGCGCAGCCATCAGGCTCGTGTTACGGGCGATGGCGGCTGACAGTGGGTGAGCACAGCATGCTCTGGTGACGAGCAGGACAGCTCTGGTTGGCTTGATCGTCGCCAAGCAGCCGTGAGCCCAGTGGGATCGCTGTTCGTCTCGTACAGCCATGACGGCAAAGCGAAGACAATTGCGAGCTTCGGCAATCTGAGCCTGGGTGTCTCTACTGCAGTCTGTCGACCAGTTGCGAGCTCAGCAGTGACGGACGACTTTATGCTCAGGATGGCGTCATAGCGAGTTGGCGACTCGGATTGATGAAAGGCTTGATGTAAGGCGAGTGCCGCGTATGACAGGCACAGCATGGAAACATCCGGTCTGTCGTCTCGACTAATACCGGCGGAGATGTAGATATGATGCTTCTCTTCTCGCCCGGTGGCCTGACAAGCGGGATGACGGCTCTGGCCGCCAGTAGCCTAATTTCGAAGCTCCAGATGACCATCACATGCCAGTTTCTCACATGCTTTCACGGCCGTATCCAGAGCATAGAGCGTCACGCTCTGCTCTGCTCTACGCTGCTATACAGCTCACGCACATTGACGTCCTCCCACTGCCCTGCTCACTTTCGAAGCTAGCTGACCTTCAAGACATACCGACTCAAAATACGTTCATTCACGCTTTCGAGCGCGCTGTGAATTCGAGTCAGTGAAGAACCTTGTTGCTTGCTGCAGCTGTACGCATATTTGGACGACGACCTCATCTTGGTGCACACCCGTCTCGTCGCGGACCGGTGAGTGGACTCGACTGATCAACGTCACGTTTGCTATCCGTGAAGTACCCGAGCTGATCTTTCATGTTAAGCTTCAGACAACCTCTCGTCTCAGCTCAAGACGTACCTGGCTCTGCAACAGGCGCATTCCGACACGCAAGTAACGCCTACGCCGCATAGTGTTGAGACCGACCGTCGAAGAAGCTGCCGCTGAGGGCCATGCCCAGACCTAGTGGACACCAACCGCGCCTTATCGAGATCACGATCTTAGATTGGTAGAAACAACTATAGAACACTTAAGAGTAGGGTCGAGAGGACCTTTATATGAAAGCAAGCATATTGGACCTGATAGCACAGGCAAGCTGGCGCTGGTAATGGCCCAACAGGGCCGCAACGGCCACCATCAAGACAATGGCGCAGGTGAGTGCTGCAGAAAAGACGATCGGAAAAGGGTCGATCAATGTCAAGTTCACCTTGAGAGCTAACCCATTGATGTGCAGACACGACATCCTACATTTTCAATCCCATGTCGTACAACTACTCCCAGCATCATGCCACAAGTCCGCTCACCGTGCTCAGTCAACAAGATGCTACCGTCATGGCAGACTTCTTCAATAACCCGGACACCACGTCGAACGATAACGCCTACATGCCTTACGGCGTCGAAGGGAAGCCTGACTTCACGAACAACATCACCTCCGATTCCACAATGACCAATCATCAAGTGCAACAGTCACATGCCAATTTCACTTCACACTCCATGCCTCAGGCCAGCCGTATACCGGTGAATATATTTGATTACAGCCCTTCCTTCTTGCAAAACAACCACAATCAGCAAGCATCGAACAATCAATCTGCTGGTGACGCTGTCGCAGGCGCCTCTGCCCTTCTGGGACTCTCCTCTTCGCAAGAACAAGCTAATCTATTGGGTGCCAACAGCTATATGACCTGGCCGAACATCGTTGGTGCTCACCTACAAGCTCCAATGAATAATCACAACGTCAACAACAGCTCGCAGAGCAACGGCTCTCCGATGCGTAATCCACCTGTCAAGTCTCACAGCACTTCGCAGATCCAGACTCAGATCCAACCACCGCCGACTCCAGCTACTTCCTGGGCAGACATACAGGCTCAGGAGATTGCTATGCGCACCCGTCATCCCTCTCTGCAGCTTGACACGACCAGCACACATTTCCCATCTCATCAGCAGTCTTGGCAGAACGCTCCAATGTCCGCTGCACCACACGCTGGCCGTCGTCCCCCTATGATGAAGTTCGGTAGTGACAATCACTTCAGTCCGCACGGCTTCACTGGTCCGACCAATCAGCAGCAGGAGGAGAAGGAGAATACCCTGTTGCATATGGCCACTGCTGGTGATCTGGCAACAAATGCTTCCGATGCTGCTCAAGCTCAGCGTACCATGACTAGTCTTGGCCATCGCCATAGCATCACTGCCGGAATGCCGATCATACCAACTGCTCACCAGTCTCCAGTCATGGTTAGTGGCATGGGTAATTCACAGCTGCAGAACACATTCCATACTGGCCACAGCACTGCTGGCAATAATCAGAGCCGCAAGCGCACCTTCAGTCAGGTCGAAAACAGCAGTACAGCACAAGTCGGCCACGACACCACCGGCCAGGCCTTACCACAAACCATCAACGGTCAGCGTGGTGCCAGTACTTCTGGCCATTCCAACGGTACAAGCAATGTCACCTCTCAAGCTCGTCAGCCTACTCCCCAACAATCCGCGGCATCTACAGGCCCTCCTGCTTCTCGCCGCCGCACTAATGGGCGGGAGCCTCGTGCACCACGACAGAACCTTACCGATGCACAAAGCGCCAGAATCACATCGCTTCCGAGCAGAAGCGTCGTGACACCATGAAGACCAACTACGAGATCCTAGGTCAGCGCGTCCCTGCTGTCCGTGATGGTGGAGCCATGAGCCGCAGCGAAATCCTACATCATGTTGCAAACCACATGGAGGCTCTTATTGCCGGCAATCAAGTCATGTGTGGTCTCGCCGGAATCACACTGGCGCAGCTCGACGAGTTACCAGACTCTGAAGACGAACAGAGCGATGGTGGAGAAGACTGAAGCCTTGATGCTCTCCGGCCCGGCATCCTTATTGCTGGCCTGTTGGCTTAATGATGCTTTGCACTCACTGTACTATCAGTGCTCAACGACTTATGACCAATGTATTCTTTCACATCACTATCACGCACCCTGCACTGCACCACATCTGCTGCAGCATGCTTGTCCATCGCACGCAGCTGCAAGCACTGTTGCGCAGTGCCATCAGCTCAATAATGGAGTTCAGGCGGGATATACCATTGGCTACCTACTCGGGTGCGCGAGAGACAGAGTCCTCGACATTTGTGTACTGTTGTGGTCAAAGCACTTCACATGGGTCAGTTATTGCTACTCATCACAAATGGTCGATATTCTGCTAGGTCATCTCGATACTTGTACTTTATCTCTGATAGCACATCAACTCATGACTAACTACCAAATGCGTGACTAGGAGTTCTTTAATTGGCGGTTATGTCATCTTCGAAAGGTGTCTCGTAAGGTCGTTCTGCTTGCGGTGTAAGCCGCGCAAGGTGTCGACGATGACCATCTTCCCAATCCAAGATGGCAGAGTGGGAAGTCACACGATTGTCCCAAACTACGACGGTGCCCTTCTCCCATTTGACTCTTGCTTGGATGTCAGCAGACTGAGCGATATGCTGATACAAGAAGTTGAGTAGGAAATCGCTCTCCTCCTTCTTGAAGCCCACAATGCGGCGTGTGAACTGTGGATTGACGTAGAGAGCCTTCTCGCCAGTGGCTGGGTGTGTACGCACAAGAGGGTGGATGTTGCTGACTGGCTCGCGACGTACGATGCTCTTTCGTGCCAGTGCTGCAGCAGCTTGTTCGTGGCCAGAGTGCACTGCCTTGAGGCCGTGTAGTCGCTTACGGAACTCTGGACTCAGTCGCTGGTACGCAACGGCAAGATTGGCGAAGAGAGTGTCGCCGCCAGCAGTTGGTCCGTCAAGGAGGTACAAGAATGTGGTCCCTGGTGGCTGAATCTCGTATGAGACATCTGAGTGCCATGTGATGCTATTAGTCCTTTCTTGGAAGAAGTCGTGGACTGTGGTGTCGTCTGCTGAACGATGGACGAGGTGAACCTTGGGGAATCCTTTCGGCGCACCGGATGCAGGATGGATGTGAGATGGTCCGTAGTACTCGGCGAACTCAAGCGCCTTGTCGATTGGCAGATCAGCGAAATCCTGACCTCGGAAAGCAACGACTTTCTTCTGTGCAACAAGGAGTGCCAGCTCGTCCTTGCCCGCCTTGCTGAGCTTTGAGAGCTGTACGCCTCTCACTTCTGCACCAGTGTTGCCAGTAATGTCTTCAATCTGCGCACCAGCAAGCAGGTTCTTGAATGTCGGGTCGGCATCCTTGCCGTGCTCAACAGCTTGGAACGGCTCGAGAGGAGCGTACTTCACATCATCCCAGTAGGGCAAGTAGTTTGGATAAGCTGCCGGAGGGTGCTTCGATGTGCCCTCGAGTTCATGTTTGTAGTCGGTTGTCTTTGGACCTTGCTGGAACGCCTCCTTGTACAGGCCACCTTCAAGCTTGTCTTGCTTGTACACCTTCTCGGCTAGCTCCTGAGAGCGGTCGGGAACGCTTTCAAGGATACCTGGTGCCATGGTGGAATGAGAACGAGGTGTCAATGATAGGAACAACTCAAGGAGAATCTTGTGAAGCGATGCAGAGACTCATACGTCAACTTATCTTTGTTGCCTCGCCGATCATCGGCTCAGTGTGTCATGTAGCTACCACGAGGGATCTCGTGAGAATGCGATCGGCACAGCTGTCTGTTGGTGCTCTGCCATATCAATTTTACATGGCGTGGGTGGCTGCGGCGAGCACGCAAGAGCTCTGTAGCTGCGCGGTACGGTCTCATGTTGCAGGCCGCTACGTGCACCAACCTCTATACGGCTGCGCATGAGGTCGCCACATCGCGTGGCCGGCATGTAAGGTTTCTGGTGTGGGATCAATGGAGTGATTGCTTGAATGGTTGCCTCATGCAGAGGTAGATGGATGATGACAATGTCGGAGCTGATGGCGTGACAACCTCCGCTAATCCCAAAAGGGAAGCTGAAGACTTGGCGAGCTCGCAGCATCCTGTAACATCTCCTTGATCTAGCTGTGAAAGTCCTGCATGTGCGTCCCATGGATAGCTATGCCACATGGCGTTGAGCCGCTAGCATACGACCAACATAGCACAACATCAGGTCTCGTGTTGACGTTTGCGCAGAGAAGCAGCCGCTAGAGATTTTTCTGATCACGATATGAGCTTGACGCCCTCTGCTCGCGACAGACCTTCCGAACCCTTGAGGTCGTACCAACACCGAGCGAGACTATCCATGCATAGACTTCTTATCGCTTGTCCCAGTTCTTGCCACGCGGCCACCACTAGGTCAAGGTAAAAGTCAATTGAGGCGCATCACCTCATCAAGCCACAGCGTTGCACTTGAGCATCGACATACGCTCCGCACTGTTCGGCCACCCGTTACAGAGAATATATGCTTCGATTTGCGTCTGTTCGAAGCGCAGCAAGCTCCTCAAGTAGTCCTGAGGCAGTACCTTTGCTTGGTGAAACTCCAGACTGGACGATGGCTGCTCACGACCTCAGCTCCAATGGTGACACTGCCAAAGATGGCACCAATATTGCTTTCTCGCCAGAAGCCAAGGAGTACACTCAGTCGCCGCCGTCGTATCACAGTGAGCCAGATAGCAAAGGCTTTCTGGCTGGATCTCAGAAGACAACATTTGCCAACGAGTCCCTGGAATCATTCTACAAGCCTGTAGAGACGTATGAGGGCTACCACAGGTTCGATCCAGACTTTGAGTGGGATCCGAAGGAGGAGAAGAAGGTCGTTCGAAAGGTATGCTGTGTATAATGCTTGAGGACACCATGGCTGATCGGTCAGATTGACTATAGAATCTGTACTTGGGTATGCCTGATGTTTTTTGCATTGCAACTCGATCGAGGCAACATCAACCAGGCGTTGACGGACAATCTATTGGACGATCTTGGGATGAACACTAATGACTACAAGTTAGTAGAATCGCCCTGTGTATTGTACTTACTGATAGTCCGCCTAGCCTTGGTCAGACTCTCTTCTATATCTGCTTCCTGTTCGCAGAACTGCCCTCGCAGTTGATATCGAAGAAGCTGGGTCCGGACAACTGGATGTAGGTCGTGTCGCAGACCTGTGATGCTCTTAACGCTGACTTTGACAGCCCGATACAAATGGTGTCCTGGAGTATCATTGCAAGCTCTCAAGCTTTCTTGAAGAACAAGAGCGGATTCCTGGCGACTCGTGCGCTCCTCGGCATGATCGAGGGAGGCTTCATTCCAGACAATATCCTCTATCTCTCCTACTTCTACACCGGCAGCGAGTTGCCAGTCCGTTTGTCGTTCTTCTGGGTCGCCTATCAATCGACCAACATCATCTCTGCTTTCTTTGCTTACGGCATTCTTCATCTTCGTGGCCTCAATGGCCTCCCTGGATGGGCCTGGTTGTTCGCCTTGGAAGGCATGTTGACCGGGATCATCGGTATCCTCAGCTACTTCTATCTTCCTCCTTCACCAACTCAGACAGCTTCCTGGTTTCGGGGCAAGAGTGGCTGGTTTAATGAAAGAGAGGAAAAGATCATGGTCAACAGGATTCTTCGTGACGATCCGGGTAAAGGCGATATGCACAATCGCGAAGGTCTTTCCCTGACCATGCTTTGGCGGACTCTCTGCGATTGGCATATGTGGCCGATCTACGCCTTAGGCCTCATGTGGCTGTTACCGAGCACTCCGAACACTGCGTACTTGACCCTCAACCTCAAGAATGCTGGCTTCTCCACTTTCGAGACCAACCTGCTCACCATACCAGCTTATTGCATATTCATCATAGCTCTCCTTTTCTGGACATGGCTCTCGGAGAAGCTGAACGAGAGATTCTTGCTGGCGACCGTCAGTCAATTCTGGTGTCTGCCATTGCTGATATCGTTGGCTGTCCTTCCTCCATCACGAAGTAGCTGGACGGTCTGGACACTGACCACACTGCTGTTCGGGCAGCCATACGTCCACGCAATCATCGTCGCCATCACCAGTCGCAACGCTGGCTCTGTAAGGACTCGCACTGTTGCGTCAGCAATCTATAACATGACTGTGCAGGCTAGTAACATTATTGGGTCGAATGTAAGTCCTGGGCATGCTGCAACGACCTCTTCTGACGGTGATAGATATATCGAGATGATGACAAGCCGTACTACTATCGTGGCAACAGGGTGCTCATAGGAATTTGCGTCGCGAACATATTTTTGTTCGTTGGTGCTAAGCTGTTCTATGTGCTCATCAACAGGTTAGTGGATACCTGTTGCGCCGAGTCGGCACACTGACTCCTTGACAGACATCGTGAGAGAACCTGGAATGCCATGAGTCGCGAAGAGAAGGAACATTACCTTGCAACGACCACAGACCAGGGTAACAAGCGTCTTGACTTTCGTTTCGCTCACTAGAGAGCCGTACCATAGGTATGCTGGTAGTAGAGCTAATGCTCAGTTCTTATAGAGTAACGACAGTCATGCATAGTCTATCGGCATCGGTAGATCGTGGCGCAAAGAATGTAGCGTGAAGTGCTGTGCATCATGAGGCGAGACGAGCCCTGAAGCATAACAAGGCCTCTACTTTTGTCAAACATGACAAAAGTCATGACCTGCCGTAATATGTGAGCCTGCGAAAAGTATTGAACATCAAACATACAATTCTTGCGTGTTACGGTCGCTATCATGGACGCCGCTTCGATTATACAGATGAACAAGGTCCGCGCATCTGTCGGACTTCCTTTGCTTCCAGTCCCAGGACAGGCTTCAAACGAGTCGCAGTCCAACGATGCAGCAGACGCAGAAAGTGATGATGAACTCAGCACACTTGATAAACGACAAGCGGCCGCAGACAAGAACTGGCAAAAGCTCGAGGAAGAGCGTCTGGACATGATCGCCCGTCAGAAGCGAAAAGATGCTGCGAAGAAAGCTCGAGATACGGCTGCTCGTTTCGCGAAGCTCGAAGGCAAAGGTCTTGGAGATGCTGACGATGACGCTGGCGACCTCGATACAAGAAGCTGGTTGCTGCAGCAGAAGAAACGTCAGAAAAAGATCGACCAGGCGCGCAGACTAGAGGCCGAGCTGGAACAGCGCGAACGTGAAATGCAGGCCGAGTATACCTCCAAGGACCTTGCTGGCGTGAGAGTTGGTCACGAAATTGACGAGTTTGACGAGATTACTGGAGAGAAGATTCTTACACTCAAGGATACACAGATCGGCGAGGAAAGTGAAGACGACGAGCTTGAGAACCAGGAACTTCGAGATCAAGAGAAGATTCGTGAACGGTTACAGCTCAAGAAGAGACTCCCAGACTACGACCCTACGGAGGAAGGAGAAGAGAATACAGTGCTTTCAAAATATGACGAGGAGATCAACGGCCCAAAGCAGAAGCGATTCAAGCTTGATGGACAAGGCACTTCAGCGGAGGCCAAGCAGCAACGTGTCGAGCGCGAACAAGCTGCAAAGCCTGGCAAAGGTGTTAAGATCAGTTTGGACATGCTTGAGGATGATACACCTGTGAACGACTATCTCGATCCATCCAGCATCAAGGTGAAGAAGCCCAAAAGAAGAAGGAGAAAACTCGGCAGAGGGCAGCAGATGACGATGAGATCTTCCCTGTGTCCAGTATGGCTGCCACGAATGATGATGCAATGGACCGCGATGCACCGTCTAAGAAGCGTGCGCTCGACTTCGATGATGATGATCTTCAATCAAGACTTGCTCAGCAACGCCGAGAGACATTGAAAAAGCGGAAGAAAGTGGATGCAGCTGAGCTCGCAAGACAGATGCGAGAGGAGATGGCTGTTGATGAAGACCAACTTGAAGACGGAGGTCTTCTTATCGATGAGACTTCTGAGTTCGTCGCGAAGCTGAAGAGACCGGATACGCCAGATCAAGAAGAGGATGT
The DNA here is from genome assembly GCA_001592805.2 of Peltaster fructicola. Taxonomy (NCBI): domain Eukaryota; kingdom Fungi; phylum Ascomycota; class Dothideomycetes; genus Peltaster; species Peltaster fructicola. Next base: position 2,888,782 of record CP051140.1, read on the forward strand.
ACACGAAAGACAAAGACTACTAAAGGTCGAGCACGATGATGATAGCGACGCCGAAATGGCTGAAGAGCCATACGCTCCCATCGACGACAAGCCTGATGCAAATCTGACAGCCGCAACAGCAAACGGACTGGAAGATGAGGAGACCATGGCCGGTCAAGGTCTTGGTGCAACTCTAGCTCTACTGCGCAAACGAGGCATTGTTCAAGATGGCGATGCTAAGAGCATGGCCATGAAAGAACGTCAGCGACAGCGCTTCTTGAGCGAACGACAGAAACTCATCGAAGAGTATGATGAGCACGCGAAGAAGCAACGAGAAGCAGATCGCAGATCCGGTCGCCTCGATAAGATGACACATCGCGAGCGTGACAACTATCAGAAGCAGCAAAACGACCTGCGCGAGCAGTTCTTGGCACGAGCGCAGGCTGATATGTTCAATGCCGAATACAAGCCGGATGTAAAGCTCGAATATCACGATGAGTTTGGACGAAACTTGAACCAGAAGGAAGCGTTCAAGCACTTATCTCACGCTTTCCACGGCAAGACCAGCGGCAAACAGAAGACCGAGAAGCGTCTCAAGAAGATTGCTGACGAGCGGAAGAACGAGGGCAAAGGTATGCTCAACGTCAGTGAGAGCAGCGGTATGTCTTACATCCAGGGTCGTGAAGGCAAGAGGACAAAGCAGGCTGGTGTGCGACTCCAGTGAGTGATACAAGGTATGTGCATGCACTATGCAGAACATCTGAAAACGCCTGTATTTACTCTTTTCATTAGCTGTTCTCCGGAACACAGTGGCCTTGCGCTGCTTCGAGGTGAGTTGGTCATTTCATTGCCCTTCTCATTACTGCTCTTCGTGGCAGTTCAATCCGACGTGGACCTGAGATGACTGTATCGCGTCGCACGAACTCGCACGGTGGTAAGTCGAGCGATGTCTCGTTTTGATATGCCGTTCGTGACCTGGCAGTCACGTAGAACCGCCCTGTCGACGTGGCGAGCCATGTCAGCTGCGCTGCGAACGCCTAGACTTGCGATCGAGATGACCCGTCTGTAGCAGTTCTCTGTCTCATAGTTTTGGTATGATCAATCTTTGTCACCTTGCACGACGAAGAATCTTCCCACTCTCCGTTCAGCATGCCCAAGGACATCCCACTTCTGATATTGTGATGCTGGTAACTGATGACGGCGACGCCGAATGCGTTGGTGGTACTGGCCAACAACTTCCTCCTGTGCGAGAGCATCCTTCAAGGTCTCGACGGTGATCTCAGCTTCCTTTCTGCCCTCGGCAGTCTCATCACGGAGACTCTGCAGAGGTTCGACATCCGTGGTGTCGACGTTCTGGATCGCGTTGACGAATTGTAGCTGTGATGACAGTGTCTGAAGCATATTGTCCTCCTCGACTTGATTCTTTGGCGGCGGCAATGCTGCAAGCCTCAGCAAGTGATGCAGCTGCTTTGATGAGATCTTGGGCAATTCAGATACTGTAGCTCCTGCTGGGAGTAGACTAGCTACTGCCCATGTTGGCTGAGATAGTGCTTTCTCGACCGTTGCCATGCTGCTATGCTCTGCATATGCGATGGATGTAGAGCTGAAGCATCTCCGATGGATAGCAGGCAGCGTAGATATGCGTGCTGCTATACAGGCCTTTGACATCATCACGACAGCAGACGTCGAACCTTGAAATGGGCATCGAAGTCGTGCAACATGAGTAGGAGAAGGGTTCTTCGAGATGCTGAACCTCAATGTCGGATTCCCAAACAGGGAAGGCGGCGCATTGATTGACGACAGTCCAGATGCTATGAAGCATGTTGAATATTGTCACCACGACAACCTTGGGCGCTTCTTCTTACAAAGGCTCACGAGATGTCATCAGCATTGCGCAACAACATTGTTCCCTTGACTCTGGTCACGGTCTGTGGTGTAGCCACAGCGTATGCAGCCTTCCAGCCTGAACTGAAGAAGACTCAAGACGAACGGCTTGGTGTCACCGTAGCAGCGACATCAACACCTGCACAACCACAAGTGGCAGACGATGCAATCAGCAAGGCTATTGCAGACGACTTCCGCGAGGCCGCGAAAGAGCTGAGAGACACTACCAAAAAAGGAGTGGCTTGGGGCATCAGAGAAGCTATCTTTGGCAAGAGTGGGTGATTCATAATGCATACAGCTACGACACGCAATGGTAGATGAACACAGAGGACACAGAACGACGGCATGCAATGGATGAGTGTGGCAAATCAATCTCGAACGTTGAGGGATTGATGAACAAAATCTATGTACACATTACATTGGTGGGTCGTCAAGAAAGCTTTTTGTCACAGAAAAGAATGGCAGAGTCGGGATCCAGCTCTTCAGAACCTGAGATCCCATCCCATCTTAGGACCGATTGTGGGCAACTCTTCAGCCACAGACTGGACATCCTTGTCACCTCTGCCTGACAGGCAGATGACGATGTTCTGGTCCTGTTTCATGGTCTTCGCAAGCTCCATGGCTCCGAAGATCGCATGACTAGTCTCAAGAGCTGGGATGATACCTTCAGTCTCGCTTAGTCGCCTGAAGCCGATGAAAGCTTCAGTGTCAGTGGCGGCGATGAACTTCGCTCTGCTGCTGTCCTTCCAGCCTGAGAGTTCAGGTCCCACACCTGGATAGTCGAGGCCAGCCGACACCGAGTGTGTGTCGGTAATCTGGCCCTCTTCATTCTGCAGGATGTACGTTCGGACACCGTGGAGCACTCCTGGCTTGCCACCAGTAAGTGTTGCGCTGTGGCGGTCGGTGTCGACACCATCGCCTCCTGCCTCCACACCAAGCAGCTTGACGCTCGGATCGTTCGAGAAAGGATAGAACATGCCAACAGCGTTGCTGCCTCCACCGACACAAGCGACGACGGCGTCTGGCAGACGACCGGTCTGCTCCGTCATTTGCTCCTTCGTCTCATTGCCGATGACGCTCTGGAAGGTCCTTACGATCGTTGGGAACGGGTGAGGTCCAATTGCTGAGCCGATGATATAGTGCGTTGTATCGAGCTTTTCGACCCATTTTCTCATTGCTTCATTGACAGCGTCACGAAGCGTTTTTGTGCCTGCATCGACTGCTACGACAGACGCGCCAAGCAGCTTCATACGGAAGACGTTGAGTGCTTGTCTTCGTACATCCTCAGCACCCATGAAGACCGTACACTTCATTGCCATCAATGCGCAGACAGTTGCAGTAGCAACACCATGCTGACCAGCACCGGTCTCGGCTATGATCTCTGTCTTGCCAAGTCGCTTCGCCAACAGTATCTGTCCGATTGCGTTGTTGATTTTGTGTGAGCCTGTGTGATTCAAGTCCTCACGCTTGAGATATATGTTAGCTCCGAAGCCTTCCTTGCTCTCTTTCCTAACGTAGTTGGTCAATCGAGAGGCTTTGTGCAGAGATGATGGTCGTGACATGTAAGAGTAGTATGATCGGTACTCTTCCCAGAACTTCGGATCGTTTCGTGCTTCGTCAAAACCTCGTTCTAGTTGTGCTAGGCAGTCCATCAGCGATTCAGGCACATATTGTCCTCCAAACTCGCCGAAGCGAGATGGTATGAGCTCAGGATCTTGCTCATCTGTGTTCAGCGCCTCCAGCTGGTCAACCAGGTTAGGCCCCTTCTGTTCGGTGATGACTGCGTCGACATGCACCATGCCGTTCTCAGGATCGCTCGCACTAGCTGGCTGCTTCGTAGGGTCTGCATCAGTGAATTCCTTGGGTGAGCTGCCGTTCTTGTGAGAGATCCAGCCACTTCCATCACCATTGGGATTCGCGTCTGTGCTGATACCACCACCATTCGTCTGAGCAGCTGTGGAAGCAGCCATGTTCCGCCGTTGTGTGATGGAGTAGCAGTAGTCTTCAACAGCCTTAGGCCTCTGACCAGCGGATGCGTTTTTCAATGTGGTGATGATTTGCGAGCCAATGACAACACCTTCAGAGACCTTGCCGACCTCATCGAAATGCTCTTTAGTACTAACACCAAAGCCGACTGCTGCCGGGATGCCATTCGAGTACTTGTGCACGCGATCAAGGAACTCTGGTAGACCCGAACTCAGAGCACCAGTTGCGCCAGTGACACCCATGCGCGACACAACGTAGATGAATGAATCTGCAATACTGCACAAGGTCTTCATTCGCTTCTCTGACGTTGCTGGTGCAATCAGTGGGATGTAAGACAGACCGTAGCTTCGGCAGTGTCCTCTGAACCTGACAGCCTCCTCAGGTGGCAGATCGACCATGATGAATCCATTCACACCAGCAGCCTTGGCGTCTTGCAGCATCTTCTCCTCACCGTAAGCAAGCAACGGGTTGTAGTATCCCATGAGCAGGACGGGTGCCTGAAGGCCCTTGCTTCTTGCATCCTTGACGATCTTGAGACATGTTTTGGTCGAAACACCGTTCTCCAGAGCCTTCGTGTTTGCTGCTTGAATCGTGGGTCCGTCTGCGATTGGGTCTGTGAAAGGTGTGCCCAGCTCGATCACGTCTGCTCCGCCGGCTTCCATGCTCAGCAAGATATCTGGTGTCTCAGCAATCGATGGGTAGCCTGCAGTTGTGTATGTGACCAGAGCAGGTCTGTTTTCGCTCTTCGCCTTGGCGAAGGCGTTCTTGATCCCCTCCATTGTTGTCAGTGTCTCGAAGTCTCGCTGGGCTGATGAAGTATGTAGGATGCGGTAGAGATTGCTGCAGTCTCTTCTCGTAATGCGATCAAGGTTGTCAGACAAGAGAAAGCAAGGGCATTGAGTCAAGCAAAGAAGCTATAACAATTTCCAATGGATGACTCAAGAGTGCTGCAGGGTCTCCGCAATCGATAATGCTCCAACACGTGTGGCGTGCATAAAGCTCTCCAGCCACAGCCGTTCTGTACACCCGATCATTGCTCCAACCACCGCGTTTTCAGCACACCTTCCCAAGCCGTCCAGTGACGAAGACTTTGTACAGCCCTGCTCGCATGCAGGAGGCTTGCGATCCATATAGCCATGGCCACGGCCACGGCACAGATGCAATGTACACCACACAACCAACGCTTTTCTCACGCGACCAGCACACCGCTGGAAAACCACTCACCGCACGTCTGGCACTTCCCAGGCCCATCATCACGCTTCAATCAGCGCGAGCGCGCAAACACACACTCTCGCGGCAATTCCACGCATGCAGTGACTCCGTCATTGTACACGGAACGACGCGCGCATCGACGAGCGCATAGCTCATATCACCTACCTACCTCAGCACAGCTTGATCGCGCCGCGGCGCGCAAGAGTCTCAACCCACATGCGCGATTCACGTCACCATATTCTCCAGCATCAAGTGAATCAGCTCGCAGTCCTCTGAGTCGCTTTCCAAGCTTCACTTCTGCAACCATGGCGGCCGTTACGCCAGGCAAAGCGCCGCCATCATCCAAGCTTCAGGACTCACCATTCAGCGATTACTTCACCGACGACAACCGATCGATCGACGAAATCGCATCACAAACTCTGCCAGACCTCGAGACACAGCAACTTCTGGTGCGTTTGAACAGAGTGCAAAGTGCATTGATGCGCCGTGGCAATGACTCGCAAGCGCTCTACCTTGTCGTCGGACGCAGAATGAGCGAGATTGAGAATGAGATGGAGTCGCTACATTCACAAAGTCGACAGCCACCTGAGCTTGACGATTCCGGGTTGTTCATGCAGGAACCCGAAGAAGTCGAATGCGAGCCGGTGAAGAAGCAGATTCTCACATCATCCCTCGATGGCGCTGCTGACGAACGTCCCCCATGCATAGTTGAAGCAGATTCTGAGGACGAAGCTGATGAGCAGGAGGTTGTCACAGGAAAGGCGCACGACGTTCTTACTTCCGTCACATTGGCACATCAGGAACTGCAGAAGCGTTTTGAAGAGGTGCGACTGATGCGTGAGCGGTTCACAAGAGCGATGAAGGAGAAGGAATCCGAGCTACAAGCACTGCGTACCGAGAACGAACACATGCAACAGGATCTGAAGCTCGACCATGGCGACTTCGTCTTGCTTGATGGCCAGCTAAGGCTGATTCAAAGTCAGGTCCAGCAAATCAATGCCGATGGAGATCTCAGTCTTGCCTTGGACGCCATGCGAGCTGACTGCCGTAAAGCTATCGAGAAGGTCAACAACAAGCGCATACGCTACTCGAAGTGTCGAACTCGTTCGGGCGACCAATATGCGGAGGGTCTCAAGCTTGGTCGCTGGAAGATGGATGTCGTACGTCATCCTACTGGCCGTGTCGACTCCATGGTCCTCGAGCGACTGTCTATTGATGACGAGAACGCAGCTCCCCAATTTGAGATCTCAGAAGTCTCTGCCAAGGCTATCGGTCCTTGTCAAAAGCTTCTCTACACAGACCAAGGCATGCAGGTTGATGTGCCGATCGCATCAGACTCCGACATTGACGAGCCTTCTGACGCTTCACAAGAAGAGTACGACCCACGAGAAGAGCTTAGGCAGGCTGCCTTGAAGGAAGGTCTGTACAGCCACGAATGCGCCATCTCAACATCACCACCATCTGAGCATGACGAAGATATGACAGACTATGACAACATGAATCCAACGAAGACTGTAAATGCACTGACAGAAGCAGTCAAACAAAAAAGCGCATGGCAGGAGTTGTGGAATGGTATGGCAGAACTCGCTGGTGTCGGAGAGCACAGATGGTGATCCTCTATGAGCACTCTCCACACCAGCTCTTCGATCCAACGTACCTTAGCTCACATCAACTGTACAATGAATACCCTACCGTACTCGACGTGCTCCCAGTGAAGCGCCCCTGGCATCGTGATGTTCTTGTTCATATAGTTCTACAACACTTACTCCCAATCCTCCTTCCATTCCAGCGTGATATGGCGCAGCTCTCGGGTCAGTCTCCGTCTACTCTCCTCATCATCGACACCACCGCCACGAGCAAGACTTTCCACACGCTCAAGTCGCTGTATCAGGCCCGTCTGCTTATCTTGCAGTCTTAATTCTGCTTCTCTCCTCTCCTTAGCCTTGCGCGCAAGATACTTGAGGTCGTTGTCCTTGATCGATCTCGCGAACACTCGTCGCATTCGCGCCGAGTAGAGCTGGCAAGACGTACCAATGCTCTCGCCATAAGCAGGTTGTATGGTCTGGTTGAAGCGTTTGGCAATGTCGACGCCCTTTCTCACCTCTGGCTCAATCACCTCCTCGTAGCACTCTTCACACACTGTGAATGCTGGTACTGCGGGTATGTAATGCCACAGGCCGCCAAGGATGAGGGAATCGCGCTCACACTCTCGAAGACTAAGCTTGCGCTCCACCAAGAGCACGAATGGCATGGGGTTTGGCAGTGTCCGCAATGTGTGTGCTTGATCGTGCATTTCGATGATGGTGTTGAGGTATTGAGTGAACCTGTTTGTTGCTGCACGGAGAGAGCACCGCTTTTTCTCCCAAGACGATCGGCCTGGCAGCTTCTGAAAGAAGCCACTAAACGTAGGGAGCAGTCTCTCAAGCTTGCGTACATCGGTGTAACAGACTTGGAAGTCCCTGACAAACAGTCCTTCATTATCCTTCAAACCATACCATACGCGTACAGCTTCTTGACCCTTCGGACAAGGATCGGAGTTCGCATCGATATCTGCCAAGTCTCTAAACAGCTGCAGATCTGCGAGTCGTTGTTGCACTGTCAACAAATATGCTAGCCTGATCCAGGGAGAGCCGAATGCGCAGGCAATCTTGGTGTTGAGGTCGCAAGGAAGTGCTCGCCTGAAGTACTTCCTATAGACTGTGCGCTCAAAGATTGCTTCTATACACTTAGGACAGAAGTTGAGAGCTGGTGCACCGACCATTGTGTACCAATCATCACGATTGGCGATGGGATCTGGTCGAGAGCAGTCTGGCAGACCTCGCTTGAGCATAGCTTCGGCTTCTTGCTTGGTAGGTCCTATGACGTTAGCGTGAGACGCTCGAGAGACGAGCTCTGGACGGGATCCCGGTGCTCTTGGCTCGGTCGGGGAAGTACTTGTGAAAGAGTGACGCGCTGGTGGTGGTGGTCTGTTTGGCCCTCCAGCCACCACAGCCGATGCTGGAGCATAAGTGTCTGAATGATATTCTGGTACAATCGGTTGCCCAGGCCTTGCAGGAGGTAGCCACTGGTGATCTTGTTCGATTGGCATGTATACCTCAGGAGTCATTGGACCTTCGTTGACGGGATAGGGAAGTGCAGCTGGTCGAGATGAAACCGATGCCAACCGTGGAACGCCAGGCGATGAATCTGCTCTCATGGAAGTGGACAAGCGAGATGGCGGTCTGGCATTATTGGGAGCTGCGCCTCTCCTTGTTGCGTTGGCGGCCAACAACTGATTCCAATCCAGGTCAGACGATGGCATCTGAGGCATACGAGGCATTGCTACGCTAGCAAATGGTGGCGGAGAATTGGTGCGAGAACCTGCTTTCGAGCTCACGGCAGAGGCTCGTCTAGATTCCGGCGAGCTGTTCTGCTCCTGCGGCATCTCCTGGCTGTAACGAGGAGATCGAGCTGGTGGTGAAGATGACCGATGCGAATGCACTGAAGCTGCGGGTGATGTAGTGCGAGAACCAAGGCTTGACTCGCGATGGAAGGCTGGCGGATTCAGAGAAGCACTTTTGGAGCGAGATCGTGAGCGACCTTGGTTGCAGCAGCAAGTGCACTCGCCACAACCAACGGCGAAGGTCGGTATGAATTGTCGAGGTTTCGTGGTGCTTGC